>CM060680.1:43566771-44826771 GCA_030686995.1 Artemisia argyi
TCATTACATAATGTAGTAGAGGACCTAACAAGGAAAACATAGCAATTTGAACCACCTAAAACGAGTACACGAGTCAAAAGTTATGACGATTTGAAATTACCAAAACTTTGCGGCAAAGCTGCCAAAACTTTCTGTTATAGAAACCTAAAACACGCAAAAAGAGGCATTTCTGGTCCGTTTCATGAAAAAGTTAAAACACGAAAGTTGTCCGGAATCACGTTTTCGTTCAGGATCGAAGAAGCTCGAGACCTGAAAACGCTTTTTGAGTGATAATTTCTTCAAAATTCTTAACAGCTATTTACATAAATACAAGTCACTATATTATGGTTATACTTTAAAATGAACAAGAGGTCTTATGACCTATAATCAAGACCACCACCATGGCTAGAGCCAAGGTTGTGTCTCATGACCTTGGAACAAGGACCAAAGGTCATGGCTAGGCCATGACGAAATGACCATACCAACTTACATAGGCGTAAACATGAAACAATGAATTAGGCGATAACTTGAACAAGCAATTTGGATCTACTTCACTTAAAAAGGAACCATGAGATATTACCAAGAGAAAATGGTTATACAATACTTATGAAACTACCCCTAATAACAATCTTCATGTACTAATAAACTTTCCTAAGTTTATTCAAATATCGGACATGTAACTTTTCGGATCAAAACTGATATCTGTATATTTTATCAACTACTACAATAGTAGGGAGCCTCATGTGAGGAGTTCATTATGTAAGCCGTCGAGATGAGTTGTGGATTTACGAATTAAAGTGTCCTGGCTCCTCGAACGCTTGCTAACATGACTTCTGGATTATGTCGGCCCGAACGGTAGTAAACGATATATAAAACATACATGTTTCATGAATCATTTCTTTCAAAGACTTACACTATACATCATACCACATCATGGACTAAGTGCAAGACATATATTGGCATGTTTATGTTTCCTTAGACATTATTCCAAACCTAAGTTACAACAATTATTCTAGGTTGCTCGTAGAAGTTCTTACGGCATATCCATCATTCTCATTATACATCATCCAACTCAAGGTGAGTTCATAGCCCAATTTTCCATTACTTAATTGTTTTACAAACCCTTGGGGGGGAATACATGCTATTTTTAACCGAGCACAATGTTTTTAAATTGTATGCTTGCCTGATTGTTTTATTATCACTAAGTACCAACCTTGCTAAACCGAGATCCCTTATTATGAACCATTTAATCACTAGCAATAGTGAGCGCAAATATTGTGAATAGGCCTATTGGGATTGACGAATCCCATTTGTATTGACTAAGTTCAAACAAATGCATTAATATTTGAGATTTAGGTATGTTAGCAAAGTACCTACCGGGATAAATCTGCCGATCGATATTGGTACACGTTAACGTTATGGTGTCATAAGCTTAGTGTATAATAACTGTTCCGGGCGTATAATAACGTAGCCTACCTATTTTGTTTTCCAAATATTGGTGTGAGCCTATAACTCACACTACCAACATATTGTGTTCAAACGATTTAACAAACTCTATGAATATCACTCAACCTTTGTGTTGACCTCTCAAGCATGTATTTCAGGTTCATGACGATCAAGGATAGCACGGAAGGACACGGATACTCAAGAGGGCTATAAATTTACTTATCATTCAAAAACTCACTTAATGTGATTTGTAAACATGGAACCAATTGGGACCTCATTTTGTAATCTCTGATATTTATATAATTTGAATGATAAACCTTTTTAAAACGACTCAATTGGAGTTCGTTTTCTATTATTGTGACTATTGTGCCGTCAAGTAACACCCAGTTCGAATTCCGCTGCATCCATGAATTGGGGGTGTTACAACCGCCTTCTCTCTAATTTCGAAAAGGAACATAAGCAAGCGGCTTATTATAGGAATGAGGAGGATAGACGTAGAGGAGTAGAGTATGTTAGAAATAGGATGCTTGGTTTCTACAAAGAGTGCTTGCAACTAGGTCCGGAATACAAAACTGGTTTAGAAGACGACCTAGAGAGTGGAACCAATGATGAAATCACGTAGTAACCCATGACTTTGAGTCTAGCTACAAGACTCGTAAATAAAGAAAAGCGCTTCTTGGGAGGCAACCCATGTTTTGTGTGATTTTATTTGTTTGATTGTTATTTGCTTCCGTATGCATGTTTTATTTTTATTGTTGGTTGATCATGTTTCTCAATTAAAATGTGGAAATACTTTATTATGTTGTTTGGCATAGTCTTAACTTCAACCTAAAGGTATTTTTGCAAAAGGTAAGTGTAAGGGGAAACCCCAAATATGTTTTTAAGAAACAAACCGATCATGATTCTCCACAATATTAAATGAACATGTATATTCGTATTTGTTAGAGTCAAATGCTTGTATTGAGTCATAATGAAGTTTTGCAGGATTTTCCAGGAAGTAGGACAAAGTTTTTCCAGAAATTTTCCGGAAACTTAACATAAGAATTTCTGCAGGTCCATTCTGACGGCGTCAGAGTATTACTCTTGACGGCGTCAGGAGTTAAAAATCTGGAAATTTTACCGGTTTTGTTTTTCTAACGGAGTCTTATGGTTTTTGTGAATTATTAAGTTTTATAATCTCCAGGAAATCTGCAAACTTCATTCCACAAGCATTATATCTTACTTTGTTTTCTAGGATTTAGTAACTTGTATAGGATGCCGCCGATTTTACGCGAGGTTGTCTTGTCTATTTTGTCAGGATTTACAGGTTATGTATGACAAGAAGATGATTTATATTCTGGAAGGGAAGCTTTGATTGTTCATTTTCTTGGAGGAAGATTTAACCTGGCCAACCTATAATCCATACCGAGCGAATCAGGGGAGTATTTGATTTCATTCTCTTTACTTTTTCACTTTTACATTCTTTACTTGAACATTGGGGACAATGTTCATCTTAAGTGTAAGGGGAGGGTAAAAAGATGATACCTTACATATGCACTTTCGCTTGAGTTTGTTTTGTTTGATAGTAGATGTGTAATAAAACTATGAGAAATACTTGTTAGTGTAATTTTAGCGCCAAATTTAAAATTTTTTACAACATTTAGGAGTGAAACTTTAGCCATAGCAAGCGTCTCATGGATAGGAGATTGTATGACTAGCACATAACCGTATATTCAGAAAAATTTTCCACCCAAAAATGTGAGGTTCGCCTTTAGATTTGATAGGAAAAGCATTCATTATTGGTGCTTATGAGTGTACCGGTAGCATTTAGATTCTAGAACTTGCGTTAGTGATGCATCCCGAGACCGCTAGTGAGACTACATTCGTGTGGTAGGATTTACTACATGATAAGAGGCATTAAGATCACCCTTGTGTTAAACCCGTATCATAATTACTTGACCATTTAAGTCATATTACTTGGCTAGTTAAGTCAACTAATTTTTCCCACACCCTTAGCGTTGTACTCATTTTTAGTACACGAAGCCCCTAGTACACCCCTCCGAGCCTATCTTTTCGTTTCTAACTTTAAGCATCTTACTTAAAGGAAGAATTTGTTACACCCCACTTAAATGTACACCCAAATCGCCTTAGCCTTCCGTGTATGCGCTCATCTTTAGTGCATTATTGTTATTTGTTAAACCCTAAGTTAACTTTCTAATTGATTACATGGTTGCTAAGTCGAGTCATATCCTTGTACATATTGTTTTGGGACGATTGGGACTCATGGGTAAGTACTTATTTTATGGAGTAATGGGGAAGAACATCATATTATTACCCCCATATATACGTTAATCTTAAAAGTGCTCCAAGTGTTTTGACTTTTCTTAATTCGAGTCATTAGATTAGTTTAAATGTAAAGTATGTAAAGATTCAAGTGTAAGGTGAACGTTCATACCCCTATGATGTATTATTTTGGATGGTAGGGTAAGAGTGTATGCACAAAAAAAAAAAAAAAAAAAAAAAAAAAAAAAAAAAAAAAAAAAAAAAAAACGGACTACCATCCCTTTTCATTCTATGTTCATTTTATGTTTTTGTTATTTTTCATTTATTAGCTTAAGTCGTGTCTAGTCTTGGCTTAGCAACGCCATCTTATACATGTAATTAACCAAGATTGTTAACTCGCCACCAGTAAAACTTCCTTTATCCAACAAAACCGTGTAATTCATATCCCTAAACCTAACGTTACAACCCTTTAAAAGACCTCTTTGATAGTTTATCCTAGGTGCTTACGCCATGTGGTGGAGGTTTGATCCTTTCCCAAGCCTATGGTAATCTATTTTGCTATGACAGGTAGTGAGAGATATCTTCCATTTCCATAATGTTATATTACTTTATTACACCCGAGAGATGTGAGTATCTAAACACTATTTGTGAGGTGCTTGTGTATGACCTCCGTGCTTGTCTATTGGTCTTTAGTGGAACGATTATTTGTTGTAATTACTTTTATATTAGTGTTAAATGACCCCTAACTTGTCTTTTGAGTAGAATAAAAGCTCATTTGCTTGAGGACAAGCAAATCTCAAGTGTAAGGGTATATGATGAGGCGAAAAATGATCCGTTTTTAGGGGGTCATTGAAGCCCGAATCCGACTTTATTTGATCAAATATTGCCCTAAATCGTTCCTTTTGTGATTTTAGGTGTTTGGAGAGTGAATTCTGGAAAAGAAGCCATTTTGGACGTTTTTGGAGCATAAAAGTGAAGAAAACGGCAAAGTATCAATTTTCCATGCTGAAGACACTAGGTGACGGCGTCAAGAGTTACACCCTGACGGCGTCAGACATCAAGAATAAAACACCGTAGTTGATGACGGCGTCAAAAGTCATCCTGACGGCGTCAAAGTACAAAGAATAAAATACCGTGGTAGCTGACGGCGTCACATAGGCCGTCATACGTAGATCAAGGCCGTCCGAGGAAGTGTTTGGCGGCGAGATGACGGCGTCACACCATTGCTCTTGACGTCGTCACCTCGGTTTTCCTATATATAGTTTTCTAGTTTTTTCATTAAAAGTGAGAGAAGTTTTGGTGAAACCCTAAAGACGAATTTGGTGTATCTTTTACAGGTTTTTCAAGGGTTCCAAACCCTTGATACCTTGCATTGTAATTGAGATAAGTGTTCTTCTAATTCAATCAATATGTCTATGTGTTGGTTGTTTATATCTTGTTCTTGTCTCAATTCCATTATGCTAGGCTAGATCTCTTTTGTGTTTGCTTAGATCTAATGAAACCTAGATGTTGGTTATGTGTTGATTACTTGTCTATTCTTGTCTTGGATGAATGATTTTATATGTTAGGCTTAAGAAAACTGGCAGATCTCCAAATGGTAACATGCCTGAACGTCTTAAGAAACATGAACCGAGGCGTACTAGGTCTTTATTGGTTGTATTTAATGCATGAGCCACTGTTTACAATCCCTATAGTTGTGCTGGGTCATGGTGTAGGAGGAGATAAGAGCTCATAGAGTTGGGGAGTTATGTATGCCACCCCACGAATGGTATTAAGGAATACAATCCGTCATCCATACAAGTATAACAAGTAATTAACGTGTAAAAGATATCTAGGGAGTAGTGAAGTCTAAGTAAACACAATTTCTTCAATCACTGCTCACAACCTTAGTATAATTTAGTTTAATTTCATTTTCATTATTTTATTTTGATTATATATTAGTTTTGGGTTAGTTGAATAGCAACTAATTCCGCCCAATCTTCCAAAACCCGAGATTTTACTTGCTTTCATAAAAATATAAAAATACAAAAATAATCATCCCTCACCTTTAGAACTATTAATTAGGTTTTCTAATCCTAGCGACACTATTCCTAAGCTGAACGATCAATCCCCCGGTACTTGTCACTATACTATACTACAACGATCAGGTACACTGCCTGGTGGGGGTTGTAAGCTTCTCGAGATCTCTCGAGAGGTAAAGCCTGTTGCGATTTCCACGCATCACTTATTATTTTTGCCAAGACCTTATATAAGACTTGTATTTTTTTCTTCATTGCTATTATATTATTCCATATTATTTATATTTTGGTTCTAAAGTTTTTTACATAAGACGCATATTTTTCTGCCATACAAAGCCGTGATTAATACTCTAAAAAAGGAATCAAATAGTTATTTGAGTGCGGGAGATGAATTTACCGAAACATTTGAAATAGATTAACTTTTTATGTTTCGGATCTTTGGCATGCTTACAACTCATGTCTTCTTTTTTCTATCTCCGTAAGTTGTTCATTTAACTATGCATTCTTGAACAAATTAAATATATTTTACTATTTTTATTATCATGATGTTTTGAATTCAATTTTTTTCTTAAGTTATCTTATGAATTCATGTTTGATATTCGGTAGACATGTATAAGTGTATAACGTTATGACCCATCAACGCCTATTAGCAAGAAAAGATACTTTGGTGGGATTTTACAAACTCGATCCGATTTTACGACCCAAATCTTGCAAAGATAAAAACGATTTTGGATAGGATTTCGATCTTGACAGCCTTAGTTAAAAGTGTTAAAGTTTTTTAAATAAAAAAGTTTTATTTTAAATAATACCCAACAAATAAATTTTGTACCGTTAGGTAACCCGATGACCCGGTGACTCGACTGGTTCGATTAAAAACCCGGTTTTTAAAACATTGCAGAGAAGTTAGTTTAACAGACAAGCATAATTTGAGATCCATTTCGGATCCGATGCGATCCTTTCCTTAAACTCTTCAATTATGTAATATTCAACTCTTTTCCACGACCAGAACACTTAGATCAAAGACATGACTTGTTTCACAAAAAAAAAAATAAAATAAAAAAAAAAATAAAATAATAATAATAAACATGATAAATAAAAAAAAAAGAACTTACGCCTTTCAATCGAAAAACAAAAAAGATACCGATTTTCACCATCTATATAACAAACATGATAAATAAATAAAAAAATAATAAATAAATACAAGAGACACTTACATAATCCAATTAGTGTTCTCGTTGTAACCTTTCTCAAAGAAGATTTACTAGATGTGGTAGAAAAACTTACATAACTCGGTATTCAAGTTAGTGACATATCGTCAATCAGTGACACATAAACATCCACCCGCACCCAAACCCATCTACTAGTAATAATCACCAC
Source organism: Artemisia argyi (assembly GCA_030686995.1). Classification (NCBI taxonomy): domain Eukaryota; kingdom Viridiplantae; phylum Streptophyta; class Magnoliopsida; order Asterales; family Asteraceae; genus Artemisia; species Artemisia argyi. The sequence goes on from CM060680.1 coordinate 43,573,854, forward strand.
CTTTACCACAATAAGCTTTTTTATTTTTATTTTTTTTTACCGTCATATTTTTCTCCCTTCTTCGTTTAATTGCCACAACAACCGATTCACTAAAAAAATAATAATAAATAAAAAAAATAACTATAATAATTTTTATTTTTTTATTATTATTATTTTTCTTTTAAAAAAAAGAAAAGAAAAGAAAAACACAATTTTTTGTAGCCAATTGAATATATAATTTTGTGTTATAAACATGAGTCATAAATTCTTTTTATGAGCCAGCCATTGATTCATTACTTGTGTATTTTTTGTGAAAGATTGTAACCGCTACAAAAATTGTAGCCAATGATATAATAAAAGGGCAATGATATGTACACATTGAATTTTACTTTGCACACATACAATTAATGAATAAGACAAACAACACCCAATGTAATCTTATGTGTGCAAAGTAAAATCACATGTGTACATATCAATTCTTAATAAAAACCAATGGTAAATTGGTAATTCAAAAATGTAAAATGTATGTCTCACACACGACGAAAACTTACTTAGCCTTGACAAAATAATAGTATTGTAAAGACAAAAGAGCCCATACAACATAGACACAAGTCACTTGAAAGAAAGGGTAAAAGAGGTAATTAGCCAAAAGTGAAAAAGCAATCCACGTGTTAACAATTGATTGCATCTCGAGGAAATGCTGCAGCCATCACCTCTGCCACCAATATAGCAGAGGGAAGGGCATACATATGAGCATAATAAACCCATTTCAACAATTAAGTGTGTGTGTGTTGTTCATCTTTTTATCTTTTTTGCTCTGCTCTCAAAAGAAGCTAGCTGTCACTTTTGAAGGTAATATGTCATTCATTTTCTACTCTCTTTTAAAGGTTATATCTTGAAATGAATGTGTTGTATGCGTAATGTTAGTAGTTAACTTTGATGTTGTTAGTGTGTCTATATGTATGTATGTGTGTCAAATGAAACGCAAGAATGTTTTGTTTGTTTCTCTTTTGTGTATGTATGTGTGTGCCTCTGTTTTTAGTTACACATACTGCTGATATACGTACAAAATACACATGAAAGGACACATTTGGAATAAGAGGGTTTTTTAAGACCCCCCCCCCCCCCCCCCCCTTTTTTTTTTTTTTTTTTTTTTGGGTTTTTTTCTTCAAACTTATGAGAAATTTTAAGCTACGTACAATGGGTTTCTTTTTTGGGGTTTTTAAGACCCCCTTTTTTTTGGTCAAGATTTCGAATAATATGTTTTTATTGAAAAATATCTTTAGTTTATGTGATTTCTGTGATGGGTTGTTATCCTAGGGGGTGTTTGTTTATGCTTACTTTTTAGTTATCAGCTTATCTCAGCTTTTGGCTTATGTAAATTTTGGTTTATGAAACATGAGATAAGCTCATAAGCCCAAACATAAGCTTAATCAAACACCCTCTTATGTATGAATCTGAATGTTGCACCAATTAATTTGTATCACTGATATGTTATAAATAGTACTACATTTTAACAGGGTTATTTGTCCTATCTGTGTAAAAATTATTACTACGTTTTTTTGTCTTCTGTTAGAGTTTGTATAGTAGCCACGCTCTTGGTTGTTTGAAGTAATTTTGTATTGTGTGTAAATGCATATGAATGACATGATATATTTGTCTCGTTATTATTGCATCATCCTGGAAGAACTTTTATGATATTGTGTTATAGATATGCGAATCTTTTTCCTCGGGGGTGTTTGTTTCGGCTTATATAGCCGGCTTATGGCTTATTTCATTTTGCTCACTTTTTGTGGCTTATTTTAAAGCTTTTCGGCTTATATAAGTCCATTATGTCATAATGAACTTATATAAGCCAAAAAGCTTCAAAATAAGCCCCAAAAATTGAGCTTATGAAACATAAGCCAAAAACCAAATAAGCTATGATCCGGCTATATAAAACACCCCCCGAAATTGTATGTTTCTTGGTTTAGTTTTGTTATTTACGTATTAATGGCTGTTTTGTCTAAGATTTTGAATTATGGGTTTCGTTGTTATGTTGTTAGTCTTAAAAATCTGTAGTTTATGTGATTTCTGTAGTAGGTTATAATCCTAGGGGGTGTTTCTTTATGCTTATTTTTTAGTTATCAGCTTATCTCACTTTTGGCTTATGTTTCATAAGCACAATGCTTCAGGCTTATTTTGAAACTTGTATTACTCATAAGCCGGAAAATTTTGGTTTATGAAACATAAATCAAAATGAGATATACTCGTAAGCCCAAACATAAGCTTAAACAAACACCCCCTTATGCATAAATCTGAATGTTTCACCGATTTGTATTACTGATTTCTGTTATAAATAGTGCATTTTAATATGTTTATTTTGTTTTTTGTTTTATTGTAAAATTTATAAATTTTTTGTTCTAGAGTTTGTTGCCGTGCCTTTGGTTGTTTAAAGTATGTTTGTATTGTGTGTAAATGCGTATGAATGACATGATATATTTGTCTGGTTATTATTGCATAATCCTGGAAGAACTTTTATGATATTGTGTAATAGATGTGGAAGTAATTGGCTGTTTTGGTTGTTTTTATGTTTTGTTTGTTTGAAACTGTTGTATTTGAACCATTATTCATTGTCGAAGTTGATACTACTTATATGAAATTTGAAACTGAAATAGGTGACATTTTGCATTTGTGTGTTTGAAAAGTGATTGTATGGTTGATTTGTTTCAAAATACAAACTCCTAACATCAAAAATTGACAGAAAACATGGCTTCGGTATCAAAAATGAAAATGCTTGGGACGGCTGCTGGACGAGCTACTCGAAATAAGTGGTTGAAATGGCCGCTTAAGGAATCTGTTAAGGAAACAGATGTTGGTGTCTACAATGAAGAGCACAACCTTGCTCGCGTCAATTGGGACCGTATCATCCTATTCCCTGGCAAGTGGTATTTCCCACCTGTGACAGTCAAACCCAACTTCGAATTCTGGAAATATAAGTGTCTCAAGTCTGAGCGTGAGGTGTTAAGTGAGCCAAAGGAGAGCTCTATCTTTAGGACGAGGAATCTCTTTGGTGTGGGTGCTGGGGTTCTGGTGATTGCTGGGATAGTTTACTATGTGCGCCGACAGCAAAGGTATGTTTTTATAAGTTTGCATAAAAAATAGCATGATAAAACGGATGATAACCAGTAGCCCAAATCATAAAAACACTGTCTATTTAACTCATACAAATTGCGTCTATTTAACTCCTAAAAACTGTGTCTGTTTTATAGTAAATTGGGTCTGATTTTGTTCAAAACTGAGCACAACCTTTTGAAACAGACAAAAAAATTGTATCAGCTAAAATTGGAGGCTTAAATCAGAAACATCAAACAACCTAAAACAGAAAGTGGTAAAAAAAAACAAACTAGGGATTTTGGATTGAAAGATAGTGAACGAGTTACTACTTGTTTCAGAAAGTAGTCTTTGAAAGTAGTCGTTACTCTGCATAAAGTAAAGAAGTTGATAAAGTAGGTGAAAGATTTTTAACTAGTGTAAGTAAACGTTTTTGCTTTCATGTCACACTACTCGTAAAAACAATAACAGTCAAAAAAGAATGAACCTAATCAAACTGCATCACATGCTTATTAGACATGATAATGATATTTTTGAACAAGAACTACTAGTAGTAATGTATAAAGAAGCATGATGATTAATTATTTAAATATTAATTTATTATTCTAGAGTAATTTGATGTTTCACTTGGAGAATTTCATATATATCCCTCTTTTGTGGTGGAATTTGTAATTATGTCATCCCCTTCCCCCTCTTTTGAATTTGCAAATGAGATTTGTTTGATGAACGAAATGGGTATCAAACTCAAAACTCACACATTTCTGGAATTTGTTGCTGCAGGAAACGATTTGAAGCAAATGTGGCCCATGCAGCTGCTGAATCTGTCCAGGGAGCTTTTCCTGGGGCGATCACGCAAGCTCTACAGAATTTCTCTGTCCAAGATGCATTTCTCCAGGCTCTTCAGAGTCCTGCTGTTCGTGATGCCATTGGTCAGGCGGCCGCTGAGGGTGCTGCTGTTCAGGCGCAACAGAATGCCGCCGCTGAGGGTGCTGTTGTACAGGATGCCGTTGGCCAGAATCAAGAAAATTTTGATGTCCTTGGCGCCTTGGTCCTGGCTCTTCAGAATGAGGTTGTCAGGGATGCCATTGGGCAAGCTGCTAGGGACGCCATTGCCCCTGTTCGTACTTCAGGTAAGAAATTATAAACTTTTTTACTAACTAACTCAAGCGACTTATAAATATTATATTTTTTAAATAGATCTAACAACCAAAGAGGTGCTCAAGGCTCGTTTGGATGATGCTGAAGATGTGAAGGTATATTGTTCAAATTTAAAACTATACTTTGGGACCAGATTTGATAATATCATCAACTCAAACTGAACTGTGCTCATAATCTTGATTTTTGCAGGATATGAGTCTACCAACTCTTCTAGTTAACTTAGGCCTTGAAGGAAATCTGCCTACACTGCAGGAGGCTCTAGTTTTTGAAGTAAAAGACCTTTTAACATCTACAGTTGAAAAATTGGTTGGATCTGGAATCCTAGAGGTTAGTTGTCTTTTGTTAAAAAATATTGTTTTGCATCATTTTGTTTAGTTAGTTTTACGAGCTTGTCTTTTTTTCATATGCTTTTCTAACGCAACACTGATTGTAATTGTACAGGACCATGCAGTGAAGATGAAGAATGCAGCCTCGTATTTGCTGGATCTGCATAGTCCATCCTTTGCATTAGCATGATGCAGTAATTGAAGAGTGTTGTTTTGTTGAATGGTCTTTACTATCTCTTGTAGTTTCTTAACTTCTTATCCAAAATACTTTTGATCTGTTTATGTTAATTTAGATTTTATTTGGCTAAATTTAATCACAAACAACTGTTTGTGTTTGATATCCAATAGGGCTGTTAAAGCTGTATTGATAAGATTAGAGGTGCCAATCTCGTTCCTGATGATTTATTCAAAGTTAGTGTTAGAAAGGTCAAAATTTACTTGGAAGGCTGGAACTAGTCTCACAAAATGACTGAATCCTTAGTACAACGCATGAAGAAAGCTTTTTTTTTTCCACTTGAAATTTTAAGATGGTCTGGTTAGGGAGGAGTCCAAATTTGTTGCTTTCATGCTTTGTCAGACCAGAGGCAAGACTGCCATTCTCTTGTGAATTGACACCGATTCAAACTACCTCATCTACGTTTAGATCCTTGACGACGGATCCTCCGCACTATTTCTCTTCCACTGTGTCGCTCCTCTGGTATCTCTTTATGCCTGCGACACCTTTGCTCTTGGTGTTTTTAACTATGGGTTTCAGTGTTTAAAACAAAACTTGGTTTCAAAAGCTAAAAGGGCCCTAAGAAACCTCAACAAGTTTTTTCTTCTAATGGGTTATGTGATAAAGATATACTATTTATAATACCCGCGCACGCGCGGTTTTTTTTTTTTTTTTAAATTTTTTGAATCATATATTTTTATTTATTAAAAAACAAATAATTTATTTTTTGTTTTGTTTAATTTATGATGTTTAATTATATTTTTTGTATTTATCTTCTACTTGTCTTATGGATAAATATAAAATTTACCTAATAAGAAAATAAATTTTGTTTAAATAAAATTATTACTGTACTAAATAACGTATGGTTTAGTTTTTCTGAAATGAAAAAGTCCCCACATGAGGTTTTGTTTTATTATTTAAAAGATGTACGTATATTGGGTTTTGTCTTTGTGAATCATTATGTAAAATAGGCACGATCCAAGGTTTTGAGTTTTCTCCCTATAGCAAATTAGACGAAAATTGGTAAGGTGACTTTGATAATCCTTGTGCTTCAATGGTTTAATTTTTGGGTGGGCCTTTTGCTGCAATCTATAAATCTTTCAACTAAATCAAATGCCAAAATCAACTAAATTCCTATCTATTCATTGATCGATCTATACTCTGTAACATGATAATATACGTTCATTCTGAAACATAACTTTAACTCTTTTAGATTTACAACGAGTTTTATTGTTATTATATGAAGAAAAAATTACACGGATGGTCCCTGTGGTTTACTTATATTGCATGTTTAGTCCGTAACTCGTTTTACACCATATATACGTTCATTTTGAAACTTGTCACTCATTTAGTCCCTAATTTGGATGGGCCATTAGTTTATCCATTAAGTTATTTTCTCGTTAGTCCCTCCGTTAATATCTCTTGCGCCGTTAGTCCTCATTTTTTAAAATCAATTAAAAAAGGCCCTCATGGCTCGAACTCGGGTCTTGTTGCCCAAAAACTAACGCCCCAACCACTAGACTAAGCGTCCAGTTGTGTAATTATATCAAAATAAATTCTATTTAACCTTTTTTTGGCTTAAAGTACGTTTTAATCCGTTTTCGTCTGTTTTTATATATTTTCGTCCATTTTTTACAGCTTTGTCCGTTTTTTAAAAGACAAAACGTAAAAAAATGGGACGAGAACGTAAAAAAAAGACAAAAACATAAAAGAAAGGATAAGAACGTAAAAAACGGACAGAAATGTAAAAAAGTGGATGAAAACGTATAAAACGAACGAAAACGTAAAAAATCAGACAAAAACGTAAAAAAAAACTGACGAAAATGTAAAAAATGGACAAGAACATAAAAAAGGACAAGAACGTAAAACAATAGAGGAAAACGTAAGTAAACGGATGAGAATGTAAAAAACGGACAAAAGTGTAAAAAACGAAAGAAAACGTATAAAAACGAACGAAAACATAAAAAAAATAATAAAAACGTAAAAAAATGTACGAAAACGTAAAAAACGGACAAAAACGTAAAAAAATGGACGAAAACGTAAAAAAAACTAGACGAGAACGTTAAAAAATGGACAAAATATAAAAAAAAAAATGAACGAAAATGTGTAAAAACGTACAAAAACGTTAGGATAAACGGATAAAAATGTAAAATAAGGAAAAAAAGGGACAAAAACATAAAAAATGGACGAAAACCTTAAAAAAGGCCGAGATCGTAAAAAACTGTAAAAAAAACGGACGAAAACGTATACAAACGTACGACAATGTAAAAAACGGACGAAAACGTATAAAAACTGACAACAACAAATTAAAACGTACTTTAAGCAAAAAAAAGGTTAAGTAGAATTTATTTTGATATAATTACACCACTGGACGCTTAGTCCAGTGGTTGGGGTGTTGGTTTTTTGGGAACAAGACCCGAGTACGAGCCATGCGGCTTTTTTTAATTGACTTTAAAAAATGAGGACTAACGATGCAAAAAATATTAATGAAGGGACTAACGGGCAAATAACTTAACGGATAAACTTACGGCCCATCCAAATATGAAATTCTACTTGTATAAATAAAATGTGAGTTTTACTTGTATATATCATCAGTATACTTTTAGATCTAAATATATACCCTTACTTAAACAACAAACAGAATTGCAAAAGATTGATGTTAGACATCTGTAAATTATTATCTCTTACACGCAAACACAATACACAAATGACAAGTAAATAAGAAAAATCATCAAGAACGCGGTATCTAACACGGTTTAGATGTTTGTGTTGATAGATCATGGATATAAGTGTTACATAAGTGGAACGAAATTTAGAATATAACAGGGTTAGCATAAACACAACTCTTAACACCTCATGGGTCTACTTTGGTCACTATCAAAATTGTTAAAGAAGTATATTAAGCCAATGGGTTTCTTAGACTAACATCAACATACAAGTTAACACTTTTTTATACGTAGTATAAATCTATCTAGACCCGTTTGGGTCTAGATTGCCGGGTGGGAGAATATCTATAACCATGAAAAACTATTGAGTTTGTATCTAACTCGTACACCCAATTGGGCAGGTCCTTTACAATATATTTTTTGATATCTAAACAGGTACAAAGCGATACGACCGATGCATATACTTATCCCGTCAAAATCTATTTCCAAATTGTTTTTCAATTCTTTAAGTCGAGTCATAAATTTGCTTTTCATGACTTCATACTGCCTTCTGAAGGTTTTGAAGAAAATGGAACCCTTTAAAAGTCCTAAAGAATCGTAACTTGTTAGCTTGGACGTAATATAGTAGTGGTGAACTGGTGATAACGGGTGATGAACACATTTACGCGTGGTACATTGTTACATGAGTGTTTATCACATGTGGTGAATCAAGAAAAAGAAGAGAGGTGATTGTGGGAATGCAAAAGTTGTCATTCATGTTTTTTTTTACAACACAGCAAAGGTCAAGGGGTAATATATGACGTGTGAGTGAGAGAAAAAAAAATGATGTAACACAAAAAGTGAAAATAATACAGAAGGTAACTATTAGACTAGTTTTTATAATAATAATCATCAATATTTTTATGTCAACGCCACATCGCCGTTCATCACATATTAACCTTACCATCTTTTACCTTTTATAGTCATCACCAAACCAAAAATATAAAAATAACTCACAGTATAAACATACTTCATAATATACAAAAAAGTCACACACACATAAAGGTGGTGCAAATAAACAAACAAAAAAGTCACACACACATAAAGGTGGTGCAAACCACCTCTATCTTTTATTTTTTCTTGGTTCACGCGTGGTAAAAGGGTGTTTTATAGTGGGTGGGTGAGTGAAAGAAGTGATAAGAATGATGGATCACACCCATAAAAACAAGCCTTATGTTCGGTCATATTTTGGTTGAATCCCAAAAAAAAGGATGTTATTAAACAAGTACTAGCTGGGTGTCATCGCATTGCGTAGGCAGGTATCATGTGATTAATGTTCAGGCACCAACAAAATAACAATAACGAGCTGATTAACTTGAGAAAAACAAAAAGAAAATGATCTTTGTTTTTGGACGGCTTTAATTGGCTAGCCAAACTTGTGGCTACTTCGATTCCCGGTTAAGTCGGTTGAGCCCGTTGGTACGGTCCGGTTTTGACAACCATATGTACCATTAAATTGTTTGTATATAAATTGTTTGAAGTTTTGTGTGCTTTAATAGTTTAGGATAATATGTATTTTTCAGTTAAACATAACATTTATTAAAAGAGTTGAAAAATTAATAGGTAATTTTGGGTATAAGCATTTTTTTTAATATTAAATTACATTGTATTTTTTAAAACATATTTACAAAAAGTGATTTAAAATATTGTAACTAATATTATTACAGCTCTATTTTTTTATTATTTTTTTTGGTTAAATTTGTACTCCTTCCGGCTCAAATTAATAGTGCATATTTCATTTTCGAGATGTATTAAAATAATTGTTCACTTTCTTTTTCAAATAAAAATTAAAAAATTTAATGAAAAAATATCTATTTAAGTAGTTGAAAATTAAAGTAACCTCACTTTTATTAAACTATGTAGCTTTTAAACTATTTATTTCATAATAAAACCATGTTTATTAAAAGTTTTATTTTATTTTGAAGAGGTCCAACGTTTTATAATGTAGGGGAGGTAAAGTAATCAAGGCTGACTTTGACTAGTAGTGTGACTAAAAGTTAAGGAGGTGATTTGCACACTCTTAAAAATGATTGGCACACTCAAAATGTGAGTGCGCTGACATTTATACCCTTACAGGATAAGAATAAGACAATAAGTCCAAACAATGTGAGGGTATAAATGTCAACACACTCAAAATTTGAATGTGCCAATCATTTTTGGGAGTGCGCAAATCACTTCCCAAAAGTTAAATACTAGACTAGACACATACCGAACCTTCTTGTGCACATGATAAAAAAGTACTACCACCGATAACAAAAGAAGCTCAACTTGATCACGTAAAATGGAAGATCAACAGAACAAGAAGAAGGTGATGGTTGCAATTGACGAAAGTGAATACAGTCGTTATGCACTTTAGTGGGCTCTTCAAAACCTTCACGAATCAATAGCTAATAAGGAACTCATCGTTTTTACTGCACAACCATTATCTGATTACGCATATCTTCATGCATCATCTTACGACTCTATTCGTACGTTACGTTTCGGTTCTTACTTTGTTTGTTGAATGATTTAGTTTCATGTTACAGTTGACTAAAAACAGAGACAAAGCTAGCTAGTAGGGTGACTAATGGGTACTGAGCCACCCTAATCGGACTACTTTGTTAAGTAATTATTCAGCCCATAAGCTATTTTCTTAGTAGTTTTGGCAATTAGCCCCCTTATTATCTATATTTAGATAAAATTTATAAGCGAATAACCTAAAGGGGTGAGCATCCGGCTAAGACCGGACCGGACCGAGACAGATTTAGCCCAAAACTCTCGACCGAGGACTCGACCAGTGACCAAATGTGTTCGGTCCGGTTGGTGACCGGTCCTTCTGTCAGTCAGGTCAAGAAGGCATAATGGTCGGTTTGTACGTAAAACCGAACCGGACCGTACCGATCCGAGACCGAAATAAGAAAAAAGTTGGAATCGAGACCGGAACGCTGGTCATTTGGTTCGGTCGGGTTTGTGTCGGTCCTAACCGATATAATATAACACCAACATTAATTTGCTTGTCAAAATATTCTATTTCAAATTAAATTAGTTCTTAATTATTATGGTGTTATGGTGTTAGGTTGAATGATTCCTTAAAAGAACAACATATTCATTTTTGGTGTGATATACATCCTTATGGTTTTTACGTCAAGTTCGACACCGCTTAACTTATAATCTTGGCCCCGACTCTGACTGAAAAATGTTTAAAAAGTTAACCAACATGTTTTGATGCAATTTTTAAGAAAAGTGGAAAACATAAAGAGGAATCTAGGAAATTTGTTTGAATTAAGAACGTAAGAAAGTACAAATCTCACTTTTCTAAAGTTTTGCTACAAATTAGAAAAATTTAATTTTCCATCTTTTAGGAAACTTTTCTAGAAAAATATTAGATTTGATGTCTCTCTTTTATAACTTTTCTAGAAAAGTTTACTGAAAAATACCGTTATTTTTTCTGTGTTGATTTTGTTTAGTGATGTGATGCTAGATAATGAAATAAGTATGAAGTTTAGGAATTTTCACATTGAAAGATGTCTAAATTACTAGTACTAACGAGGTTTCATTTATTGACAATTGTTTCGGATAATTATCAGCCTCGCGGTTAGGAAATTTTGATTGCTTAATACTCAATTTCCATGGAGTATTCATTTTGCACACACTAGTTATTTCTAAAAGTCATAGCCTCAAAGGTAAACAAAAAGGAGTATTAATCTGATCAAATGTCCGAGTATGTTCGCTCCCCTTAAGTGCGGGTCTAGGGAAAAAACTTTACAGGGGAACCATTAGCAGCTATCACAAAATCCGTTAGTAAATCTTCTTTTGTAATTTCACCAGGGGCATCTCCTCTGGTATTTATGCATAAATCGCACACAAACGCACCCGTTTGACTTAGATCGGTAGTGCTTTGAGCCTTTGATTAGTTTTGTATTCGATCCCCTCGTTTGTAAGTGTATGTAAACTGGGTACTACAAAGTATACTAACATGTGGTTCGAGTTTTGCAGCTCCGGAGCTGATCAGAAATATTCAAGAAAATCAGAAAAAAGTTGCTCTAAGTCTGCTGGAACAGGCCCAGGATCTGTGCAGCAAATACGGGGTACACCATTACTTAACAAGTTATATTCAAGATTTTTACACTAATGACTGATGTATCTTCATTTTAAAATTAATTTAACTACACAGATAACTGCAAAGACAATGACCGAAATAGGGGATCCTAAAGAGCTCATATGTGAAGCCGCTGAAAAGTCAAATGTCCAGCTTCTTGTGTTGGGTAGCCGTAGTCGTGGCACTATCACGAGGTGTGTTCTGTTTCTTGATCATGTTTTATTGGGACCATAATTATATTCTTTAATTTGTTCGGTACGTGAAACAGGGTTTTTCTTGGTAGCGTTAGCAATCATTTTGTTCAAAACGTGAAATGCCCGCTTCTTGTGGTAAAGAAACCTGCAGCCTAAACAAATCAAATATGGTCATATTCGCTTTCTAGTGTTGTGATTATCTTGTTCTAGTGTTCTACTCTCATAACTTATATGCTTTGTACATATAATAATTACGAAAAACCTCATGTAATCTAAATAAACTTAGCTGTGCCATGGTCATGGTACTACTAGCATTTGTTACAACTGTCTTATATAGTATCTTTCGATGATGATGGCATAACAATTGTTGCATATCACTATTTGTGTCTTTTGACGTCTATCCTGTACTGAATCTTGGATAACAGTGTAAAATTCACAGCTTCATTACTTTGATTGGCTTTGTTTTATAGTTACACTTATGGAACTTAAAGTATCCTGATAAAACAATAGTTGACCAGTCAAGCTGATCTGACTCGCTCTTATCACAATGAAACAATACATGAAGGATCACATGTCATGATCACCCCAGTTGGTTACATGTAAAGACAATCTTAGCCTCTTTGAATCCATTACAAACGGCAACAAAATTTTGAAAGCCTAGAGCACAAAAGAAGATCATAACTGTTTGCCTAAGTTAATAAATACTGTACGTCCTTAATGTTGCATTTGGTCATCATAAGATCTTAGAGATGAGTAGAGAGAAAGAGAGTTTGTGTTTGTGCAGATGGCAGAGAATAGCAAAAAAATTATAAGGTTATGGTGGAAATTGATAATAGCTGGTATAGCTAGTATGCTCTCACTTGGGCCCTCAAAATGCTTGGATCTACCTTAAGAGATTCAGAGCTTCTTATCTACACCGCTCGGATTCAGGTTGATATCAGCTATTCGTATGCACGTTCTTGGGGAAGTCAGAGAGACACTTTGAAACTGAATTAGGTTGTTTGTGTCATATGCCAGCATATTTTTTCATGTGTATTTGTACTTCTTTGTGTACATCTGGGTTGTTAATAGATAATTTTGTCTCTTGTTTGGGTGATTTTGAAACCCGTATTACCTTTATTACATAAAAGCTTTACGTTTTTATGAACCTTTATAAGCTTATAAGCTCAAGTGTATAAGCTCATAAGTCCAAAAAATTGAGCTTATAAGCTTATCAAGTAATAAGCTCATAAGTATATTAAACAAGCTTAAACAAACTACCCTTTAATGTTATCTGAAACTTACAAGTCAAATGATGTAAAGTTATAAGCTGAGAAAAGTAATGATGTTTGACTTTTGACTTTTTAGGGGTCTACCTTTGTGAATTTGGCTTCAAATTTTGATATAAAATTTGTTGCATATCCATTACTATTAGATATTTCATTGTGGTATTTATAACAAAGGTTTGCATGGTATTAATTTTCCTGGATGAATAGCGAAACTAGAACCGATTTTTTGAAGTTAACTGGTACTTTATTTGACCCTGGAAAGTCAAAATGAAGCTCTTTTCTGCTAGGAAATTTGGTAGTCTGAATAGAACTTTATCATAACGTGAACCTTTAAGATATGAAAAACTATTGAAACCTGCATCAAGTTGTAGTTTGGAAGAAAAAAATGGCTTTGAATTTCTAAACTTAATGTTACTATTGGTGTATTCCGTTTCAGATGGCTTTGTTTTATGGTGATGGGAATCCAGTTGAGGCTAAGGGGTCTTGGTAGAAGGGTTCTTGACATGGTCCATAGTTTGTATAAGTCCGAGATGGGTGGTAAAGGTTTCGCTTATGATGGAGAGAAGACTTTATTTACGGTTGGGCCTTTGCCTGAGAATCAATCATCTAACAGGTAGACAATGTGATTTTTTTTTATCTATTTACGGTTCTTGTTACTAATGGTCATGTGTTTGCTGTGTAGAACTATTCGTGGAGGCAGCCCGAAGGAGAATGACCCCAAGAGATCAAGGCGACCCCCTCAATCGAAATCATATACTGTGAAGTGATTGGCTCCAAACGGTCAACCTAAACTGACCAAGGAATGGTCAACTAGATCAAATAGCCTAGAGTCAATGCTCCGCGGAATATAGTGTTTCCCCGGGTCGTTATGTCCCGACGAGGTGTGGATTGTTATCAAACGGGTTTGTGATCGGGTGAATTTGGATGAAAAGGGGTTCGAGATTGGTTAAACTAAGGAATCTATAATGAAATAGCTTAAATAAGCTATATGAATAAGGCTGGAAGCTAGGAAAAACCAGAATTGTTTAAAACCTAAAAACACGTACGTTCACGTTTTAAATAACGCGAATGTACAAAATAAAACATGAAAAATGAAATCTGAAAACCCCCAGGGGGTGAAAATGACTTTTTTACAAACTAAAAGATAAAAGAAAATTTTTAGAAAAAGAAAATAAATTTTAACAATAATTAATTATTTAATATTAATTAAATACTATTTATTACTTATTATTAATATTTAAAATACTTAAATATAATACAATATTGATTAAATACTAAAAAGGTGAAAATAAAATTTCTGAAATTATAAAATACCTAAAAACTAATTTTAAAATTAAAAATAAGTATTTTTGTCTTTTTGTGATTTTTCTATTAATTAATTACAAATTACCTAATTAAACTATTTTAAATTAAGAAAAATAGAAAATGAACAGTAAAAATTATAAGAAAATTTCTAAACTTATTTTATAACATATAAAAGCTATAAAAAATATAAAAACTAGGTTTTACTTAATAAAAACTATTTATGCTACTTAAAACTTAATATTAATTAATTATTAATAAAACTAAGATTAATTCTAATAAATACCAAATGATAAAATAAAAATCTGAGAAAATTACTATAGATACTTTAATATATGAGGAATTTAAGAAAAATATAAAATAGCTAAGTACTTAATAAAAATTTAAAAATGAAAATTAAAATTAAATTACATTAAATAGAAACTATCACTTAATATTAAATTATTTTTTCTTGATTTTTCTTTTACAAACCTATAAAAATACTTAAAACATAAAACTTTTGTGAAAACAAAATTTACAAAGCTTAAAAATAAGCCAACTATAAGCAATAAGCCATGGCAGTTGACTAATGTTGACCAAACAAGGAAACTAGCTTGAACCAGCTTGTGTGGGGCCCACTATGGTAAATTCAGGTCTAAATGAGTTGAGGGAACAGGTTTTAGCAAGAAACTACCAAAAAGACTCACATAATAAGCCAATAAGCCAACAATAAGCACTTGGCTTATTGTTTCTTAACTGAAAAAATGGGACAAGATAGATGGACTGATTCAGGTGGGTCCCAGTGGGTCCAAGGTCAAACCATGGGTCAATAACTAAAGCCTACCAGGGGGGTTGAATGGAACCAAATGGGAGGCTTGTGGTCCATTGTGGAGGTCAGAAATCACCACCAAAGTGGTGGTGGTGGACTGCATATCTGCTAGTGCAGGGGAGGCAGATGGCCAACTGGGCAGCTTCAAGACAAAGATTAAGTGGGTAAATGTGTTCCAACTTGAAAACTTCTTTTTGCTATGAACAAACAAGCTGGCAAAGTCCCTAAATCAACAAACTTTACTTGAATTCCTCAACTAATGAATCCTACGAAGTGCTTTGAAATTTGTTCACAATCTGAGTACTCAAACTTTTGACTTTTTGAACTAATGAACAAGTTTGACTAAAATGGATTTTAATTACTTCTTATTTACTGAAAATGATTTATTGAGCTAAAGTGTGACCTGAATAAGCTATTTTAGCTGCTTATGCAACTAGAACTAAGATTATGTAAACTAAAATCTACCTGATGTGTAGTTTATTTAAGATCTATGATGAATTTGACTTTTATGCTAAATGTCTATGTGTTTTATGCTTTTAATGACCTATATGCAACCTAAATGAACTGTAACCACCAAAAGAAACTACCAAATCCTTCTAATCCATACTACACTTTACTGATCCAAACACCACCTTATAGACTGATTCTAACTGTTAATAAACCTACTCTATTAATAACTATGCTAAACCATCAAATCAGCTATTAGTATGACCAAACAAGTTTAAATGAACCAGAAACTCAGGTCTCATACACCAAATACCACAGAATCACATATAGCAACTAGGAGCAGTATTGTAACAGTTAAGTCCAAATAAGATGCAAACTATAATATAATGATGCAATCTACAACTATAAGCTATAATATGAATGAACTAAACTAATAGAATAGTAAATAAGCAGAACTATCAGATCTAAACTAATAACTAAGAATATGAAATTTTTAACTTGAAAATACAAAAGGAAAACTCACAACCAATGCCTCAACTGAACAGAGGCTTCATTTGAATTAAGCCTATCTTTAATAGGCTCTTAAAACAGATACACACCACCTTCTGAATAAGCTTTAGCTTATGGATTAAGCAATTTGGCTTTTGTTGACTAATAAGGAGTTTTTGAGTAAAACAGTGAACATGAATCCCTTACACTTACCAATAGCTACACAAAGCTATTTTGAGCTTTTGTTAACCAGAACCAAGCTTGTTGAAGCTTAAGAAGTCTTATTCCAACTTAAATGAAATTTTAGGCTTTAATATAAAAAGTAACTGCAAGATATTAAAGAGAACACCGAATTGCATTAATTTTGAAAAAGATTACACTCTTAAAAAGGAGATTACAAGGCTGAGTTTAAAACATTAAACTAACTTCACCCTAAATTACAAATTAACTACTAACTAAACTGCTACTACACTACTTAATTGACTAAAAAACTAACACCCCCACTTCTTACTTCCTTTTTCATTTATATCCTTTCAGATGGTCTTGGGTACTTTTCCCACTTTAATATTGACCTTTGGATGGCTTGGATTGATCTGAGCCCTTCAAATGCATTTTGGCGCCAAAACTCCCTTGGCTGTTTCTTGATATTATTGATGCCAGTGGGAGTTTTGGAGGCTTGTGTTTGGAAGGATAGGCAAGGGGGAGGAGATTGAGTGTTGCAGGGATTAGGAGGTGGGTTTGTGATGATTGTGTTGGAGTTGCAGGCTAGGGAGGTAGGGGGTGAGGTGGAGTCGTTTGACTGTGGTCAACGAGGTTAAAATAAAAACGGACGGGGTATTATATTTTGTATGGTGGGCTTGGTTGGTGTTTGGGCTTGGGGTTTACATGGATCAGGGGGTGTAATGGGTTAAGGGTAAAAGGGTGGTGTTGGTTTAGGCTTATTTATACAAGGGATCCATTTGGTTTTGTATTTATAAATCACAAGGACCAAAATGTAATAAGCTGAAAATTGAGGGTAGGTTTTGGCAATCTTCCAAACTTGTTCCAAGGACTTTTCCTGCCATGTTTCCATATCCCAAGGGCTACAATTGATATTTTCCAATTTTGAAATTCCCAGGGACTAAAATTGTAAATTTTGAAACTGCAGGGACCATTCTTGTAATTTTCCAAAAATTTACTCCAAGGACCATTTGTGAAAAATTTTACTTTCCAAGGACCATAAATGACTTTTTCTTCCAAAAATATCCCACCAGGGACCAATTTTGATAATTTTTGAAAGTTCAGTGGCCTTTTATGTCAATTTGGATTTTTAGGGGTAAAAGTTGCCAGTTTCTGAAAACTTTCATCCAGGGATTAATATTGAAAAAATTTGATTTCCCAAAGACCAAAGTTGACTTTTCTTTCATTTTAAACCTTCAGGGACTAGTTTTGTCAATTTTTGAAACTTGAGGGACTGAAACTGCCAATTATGCAAACTTTGTTCGTTTTTCATTTGTAATTGCTCATTTTCCATCTAAAACATATAAAACACAATTTTGAAATATTTTTAGTATTTTGATGCATTTCTGAGTGTTTTTGTATGTTTTGCAGTTCAGATCAGACAAAAAATGATGAGTGTTTAAGCACTCATCAATCCCCCACACTAAACTATTGCTTGTCCCTAGCAATAACTGTTTTGAAAACTTGATGGATTTTAAACTCTTTACTAAAAGCCATCACTTCTGGAGTAGCCAGGTGTAAGAACTGTGGCACACCTGATAACCGTGTGATTTTGAGCAAACCACCAGCTGTCAACGGATTTGATTAGTCTTTACCAAAAGCCGTTTGCTTCTGGACTAGCCAACCCTTGATGGAATAGTCAACATCTTGGTGAGCTGATTACCAATTATGGATTTTCCACTGCCTTTACCACAAGCCATAATCTTGCGGGCTAGCCAACTCATTCGCTTTATGGGATATGGCGAGTAGAGGTACCATACAATTTTGGGCAAATTGCAAGCCGTAAACGGATTTGAGATGTCTTTACCAAGAGCCGTTTGCTCCTGGACTAGCCAATCCCTTTTGTCGGTTAGATAAGGCGGACTGATTACCACAAAAATTTTGAAGCACCAGTGAATTTTTTTTTAAAATTTTTGAAATTTTGGCTAAAACGGGGGTATAAGATAGTAAAATGTGATAAAATTCGCTAGAATAGCGAAATACCCCCCACACTTAGAATGAATATTGTCCTCAATATTCAAAGTCCCGGGCTATTATGTCGACTCTTTGAACGTAAAAGGGCAACATTACAAGCTAAGCGTGGAAAAACACCATTTTGTTTTTCACTTTATATGTAACCATAGTGGGGGGACTCCCCCACACTTAGGGTGAAAACCCTATAAGCATGCTACTGTTTTTGTTTACCGAGTCGCTAGCTTGACTCGACCCCGAATTCATTTGTCCATGGGGAAGTAAGTAGAAGAAACAATCTCAATCGGACTTTCATTCAAGATGTTTGAACAAACATTTGAAGCACGTGAAAGTTCCACACCGATGAGATAAGTATCCGGCTCAAGATAATGATACATGAAAATGCCGGGATTAAAGATAGTATCTTCATTCCCGAAGGAGTGAAGAACAAGAGAAGTCACCTTATAGGTGAAGAAAAGGAAGAAAACCATGATGAAAATCATTGTAAGATTTTCTTCCTCGAGATCAGGCTCCGTAGCCTGAATTTGGATTTCAAGGGTTAAGCTCAAAAACATCCCGGGAGGGTGAGTGGGAATTTGCAAATCCTCATTATTGAGTGCATCTCCCCAGGGCTATCAAACTCCGGAGGAGTCATGATATGTGTTGGGAATTACAATTAAGTTGATAAGACAAAACATGTGAAACATGAGGGACTTATGGAGACAAAGAGGAAAACTACAAAATATGGAGAAGGACTTGCTTGCAAAAGAAGATTTATATTTTAGTCCTTCGTAGTATTATTGTATCCCTAATTATGTATTATATAAACAAAATACAGGGAATAGGTTTTATTGAGTCTTCCATAATGTAGTCATAAAAGGTGTGTGTGTGTAAACCTAGGGCGTGAGTATGCTTATTTAAATGCCTAGGTTAGTTGATTTGTGTTAAGCCTCAACTATCTTAGATAGCTGTTAAGATGTAACCGTGCTACACTTGATCACGTAGCATTGGGGCTTTGGTGTATGTTAGAGTAGAGATGATGACGAAGAAACTTTGTAGCAATAATAAAGATGTTTTGTTTATTCCGCTGCGTACATGTTCTGTATCTTTATTATTGTGTAATCCCTAGATGAGGTCTAAACAACCTTGAGCTACAACGATTCAACAGGTGGTATCAGAGCTAGGTTAGCTCGTGATATCTAGGAATTAAACAAGGTTTTTATCGAAGAAAAAAACTGTCTGGAAGAAGGTACGAATGTTTTTAAAGTTTTTGGTATAATCGGATTTTATCAGTATCTTATAAAGTGGTCCTACTTCATATTAATGAGATAATGGGATAATGGGAGTATAGGGACATTGTGATTGGCGTTGAATTGGTCAGATGGTATTCATCTTGTATGTACTTCGAGATAATTGGGATTACATTATTTTATTGGAGGATGAAATTGTTTTTGTTTGCAAGTGATATCACATGGGTCGGTTCTTCATAACAAAATTCTTATTTGTGATTCGTGGCAAGGGATTTATTTTTTGGATTCAAGATTGTGATTCGGTGCATTAAGTCTTCAACGTGGGTCAGTAAGTGGTAGTGATTAATGACTGGTTTAACCTAGTACCATATTAAAGATCAGATTGTTTCAAGATTGTCATTTATTAGTTAATGATTTCTGTCGTG
The DNA here is from genome assembly GCA_030686995.1 of Artemisia argyi. NCBI lineage: Eukaryota > Viridiplantae > Streptophyta > Magnoliopsida > Asterales > Asteraceae > Artemisia > Artemisia argyi. The sequence continues at coordinate 43,593,759 of CM060680.1, forward strand.
ATTTTCATGATTGATATTGTTTGCTGATTTCGACATAGATTAAACCTAGTAATAATTATTAATTGGGTCAGTGGTGTGTGCAAGTATTTATCTACAACAGCTGGTGTGCTGCTCCTTTTAATAATTGTGCTGATACGCTTATTGTTCATTCTACTGCTACGTTATTCACTCTACTGCTACTTCTATTTGACTCTGCTGCTCTCGTAATACTCTGCTGCTGGGAATTTTCAATCTGCTGCTAGCTTTAGTACTCTGCTGCTAGCAAACTGCTGCTCGTTATATATTATTTCTACTGCTGCGTTTTGATGTTTTAAGAGCAGTGAGGGGAAGTACGTATGTTTGTTGGTTTACACACACAAAGAGTTTGGTTATTTGTTCTTAAAGGTTTCAAAGGCTTGTTCTTATTGGATTAATTGATTACGAAGAAGGTTGATTATTACATATTTGATGTTGTAGTTGAGTTTCACAAGTTTGTGTTTTATTATACCTTTTAGCTGGAGGTAACTTGTTTGTCCATTCAAGATGTGACGAAGAATTGACAAAACACTTGAAGGAGTTACGTTATTGTGCTCAGTGGTTATTGTCAAGAGATTGCGATCTCCCTATACGTTAAGTATACGTTCGAAGTCAATTTTAGTACAAGATATAAGGCACAAGTTTGGGTGGTTCTACTTCAGCATCAAGTTGGTTATACTTAGTTTTCTTCTTTAGTAATCATTACATAAGAGCCTACAGAATTGTAGATTCAGCAAATGGTTAACATATGGGTTTCAGGGGAAGCTTAAGTGTTTAAATGTTTGATCATTTATGTGCTACATCGAGGTGAAGGTTTTTACTACTGGTGGTTATTATTACTACTTCTAGTTTTGATTTCTACTGTTTCAAGTCCATTTTTAGATGCGGAAAACTTAATGGTGGGCGACTTAGAAACATTGGAAAGCTGGATTGGACGTGTAATATTGATTCGTGGTTGTGAAGATCAAGGTTGCATACATTTGTCCCCTATTTGATGATGACAAAAAGGGGAAGAAGAATACTTTGAAGATTGCATCTTGAAGATCCTTGATGATATGCATGGTTTAAGGGGAAGTCACATGTTTCATGACATACTAACTTCAGGGGAAGTTCATGCTTATTGGTTTTGTCATTATCAACTAGGGGAAGATTGTTGGGAATTACAATTAAGTTGATAAGACAAAACATGTGAAACATGAGGGACTTATGGAGACAAAGAGGAAAACTACAAAATATGGAGAAGGACTTGCTTGCAAAAGAAGATTTATATTTTAGTCCTTCGTAGTATTATTGTAACCCTAATTATGTATTATATAAACAGAATACAGGGAATAGGTTTTATTGAGTCTTCCATAATGTAGTCATAAAAGGTGTGTGTGTGTAAACCTAGGGCGTGAGTATGCTTATTTAAATGCCTAGGTTAGTTGATTTGTGTTAAGCCTCAACTATCTTAGATAGCTGTTAAGATGTAACCGTGCTACACTTGATCACGTAGCATTGGGGCTTTGGTGTATGTTAGAGTAGAGATGATGACGAAGAAACTTTGTAGCAATAATAAAGATGTTTTGTTTATTCCGCTGCGTACATGTTCTTTATCTTTATTATTGTGTAATCCCTAGATGAGGTCTAAACAACCTCGAGCTCTAAACGATCTTATCAATATGATAAGTGAGTTCACCGGAGAACTCCTCATGAAGAGAATTATTCACATGATGTGAATCTGTGAATTCATGTTCCGGAATAGACTTATCACAATCCTCATTCTGAATATCAAAGAGTGGATTATCAGAAATCAAAGTGAATTCAGATTCGAATTCAAATAGAGGATTAGTGAGAGTAGTATTGAATGCTTCGGGAACAAAGTGATTAACATTCTCTATTGGACTGTTAGGATCAGAAGTGAGTGGTGGATCATGATATAGGAGACTTTCAATTTCTCCCAGATCGTCTTCAAAGTCGAGGAGACCATCATCACTTTCTAATGAAAGTGGATTGATGTGAGTAAGTTCATCAGCGAACTCCTCAAGAAGATGATCAGCATCAGAATGTGGAACTGATGCCTCAACATTCTCGATGTCTCCATGAGATGTACAATCATCATTAAAATCTGAGAAAGTCTTAAAATGATCGTTTGAACACTCAAGAGGGGAAGGAATATCACACATATGCTCAAGAGTTCCCTGTGACTCTCCTGGGATTGAGACAAGGTTCTCAACACTAGACTTTATGAATTCGTCCGATTCCTTATCAGGAACAGTGTCAAGATGCTCGTCCCCCATGATCAAAGAGTGAGTGGGAACCTCGGGTGTGATAGCAGTTGTTTGAGATGGAATCTCAACTGCTGGGGTATCAACTGATAAACTTGATGAAGTTTATTCAAGGATGTCAAGTGTATCTTCATTATCACTGTCATCAGGAATAAAACGGAACTGAGAGCTAGATTTGGCTGCTTTCTCTCTTGAAATTGATTCCCTAACAGATTTTTCATATGCATCTTGGGAATTTATTCTAGCAGTCTGCTCTTCAGCAAGCAATTCTTCCATGGATTTTTTATGAGTATGTCTTTGGGCAAAGTCTTTAACTAAACCCTTAAGCTCATCAACGATTTTCATCATATTTTGCATTTCTGGAAGAAGTGCTTGATTCATATCGTACTGTGGAGGTTGGTCATAATAAGGTGTGTCAAAATTGTCACAAGGATATGGATTCCCTGATTGACAATCTGAGCTGAAGTGTGGACCTCCACAGTAATCACAACAGTAAAAATGTTGAGGCTGTGAGTCGTATGTGCTAGAGTCATAATTGTTATCGGGAAACTGCTCATAGACAAGCGTGTTTCCCGATTGACAATCAGAACTGTAGTGTGAACCACCACAGTACTCACAACAGTAAAACTGCTGAGAATCATGGTGTGGTAGCTGGTGGAATAAATCAGTCGTGTCATGGTATGAATAGGGATCTTGGTTATAGACAGACCCGTTTCCTGACTCTACCATGCCACAACCGGGGCAATTGCCACCATTAAGAGAACTACCACACCACTGGCAAAACAAAAAGTGTGGATGAGACATAGAAAGAATCAAAAGTTTTGGGAGGGGTAGGAATGAAGAATCAAAAGGGTAGGAGGGTAAAGATGAATGTTTTTGGATTTTTGGATAAACATTTTGTACAAATGATAAAGAAAATATTTTTGTGTTTTTTGTGTTCGTTGAAAACTGATATTAAAAAGTTTTCAGGAACAGTTTTGTTTTGATAATAAGAAAATATGAACAAAAGATAGATAAATGTACAATGGAACGAATTCCAAAATCACTAATCAGAAAAACCGTTTCGAATAGCACGCACACCTCCCCGGCAGCGGCGCCAAAATTTGATTGGCACCAAACGGTCAACCTAAACTGACCAAGGAATGGTCAACTAGGTCAAACAGCCTACAGTCAATGCTCCGCGGAATATAGTGTTTCCCCGGGTCATTATGTCCCGACGAGGTGTGGATTGTTATCAAACGGGTTTGTGATCGGGTGAATTTGGATTAAAAGGGGTTCCAGATTGGTTAAACTAAGGAATCTACAATGAAATAGCTTAAATAAGCTATATGAATAATACTGGAAGCTAGGAAAAACCAGAAATGTTTAAAACCTAAAAACGCGTACGTTCACGTTTTAAATAACGTAAACATACAAAATAAAACGTGAAAAATGAAATCTGGAAACCCCCAGGGGGTGAAAATGACTTTTTTACAAACTAAAAGATAAAAGAAAATTTTTAGAAAAAGAAAATAAATTTTAACACTAATTAATTATTTAATATTAATTAAATACTATTTATTACTTATTATTAATATTTAAAATACTTAAATATAATACAATATTGATTAAATACTAAAAAGGTGAAAATAAAATTTCTAACATTATAAAATAACAAAAAACTAATTTTAAAATTAAAAATAAGTATTTTTGTCTTTTTGTGATTTTTCTATTAATTAATTACTAATTAATTACTAATTACCTAATTAAACTATTTTAAATTAAGAAAAATAGAAAAAGAACAGTAAAAATTATAAGAAAGTTTCTAAAATTATTTTATAACATATAAAATCTATAAAAAATATAAAAACTAGGTTTTACTTAATAAAAACTAATTATGCTATTTAAAACTTAATATTAATTAATTATTAATAAAATTAAGACTAATTCTAATAAATACCAAATGATAAAATAAAAATCTGAGAAAATTACTATAAATACTTTAATATATGAGGAATTTAAGAAAAATATAAAATAGCTAAGTACTTAATAAAAAATTAAAAATGAAAATTAAAATTAAATTACATTAAATAAAAACTATCACTTAATATTAAATTATTTTTTCTTGATTTTTCTTTTACAAACCTATAAAAATACTTAAAACATAAAACTTTTGTGAAAACAAAATTTACAAAGCTTAAAAATAAGCCAACTATAAGCAATAAGCCAAGGCAGTTGACTAATGTTGACCAAACAAGGAAACTAGCCTGAACCAGCTTGTGTGGGGCCCACTATGGTAAATTCAGGTCTAAATGAGTTGAGGGAACAGGTTTTAGCAAGAAACTACCAAAAAGACTCACATAATAAGCCAATAAGCCAACAATAAGCACTTGGCTTATTGTTTCTTAACTGAAAAAATGGGACAAGATAGATGGACTGATTCAGGTGGGTCCCAGTGGGTCCAAGGTCAAACCATGGGTCAATAACTAAAGCCTACCAGGGGGGTTGAATGGAACCAAATGGGAGGCTTGTGGTCCATTGTGGATGTCAGAAACCACCACCAAAGTGGTGGTGGTGGACTGCATATCTACTAGTGCAGGGGAGGCAGATGCCAACTGGGCAGCTTCAAGACAAAGATTAAGTGGGTAAATGTGTTCCAACTTGCAAACTTCTTTTTGCTATGAACAAACAAGCTGGCAAAGTCCCTAAATCAACAAACTTTACTTGAATTCCTCAACTAATGAATCCTACGAAGTGCTTTGAAATTTGTTCACAATCTGAGTACTCAAACTTTTGACTTTTTGAACTAATGAACAAGTTTGACTAAAATGGATTTTAATTACTTCTTATTTACTGAAAATGATTTATTGAGCTAAAGTGTGACCTGAATAAGCTATTTTAGCTGCTTATGCAACTAGAACTAAAATTATGTAAACTAAAATCTACCTGATGAGTAGTTTATTTAAGATATATGATGAATTTGACTTTTATGCTAAATGTCTATGTGTTTTATGCTTTAAATGACCTATATGCAACCTAAATGAACTGTAACCACCAAAAGCAACTACCAAATCCTTCTAATCCATACTACACTTTACTGATCCAAACACCACATTATAGACTGATTCCAACTGTTAATAAACCAACTCTATTAATAACTATGCTAAACCATCAAATCAGCTATTAGTATGACCAAACAAGTTTAAATGAACCAGAAACTCAGGTCTCATACTCCAAATACCAAAGAATCACATATAGCGACTATGAGCAGTATTGTAACAGTTAAGTCCAAATAAGATGCAAACTATAATATAATGATGCAATCTACAACTATAAGCTATAATATGAATGAACTAAACTAATAGAATAGTAAATAAGCAGAAATATCATATCTAAACTAATAACTAAGAATATGAAATTTTTAACTTGAAAATACAAAAGGAAAACTCACAACCAATGCCTCAACTGAACAGAGGCTTCATTTGAATTAAGCCTATCTTTAATAGGCTCTTAAAACAGATACACACCACCTTCTGAATAAGCTTTAGCTTATGGATTAAGCAATTTGGCTTTTGTTGACTAATAAGGAGTTTTTGAGCAAAACAGTGAACATGAATCCCTTACACTTACCAATAGCTACACAAAGCTATTTTGAGCTTTTGTTAACCAGAACCAAGCTTGTTGAAGCTTAAGAAGTCTTATTCCAACTTAAATGAAATTTTAGGCTTTAATATAAAAAGTAACTGCAAGATATTAAAGAGAACACTGAATTGCATTAATTTTGAAAAAGATTACACTCTGAAAAAGGAGATTACAAGGCTGAGTTTAAAACATTAAACTAACTTCACCCTAAATTACAAATTAACTACTAACTAAACTGCTACTACACTACTTAATTGACTAAAAAACTAACACCCCCACTTCTTACTTCCTTTTTCATTTATATCCTTTCAGATGGTCTTGGGTACTTTTCCCACTTCAATATTGACCTTTGGATGGCTTGGATTGATCTGAGCCCTTCAAATGCATTTTGGCGCCAAAACTCCCTTGGCTGTTTCTTGATATTATTGATGCCTGATGCGTGGGAATCACAACAGGCTTTATCTCTCGAGGGATCTCGAGAAGCTTACAACCCCCACCAGGCAGTGTACCTAATCGTTGTAGTATAGTATAGTGACAAGTACCGGGGGATTTATCGTTCAGCTTAGGAATAGTGTCGCTAGGATTAGAAAACCTAATTACCAGTTCTAAAGGTGTGGGATGATTATTTTTGTATTTTTATATTTTTATGAAAGCAAGTAAAATCTCGGGTTTTGGAAGAGTGGGCGGAATTAGTTGCTATTCAACTAACCCAAAACTAATATTTAATTAAACTAAAATACTGAAAATGAAATTAACCTAATTTATACTAAGGTTGTGAGCAGTAATTGGAGAAATTGTGTTTACTTAGACTTCACTACTCCCTAGATATCTTTTACACGTTAATTACTTGTTATAGTTGTATGGATGACGAATTGTATTCCTTAATACCATTCGTGGGGTGGCATACATAACTCCCCAACTCTATGAGCTCTTATCTCCTCCTACACCATGACCCAGCACAACTATAGGGATTGTAAACAGTGGCTCATGCATTAAATACAACCAATAAAGACCTAGTACGCCTCGGTTCATGTTTCTTAAGACGTTCAAGCATGTTACCATTTGGAGATCTGCCAGTTTTCTTAAGCCTAACATATAAAATCATTCATCCAAGACAAGAATAAACGAGTAATCAACACATAATCAACATCTAGGTTTCATTAGATCTAAGCAAACACAAAAGAGATCTAGCCTAGCATAATGGAATTGAGACAAGAACAAGATATAAACAACCAACACATAAACATATTGATTGAATTAGAAGAACACTTATCTCAATTACAATGCAAGGTATCAAGGGTTTGGAACCCTTGAAAAACCTGTAAAAGATACACCAAATTCTTCTTTAGGGTTTCACCAAAACTTCTCTCTCTAATGAAAAAACTAGAAAACTATATATAGGAAAACTGGGCTGACGGCGTCAAGACAACCATGTGACGCCGTCACCTCGCCGCCAAATATTTCCTCGGACGGCCTTGATCTACTTATGACGGCCTATGTGACGCCGTCACCAACCACGGTATTTTATTCTTGGCACTTTGACGCCGTCAGGATGACTTTTGACGCCGTCATCAGCTACGGTATTTTATTCTTGATGTCTGACGCCGTCAGGGTATAACTCTTGACGCCGTCACCTAGTGTCTTAAGCATGGAAAATTGATACTTTGCCGTTTTCTTCACTTTTATGCTCCAAAAAAGTCCAAAATGGCTTCTTTTCCAAAATTCACTCTCCAAATACGTAAAATCACAAAAGGAACGTTTTAGGGCAATATTTGATCAAATAAAGTCGGATTCGGGCTTAAATGACCCCCTAAAAACGGATCATTTTTCGCCTCATCATATACCCTTACACTTGAGATTTGCTTGTCCTCAAGCAAATGAGCTTTTATTCTACTCCAAAGACAAGTTAGGGGTCATTTAACACTAATATAAAAGTAATTACAACAAATAATCGTTCCACTAAAGACCAATAGACAAGCACGGAGGTCATACACAAGCACCTCACAAATAGTGTTTAGATACTCACATCTCTCGGGTGTAATAAAGTAATATAACATTATGGAAATGGAAGATATCTCTCACTACCTGTCATAGCAAAATAGATTACCATAGGCTTGGGAAAGGATCAAACCTCCACCACATGGCGTAAGCACCTAGGATAAACTATCAAAGAGGTCTTTTAAAGGGTTGTAACGTTAGGTATAGGGATATGAATTACACGGTTTTGTTGGATGAAGGAAGTTTTACTGGTGGCGAGTTAACAATCTTGGTTAATTACATGTACAAGATGGCGTTGCTAAGCCAAGATTAAACTCGACTTAAGCTAATAAATGAAAAATAACAAAAACATAAAATGAACATAGAATAAAAACGGGATGGTAGTCCGTATGTTTTTTCTCTTTTTCTTTTTTCCATTTTTTTTTCTTTTTCTTAATTTTTTCGATTTTTTTTTTTTTTTTTTTTTTTTTTTTTTTTTTTGCATACACTCTTACCCTACCATCCAAAATAATACATCATAGGGGTTTGAGCATTCCCCTTACACTTGAATCTTTACATACTTTACAATTAACTAATCTAATGACTCGAATTAAGAAAATCAAAACACTTGGAGCACTTTTAAGATTAACGCACATATGGGGGCAATAAGTGATGTTCTTCCCCATTACTCCATAAAATAAGTACTTACCCAATCGTCCCAATCGTCCCAAAACAATATGTACAAGGATATGACTCGACTTAGCAACCATGTAATCAATTAGAAAGTTAACTCAGGGTTTAACAAATAACAATAATGCACTAAAAATGAGCGCATACACGGAAGGCTAAGGCGATTTGGTTGTACATTTAAGTGGGGTGTAACAAATTCTTCCTTTAAGTAAGATGCTTAAAGTTAAAAACGAAAAGATAGGCTCGGAGGGGTGTACTAGGGGTATCGTGTACTAAAAATGAGTACAACGCTAAGGGTGTGGGAAAAATTAGTTGACTTAACTAGCCAAGTAATATGACTTAAATGGTCAAGTAATTATGATACGGGTTTAACACAAGGGTGATCCTAATGCCTCTTATCATGTAGTAAATCCTACCACACGAATGTAGTCTCACTAGCGGTCTCGGGATGCATCACTAACGCAAGTTCTAGAATCTAAATGCTACCGGTACACTCATAAGCACTAATAGTAAATGCTTTTCCTATCAAATCTAAAGGCGAACCTCACATTTTGGGTGGAAAATTTTTCTGAATATACGGTTATGTGCTAGTCATACAACCTCCTATCCATGAGACGCTTGCTATGGCTAAAGTTTCACTCCTAAATGTTGTAAAAAATTTTAAATTTGGCGCTAAAATTGCACTAACAAGTATTTCTCATAGTTTTATTACACATCTACTATCAAACAAAACAAACTCAAGCGAAAGTGCATATGTAAGGTATCATCTTTTTACCCTCCCCTTACACTTAAGATGAACATTGTCCCCAATGTTCAAGTAAAGAATGTAAAAGTGAAAAAGTAAAGAGAATGAAATCAAATACTCCCCTGATTCGCTCGGTATGGATTATAGGTTGGCCAGGTTAAATCTTCCTCCAAGAAAATGAACAATCAAAGCTTCCCTTCCAGAATATAAATCATCTTCTTGTCATACATAACCTGTAAATCCTGACAACAGTTGACAAGACAACCTCGCGTAAAATTGGCGGCATCCTATATAAGTTACTAAATCCTAGAAAACAAAGTAAGATATAATGCTTGTGGAATGAAGTTTGCAGATTTCCTGGAGATTATAAAACTTAATAATTCACAAAAACCATAAGACTCCGTTAGAAAAACAAAACCAGTAAAATTTCCAGATTTTTAACTCCTGACGCCGTCAAGAGTAATACTCTGACGCCGTCAGAATGGACCTGCAGAAATTCTTATGTTAAGTTTCCGGAAAATTTCTGGAAAAACTTCATCCTACTTCCTGGAAAATCCTGCAAAACTTCATTATGACTCAATACAAGCATTTGACTCTAACAAATACGAATATACATGGTCATTTAATATTGTGGAGGATCATGATCGGGTTGTTTCTTAAAAACATATTTAGGGTTTCCCCTTACACTTATCTTTTGCAAAAATACCTTTAGGTTGAAGTTAAGACTAGGCCAAACAACATAATAAAGTATTTCCACATTTTAATTGAGAAACATGATCAACCAACAATAAAAACTAAGCATGCATACGGAAGCAAATAACAATCAAACAAATAAAATCACACAAATCATGGGTTGCCTCCCAAGAAGCGCTTTTCTTTATTTACGAGTCTTGTAGCTAGACTCAAAGTCATGGGCTATCACGTGATTCGGATGAGTTCCTCGTTGAGGACATCTTTGGGATCAAACTTAGGTTTCAACTTTCTATCGGTTTCCTTAGTATGGTATGATCTTTGTAGAATATCAATAATCAAAGCATGTATGGTTCTTGTGTATATGGATCAAATAGTAATAAGAGAAGTAGAGAGATGAGGAGAAGTTAGGAGGAATTCCTAGAGAGAGAAAGTGTTGAGAGAAAAAGAGAAATATTAGATTAGAGTGAATGGAAGCTCCAACCCTCTCCACATATGGAGAGGGGTATTTATAGTTACAATATTACGCCCACTCCCGGGCTGTGGATCAGGCATACAGTGGGTGAAGACCCGTCCTTCTTCCACGGTGTTACTTAAACTAAAACTAATTAACTAATAAATAAACTAACTACGAGCTTACTTAATGCTATTACAATCATTAGGTGACCGAGACTTTTACAGGAATATTTGTATTCCTAACAATCTCCCCCTAAGCGAGGTCACCTTTGAAATTAAGATCTTTGGTCTTTAAGCATTCTTAAGCCTTTGTAGCTCGTAGGATCTGATTCTTCTCTTTTCAGCACACTTCGTACTTCAAGCAAGCTAACTTGTGATTAGAGTTCCTTTGTGATGTGTGATCTTTGAGCTTCTTTGAGATCATCAGCCAAAGTAAATCTCCAAGCTCATCTATAGTTGTATTGCCTTCATGTGATGTAGTGACTAAGGACCATCATGCTCACACCCTTCTTTATCTGGAGACGTTGCATAAGAGTTGTAGATTAGGAGACTTTTTCATCAGAGTTGCGGAAACGTTGTTGGTAGTCTCTCAACATTTGTTGTAGCAAGTCTCTCATCTTCATTGATAGTGTGGAGGATGTGTGAGCATGAGGTATGGATTGACCCGATTCAGGTGGAAACTGGAGCCATCAACGCCATCTTTATATGTGTCCCTGAAATAAAACAGTTAGCAATAAAGATAGAGAACGAACATGGCTTTGTCATTCGTTCTGCGAGGACAGACTACCCTCCGGTTTTGTGAAAAACCGACCTGTAATCAGGTAGAGTCTCTTTTAAAGAAGACTCTCCTTGACAGGAATTTCCAGCTTGTAGTAATGAATTTTTCCAAAGAATCCACTTTGGAATCTTCATACTAAGCATGTTCTCATACCGGAACGTCTCAAAGCAGACAGCACGATAGAGTGAATCGGTGAATTGATATTCACGGATTGATGAGAAATTGATTAATAGAAATCACTCGCGTGTCATATGATAAACACTTTTGAGACACGACGAGAGTTTTATACTTTGAATCACATTTCCATCAAAAATACTTTTGTTTGAGAGATAATACACAATCAATGTGCTCGAAAGATAAGTTGGTGAGCACATTGAGAGGTTTTGGCAAAAGTATCCGTCAATCCATATCCTGGAACAAGTTTGATTCAAATTTGAATCGCACCATCGTTGCTTTCCAGTTGTCACTTGATCATTGATCCAAGATGGATCTCACATGTCACCTACCAAGAGCTTGAAAGATGTTCGCTCTAGAAAGATTTCCATCTTCATTGTGAATATTTTCATATCACTCGGATGTTCTGGCAATACCACAAGGATAATGCGTTGGACTCTAAATATTTTATCTTATTTTCCACATTGTGTGAAACAATAAGCATATTTGGAATGTGTCCTAACGAGATTTATGGATGATCTCATGGCTCTAGACTCAATAGTGCGTTTTGATCCGCTCCTGGAGATTGGGGAGGTGTCTCCTGTTTTAGGTATCAACATAGCTCGCAATGAGCGGTCGATACATTGCACAGGGTTCCCCGTGAGAATGAAACAAGCTCTTTTAAGAGAACTTGAGTGGTTGGGAAGTTTAGTGCAGTGCGTCACTGGGTCCATGACGTCTTGTCTTCAATACTAGTGTTACCTTAGTAACCACTAGTAGATTAGGAATTGAACCCGGTTTCTGCCCTAAGGTTGAATATATGGAGGGCTATTTCTTTTCACCCTTTCTCATTTCAATTCTTTTTAATTCTTCAACCCCTTCAGTGCTTACCGAGACTTCACCACTAGAACCTTGTTGGGTTTGTTCCAGTCCTAGCTCTGTCTCAGTCCGCACTCTTCCCTTTCTCACTTTACTCCTTTTTTCAATCATTCCTAAGGACTTCTAATCTATCTATGGATTGTCCCTGGGAAGATCCTTCCGGTTCTGATGGATCATGGGAACTTATACCTAACCTTAACCAACCTTATAACTCCGTGCATTAAAGTAAATGGTCGGTCTTGGGTATTATTTCCACAAACGCCTTTCGCTCCCCCTCAATATGTGCATCGATATTTGAAAGTGTTTAGCACATATGTGGGAGCCTATTATTGAGTCGAAAAGATCACATTTGATATCAGATTGCATATTTAAATCACATTTTCTCCCCCGATCAAAAATTTCAAATCTTTCGAGATTTTTGATCTCAATTGATTTAAATAATTTAGAAAGTGTTTTGGGAGAGAAATGCGGTTAATTTTTAATATTGTCTGATAAAAGGAACCTTTTTCATTCTCCCCCTCAAACTGTGAGGGAGGTTGTTATGTGTCAGATTTGAAGAGTTTGTAAAAGATTCGAAGTTTTAGTGAAAACTCTTTGAAAATTTACTCATTCTGACACATAACACATCACAAATCATTTTGTTGCAAGGTTTTATGTACTAAGTGTGGGGAGTTTTGATGATACATAAAATTTTGAGAAATCACTCTCCCCCTCAATCAATAACGGATGTGAAAGCATAAATATTTTCAAAAACTATTAACGTCATTGATTGAGTGAAAATTTTATCAAACTTTTGAGTTCAATTTGATTTACAATCAAAATCTCATGGTACCACCAAGTTTTGCACAAATACTTCCCGGAAAAATCATAGAAGGGAAAGTATTTGGCGATAAAAAGAAGACTTCTCTTCTTTATCAAGAAATAATGCACTGAAACGTACATTAGATCTAGGAAATATGGATATAAAGTAATCCATGCCCAGGTGAACTTCACCCGGTAAAAGGAACAACCGTCTTTTTGGCGACGTGTTTTCCCTATTTTGAAAAACGGGTTGCTATCTGAAGTAATAGCAAGCCAGAATTTTTAAGTCCGGGTTGTAGCCTGAAATGACTACAAGCCATTGTTTGAAGATCGGGTTACAGCCTGAAGTGACTGTAAGCCATAATTTTTAAGAATGTTTTGAGAAGCGACATGTTTTAGAAAAAAACTTTATTTGAAACCGAAAAACTCTTGCTCAAGCATATGTATGATTCCGTGTCATTATTAAATGACATTTCTAGAAACGTACATAATATTGATTACACAAGAGACATGTCGTGAGAAGAATATTTTTGGATTTTTTTTTTTTTTTTTTTTTTTTTTTTTTAATGATTTTTTCAGATTTTTATGGTTTTTATAGGTTTTATATTTCTCTATTTTCTTTTTGTTTTTATAATATATACAAGGATATTTGAAGCAAATCCATTACTCCTCATTCTCTTCATGAAGACTTTTGACTGATTCTGGCGAGAGACACTTCATACCAAGTAGCAGGAGAATAAATAGAAACCGTTCTTCCTGGAAGTGCCTTTGTGAGGAAATCTGCCAGCTGTCATTCTGTCCTTCTGAAGAAAAATTCCACAACCCTCTTTTCCACTTGTTCTACCAAACCTTTGGAGAATCCATTTGTCAGAAGAAGCATTGACAGTATAGCGTACCAACAAGGATTATCTTTGCTCCATTTTGCAATATTGTTCATGTGGTTGAGGGTTAGGAACTGATGTAGCCCTATCAAGATCTCCTGAAGAATATGCCTTAGAGGAAAATTCAGGAGCAAGTGTGTTGTCGAACGGAACATCATTGGGAGGAGGAAATGAATTAACTTCAAAAGAATCGTCGACTGCAGTGCCTTGATGTACTGGTGGAGATTGAAAGTATGATGATGTTGACGAATGACTTGCTGTTGGAGCGTCTTGACCTATTGAAACAGGACAAGATGAACCATTTTGGATCGTTTGGTACATGAGCTGCGATGGCTGGTGGTATCGGTGTATCACCAATTGGTAGCTCGACATATTCATCAACCATTGGATCAGCAAAGATCTCCAAATCCTTATCGGTAGGAGGTACATAAGGTACATGCAGGAGTGGGATACTATACAAAGCCTGAACAGAATGGTTCAGAAGACAAAAATTTAGATGCGGGTCCTGTACTGATGTGTACAGAAGCCATTTGATCAGTCAGCTCATTGTAGAAGTATGTAGCCAACATCTCTGAAACATCCACTACCAAAGCTTTCGAGGCTCTTGAGTAATCGTCTAAAGCCGTAGATGCCATGATGAGATCTTAAACGGAATTTTACAATTTTGTGACTTAAACCGAGAGATCGGTTCTCTCCCGGGCTTTTACTAAAGTCAACAAAAGAAACCGAAAGATGTAATATGTGAGTTAGACTTAGAGTGAGATCTTGGATAAGTTACAACTAGCATTAAGTGTCAAGTCGCGACAAGTCAAGTTACAATAGATCCGATCGTAATAAGTCAAGTTGTAACGATTAACTCACAACGTCAAATTACAATCAAATTAATCAAAACGACTTAAGTCACAACAATTCACCAAACACAGATTGATAACAAATCACAAGAATCTTACTACTGAGTCAATCGCTAGGCACCACCAAATTGCTGAGTTTTGGCCTCCTCAATGTGAAGCTTTGGTAGCTTCCCCCCAAACCGACAATCATCTTCATAAGACACTTCCCCCAAGTAGTTGAAGTGATGCAAAAAGTCTCATTGCATGAAGCTCGAGAACCCGAAGAGAATGATAACACCGAAGTAACAGGGTGAACCATGGATCATCTCTACGGTTAACAATCCCGGAATGTATGATGAAGCCCGATCACATGACCCTGTTATACATCCCCAATGTATACATTACTTTGAGGTTTGGAGCAGTTGTCAATTAGGGGGAATCAGATATCAACATCTTCATTTCACAAAATGCTTTCCAGCTATCTTACACATGCCAACTCAATCCATATGGTACGCATGTATCCAACACAAGAAGAGACGATGACACCAAAGTAACAGGTTGAAGCACTGATCATCTCCGCGGATATCACTTCCGGAATATATGATTAAGCCCGATCACGTGAACCTGTTTCGCATCCTTGATGTACACAAATCTCTCCCCTGATGGTTGCGATCTCATCGGAATCAGCATAACATAGTGTACATGAACCATTAACCAGAAGCACTTTACCAAAAATCATATCAGCTCATATGAAGATGTCGATACGCAATATTATCTCACTCTCCAGTTGTTCTTCTCATATTTCTTCCCACTGAAAGCTGAAGTAATACATTCCACAAGTATCAGAAGACCACTTCCCCCACGTAGTTGGAATAATACACCAAACGCCACAAGTTAATACACTGATATTCTCTGCGGTTATGACATTTGTCTTCCCGGGATAACTTCAATTAAGAAGAAGTATTAAGTTCATCACGTATACTCATTATGCATTAAGATGTATGTCTCCTTCCCCCTTGCTGGTTTTGATACCTCAGAATCAGCAACACATTATAAGCACATCTACTTGAAATCTTGTGAGAAGAATAAAATTGGTTTAACTGGATCTGGTGAGAATCAACTGCTACAAAAACTCTCTCTGACTATCTTTACCAACCCTTATGTAGGCTATTTGAAGTGACCACTGATGAAGTAAACCCAATATACCAAAGTTGAAACTGAAGAAGAATCCCCCAAATCCGTAACTTAAGCTTGCACTGTTGTTGATTAAAGAACGATGTAGAAGAATAAGTACAACACCTCTTGAGACTATCCACATTCGCATTTGCGTGTGACACTGAGCACTACAATGTAACTCCTTGAAGTGATAGCCATAACCCGTGAGTACTACAATGTAACTCCTTCCATCGGGTATAACTAGATAATCCAAGTCCCAATCATAAACTTTAAGAGTTCACGCAAGTCATCAATCGATGCATGAAGTTTCGATGATGAGATAAGTAGACGCCTTCGTAAAATACTCTTCAATCTCAATTAAGGGATGCCAAATAAACTTCGTGATCACTTGACATTTCATGTCCAAATTGTTAGCCGTTTAGACATTTTAACCGACATTTTCCATAATGTTCTTCGGGTTGATTTACAAAGTGCACATTGGTAGGAACAACAATCCTTGATTTAATAACTAGAGATTGGATTACTTGAGCAAGTGATCAATCATCATTCATAATACTTCTAGATGGTGCATTTTGATCAATCATCATTCTTTGAAGCTTGGAAGTAATCATCAAACATAAATCCCAGTCATCCTTGGTAAGTAGAACATTAGGTGTTGGAGGAGAGTCGTATGACCATTCTTCAAGCATCAATCACCATGTGGTATATTCACACTTCTCCCCCTCAAAAATTGCATACGAAGTTTGCCATTTTTGAACGAGCAAGTGAATATGAATACAAGCAGAGATGAGTAGATCCACTTGATGAATGAACGAACATGGAGGAAGCATGAATCGTATTATTTTTTATTTTTGAGAATGGTCAAAACTAAGAAGATTTATCTTCTTCCGAAGATAAGGCACACTGAATCGTACACCTTTCTTTTCTTTGATGAACGGGGCCTGAAGTGTTGTCAGCAGACACCATAATGATGAAGTTGAAGACCGAGGCTTGAACTGATGTGTTCAAACGTCATAGTCGTTGAAGAAAGAGGCCTGAACTGAAGTGAACAGACGTCATAGTCTTTGAAGAACGAGGCCTGAACTGAAA
This sequence comes from Artemisia argyi, assembly GCA_030686995.1. Lineage (NCBI taxonomy): Eukaryota > Viridiplantae > Streptophyta > Magnoliopsida > Asterales > Asteraceae > Artemisia > Artemisia argyi. The sequence continues at coordinate 43,610,807 of CM060680.1, forward strand.
TATTCAGACGTCATAGTCATTGAAGAGCGAGGCCTAAACTGAAGTATTCAGACGTCATAATGCACACATACATCAACATTGACTTGCAAGACTTCCTGAAGCATAAGATATGTTTGCTTTAGGCCTCCAGACTTTGAGTCTTCTCATGTTGTGAATGATTGATGTACCTGCAATGGAGTGAGGACTACCTGCACTAACATAACAAACTTGATTGCATATATATGGGTTAGTGACATTGGTATCCAAACCCTTAGGGGTTTCATGGTCAACCATGGCATTGCCATCAGTAAGTACCTTTCCGGTAGGTATCCACTTAAGTCCAACGTACTTAAAAATTCTACCAGTTGGAATCCACTTATGGCAAGGTCTAGGATTGCTAATCTTCTTATGCATAGTAGAAGGCTTATCAATATACCTAGTCTCCAAAGATTTAGCAGTTTGTGTCCACCTAGGAGAAATATTAGGTTTGTTAAGCTTCTTATGCATTGTGGATGACTTACAGTAAATCCTAGACTTAACAGGTTGAACCTTAGTAGTGTTCCTCAATAACCTAGGAGGCATCATACAAGGTTGTGAGCCTAAGATTCCATCCTTTTGAAGTAACGCCCTTTTCCTAGCCTTTTCTAGATCATAGTTCTTGTACAAGTCCTTGATATCATAAGATTTTTGAATCTTAATGCTTGGTTTCGACTCTGTTCTTAAACTAATCCTAGAGACACTAGAAGTGGGAGTAGCTACTTGTTGAGGTTGAACAAAACTAGAAGCAGTTACCTTGGGCAAATAATGTGGAGTGACTGGTTTTGACAAAACTTGTTCCGCATCAACTTGGGAGGCAAACCGTGTTTTTGAAGATTTTGGTCTTTCAGATCTAAACGCAGTCAATTGTCTAACAACTGATTGGTTTCTATTCGATTGAAAAACTGGTTTCCCCAAGATTGATGGTTTTGCAAACTTAGTGTTCACACTATTCCCTGTTGCTTTTCTTAGCTCGTTCTTTAATGTTGTTATTGTGAAACCCTTTTCCTGAACTTGAGCTTTGGGTTCATCAATTTTTGCAATCAAAGACGTTGTTTGCTCAACAGTTTTAGTATTCGTTTCTTTGATTGAATCACACAGTTCTTTGCAACGAATTTTCAAAGACTCATTTTCATCACGTAATTTAGCCACATTATGTTCCAATTCAATAACATTGTAGTCATGTCTAGCTTTAACTTCATTACACATATCACATAACTCAGTAATACGTTTTTTCAGGTTGTTGATTGTCAAGTTCTTTGTTTCTAGCTGAGCTTTCAAATCATTAATCAAAAAGAATTCGCGGAAATCAGGAAGTTCCGGATCTTTACATGGTTGGTTAGTTTGAAAACTTTCTTCCTTTTGTTGCATTGCGATTTCAAGTGAAATACAATGTTTTTCAAGTTGTAAGAATCTCTTTGAAAGTTCATTAAACGTTTCTTTATCAACCATATCATTTGATTTAAAAGACTCAGCTGTAAACAAAGAACTTGACTCATCATCACGTTCAGCATCCTGATCACTTTCTCCCCCTTTATGATTCATATTTGTTAAATCAGAAATGGTATTGCTATCAGTCTTTTTCAACAAATATGAGTCATAACTGGGCATAACTTGATCAGTATGCAGTCGTTCATCAAAAAGCACATTATGATGTACAGTTAGGGGTACCTCAGCACATGACACTTGTTCTTTTATTGGTCTGAAATCTGCATCCATGTCATGTGTAATAAGAGTCACTGAACTGCTGGTAGTGTCAGGCTTATCAGTCACTGACCCATTGCATATCATGACAACTGACCCAGCATCCGATGCTATACCCGAATCGCCAATACCATCACAAGATTGCACCCTACATGCCTTCACCTTGTCATCATATGCAGGTATATGCTGTGCTTTTTCTTCAATGAATCTTTTCACTTTATCCATAAGTTGGATGAGTGTGTCTCTGAACGTATCAACCTCTATTCCCGTGTGATCAGCAAAACACTTTTTCGTCATCTGACTATAATGGTCATATTCCAGAGTGATTTTTGAATCGATGAACTTAAGCATTTGTTTGTTGATCACACAGAGGGCAGCCAAGGATCCAATATTGAAAGGTTCTGCTTGGTCAAGTTGTTGTCGTAATTGATCTAAATTAAGAATCATTGTGTCTGTGAAAGTCTGAACATCTTGACCGAAGAGAGTTGCAAATGCACGTTCAAATCCCATCTTGAATCCAGTTCCCTCTAAAAGTGCCGAGAGGTGTGAATGAAGTTGTTGAAAACATTCTATGCAACAATCTTTTGTATCATCGAGCAATTTAAGTGGCTGGTGAAGTATACTCTCAGATCTGACAGAGTCAGAAGTAGTAGACATGATGTAACCGTGCACGGGATTTTACAAGTCTATGATTTAAACCGAAAAATATAATCTTTTGCGGGATTTTACAAAATCAAGACAAAACCGTGAGACAGTGAGAGAATGTTGGATCGATAAACGATTAGATGATTGTTTGATGAACTTGATGGTAGTATGATTGAGATCCGAAACTCCGTAGATATTTAAAAAAAAACCCGAAACTAGCTCAATCCAAAATAAATCACAATCTTGAGTTCTTGAAGCTCAATCAAAGTCGTGGACCAAAATTATATACGAAACAATAACCACACTTAATCACGCAACGAACAAAAAACAAACTCGTACCCTTTTGGTTCTAAGCAACTCGTCCCACAAACAAACGACTCAACTTGTGTATAACACAAATTTCGCCCTTTATTTTTAGTATTAGCAGCCCAACACACAAATTCACTATACTCAGCCCAATTAAAAGATATAGCAAATACAGCTCAATACCGACCTTGTACAAATTTCGTGTCAGCCCAAAGAACAAAAGACGAGGCCTAGACGAATAATAAAATTACACCCCTAATTACTAGGTATAAAAGGCTAATAATCCCACTAACTTATCCCTAATAACATTCTCACTTATCTTAACCCTAATCCAAACTAACGCAACCACAAGAACAACACCTCTCACCAAGAAGTCTGAAAAATTAATCCCCTGTGATTCTCAAATAAATCCGAGCAACACAAAAAAAATTGTCCCTTGCGTTAATAAAATCCGAATAAAAAAACAACAACACCTTCACTCATCTTGTAATCCTGAACCAACGAATCCAGTAACACAAGCAAGCAGCCCTTTCGATTTGATACAAAGAGAATGATATTAAAACCAATCAACTAAAGAAAATGATATACCCGGCGACCAGCTCCTAATTTTGGTTCAGGTAGGTTTGTTGCTTTTCCATATTAAAACCGAATAAAAGGAAAGATGAGACAAGGTAATCTTAGTCTTTTCTTTATTTGATTCGAATATGAACAACATTTCAGATCTGTGATGGTGTTTTCTTTTACACGTATCAGTGATTATATAAAGAAAGAGACCAGAGATCGTTTCCCTTTTTGTATGATTTTCTTTTACTTTAAACCGAATGAGAGAACGTGTCACCGTTTGGTTTTGTTCCTTCTTTATAGTGTTCAAATATTATCAGAAGTATTGTTTCACACGGGTCTTTGATGATGGTACTTTCGTTATGTTAAGATCTTAACGGTCACAAGTCTCTTCTGAAATGAAACGAAAGTATGTACTGAGATCTTTTTCTTGTTAGTTGTTTGAGTCTTGGTTTGGATGTGGTTTAATATTGATGCACGGCTTTGAATCTGTGATGATGAGATTGTGTTTGTTTTGTTCTTGTTGGTATACAAACTAATCGCTACTAAGAAGTGGTAAAAGGTAACCGCAAACAAAGAGACTTGCTAAAATGAGCAAACAGCAATATTGAGCTAACCGCTAGACCATTTAACCGCAAAAGTCATTTAAACGCAAAAATGATTTAAACGCTAACTCATTTAATCTTGAAAGAACGAGCCAAAAAAAAATACTAGTAGCAACAAAAAAAAACTAAACTCTAAAAGGAAGAGGACAAGACAATCAGTAAATTGTAATTTGTCTTATTCCCTTTTATAGTGACACGCCAAACCACCAATCACCAATGGACCACACACAAAAAAACAAGTACGAGAGTTTCAATATGAACTAAACGCAAATTAGAAACGTGAGCAGAAAAGTAAACGCAACAAAGAACATTACAAAGACTTCTCCAAACTTAGTCAAAAGTATATCTTGATCAATAAAGGATTTGTTGAAAGAAAAAAAATTATACTTCGAACCAGTTATAACCAAATTCACAAAATAAAGAAAGCAAGATTGTAATCTATTGAGAACCAAGTCGAACCAAAATAAAACACAAGAACCAAAATGAAAATACTAGAGCAAACAATCCATAGGATGAAACCATGGCTCTGATACCACTTGTAGAATATCAATAATCAAAGCATGTATGGTTCTTGTGTATATGGATCAAATAGTAATAAGAGAAGTAGAGAGATGAGGAGAAGTTGGGAGGAATTCCTAGAGAGAGAAAGTGTTGAGAGAAAAAGAGAAATATTAGATTAGAGTGAATGGAAGCTCCAACCCTCTCCACATATGGAGAGGGGTATTTATAGTTACAATATTACGCTCACTCCCGGGCTGTGGATCAGGCATACAGTGGGTGAAGACCCGTCCTTCTTCCACGGTGTTACTTAAACTAAAACTAATTAACTAATAAATAAACTAACTACGAGCTTACTTAATGCTATTACAATCATTAGGTGACCGAGACTTTTACAGGAATATTTGTATTCCTAACAATCTTTCAAACTTTTCTCCATCCGGATCATACAAGGTCATTCTAATATGCCATGACCCGTCACCTTCTTTAGGTGGCTTGTCCCACCTCCATTTACACTTATCTCCCTCTCTTTTCCATTTATTCCTTTCTATGTTGACGGGCATTACGCTTAATAACTCAATCATCTTCCTAAAGACTAAGGGGTCCTCAAAGGGGTCTAGCTCCTCATCTCTAGCTATGAGTTGTTCTACCGAATGTGTCTTCTCAACAAAGTCTTCCTCTAGATAGAATGGGCATTGAGGTCCTATAAAGTTCCTTTCTATCCAAGGCCCATATCTAGACGGTCTCCTATTCATCTCTACCCAATACGGTGTTGGTTCATCATCACAATCATAACTATGCTTCTTAACATCATACACCGACCAAGTATCGCCTTCACCTACCGTTATCTTTGATTCCTTGCAATCAATCATGGCACTAGCGGTTGCTAAAAATCCTCTTCCTACCAATAATGGGCATGTAGTGTCACTAACCATGTCTAGGACGTGAAAATCCGCTAATATAGTTAACTTTCCTACGTGAACAACTACATCCTTAATCATTCCAACCGGGTGTGCAATACTCCCATCCGCTAGACCTATCAATACCTCCGTTTCCTCTAACTTTCCTAGCTTAAGAGCGGTGAATAAGGATAAGGGAATCAAGTTGAGGCTTGACCCTAAATCGGCTAATGGGTCGAAAGCTTCGGATCTTCCTATCTTACAAGGCAAAACAAATATACCCAGGTCATCAAGCTTTTTAGGCAACTTGTTTTGAACGAAGGCGGTCCCATTTTTGCCTAGCTTACACTTCTCATATTTTTCTAGGAGGGCACTATAGTAGGGAGCACGCGCTAAGACATCAATGACGGGGCGTTCAAGGTGAAGTTCTTTGAATTCATCGTCAAGGTCTTGCGTAAGAGGTGTTTCAACAATGCTTTTGACCGGCTCTATAGTGGGTGTTTTAGTTGATTGGTCCTTTTGGGGAACTTGGTTTTGTTTGAAACACGTGCTCGTTGATTTGACCGAGTAATATTGTGGACACGAAGTGGGTGACGAAACTGATGATATGGAATTAACGGTTAGTTTTGGATTCTTGACCGTGTCACTCGAGAGTGCTCCCATTTCTCGGTCATTGAGAACTTTCAACAATGCATCAATTCTAGTGGTCATCTCGCTTTGCTTTTGTTTGAAATCGGCTTCAAACTTGGATATGCGAGCTTCTTGAGATGCCATGAACTTTGACATCAATCCTTCAAGATTGTTGGTACTACCATAGTTGTTAGAAGGATTGTTGTTGAAAGTACGGTTGGATGGTGGACCGTTTGGTTGGTAACGATTAGGCGGATTGGAAGAATTGGGTTGATTTTGTTTCCACCTAAGGTTTGGGTGATTTTTCCATGAGGGGTTGTATGAATCACCGTATGTGTTTGGCTCGGGCTTGAAAGTGTACCACTTATCTCCCGCTTCGTCGGTACGCGTGGATGCGTAGTTCGCAAAAGCTGTTCCGGGGAGTTCCACACAATCACGAGTGTCATGGGGACCACTACATAATTCGCATGAAGAAGTGATTTTGTTCACTTGGCTTGAATGCTTCGGAGCTTCGTAAGATTTCATGAGAAACTTGACTTGGTCCTCAAGTTCCATGATCCTACGGTCGGGAGTGCTAGAATTGTTCGAAGGTAAAGATATTGCCTTGACCGTTTTGTTCAAATCACGGGGATCATTCCAACTTTCGTTGTCATAGAGAGCAAGATCTTCTATGAGTTCCCATGATTTTTCCGCACTAAGATCACGTAGCTTACCACCGGCCGATTGGTCAATGGTTCGCCTCGTGGAGATGTCGATATGGTCATAGAATATTTGGACTTGGAGCCAAAGATCTATGCCATGATGAGGGAATTTTTGGAGTAAGTCCTTGAAACGAGTCCATGCTTCATAAAGAGATTCATTTTGACATTGTTGGAACATCAAGATGTCATTCCTAAGCTTAGTAGTTCTCCCCGGTGGTAAAAATTGAGTAAGGAAACGAGTAGTGAGATCATCCCATGTGGTGATGGATCCCGCGGGTAAACGCTCAAGCCATTGACTAGCTTGATCCCGTAGAGAGAATTGGAATTGGCGTAAACGGGTAGTCTCTCTAGTTTCAACACCTAGGTCTATGGAATCTACGATTTTGAGGAAGTCCTTAAGGTGTTGGTTTGGATCTTCGGAACGAAGTCCATGGAATGCACATCCGCTTTGCACCAACCGGATGGTGTCGGATCGCAAGGGGGTCACATTGTCTCCGGTGAGCTCAATGGTGTTTCGGTAGCCTTGGTGGCTAGGTCGGGAATAATCTCCTAAGGTTCGGGGCCTAAGGGGTTCTAATGGTGGGTTTTGTTGTGGTGGGATGATGGGTTCAAAGATGTTACCACCTTCCATGATGTCGGATGGTAAAGAGTTACGAACAAAGGCACCAAGAAATAAGATAGACTAAAGAAGACCTAAAAATAAAAATAAAAATCTTACTAGAAAGGAATCTAGCAAGTAGACCTAATAAAAAGAAGTCCTAACCTAGACAATAACTATTCCCCGGGCAGCGGCGCCAAAAACTTGATGCGTGGGAATCGCAACAGGCTTTACCTCTCGAGGGATCTCGAGAAGCTTACAACCCCCACCAGGCAGTGTACCTGATCGTTGTAGTATAGTATAGTGACAAGTACCGGGGGATTGATCGTTTAGCTTAGGAATAGTGTCGCTAGGATTAGAAAACCTAATTACTAGTTCTAAAGGTGTGGGATGATTATTTTTGTATTTTTATATTTTTATGAAAGCAAGTAAAATCTCGGGTTTTGGAAGAGTGGGCGGAATTAGTTGCTATTCAACTAACCCAAAACTAATATTTAATTAAACTAAAATACTGAAAATGAAATTAACCTAATTTATACTAAGGTTGTGAGCAGTAATTGGAGAAATTGTGTTTACTTAGACTTCACTACTCCCTAGATATCTTTTACACGTTAATTACTTGTTATACTTGTATGGATGACGGATTGTATTCCTTAATACCATTCGTGGGGTGGCATACATAACTCCCCAACTCTATGAGCTCTTATCTCCTCCTACACCATGACCCAGCACAACTATAGGGATTGTAAACAGTGGCTCATGCATTAAATACAACCAATAAAGACCTAGTACGCCTCGGTTCATGTTTCTTAAGACGTTCAAGCATGTTACCATTTGGAGATCTGCCAGTTTTCTTAAGCCTAACATATAAAATCATTCATCCAAGACAAGAATAAACAAGTAATCAACACATAATCAACATCTAGGTTTCATTAGATCTAAGCAAACACAAAAGAGATCTAGCCTAGCATAATGGAATTGAGACAAGAACAAGATATAAACAACCAACACATAAACATATTGATTGAATTAGAAGAACATTTATCTCAATTACAATGCAAGGTATCAAGGGTTTGGAACCCTTGAAAAACCTGTAAAAGATACACCAAATTCGTCTTTAGGGTTTCACCAAAACTTCTCTCTCTAATGAAAAAACTAGAAAACTATATATAGGAAAACTGGGCTGACGGCGTCAAGACAACCATATGACGCCGTCACCTCGCCGCCAAATACTTCCTCGGACAGCCTTGATCTACTTATGACGGCCTATGTGACGCCGTCACCAACCACGGTATTTTATTCTTGGCACTTTGACGCCGTCAGGATGACTTTTGACGCCGTCATCAGCTACGGTATTTTATTCTTGATGTCTGACGCCGTCAGGGTATAACTCTTGACGCCGTCACCTAGTGTCTTCAGCATGGAAAATTGACACTTTGCCGTTTTCTTCACTTTTATGCTCCAAAAAGTCCAAAATGGCTTCTTTTCCAGAATTCACTCTCCAAGTACCTAAAATCACAAAAGGAACGTTTTAGGGCAATATTTGATCAAATAAAGTCGGATTCGGGCTTAAATGACCCCCTAAAAACGGATCATTTTTCGCCTCATCAATGCCAGTGGGAGTTTTGGAGACTTGTGTTTAGAAGGATAGGCAAGGGGGAGGAGATTGAGTGTTGCAGGGATTAGGAGGTGGGTTTGTGATGATTGTGTTGGAGTTGCAGGCTAGGGAGGTAGGGGGTGAGGTCGAGTCGTTTGACTATGGTCAACGAGGTTAAAATAAAAATGGACGGGGTATTATATTTTGTATGGTGGGCTTGGTTGGTGTTTGGGCTTGGGGTTTACATCGATCAGGGGGTGTAATGGGTTAAGGGTAAAAGGGTGGTGTTGGGTTAGGCTTATTTATACAAGGGATCCATTTGGTTTTGTATTTATAAATCACAAGGACCAAAATGTAATAAGCTGAAAATTGAGGGTAGGTTTTGGAAATCTTCCAAACTTGTTCCAAGGACTTTTCCTGCCATGTTTCCATATCCCAAGGGCTACAATTGATATTTTCCAATTTTGAAATTCCCGGGGACAAAAATTGTAAATTTTGAAACTGCAGGGACCATTCTTGTAATTTTCCAAAAATTTACTCCAAGGACCATTTGTGAAAAATTTTACTTTCCAAGGACCATAAATGACTTTTTCTTCCAAAAATATCCCACCATGGACCAAGTTTGATAATTTTTGAAAGTTCAGTGGCCTTTTATGTCAATTTGGATTTTGAAACTTGAGGGACTGAAACTGCCAATTATGCAAACTTTGTTCGTTTTTCATTTGTTTTTGCTCATTTTGCATCTAAAACATATAAAACACAATTTTGAAATATTTTTAGTATTTTGATGCATTTCTGAGTGTTTTTGTATGTTTTACAGTTCAGATTAGATAAAAAATGATGAGTGTTTGAGCACTCATCAATCCCGCACACTAAACTATTGCTAGTCCCTAGCAATAACTGTTTTGAAAACTTGATGGATTTTAAACTCTTTACTAAAATCCATCACTTCTGGAGTAGCCAGATGTAAGAACTATGGCACACCTGATAACCGTGTGATTTTGAGCAAACCACCAGTTGTCAACGGATTTGATTAGTCTTTACCAAAAGCCGTTTGCTTCTGGACTAGCCAACTCTTGATGGAATAGTCAACTTCTTGGTGAGCTGATTACCAATTATGGATTTTCCACTGCCTTTACCACAAGCCATAATCTTGCGGGCTAGCCAACTCATTCGCTTTATGGGATATGGCGAGTTGAGGTACCATACAATTTTGGGCAAATTGCAAGCCGTAAACGGATTTGAGATGTCTTTACCAAGAGCCGTTTGCTCCTGGACTAGCCAATCCCTTTTGTCGGTTAGACAAGGCGGACTGATTACCACAAAAATTTTGAAGCACCAGTGAATTTTTTTTTTTTAATTTTTGAAATTTTGGCTAAAACGGGGGTATAAGATAGTAAAATGTGATAAAATTCGCTAGAATAGCGAAATACCCCCCACACTTAGAATGAATATTGTCCTCAATATTCAAAGTCCCGGCTATTATGCCGACTCTTTGAACGTAAAAGGGCCACATTACAAGCTAAGCGTGGAAAAACACCATTTTGTTTTTCACTATATATGTAACCATAGTGGGGGGACTCCCCCACACTTAGGGTGAAAACCCTATAAGCATGCTACTGTTTTTGTTTACCGAGTCACTAGCTTGACTCGACCCCGAATTCATTTGTCCATGGGGAAGTAAGTGGAAGAAACAATCTCAATCGGACTTTCATTCAAGATGTTTGTACAAACATTTGATGCACGTGAAAGTTCCACACCGTTGAGATAAATATCCGGCTCAAGATAATGATACATGAAAATGTCGGGATCAAAGATAGTATCTTCATTCCCGAAGGAGTGAACACAAGAGAAGTCACCTTATAAGTGAAGAAAAGGAAGAAAACCATGATGAAAATCATTATAAGATTTTCTTCCTCGAGATCAGGCTCCGTAGCCTGAATTTGGATTTCAAAGGTTAAGCTCAAAAACATCCCGGGAGGGTGGGTGGGAATTTGCAAATCCTCATTATTGAGTGCATCTCCCCCCGGGCTATCAAACTCCGGAGGAGTCATGATATGATAAGTGAGTTCACCGGAGAACTCCTCATGAAGAGAATTATTCACATGATGTGAATCTGTGAATTCATGTTCCGGAATAGACTTATCACAATCCTCATTCTGAATATCAAAGAGTGGATTATCATAAATCAAAGTGAATTCAGATTCGAATTCAAATAGAGGATTAGTGAGAGTAGTATTGAATGCTTCGGGAACAAAGTGATTAACATTCTCTATTGGACTGTTAGGATCAGAAGTGAGTGGTGGATCATGATATAGGAGACTTTCAATTTCTCCCAGATCGGCTTCAAAGTCAAGGAGACCATCATCACTTTCTAATGAAAGTGGATTGATGTGAGTAAGTTCATCAGCGAACTCTTCAAGAAGATGATCAGCATCAGAATGTGGAACTGATGCCTCAACATACTCGATGTCTCCATGAGATGTACAATCATCATTAAAATCTGAGAAAGTCTCAAAATGATCGTTTGAACACTCAAGAGGGGAAGGAATATCACACATATGCTCAAGAGTTCCCTGTGACTCTCCTGGGATTGAGACAAGGTTCTCAACACTAGACTTTATGAATTCGTCCGATTCCTTATCAGGAACAGTGTCAAGATGCTCGTCCCCCATGATCAAAGAGTGAGTGGGAACCTCGGGTGTGATAGCAGTTGTTTGAGATGGAATCTCAACTGCTGGGGTATCAACTGATGAACTTGATGAAGTTTATTCAAGGATGTCAAGTGTATTTTCATCATCACTGTCATCAGGAATAAAACGGAACTAAGAGCTAGATTTGGCTGCTTTCTTTCTTGCAATTGATTCCCTAACAGATTTTTCATATGCATCTTGGGAATTTATTCTAGCAGTCTGCTCTTCAGCAAGCAATTCTTCCATGGATTTTTTATGAGTATGTCTTTGGGCAAAGTCTTTAAATAAACCCTTAAGCTCATCAACGATTTTCATTATATTTTGCATTTCTGGAAGAAGTGCTTGATTCATATCGTACTGTGGAGGTTGGTCATAATAAGGTGTGTCAAAATTGTCACAAGGATATGGATTCCCTGATTGACAATCTGAGCTGAAGTGTGGACCTCCACAGTAATCACAACAGTAAAACTGTTGAGGCTGTGAGTCGTATGTGCTAGAGTCATAATTGTTATCGGGAAACTGCTCATAGACAAGCGTGTTTCCCGATTGACAATCAGAACTGTAGTGTGAACCACCACAGTACTCACAACAGTAAAACTGCTGAGAATCATGGTGTGGTAGCTGGTGGAATAAATCAGTCGTGTCATGGTAGGAATGGAGATCTTGGTTATAAACACACCCGTTTCCTGACTCTACCATGCCACAACCGGGGCAATTGCCACCATTAAGAGAACTACCACACCACTGGCAAACCAGAAAGTGTGGATGAGACATAGAAAGAATCAAAAGTTTTGGGAGGGGTAGGAATGAAGAATCAAAAGGGTAGGAGGGTAAAGATGAATGTTTTTGGATTTTTGGATAAACATTTTGTACAAATGATAAAGAAAATATTTTTGTGTTTTTTGTGTTCGTTGAAAACTGATTTTAAAAAGTTTTCGGGAACAGTTTTGTTTTGATAATAAAAAAATATGAACAAAGGATGGATAAATGTACAATGGAACGAATTCCAAAATCACTAATAAGAAAAACCTTTTCGAATAGCACGCACACCTCCCCGGCAACGGCGCCAAAATTTGATTGGCTCCAAACGGTCAACCTAAACTGACCAAGGAATGGTCAACTAGGTCAAACAGCCTAGAGTCAATGCTCCGCGGAATATAGTGTTTCCCCGGGTCATTATGTCCCGACGAGGTGTGGATTGTTATCAAGCGGGTTTGTGATCAGGTGAATTTGGATGAAAAGGGGTTCGAGATTGGTTAAACTAAGGAATCTACAATGAAATAGCTTAAATAAGCTATATGAATAAGACTGGAAGCTAGGAAAAACCAGAAATGTTTAAAACCTAAAAACGCGTACGTTCACGTTTTAAATAACGCGAACGTACAAAATAAAACGTGAAAAATGAAATCTGAAAACCCCCAAGGGGTGAAAATGACTTTTTTACAAACTAAAAGATAAAAGAAAATTTTTAGAAAAAGAAAATAAATTTTAACACTAATTAATTATTTAATATTAATTAAATACTATTTATTACTTATTATTAATATTTAAAATACTTAAATATAATACAATATTGATTAAATACTAAAAAGGTGAAAATAAAATTTCTGAAATTATAAAATAACTAAAAACTAATTTTAAAATTAAAAATAAGTATTTTTGTCGTTTTGTGATTTTTCTATTAATTAATTACTAATTACCTAATTAAACGATTTTAAATTAAGAAAAATAGAAAATGAACAGTAAAAATTATAGGAAAATTTCTAAAATTATTTTATAACATATAAAAGCTATAAAAAATATAAAAACTAGGTTTTACTTAATAAAAACTAATTATGCTATTTAAAACTTAATATTAATTAATTATTAATAAAATTAAGACTAATTCTAATAAATACCAAATGATAAAATAAAAATCTGAGAAAATTACTATAAATACTTTAACATATGAGGAATTTAAGAAAAATATAAAATAGCTAAGTACTTAATAAAAATTTAAAAATGAAAATTAAAATAAAATTACATTAAATAGAAACTATCACTTAATATTAAATTGTTTTTTCTTGATTTTTCTTTTACAAACCTATAAAAATACTTAAAACATAAAACTTTTGTGAAAACAAAATTTACAAAGCTTAAAAATAAGCAAACTATAAGCAATAAGCCATGGCAGTTGACTAATGTTGACCAAACAAGGAAACTAGCTTGAACCAGCTTGTGTGGGGCCCACTATGGTAAATTCAGGTCTAAATGAGTTGAGGGAACATGTTTTAGCAAGAAAATACCAAAAAGACTCACATAATAAGCCAATAAGCCAACAATAAGCACTTGGCTTATTGTTTCTTAACTGAAAAAATGGGACAAGATAGATGGACTGATTCAGGTGGGTCCCAGTGGGTCCAAGGTCAAACCATGGGTTAATAACTAAAGCCTACCAGGGGGGTTGAATGGAACCAAATGGGAGGCTTGTGGTCCATTGTGGAGGTCAGAAACCACCACCAAAGTGGTGGTGGTGGACTGCATATCTGCTGGTGCAGGGGAGGCAGATGGCCAACTGGGCAACTTCAAGACAAAGATTAAGTGGGTAAATGTGTTCCAACTTGAAAACTTCATTTTGCTATGAACAAACAAGCTGGCAAAGTCCCTAAATCAACAAACTTTACTTGAATTCCTCAACTAATAAATCCTACGAAGTGCTTTGAAATTTGTTCACAATCTGAGTACTCAAACTTTTGACTTTTTGAACTAATGAACAAGTTTGACTAAAATGGATTTTAATTACTTCTAATTTACTGAAAATGATTTATTGAGCTAAAGTGTGACCTGAATAAGCTATTTTAGCTGCTTATGCAACTAGAACTAAGATTATGTAAACTAAAATCTACCTGATGTGTAGTTTATTTAAGATCTATGATGAATTTGACTTTTATGCTAAATGTCTATGTGTTTTATGCTTTGAATGACCTATATGCAACCTAAATGAACTGTAACCACCAAAAGCAACTACCAAATCCTTCTAATCCATACTACACTTTACTGATCCAAACACCACCTTATAGACTGATTCCAACTGTTAATAAACCAACTCTATTATTAACTACGCTAAACCATCAAATCAGCTATTAGTATGACCAAACAAGTTTAAATGAACCAGAAACTCAGGTCTCATACACCAAATACCACAGAATCACATATAGCAACTATGAGCAGTATTGTAATAGTTAAGTCCAAATAAGATGCAAACTATAATATAATGATGCAATCTACAACTATAAGCTATATTATGAATGAACTAAACTAATAGAATAGTAAATAAGCAGAAATATCAGATCTAAACTAATAACTAAGAATATGAAATTTTTAACTTGAAAATACAAATGGAAAACTCACAACCAATGCCTCAAACTGAACAGAGGTTTCATTTGAATTAAGCCTATCTTTAATAGGCTCTTAAAACAGATACACACCACCTTCTGAATAAGCTTTAGCTTATGGATTAAGCAATTTGGCTTTTGTTGACTAATAAGGAGTTTTTGAGCAAAACAGTGAACATGAATCCCTTACACTTACCAATAGCTACACAAAGCTATTTTGAGCTTTTGTTAACCAGAACCAAGCTTGTTGAAGCTTAAGAAGTCTTATTCCAACTTAAATGAAATTTTAGGCTTTAATATAAAAAGTAACTGCAAGATATTAAAGAGAACACTGAATTGCATTAATTTTGAAAAAGATTACACTCTTAAAAAGGAGATTACAAGGCTGAGTTTAAAACATTAAACTAACTTCACCCTAAATTACAAATTAACTACTAACTAAACTGCTACTACACTACTTAATTGACTAAAAAACTGACACCTCCACTTCTTACTTCCTTTTTCATTTATTTCCTTTCAGATGGTCTTGGGTACTTTTCCCACTTCAATATTGACCTTTGGATGGCTTGGATTGATCTGAGCCCTTCAAATGCATTTTGGCGCCAAAACTCCCTTGGTTGTTTCTTGATATTATTGATGCCAGTGGGAGTTTTGGAGGCTTGTGTTTGGAAGGATAGGCAAGGGGGAGGATATTGAGTGTTGCAGGGATTAGGAGGTGGGTTTGTGATGATTGTGTTGGAGTTGCAGGCTAGGGAGGTAGGGGTGAGGTGGAGTCGTTTGATTGTGGTCAATGAGGTTAAAATAAAAATGGACGGGGTATTATATTTTGTATGGTGGGCTTGGTTGGTGTTTGGGCTTGGGGTTTACATGGATCAGGGGGTGTAATGGGTTAAGGGTAAAAGGGTGGTGTTGGCTTAGGCTTATTTATACAAGGGATCCATTTGGTTTTGTATTTATAAATCACAAGGACCAAAATGTAATAAGCTGAAAATTGAGGGTAGGTTTTGGAAATCTTCCAAACTTGTTCCAAGGACTTTTCCTGCCATGTTTCCATATCCCAAGGGCTACAATTGATATTTTCCAATTTTGAAATTCCCGGGGACTAAAATTGTAAATTTTGAAACTGCAGGGACCATTCTTGTAATTTTCCAAAAATTTACTCCAAGGACCATTTGTGAAAACTTTTACTTTCCAAGGACCATAAATGACTTTTTCTTCCAAAAATATCCCACCAGGGACCAATTTTAACAATTTCTGAAAGTTCAGGGGCCTTTTATGTCAATTTGGATTTTTAGGGGTAAAAGTTGCCAGTTTGTGAAAACTTTCATCCAGGGATAAATATTGAACAAATTTGATTTCCCAAAGACCAAAGTTGACTTTTCTTTCATTTTAAACCTTCAGGGACTAGTTTTGTCAATTTTTGAAACTTGAGGGACTGAAACTGCCAATTATGCAAACTTTGTTCGTTTTTCATTTGTTTTTGCTCATTTTGCATCTAAAACATATAAAACACAATTTTGAAATATTTTTAGTATTTTGATGCATTTCTGAGTGTTTTTGTATGTTTTGCAGTTAAGATTAGACCAAAAATGATGAGTGTTTGAGCACTCATCATGAAGATAAGCTACGCTACCAAGATCCTAATTCAAGCTATCTTTAACGCACTGCTAGGCCAAGAATCTGAACAATTTCATGAAGCTGTGACTCTGTGAGGGTCTTGGATGTGCTCCTAAGACACCATGCTGCAAACCAGTCAGTCTTACAGTCTTAAAATGACTTGCAATTAACTATAATTCTGCTCATTAACCTGAACCATGTTTTGTTCTATATATGTGGACAGAGGTTGTCTTCTCGTTCGACAATGCTTCTTTGACAATGACCCAAAAAACTCCATAAGCATCGGGGGTGGAGTTGTGGGATGTCGGGGTTTCCATTCCAGTTTTCGGGCAACTCAAGCTGGTTTGAGTTTGAACATGGGTAACAATCAATCTTTATTGATTCATCTGCATTACGGTGTTGAACATCTGTATTGATTAATCATATTTGTTGATTGACTTGCAGACATATCAACAACTATGATAGTTAAGCCATGGAAAGTTGTGGACTTTCTTCTTGAGAATCAAAACGTTCGAGACATAAGGGATATTGACTGAATTAAGGTAAGTTTGTTCTGTTGTATATTTAGAAGCTTTCGTTGAATCATACTCTTCGATTCTTGTTTTATTATTTTTCTGGTGAACAGGCGAAAAGAACACTAAAGAGCCTCCGTATCAAGACCTTTCCTTCTAATCTCGAGTATAAAATCATTGGGTTGAGCGAGAAACCTTGCAGAGAACAGAAGTAGGTTTTGTTTTTTATTATCTAACGATAACTAGGACACAAAAGACAGTAATCTGTTTGAATGCCTGAAACTTTGTAGGTTTATGTTGAAACAAAAAGTTGGAAACAACCCAACTGAACCGACTGAGATTATTGTGTACAATTACTATATCAAATATCGTGGTCAAGAACTTAGAGAGTCTGAATACTACCCATGCCTGGACGTTGGGAAACCAAAACGACCGACTTACATACCACTCGAGGTAGTCTATTATTAAATGATTTCAGACGGGTGGTATAAACTCTCAGCTATCAGTCGAATGTTCAAATTCAATACCATTAGTTTCAAGGACTCCTACCATCATCTTTGGAAATATCCCATCGTTCGCCAGGGCGCTCGGATGTTCCTTCTATCGCAGCTGTACGTTTTATTTTTGTATTCTAACTTAGTGTCTGAATGTAATTCGATAATATATAATATTCTTTCTTGGTATGTGTAGGTTGTTAGCTCGAGGAAATGGCCACTGATTTCTCAATACAGGGCATCTGTCTGTGCACAATATGCTCGAGTTGAAATGATTGATGGTTTGTTCAAACCCGTATCACCTGATAAGGACGAAGGGATAATCAGGTTCGATTGATATTCTCGAAATTTATAAAACATTTCCATATTGCTTTGAATTTTTAGTTTTAGATGATTGTTACTAATTGTGATATCAGGGAGCTGTTAACGGACTTTTATAGTACTACTGGTAAGCTAAAACCACAAAATATAATAATATTCAGGGACGGGGTCAGCGAGAGTCAGTTCAATCAGGTGCTGAACATCGAGCTTGAGCAAATCATGCAGGTTCGATCACTTAACTTTGGGATTTCAACGTATTATAGTGTTTGTAAATCAACTGAAAGTAAAAACTTTGTAATGTAGGCATGCAAGTTTATGGATACTAACTGGGATCCGAAGTTCATGGTTATTGTGGCACACAAAACTCACCACATAAAGTTCTTTCAACCCAATTCAGACGTCAATGTTCCACCAGGTACTATCTGATTCCTTAAAAAGTATGTTTTAGAAGAACAAAAACTGAATATTATTATGTGTTTTCAGGAACAATCATTGACAATAGAGTATGTGATCCGAAGAACAATGATTTCTACTTGTGTGCTCAAAATGGACCTATTGTAAGTGTTGTTATAACATTTAAACATATGTTTCAAGTTTATGATTAAATATATGGTGTCTAAACTCTAAACGATATGATTGTTTCTAGGGGCCGGGACTACTCGGCCTACACATTACCATGTTCTTCTTGATCTAATTGGTTTCACTATAGACGACTTACAGGAGCTCGTTCATTCACTCTCATATGTGTATGTCAATCAACTTATTATTACAGTCTCAAAATTGTTCAAATTCAACAACTGTAAGGTCTATGGTAAATAGTTAATTAGTTATTGATTTGGTGATTATGGATTTGCAGGTACCAAAGGAGCACAACTGCCATATCTGTAGGTAGGTAATTAGTAGCCACTTTCCGCACAACTGCCAAAAATGTTCAAATTCAACATATGTTTGCAGTTGCTCCGATTTGCTATGCCCACTTGGCAGCAGCGCAGATGTCACAGTTAGTGAAGTTTGATGACATGTCTGATGCAGCTTCCAGCCATGGCGGTGGTGCTGGTGGTAGTGCTAGCGGTGTTGCTGGTTTCACCCAAATTCTGAAACTTCATGACAAGGTCTTCTGCTGAACATGACAAGGCATTTACAAAATTTGAAACACGGTTTGTGAAGTTAGTCTTTTTGGATATTATATCAAACTTAGCATATTTAGTTAGTCATTATCAGTTTCGACTTTGGTTTGCTATTGAATTGAAAGTAAAAAACTATGATTGTGCCAAGAGGCTAGGATATTTTGATGTTGGTAGTTAATTTAAACGTGCATTTGGATTATCCATATGTTTTGCATGATATGGTTTCTTATATTCTGTTTCTAGATTATATATCTTATGTAGAATTAACCACTTTGGTGGATATATAGATGCCTTGTTTTGTTTGTTTAAAATTATTAATTATTATTATATTAAAATTATTAATTAATTATTTATTATTATTATTATTATTATTATTATTATGGAGTATTATTTATTTATTTATAAATAATAATAATAATCATAATAATAATAATAATAATAATAATAATAATAATAATAATAATCATTATTTATTAATTAATAAATAATATTATTTATATTATTATATTATTATTTAATAAATAATATTATTATTACTATTTTATTATTATTATTATTATTACTATTTTATTATTACTATTTTATTATTATTATTATTATTATTATTATTATTATTGTTATTATTATTATTATTATTTATACTATATTATATTATATTATTAATTTTTTTTAATATTATTATTATTAATGTTTTTCTGAATTAAATTACGTTGCGAGTCAACCAAACATAATGACAGATTTCATCAATTACAATTTTAACGCATTAAAATTACAACACATTCCAATTCTTTGAATTACAATTCATTTAAATTACAATTCTTTCTAAATATTACAATTTCTTCAAAAACATTTTGTGAACCAAACGTACCCTTAGTGGACTTGTGAATAGTTCATAGTGTTTGTCCTTGATCACATTGAATTATAACAGGTATAGTTGAGTCGTCTTGGGTTGACAGGTTGACACAATATGACCTGTTTCATTATATTTGAAATGTGAGCCTTTAGAACTGAAAATTATTGTTAATAAAAAACAATATGAACCGTTGAATGCAGTTTACCACATTTTAGTGTTAAAAGCAAGGTTGTTAAGATCGCGAGTTAGATCATACAATCCTAACAACAAAAAATTTGCAGGGTCGAAGTAGGATCGTGTGTGTCGTAAGATCACACAAAAGATCGTGGGATCATTCTTTAAGATTGTAGGACCGGCTCTCGATCAGAACTTACCAATTTGATGAGTTATCTTATTGATGAGGCGAAAAATGATCCGTTTTTAGGGGGTCATTTAAGCCCGAATCCGACTTTATTTGATCAAATATTGCCCTAAATCGTTCCTTTTGTGATTTTAGGTGTTTGGAGAGTGAATTCTGGAAAAGAAGCCATTTTGGACGTTTTTGGAGCATAAAAGTGAAGAAAACAGCAAAGTATCAATTTTCCATACTGAAGACACTAGGTGACGGCGTCAAGAGTTACACCCTGACGGCGTCAGACATCAAGAATAAAACACCGTAGTTGATGACGGCGTCAAAAGTCATCCTGACGGCGTCAAAGTACAAAGAATAAAATACCGTGGTAGCTGACGGCGTCACATAGGCCGTCATAAGTAGATCAAGGCCGTCCGAGGAAGTGTTTGGCGGCGAGATGACGGCGTCACACCATTGCTCTTGACGCCGTCACCTCGGTTTTCCTATATATAGTTTTCTAGTTTTTTCATCAAAAGTGAGAAGTTTTGGTGAAACCCTAAAGACGAATTTGGTGTATCTTTTACAGGTTTTTCAAGGGTTCCAAACCCTTGATACCTTCCATTGTAATTGAGATAAGTGTTCTTCTAATTCAATCAATATGTCTATGTATTGGTTGTTTATATCTTGCTCTTGTCTCAATTCTATTATGCTAGGCTAGATCTCTTTTGTGTTTGCTTAGATCTAATGAAACCTAGATGTTGATTATGTGTTGATTACTTGTCTATTCTTGTCTTGGATGAATGATTTTATATGTTAGGCTTAAGAAAACTGGCAGATCTCCAAATGGTAACATGCTTGAACGTCTTAAGAAACATGAACCGAGGCGTACTAGGTCTTTATTGGTTGTATTTAATGCATGAGCCACTGTTTACAATCCCTATAGTTGTGCTGGGTCATGATGTAGGAGGAGATAAGAGCTCATAGAGTTGGGGAGTTATGTATGCCACCCCACGAATGGTATTAAGGAATACAATCCGTCATCCATACAAGTATAACAAGTAATTAACGTGTAAAAGATATCTAGGGAGTAGTGAAGTCTAAGTAAACACAATTTCTCCAATCACTGCTCACAACCTTAGTATAATTTAGTTTAATTTCATTTTCATTATTTTATTTTGATTGTATATTAGTTTTGGGTTAGTTGAATAGCAACTAATTCCGCCCAATCTTCCAAAACCCGAGATTTTACTTGCTTTCATAAAAATATAAAAATACAAAAATAATCATCCCTCACCTTTAGAACTATTAATTAGGTTTTCTAATCCTAGCGACACTATTCCTAAGCTGAACGATCAATCCCCCGGTACTTGTCACTATACTATACTACAACGATCAGGTACACTGCCTGGTGGGGGTTGTAAGCTTCTCGAGATCTCTCGAGAGGTAAAGCCTGTTGCGATTCCCACGCATCAAGTTTTTGGCGCCGTAGCCCGGGGAATAGTTATTTTCTAGGTTAGGATTTCTGTTTATTAGGTCTACTTGCTAGATTCCTTTCTAGTAAGATTTTAATTTTATTTTTTTAGGTCTTCTTTAGTCTATCTTATTTCTTCGTGCCTTTGTTCGTAACTCTTTACCATCCGACATCATGGAAGGTGGTAACATCTTTGAACCCATCATCCCACCACAACAAAACCCACCATTAGAACCCCTTAGGCCCCGAACCTTAGGAGAGTATTCCCGACCCAGCCACCAAGGCTACCGAAACACCATTGAGCTCACCGGAGACAATGTGACCCCCTTGCGATCCGACACCATCCGGTTGGTGCAAAGCGGATGTGCATTCCATGGACTTCGTTCCGAAGATCCAAACCAACACCTTAAGGACTTCCTCAAAATCGTAGATTCCATAGACCTAGGTGTTGAAACTAGAGAGACTACCCGTTTACGCCTATTCCAATTCTCTCTACGGGATCAAGCTAGTCAATGGCTTGAGCGTTTACCCGCGGGATCCATCACCACATGGGATGATCTCACCACTCGTTTCCTTGCTCAATTTTTCTCACCGGGGAGAACTACTAAGCTTAGGAATGACATCTTGATGTTCCAACAACGTCAAGATGAATCTCTTTATGAAGCATGGACTCATTTCAAGGACTTACTCCAAAAAGTCCCTCATCATGGCATAGATCTTTGGCTCCAAGTCCAAATCTTCTATGACCATATCGACATCTCCACGAGGCGAACCATTGACCAAGCGGCCGGTGGTAAGCTACGTGATCTTAGTGCGGAACAATCATGGGAACTCATAGAAGATCTTGCTCTCTATGACAACGAAAGTTGGAATGATCCCTGTGATTTGAACAAAACGGTCAAGGCAATATCTTTGCCTTCGAACAATTCTAGCACTCCCGACCGTAGGATCATGGAACTTGAGGACCAAGTCAAGTTTCTCATGAAATCTTACGAAGCTCTGAAGCATTCAAGCCAAGTGAACAAAATCACTTCTTCATGCGAAATATGTAGTGGTCCCCATGACACTCGTGATTGTGTGGAACTCCCCGGAACAGCTTTTGCGGACTACGCATCCACGCGTACCGACGAAGCGGGAGATAAGTGGTACACTTTCAAGCCCGAGCCAAACACATACGGTGATTCATACAACCCCTCATGGAAAAATCACCCAAACCTTAGGTGGAAACAAAATCAACCCAATTCTTCCAATCCGCCTAATCGTTACCAATCAAACGGTCCACCGTCCAACTGTACTTTCAACAACAATCCTTCTAACAACTATGGTAGTACCAACAATCTTGAAGGATTGATGTCAAAATTCATGGCATCTTAAGAAGCCCGCATAGCTAGGTTCGAAACCGAATTCAACCA
Source organism: Artemisia argyi (assembly GCA_030686995.1). Taxonomy (NCBI): domain Eukaryota; kingdom Viridiplantae; phylum Streptophyta; class Magnoliopsida; order Asterales; family Asteraceae; genus Artemisia; species Artemisia argyi. The sequence continues at coordinate 43,633,771 of CM060680.1, forward strand.
ACAACAAACGGAGATGACCAACAAGATTGACAACTTGTTGAAAGCCCTCAACAACCAAACGTTAATCACACCTAGGAAGGACACTAGGGACACCAATAGTGGAATCCAAAATAAGGACCCCTCATCATCCAAACATGTCCACTTTGTCAATGTTGTCACCATTAAGCCGATAGATAAGGAGATAGAGGAGAGTGACAAGGATGAAGTTAGAGTAGAAGCCGACGGTAAGGATGAGAGTAGGGAAGTTGAGGTTAATAAGAATGAGGAATTGGAGGAGGTAGAACCTATAGAGGAATACTTTGATAAGTTGCCAACCGAGGAAGAACGGGAATACCATAAGGATTTATTCGATAGTCCCGAGAAAACATATATCTTTGGCGACCCCCTGATCAAAATGGGCGACCCCTCTAACATTAACATCCCATGTAATATCGGGCACATGCATATATGGAAAGCTTACATCGACCTTAGATCCCCCGTGAACATTATGACTAGGACCTATTACAATTGGGTGATGAAGAAGCAACTCAATTTTAGGATGATGCCCGGTAAAAATTGGATAAGTAATTTTGCAGGAAGAGTTAAGGGAGTACATGTGATTATAGGGAATCTCACCTATGAGATTGATTTTATGATAGTGGAAGACACTCGTCCGGTGATAGATGCTTGCCTAAGCCAAATAATATTCGGGAAACCATTTGTTGAGGCCACTAGGATGAGTTATGATCCGACTTTAGGGATAGTTAGGTTCAAGAAAGAGAATGATGAGGTTGCTTATCAAATGCCCTACAAGATCGAACAATACCGCCTTCTCTCTAATTTCGAAAAGGAACATAAGCAAGCGGCTTATTATAGGAATGAGGAGGATAGACGTAGAGGAGTAGAGTATGTTAGAAATAGGATGCTTGGTTTCTACAAAGAGTGCTTGCAACTAGGTCCGGAATACAAAACTGGTTTAGAAGACGACCTAGAGAGTGGAACCAATGATGAAATCACGTAGTAACCCATGACTTTGAGTCTAGCTACAAGACTCGTAAATAAAGAAAAGCGCTTCTTGGGAGGCAACCCATGTTTTGTGTGATTTTATTTGTTTGATTGTTATTTGCTTCCGTATGCATGTTTTATTTTTATTGTTGGTTGATCATGTTTCTCAATTAAAATGTGGAAATACTTTATTATGTTGTTTGGCATAGTCTTAACTTCAACCTAAAGGTATTTTTGCAAAAGGTAAGTGTAAGGGGAAACCCCAAATATGTTTTTAAGAAACAAACCGATCATGATTCTCCACAATATTAAATGAACATGTATATTCGTATTTGTTAGAGTCAAATGCTTGTATTGAGTCATAATGAAGTTTTGCAGGATTTTCCAGGAAGTAGGACAAAGTTTTTCCAGAAATTTTCCGGAAACTTAACATAAGAATTTCTGCAGGTCCATTCTGACGGCGTCAGAGTATTACTCTTGACGGCGTCAGGAGTTAAAAATCTGGAAATTTTACCGGTTTTGTTTTTCTAACGGAGTCTTATGGTTTTTGTGAATTATTAAGTTTTATAATCTCCAGGAAATCTGCAAACTTCATTCCACAAGCATTATATCTTACTTTGTTTTATAGGATTTAGTAACTTGTATAGGATGCCGCCGATTTTACGCGAGGTTGTCTTGTCTATTTTGTCAGGATTTACAGGTTATGTATGACAAGAAGATGATTTATATTCTGGAAGGGAAGCTTTGATTGTTCATTTTCTTGGAGGAAGATTTAACCTGGCCAACCTATAATCCATACCGAGCGAATCAGGGGAGTATTTGATTTCATTCTCTTTACTTTTTCACTTTTACATTCTTTACTTGAACATTGGGGACAATGTTCATCTTAAGTGTAAGGGGAGGGTAAAAAGATGATACCTTACATATGCACTTTCGCTTGAGTTTGTTTTGTTTGATAGTAGATGTGTAATAAAACTATGAGAAATACTTGTTAGTGTAATTTTAGCGCCAAATTTAAAATTTTTTACAACATTTAGGAGTGAAACTTTAGCCATAGCAAGCGTCTCATGGATAGGAGATTGTATGACTAGCACATAACCGTATATTCAGAAAAATTTTCCACCCAAAAATGTGAGGTTCGCCTTTAGATTTGATAGGAAAAGCATTCATTATTGGTGCTTATGAGTGTACCGGTAGCATTTAGATTCTAGAACTTGCGTTAGTGATGCATCCCGAGACCGCTAGTGAGACTACATTCGTGTAGTAGGATTTACTACATGATAAGAGGCATTAGGATCACCCTTGTGTTAAACCCGTATCATAATTACTTGACCATTTAAGTCATATTACTTGGCTAGTTAAGTCAACTAATTTTTCCCACACCCTTAGCGTTGTACTCATTTTTAGTACACGAAACCCCTAGTACACCCCTCCGAGCCTATCTTTTCGTTTCTAACTTTAAGCATCTTACTTAAAGGAAGAATTTGTTACACCCCACTTAAATGTACACCCAAATAGCCTTAGCCTTCCGTGTATGCGCTCATCTTTAGTGCATTATTGTTATTTGTTAAACCCTAAGTTAACTTTCTAATTGATTACATGGTTGCTAAGTCGAGTCATATCCTTGTACATATTGTTTTGGGACGATTGGGACTCATGGGTAAGTACTTATTTTATGGAGTAATGGGGAAGAACATCATAATATTACCCCCATATATACGTTAATCTTAAAAGTGCTCCAAGTGTTTTGATTTTTCTTAATTCGAGTCATTAGATTAGTTTAAATGTAAAGTATGTAAAGATTCAAGTGTAAGGGGAACGTTCATACCCCTATGATGTATTATTCTGGATGGTAGGGTAAGAGTGTATGCAAAAAAAAAAAAAAAAAAAAAGTAGAAAAGAAAAAGAGAAAAAAAAAACATACGGACTACCATCCCTTTTCATTCTATGTTCATTTTATGTTTTTGTTATTTTTCATTTATTAGCTTAAGTCGAGTCTAGTCTTGGCTTAGCAACGCCATCTTATACATGTAATTAACCAAGATTGTTAACTCGCCACCAGTAAAACTTCCTTTATCCAACAAAACCGTGTAATTCATATCCCTAAACCTAACGTTACAACCCTTTAAAAGACCTCTTTGATAGTTTATCCTAGGTGCTTACGCCATGTGGTGGAGGTTTGATCCTTTCCCAAGCCTATGGTAATCTATTTTGCTATGACAGGTAGTGAGAGATATCTTCCATTTCCATAATGTTATATTACTTTATTACACCCGAGAGATGTGAGTATCTAAACACTATTTGTGAGGTGCTTGTGTATGACCTCCGTGCTTGTCTATTGGTCTTTAGTGGAACGATTATTTGTTGTAATTACTTTTATATTAGTGTTAAATGACCCCTAACTTGTCTTTTGAGTAGAATAAAAGCTCATTTGCTTGAGGACAAGCAAATCTCAAGTGTAAGGGTATATGATGAGGCGAAAAATGATCCGTTTTTAGGGGGTCATTGAAGCCCGAATCCGACTTTATTTGATCAAATATTGCCCTAAATCGTTCCTTTTGTGATTTTAGGTGTTTGGAGAGTGAATTCTGGAAAAGAAGCCATTTTGGACGTTTTTGGAGCATAAAAGTGAAGAAAACGGCAAAGTATCAATTTTCCATGCTGAAGACACTAGGTGACGGCGTCAAGAGTTATACCCTGACGGCGTCGGACATCAAGAATAAAACACCGTAGTTGATGACGGCGTCAAAAGTCATCCTGACGGCGTCAAAGTACAAAGAATAAAATACCGTGGTAGCTGACGGCGTCACATAGGCCATCATAAGTAGATCAAGGCCGTCCGAGGAAGTGTTTGGCGGCGAGATGACGGCGTCACACCATTGCTCTTGACGCCGTCACCTCGGTTTTCCTATATATAGTTTTCTAGTTTTTTCATTAAAAGTGAGAGAAGTTTTGGTGAAACCCTAAAGACGAATTTGGTGTATCTTTTACAGGTTTTTCAAGGGTTCCAAACCCTTGATACCTTGCATTGTAATTGAGATAAGTGTTCTTCTAATTCAATCAATATGTCTATGTGTTGGTTGTTTATATCTTGTTCTTGTCTCAATTCCATTATGCTAGGCTAGATCTCTTTTGTGTTTGCTTAGATCTGATGAAACCTAGATGTTGATTATGTGTTGATTACTTGTCTATTCTTGTCTTGGATGAATGATTTTATATGTTAGGCTTAAGAAAACTGGCAGATCTCCAAATGGTAACATGCTTGAACGTCTTAAGAAACATGAACCGAGGCGTACTAGGTCTTTATTGGTTGTATTTAATGCATGAGCCACTGTTTACAATCCCTATAGTTGTGCTGGGTCATGGTGTAGGAGGAGATAAGAGCTCATAGAGTTGGGGAGTTATGTATGCCACCCCACGAATGGTATTAAGGAATACAATCTGTCATCCATACAAGTATAACAAGTAATTAACGTGTAAAAGATATCTAGGGAGTAGTGAAGTCTAAGTAAACACAATTTCTCCAATCACTGCTCACAACCTTAGTATAATTTAGTTTAATTTCATTTTCATTATTTTATTTTGATTATATATTAGTTTTGGGTTAGTTGAATAGCAACTAATTCCGCCCAATCTTTCAAAACCCGAGATTTTACTTGCTTTCATAAAAATATAAAAATACAAAAATAATCATCCCTCACCTTTAGAACTATTAATTAGGTTTTCTAATCCTAGCGACACTATTCCTAAGCTGAACGATCAATCCCCCGGTACTTGTCACTATACTATACTACAACGATCAGGTACACTGCCTGATGGGGGTTGTAAGCTTCTCGAGATCTCTCGAGAGGTAAAGCCTGTTGCGATTCTCACGCATCACTTATTATTTTTGCCAAGACCTTATATAAGACTTGTATTTTTTTCTTCATTGCTATTATATTATTCCATATTATTTATATTTTGGTTCTAAAGTTTTTTACATAAGACGCATATTTTTCTGCCATACAAAGCCGTGATTAATACTCTAAAAAAGGAATCAAATATTTATTTGAGTGCGGGAGATGAATTTACCAAAACATTTGAAATAGATTAACTTTTTATGTTTCGGATCTGTGGCATGCTTACAACTCATGTCTTCTTTTTTCTATCTCCGTAAGTTGTTCATTTAACTATGCATTCTTGAACAAATTAAATATATTTTACTATTTTTATTATCATGATGTTTTGAATTCAATTTTTTTCTTAAGTTATCTTATGAATTCATGTTTGATATTCGGTAGACATGTATAAGTGTATAACGTTATGACCCATCAACGCCTATTAGCAAGAAAAGATACTTTGGTGGGATTTTACAAACTCGATCCGATTTTACGACCCAAATCTTGCAAAGATAAAAACGATTTTGGATAGGATTTCGATCTTGACAGCCTTAGTTAAAAGTGTTAAAGTTTTTTAAATAAAAAAGTTTTATTTTAAATAATACCCAACAGATAAATTTTGTACCGTTAGGTAACCCGATGACCCGGTGACTCGACTGGTTCGATTAAAAACCCGGTTTTTAAAACATTGCAGAGAAGTTAGTTTAACAGACAAGCATAATTTGAGATCCATTTCGGATCCGATGCGATCCTTTCCTTAAACTCTTCAATTATGTAATATTCAACTCTTTTCCACGACCAGAACACTTAGATCAAAGACATGACTTGTTTCACAAAAAAAAAAAAAAAAAAAAAAAAAAAAAAAAAAAAAAAAAAAAAAAAAAAATCTCTTTTTTGACCCTACGAAGACATTTACGATAAGGGACTATTGCTTGTAAAACCAGCTAATAATTGCTATATGTAAAGTTTTAACTTGAAACAGACAGTGAAAAATCTTAAACCCACCACGAGACTATACTTTAAAGTTTAAACACGATAATATATTGTTAATTGCTTTGAAATGCAAAGTTTATTTTGCTCATAACAAAAGAAGAACTTACGCCTTTCAATCGAAAAACAAAAAAGATACCGATTTTCACCATCTATATAACAAACATGATAAATAAAAAAAAAATAATAAATAAATACAAGAGACACTTACATAATCCAATTAGTGTTCTCGTTGTAACTTTTCTCAAAGAAGATTTACTAGATGTGGTAGAAAAACTTACATAACTCGGTATTCAAGTTAGTGACATATCGTCAATCAGTGACACATAAACATCCACCCGCACCCAAACCCATCTACTAGTAATAATCACCACCTTAACCACAATAAGTTTTTTTTTGTTTTTTTTTTTACCGTCACATTTTTCTCCCTTCTTCGTTTAATTGCCACAACAACCGATTCACTAAAAAAATAATAATAAATAAAAAAAATAACTATAATAATTTTTATTTTTTTATTATTATTATTTTTTGTAGCCAATTGAATATATAATTTTGTGTTATAAACATGAGTCATAAATTCTTTTTATGAGCCAGCCATTGATTCATTACTTGTGTATTTTTTGTGAAAGATTGTAACCGCTACAAAAATTGTAGCCAATGATATAATAAAAGGGCAATGATATGTACACATTGAATTTTACTTTGCACACATACAATTAATGAATAAGACAAACAACACCCCATGTAATCTTATGTGTGCAAAGTAAAATCACATGTGTACATATCAATTCTTAATAAAAACCAATGGTAAATTGGTAATTCAAAAATGTAAAATGTATGTCTCACACACGACGAAAACTTACTTAGCCTTGACAAAATAATAGTATTGTAAAGACAAAAGAGCCCATACAACATAGACACAAGTCACTTGAAAGAAAGGGTAAAAGAGGTAATTAGCCAAAAGTGAAAAAGCAATCCACGTGTTAACAATTGATTGCATCTCGAGGAAATGCTGCAGCCATCACCTCTGCCACCAATATAGCAGAGGGAAGGGCATACATATGAGCATAATAAACCCATTTCAACAATTAAGTGTGTGTGTGTTGTTCATCTTTTTATCTTTTTTGCTCTGCTCTCAAAAGAAGCTAGCTGTCACTTTTGAAGGTAATATGTCATTCATTTTCTACTCTCTTTTAAAGGTTATATCTTGAAATGAATGTGTTGTATGCGTAATGTTAGTAGTTAACTTTGATGTTGTTAGTGTGTCTATATGTATGTATGTGTGTCAAATGAAACGCAAGAATGTTTTGTTTGTTTCTCTTTTGTGTATGTATGTGTGTGCCTCTGTTTTTAGTTACACATACTGCTGATATACGTACAAAATACACATGAAAGGACACATTTGGAATAAGAGGGTTTTTTAAGACCCCCCCCCCCCCCCCCCCCTTTTTTTTTTTTTTTTTTTTTTGGGTTTTTTTCTTCAAACTTATGAGAAATTTTAAGCTACGTACAATGGGTTTCTTTTTTGGGGTTTTTAAGACCCCCTTTTTTTTGGTCAAGATTTCGAATAATATGTTTTTATTGAAAAATATCTTTAGTTTATGTGATTTCTGTGATGGGTTGTTATCCTAGGGGGTGTTTGTTTATGCTTACTTTTTAGTTATCAGCTTATCTCAGCTTTTGGCTTATGTAAATTTTGGTTTATGAAACATGAGATAAGCTCATAAGCCCAAACATAAGCTTAATCAAACACCCTCTTATGTATGAATCTGAATGTTGCACCAATTAATTTGTATCACTGATATGTTATAAATAGTACTACATTTTAACAGGGTTATTTGTCCTATCTGTGTAAAAATTATTACTACGTTTTTTTGTCTTCTGTTAGAGTTTGTATAGTAGCCACGCTCTTGGTTGTTTGAAGTAATTTTGTATTGTGTGTAAATGCATATGAATGACATGATATATTTGTCTCGTTATTATTGCATCATCCTGGAAGAACTTTTATGATATTGTGTTATAGATATGCGAATCTTTTTCCTCGGGGGTGTTTGTTTCGGCTTATATAGCCGGCTTATGGCTTATTTCATTTTGCTCACTTTTTGTGGCTTATTTTAAAGCTTTTCGGCTTATATAAGTCCATTATGTCATAATGAACTTATATAAGCCAAAAAGCTTCAAAATAAGCCCCAAAAATTGAGCTTATGAAACATAAGCCAAAAACCAAATAAGCTATGATCCGGCTATATAAAACACCCCCCGAAATTGTATGTTTCTTGGTTTAGTTTTGTTATTTACGTATTAATGGCTGTTTTGTCTAAGATTTTGAATTATGGGTTTCGTTGTTATGTTGTTAGTCTTAAAAATCTGTAGTTTATGTGATTTCTGTAGTAGGTTATAATCCTAGGGGAAACAAGTAGGGTTAGATCAGTTGGAAAACCCCTTGCCTCTTAACCTGGAGGTCAAGGGTTCGATCCTCACTCCCTACAAAAGGCCGGAGGTCCTTTTCTACCCTAGGTAGAACCGAAAGCAGCCTCTCTACCTTAGGTAGGGGTATGGTTGTCTACGTCTCAACCTCCCCCATACACCGTGGAAGACGGTATTGGGACCCATAACCCGTGGAAGACGGCATTGGGAGTTACTTTTTTCTGTTATAATCCTAGGGGGTGTTTCTTTATGCTTATTTTTTAGTTATCAGCTTATCTCACTTTTGGCTTATGTTTCATAAGCACAATGCTTCAGGCTTATTTTGAAACTTGTATTACTCATAAGCCGGAAAATTTTGGTTTATGAAACATAAATCAAAATGAGATATACTCGTAAGCCCAAACATAAGCTTAAACAAACACCCCCTTATGCATAAATCTGAATGTTTCACCGATTTGTATTACTGATTTCTGTTATAAATAGTGCATTTTAATATGTTTATTTTGTTTTTTGTTTTATTGTAAAATTTATAAATTTTTTGTTCTAGAGTTTGTTGCCGTGCCTTTGGTTGTTTAAAGTATGTTTGTATTGTGTGTAAATGCGTATGAATGACATGATATATTTGTCTGGTTATTATTGCATAATCCTGGAAGAACTTTTATGATATTGTGTAATAGATGTGGAAGTAATTGGCTGTTTTGGTTGTTTTTATGTTTTGTTTGTTTGAAACTGTTGTATTTGAACCATTATTCATTGTCGAAGTTGATACTACTTATATGAAATTTGAAACTGAAATAGGTGACATTTTGCATTTGTGTGTTTGAAAAGTGATTGTATGGTTGATTTGTTTCAAAATACAAACTCCTAACATCAAAAATTGACAGAAAACATGGCTTCGGTATCAAAAATGAAAATGCTTGGGACGGCTGCTGGACGAGCTACTCGAAATAAGTGGTTGAAATGGCCGCTTAAGGAATCTGTTAAGGAAACAGATGTTGGTGTCTACAATGAAGAGCACAACCTTGCTCGTGTCAATTGGGACCGTATCATCCTATTCCCTGGCAAGTGGTATTTCCCACCTGTGACAGTCAAACCCAACTTCGAATTCTGGAAATATAAGTGTCTCAAGTCTGAGCGTGAGGTGTTAAGTGAGCCAAAGGAGAGCTCTATCTTTAGGACGAGGAATCTCTTTGGTGTGGGTGCTGGGGTTCTGGTGATTGCTGGGATAGTTTACTATGTGCGCCGGCAGCAAAGGTATGTTTTTATAAGTTTGCATAAAAAATAGCATGATAAAACGGATGATAACCAGTAGCCCAAATCATAAAAACACTGTCTATTTAACTCATACAAATTGCGTCTATTTAACTCCTAAAAACTGTGTCTGTTTTATAGTAAATTGGGTCTGATTTTGTTCAAAACTGAGCACAACCTTTTGAAACAGACAAAAAAATTGTATCAGCTAAAATTGGAGGCTTAAATCAGAAACATCAAACAACCTAAAACAGAAAGTGGTAAAAAAAAACAAACTAGGGATTTTGGATTGAAAGATAGTGAACGAGTTACTACTTGTTTCAGAAAGTAGTCTTTGAAAGTAGTCGTTACTCTGCATAAAGTAAAGAAGTTGATAAAGTAGGTGAAAGATTTTTAACTAGTGTAAGTAAACGTTTTTGCTTTCATGTCACACTACTCGTAAAAACAATAACAGTCAAAAAAGAATGAACCTAATCAAACTGCATCACATGCTTATTAGACATGATAATGATATTTTTGAACAAGAACTACTAGTAGTAATGTATAAAGAAGCATGATGATTAATTATTTAAATATTAATTTATTATTCTAGAGTAATTTGATGTTTCACTTGGAGAATTTCATATATATCCCTCTTTTGTGGTGGAATTTGTAATTATGTCATCCCCTTCCCCCTCTTTTGAATTTGCAAATGAGATTTGTTTGATGAACGAAATGGGTATCAAACTCAAAACTCACACATTTCTGGAATTTGTTGCTGCAGGAAACGATTTGAAGCAAATGTGGCCCATGCAGCTGCTGAATCTATCCAGGGAGCTTTTCCCGGGGCGATCACGCAAGCTCTACAGAATTTCTCTGTCCAAGATGCATTTCTCCAGGCTCTTCAGAGTCCTGCTGTTCGTGATGCCATTGGTCAGGCGGCCGCTGAGGGTGCTGCTGTTCAGGCGCAACAGAATGCCGCCGCTGAGGTTGCTGTTGTACAGGATGCCGTTGGCCAGAATCCAAGGAGCTATTGGCCAGGCTGTCCAAGGAGCTGTTGGCCAAGCTGTCCAGGATGCCATTGGCCTAGCTTTCCAGAATGCCAATGTAGATGCCCCTGGTGCTTTGGTCCAGGCTCTTCAGGGTGCCGAGGTCAAGGATGCCGTTAGCCAAGCTGTTTGGGACGCCATTATCTCTGTCCGAACTTCAAGTAAGAAATTTAAACTTTTCTACCAACCCAACTCAAGCGACTTATAAGTATTATTTTTTAGGGCAAATGGCACAAAAAGGCACTCAACTTAGGGTCCATATTCAATCAAGGTATCCAACTTTTTTTCTTGCATATTAAGGCGCCCAACTTTTTTTTTTGGCGGATTTAGGTATTTTCCTAACGTTCGTTATCTAAGTTCGTTAGTAAATTACATTTTTGGTCCTTGAGTTTGTATACTCATTTCACCACCACCACCTATCACCTCTACCTCCACCAACCGCCGCCACCACCACCTCCACCACCGTCCGCCACCACCACCACTACCTCCACCACCACCACTAACCGTCGCCATCACCACCATCCACCACCACCGTCTATCACCTGATCTAAACTCATGTACGCAATTATTTATTTCAATCCAACTATAACCTGGAATTTTTATTACGTTATTATCTTTCATTAATCTTCTAACTTTCGAAACATAGTCTCATTTCCTCAAAGCTACATAAATGTTAGCATCTCAAGAAACAAGAGTTTAGACAAGAGTATAGACCAAAAGTTAATAATGAAGATAACAATGCCAATGAAATTGAGAAAGGTAGCAAGGAAAGTGTACACGAATGTAATGGTATGGAGAGAATGTAATTGAGTGCAAATAACTATGCAGTTTTCAATGACTTGGGAGATGAGGAATTCTCAGAAGTAATAGTCAGTGATAAAGAGACTGTTAATACAAAACCAAGTAGCATTAGAATAAATGTTAGCTTGGTTTCCAAAGATGTGCCCTCAACAGCAACAACCCCACCAACAATGCACTTATACTTCATTCATTTCAGTGAATTAAGATGTACATTGGAGGCAAAATCATGGTGCGTTGGAAATTACATTCATTCCCTCCTCACAAAAAATCAATTTACTTAATCACTTCCCTCACAAAAAATCAATTTACTTGTTCACTGACATTCCATCAAACACATTACATACATCATTTTCCCCATCGAAACCGTCACTGAATTTCACTAGAAAACTAACTACTCACTAGAAAAGAGGCGCGGATAGAAGGGTTCCAATGAAAAACAAGGATAGTTGTTGGGGAATGTGAATGTGAGTGTGTGTGTTTAGTGTGTGGAGGGATCTATTTGTGTGTGTTTGGCGCCAAAAAAAGAGGCGCGGATAGAAGGGTTTCCCGCCAGTTTGATAAACGTCTTTGGACTGGGTTGGGCCTGCCAGCTTTTGTATAAGGTTTTATCAGTTTAAGTGTAAAGTGTGGTGTGTGTACTGTATAATTTTTCAAAGGGGTAGCTGCTAGTTGTGGTGGTAGTTGGTGGTAGTGGTGGGGAAGGGTGGTGTTGGTGGCAGCAGTGGTGGTAGAGGTGGCAGGTGGTGATGGCGGCGGCGGTTGGTGGTGGTGGTGACGGAAGTATGGACTATCATGTTGTACAGGGTGTAGTTCATTGTTGATTTTTTGTCTGTTTGCAGTCTTTGTATTTATACATGGGGATGCAAATTTTACTTCTACCTGGTTTCTTAGCATCTGGTGTTTTGTAATTCGTGGGTCACCATTTTTGAGATAATGGTACTCAGTTTGGCATATGGCTAGAGTTTTAATGATTTGTATTTTAGTCTTTTGTTTTATTTTGTAGGATGGTGCATGAAATGTCTATAGAAACTCAAGGACCAAACATGTAAGTTACTAACAAAGTTGGTTAACAAAAGTTAAAAAAAACCTAAATCCGCCAAAAAAAAAAGTTGGGCGCCTTAATGTGCAAGAAAAAAAGTTGGATACCTTGATTGAATATGGACCCTAAGTTGAGTGCCTTTTTGTGCCATTTGCCCTATTTTTTAAATAGATTTTACAACTGGAGAGGTGACTCAGGCTCATTTGGATGCCAGAGGTGGGCAGGTATGCTCAAATATTAATTAAACTTTGGAACCTGAATTGCTAATATTATGAACTTAAACTGACTTGTGCTTATAATCTTGATCCTTGTAGGAAATGAACTTACAAAATTTTCTAGATACCTTTGGTCTTGTAGCAAGTCTGCCTGGTCTTGAGTCTGGAGAATTGACAGTGAAAGACCTTTTAACATCTTCAGTCAAAAAATTGGTTGAATCTGGAATCCCAGAGGTTAGTTTTCTTTTGTTAAGAAATATTGTTTTGCGTCACTTTGTTATAGTTAGTTTTTTCATTTTGTGTTTTTTCAAATCCTTTTCTAACACAACACTGATTCTAATTGTACAGGACTATGCAGTGAAGGTGAAAAAGGCGGTCTTTTGTTTGCTAGGCTCTCCTTTTGCTCTAGCATGATGCAGAGTACCATTTAAGAGTGCTCTTGTGTTGAATCTTCTATAGCTTATTACTACTTTCTTGTAGTTTCTCAACTACGTATCCAAATACTTATATGTGTTTATTTTAATTAAGATTTTATATGGGTCTATTTTATCACATTATGACCCACATCAATTTAAGTTCAAATGTACCGACTTTTGACTTTTTAAGTCAAACTCATTGAAACTACAATGAGAAAAAGAGTTACTGATTGCTATATTCAAGGAGTTTCTGTGTAGTTTCTAACTGCGCCAGCTGCACATCTGCCCCTCATTGCCCACAATATGACCCACATAAATTTATGTAAAGGATCAAAATAGGTTCAGGTCAAGACAGGTAACTTTGTATATGTGTGGTTCAACTCTGGACCATTGACCCGCCGTTCTGATGTATCATATTATTTCAGTGTAGTTTCGTTTATGGAGATAACATAGGTGACGTTTAGGTGATTGTTAACATCACCTATCATGAAAGAAATGATTTGTGAAGTTTTACGCATTCAAAATATTCTCTAGCTGACATCCGGTGTGTTTTTGCTTTAAGCTAATTCTTTTTCATTTTAACTGTTGATGTTTTTAGGAAAAATACATAACCAATACTGAACAATTCATATGTAAACATAAAAACTGCCATACTAAGTGAACTGGTAAGTGCAAAAGTTATCAGGGGTATCAATATAATGAAGTGGTGGCCACCAATGGTATCTAAACTTGAGGTGATCCGTCCACGACATAGAAAAATCACCCTTTGCATACGGTGGTAACAATTGGTTAACCTTCGATGAGCTATTTTGCACGAGGCGATATGACCATAGTGTAAGGCTTGATAAATATGGATGAACCAGTTTTGAATTGAAAAATAATAATAAGGTTGACTTTTTAAGTCAAAAAAGTAAAATCTACTAAGAAAGAAAGAGTTACATTGAGATGTGCATTTTCTAACTGCACGAGCTACACATCTTCCCCTCACTATGTGTCCACATCCTTGCAGTGCCCTACATAGCATTTTTCGGTTAGGTAACGGATCACAACGGTTCGGTCAAAGATGGTCATTTTGTGCAAGTTTGGTCCAAGTATAGTCCGTTGACCCGTGTTCAATATACTTTATAATATAGTTTTGATAAGGAAAAAAAGAAAAAGAAAATCCATTACAAATAGTACACACAACATGTTTCACTTTTAAGGCAAAAAGAATACATTACAAATAGAAGGCTTATTTATCAAATATACACTTAGGGTAGACTTTCACATGTTTTCACTCTAAGCTAATTCTTCTAGAGTTTACCCGTTTGACGTGTTTGTAATAAAACACAACCAAAACCAAATAGTACGCACAAGTAAATGAATAAATGGCTTATTGGTGAGTGCAAAGGTTATGAAGGGTGTCGATATAATACAATGGTGACGACCAGTAATAACTAAACTTGACTTGATATGCGCACGAACAAAGACTCTCTAAATCACCTTTTTGCATACAGCGGTAACAAAATCAACTTGACTCTAATACCATGTTGGAATAATGATTTTCTTGCATTCTATTTGTTAGCGTATGCTACGTAAAGCGGGTGTATGTCGGGTGGTGCTGGTCGGATGCTCGGTTTCGCGTGTTGAACGGTAAGGACCCATGAGAAGGTCAATCAGGGAAGGTTTTTAGTGACAAGACCTGGAGATATCAGAAGTGAGAATGTTGACATGAGTAACGATAAATCCTGTAAACGGGTAACACTAGCATCGACCAGGTACCTTCGTCTTACCTCGTATGAGAGGGCGAAGATAAGGGTTTATGTAACACCCCCAAAATTTAGATTCGCGGAAGCATACATGTTTGGGTGCTACTAATTAGGTAATCACAACACAAAGATATAAAGAATGGACTAAAAAGCCGTTTTTAAAATATTATACATTACCAAAGTCAAATGTCATACATCAAGTTCAAGTTTTAATAAAACAAGGCCCATTAACATGGCTATCCCAAATTCATAGTTTAACGCATGTGTAAAAACACTTCAGATACTTATGACCAATGTCATGCCCTGCCTTCAACAAATACATACTCAAACACCTGAGAAAAACATGCTAAAAGTCAGCTAACGCTGGTGAGTTTATAGATTTAAAGTAAATAAGCACATATGGACCATAGCAAATAATTCAGCAAACACACACTAATGCCATATGCAACACTAAGTTCATCCAACCAAAACTAGACAAACAGTATGCCAAAGGCATAGGAAATAAGGGTGCCTGAGAGTGTTAATCCCCAGACACTCGGTAGGAATTCGACATGGTATACGTTCGCGTTGACCTACCGGGCCAACCGAACGGGGGAGTCACCCCCAATAGATCTATTTATATCATACGCGCTTCCCAGCAGGAATTGACGGTTGATGATAGTGGGCGCAATGGGATTCAAACAGACTTAGGTTATTCCGCATACCAGTGTGTAAAACAAAAGTTCAGTTTTAGATCCATGAAAACAGTTTTGCATGTTTCTCACCCCCAAGGTTTATAAAATAGTACTTATAAGAAAATGAGGCTATAAACTCACCTTAATGATAGAAATCTGCTAGTCAATAAGTAATACAGTGCAACCGCTCCGACACGCGACCTAAATCAGTATGGTAAGTCTTAGCGCAATATTCGTGTTTTAAACATTTTGACTCATTTGAAAGGTTTACGTGTGACCAAGTGCTCGTGTGTTTCTTGCTTGCTGTGTGGTAACATATATTTTAAAAGTGGTTTACGTAAACACTCTTTGTGATGGCTCACGGTGAAAGTGTACGGTGAGAATACGTGTGACGGAACATCCGTGCTCAATATTCGTCGTTAAAAATACTTAGGTAACATATATATATATATATATATATATATATATATATATATATATATATATATATATATATATATATATATATATATATATATATATATATATTATCATATATATATAGATATTAAGTAAGATTTAATAATTATGTATTTAATTAATTAAGGTATATAATTAATTAAATAGATATTGAGAAATTAACATAAAAATAGTGGTAGTGGAAGAATATTATATTGTAAATATTATTATTATTATTATTATTTATAATATAATTTTAATTTATAAGCAATATTTTGAAATAAGTATTAAGTGTTTAGAAATTAAATAAGTGTAAGTATCTTTATAAAAATTATTCTAAGTGTTGAGATTTTAAAAAAAATCGGGCATGACCCATTCGTTTATTTAAACTTTTTTATTTTACCCAAGTGCTGCAATTTCCTCAAATAATCCGTTTCGTTAACTATTTTTGCAAAATTAGTCCTGAATATATATTTATCGTTATAAATATATTTATCGTTACGTTTACTTATTAATAATAAGTTTCGATACAAAAGTCAACGTTTAGTCAAAATTACTTTCAAAAGTCAACAAAAGTCAACAATTATAAAATTGGGCCAAAAATCCATTTGTAAGTCTTATTGGGCTAAACGCGTACAAGTCCAAAATGGTTTTAATTGATATATATCGTTTCGT
This sequence comes from Artemisia argyi, assembly GCA_030686995.1. NCBI lineage: Eukaryota > Viridiplantae > Streptophyta > Magnoliopsida > Asterales > Asteraceae > Artemisia > Artemisia argyi. Next base: position 43,650,335 of record CM060680.1, read on the forward strand.
TATGAAAACACAATTATAGCGAGTCAAAATATGTTTCAAAACATGTTTCAAAACTCATTTTCGTCACCCGAAATGTTTATTGGGCCGAATACCCCTTAATGGGCACAATAGTCCAAATTTCAGCCCGAAAACTATTTAGCCTTTTTAAGTTACACCATATATATCGTTATGTTTCTAAAAATCAATTTAACACATTCGTTATCACGTTTGGTCAAAAAGTCAATTGTAGCCGAAATCTTGTTGGGCTCGGCCCAACAGTCATCGAAAACAACCTTAGCCCAAAATGTTAATTTAAGCCCATGATCCTTATTAGTATATTTAATTTAAGTATTGAAATTTAATTAAACCTAATAAGCACTTATAAATAAGTCATTAAGCTAAAAAGTCAAACTTGGTAAAATTTTAATATGTTCGACACAAATAGTATTATTCGACCAAAAATTGTATTTTTACAAGCTAAACACAAATAGTTACGGCTTATTCAATAAGCTATTCAAAATAAACTTTTAAGCATAAATTTCACCATTTCACCACTTGAGCAAATATTTTATGTTTTTTAAAACCTCAATATATTTATTTTAAAATGTAGTTTATATGCATAAAAGTGTATATATCGTCTTAAACTTGCGTATTATAGACAATATGATACGAATTTATTCAACAGGTTGTTTTTAACAAGCAATTACAACAACTTGTATATGCAGATGGCAAGCGAAATTTGTTATTTAATTATTTATAGAAAATATCTCTTAAATAAATTCTATATATGCAAAAAAATACTCATGTATAACGATTTCATTAGGTCTGCAAAACCCTTGTACAAATTTCTTTATTGCATGAGAAAAAGTTTTGAAGATTGAAAGAGTTTTTAGATGATTATTAAATTCTTAAAAGAGTTTTTAGATCAAAATTGCAACACTCTTGTTGTACCCAAAAAGATGGAGGAAGAAAGCATCACACCCGAGTTAGAATATGTTCCCAATGAGTTGATCCATCATGTACAATCATTGTTGCCCATAAAAGATGCTGCTCGCACATGTGTCTTGTCCAAGTCATGGCTACACGCTTGGTCTACGATTCCCACCCTCAGGTTTACTATATGTGTAACTGATGATCATCTCACCAAAGAAGAAGAAACAGACTACATCAAGTTGATTGATCGCACTCTTTTACGGTATCTCAATGACAACATGTCAATTGAATGTTTTCATCTTCACTTAGACATCTACAACTCGTCATTGTCTTCTCTTGCTGAAAAATGGTTTCAGTCATTAGCTTCCAGAAATTGTCTCAAGGAGCTTTTCCTAACAATATGTGCTAAGAAAATTGCTTGGCATTATAATATTTCAAGCCTTACAATTCCAGCTGAGGTATTCTCTTGTGAAAACTTAGATACTATAAGTTTAATAGTTGATGATCACGTAACAATTGGCGTTACGGTTAATATGAATCATGTGATGATCAGGTGTTTGTTTCTACGAGTACTAGAGTTGGTAAATGTTCGCATAAGTAGTGAAAAGGCACTTAACAACTTACTTTGTTCTTGTTTCTTACTTGTGAAGATAAACATTTTCTTTCGCCATGACTTTAAGGCTATTAAGATTAAAAACCTTCGTTGTCTTCGCGAACTGAGAATCAGATTAGTAGCTGCCAAGATAAACGACATTGTGGAAATTTACGAAGTCCCAATTCTTCGTGTGTTTCATTACAGTGCCTTACCAAAGTATACATTCAGAATGGATTCATTAGGAAGCGTGCGAGAATTGGTTTTATTACGTAAAGATGTAGACGACGCATTTATTGATATGATCAACTCAAAATTTCCTTTTCTTGAGAGTTTGACCCTTACAGTGTTACAGTGTAGGATAGAAACCATTACCATTACTTGTGATTCCTTAAAGAGATTGACTCTAGAGTTGTGCATAGATATTCAAATCATCATAAAAGTTTACACATCAAAGTTACTTTATTTTTCTTACAATGGCCTGAAAATGCCTACTCTCTTGTTTCCAACTAATACTCCTGAGCATATTACACTCACACTAAACTTCTGTTATTCCAATCGCATTGATTTGTCGTTCTTTCTGAAAATGAGAAAAGCACTCAGTTTATCAAGCAGCTTTAACATTGAAATAATAGATTTTTTTGTGGCATTCAACACTGATCTTGATGAACTCAGAAGACAGGTTCCGTCGTTTCCAACTAGGAACGTGCAACAGCTGTCGTTCACACGAGATTATGATATTCACATGTGGAACCACTCAACACTGTTTGATATATTTTTTTCGATTTGCTATCCCCGTTATGTTAACGTGCACTACTGGCCGTCGGAGAATTTAAGGATGTTAATATGCAATAACTACTTGTATAAGCGAATGGTAAGGTGGGTGATGGCAAAGAAAAGGCCTGAGCTTAAAGATGTGGAAATAAAAAATCTTCGTAATGAAAATTGGGAAAGCCTGGCAAATTTTCGCAGAAGTTTTCACGAGGAGGCCAATGACTACAATTCAGATGAGTTCAAGTTAACTTGGTGTTCTTGAAAGAACTTAATTAATGTGCTCTGCTCATCATCTTCGGTTTAGTGTGTTTTGCTCATCATTTAATTCAATGTTTTAGTTTTAAGTGTTAGAATATGGACATTATTTTAGTAGACGTATGTTATGATCGAACTCGAGATCACGGGATTGCACACAATACGTATGAAGAGTAAAAGAAATAATTATTTATAAATGTTATAATTAATTATTAAACACAAAATAAATAATAGTAATTAGTATTTAATGATTAATGACTAATTATTTATTAAACGAAGATTAGGAAAGTAATACTAGACAAAATATGGAAACAAGAGAAGGTTCCAGAATTCCCTAGGGGAATCCTTAACCAATCGACATAGGGAGGTTTCCACCTCCTTATGTGCCTTGAGCTCCAAGTTTTGTGTAGTATATATGCAAACCCAAGATGTAGGTTTTTCTCATAACTTGTACACACACATCTTGGTGTTTTTCTCCTCTCCTTCTTTCTTGGTCGATTTCATCAAAACCAAACCCTTAGGGTTTCGATTTTATTGATCTAAAATTGTTTTGTGTTTATTACTTGCATAAACTTTTTCTTGAATTAGTACGTGTGTACAAGAACGTGAATCAAACACACTATTGTTTGATTCTTGGATTGAATTACAAAAAGGTAAGGGGTAATTCTTATAATCCTTATAAACCCTAATTAGGGTTCTTGGTTCCGGAAGATTGCTTTGATTCTTGTTCGGGCTAGAATCACAAAGGTATGTTTACTATTTAATTATTGATTAATTAATTACATGTTATTCGATCTTATTATAATTGCTTTCGCTATGCTCACTTTGATGTACTTGGTTTATTTATATGAAGGTCATGATATAATAATTCCAACAGTGGCATCTAGAGCCGTTATAATGTGTAATTAATTATCGAAACGCATAAAAATTGGATCTTGATTCGTTTAGTTACATGTTTTTAGGGTTTATTTGTTAGATTCCTAACCCTAAAATTTATTATGGGTCGATTGACCTTATTAGGGTTTTAGGGTTTATGGTTTTTAATTTTTTAATATGATTAGAAACCCTAGGATGTCATGTAATTTGTTATGCGTTTTAGTAAAAGATCTTGGTGCAATATGTTATTGTTAAGCTAAATCCATGAAAAAGTGCATATTTGCATGGATTTTTATATTGTGTAATAATTTAAATGGTTTAAATTGTTTATATGAATTAATGGTTAAGTTATATCGAAACATGTAAATTTATTAATAGATGTCGAATTGGGGATAGCTCCAATATTAAGTAATCAATTATGTGCTATGTGGTATTTATTTAATTTTGGCTTACGCAATCGATTTATCGATGTATGTGGCTCTTTTTCCCAGAAGAAGAAAGCCTCAATTGAATTAATACGTTATACACCTAGATTTGATTATTAATAGGACTATTGATAAGATTTTCATGTGGCTACATATTTTATACATATTTAATTGTTATGATTATGTATATTTATTTATTTAGTTGTTTTATTTTTTATTGTATATTACTTGTTTTTATTTATTTATTGTGTTAGACATGTTTATAAACGAAAAGGGTAATTTTTGAATAGAAAAATAATACGGACTAAATAATGGCGAAATTGTTTTGGTTTTTAAGAGTTTAAATCTCAAAGAATTGGTTGATTGATGTTTTTGTACGTAATGGTTAAATAGGCTCGACCGAAGTTTACACACTATAAGATGGGTATAAGGATGTCAACGCATTAAATTGTGGCCTTAGAGAGACAACATTCTGTCTTAACGCTCGTTTGTGTGTAAATTAGACTTACCGAACAACCATTACATGTACATTGTCATCTTAAGGGTGAATAATCCACAATTCCACAATGATTATCCGAAACACTAAGCTTTCGGGCTTATGCAAAAGTACGATATAGTGGACGATAATTGATGGTTATTCTTTAATTGGTGAACCCGATACCTCAATCAAAACCTTGTTATTTTACTCTTAGCTAATTGGTAATAAAATTGTTTTGTAAAACCAATGTTATGAAGTTGTATGCATGCTTCTTCATACATTATTTTGATCACATCAAAATAGTTATACCCTTATAAATTAAGTCGAATGCCATCTAATTAAGAACACTTGAAGTTGTAATTTACGTCAAGTGAGACTTGGCGAGATTGCAATGGAAAGGTAAATTTCATAAATTCATTGCTAGCAGATCAACTGATGTGATGGATTTGTGAGTTTGCAGTTTTTAAGTTAGAAGACTTAAATTGAGTAGGAAGTGAGACTTGGACTCAAGGCTTTAAGATGGGGACTAAACATGCTTACAATACAAATGTTTTGTGATTGTAGATTCCATAAATCTAGGAATTGCAATATGATATTGGCAATTATTGTTCGACAATTACCTTGTTGAATACTATCATTACTAGCAGATCAACTGATGTAATGGTACTATGTCAATTTAGGATCCTAGCTTTAAGAAAATACTATGGTTTATATGAATATTTGCCAATGGGTATTTTATTTTCTTAAAGATCTAATTATCGAAAATACTGAAATTGAATTTTGTAATTCGTTTTAATGTATTAATGCAACGTTCAAACCGTAAACGTATTTTGGGCTTTGGTAAATTGATCGTAGTTCTGTTTTCAAACATATGTTTGATTAAGAAACATTTACTTAAAAGACAAAAGAAGTCTCCTTTCTATGAAGGAAGAGTGAGACACAATCCTATTCCTTTTCATGAATGAGAAAGGATAATAGGAATATTAGATATGTCTAAATTCTAATATAACTCATAGCAAATTTTTTTAATAGTTAAGGAAATTGCGAATGATTTTCATAAGGATTTTATCATCCTCATTCGGTGATCAAGTTCTTAGTAACAAATATGATATTTGGTTAACAGAAAATTATGTATGACATTTTATGAGTTATTATAATTAGAAGCTAGACTAATTACTGCAAAATGTTTAAAGACAAACTAGTTGTTTTTACTATTTTAAAGGTGCTACATACATTGTAGGATGGTAGACCTATTAAGGAGGAAATTGCATGCCCAATTTTTCAAGTTAAAAGCATTTGGTGGATAGTCCATCATTTACGTAGTAGAATACACTTTTAATGCATAAGTAATTGTTACGTATGGACAATTAAAGGTGTAGGAAGGTTAAAAGTACACTATTTTCTTTCACTGGATATGAAACATTTTAAATGTTTTCAAATTTAGTGGGAGTATTGTGTACTTATTACTGAATAAGAAATTATTGTAATGATCTTTAATTCAGTGGGAGTTACAAGCTTTGATATCTTGGTAGCTAAAGATAATTACTTTCCAAGTGTAGACACTCATACTTTTAAGGATAGTCTTGTACGTTTCCTTACTAGACATTGTTGTTTTACATATACTTGTTATGCTAAAATTTATGACACAATCATATTGAACACATAAACAAATGCATGGCATGTTGTTTATCAACTATATGAGGTTGTTCCATGCACAAGTGGGAGAAATGTTATCTTTATTGTGTGCAAGAAACAACTCATAAAGATATGATTCAATGGATTCTCTTGACTACAAGGTAAGAGAATAATGTTCTAATATTAATTCAAGAAACACTTGGTGTTACAATTTATGTTATGTGAGAGCTTAGCTAGATTGCAACAACAAGGTGAATTTCATATTTCATTACTAGCAGATCAACTGATGTAATTGAATTATGAGAATTTGCAGTTTCTAAATTAGAATAATGTTCTGATATGAATTATACTAGGCTAATTCAAGAAACACTTGGTGTAACAATTTATGTTATGTGAGAGCTTAACTAGATTGCAAAAACAAGGTGAATTTCATATTTTCATTACTAGCAGATCAACTGATGTAATTGAGCTATGAGAATTTGCAGTTTCTAAATTAGATACCTATTAGAACATGTGTCAATATGATAACAATACTACTTTTATTTATAGATTTATGAATTCATGGAATGACATAAATTAATTAAGTAATCTAATGCTACTTCAATCTGAATATTTATGTGTTCTTGGAATGACATAAATAAATGAAGAAATAATGTTATTCACATTATTGTGAAGTAATAAATTAACTTGAAATTACTATTGAAACCGAAAGATGGTGTTCATAATTACTTTAGTTAAACATGTTTATGTTTCATTGTAAAGATATAAACATAAAGTCTTTTAGTTGTTACGAGACTTATAATAAAGTAAGACGTTATCTTGTTGTGTTTTTAATTAAGACATATACACGAAGTTATTAAATTGTTAAATAACTTATAACGTATAGTGGGATTATAACAGTTTATGTTTTCTTGTAAAGACATGAACATGAAGTGACTTTGTAAAAAGTACTTGTGTTATAAAGCATGTAATTGGCTTGAATATTATTATACCATTAAAATAAATTAGTTGGTAAATAGACAAGTCAAAAGAAATATGGTTATCTTTAATATTGTTAGATTGTCTTACAATATTAATACTAATGAAATATCAAATGTTTATGGTATGTTCAGTTAGGAAAATCAAACTATTGTTATATTGTTTGATTAAATGTAACTATGACTTCTTTTCTTCCAAAAGTTATCAAGGTTAGAATGTTGAGTATAACTTGGACATATTTAATAAAACTCCAACATAGAAGATTAATAAGACATTATCATATGATGGAATGTGATGAATGTGATGAATCACATTAAGTCTTAAATTGAAGTTCTAAATTTGTTTAACTGCTTATGAAGAGGTTATTAACAAAGTCAAGTCAGGAACTATCAATAAGTATTTATAATATCCCAAAAGAGAATATTGTATTGTTGCTTTATTTGCTAAGTATTTAAAGATAGTCTTTAAATTACTAAAAGCAAGTGGGAGTTTTGATCTTTAAAAGATAAAATTATAATATACATAATCTTCTAAAATACACTAGTAAATATCATGATTAAGTTTGACATTTGAATGTTAAATCTCAACATGATAATAAAGGTTGACATTTAAATGTTAAATCTCAAGATGATGGAATTATCATTCATAGAATATCAATATATCTCAGATATCTGATTAATATGCTGAGGACTATGATTTACAGGATTATTGTAAACCTGATAATCATTATGATATTGGGTAAAGTATACATGATATGAATGATTAAGATGTTGTCCATAAAGATAATCAATTTTAGAAACTTGGTTTATCTTAATAGTTAGACTAGAAAATGAAGATGAGTTTCTTCAAAGATTAGTTAACTCTTGTGGTTTAAATCTTTGGATAGAAATCATATGGATAATATTGTGCACGTATTTAATATATGTTTTATGACAAGATTATTAATCACACTTAAGCAATTAATTGTGATTGAATATTCTATTCTAAACACATTAAATATATAAAGATTATGATTGTCATTGACAATGGAATATCAAAACTCTTTCTTGAGAGATTAATTGAGCGAGGACGATAAGTAATCAAAAGGAGTTTATGAATTCAAATAAATCTTTAGAAGTGTACAAAGTGCAATAATCCATGGATGGATAAATGCATGCATCTAGAAGATTACTCTTATGTTTAATTATTAAATTCATGTTTTGATTTATAATTAAAATAAGATAATTTCTAAGTATTCCTAAAAGCTAGTGGGAGTATTATGTTTAATTTCTTAAATCATATATGTTGTAGAACATATGAAAAGTAACATTCCATATAAGTAAATGTTAAGTCTTAGAATGGAATGAAACTTTACTTGTAAGATTTAGGAAATAAGACATACAACCTTGGAATGAATGTTTATTGTTGAAACATGTGCGGTAAATGAATCTAATATAACATGATATATTATTTAGAAAGTCTAAATGGATATGAATGACATGAATAAAATCTAAGTATGACTCAAAGATCTTTCATGAACATCATGTTTTGTTTTATGATGCTTGATTACAAGATGATTTGGCAATATTAATATCTAATTAAAAATTTATTAGATAACTTGTGTAATATTCTAATAAGAATATGTTTGATTATAGAATTACATCCTAAATCTGGAACAGCTTCAAAATTCTATAGATGAACAATTTTTCAATTGTTGTGAAAATTGTCATAGCCAACAAACTTGAAAGTTTGAAGGGCATCAAACATTACACAATAGATATTATAGTTTACGGAAAGTTTTAATAGCATATTGTTGTTGCATACAATGATGCTAATGAAATTGAGATGACACTCAATACTAGTTATGGTAAGGATTTCATCCTTGGCTATTACTAGTTATGCTTACTAAAAGCATAGTTGCATTATACATTAAGTGAATAAGAATACTTTAAACTTTAAAATGTTTGGAAGTTTAATTATCATAAATTGGTGGTTAAGGATGTCACACATTTTATGAAATATTATATGGCATTGTCAAAATAGTTGAGTATGTACATACAAGAACTTCACTAGTTGAATTCTTGAAATAAGTATTCTTAAAATTCTGATAGATCAAAGTTGGATGATTTAAGTTTTGTCAACAAGTAGGAATGTCATTACTTGAGACATAATTCATCAACAAGTTATCATGCATTGATCTATTTAGTATTTGGATAAGGGATGTTAAACAATTATTATAATAAATTTCAATTTATGGTATGTTTAATTTTTAATAAATTGTATCCTGTATTTGATGTTTAAATCCATGAATAAATATTATTTTAAATTGTCCGTTGTCAGTTAATAATATGGGAATATTATTAAATCAAGACAAATATGAAGGTTGGTATAATATACTTAAAATATATTGATGCGTAGTCATGCCATTTCAGATGATATTCAATGATACCGAATATAGGACTTATCCCAACTACATGATGTTACTTTATGGATTTTGTTATTGAGTAAATCATGAGAAGTTGTCCTTAGACTTGAGATTCAAGATAAGTGTCATGAATGTAGTACATTTTTGTGGAACAACTTAACGCTATACGTAACTGGTAGTCATAAGGGTTGTTTTCGAAAGTGTTACAAAGTTTGTGGGTTTTGCTTGTAGTCAAGATAGAATTTGTTCCTTCAAATTTATTTTTGGAGTTTAATACTACTGGGCCCCTCGTAGGGTTGGTAAGATGCATGTGCGGCCGCACCCAAAATCTCCCCTGAATATGTTCAGAAGATTTGGTAATCTTGATCAATCATAAACAACGAGAAACAGAATGGTTAATTAAGGAATGACTTTAATCCATATCCTTGTTAACATGGTATTAGAAACAAAAGGATAATAATAATAAGAAATCATTAAAAGGTTTTCCAGGAGCCTTACTCGAGATCGTACTAGAGGCATCGACGTGTTGCAAGACGCTAACCGATGTGATTACACTATTAAAATATGTCCAAGTGGGAGCTGTTAGAATATGGACATTATTTTAGTAGACGTATGTTAGGATCGAACTCGAGATCACGGGATTGCACACAATACGTATGAAGAGTAAAAGAAATAATTATTTATAAATGTTATAATTAATTATTAAACACAAAATAAATAATAGTAATTAGTATTTAATGATTAATGACTAATTATTTATTAAACGAAGATTAGGAAAGTAATACTAGACAAAACATGGAAACAAGAGAAGGTTCCAGAATTCCCTAGGGGAATCCTTAACCAATCGACATAGGGAGGTTTCCACCTCCTTATGTGCCTTGAGCTCCAAGTTTTGTGTAGTGTATAAGCAAACCCAAGATGTAGGTTTTTCTCATAACTTGTACACACACATCTTGGTGTTTTCCTCCTCTCCTTCTTTCTTGGTCGATTTCATCAAAACCAAACCCTTAGGGTTTCGATTTTATTGATCTAAAATTGTTTTGTGTTTATTACTTGCATAAACTTTTTCTTGAATTAGTACGTGTGTACAAGAACGTGAATCAAACACACTATTGTTTGATTCTTTGATTGAATTACAAAAAGGTAAGGGGTAATTCTTATAATCCTTATAAACCCTAATTAGGGTTCTTGGTTCCGGAAGATTGCTTTGATTCTTGTTCGGGCTAGAATCACAAAGGTATGTTTACTATTTAATTATTGATTAATTAATTACATGTTATTTGATCTTATTATAATTGCTTCCGCTATGCTCACTTTGATGTACTTGGTTTATTTATATGAAGGTCATGATATAATAATTCCAACATTAAGTACTATACGAAATCATAAATTACATCCACACATTCATAGTTTTTAATTTTTATTTTAGCATATGTTTAATTTTATTTTAATCTGATGTTATGTTTTTTATTTAAATTATGTCCAAAACACATGCACAGTGGATGCAACAATTGGGATGGATAACTTAACAATAATTTATTAGGTAAAGGGTATCTTTTTTGTAACATAAACCGGTAAAAATGTATGCTTTATCTTAGCTCATCGACAGGAATGTTATATATCTGGATTGTTAAGTCATTCATCCCAATTGTTATGATATTGTTGTCTCGAGTGTGGGATGAAAGAAATGTTGCTGCTGATTGTGGGGCATGAATGCTGTCATTGTCTGCAGTTGCCAATAAAATGTTAGATGTGTTGACTTCGAGTTTAAACTAAGCAGAGACGGAGATAGTGGGGGAGCCAGGGGTGCTTGGCCCACTACTACAAAAATGAACAAAGAGCCCCCTTAATAGAGCCCGATTTTAATGAAAAACGGGCTCTAAACTTATGAAAGAGGGAATAGCGCCATGTTTTCTAGTACACAACCGGGCTCTATGTTAAAAAAGTTTAAAGCCGTGTTTTCTACCTTAAAACCGGGCTCTATTCCTCGTAAAGAGCCGCGTTTTGTTTCATAAAACCGGGCTTTATCTAAAACACATTAGAGCCCTGTTTTCTATTGCAAAACCCGGCTTTATCAAATGTTGTTTTGTATCATCAAAACATACGGTTCTTTTCAAAATGAAATGAAAATGCTTAAAACTTTTGGGCGGGTTATTTCTGTTGGAATGTGTGGTTCCTGGTTTCTATAAGTACAGGGGTTAAACCTGTACACTTCATTCTAATTCTCACCTTTTGTTCTTTTACAAGGTTTTGTTTGTATGTTGTTTGTTTGTGCAGGTACTAAATATGACAAGTTGGAAAGCTGTTTCTATATCCTTCCAAGGCTCATTTGGACTGAAGTGAGAGCGTGGTGTGGAAAGCTAACGGTCTCATTATCTTCTTCTTATATATTTGTTCTCTTTCTCTTCTGGTTGTAAGAAGAGAGTCTGTCTTTGTTTTGGTGATAAACCTTGTCTATTTAATCTTATATTCTGAGTTGTAATCGTTTGGTTAAACGTTGTCTTGTAAAAACTATCTTTAAGTCTTTAATAATATTGAACCAAGGGGAGGTTGGTTGGGTTCTTTGCTGCTGTGTTCATTAATTTGTACATGGTATCAGAGCAACAGGTTGGGAAAGTGGTCAATTAATTTTTTAGGGTTTCAAAATATTTTTAGGGTTTGGTTTAAAATTGGGGGTTTTTCAAGATTTAGTTACTTTCTGTCTAACTTCACACTCTATCATTGTATCGTGGCTTGTTCTGGTTCTCTTCGGTCCGAATTGGTGACTTATTGGTTTATTGGTGAATTAGGGTTTCAAAACCCTAATTTTTAGGGATCTGATTGGTTATTGGTTACTGGTTATAAGCACTGTAAGGTTTATTTCTTCTCTTAAGATAACAATGTCCTAGTTGAGTGGGTGCAAACGGTGTGTGTAACACCCCCAAAATTCGATACAGCGGAAGACTCAACAAGTTTTCGGGGTGGTACGGGGATTGGTATCCATTCAAAGTCATGAAAGAACGAGATAAAGTAAACATAAGAAAAACACAACCAAAATGGGTTTTTAAAGTTTACATTTATCCCAACATTCATTCTGAGTCAGGCCCAAAAGAAATAAACGTAGGTCCACAATAGTTTATCAGAGTTTTAGAAAAGTAGATCCATAACCGGTGCCATTGCCAAGCCTCCACTCCAAGCATCCATAGAGCATCACTTAATTTCCTGAGAAAACGTGCTAAAAGTCAGCTTTCGCTGGTGAGATCATAGGTTTAAATTCATCTAACAATATAGTGGACATATACGCAAAACGCTTGCTAGCTAGACTAAGGATTCGCTAAAAGCCTGCGGATACCCTCCGCTCCAACAAAACACACGGATACCCTTCCGTACTAACATAGATATTCGGGTAGCCCCCGCAATACCAATAATAACTCGGATAACCTCCAGAATATTAATAACCTATAGGTGCACACTATAGTATCTAAATAAGTCAACCTTCAATAGTACACACAACATATATGTGACTAAAGCTAACAATTCCAAATAACCAAATAAGTCAACCTTGAATAGTACACACAACCTATATGTGACTAAAGCTGACAATCCACCAATAACCAAATAAGCCAACCTTGAATAGTACACACGACATGTGTGACTAAAGCTGACAATAGATCCTAGTCCATACGCATAGCAAGTTTAGAAGGAATATAAAAGCGATAATAGTCCACATAAATAATTTGCACGTTTCTCACCCCAAGTATTGAAAACATAGTTCAAGAGTAAAAAGTGGGGCTATGACTCACCTCAAGTCCAGAAATCAACAATAAGAAATCGGTAGAGGTAAGATGTATAGTAACTCAAAAGACGGCAACTACGGACTCGGCACGACCTAACAATATCAACTCGTTCAGAAATCATTTCCTCAATTTCAAGATATTCCCAAACCCGGACGAGAATCCGTTTTATTTCCGAAAATCCATTTCGTATTAGTTTGGTGTATTTGCGTTTGGTATCCATACGGGTGGTGGGTCGACACAATTCAAACCAAGAAGTCACAACAAGAAGGATAATAAAACAATCTATAGGTCCAATATTAGTCCAATATATTATTTAAATAAATCATCGAAGTTTATCAAATCCGTCGATTTGGTAATCCCCCATATTTATTTACTTAATATACCATTCTAAGATTATACCCGAATCCTAGGTTACACATTGCACATAAAGTACTATATGGTATATATCAAAGTTTAATAAATTCTCTAATTATGCCGTTAGGCTTACCAAATTCGTCAATTTGGCAACCTCACGAGATACTTAGTAATTCATTATTCTCGTACACATACCACATCCTATGGGCGTCGTAGGATACGATGCCCATTAATATACTCAATTTAAATAACTAAATAGCTCTTATTTAACCCGTCGATCAAATAAGTTACGTAGTTATCGAAAATGAATGTATTAATCGTCATATATCCGTGACAACACGAACGTCACAAATAATAATCCACTTGGACTCAAGTGACCACGACCCCGTATAACTCGATAGTTTCCTTTATTTATTTAAAAGAAATTATTTTATTCAATACTTATTTAACGTCAAGATCTCATCGTTATTTATAGTCGTTTAATTATAGTAACGCTCCCGACATTTATTATACAACTTTCATAGTATAATATTTATCGTTACGTTATTGCTAAAATATTACTCGTGATCGTTTTATTATTAATATACGCATTTATATATTTATATATACGTTATTCACGTCTATATATTTATATAAACGGTTATATTACCAATAATATTATTACGAGTTTTATTATTTGTGGTTGATTATAAATATTTATCGAGTAATACGAAATGGTCACATGTCCGAGTCATCACTCTCGGCTCATTGTCCAAGTCCAAAATAGAAATAATAAAAAACACAACCAAGTAATCCATCTCCATCCAACAATTTCCCAAAACACGTGCTACAACAATAGGGTCCGACTACGGCACCCGACTAACCTATCTCCGTCATTCTAGTTTGACCGTCTCACAATCGGTCCCCAATATCACTTTTCGTCAACACAACTCCACAAAATAAATCCATTCATTTGTCAAGACCACGAGGTCTCGGCCACTACTTTCCTTCGGTTAACAAAACAAAACAACAACAATAACTAGTAATAACCACAACAGATAACAATATTATTAACAAGAAGCTCAACAGGAAACCAATAAGACACCAAGTATATCACGCAATCCGGGTCAACTCACCAAGTCGAACCCGAGTCAAGACTTCACCACGAGTTGCGTGGGTCCCACCTGAGACCTCTAGGGTCTCGGCTAGCTCGACCGAGCTCGAACCAAACCAAACGGACCACCTGGTCCCGTAACCTCAATAAGCTCAACAACAATATTTCCAGATTACTCAACCAAACATTTCAAAACCAAGAACATCAGACCGAGTACTCTAGTCACCATAACTATGAGACCAAAATCATTCATAAAACCTCATAAGCTCGAAAATAATCCCCAAGCCGAGAGCCTAGGCCCTCGGTTTCACCCGACATCAACAAGATTCACCAAACCCGAATACCAAACTTTTTGTAGCCACGTTTTTATTAACAAAATAATATTTCCCATTAGTATCAACAAGATTATATCAAAACCCCTTTAAAGAAATCCATGTTTTCACGGATTTAAGCTCACATCGGGGCACACATGATGCCAAACCGATGCTACTCACCTTAAAATTCCTCAGAACTCACAGATCTAAAAGAAGCAACCAAGATATGTCTCGAATGAAATGGATTCGTGATGTTTTTGTGGGTTTGAAGGCACGTGTATTGTATCAAGTTAAAGAGGAGAGTGAGGTGGTAACTATGGTGGTGGCGGTGTGGTTGTAGTGGTGGCGGTGTGGTGGCTGCGTGGCCGGAATAGTGGCGGCTAGGGTTTGGTATATTAGTGATGAAGATGAGGGAGAGAGAGAGATGATGAGAATGGTGTGGTTGTGTTTGTTTGTTTTCCAGGTTCTCCCACAAGGACCATTTAGTATTTAACAAAAAAAAAATAATAATAATTATTATTAATGGGAGGGGGTGGCTAGTCATAAAACACAAGGACCATTTTCGTAAACCTTTCAAAGTAGCCCGACACGCTCATCCCGAGCTCAAACTCATTTTCAAAATTCCTCAACACGCGTTTATATATACGTCATCCTCTTTAAAATGGTTTTTCCACGAAATTGAGTTATAAATACTCCCGTCTTATATATAGACGCGACTGTTATTCGAAATTTTCAACTTGTTAGGTTATCCTAGTGCCGGAGTCAACGTAGTGCCTAATAAATGCGATAACAATAATCCACGACATATATCACGTATAAAAATCAATAATACGGATAATCTCCACATAAAATTCTTGTATCCGAGTCACTTTTTCAAATTCGGCTCAATTAAATGGAAAATATTTTCCAAACGTTTTTGTATCGTTAAATTTCAAAGTAATGCGGATTTTAAAATAACTCCCTAATTTGCCAGTTGTCACATCCTCCCAGCCTCAGAAGGAAACCCGTCCCGGGTTTCACTCGGAAAAATTCATCTACGAAGTGAAAAGCTTCGGATATCTCTTCCAGGACTCGTCCTCACGTTCCCACGTAAATTCTGGTCCATGTCAGGAATTCCAACGAACCTTGACGAGTGGAATACGACTCCTCTTAAGTCGTTTAATCTCTCTATCCAATATCTAAATCGGCTCTTCCACCAAATTCAATTTCTCATCAACTCGAATATCTTTCATCGGTATAACCGGTATCTTATAAAAAAAAACACTTCTTCAAATTACTAATATGAAACACATTGTGAACTTTACTCAGTTCCTGTGGTAATTCCAACCTATAAGCCACGGGCCCAATTCTTTCCAAAATAAGAAATGGTCCAATGTAGCGGGGGTTGAGTTTCCCACGTTTCCCGAAACGTATCACACCTTTCCAAGGCGAGACTTTCAACATCACTTGTCTCCAACCTGGAACTCTAGGGGTCTACGTCTCTGATCGGCATAACTTTTATGTCTATCTCTAGCTGCTTGTAATCGATCACGAATTTGAGTCACTTTCTCAGTAGTCTCCAAAATAAGCTCGGGGCCTGTGAGTTGGCTATCTCCAACTTCAGCCCAACCAATAGGCGAACGACATTTTCGGCCATATAAAGCTTCAAACGGTGCAGCTTTAAGACTTGTGTGGTAGCTATTATTATAGGAGAATTCCGCAAGGGGCAAATACTTCTCCCAGCCTTTACCAAAGTCTATGATACATGCACGAAGCATATCCTCTAAAGTCTGAATGGTCCTCTCACTTTGACCATCGGTTTGGGGATGATATGCAGTACGGATATCAAGTCTTGTCCCCAAAGCCGTTTGAAGTGATCTCCATAAAGCTGACGTAAAACGGCTATGGCGATAAGAAATAATCGATATCGGAACTCCATGATGAGAAATAATTTCCTTCACACACCACCTCGCAAGTTTATCCACACTATCATCTTCACTAATCGCCAGGAAATAAGCAGACTTAGTCAGACGATCCACAATTACCCAGATAGCGTCACAGCCGCTATCTGTCCTCGGTAATTTGGTAATAAAGTCCATTGTAATCCGCTCCCATTTCCAGACTGGAAGTTCTGGTTGCGTCAATAATCCTGACGGTCTTTGATGTTCGGCTTTACCTTAGAACAAGTCAAACACTTACTAACATACAACGCTATATCTGCCTTCATATTTGGCCACCAATATAACTTTTTCAAATCCTGGTACATCTTATCAGACCCAGGATGAATAGAGTATCTTGACTTATGCGACTCGTGCATAATCAACTCTCGAATTCCTTCATACAAAGGTACCCAAATTTCGCTCTTTAAAACATAATATTCCATCAGAACGCTTAACAAATCCCTTCTCATTTTCTGCCATCCCAAATATTTTCTCAGGAGGTCGATTTTCTGCTTTCAACGCTTCCGTTTGAGCTTCTAATATTTGAGACGGTAATGGCGATACGATAGTCATTCCTAATGACCTAACTCGTAACGGTGGAATTCTCTCCTTTCGACTAAGAGCATCAGCAACGACGTTTGCTTTACCAGGATGGTAGCGAATTTCACAATCGTAATCGCTTAGCAACTCAATCCAACGTCGTTGTCTCATGTTGAGCTCTTTTTGATTCAAGATGTGTTGCAGACTTTTGTGTTCAGTAAACACTACACACTTGGTTCCATACAAGTAATGTCTCCATATCCTTAAAGCAAAAACCACAGCACCTAACTCCAAATCATGGGTGGTGTAGTTCTTCTCATGCCTCTTGAGCTGTCGGGAAGCATAAACTATCACTTGCTCTCGTTGCATTAACACAGCTCCCAAACCTTTATGCGAAGCGTCACAATAGACGACAAAGTCTTCGCTACCTTCAGGTAACGTCAAGATAGGAGCATTACACAACATCTCCTTAAGTAATTGAAATGCTTCCTCTTCCTTATCTCCCCATTCATACGTAACACTCGTTTGAGTCAATTTGGTTAATGGTTTAGCTATCTTCGAAAATCCCTCGATGAATCTTCGGTAATAACCGGCTAAACCTAAAAATTGACGAACTTCTGTTGGGGTCGTAGGTGCAGCCCAATCTTTAATCGCTTCAATCTTAGCAGGATCTACATGAACTCCTTGTCTATTAATCACATGACCCAGAAATTGTACCGTCGGAATCCAAAATTCACTTTTAGAAAACTTGGCATACAGTTTCTCTTTCCTGAGCAATTCTAAGATAAATCTTAGATGCTCCTCATGCTCCTTCTCACTTTTCGAATAAATTAGAATGTCATCGATGAACACAATCACAAACTTATCTAAATAAGGCTTACACACCCGATTCATGAGATCCATGAATACCGCCGGTGCGTTAGTCAACCCAAATGGCATCACCTGAAACTCGTAATGCCCGTAACGGGTTCTGAAAGCCGTTTTCGGAATATCTTCCTCGCGAACTCGAAGCTGATGATATCCCGATCTCAAATCGATCTTCGAATACACACTCGATCCTTGAAGCTGATCAAACAAGTCGTCGATCCTCGGTAACGGGTATCTATTCTTCACCGTTAACTTGTTCAGCTCTCGATAATCAATACACATACGAAACGATCCATCCTTCTTCTTCACAAATAAGACTGGGGCTCCCCAAGGTGAAGAACTTGGTCTTATGAATCCTTTTTTGGCTAACTCTGCCAATTGTTTCGACAACTCTTCCAGTTCAGTAGGTGCAAGACGATGAGGTGCTCGTGCTACAGGTGCAGCACCAGGTATCAACTCAATCTGAAATTCTACTTGTCTAGTAGGCGGGATTCCCGGCAAATCATCGGGAAAATCACGAACTATAGGCACATCTCCAATGCACCTTTCCTTCTTCTCCTTCCCTCCTTTCTCAGAGATTTGAGCTAAGAAAAGACAACATCCTTTTTCCATCAACTTTGGTAACTTAGTGCAAGAAATGACCGCTAATCGAGATGTGCTCCTCGAACCTTTTTGATCTCCTTGTATATTTAGAATCTCCTTTCCGAAAGGCACACGCACGATCTTCCCATCGCAAAGTATGTGAGCACGATACTTCGACAACTAATCCATACCAATGATGACATCGAAACTTCCTAACGTGACGGGTAGAAGATCTATGTTGAGAGGACGATTTAGAAGTTTAACGTGCAACCGCAAATGATAGTCCTAATCCTCTCTATGTTCCCATTTGCTAACTCTACATCATAACCAATTCCTAAGGCCATCGGGGTTTTCTTTAGTAAGGGTACAAACGTAGTGGACACAAAACTTCTATCGGCACTAGTATCCAATAGTATGGAAGCATAACGATTATTGAGAAGGAACGTATCAGTAACGATGTTCGAATCTTCTCCTCTCTCGTTCCTGAGTGCATACACTCTCCCATGAGCAGCTCCTGCTTCCACACGTTGGTCCTCATTGTCTTGACGTCCACGGTTTCCTCCAGCTCCACGATTTCCATGATTGTACCCATTACCACCCGATCCTTGACTTCTTTAGTTCCATGATTCCCTACACTCATTCCTATAGGGTCCCTTCTTTCCACATCCATAACAAGTAACATCTGTCTTACTTCTCACTTCAGGAGTAGCTTGAATCATAGCAGGAGGTCGTGCTTTACAATCCCTAGCTACATGTCCTCTCCTTGAGCAACTCTGATAAATCACAGTACATTGTCCTGTACGATTCTTGTAGGAACGACCACACTTGGGTGCATCACCATTTTGGTTCCTTTTATCTCCATTTCCAATAGCTTAAGCCTTAGCAATAGCTTGTCGCTGGTTTCGGTGATCATTACCCTTAGAGTGATGGTCTCTCTTTCTCTTTCCATTCTTATCCTTATCAGCTCCTTCCAATTCCAACGAATCCATTAATTGTTGAGCGATTGTGATTGCCTGATGGATATTTGCAGGTCTAGCAGCAATCACATCATTCCTTGTAGCCACAGGCAACCCATCGGTATACCGCTCAATCTTTTGAGTCTCAGTTCTAATCATATCGGGGCAAGCAAGGCTAACTTCTGGTAACGACGATTGTAAGTCGCCATATCAGTACCCTTCACTTTGTGATTCCAAAACTCAATCCCCAGCTTCTTAACCTCATTTCTTGGGCAATAAGTCTGAATCAACAGAGACTTAAATTGCTCCCAAGTCATAGCATAAGCCACATCACTCCCAACCGAATTTAAGTAATTGTTCCACCAAGTTAAAACTTCATCCTTGAAAGTAAAAGAAGCAAACTTTACCTTCGCCTTCTCCGCACAACCACTGACATTAAACACTGACTCAGTCTTCTCTATCCACCTGACCAAGTAGACCACTCCTTCAGTTCCACCAAACTCAATGGGTCCACAAATTTTAAACTCCTTGTAGTTACCTCCATTAGCACGAACAGGTGGAAACGTTCCAGCAGAATTGTTGGAATGATTTGACTCAGCTAGTAGCTCAGCAACTCGTTGCTCCATAAGTTGATTGATCATTACTTGATCCACAGTAGGTGCGTTAAGTGGAACATGATCATTTGTTTCCCTGGACATCGACATTTTGATTCCTGTCGTTGCGATTAGTAGTGTCCAGGTTCTCAGGAGTAGGGGTTTCAACATTTCGAGTAAGACGGCGTCCTCGACGACTAGGGGTAGTCGTTGCAGGACCAGTTCTGGTAGCTCTAACAGGGTTTCGTCGTACAGCCATTAATATAATACTAACACAATATCAACCACGCAAATAAGACATAATTCTCCATGTACGCCAAAAATCGTAAAATATCATACGAGCTCACCATCGTCCATAAGTAGCGATCAATACATAGTTCCATACTACCAACAGGCATAATAGATACTAATCGTTCCATACGAGACGAACGTACAATCCGAATATCATGACATTAGAGATATAATAACTAGCTCTCCTAACCAAATACTCCTTGGCTTATGTAGCAACACAACAACCTGATTCCAAATCGATCT
Organism: Artemisia argyi; assembly: GCA_030686995.1. NCBI lineage: Eukaryota > Viridiplantae > Streptophyta > Magnoliopsida > Asterales > Asteraceae > Artemisia > Artemisia argyi. The sequence goes on from CM060680.1 coordinate 43,671,192, forward strand.
AGCCACGATGCTGGCGCAGACTCCTCAACTCCGCAACAACTCAACAATAAACTCAGCAATGACCATCTCAAGTCGGTCAGACATCCGCGAGATCCTCTCACCCTATGCAGTAATCTGAGCCCACATCCTACCAGTCTCACCTAACTCTGCATGCTCAGCAGAAACCTCAGAAGGTGCATCCGACGCCACAGGACTACCAGGTGGTGAATCAAACAAAAACGGATGATCAGGTGAAACCGGCTCTAACGGATGTATCGGGGAATCGGGCTTCGCAGAATGAACTGAATGTGCTAGCGACCCATCATCATCAGGCATATCCTCCTCCTGAGGATCATTCTCTTCCCAATCCTGAGGGTCATCATTCTCTTCCTCATCTTGAGGGTTATCATTCTGCTTACCCGCGTACTCCTCGTCGAAGGGGTACTCCATCACTCGTCATCTTCGAGCAGGCGAACCACGAGGCGATAAAGTCGGCGACTTAGGGCGACAATGCGATGATAAAGTAGCGGCCGAACGCATGACCAACACGTATGGGTCATCAGGGGCCATAGTGATCTACGATGGACGACGCGTACTAGCAATAACAATTCTTAACAACAACACGTGCAAGGAGGCTATGATTTGTGACAACGGCGTAGGGTAGGTGTAAGTGTTTCAAAACAACTAAAGCGCGAACTTAAAATATCGCATAAAAAATCATCATAAAATCCCAATTATATAATCTCAGTAAAGAGTTTCAAATACTGCATTACTAAATCATTCATAAAATAATTAAGCCATATAATTCCTCAAAACGCATATAATTCCTCAAAACGTCATCATATCACTAAATCAATAAATCTCAAATCCTCAAATCATCTCAAGAATCCTAAATCTAACAATCGTCTCAATATACCTCAATAATAATAATGATGCTTCGGCTTGGCGGGCTGGCGGGCAATGGTCGAGGATCATTTTCTATAAAAATCGGTTATAGTTTAGGTGTTTATTTACCTAGTTCTCTAAAACCTTGGCTCTGATACCAATCTGTAACACCCCCAAAATTCGATACAGCGGAAGACTCAACAAGTTTTCGGGGTGCTACGGGGATTGGTATCCATTCAAAGTCATGAAAGAACGAGATAAAGTAAACATAAGAAAAACACAACCAAAATGGGTTTTTAAAGTTTACATTTATCCCAACATTCATTCAGAGTCAGGCCCAAAAGAAATAAACGTAGGTCCACAATAGTTTATCAGAGTTTTAGAAAAGTAGATCCATAACCGGTGCCATTGCCAAGCCTCCACTCCAAGCATCCATAGAGCATCACTTAATTTCCTGAGAAAACGTGCTAAAAGTCAGCTTTCGCTGGTGAGATCATAGGTTTAAATTCATCTAACAATATAGTGGACATATACGCAAAACGCTTGCTAGCTAGACTAAGGATTCGCTAAAAGCCTGCGGATACCCTCCGCTCCAACAAAACACACGGATACCCTTCCGTACTAACATAGATATTCGGGTAGCCCCCGCAATACCAATAATAACTCGGATAACCTCCGGAATATTAATAACCTATAGGTGCACACTATAGTATCTAAATAAGTCAACCTTGAATAGTACACACAACATATATGTGACTAAAGCTGACAATTCCAAATAACCAAATAAGTCAACCTTGAATAGTACACACAACCTATATGTGACTAAAGCTGACAATCCACCAATAACCAAATAAGCCAACCTTGAATAGTACACACGACATGTGTGACTAAAGCTGACAATAGATCCTAGTCCATACGCATAGAAAGTTTAGAAGGAATATAAAAGCGATAATAGTCCACATAAATAATTTGCACGTTTCTCACCCCAAGTATTGAAAACATAGTTCAAGAGTAAAAAGTGGGGCTATGACTCACCTCAAGTCCAGAAATCAACAATAAGAAATCGGTAGAGGTAAGATGTATAGTAACTCAAAAGACGGCAACTACGGACTCGGCACGACCTAACAATATCAACTCGTTCAGAAATCATTTCCTCAATTTCAAGATATTCCCAAACCCGGACGAGAATCCGTTTTATTTCCGAAAATCCATTTCGTATTAGTTTGGTGTATTTGCGTTTGGTATCCATACGGGTGGTGGGTCGACACAACTCAAACCAAGAAGTCACAACAAGAAGGATAATAAAACAATCTATAGGTCCAATATTAGTCCAATATATTATTTAAATAAATCATCGAAGTTTATCAAATCCGTCGATTTGGTAATCCCCCATATTTATTTACTTAATATACCATTCTAAGATTATACCCGAATCCTAGGTTACACATTGCACATAAAGTACTATATGGTATATATCAAAGTTTAATAAATTCTCTAATTATGCCGTTAGGCTTACCAAATTCGTCAATTTGGCAACCTCACGAGATACTTAGTAATTCATTATTCTCGTACACATACCACATCCTATGGGCGTCGTAGGATACGATGCCCATTAATATACTCAATTTAAATAACTAAATAGCTCTTATTTAACCCGTCGATCAAATAAGTTACGTAGTTATCGAAAATGAATGTATTAATCGTCATATATCCGTGACAACACGAACGTCACAAATAATAATCCACTTGGACTCAAGTGACCACGACCCCATATAACTCGATAGTTTCCTTTATTTATTTAAAAGAAATTATTTTATTCAATACTTATTTAACGTCAAGATCTCATCGTTATTTATAGTCGTTTAATTATAGTAACGCTCCCGACATTTATTATACCACTTTCATAGTATAATATTTATCGTTACGTTATTGCTAAAATATTACTCGTGATCGTTTTATTATTAATATACGCATTTATATATTTATATATACGTTATTTACGTCTATATATTTATATAAACGGTTATATTACCAATAATATTATTACGAGTTTTATTATTTGTGGTTGATTATAAATATTTATCGAGTAATACGAAATGGTCACATGTCCGAGTCATCACTCTCGGCTCATTGTCCAAGTCCAAAATAGAAATAATAAACAACACAACCAAGTAATCCATCTCCGTCCAACAATTTCCCAAAACACGTGCTACAACAATAGGGTCCGACTACGGCACCCGACTAACCTATCTCCGTCATTCTAGTTTGACCGTCTCACAATCGGTCCCCAATATCACTTTTCGTCAACACAACTCCACAAAATAAATCCATTCATTTGTCAAGACCACGAGGTCTCGGCCACTACTTTCCTTCGGTTAACAAAACAAAACAACAACAATAACTAGTAATAACCACAACAGATAACAATATTATTAACAAGAAGCTCAACAGGAAACCAATAAGACACCAAGTATATCACGCAATCCGGGTCAACTCACCAAGTCGAACCCGAGTCAAGACTTCACCACGAGTTGCGTGGGTCCCACCTGAGACCTCTAGGGTCTCGGCTAACTCGACCGAGCTCGAACCAAACCAAACGGACCACCTGGTCCTGTGACCTCAATAAGCTCAACAACAATATTTCCAGATTACTCAACCAAACATTTCAAAACCAAGAACATCAGACCGAGTACTCTAGTCACCATAACTATGAGACCAAAATCATTCATAAAACCTCATAAGCTCGAAAATAATCCCCAAGCCGAGAGCCTAGGCCCTCGGTTTCACCCGACATCAACAAGATTCACCAAACCCGAATACCAAACTTTTTGTAGCCACGTTTTTATTAACAAAATAATATTTCCCATTAGTATCAACAAGATTATATCAAAACCCCTTTAAAGAAATCCATGTTTTCACGGATTTAAGCTCACATCGGGGCACACATGATGCCAAACCGATGCTACTCACCTTAAAATTCCTCAGAACTCACAGATCTAAAAGAAGCAACCAAGATATGTCTCGAATGAAATGGATTCGTGATGTTTTTGTGGGTTTGAAGGCACGTGTATTGTATCAAGTTAAAGAGGAGAGTGAGGTGGTAACTATGGTGGTGGCGGTGTGGTTGTAGTGGTGGCGGTGTGGTGGCTGCGTGGCCGGAATAGTGGCGGCTAGGGTTTGGTATATTAGTGATGAAGATGAGGGAGAGAGAGAGATGATGAGAATGGTGTGGTTGTGTTTGTTTGTTTTCCAGGTTCTCCCACAAGGACCATTTAGTATTTAACAAAAAAAAAAATTATTATTATTATTAATGGGAGGGGGTGGCTAGTCATAAAACACAAGGACCATTTTCGTAAACCTTTCAAAGTAGCCCGACACGCTCATCCCGAGCTCAAACTCATTTTCAAAATTCCTCAACACGCGTTTATATATACGCCATCCTCTTTAAAATAGTTTTTCCACGAAATTGAGTTATAAATACTCCCGTCTTATATATAGACGCGACTGTTATTCGAAATTTTCAACTTGTTAGGTTATCCTAGTGCCGTAGTCAACGTAGTGCCTAATAAATGCGATAACAATAATCCACGACATATATCACGTATAAAAATCAATAATACGGATAATCTCCACATAAAATTCTTGTATCCGAGTCACTTTTTCAAATTCGGCTCAATTAAATGGAAAATATTTTCCAAACGTTTTTGTATCGTTAAATTTCAAAGTAATTCGGATTTTAAAATAACTCCCTAATTTTCCAGTTGTCACAGTGTGATTAACATCTTGACCTACCACTTTGAGTGGCAAGGATACCTGCTCTGGTCACACCCAGTTCACTCTGCTAAGCATTAGTTATTCTTGGGTGTGAGTTTCTCTTTTCCTCATTTTTGTTTTTTAGTTTCTTTGTTGTGTTCCTTATTGCTTTATTGTCTACTTTGTTATCTGTTTCTCTTTCATTATGTCTGATGATGTTGTCAGTGATAGTTCTGAGGTCTTGATTAGTAGTCTTGACTTAGGCAACCCTTTACATCTGAATAATAATGACTTTAGTTCTGCTCCTATTGTCTCTGTGAAGTTAACTGGTACTGAAAACTATAGAGTTTGGGCCACTGCTATGAAACTTGCTATACATACTAGGAATAAAACTGGATTTATAGATGGTACTTGCAAAAAGGATCAATATGCTTCTAGTTCTCCCCTTCTTAATCAATGGGAAAGGTGTAATGCTATTGTTTTATCTTGGTTGCTTAACTCTGTTTCTGAGGATTTGTATTTGGGTCAAATCTTTTTTGATAATGCTGCTGATGTTTGGGCTGAACTGAAAGAAACTTATGAGAAGTTAGATGGGTCTGTTGTGTTCAATTTAATGCAGAAAATTCATAATTTCAAACAAGGAGATCTATCTGTCTCTGAGTATTATCATAAGCTTAATTCTCTATGGAGAGAGTTTGATATCTTAACTAAACTGCCTAAGTGTTCTTGTGCTGCTAGAGAAGATGTGTCCAAACATAATGATCTTATGAAACTCATGCAATTTCTTATGGGATTAAATGATGTTTATCAACCTATTAGAAGCAGTCTTTTAACCAGAGAAATTTTGCCTAATGTCAAAGATGCTTTTACTATTGTCTCTAGGGAAGAATCTCATAGAGGGATCCCTTCCTCTTCTGCTTCTGTCTCAAAAACTCAGACTTCTAGTTTTGCTTCTAAAACCAACTTTTCAAATCTTGGCAGTAACACTGGAAATTATGGTTTCAAAAAATTTGATAACAAAAGATTTATTAACAATGGTACCACTGGTGGAAACACAAGTGGTACTAATAGAGGTCCAAATCTGAACTTGAATTGTAAAAACTGTGGAAAAGTTGGACATACTATCGAAAGATGTTTTGATCTCATTGGTTATCCTCCTGGATATGTCAAACCTTTTACTAAAAATGGTGTTAAGTCTGGTTTCAATGTAATGCTTCTGTCGAAGTACATCAAAATGGTTCCTCTCCGTCCTCCTCTACTCAATCTCTCTCTTTCACTAATGATCAAATGATGAAGTTAATGGCTTTGATTAATGATATGCCCTCTGGCAACATTCAAGCCAACATGGCAGGTATGCCAAGTTTTTTTTTAATGGAAATGTGTTTTTCAATATTCACTTTCACAGATTCTTTAATAGTAATTCTGTTTTATGTAACATAAGTGTGGGTTGGATTATAGACTCAGGGGCTAATCAGCATATGACAGTTACCACTAAAAATATGTTTGGAATTATTGATATATCTGATCTTAATCTTACAGTTGGGCACCCAAATGGTACCTTGGCTAAAATTAAATACATTGGAAACTTATATCTTTCTAATAATGTTGTTTTGTATGATGTTCTTGTGGTTCCTGAGTACTGTGTCAGCCTGTTATCTGTGCATAAGCTAATTAGAGATAGTAAAATGTTTGTTGGGTTTGATGAGAATAAATGTTATATTCAGGACTTAACTCAAAACAAAATCATGGGGACTGGTAGTGAATCTGGTGGCTTATACTTGTTTGATCAACCTGTGTATGGAAACACAGGTAATAAATGTAATGTGTCTGCTTTTGTTTCTAAATCCCTGTGGCACAGCAGACTTGGTCACCCTGCTGATCAAGTTATTGATGTGTTACAGGATGACTTAAAAGTGACCTCTGGTTCACATGTTTCTCCTTGTGACATTTGTCACAGGGCCAAACAAACAAGGGAACCCTTTCCCTTAAGTGACCACAGGTCATCTGCTGTTGGTGATCTCATTCATCTTGATCTCTGGGGACCCTATAAGGTCATCACTAGAGATGGTTTTAGATATTTTTTTAACTATTGTTGATGATTATTCCAGGAGTGTTTGGGTTTATCTTATCAAAACCAAAGATGAAGTTTTTAGTATGTTTAAATCTTTTCATAATTTGATGAAAAACCAATTTGATTGCAACTTTAAAGTTGTTAGGTCTGATAATGGGACTGAATTTGTGAATAACAATATGCATCAATTTTTTGATCAAAATGGAATAATTCATCAGACCACTTGTGCCTATACCCCACAGCAAAATGGGATTTCTGAAAGGAAACATAGACATCTCCTAAATGCTGCTAGGAGCCTTATGTTTCAGGGAGGGATTCCATTGAATATGTGGTCTGAATGTGTCTTAACTGCTGTTTATTTGATCAACAGGTTGCCCTCTTCTGTTCTCAATGGAAAATGTCCCTTTGAAATTATTTATGGATCTAAACCTAGGCTCTCTCATATTAGGAACTTTGGTTGTCTGTGTTATGCTACTGTTTTAAATAATCATGATAAGTTTTCCACAAGGTCTATCAAGTGTGTTTTAATTGGGTTCTCTACTGAAAAGAAAGCCTACAAACTTTATAGCCTTGATGACAAAACCATTTTCTACTCTAGAGATGTTAATTTCTATGAAAACATATTTCCATTTAAAATGAATTCTCAGCTTTTGAGTGAAACCATTTCTGACTCAAATCATGAGTCTCAGTTAAATAATTTATATTTCTTTGATGTTTTTGATAACCATTTTCCTAAAAGACCCGATGATGAAGAGAGAGCTACACCCAATGATGACGGTAGGACCTCTCAACCTATTAGCAGCCCTACAACTGCTAATGGTGAGCAAGGTTCTGCAACTTCTATAGGTGAACAAAGCATCTCTGAGGGCAATGGTTCAAACTTTCAAAATGTTTTGAACCCTGTTGGTTTCGAAAATGATGCTAGGACTAATGATCCTGTCCCTTTGAACCCAGTTGAGAACAGTGGAGTTGAGCAACCTAATGTTAGAAGATCTAGTAGGACCTCTAAGATGCCTGCTAAGTTCAATGACTATGTTGTTAATAGTAGTAAGAGATATGGGCTTGAGAAAGTTGTTAAATATGCTCACTTAAGTTCTGGGAATTACTGTTTCTCTGTTTCCTTGAATAAAAATGTTGAACCCAGTTCTTTTGACGAGGCTGCCACTAGTAAATATTGGATTGATGCTATGAATGTTGAATACACCGCCTTACTTGAAAACGATACTTGGACTGAATGTGAACTTCCTTTAGGTAGAACACCTATAGGAAGCAAATGGGTCTTTAAAATCAAGTATAAAGCCTCTGGTGAAATTGAAAGGTTTAAAGCTAGGGTTGTTGCTAAAGGGTGTGGTCAAAAGGAAGGGGTTGACTATGATGAGATTTTCAGTCCTGTTGTCAAAATGACTACGGTTAGATGCTTGATTAACATTGCTGTTCAAAATGATTGGCCTTTGTATCAACTTGATGTGAATAATGCCTTCCTATACGGTGATTTGCATGAGGATGTTTATATGACCATGCCCCCTGGTTACGGTGGTAAGAACAAAGTCTGCAAGCTTAACAAATCATTGTATGGTCTCAAGCAAGCTCCAAGACAATGGAATGCTAAGCTTGTAGCTGCTCTTACTGATCATGGATTTGTTCAGAGTAAATATGACTACTCTTTGTTTACCAAGGGTTCTGATAAGAGCTTTGTTGCTCTATTGGTGTATGTTGATGATATTGTGGTGACAGGAAATGATGTCAATGAGATTGATGACTTTAAAAGTTTTCTGAAAAACAAATTTCAAATCAAAGATTTGGGTTTACTCAAATATTTTCTGGGAATTGCAGTTTTAAGAAATGAAAATGGTCTTTGCTTATCTCAAAGAAAATATTGTTTGGAGCTTCTTCATGAGTTTGGACTTCTGGCAGCCAAACCTGTCTCAAGTCCTCTGCCTGCAAATTATGTTTTGAATCACATTGAAACTCATGAAGATAAACCTCTTTCAAATATATCCAACTATCAAAAACTTGTTGGAAAGCTAATTTATTTGACTCATACAAGGCCAGATATCTCTTACTCTGTGCAATGTTTGAGTCAATATATGCACTCTTCACTTACTTCACATCTTAAAATTGCTCTGAGAGTTTTGAGATATCTCAAAGGCTCTCCTGGTTGTGGTGTTCAGTTTTCTAAGACTGGACAATTTGGGGTCAAAGTTTACACTGATTCAGATTGGGCTAAGTGCCCAGTAACTAGAAAGTCTGTTCAAGGCTTTTGTGTGTTTGTGGGAGACTCTTTTGTCTCCTGGAAAAGCAAGAAGCAAGCTACCTTATCCAGGTCCTCTACTGAGGCTGAATATAGGTGCATGGCTTCTGCAACCTGTGAGATCATTTAGATTTGCAATATTCTGAGTGAATTTAGTGTTACTGGTATCTTACTAGTGGATATGTACTGTGACAATATATCTGCTTTGCAGCTTGCTGCAAACCCTGTGTTTCATGAGAAATCTAAGCACTTTGAAATTAACTTACATCTCATTAGATAAAAGGTTGCTACTGGTGTTGTTAGAACCATAAAGGTTCATACTACTCAACAAATTGCTGACATCTTTACCAAGGGCTTGTATGTGCAGCAGCAGAAGTTGTTATGTGACAAACTTAACCTGAAAGATATGTTCAGGGTATAAGTTTGAGGGAGGGTGTTGGAATGTGTGGTTCCTGGTTTCTATAAGTACAAGGGTTAAACCTGTACACTTCATTCTAATTCTCACCCTTTGTTCTTTTACAAGGTTTTGTTTGTATGTTGTTTGTTTGTGCAGGTACTAAATATGACAAGTTGGAAAGCTGTTTCTATATCCTTCCAAGGCTCATTTGGACTGAAGTGAGAGCGTGGTGTGGAAAGCTAACGGTCTCATTATCTTCTTCTTATATATTTGTTCTCTTTCTCTTTTGGTTGTAAGAAGAGAGTCTGTCTTTGTTTTGGTGATAAACCTTGTCTATTTAATCTTATATTCTGAGTTGTAATCGTTTGGTTAAACGTTGTCTTGTAAAAACTATCTTTAAGTCTTTAATAATATTGAACCAAGGGGAGGTTGGTTGGGTTCTTTGCTGCTGTGTTCATTAATTTGTACAATTTCCCTCCCCAATTTTCAGACCTTCACAAAACCTAATCTTTTTCTTTTCACTTTCACAGCCACTTTACCTTCCTTCAATATTGGGGCAATATCATTTTCATTGAACTTACCATAGCCCTAGAAGACTCCAAACCTTTTAAATCCCATTTCAAATCCTGCAATAAGGGTTTATAAAGATCCCTAATAATTCCAGAATTAAACCTAATTTCCAATAAAATTAAGGCTTGCATAACCACAAACGGAATTAAACTCATCCCAGTAATTGCTCGTCGCTCAATCTTCAACAATCAAGTATATATTATTTCTTCTTAATCATTTTGAATACACATTTGTTAAAGTTTTAATTTTGAATTGTTTGCAGTAATATGGAGGTGGTTATAGGAGATTTCGATCATCAATTCATGGAATATATAAGATTAATGGGTGTCTTATTTATAAAAATGGTGAATTTTGTTGTTATGAATCATACTTATTTATTTATTTATTTATTTGTGATGGAGTGCTGATGGTGTTTTTGGGATTTGTAGGGGTGAATCCTAGATATCGGTTGCATTTTGGGATGGTTAATGCAGAAACTCCATCAGTTAGTTGTGGCACTATTTAAGTATGCGTTACTGGTACTGTGCAAAGGCTGAATGAAGTTTAATATTTGTAGGGGACTTTACTAACAGAACGTGAAAGCATATTTCGGAGATTGAGGTGAGTATAGTTGATTTGCGAAAACCGGGTACACAACAAATACTGACGTATACTCATATGCACAAATTTTTTGTACATCAATTTGTGGTTATATATCCTTGGACTAGTTGACTATTGTTGTGTGCAGGTTATGACATGTTTTTTGTCGTTACATCTTAGTTATTTACTTGTTTGCATAATATTTACGCGGGTTGATGGGTTGAGTTGACATAACTTATGTTGTTGAGGTAATCTAAATAACTAAATAAACCGTTGTGAGTTGTGAGGTACGGACGCCTATATGTTGTTGTTAGTGACTATGGCATGTTTCTTAGCCTTTATAGTTCACTAGGAGTTGTCCTTCGGGGCTGCTCTACTGTTGACTCTAGTAAGTGTTCTAGTAGTTGAAAGAGTCATAGTAGTTGAAAGAGTTATAGAGTCATTAGGTTTACACTGCCAAACTGCAACTATTGATGGAGATACTGGCATGTGTAATCCGTGAGTTTGAGCGCCTTCTGTAAAAGCTTGTTTCCGTTCTGTATTACACTTTTGTTGTTATAAATTCCTTACTGATGATTAATATGCATATAAACTTACCAACTACCTCCTGCAGTGCCTAATCATACTTGTGGTGGAGCAAACCTATGGGCAGATATTATAACTAGTGATGAGCAGTTTTGTTCACCAGGGTCGTATTGTCCAACAAGTACACAAGAACTCGGTTGCAGCAAATGGTATTTCTTTATGTCCCATATTTCTGCTTTATGCTATACATGGTCTCAAATAACTGGCCAAATATTGACCCCTGTCTCTTGTAATTTTTAGGCATTACTGTCAAACCGGCTCTATATCTGAGAAATGTAAGTGACCTATTGGTGCCATAATCATATTTACTTAAAGCAAAGAAATAATACGAATGTTCATAATCATATTTACTTGCAGCATGCTTCAAGTTGACCTCATGTGGTAGCAATAGTTCATCTCAAAATATTCATGCATATGGGGCAATTAATGCTTATAGTAAGTAACACTGTTTTTCAATTACATATTTTACTGCATACATCTCAAATTTATGCGGGTAAACTGACGAGGGTAAGTCTTTGACTCAAATGTATGTGGCCTAACTGGTGTGTGTCTCCGTAGCTGTTTTTGAACCTTTTCCTAGCTACAACCAAGTTGTGTAGCTACCGAGATGTGTTTTGATTTATTATTGAAGAATTTATGATGTGAGTTAAGATGTTGATTATGTTATATTAGCCAATTAGGGTTTGATTTGTGTTAATCTTGCAACATTGGTGTTGAGTGCTTACACAGCTGAATTTTACATTCCTGATCCTGATCCAATGTATACTAACAAGTTTCTGGTCGACGACCCTAACAGGTGTTAAGAATATTGAAATTAATCATGAAATTTGGAATAAAAAGCAATGAGAGTTGAAATATATCATTTGAGTAGGTTTAGACAATATGGATTATGGGAGAGATACACAACGCTATACCGTAGTGTTTATTTGATCTTCAATATTGGTGAAAGTGATTTGACCTTCACGGCTGTTGATTTGAACTTCACCATGAACAGTTCTTTGAGATGAAATGATATGATGCGGTTATAGCTATGGATATATTTAAAAGAGCAGCGATGCAGGTAATGGTTTAGTAAACTTTGTTTATAAACTTTTAAAGGTTGTACGTACTCTTAGATTTATGTATTCATGTGTTTAGGGTGAGAGATTGTCCGATTTTTATGAGATGTGTAACAGTATTGACATTGGACGTGGAAATGAATTCAGTAAGATTGAGCAGGTGCAACTGTTCTTAACCATCTCGTAACATGTTGGTTTAACACTTTCTCTAATTCTCTCTCTTTTTTTACTGATGTTCATTTGTTCGTTGATATACAGCCATCATCGTCATTCATACAAGCCATGGAAGAATATTTAGAGGAAGCTCCTCGCGCCACTTCAACCTTCTAATCAATATAACGGTTTAGTCTGAAATGCCTTATAATTTGCAGAAACTTTGCTCAAAAAGTAGCTGGCTAGTGACATTACACAGAAATGACCTAGAGGTCTGTAAAACTTGATTATTAGTTTAAGTTAAATTTTCTAGCCTTATTACATGACCTTACGTCCTTACCTCCTTAACCTGTTTGCAGAGAAGGCTGAGCAAGACAAACAACATGCTATCATCAGGTCAGACTGCTACCAAGTTCATTGTAGAGTACATGAAGAATGACAGATACCTTTCTACCCCTTGAATTCATATGACAGTAACTTATGTTTATTTTTCTGTTGGTGGTCGATGTGGTGTCTTGCAGGTACTATTGTGGTTCGGAGCATATATGTACCAGGATGGGCAAAGTCAAGACTTGTTATGTATTCATCATCTGGTGTGATTCCCAACTCTAAAGACGGCTTTGGGACGTCATCTACATCATCAAATTCCATCTGTTTTGGCCGTGTTATTTAAAGGCAATGTACAATGCTGTAATTTTCACTTTCTTTTTCATTGCAAGAGTACAAGATTAATCTCAATGTATTAAGACAAAGTAAGTTGTAACTCAATGAATCTTGGTTTGAATAATGTTCATTTTGCAAGAAAAGTTTGATTTAATTGTCTGGTGTTACAGCAAGAGAAGATTTTTACTATTTTTTTTTATTTTTTATAAATTTACATAGAGCCATGTTAGTTGATTGAAAACAGGGCTCTATAAGCGGTAATAGAGCCCGTTTTCTAAACCGGGCTTTATTTGCTTCTCCAATAGAGTCCCCCCCCCCCCCTTTTGAGCCCTCATGCAAAACCGGGCACTATGACTATTTTCAACCGGGCTCTATGGTTTTTTTGTAGTAGTGCCCCCTCTAACATGCCCAATCGCTTTGCTATTTACCTTATAAAATTTAAGCCTATGACGCAATTATAGGCAAATGACTCCCCTAAACTTTAGTTAAATTACTTTGTTAGCTTGAGAAAAATATTTCGGCCCCCTTATTCCTAATTCCTAGCTCCGTCGCTGAAACTAAGTGCTACTGATGCGTGGGAATCGCACCATGCTTTACCTCTCGAGGGATCTCGCGAGGCTTACAACCCCCACCAGGCAGTGTACCTGATCGTTGTAGTATAGTATAGTGACAAGTACCGGGGGATTGATCGTTCAGCTTAGGAATAGTGTCGCTAGGATTAGAAAGCCTAATTAATAGTTCTAGAGATGGAAGATGATTATTTTTGTGTTTTTATATTTTTTTTTATGAAAGCAAGTAAAATCTCGGGTTTTGGAAGAGTGGGCGGAATTAGTTGCTATTCAACTAACCCAAAGCTATTATATAATTAATTTAAACTAATGAAAATGAAATTAAACTAATATTAAACTAAGGTTGTGAGCAGTATTTGGAGAAATTATGTTCACTTAGACTTCATTACTCCCTAGATATCTTTTACATGTCAATTACTTGTTACACTTGTATGGATGACGGATTGTATTCCTTAATACCATTCGTGGGGTGGCATACATAACTCCCCAACTCTATGAGCTTTTATCTCCTCCTACACCATGACCCAGCACAACTATAGGGATTGTAAACAGTGGCTCATGCATTAAATACAACCAATAAAGACCTAGTACGCCTCGGTTCATGTTTCTTAAGACGTTCAAGCATGTTACCATTTGGAGATCTGCCAGTTTTCTTAAGCCTAACATATAATATCATTCATCCAAGACAAGAATAGACAAGTAATCAACACATAATCAACATCTAGGTTTCATTAGATCTAAGCAAACACAAAGTAAATCTAGCCTAGCATAGTAGAATTAAGATAAGAACAAAAGATAAACAACCAACACATAGACATATTGATTGAATTAAGAGTATACTTATCTCAATTACAATGCAAGGTCTCAAGGGTTTGGAACCCTTGAAAAACCTGTAAAAGAGGCACCAAAATCGTCTTTAGGGTTTCACCAAAACTTCTCCCTTTTTAATGAAAAAACTAGAAAACTATATATAGGAAAAACACTCTGACGGCGTCAAGAGTTAATTCTGACGCCGTCACCTCGCTGCCATATACTTCCTCGGACGCCCTAGATCCACTTGTGACGGCCTATGTGACGCCGTCACCACCTACGGTATTTTATTCTTTGCCACTTTGACGCCGTCACCTATCCATCTGACGCCGTCACCAGCTACGGTATTTTATTCTTCATGTCTGACGCCGTCAAGAAGGGAGTCTTGACGCCGTCACCTTGTATCTTCAGCATGGATTTTTGGTACTTTGCCGTTTTCTTCACTTTTATGCTCCAAAAACGTCCAAAATAGCTTCTTTTCCAGAATTCACTCTCCAAACACCTAAAATCACAAAAGGAACGATTTAGGGCAATATTTGATCAAATAAAGTCGGATTCGGGCTTAAATGACCCCCTAAAAACGGATCATTTTTCGCCTCATCATATACCCTTACACTTGAGATTTGCTTGTCCTCAAGCAAATGAGCTTTTATTCTACTCAAAAGACAAGTTAGGGGTCATTTAACACTAATATAAAAGTAATTACAACAAATGATCGTTCCACTAAAGACCAATAGACAAGCACGGAGGTCATACACAAGCACCTCACAAATAGTGTTTAGATACTCACATCTCTCGGGTGTAATAAAGTAATATAACATTATGGAAATGGAAGATATCTCTCACTACCTGTCATAGCAAAATAGATTACCATAGGCTTGGGAAAGGATCAAACCTCCACCACATGGCGTAAGCACCTAGGATAAACTATCAAAGAGGTCTTTTAAAGGGTTATAACGTTAGGTGTAGGGATATGAATTACACGGTTTTGTTGGATAAAGGAAGTTTTACTGGTGGCGAGTTAACAATCTTAGTTAATTACATGTACAAGATGGCGTTACTAAGCCAAGACTAGACTCGACTTAAGCTAATAAATGAAAAATAACAAAAACATAAATTGAACATAGAATGAAAACGGGATGGTAGTCTATATGTTTTTTTTTCTTTTTTTCCTTTTTCTATATTTTTTTTTCTTTTTCTTAATTTTTTTTCGATTTTTTTTTTTTTTTTTTTTTTTTTTTTTTTGCATACACTCTTACCCTACCATCCAAAATAATACATCATAGGGGTTTGAGCGATCCCCTTACACTTGAATCTTTACATACTTTACATTTAACTAATCTAATGACTCGAATTAAGAAAATCAAAACACTTGGAGCACTTTTTAGATTAACGTACATATGGGGGTAATAATATGATGTTCTTCCCCATTACTCCATAAAATAAGTACTTACCCATGAGTCCCAATCGTCTCAAAACAATATGTACAAGGATATGACTCGACTTAGCAACCATTTAATCAATTAGAAAGTTAACTTAGGGTTTAACAAATAACAATAATGCACTAAAAATGAGCGCATACCCGGAAGGCTAAGGCGATTTGGTTGTACATTTAAGTGGGGTGTAACAAATTCTTTCTTTAAGTAAGATGCTTAAAGTTAGAAACGAAAAGATAGGCTCGGAGGGGTGTACTAGGGGTATCGTGTACTAAAAATGAGTACAACGCAAAGGGTGTGGGAAAAATTAGTTGACTTAACTAGCCAAGTAATATGACTTAAATGGTCAAGTAATTATAATACGGGTTTAACACAAGGGTGATCCTAATGCCTCTTATCATGTAGTAAATCCTACTACACGAATGTAGTCTCACTAGCGGTCTCGGGATGCATCACTAACGCAAGTTCTAGAATCTAAATGCTACCGGTACACTCATAAGCACAAATAATGAATGCTTTTCCTATCAAATCTAAGGCGAACCTCACATTTTTGGGTGGAAAATTTTTCTGAATATACGGTTATGTGCTAGTCATACAACCTCCTATCCATGAGACGCTTGCTATGGCTAAAGTTTCACTCCTAAATGTTGTAAAAAATTTTAAATTTGGCGCTAAAATTACACTAACAAGTATTTCTCATAGTTTTATTACACATCTACTATCAAACAAAACAAACTCAAGCGAAAGTGCATATGTAAGGTATCATCTTTTTACCCTCCCCTTACACTTAGGATGAACATTGTCCCCAATGTTCAAGTAAAGAATGTAAAAGTGAAAAGTAAAGAGAATGAAATCAAATACTCCCCTGATTCGCTCGGTATGGATTATAGGTTGGCCAGGTTAAATCTTCCTCCAAAAAAATGAACAATCAAAGCTTCCCTTCCAGAATATAAATCATCTTCTTGTCATAAATAACCTGTAAATCCTGACAAAAGTAGACAAGGCAACCTCGCGTAAAATCGGCGGCATCCTATATAAGTTACTAAATCCTAGAAAACAAAGTAAGATATAATGCTTGTGGAATGAAGTTTGCAGATTTCCTGGAGATTATAAAACTTAATAATTCACAAAAACCATAAGACTCCGTTAGAAAAACAAAACCGGTAAAATTTCCAGATTTTTGACTCCTGACGCCGTCAAGAGCAATAGCCTGACGCCGTCAGAATGGACCTGCAGAAATCTTTATGTTAAGTTTCCGGAAAATTTCTGGAAAAACTTTGTCCTACTTCCTGGAAAATCCTGCAAAACTTCATTATGACTCAATACAAGCATTTGACTCTAACAATTACGAATATACATGTTCATTAAATATTGTGGAGAATCATGATCGGTTGGTTTCTTAAAAACATATTTGGGGTTTCCCCTTACACTTATCTTTTGCAAAAATACCTTTAGGTTGAAGTTAAGACTAGGCCAAACAACATAATAAAGTATTTCCACATTTTAATTTAGAAACATGATCAACCAACAATAAAAATAAAACATGCATACGGAATCAAATAACAATCAAACAAATAAAATCACACAAAACATGGGTTGCCTCCCAAGAAGCGCTTTTCTTTATTTACGAGTCTTATAGCTAGACTCAAAGTCGTGGGTTACTACGTGACTTCATCATTGGTTCCACTCTCTAGGTCGTCTTCTAAACCAGTTTTGTATTCCGGACCTAGTTGCAAGCATTCTTTGTAGAAACCAAGCATCCTATTTCTAACATACTCTACTCCTCTACGTCTATCCTCCTCATTCCTATAATAAGCCGCTTGCTTATGTTCTTTTTCGAAATTAGAGAGAAGGCGGTATTGTTCGATCTTGTAGGGCATTTGATAAGCGACCTCATCATTATCTTTCTTGAATCTAACTATTCCTAAAGTCGGATCATAACTCATCCTAGTGGCTTCAACAAATGGCTTCCCAAACACTACTTGACTTAGGCAAGCATCTATCACGGGACGAGTGTCTTCTACTATCATAAAATCAATCTCATAGGTGAGATTCCCTATAATCACATGTACTCCCTTAACTCTCCCTACAAAATTACTTATCAGATTTGTACCGGGCATCATCCTAAAATTGAGTTGCTTCTTCATCACCCAATTGTAATAAGTCCTAGTCATGATGTTCACGGGTGATCTAAGGTCGATGTAAGCTTTCCATATATGCATGTGCCTGATATTACATGGGATGTTAATGTTGGAGGAATCTCCCATTTTGATCAGAGGGTCGCCAAAGATATATGTTTTCTCGGGGCCATCGAATAAATCCTTATGGTATTCCCGTTCCTCCTCGGTTGGCAACTTATCAAAGTATTCCTCTATAGGTTCTATCTCCTCCAATTCCTCATCCTTTTTAACCTCAACTTCCCTACTCTCATCCTCACTATCGGCTTCTACCTTAGCTTCATCCTTGTCACTCTCCTCTATCTCTCTATCTATTGGCTTAATGGTGACAACATTGACAAAGTGGACATGTTTGGATGATGAGGGGTCCTTAATTTGAATTCCACTATTGGTGTCCCTAGTGTCCTTCCTAGGTGTGGCTAATGTTTGGTTGTTGAGGGCTTTCAACAAGTTGTCGATTTTGTTGGTCATCTCCGTTTGTTGTTGGTTGAATTCGTTTTCGAACCTAACTATGCGGGCTTCTTGAGATGCCATAAATTTCGACATCAATCCTTCAAGATTGTTGGTACTACCATAGTTGTTAGAAGGATTGTTGTTGAAGGTACGGTTGGATGGTGGACCGATTGATTGGTAACGATTAGGTGGATTGGAAGAATTGGGTTGATTTTGTTTCCACCTAAGGTTTGGGTGATTTTTCCATGAGGGGTTGTATGAATCACCGTATGTGTTTGGCTCGGGCTTGAAAGTGTACCACTTATCTCCCGCTTCGTCGGTACGCGTGGATGCGTAGTCCGCAAAAGCTGTTCCGGGGAGTTCCATACAATCACGAGTGTCATGGGGACCACTACATAATTCGCATGAAGAAGTGATTTTGTTCACTTGGCTTGAATGCTTCGGAGCTTCGTAAGATTTCATGAGAAACTTGACTTGGTCCTCAAGTTCCATGATCCTACGGTCGGGAGTGCTTGAATTGTTCGAAGGCAAAGATATTGCCTTGACCGTTTTGTTCAAATCACGGGGATCATTCCAACTTTCATTGTCATAGAGAGCAAGATCTTCTATGAGTTCCCATGATTGTTCCGCACTAAGATCACGTAGCTTACCACTGGCCGATTGGTCAATGGTTCGCCTCGTGGGGATATCGATATGGTCATAGAAAATTTGGACTTGGAGCCAAAGATCTATGCCATGATGAGGGACTTTTTGGAGTAAGTCCTTGAAACGAGTCCATGCTTCATAAAGAGATTCATTTTGACGTTGTTGGAACATCAAGATGTCATTCCTAAGCTTAGTAGTTCTCCCCGGTGGGAAAAATTGAGCAAGGAAACGAGTGGTGAGATCATCCCATGTGGTGATGGATCCCGCGGGTAAACGCTCAAGCCATTGACTAGCTTGATCCCGTAGAGAGAATTGGAATAGGCGTAAAAGGGTAGTCTCTCTAGTTTCAACACCTAGGTCTATGGAATCTATGATTTTGAGGAAGTCCTTAAGGTGTTGGTTTGGATCTTCGGAACGAAGTCCATGGAATGCACATCCGCTTTGCACCAACCGGATGGTGTCGGATCGCAAGGGGGTCACATTGGCTCCGATGAGCTCAATGGTGTTTCGGTAGCCTTGGTGGCTAGGTCGGGAATACTCTCCTAAGGTTCGGGGCCTAAGGGATTCTAATGGTGGGTTTTGTTGTGGTGGGATGATGGGTTCAAAGATGTTACCACCTTCCATGATGTCGGATGGTAAAGAGTTACGAACAAAGGCACGAAGAAATAAGATAGACTAAAGAAGACCTAAAAATAAAAATAAAAATCTTACTAGAAAGGAATCTAGCAAGTAGACCTAATAAAAAGAAATCCTAACCTAGACAATAACTATTCCCCGGGCTGCGGCGCCAAAAACTTGATGCGTGGGAATCGCACCTTGCTTTACCTCTCGAGGGATCTCGCGAGGCTTACAACCCCCACCAGGCAGTGTACCTGATCGTTGTAGTATAGTATAGTGACAAGTACCGGGGGATTGATCGTTCAGCTTAGGAATAGTGTCGCTAGGATTAGAAAGCCTAATTAATAGTTCTAGAGATGGAAGATGATTATTTTTGTGTTTTTATATTTTTTTTTATGAAAGCAAGTAAAATCTCGGGTTTTGGAAGAGTGGGCGGAATTAGTTGCTATTCAACTAACCCAAAGCTATTATATAATTAATTTAAACTAATGAAAATGAAATTAAACTAATATTAAACTAAGGTTGTGAGCAGTATTTGGAGAAATTATGTTCACTTAGACTTCATTACTCCCTAGATATCTTTTACATGTCAATTACTTGTTACACTTGTATGGATGACGGATTGTATTCCTTAATACCATTCGTGGGGTGGCATACATAACTCCCCAACTCTATGAGCTTTTATCTCCTCCTACACCATGACCCAGCACAACTATAGAGATTGTAAACAGTGGCTCATGCATTAAATACAACCAATAAAGACCTAGTACGCCTCGGTTCATGTTTCTTAAGACGTTCAAGCATGTTACCATTTGGAGATCTGCCAGTTTTCTTAAGCCTAACATATAATATCATTCATCCAAGACAAGAATAGACAAGTAATCAACACATAATCAACATCTAGGTTTCATTAGATCTAAGCAAACACAAAGTAAATCTAGCCTAGCATAGTAGAATTAAGATAAGAACAAAAGATAAACAACCAACACATAGACATATTGATTGAATTAAGAGTATACTTATCTCAATTACAATGCAAGGTCTCAAGGGTTTGGAACCTTTGAAAAACCTGTAAAAGAGGCACCAAAATCGTCTTTAGGGTTTCACCAAAACTTCTCCCTTTTTAATGAAAAAACTAGAAAACTATATATAGGAAAAACACTCTGACGGCGTCAAGAGTTAATTCTGACGCCGTCACCTCGCCGCCATATACTTCCTCGGACGCCCTAGATCCACTTGTGACGGCCTATGTGACGCCGTCACCACCTACGGTATTTTATTCTTTGCCACTTTGACGCCGTCACCTATCCATCTGACGCCGTTACCAGCTACGGTATTTTATTCTTCATGTCTGACGCCGTCAAGAAGGGAGTCTTGACGCCGTCACCTTGTATCTTCAGCATGGATTTTTGGTACTTTGCCGTTTTCTTCACTTTTATGCTCCAAAAACGTCCAAAATAGCTTCTTTTCCAGAATTCACTCTCCAAACACCTAAAATCACAAAAGGAACGATTTAGGGCAATATTTGATCAAATAAAGTCGGATTCGGGCTTAAATGACCCCCTAAAAACGGATCATTTTTCGCCTCATCAGCTACTAACTTTTACACTTCAACGATAAATCAATTTTATTTCAAATCTAACACCAGTATTACTTGTCCTATTTGTATTTCCCTTTTCAGCGTGTAATTTTCTTTCAGAAACTTTATTGCAAATTCATAAAAAATCTGTAAGAGGAAAGTTGTTAACTTTGACCTGAAAGTCAAAGTAATTAAAGATTACACTGAATGTCATCATATCGAACAAAGAGATCTTTCCTCCTAATGCAGACATAACATAAGACACGCCGTTATGGGGAACACATTCACGCGTCGAGCCACCCTTCACGTGTCATGCATCACCCCCCCCCCCTCTTGACGCGTGGAATTTTGGTTTGTGGTAATTTATTTATGGATCATTAATGGGATTTGCAATAAGTTTCCCCCATCTTTTAATGGAATTTGCAAATGAGATTTAGTTAAGGTGTTTGAAGATGGAAATGTGTATGAAATTCATACCTTATAAACTCAACACATTTCTGGTTACTACACTTTGCCAATTTTATTGCCACAGGAAACGATTTGAAGCAAATTTGGCCCATGTAGTTGCTGTATCGTTCCGGGGTCCTCTTTTTCAGGCTCTCCAGGCAGCCACCGCTCAACCTGTCCGGGACGCCATTGCCCAATTGCTTTTCAGGGTACCATAGGCCAAGCAGTCCAGGGTGGCGCTGTTCAAACTTTTCCTGTTTGTTTACAGGTTCTGAGGGGGTTTTCCAGGATCGAATTGATGAACAACATTCATGCCATTATTCATACAAGAAAATAAAATGAACAAGAGAGATTGGGTTGAACCCACATAATCTGATATTGATAAAAATGAATGGGTTACATTGACGTTTACAAATTTACATATATATACTAATCTAATCGGTGTGATTGAAGGGATGTGATGGTTCGAATGAACCAAGGGTTGTGTCCCTTCAAAGTTAACTACCTATATGATAATAACTAACTATTCTAACTAATCTAACTGCCATAACCTAACTGTTTTGCTGGTGCGATTTGCAGCCCAACACAGAAATTATGCAGCCTTTTATTTCGACACAAAGATTAATGGATTATGTTTTCCAACACTGTTGCCATTGCCTAAGCTCTAAAGAATGTCCCCGTCCAAGATGCATTTGTCCAGGCTCTCAGAGTGCTGTTGTCCCGGATGCCATTGGTCAAGCTCTCCAGAATGCCGCAGCTAAAGATAATGCAGATGTCCATGGTGCCTTCATGCCTTGGTGCAGGCTCTTTAGGGTGCCACTGTCAAGGATGCCACTGGCCAAGCTGCCCAAGACGACATTGCCCCTGTCCATACTTCAGGTAAGAAGCGTTGAACTTTTCTACCATCCCAACTCAAGCAACTTGTAAATATTATTTTATAAATAGATATAACAACTGAAGAGGTGCGCAAGGCTCATTTGGATGGTGAAGGTGTGACGGTATGCTCAAATTTAAAACTAAACTTTGGGACCAGATTTGATAATATCATGAACTCAAACTGAACTGTGCTTATAATCTTGATTCTTGTAGGAGGTTGATTTAGGACTTTGCAAGATGATTTAGGCCTTGAATTACGTCTGCCTAAACTTCAGGGTCGAGAATTGAAAGTAGAAGACATTGTCACATCTTCAGTTAAAGAATTGGTTGGATATGGAATCCCAAAGGCGAGTTTTATTTTGTTAAGAAATTTTGTTTTGAATCATTTTGTTTAGTTACCTAGTTTTTTGATTTTCTGCTTCTTCAAATCCATTTCTAACACAACACTGATTATAATTTTACCGGACCATGCAGTGAAGATGAAGAATGTGGTCTTGTATTTGCTGGATCTGCATAGCCCATCCTTTGTGCTTTAGCATGATGAAGTATTTTTGTTTAAGAGTGCTTGTTGTGGAATATTATAGCATATTACTATCTCTTGTAGTTCCTTAACTACTTATCTAAAATACTTTTATGTGGTTATATTAATTCAGTCTATATGTGGTTATATTTAATCACAAACTTTTTTGTGTATGACATCCAGTTAGGCTGTTAAAGCTCTATGGGTAAGATAAGAGGTTCCAGTCTCATTTGTAAGTTGGTAGAATACTTTAAAAGAAATGCAAGTCCTGTACTCCTGTTTTATAAAAAATAAAAGCTCTTTAAAATATAATCAGTATTTTGCAAATTACAAAAAAAGCTGGAACTAGTCTCATAGAATGACTGAATTCTTAGTCTACACATAAGAAAAACTTGTTTCTTTTCCACATATAATTTTAAGATAGTCTGGCTTGGGACTTGGGAGGTGTCCAAATTTGTGGCTCTGTCAAACAAGAGGCAAGACTAGCCCACCATCTTCTCGATCTCCTCTCCACCAGCAATCTTCCACCCTCTCTGTAAACCGACGCCGGTCCAAACTACTACTGCTTATCCTCGACGACTGATCCACCACACTATCCATCACTTTCCCACTGTGTTGCTCCTTCATGCCAATTAGGCAGACATATCCTCTGTTATTTCTTCATGCCGGACACCAAGTATCAGTCATGATTTGACCCTGTGTTGTTAACAAGCAATACCAATTACTTGTATAAGAACATGGCAAGCAAAATTGGTTTACTGTAATTACATATAGTATGATATTTATAGAAAGGATCTTTTAAATAAATTCTATATATGCAAACATGTACTTATATATATCATTGATTAAGTTCTGCAAAACCCTAGCACAGATTTCCCTAAGGAGCAATGGCACGTAGCAGCAGCTACTACTTTGAAGACAGCTATCGAATTATCAAAATCTTAAAAGAGTTTTTAGATCAAATTTGCAAAATTGTTGTTGTACCCAAAGTGATGGAGGAAGAATGCAACGCACCTGTAAAAATGGTAAAGAACACAAGATCACACTCAATTACACCCAACCAGCCACCCCTTGGTGTATTTATTCTTATTAACTATTCAAGAAGATAAGTCCTCAAACGAGTGCTTACCAGTACAATACACAAGACAATATGTAATCTCTTCTAGGAAGACACCACACAATATCCTCACTTACAGATTCACTCCAACACTCAGAATCACAAGATCAACAAACTGATCTTATGGCTTAATAGAACAAGACAGAAAGAAGATATCAAAGTGATATCTAAAAGACAATGAATAACTGTGTGAATTTTTTGTGAGAGAAAATAAGAGACTGAAACAATGAATACCCAAACCCTAATCGGATGAGATGCATAAATAGCTCCAGCATTTACTCTTTAGTCCCTAGACTTCAACACAACTTCAATATGAGCTAATACTTGTCTTTCAGCAAAACCAACTTTGAATATTAGCATAAGTAGTCCTCCAACTTATAAGTCAGCTTGCATACACTTTAACACCCCTCCTCAAGCTGAACACCTTTAACACCTGCACTTTTACCTTCAGCTTTTAAACTAACTCCAGAGTTCAATTCACCTGCAAACATATCTAACAAACCAAGTTTTTTGCAAAGAACCTTATGTTGAATTTGACCAAGACATTTGGTAAAAATGTCAGCCACTTGATTATTAGTAAGAATTTTAATAGTTTTAATAATACCAGCTGCAACTTTTTCCCTGACCAAATGAACATCAAGTTCAAAATGTTTAGTCCTTTCATGAAACACAGGATTAGCAGCAATTTGAATTGCAGCACTGTTATTACAAAAAACATCAACTGGAAACAAATTTTTTAGCCCAAGACTATGTAACATATTACCCAACCATATAACCTCACAAGTAGTAGAAGCCAGACTTCTATACTCAGCTTCAGCTGAACTCCTAGATAAAGTAGCCTGTTTCTTACTTTTCCAAGAAATAAGTGAATCACCAAGAAAAACACAGAAACCAGTAACAGACTTTCTAGTGACAGGACACTTAGCCCAATCAGCATCAGCATAAGCTCTTAATTTTAAATCAGAGACTTTGTTAAACTGTAAACCAGTTCCAGGTGAACCTTTCAAATATTTCAAAACTCTTAAAGCTGCCTTAAGATGAGACTGTAAAGGTTTATGCATATGTTGACTTAAACAATGTACAGCATAACTAATATCAGGTCTGGTATTAGTTAAATAAATCAACTTTCCTACCAACTTTTGATAATTAGTTATGTTGTTTAAAACTTTATCACTTTCATTTTCATAACAGTTTAAAACAGTATTTTCAGGTAGAGGAGAATCAACAGGTTTAGCAGCTAATAAACCATATTCACATAACAACTCCAGACAATATTTCCTTTGTGTCATACAAACACCATCATTATTCCTTAAAACTTCAATACCAAGAAAATAATTCAACTCACCCAAGTCCTTAATCATAAACTTGGACCTCAAAAACTGTTTAAACTTTTTAATCTCAACCTCATTGTTACCAGTGATCACAATATCATCAACATAAACAAGAAGGGCAACAAACACAGAACCCTTTTGTTTAACATATAACGAATAATCAAATTTACTTTGAATAAATCCATGTTCAAGCAAGGCAGTAGTAAGTTTTGCATTCCATTGCCTTGGAGCTTGCTTAAGCCCATAAAGAGATTTATTAAGTTTGCACACTTTAGTACCATCACCACCATTAAACCCTTTAGGAAGAATCATATAAACATCTTCTTCCAAATCACCATATAAGAATGCATTATTGACATCAAGTTGATATAAAGGCCAGTTCATGTTAACAGCAATACTGATAAGACACCTAACAGTGACGATTTTAACCACAGGACTAAAGGTTTCATCATAATCAAAGCCTTCTCTTTGATTAAAACCTTTAGCAACAAGCCTAGCCTTATATCTGTCAATCTCACCAGTAGATTTATATTTTATTTTCCATATCCACTTATAACCTATAGCATGTCTACCAAGAGGTAAAACACATTCAGTCCAAGTGTTATTTCTATTTAAAGCTTCAACTTCATCATTCATAGCTTCTAACAAATTAGGATTTTTGACAGCTTCATCATAACTAGTAGGCTCATTAGACTTATTCAATGTAGAAACAAAACATTTATTAGACACATTCAATCTACCATAGCTCACATATTTTTCAATACCATATTTAACTTTAGCACTCAAAACATAATCATTGAATCTAACAGGCAATCTAGACTCTCTATCAGACTTTCTTAATACAGGTGTCTGCACATTATCATTGAAATTACCATTCTGAGATGACTCATTTTCACTTTGAAACATATTGCCCTCAGACCAGTTTTGGTCACCAAAATGGGTTGCAGATCCCCAATCTTCCTGATGTAGTTGTGTAGTATCTGTGTGAATACTAGCTACATCACTAGAAGATGGTTCACTACCATCCTCAACTGGTGAATCTCTCCCTTCATCATTGGGACTTTGAGACCACTGATTATCAAAAAAATTCAAGTGTTCTATTTCATTTGATTTTTGAGCATCTATAGATTCACAGGTTTTCATTTTTAAAGGAAAAATATTTTCATAAAATTTCACATCTCTTGCAAAGAAAACATTTCTTGTGTCTAAACTTAAAAGTTTATAAGCCTTTTTAACAGTAGAATATCCAAGAAGAATACATTTTTCAGACCTAAAAGACATTTTATCATGATTATTTAAAATAGTTGCAAAACAAAGACAACCAAAAGACCTCAAATGGGAAAGATTAGGTTTTCTATTATGAATCAACTCAAATGGACACTTTCCTTTTAATACAGATGATGGCAGCCTGTTTATAAGATACACAGCAGTAAGAATACAATCAGACCAGAACTTAAGAGGAATCCCCCCTTGAAATATAAGACTCCTTGCTACATTAAGCAAGTGTCTATGTTTCCTCTCAGCAATACCATTTTGCTGAGGGGTATGAGCACAAGAAGTTTGGTGTATTATACCAAGTTCAGAAAACATATTACTCATTTTATTATTCACAAACTCAGTACCATTGTCAGACCTCACAATTTTTATTTTAACATTAAACTGATTATGTATCATGTTAATAAAAGAAGCAAATACACCAAAAACTTCATCCTTGGTTTTAACCAAGTAAACCCAAACTGCTCTAGAAAAATCATCTACAACAGTTAGGAAATACTTATAACCCTCTCTACTTGTTACTCTGTAAGGACCCCATAAGTCAAGATGAACAAGTTCACCTATAGTCTTAGACTTATGATCAGACAAGGGAAAAGGTTCCCTTGTTTGTTTAGCCCTATGACAGATCTCACAAACATGTATAGAAGTATTTTTGGTAAAACCAAGATCATTTTGAAGCACAGACAAAACTTGATCAGCAGGATGACCAAGTCTATTGTGCCAAACAACTTTAGAAACATTATAAGACATAACAAAATTACTTTTACTCACATTATTCACAGAATGCATATCAAACAGATAAAGACCATCACACTGGCTACCAGTCCCCAAGACAGTCTCCCTTTTCAAGTCCTGAATATAACATTTATCCTCATCAAAACCCACAAACATCTTACTATCTCTTATTAACTTGTTAACAGACAAAAGACTCACACAATAACCAGGCACAACTAAAACATCATATAGAACAACATTACTAGTAAGTTTTAAATTGCCAACATGACTTATAGTAGCCAAAGTACCATTAGGATGTCCAACAGTAATATTAAGACTAGTAATATCAACAACATTAAACATACCATCAGTAGACACAGTAAGATGCTGATTAGCACCAGAATCAATAATCCAACCCAAAGTAATAGAATTAACAATCAAACTAGAGTTGGCACAAAAAAATCTAGAAATATTCATATTGAACCAAACATTATGATTATAGAAAGAAGCTCTACCAGACATATTAGCATGAATGCTTCCAGCAGAGTTATCATTGATCAAAGACAGGAGTTTCTTAACCTGTTCAGAAGTAAAACCAGAAGAAGGACTAACAGATGATGACTTATCATCTTTAGAATCAACATTAGCATTATAGTTTTGCCTAGTTCCATTATATTGTCTTCCAGAATTATTATTTTTAACAAAACCAGGTGGAAAACCAATAAGCTCATAACATCTATCAATAGTATGTCCAATTTTACCATAATTTTTGCAATTCAGATTAGGATTAGGACCTCTATTAATATTGTTATTACCAGAATTAGAACTAGAACTTCTAGTGTTATTGTTATTGTTAAACGCTCTCCTATTGTTGTTAAAAGATTTAGCAGCAAAAGAAGCAGCATTAGTTTTAGACTCAGAACCACTAGAAGTCTCAGGAATTCCTCTATGAGATTCCTCTCTAGAGACAGTAGCATAAGCATCTTTGACCTCAGGGAGTGGATCCCTAGTCAATAAAGCAGTCCTTACAGGCTGATAGCAATCATCAAGGCCCATAAGAAACTGCATCAACTTCATCAATTGATGATGCAAACTTAACTCCTTACTAGCATCACAAGAACATTTGACTTCACAAGTACATTTAGGAATTTTAGTTAAAGCATCAAATTCTCTCCATAAAGAATTAAGTCTATGATAATAATCTGCAACAGAAGTACCTCCTTGTTTCACATTATTAATTTTTTGAAGCAAATTATATATCACAGACCCATCTACTTTATCATAAGTTTCCTTTAATTCATTCCAGACAGAAGCAACATTTTCAAAGTTAACTAATCCCATATAAACATCTTGAGAAACTGAATTCATAATCCAGGTTAAACCAATGGCATTACATCTATCCCATTGAGCAGATAAGACTTCACTAGCAACAAAGGATTCCTTAAAACAAGAACCATCAACAAAACTGTATTTATTCCTAGCTTGTAAAGCTAATTTCATAGCACCATACCATATTCTGTAATTTTCAGTTCCAAGAAGTTTAAAAGGAATTAAAGCAGTACCACTATTATCATTAGTCTGAATATGCAATGGATTACCAGCATCAAGACTACTAATTAAAACAGTACTACTACTAGGATCACTAGCAGACATGATGAATCAAGCAAGAAACAAACAATAAAAACAGACAAAGCAAATAATAACAGAAAAACAGATAACAAAACCAACTAACTAAACAAAGAAGAAAACACACCCAAGAATCAACAAAGAACCAGTCAATTGGACTGGGATTGGCCAGAGTAGGTTTCCACACCATTCAAGATGGAGGGTCAAGGAGTTAACCAATCCGTTTGCACCCAATTAACTAAACTCTTGTTGTCTTAAAGGAATAAGAAACTACTTACAGTGCTTATAACCACAGCGGAAGAAAGACTACAAAAACACTAGATTCACTTAGCCTAATGTTTTTGCAATCAAATATAGGCCCAAGAATCACCAACAGTCACCACAGACCACGATCCCCAAAAAACAATTAGGGTTTCACAAACCCTAACCAAGAATATCAACAACACCACAAGATCTAGTCTAAATCGACTAAATCAACCACGGCCGTAAAGAAAACGACCTCAATTAACCGATAGAACCACCAATTCAAGAAACCCCCAAAAAATAATTGAAACCCTAGAAACCCTAGAATTACGAATCACCACCTGATCAGAACCTAAGGCTCTGATACCATGTAAAAATGGTAAAGAACACAACATCACACTCTATTACACCCAACCAGCCACCCCTTGGTGTATTTATTCTTATTAACTATTAAAGAAGATAAGTCCTCAAACGAGTGCTTACCAGTACAATACACAAGACAATATGTAATCTATTCTAGGAAGACACCACACAATATCCTCACTTACAGATTCACTCCAACACTCAGAATCACAAGATCAACAAACTGATCTTATGGCTTAATAGAACAAGACAGAAAGAAGATATCAAAGTGATATCTAAAAGACAATGAATAACTGTGTGAATTTTTTGTGAGAGAAAATAAGAGACTGAAACAATGAATACCAAAACCCTAATTGGATGAGATGCATAAATAGCTCCAGCATTTACTCTTTAGTCCCTAGACTTCAACACAACTTCAATATGAGCTAATACTTGTCTTTCAGCAAAACCAACTTTGAATATTAGCATAAGTAGTCCTCCAACTTATAAGTCAGCTTGCATACACTTTAACAGCACCGCAACTAGAATTTCCAAATGAGTTGATTCATCATATACAATCACTGTTGCCAGCAAAAGATGCTTCCCGCACATGTGTCTTGTCCAAGTCATGGCTACACGCTCGGTCTACCATTCCTTCCCTTAGGTTTACGACATATGTAACTTGTGATCATCTCACCAAAGAAAAAGAAACAGACTACCTCAAGTTGATTGATCGCACTCTTTTACGGTATCTCAACAACAACATGTCAATCGAATGTCTTCATCTTCACTTATACATCCACAACCCGTCGTTGTCTTCTCTTGCTGAAAAGTGGTTTCGGTCATTAGCTTCCAGAAATTGTCTCAAGGAGCTTTCCCTAACCATATGTGGTAAGAAAATTGATTGCCATACTAATATTTCTAGCCTTACAATTCCAGCTGAGATATTTTCATGTAAAAACCTAAATATTGCAAGTATAATAGTTAATCACCAAGCAATTCCTGTTACGGTGAATATGGATTTTGTGATGATCAAGTGTTTGTTCCTACGAGTACTAGAGTTGGTAAATGTCCGCATAAGTAATGAAGAGGCACTCAATAACTTACTTTCTTCTTGTTTCTTACTTGAGAAGATAAACATTCTCTTTCGCCAAGATTTAAGCTTATTAAGGTTAAAACCCTTTGTTTTCTTCGCGAACTGAGAATAAAATTTGTAGCTGCCAACATAAATGATGCGTGGGAATCGCACCTTGCTTTACCTCTCGAGGGATCTCGCGAGGCTTACAACCCCCACCAGGCAGTGTACCTGATCGTTGTAGTATAGTATAGTGACAAGTACCGGGGGATTGATCGTTCAGCTTAGGAATAGTGTCGCTAGGATTAGAAAGCCTAATTAAAAGTTCTAGAGATGAAAGATGATTATTTTTGTATTTTTATATTTTTATGAAAGCAAGTAAATCTCGGGTTTTGGAAGAGTGGGCGGAATTAGTTGCTATTCAACTAACCCAAAACTATTATATAATTAATTAAACTAATGAAAATGAAATTAAACTAATATTAAACTAAGGTTGTGAGCAGTATTTGGAGAAATTGTGTTTACTTAGACTTCATTACTCCCTAGATATCTTTTACATGTCAATTACTTGTTACACTTGTATGGATGACGGATTGTATTCCTTAATACCATTCGTGGGGTGGCATACATAACTCCCCAACTCTATGAGCTCTTATCTCCTCCTACACCATGACCCAGTACAACTATAGGGATTGTAAACAGTGGCTCATGCATTAAATACAACCAATAAAGACCTAGTACGCCTCGGTTCATGTTTCTTAAGACGTTCAAGCATGTTACCATTTGGAGATCTGCCAGTTTTCTTAAGCCTAACATATAATATCATTCATCTAAAACAAGAATAGACAAGTAATCAACACATAATCAACATCTAGGTTTCATTAGATCTAAGCAAACAAAAAGGAAATCTAGCCTAGCATAGTAGAATTAAGATAAGAACAAAAGATAGACAACCAACACATAGACATATTGATTGAATTAAGAGTATACTTATCTCAATTACAATGCAAGGTCTCAAGGGTTAGGAACCCTTGAAAAACCTGTAAAAGAGGCACCAAAATCGTCTTTAGGGTTTCACCAATACTTCTCTCTCTTTTTTTAATGAAAAAACTAGAAAACTATATATAGGAAAATCGTTCTGACGGCGTCAAGAGTTGAGTCTGACGCCGTCACCTCGCCGCCATATACTTCCTCAGACGCCCTAGATCCACTTGTGACGGCCTATGTGACGCCGTCACCACCTACGGTATTTTATTCTTGGCCACTTTGACGCCGTCACCTACCCATCTGACGCCGTCACCAGCTACGGTAAATTATTCTCCATGTCTGACGCCGTCAAGAAGGAAGTCTTGACGCCATCACCTTGCATCTTCAGCTTGGATTTTTGGTACTTTGCCGTTTTCTTCACTTTATGCTCCAAAAACGTCCAAAATAGCCTCTTTTCCAGAATTCACTCTCCAAACACCTAAAATCACAAAAGGAACGATTTAGGGCAATATTTGATCAAATAAAGTCGGATTCGGGCTTAAATGACCCCCTAAAAACGGATCATTTTTCGCCTCATCATATACCCTTACACTTGAGATTTGCTTGTCCTCAAGCAAATGAGCTTTTATTCTACTCAAAAGACAAGTTAGGGGTCATTTAACACTAATATAAAAGTAATTACAACAAATGATCGTTCCACTAAAGACCAATAGACAAGCACGGAGGTCATACACAAGCACCTCACAAATAGTGTTTAGATACTCACATCTCTCGGGTGTAATAAAGTAATATAACATTATGGAAATGGAAGATATCTCTCACTACCTGTCATAGCAAAATAGATTACCATAGGCTTGGGAAAGGATCAAACCTCCACCACATGGCGTAAGCACCTAGGATAAACTATCAAAGAGGTCTTTTAAAGGGTTAAAATGTTAGGAGTAGGGATATGAATTACACGGTTTTGTTGGATAAAGGAAGTTTTACTGGTGGCGAGTTAACAATCTTGGTTAATTACATGTACAAGATGGCGTTGCTAAGCCAAGACTAGACTCGACTTAAGCTAATAAATGAAAAATAACAAAAACATAAATAGAATGAAAACGGGATGGTAGTCCGTATGTTTTTTCTCTCTTTTTCTTTTTCTATTTTTTTTCTTTTTCTTGATTTTTTCGATTTTTTTTTTTTTTTTTTTTTTCATACACTCTTACCCTACCATCCAAAATAATACATCATAGGGGTATGAGCAATCCCCTTACACTTGAATCTTTACATACTTTACATTTAACTAATCTAATGACTCGAATTATGAAAATCAAAACACTTGGAGCACTTTTAAGATTAACGTACGTATGGGGGTAATAATATGATGTTCTTCCCCATTACTCCATAAAATAAGTACTTACCCATGAGTCCCAATCGTCCCAAAACAATATGTACAATGATATGACTCGACTTAGCAACCATGTAATCAATTAGAAAATTAACTTAAGGTTTAACAAATAACAATAATGCACTAAAAATGAGCGCATACACGGAAGGCTAAGGCGATTTGGGTGTACATTTAAGTGGGGTGTAACAAATTCTTCCTTTAAGTAAAATGCTTAAAGTTAGAAACGAAAAGATAGGCTCGGAGGGGTGTACTAGGGGTTTCGTGTACTAAAAATGAGTACAACGCTAAGGGTGTGGGAAAAATTAGTTGACTTAACTAGCCAAGTAATATGACTTAAATGGTCAAGTAATTATAATACGGGTTTAACACAAGGGTGATCCTAATGCCTCTTATCATGTAGTAAATCCTACTACACGAATGTAGTCTCACTAGCGGTCTCGGGATGCATCACTAACGCAAGTTCTAGAATCTAAATGCTACCGGTATACTCATAAGCACCAATAATAAATGCTTTTCCTATCAAAACTAAAGGCGAACCTCACATCTTTGGGTGGAAAATTTTTCTGAATATACGGTTATGTGCTAGTCATACAACCTCCTATCCATGAGACGCTTGCTATGGCTAAAGTTTCACTCCTAAATGTTGTAAAAAATTTTAAATTTGGCTCTAAAATTACACTAACAAGTATTTCTCATAGTTTTATTACTCATCTACTATCAAACAAAACAAACTCAAGCGAAAGTGCATATGTATGGTATCATCTTTTTACCCTCCCCTTACACTTAGGATGAACATTGTCCCCAATGTTCAAGTAAAGAATGTAAAAGTAAAAAGTAAAGAGAATGAAATCAAATACTCCCCTGATTCGCTCGGTATGGATTTTAGGTTGGCCAGGTTAAATCTTCCTCCAAGAAAATGAACAATCAAAGCTTCCCTTCCAGAATATAAATCATCTTCTTGTCTTAAATAACCTGTAAATCCTGACAAAAGTAGACAAGGCAACCTCGCGTAAAATCGGCGGCATCCTATATAAGTTACTAAATCCTAGAAAACAAAGTAAGATATAATGCTTGTGGAATGAAGTTTGCAGATTTCCTGGAGATTATAAAACTTAATAATTCACAAAAACTATAAGACTCCGTTAGAAAAACAAAACCGGTAAAATTTCCAGATTTTTGACTCCTGACGCCGTCAAGAGCAATACCCTGACGCCGTCAGAATGGACCTGCAGAAATCTTTATGTTAAGTTTCCGGAAAATTTCTGGAAAAACCTTGTCCTACTTCCTGGAAAATCCTGCGAAACTTCATTATGACTCAATACAAGCATTTGACTCTAACAAATACGAATATACATGTTCATTAAATATTGTGGAGAATCATGATCGGTTTGTTTCTTAAAAACATATTTGGGAATTCCCCTTACACTTATCTTTTGCAAAAATACCTTTAGGTTGAAGTTAAGACTAGGCCAAACAACATAACAAAGTATTCCACATTTTAATTGAGAAACATGATCAACCAACAATAAAAATAAAACATGCATACGGAAGCAAATAACAATCAAACAATTAAAATCACACAAAACATGGGTTGCCTCCCAAGAAGCGCTTTTCTTTATTTACGAGTCTTGTAGCTAGACTCAAAGTCGTGGGTTACTACGTGATTTCATCATCAAACATCACATCCTCATCATTGATCATTTCATTGTTATTTTCTTGGTAATGCTTTACACGTTGTATGTTAACCGTAAATTCCCTACCCTCATCATCAACTAGCACTACTGCTCCAAATTTAGAGGAATTCTTCACCGTAAACGGCCCGTACCATCTAGACTTAAGTTTTCCCGGAAATAATCTCAACCGAGAATTGTATAATAGGACCTTGTCTCCATCTGAAAATTCTTTGGGTTTCTTAATTCTTTGATCATGCCATCTTTTAGCTCTCTCTTTATATGTGATGGAGGATTCGTAGGCCTCTAATCTAAGCTCATCAAGCTCGTGTAATTGCAAAAACCTACTATTCCCCGCAGTTGTGTAATCTAAGTTGCATGCCTTAAGTGCCCAATAAGCCTTGTGTTCTAATTCTACCGGTAAATGACATGCCTTACCATACACCATGCGAAACGGGGTCGTACCAATAGGTGTTTTGTAGGCAGTTCGGAATGCCCATAAGGCTTCGTCGAGTTTGAATGACCAATCCTTTCTGTTTTGACTAACCGTTTTTTCAAGTATTCTTTTAATAGCTCTATTGGTGTTTTCGACTTGGCCATTGGTTTGTGGATGATAGGCGGTGGAGAATCGGTGGGGTACTCCATACCTCTTCATTACCTTTTCCATTTGTGCGTTGCAAAAATGTGTCCCCCTATCGCTGATGAGAGCTTTCGGAATCCCGAATCTTGCGAAAAGCTTTTTCAGGAAATGAATGACCACTCTAGCATCATTAGTCCTAAGGGCTTGTGCTTCAACCCATTTTGAAACATAGTCAATGGCGACTAAGATGTACTCGTTTCCCCCTGAGGACGGAAAGTGTCCCATAAAGTCAATTCCCCAAACATCGAATACCTCACAAACTTGTATAAAGTTCTGAGGTGCCTCATCCCTACGTGATATATTTCCAGCCCGTTGACATGCATCACACGCTTGTACCATATCTTTTACATCACGGAAAATTGTGGGCCAATAGAATCCTGCATCGAGAAT
Source organism: Artemisia argyi (assembly GCA_030686995.1). NCBI lineage: Eukaryota > Viridiplantae > Streptophyta > Magnoliopsida > Asterales > Asteraceae > Artemisia > Artemisia argyi. The sequence goes on from CM060680.1 coordinate 43,707,069, forward strand.
CTTTTGGGCGGTAACATTTATCCCATGATGCCCTCCAGAGGGACCGGAGTGACATTCCCTCATGATTTTTACTGCCTCATTCTCCGAAACACAACGCCTTACAATGTGGTCAGGACACCTTCGGAATAAAAATGGTTCATCCCAGAAGTAGTATTTTAGCTGGGAAAAGAACCTCTTCCTCTCGTATTTAGTCAGGTGTTCAGGAACGAGCCTACATCTACTTGCGAAGTAATTGGCAAAGTCGGCGTACCATGGTTCCGAATCAAGGATAGACATTAGTTGTTCGTCAGGAAACGAATCTTTAATCTCACTTCTATCGTGTTTATTCAGGGGGTTTTCAAGACGAGATAGATGATCAACGGCTAGATTCTCTGCCCCCCTCTTATCGCGAATCTCAACATCAAATTCTTGTAGCAACAAGATCCACCGAATCAGTCGTGGCTTGGCGTCCTGTTTCGCAAACAGATATCTAAGAGCTGAGTGGTCAGTGAAGACGACTGTCTTTGAAAGGACAAGATATTGTCGGAATTTGTCGAATGCAAACACTACGGCTAATAATTCTTTTTCGGTGGTGGAGTAGTTCTCTTGGGCGGGATTCATGGTTTTGCTAGCGTAGTAAATAGGTTGGAAAAGCTTGTCATGTCGCTGACCTAATACAGCCCCGACAGCGAAGTCGCTAGCGTCACACATTATTTCAAATGGTAACTCCCAGTTGGGTGTGATCATGATTGGAGCTTGAGTGAGTTCCCTTTTTAGGAGGTCGAAAGCATCTTTGCATTCTTGGGAAAAATCGAATGGAGCATCCTTCACAAGCAATTGAGTCATTGGCCGGGCAATTTTGGAGAAGTCCTTGATGAATCTCCGATAAAATCCGGCGTGCCCCAAAAAGCTGCGTATTGCCTTAACAGTCGTGGGGTATGGTAACTTAGATATAGCTTCAACCTTAGCTTGGTCCACCTCTATCCCGTTTCCTGAAATCTTATGCCCCAACACAATCCCTTCCTTTACCATGAAATGACACTTTTCCCAGTTCAACACCAAGTTGGTTTCCTCACAACGTTTAAGCATCTTTTCTAAATTAGCAAGACAGCGGTCGAAGGAGTTTCCGAAGACTGAAAAGTCATCCATGAATACCTCCATGCTGTCTTCCATGAGTTCGTGAAAGATTGCGGTCATGCAACGTTGGAAAGTGGCGGGGGCATTACATAGCCCAAAAGGCATCCTTTTGTAAGCAAACGTTCCATAAGGGCAAGTAAACGTGGTCTTTTCTTGGTCCTCAGGTGCTATGGGGATTTGAAAATATCCTGAGAATCCATCCAAGAAGCAATAGTACTCATGTCCATATAATCTTTCTAACATCTGATCAATGAATGGTAAGGGAAAGTGATCTTTCCTCGTGGCATCGTTGAGCTTTCGATAGTCAATGCATACCCGCCATCCAGTGACAGTCCTCTGGGGCACCATCTCACCCTTGTCATTTTTTACTACAGTCATTCCACCCTTTTTAGGTACAACCTGCACAGGACTGACCCATGGGCTATCCGAGATCGGGTAAATCAGTCCTGCATCCAAGAGTTTGATCACTTCTTTCTTCACTACTTCCTTAATGTTAGGGTTTACTCGCCTCTGGGGTTGCACAGTAGGTTTATAATCTTCCTCCATAAGAATCTTATGTGTGCAAAAAGTTGAGTCAATCCCCTTAATGTCGGCCACACTCCATGCGAGTACCCCCTTGTATTTCTTCAGGACCTCTAAGAGTTTAACATTTTGTTCCTTTTCCAAGGAAGAGTTTATGATTACCGGGAGTTGGTTCTCTCCCTGAAGAAAGGCATATTCCAAATGATTAGGGAGCTCTTTAAGATCAACGTCAGGGGGCTCGATAATAGAAGGTTTGAGCTTGTTCTCGGGCTTTCGGAGCTCGAGATGCTCCGTTGCTTCTTGCCTGGGATAGAAGGAGACTGCATTAACCTCCTCTGTCTTTTCCACCTCTAGCAAAGGCAGAAAACTCTCGTCCCGTAGCCAGCCTTCATCGATTTGTTCATCGATGCAATCATCAATGACATCTGTGAGCTCATCTACTTCCCCAATAAAGTAGAGCCGGTTGGATGCTTCGAGGGAGAGGTCCATAGAATCCTTAATGTCGAAGGTTGTGCTATCGTCTCCTACTCGCAAGGTCAATTTGCCATCGTAGACATCGATGACTGCACGAGCGGTAGCAAGAAATGGTCTACCTAATATGATAGGTACCACGTCGTCCTCCTCCATATCCAGGATTACGAAGTCGACCGGGAATTTGAATTTCCCAACCTTGACTAGCATGTTCTCACATATCCCTTCGGGGTATTTGACTGATCTATCGGCTAGTTGGATGTTCATACGGGTAGGTTTCAATCCGGAATATCCTAGTTTACGAAACATAGAGAGAGGCATGAGATTGATACTTGCTCCCAAATTGGCAAGAGCGTTCTTGATTGATAGAGGTCCTATAGAGCATGGCAGGGTGAAGCTGCCTGGATCGTCTACCTTCTTTGGTAGCCCTCGATGGGTCACCACTGAGCATTCTTCCCCCAGGGTTACAAGACCCTCGAGCTTCTTCCTGTTAGCGAGCAGCTTTTTGAAGTATGTGCTATACTTTGGCATGTGATAGCAAGCATCCAGGAGAGGTATGGTGACAACTGAGTCTTTTAGGTATGACAAGAACCTCTTGTTATCATTCTCAGTTTTCTGGTTCCTTAGTCGGGGTGGGTATGGTATCCTCACAGGTGGGTTAGGAAGGGCTGATGGGGAGGGGGTTGTCACGGGTGGTTGGTCCGGGGTGCCAATGCCGACATCCAGCTCCTCCTCCCCAGGTTTGTCTGAATCGAGTGTGACGGGGGATGAGTTTGGGTAAGGAGGGTCCTTGGTTGTCGTCCTGGCCCGTGTGGTTATCGCGAGCATGGGGTCTTTTCTTCTTTCCAACGGTGGTTGGAGGTTATCTAGGGCTGAGTTAAGCTTGCTGAAAAATTCTCCGACATCCTCCTGCTGTTCGTCGAAAAGCTCGTTAAGCCCTTTCATTTGCAAGTTTTTTCTTGAGTGAAGTGACCAAGGTCATCTTCGAAATTGCTCCTGATCTTGAATTCAGGGCCTCCCTCCCCTTCTCTTTTCCTTACCAGGTTTCCCCAGAGGGTATAATCATCATTTTGGTAGAAAGGTAAAAGGGAGGGATCAGCATAAATGTCTCCTCCTGACAAGCATGCATGTTCAGTTGTGGCTGCTCCTCCGCATTCCTCCACCTCATGCGGACCTCCACAGTAATCGCAGATCAAGTAAGGGTTTGACAGCATTTTAGGTGGTTGCGATCCAGCTAGGCAATCCATTCTTTTGTGAACTTTGCTTAATCGATCCGAGATGGTTTCAGAAATGCTGATAGTCGACTCAGGTTCATCCCAAGTGTCATCCTGGTCTTGGGCATATTCTTCAATTCTGTCCCACCCTTCTTCGGCACTAAGATTGGCCAATCTTCCTTTCCTAGATTGGTTGATTCCATTTCGGTCATTAGAGGAGATATTTTCGTAAAAGATTTGGACCAAGAGCCAAAGTTCAATACCATGGTGTGGAACTTGTCTTACTAAATCTTTGAATCTGGTCCACGCTTTATGGAAGGGTTCATCCTTCCCTTTTCGGAAATGAAGGATCCTATCCCTAAATGCTGAGGTTTTTCCAGGTGGAAAGAACTTCTCATAGAACTTGGATATGAGTTGCTCCCATGTGAAAATAGATTCGGAAGGGAGTTTGCTATACCATTCTTGGGCTTTTTCGTATAAGGTGAAAGGGAAGAATCGCAGTCGGGATGTGTTTCTAATAGCCCCACCTGTATGGATGGTGTCCACTATTTTTAGGAAGTCCTTGATGTGTTGGATTGGATTTTCCTCATCAAGTCCGTGAAACTTACACACATTTTTTACAAGCCAGATATCATTTGCATGCAAGACCTCGTTGGTATGTTCGTTTGGATAAACAATGGCATTGGAAAACCCATGAGGAGTTGGGGAAGAGTAATCCTTGAGACGCTTAGGAGGAGGTGTTATAGGAGTATTCGTCTCATTGTGGGAGCTTGGGGTTGTGATGTGATTTTCTGAATTTTCTTCAGAGAGAGGTGCATCAAAGTCGATAGCAATGCTGGATGGTTCAGGTGTTGAGTGAGTTCGTCTTAGCCTACACATTTCTCGTTCGGGTTCTGCATAAGGCAAGACGAGGTCTTTAGTGGTGCTACGACTCCTAGTGATCCTAAGGTTAGAGAATTCGTTGGTTGCCATGATGGTGGATGGTGAAGAGTTACGAACAAAGGCACGAAGAAATAAGATAGACTAAAGAAGACCTAAAAATAAAAATAAAAATCTTACTAGAAAGGAATCTAGCAAGTAGACCTAATAAAAAGAAATCCTAACCTAGACAATAACTATTCCCCGGCAGCGGCGCCAAAAACTTGATGCGTGGGAATCGCACCTTGCTTTACCTCTCGAGGGATCTCGCGAGGCTTACAACCCCCACCAGGCAGTGTACCTGATCGTTGTAGTATAGTATAGTGACAAGTACCGGGGGATTGATCGTTCAGCTTAGGAATAGTGTCGCTAGGATTAGAAAGCCTAATTAAAAGTTCTAGAGATGAAAGATGATTATTTTTGTATTTTTATATTTTTATGAAAGCAAGTAAATCTCGGGTTTTGGAAGAGTGGGCGGAATTAGTTGCTATTCAACTAACCCAAAACTATTATATAATTAATTAAACTAATGAAAATGAAATTAAACTAATATTAAACTAAGGTTGTGAGCAGTATTTGGAGAAATTGTGTTTACTTAGACTTCATTACTCCCTAGATATCTTTTACATGTCAATTACTTGTTACACTTGTATGGATGACGGATTGTATTCCTTAATACCATTCGTGGGGTGGCATACATAACTCCCCAACTCTATGAGCTCTTATCTCCTCCTACACCATGACCCAGCATAACTATAGGGATTGTAAACAGTGGCTCATGCATTAAATACAACCAATAAAGACCTAGTACGCCTCGGTTCATGTTTCTTAAGACGTTCAAGCATGTTACCATTTGGAGATCTGCCAGTTTTCTTAAGCCTAACATATAATATCATTCATCTAAAACAAGAATAGACAAGTAATCAACACATAATCAACATCTAGGTTTCATTAGATCTAAGCAAACACAAAGGAAATCTAGCCTAGCATAGTAGAATTAAGATAAGAACAAAAGATAGACAACCAACACATAGACATATTGATTGAATTAAGAGTATACTTATCTCAATTACAATGCAAGGTCTCAAGGGTTTGGAACCCTTGAAAAACCTGTAAAAGAGGCACCAAAATCGTCTTTAGGGTTTCACCAAAACTTCTCTCTCTTTTTTTAATGAAAAAACTAGAAAACTATATATAGGAAAATCGTTCTGACGGCGTCAAGAGTTGAGTCTGACGCCGTCACCTCGCCGCCATATACTTCCTCGGACGCCCTAGATCCACTTGTGACGGCCTATGTGACGCCGTCACCACCTACGGTATTTTATTCTTGGCCACTTTGACGCCGTCACCTACCCATCTGACGCCGTCACCAGCTACGGTAAATTATTCTCCATGTCTGACGCCGTCAAGAAGGAAGTCTTGACGCCGTCACCTTGCATCTTCAGCTTGGATTTTTGGTACTTTGCCATTTTCTTCACTTTATGCTCCAAAAACGTCCAAAATAGCCTCTTTTCCAGAATTCACTCTCCAAACACCTAAAATCACAAAAGGAACGATTTAGGGCAATATTTGATCAAATAAAGTCGGATTCGGGCTTAAATGACCCCCTAAAAAAGGATCATTTTTCGCCTCATCAATAAACAACATTGTGGAAATGAATGACGTTCCAGTTCTTCGTGTGTTTCATTACAGTGCCATACCAAAGTATACATTCAAAATGGATTCATTAAGGAGCGTACGAGAATTGGTTTTATTACGTGATGTCGTAGAAGATGCATTTATCAACATGGTCAACTCAAAATTTATGTTTCTTGAGAGTTTGTCCCTTACAATGTTGGAGTGTAGGGTAGAAAACATTGACCTAACTTTTGATTCCTTAACGAAATTGACTCTAAATTCATACGACAATAATCAGATAACCATACAAGTTTACGCTTAAAAGTTACTTTATTTCTCTTACGATGGCCTGAAAATGCCTACTCTCTTGTTTCCAACTAATACTCCCGAGCATATTACCCTCATACTAAAATTTTATGATTCCAATCACCTTGATCTATCGTTCTTTATGAAAATGAGAGAAGCACTAAGTTTATCAAGCAGCTTTGACATTGAAATAATAAATCTTTATATGCGATTGAACATTGACCTTGATGATCTCAAAAGACGGGTTCCATTGTTTCCAGCTAGGAATGTGCAACAGCTGTCTTTTACACGACATTCTTTCATAGACAACATGTGGGAGCACTCAACACTATTTGATTTATTTTTTTCGATTTGCTGTCCCCGATTATGTTAACGCAAATTATTGGCCGTTTGAGAATTATAGGCCGTTTAAATGCAAAAACTAGTTGTATAAGCAAAACGTAAGGCAGATGATGGAAAAGAAAAGGCCTGAGCTAAAAGATGTGGAAAAAAAAATCTTCGTAGTGGAAAATGGGAAAGCCTGGCAAATTTTAACAGAAGCTTTGATGAAGAGGCCAATGACTACAATTCATATGAGTTCAAGTTAACTTGGTGTTCTTGAAAGAACTTAATTAACGTGCTCTGCTCATCATTTGATTTAAGTTTTAAGTAGTTTGCAAAAACATAAATTACATCCACAAATTCATAGATTTTTTTTGACATAATTTTCTTTTTATTTTAATCATATGTTCTGTTTTTTATTCAAATTATGATATTGCTTGCTCTGAGTAATGAGTATGCTAAATGTTGCTGCTCGTGGCTGAGGCATGAATGCTTGTGTGCAGTTGCCAATTGCCAACACTGTATATGTTAAAATGTTAAATGTGTTGACTTTGAGGTCAAACTTATTACTACTAACCAGTATTACTGGTACTATTTTTATTTTCGCCTTGCAACATGTATTTTGTTTTAGAAACTTTGGTACGATTCATAAAAGTTGAGGAAAGTTGGTAACTTTGACCATGAAAGTCAAAGTTATTAAAGATTACAGATCTTTCTTCCCGATGCAGACGTAACATAAGAATCATTTTTAAGACAAGGAAAAGAAAGCTACAGGTCCTTTAGGGTCGGGTACTAGCAACATCATTAGCAACGCCATAATTGTGACGAAACACTTGCTGTTGCCTGCAGTAAAGCTTGAGCATAATGAAGGGATTTCACTACCAAACTTTAATTCCAAAGCGTCTTAGAATCAGTATATCAATAGTCACTTGCCACTTGAATTCCCATCATTACGCTACCATTTCCACAGCAAACGAATATTTTTCGATGCTTCTTAAATCTGTTTGATCAAATATATCATGTCAATAGTTTGTCATATGTCGTCACCTCCATGATATGCATATATTTGTCCAATGTGCCTTGAATATGCAATGTCATCATCATGATATAGAGTTTGTTATAACTGCCTTATTTAATATCTTTAGGTGACGTGCTGTTAACAATTGATGGATATCATTATTTGAGTCTTTTTCATCTCTTCTTTGTTAGATCTTGGTTGATAATATAAATATCACAATTTTTTTTATCCAAATCAAATTTGTTTTGATATATTGCTATGGACTTATATGTTAAAACTTTAACACTTTTACAATAAGAATTTAGAAAATTTTAAGAATCTGTAAAAAAATGAAAGTTGACTAGTCAAGTTGACCCGACTCCCTCTTATCACAATGAAACAAATGAAGGAACACATGTCTCTCACAGCTGGTTACATGTAAAGACAATCCTAACCTCTTTGAAGACCTTACAAATGATGTCAAATATATAATCCTTGAGCACAAAAGACAATCTCGACCGTTTTCTAAGTTTATTAAAAACATACGTCCTCTATGTAGATTTTAGTCATCATAAGAACATAGAAAAAAGTAGAGAAAGATAGGTTGTGTTTGTGCAGATGGCAGAGAGTAGTACAAAGACCAAGGTGATGGTGGCAATTGATGACAGTGAGTTTAGCGAGTATGCTCTCACTTGGGCTCTCAAAACGCTAGGATCTACCTTTGTAGATTCGGAACTTCTTATCTACACCGCCCAGACTCCCGTTGATATCAGCTAATTTATATGCATCTTCTTGGGGAAGTAAGACACACTCTCATTAAATTTGAATAGGATTCTTTACGTAATGTACCAGCGTATTATTTCACTTGTTTTTATTAGCAATTTTACTTTTGTGCATCTCTGGTTCGTTAAAATATCGCTTTGTGTCACGATTGAGTCATTTTGTAACATGTATTACCTTTTTTATACATAAAAATCATCATTTTGCGTTACAAAATTGTGTTGCATTGTCTGTGGTTACTGCAGCTGTTGAACTGATAAAGAAGCTGAAAGAAAGTAAAATCAAAGCAGCTCTTGACTTGCTAAAGAAAGCTAAAACTACTTGCAGTGATTATGGGGTGCGATTTCGCTTTTACTTTTGTAAATATGGATAATTTTAGATCTCGTTATAAACAAACGTTTACGTTCTTCTTAACTTGCAGATCGCTGCAGAAGGAATTGCAGAAATTGAAGACCCAAAAGTGGCCATATGCAATGCAGTCGAGAAATTTAACACTCAGTTGCTTATTGTTGGCAGTCATGGTTGAGGAGCTTTAACCCCGGTTAGCCTAAGTTTTTTAGAAACAAGCATAACGTGTTACAATAATCATGTTTTTTTTTCTCTCACTTGACAGGGCTTTTTTGGGGAGCGTAAGCAATTACTGTGTCAACCATGCCAAGTGCCCGGTTCTTGTCGTGAAGAAAACAAACTAAATATGTAAAGTTGTCTACTGTGATTCTGTTCACATTTGTTCATAAATAAAGCTTTCAGCTATTATTAAGATGATCATAATGTTGGAATTATGATATCATGACATTCATATATTATAAACCAAACACATCAAGTGAGCATAGCGGAAGCAATTATAACAAGATCAAATAACATGTAATTAATTAATCAATATTTAAATAGTAAACATACCTTTGTGATTCTAGCCCGAACAAGAATCAAATTGCAATCTTCAATCAAGAACCCTAATTAGGGTATATGTGCATTACAAGAATTACCCCTTACCTCTTTTGTAATTCAATTCAAGAATCAAACAATAGTGTGTTTGATTCACGTTCTTGTACACACGTACTAATTCAAGAAAAAGTTTATGCAAGTAATTAAACACAAAACTTGTTTTGATCAAGAAAATCGAATACCCTTATGGGTTTGTTTGATGGATTGACCAAGGACAAAGAGAGGAGAGAAAACACCAAGATGTGTGTGTACAAGTTATGAGAAAAACATACATCTTGGGTTTGCTTATATACTAATCAAAATTTGGAGCTCAAGGCACAAAGGAGGTGGGAATCCCTCCTTGGCCGATCGGTTGTGAACCCCCCAAGGGGATTCCGGAACCTTCTCTTGTTTCCAAATTTTCCTTAGTATTACTTTCCTAATCTTCGTTTAATAGGTCATTAGTCATTTATCATTAAATACTAATCACTATTATTTGTTTTGTGTTTATTAATAATTACTTATAACATTTTATAAATAATTATTTCTTTTTCTCTTCATACGTATTGTGTGCAATCCCGTGATCTCAAGTTCGATCCTAACACACGACTATTATTATAATGTCTATAAAACCAACACATAATACATCCTGACAATCAAATGTTACTAGTACAAAAGAGACTATTCGAATATTCGATTCAGGGTTGCTGCCAGTCTAACACCACCTTGAGCTAATCGCATGTTCACAATAGGTAAACGAGACAGGAAATATTCATCTGCAATTACAAAATGGTTTGTTAAATCATATATCGTGATACTTTATTATTAAAAGTGAACCAGGTTGTGTGAAATGTCTTACCTCTAAGAACTGAATCATTTGCAACTCCTTTGTATGCCCAATTACATGCAGCTTTTATTCCTTCACTTGCATATCTGTTCAAGGTATTCAATTTTAAGATATGAGTTTATATGCTCATTCTATAGTTTATGAATAGTTTAAGGATGGTTTCGTGTACATGTTTGGGCAAGTCGTTTGATTTCCGCTGCAGTATTCCCACTTTTCAACTTGATCTGCCCATTCGTTCTGCCAAAAACAATTCGAATCTAATAATAAGGCTAAACGCCTGAAACACCAGTTCTAAGACCATACAAACCAAAAATTCCATATCCCCAACGCCTCAGAAAAGAAAAAATGGAAGCTCAATATGGGAAGTTCCTAGATATGATTCGTGCCGTTCGAATCAATGTTCCATTAATCGATGTAATTTCCGGAATTCCTAATTACGGCAAGTTTCTTAAAGAACTTGTAAGTAACAAAAACAAACTAGAACAAATATCTGCAGCCTTTCTAAGTGATGAATCTTCGGCAATAATCCAAAATAAAGTTCCACCAAAATTGGTAGATCCTGGAAGTTTTCTAATTCCGTGTAATTTTGGCAAAACATTCTCTTGCAATGCCTTGGCCAATCTTGGCCCAAGTATCAATCTCATGCCACATTCTCTTTATGCCAAACTTTCTTTAGAAACTCTTAAGCCTACTAAAATGAGTGTTCGATTAGCATATCGCTCTTTTCAATATCCTGTTGAAATAGTAGAAAATATGCTAGTCGAAGTTGGTAAATTCACATTTCCTGTTGAATTCGTTATCTTAGAAATGGAGGAAGACAGCAAAGTTCCTCTAATTCTAGGAAGACCATTCTTGCATACGGCTGATGCAATAATTAGAGTCAATATCTTTTACAATCGATGCAGCAATGAAACATTCTTATTCTAACGATGACACTTGTTTTAGCATAGATGTCATTAACGAAATTCTCGAAGAGGATTTTGACAACTTACTAAACGAAGGAGTAGAAATTCTTCACTCTATTCAAGGAACGATTCTCGAAGAAAAACTCTATGCTGAGTTTGAAGAATTTATTGCCATGAATGAAGAAATTGAAACCAATGATGAGGAAGAAATCCTTTTTGAAAAAAATTACCTTCGATAATGAATACAAAATTAAAAAAATCTCTCAAAGAACCACCAACTGATCTTGAACTTAAACCTCTTCCCAAACATCTAGAGTATGCTTTCCTAGAAGGAACATCCTTAATCCCAGTTATAATATCTTCCAAACTTTCAGAAAAGAATAAAGCAGATTTGCTCACTGTTCTTAAAAATCATAAATGAGCTTTTGCCTGAAAAACCTCAGATATTTATGGAATCTGTCCCTCATTTTGCAAACACAAAATACAAATGTTGGATGATAAGAAACCAATAGTCCAAAAACAAAGAAGGCTCATTCCCAACATGCAAGAAGTAGTTAAGAAAGAAATAATAAAACTCCTTGATGCCGGAATCATTTACCCCATTGCTGATAGCCCATGGGTAAGCCCTATTCATTGTGTACTAGAGAAAGGTGGTATCACCGTGGTCACAAATGAGAATGATGAGTTAGTTCCCACCAGAACAATTACTGGCTGGAGAGTTTGTATTGATTACCGAAAACTCAACGAGGCTACAGCCAAAGATCATTTTCCCTTACCCTTTATGGATCAAATGCTAGAAAGACTAGAAGGAAACAAATACTTTTGTTTTCTTGATGGTTTTTCTGGATACTTTCAAATCCTATCGATCCTCTCGATCAAGAAAAGACAACTTTCACATGCCCTTTTGGAACATATGCTTACAGACGAATGCCTTTTGGCTTATGTAATGCACCTGCTACTTTCCAAAGATGTATGATTGCCATATTTCATGACATGATCGAAGAATCTATGGAAGTTTTCATGGACGATTTCTTTATCTTCGAAATTCATTCAAAAGCTGTTTGGTCAACTTAAGTAAAATGCTTAAAATATGTGAAGAGGCTAACCTAGTTCTCAATTGGGAAAAATGCCACTTCATGGTTAAAGAAGGAATTGTGCTCGGACATAAAGTATCTGGAGGATGTTTAGAAGTTGACAAAGCAAAAATCGAAGTCATATCCAAACTTCCACCCCCACTAATATCTAAGGTATTAGAAGTTTTCTTGGACATGTCGGTTTTTACCGTAGATTCATAAAAGATTTCTCCAAGATAACTAAACCTTTAACTAAACTTCTTGAAAAAGACGTTCCATTCGAATTCAATGAAAAATATGTAAAAGCATCTGAACTATTAAAAGAAAAACTTACATGCACACCTATCATAGCAAGTCCAGATTGGAATCTTCCATTTGAGCTATTGTGTGATGCAAGTGAAAACGCTGTTAGAGCCGTACTTGGCCAACGAATAGAAAAACATTTTCATCTAATCTACTTTGCTAGTAGAACATTGAATGCAACTCAACAAAATTATACAATCACTGAAAAAGAGCTAATGGCTGTTGTATTTTCATTTGACAAATTCTGATCATATCTCGTTCTATCCAAAACAACTGTCTTTACAGATCATTCAGCATTGAAATATCTCTTTAAGAAGTTAGATGCCAAACCTCGTCTCATACGATGGGTTTTGCTCTTACAATAATTTGATATTGAGATAAAAGACAAGAAAGGTGTTGTCACACCCCCAATTTACCTAACTTGCAGCGGAATGGAATACCTGGGGGTGTCTGTCATAGCATCACAGTTACAGTTACATTGAACAACCTAAAGTGTCGTTTGGAAAATACTTCGTTTGATCATTGAAATTATTCAGAGTTTACAAAAAGAGGTCCCCAAAAGGTGTTGCAAGTTTATGAAAAACAAGTCATACTAGATCAAACGTTTACATAAGTGCATGAATTAAAAATGAGACGCGTCGACTCCGCGACTCCATGAAGGTCCAAATGCATGTCACATGAGCTACCTTAATAACCTGAAATACATTGCTAAAACGTCAACACGAATGTTGGTGAATTCCATAGGTTTATAAAATGTAATGATGTACGGCCACCACAAGTATAAGTGCAAGATAAAAATCAAGTAAAATAGTACAATAGACCTTAAGCTCATGACCCCGAAGCTATGACTGATGAAATTTTATGCCCCTCCCGAATGTTTTACCAGAACACTCCCAAAATGTCAAAATGAAATGCATCCGCTTACTGTTGGTAATAACTACCACGGATGGAGGCGTCACCCTCGATAGATCTATCCACTCACTCTCGCTTAATCGGCAAATTAACGGTCCATGATAATAAATAGGGGACTTTAACAGGTTGGTAAGGCAACTTAAGCAATGTACGTATGTTTTGGTACTTGGGCTCGTACTAAAATAATTGATGCAATGTATTCCCCCGTGGGATTTGAAATCAAAATATTGAATTGAAAACGGGGCTATGAAAACTCACCTGATATGATGGTACCATGAACATGTAATGAGCTGAAAAACAAGGCGCGCACACTAGCCGCAACCTAATATGAATGATGAACGATCTAATTTAGATCATGAAATGATGTTATGAATGCCCATGCACATGTTTCCTATACCACTCTACTCTTTGGAAAAATACTTGTTGTTATCAAAAATATACATTTTCCAAGACTTAGGAAAATAAGGCAACTAGAAAAATAAAACTAGTTGAAATGTGTATATATATATATATATATATTATTGGGAATTATACTTTGAGTTGATATTGACAAATATGAAAGATAAAGGACTTATGAAGACAAAGTGAAGAATGCAAAAGACAAAGGACTTGCTTTACAAAGAAGTTATTTCAATATAGTCCTTCGTAGTATTTTGTAACCCTAGTATCTCTATTATATAAAGAGATACAGGGAATAGGTTTTAATATGTCTTCCACAATGTAATATACAGAAAACGTGTGAGTGTATGTCTAGGGCTGGAAACGCCTAGACTTGTGTGTACAGGTGTTTTATGGGAAACACCTAGGGTAGATTGATGTTAAGCCTCAACTATCTTAGATAGCTGTTAGGATGTAACCGTGCTACACTTGATCACGTAGCATTGAGGCTTTGATGTATGTTAGAGTAGAGATGATGACGAAGAAAAACCTTGTTAATAATATTGTTCTTATTCCGCTATGATTTATCTTATGAACATTATTATTCCTAGATTAGACTTAATTGTCTTGAGCCAAAACAATCCTAGAAACTATCTTTATTATTGACGCTATTAATTTCTAACATATATATATATATATATATATATATATATATATATATATATATATATATATATATATATATATATATATATATATCGTATGTATCAATGTTAGTGTTGAAATCGTCGGTTTGAAATCCTTGATATAACGCCTTGTAGTGATAAAAATATACTTGTAATCGCTAATACTTCATTAGTTATGAATTTGGGTACTTGGTATTATTTCTAGAAATCTAGAGTTACTACGTTGTGTTAATATTATTTTTAGTCTAAAAGCTGTCAAAACAATATGAGTTTTGCCGATATTGAAACGTGAATATCTTTGTCGTTATAAGTCCGTTTTACTTGTTCTTTATATCCACGGTTACGTCTTAGTATGTAGTAATATACTTTGGAAAGCTTGGCTCCTCCGGGTTACGTCTAAAGCCTCTTTTTGTTCGACGAAAAACGTCCAACAGCATGTATTTTCAGAAAATATAGTTTTCGTCAATAAACTTGCAAAAATCATAACTTCTTCGTTATAAACTCTTTTTAATCTGTTCTTTCGCCTACAGATTCATTTTTGAAAGTATTTTCTAAAAATTTTGCCAAAGTTCCCTTTATGTTTACTGATTTTCCTGGATTTACAAAAATGGGACAGTAGGTTTATATACTTGTTACAAATCCATTTTTCATGTTCAAAACTAGTTTCTACTTCAACCAATTCTCTTGCAAACACCACAAATCTATACAAATCCTACCATACACCTTCTTAGGGTGCCATGGGTTCCTAATCACTAGTAATCATGTTAATTTAACAAAGGAACACCTAAATCAAAATCTAGGGTTTGTATGTTGAAAAAGTTAACAAAAATAATGTGGTATAGCTAACTTGTACTTGAAATTAAGCATGAAAACCATAAGATACAAGTGTTAATTAGATGAAATCATGAAAATAAAGTTGATAACTCACTTTGAAATAATGGGTGATTAGATGATGAGAAACCTTGTGTTACTTGTGTTTTTGTTGTAAGATTCTTGATTAGAATGACAAGAGGAACAACTTTGTAGCTTTGATCTTTGAAAAATAATGGATTGATCTTTGTTTTTGAAATGGGTCGTGGGTTTTGGGGGTGAAAGAGATGAGAAAAGTGAACTTTTGATTTCAAGAAATTGTTATGTTTATGTTTTTGAGGTTTTTGGATATTAGTATAGGATATATTGTATAATACTAGTACATAAGTCATGATGTTAAAAAGAAATCACATGGTGTCTAGGGGGGGCATGTGGCCGGTTTTCCATGTGAAAAAGAGAAGCAAAATGAGTTTTGAGTTGCTTAGGATAAGTTAGTGTAGTATTAGTTGTGGTTTAGTGTAAGTATTAGTTATAATCGGGTACCGGGTTTGCTAGAAATAAATATTAACGAAGTTGACCGGGACTTAATAAAGTCATAAAAATGTTAAAAATATGTTGGATACAAGTACTGAGTGTTCGGGTGATTATTGTTTAGTTTTCATGAAAACCGTCGTAATATTCATAAGCTCACGTTATAAATAAAATAAATTTCCAAAATATTGGGTAAATGAATGTTATAAATTTTATGATGATAAAATGGATATAAAAATATGTCGGGACCATTGTGGGAATATTTAGATATATTCGTCGTGTATAAACCGGGTGTTAACGTTTATTTATAAATACTTATAAGGAAAACGTTAAATGTATCAAATATATAAATTTGAAAATCCTAAGAGTGGTATAACATGAAAATGTTGTTATGATGATGTGCAGACTGTCTCTAGTCTGTATGCAGTGTCCTTAGTACTAATGAAATGAATTCGCACCTAAACCAATCCGGTTACGCGAATTTGAATACCCGTAAACTAAATTTACGATGAAATGAGTAATGAAAGTGAATAATGAAAACTTTTCCGGCAATGAATAGTGTTCTGTGAATAGTAAAATTCTCAAATGTTTCTCAGAATCTCAAATTGACCTCGAAAATGATGAATAGTAAAACGATGAATAGTGTTTTGATGAATAGTGTTTGATGAATAGTGTTTTCCCAAAGTTTGGGAAATGATCTGAAATGGTGAGTTGTGACAGCCTTCCCCTCTAAAAGGAACTTCGTCCCGAAGTTCAGTTTATGTGGGTCTCTGAAAACGTATTGGTGAAAAGGTGATGATATTCGAGAATTCCAGCGAACTCTAACGATAGGAATTCGACTCTGCTTCAACTGTTCGACCTAACTGTCCATGATTTCTACTTGTTCTCCTACAAGGTTTATGTTTGACTTTGGGTTGGATTCCTTTCCAAATGGAATTATGAGTGACTAATCTGAAAAGTTGATAGTACATAGTTGTGTAATCCTGTTGTTCTCTATCAAGACTCAAGTCTGACGGCCACTAGGACTACTCTATCTAAAATATTACATGGTCCAGTGTATATCGGTTTAACTTTCCAAGTTTTTTGAATGATATCATGCCTTTCCTAGGCAGGACTTTCTGCATAACTCTGCCTACCAACTTTTAGTTTTAATGATTTACAACTTATTGAACTTGTAACTGATTCTTGACTTGTAGGAAATTTCTGGTTATTTCATGAATGCCTACTAGACTAGTATGTTGGGCTTTTCCAAATTTCGATCCGTCAATGGATATTGGCACCTCGACCATAGAGTGCCTCAAATGGTATAGTCTCAATGCCCGCGCGATAACTATGATTGCAACTGAATTTGATTTATGATAACTGGTTAGTCCAACCATTTCTAGGGTCAATCACTCATGCTCTGAGCATACTTTCCTATGTTTGAATTGTTCTCTCGCTTTGGCCATCGGTCTGAGGATGATAGGTGATGTTTACATCTAAATGGGTTTCTGAAGGAAATCCTGAAATGATTACTTGAAGTCCAAGGTGAATCGGTTTCCTTAACAGGAATAACTAAAATGGGTACAATAAACCTTTGTGACTAATTCCACAATGTTCGGTCCTTCGAACTTGGCGTTATCTGAAAGGGATAGAATATAGGTAACAATTTGATTCCTTGTGTTTCGTTCCAACGGATGATAAGACATATGTCCTTCTTTGTCTAGTGGGTTTGGTCTCCACTACTGAAGTTCGTGATTAATTTGTGATGTCATTCCTAATTCCTTCATCACATATTCCAAATATTCTTTATTGTCAAGTCACAAATCCTAAATGCATAAGCGATGTTGTAGGGAAATTGGTTCTGGAAATTTGTTTCGCGATTGTGAGTTTTAGTTGAAATCTTTTTCTGGATAAACGAATTTAGAAAAATGGAGCAAATGATTTACTTAGTAATATTTTTCCTGCTGATTCAAAATTTCAGTAGTTATGAAATGGAAAAAAAAATGTTTTCAAACATGTTGTGATTAAGACTGCTTACCAAAGTTTGATGTCTATGTATATTTCTCATTGTACAATAGTGTTGCGAAAGATTGACCAAAAAGGATCGTACTTGTTCAGAATAGGAATTTCAGAAATCATTTTTCCACAAGGTATGTGATTTATGTAAACACATCAACTTTATTTAAAAGTGAAAACACTAACAAGGATAAAATGGTAGAATAGGAAATGTTCGCTTAAATGCATAGGTGTCTAACATTTAGTTCCTGAGGTTGAATAATGCCTATTGGTGGTTATCAGGTATAACTACAAGCATAGATATTTAGACTAACTTAAGTCCTGAAATATTTTATCGTTGTAATTGGCGAGACGAAGGTATCACTTGATGTTGTGTCGATGATTGTCTATTCTGTTTTCCCATGTAGATGAGGAGATAGGTTCTGGTTTGATCCCTTGCTTGGTGTGAAGGTGAGGTTATCTGAAATTTCTAGAGACATAATGCCTTAGAGGAATCTACATCGATATTCTTGATTCAAACAATTGTCCTTTGTGAAAACTTACTGCATGAAGTTTATGTATGGATGAGGCCATGTTTAAATGAAATGCTCTACAGTCTCAATTAGAAGCTTGGGTTATTTCTATTGTGTTGTCCTGCGGACATTTATATTGAGTTCAATCCTGTAGCTCAGTCTAGCTAGTACCCTTAAACGATAGAATTTGACAACTAAGTCAGAGATGGTGATTTGGATGGTCTCGTAGTATCTTAGAATTTGTTGTTGAGTTATGAATTCTCTCACTATATACTTCTAGTCCTGGTTAGTAGTTCTGTAATCCCTTCGTTGCTTCTATTGTATAGAGGAATCCTGCATGTAATTGATATGGAAAGTCTCTCTTAGGGAAGTCAATGGGAAAATCCAACTTAATGGCTAATTGGGTGACAGGTGGGGTAAGTATCCAAGGATAGTTCGGCAAAAGGGATGTTTATGGAAGAGTTCCTTTGTTTACAAAACTTTTAAGTGAAGATTGTTATTAACAATCCTTTGAAAAGGTAATTATTTCCTTCATGGCATAATCCCTCCTGAATTTTACATAGGTGATCAGGCTATGTACAATTGAGGACTAATGATGCGATGTTAGATTTTGTCAAAATATCATAACTTTTCTCAAAAGTTTTAGATGGTGTTCAACGCATTGTTATTAAAAATGGTATCCTGATGTTTTCTTTCAAATAGCATGAAAATTGCCTCGCGTAATAATAGTAAATACTTGGTGTAATGACAGAAAATCAATTTATAGGATGATAATAAAATAGCTTACTTCAAAATTTTTCTGTAAAACAATTTCCCCATATGATATTAAAATAGCTTGAATGGTGTATTGGATACATGGGTGAATCTTGTCGAAGGGTAATAGTCTACTAATTCATCAAAAACGAAATCAGCCTAATCCCTGATAAAACAATGCTAAAATGTTGCGAAACGATTGAAGTCTGAACAATTGGGATAGAAAATGGAGTAAACGATGGTTATGATTATCACAGAGGTAACAAAGGATAGATATTACATTGGATAGAGAAGTGCTTAATACAACTAGGTTATGTCATCGTACCAACGGTAAGTACAAAAGGAAAGATACAACCCTAAAGGGCTCGAACTACGGTTTATATATTGAAACAAAGCTCCTCCTGCTGAAACATTGTTGTTATCCTTGATGTTGCTAATATCCTGACTGTTCTCTTTCAACAGCTCACGCTATTCCTCGAGCGATTCAGTTTTGATTCCAAGTTCCTGATTTTCCTTGTTCCTTAGCTCCGGGCAGTCATTCTTGAAATGCCCTAAGTTTCCACATTTGAAGCAACTCCCTGGGGTCTTCTGATTTGTGAGTTTCCTACAGTCTTCAGTCCAATGACCCCGCTTCTTGCACACTCCACACGTTTTACTGCAATGACCTCGGTGATGTTGATTACACAGGTTGCAGTAAGGTAACTTTCCAGCATACCTTCTCTTTGTGTGCGGTTCTGCAGCAAAGGCTCTATTCACTTCTTGTCCTTTGGGTGATTGTTGAGCAGCATTGCAACCTAGATTGTTGTTCCACTTCCTTTTATTGTCACTATTGTTTCCTGATGTCTCGGCGTGAACTATGAGTTCCTTTGCTTCGATCGCCATTTTGATAGATTCAGACATGGTATTGGGTTCCCATGCGATGACCAACATACGAATTTCATGGGAGAGTCCCCCGATGTACCTTTCAAGTTTCTTGCTTTCCGGTTCATCCATTGCAGAACCTAGTCGTCTTAATTCATAAAAATGAGTAGTGTACTCGTCAACATCATTTCCTACCATGTTAAAGTTTAGTGTTTCCTGTTCCTTTGCTCGTAATTCATTTCCTACACAAAATGTTATACCCATCATCCTTCTTAGTTTCTTCCAAGAGTGTGAGTAAGCAGCATCAACTCCCACCATCTTAATATGTTTGGTCCACCATTCCTGGGCATGATCCTGAAAAGTGCATGTGGCGAACTTAACCTTGTCTTCCTTACGACAGTCGCCACATTGAAATATTGTTTCTATTTCTTCGAACCATTTGAGAAATTCCTTTGTGTCTCTAGTTCTGCTAAAGGAGGGAGGATTGCACCCCATAAATTCCACGTGAGTAAGTTCCTTAGTGAGGGCGGTGGCTATGTTCTTGGCAATGACTTGTCCAACAGCAGCTTGCGTCATGCTTGGAGTGGTTTGCTTAAATCTCTCTTCATCAAATCATAAGAGGTCATGAGGATATAGTTAATACAAGTCATCATATTCACACATGAATATAATACATGAAAATTTCGGTCTACGTGAACCGGTATCACAAATAACACAACCATTCCATAAATAGTAGAGTCACACTTGATATTTTTGTTTGTACAACAATCAAAAGACAACAAGTTCTTTAGACTATGTCCCACACTTTCCATGGCTAGGATAATAGTAAAAGCTAGTGAGGATATAAGTCTGGTCTAGGGACTTCCTGGTGTCCCTCTGTGTGAAATCAGGTTTGTGGCATCATAAGGTCGAGATAGTCCTGAAGTGGTGTCTGAAGTTGTGCATCTATCAAATCTTAGATAATGTAGGTTCTGAACCATTCCTGAAGAATCTGCGGATGTTTCTGTTGAGTCCGTGATATTGGTATTATCTACTAGGTGTTATCTAGTTCATGGCAAGTGGGAATGGAAAAGGAAAATGACAATGATGGTACTAGTGAATGGAATACTACCCTCTTTCGCGCTACCTCGCGAAATCCAAAAGGTAAAACTGAAGTACGCACTATGGGACGACCAATAGTGTAATAAGTAACTGATGGTGGTGGTAGTACCTCAGTAGTGAGTGCTCTACTAGTGATGGAAAGAAACATACTATCTTCCTTGCAATAAACAATCTAATAAGTCCATTAAGATTAAGTCTGAATACTCTACCAAAAGGCATTCTATGTATGGGCTGAATGATAGAAAAACCCTGTTCCTATGGCAAATCAATAGTGTTAATGGTGGTGTAAGTGCAACTGGTGGTATAATGGTAGTGGAAGATGACAAGGCATCTTCAATGTCCGAATCCGATAAAAGGATGTCAGGGTGAGTATCTGAAGACATGTCACTTGTGAACCAGGTCAATAAAATGATATATATATATATATATATATATATATATATATATATATATATATATACACGAATATAAGTATAAATAACTCGCACAGTGTATGCATGAAACAACATGTATCATGATTATGCACTTATGATGAAATGATGAGATGCTATGATGATGCGGTTATAGTCTAGGGTCCAAGATACATCCTAGTTCGCTATAACCTTAGCTCTAATGCCAATCTGTCACACCCCCAATTTACCTGACTTGCAGCGGAATGGAATACCTGGGGGTGTCTGTCATAGCATCACAGTTACAGTTACATTGAACGACCTAAAGTGTCATTTGGAAAATACTTCGTTTGATCATTGAAATTATTCAGAGTTTACAAAAAGAGGTCCCCAAAAGGTGTTGCAAGTTTATGAAAAACAAGTCATACTAGATCAAACATTTACATAAGTGCATGAATTAAAAATGAGACGCGTCGACTCCGCGACTCCATGAAGGTCCAAATGCATGTCACATGAGCTACCTTAATAACCTGAAATACATTGCTAAAACGTCAACACGAATGTTGGTGAATTCCATAGGTTTATAAAATGTAATGATGTACGGCCACCACAAGTATAAGTGCAAGATAAAAATCAAGTAAAATAGTACAATAGACCTTAAGCTCATGACCCCGAAGCTATGACTGATGAAATTTTATGCCCCTCCCAAATGTTTTACCAGAACACTCCCAAAATGTCAAAATGAAATGCATCCGCTTACTATTTGTAATAATGATGAGGCGAAAAATGATCCGTTTTTAGAGGGTCATTTAAGCCTGAATCCGACTTTATTTGATCAAATATTGCCCTAAATCCCTAAATCGTTCCTTTTGTGATTTTAGGTGTTTGGAGAGTGAATTCTAGAAAAGAAGCCATTTTGGACGTTTTTGGAGCATAAAAGTGAAGAAAACGGCAAAGTATCAATTTTCCATGCTGAAGACACTAGGTGACGACGTCAAGAGTTACACCCTGACGGCGTCAGACATCAAGAATAAAACACCGTAGTTGATGACGGCGTCAAAAGTCATCCTGACGGCGTCAAAGTACAAAGAATAAAATACCGTGGTTGGTGACGGCGTCACATAGGCCGTCATAAGTAGATCAAGGCCGTCCGAGGAAGTATTTGGCGGCGAGGTGACGGCGTCACATGGTTGTCTTGACACCGTCAGCCCAGTTTTCCTATATATAGTTTTCTAGTTTTTTCATTAGAGAGAAGTTTTGGTGAAACCCTAAAGACGAATTTGGTGTATCTTTTACAGGTTTTTCAAGGGTTCCAAACCCTTGATACCTTGCATTGTAATTGAGATAAGTGTTCTTCTAATTCAATCAATATGTCTATGTGTTGGTTGTTTATATCTTGTTCTTGTCTCAATTCCATTATGCTAGGCTAGATCTCTTTTGTGTTTGCTTAGATCTAATGAAACCTAGATATTGATTATGTGTTGATTACTTGTCTATTCTTGTCTTGGATGAATGATTTTATATGTTAGGCTTAAGAAAACTGGCAGATCTCCAAATGGTAACATGCTTGAACGTCTTAAGAAACATGAACCGAGGCATACTAGGTCTTTATTGGTTGTATTTAATGCATGAGCCACTGTTTACAATCCCTATAGTTGTGCTGGGTCATGGTGTAGGAGGAGATAAGAGCTCATAGAGTTGGGGAGTTATGTATGCCACCCCACGAATGGTATTAAGGAATACAATCCGTCATCCATACAAGTATAACAAGTAATTAACGTGTAAAAGATATCTAGGGAGTAGTGAAGTCTAAGTAAACACAATTTCTCCAATCACTGCTCACAACCTTAGTATAATTTAGTTTAATTTCATTTTCAGTATTTTATTTTGATTATATATTAGTTTTGGGTTAGTTGAATAGCAACTAATTCCGCCTACTCTTCCAAAACCCAAGATTTTACTTGCTTTCATAAAAATATAAAAATACAAAAATAATCATCCCTCACCTTTAGAACTATTAATTAGGTTTTCTAATCCTAGCGACACTATTCCTAAGCTGAACGATCAATCCCCCGGTACTTGTCACTATACTATACTACAAAGATCAGGTACACTGCCTAGTGGGGGTTGTAAGCTTCTCGAGATCCCTCGAGAGGTAAAGCCTGTTGCGATTCCCACGCATCAAGTTTTTGGCGCCGCAGCCCGGGGAATAGTTATTGTCTAGGTTAGGATTTCTTTTTATTAGGTCTACTTGCTAGATTCCTTTCTAGTAAGATTTTATTTTTATTTTTTAGGTCTTCTTTAGTCTATCTTATTTCTTTGTGCCTCTGTTAGTAAATTAACCTCATTGACTATTCCGTTGACCATTATGGAAAACGTGAATCCACCCCTTTCCCCTAGTGAAGTGGCTGTGTTACGTGAACAAATTGAGAGTGAGATTAGGGAGCTTAGAGAGCTTAATAGGTTGATTAAGATTGAACTCGAACATACATTTAGTGACCTAGCAACCGCCTTGTATTCAAATAAGGACCTAGGGCCTAATGACTTTGTGAGTATTGTTGAGAGACTTGAAAAGGAGGCAATGGATCCGAGGCTTAACGACTACTTTAATCTATACCCCACTAAGGAGGAGATTGCATATTATAATAATCTTATTGATAACCCGCGATCTCCTTTCACCATAATTGAACCTAAGATCAAGAGAGGCGATCCAAAGAGTGCTAAGATACCATGTATGATTGGACATAGGCACATTAGCAATGCTTACATTGACTTTAAATCTCCAATCAACATTATGTCTTCAACGGTTTATAATGATATAGTGAACACAAGACTTGAACCTAGAAGGGATCCCAAGTACCCCAGTGGAGTTTGTAACTTTGTCGAGAGAGTTAAAGGTTTACGTGTCTTTGTTGGTAATTTCACTTTTGTCACCGACTTTATGATTGTGGAGGATCTTGCTAATGTTATTGATTGTCGATTATCCAATGTTGTGTTTGGCAAACCATTTGTTGAGGAGTCTAAGTTAGAATATGATGAGGTAGAAGGCACGATTCGATTTGCAAGTAACACCGAAAGTATCACTTATAGGATGCCCAATAGGATGAAAGAATTTCGCTTTATATCTCGTTTTGATCAGGACAACGTTGGTGCTTTTGAGGATATTGATGAGGAGGATAAGAAAAAGGGCAAGGACTATGTATGGGAAAAAAGGAGTCTTTACTACAAGGATTGCTTGGCCCTTGGACCAAGGTATAAAGTCGATGAAAAATTTGCCCAAATGCTTATGGGGGCGATTGAGAAAAAGGTGATTGGTTTCTACAAGGAATATTTACAATCGGAGAGTGAAACCAATGATGAGATCACATAGTAACCCATGACTTTGAGTCTAGCTACAAGACTCGTAAATAAAGAAAAGCGCTTCTTGGGAGGCAACCCATGTTTTGTGTGATTTTATTTGTTTGATAGTTATTTGCTTCCGTATACATGTTTTATTTTTATTGTTGGTTGATCATGTTTCTCAATTAAAATGTGGAAATACTTTATTATGTTGTTTGGCATAGTCTTAACTTCAACCTAAAGGTATTTTTGCAAAAGGTAAGTGTAAGGGGAAACCCCAAATATGTTTTTAAGAAACAAACCGATCATGATTCTCCACAATATTAAATGAACATGTATATTCGTATTTGTTAGAGTCAAATGCTTGTATTGAGTCATAATGAAGTTTTGCAGGATTTTCCAGGAAGTAGGACAAAGTTTTTCCAGAAATTTTCCGGAAACTTAACATAAGAATTTCTGCAGGTCCATTCTGACGGCGTCAGAGTATTACTCTTGACGGCGTCAGGAGTTAAAAATCTGGAAATTTTACCGGTTTTGTTTTTCTAACGGAGTCTTATGGTTTTTGTGAATTATTAAGTTTTATAATCTCCAGGAAATCTGCAAACTTCATTCCAAAAGCATTATATCTTACTTTGTTTTCTAGGATTTAGTAACTTATATAGGATGCCGCCGATTTTACGCGAGGTTGTCTTGTCTATTTTGTCAGGATTTACAGGTTATGTATGACAAGAAGATGATTTATATTCTGGAAGGGAAGCTTTGATTGTTCGTTTTCTTGGAGGAAGATTTAACCTGGCCAACCTATAATCCATACCGAGCGAATCAGGGGAGTATTTGATTTCATTCTCTTTACTTTTTCACTTTTACATTCTTTACTTGAACATTGGGGACAATGTTCATCTTAAGTGTAAGGGGAGGGTAAAAAGATGATACCTTACATATGCACTTTCGCTTGAGTTTGTTTTGTTTGATAGTAGATGTGTAATAAAACTATGAGAAATACTTGTTAGTGTAATTTTAGCGCCAAATTTAAATTTTTTTACAACATTTAGGAGTGAAACTTTAGCCATAGCAAGCGTCTCATGGATAGGAGGTTGTATGACTAGCACATAACCGTATATTCAGAAAAATTTTCCACCCAAAAATGTGAGGTTCGCCTTTAGATTTGATAGGAAAAGCATTCATTATTAGTGCTTATGAGTGTACCGGTAGCATTTAGATTCTAGAACTTGCGTTAGTGATGCATCCCGAGACCGCTAGTGAGACTACATTCGTGTAGTAGGATTTACTACATGATAAGAGGCATTAGGATCACCCTTGTGTTAAACCCGTATCATAATTACTTGACCATTTAAGTCATATTACTTGGCTAGTTAAGTCAACTAATTTTTCCCACACCCTTTGCGTTGTACTCATTTTTAGTACACGAAACCCCTAGTACACCCCTCCGAGCCTATCTTTTCGTTTCTAACTTTAAGCATTTTACTTAAACGAAGAATTTGTTACACCTCACTTAAATGTACAACCAAATCGCCTTAGCCTTCCGTGTATGCGCTCATTTTTAGTGCATTATTGTTATTTGTTAAACCCTAAGTTAACTTTCTAATTGATAACATGGTTGCTAAGTCAAGTCATATCCTTGTAGATATTGTTTTGGGACGATTGGGACTCATGAGTAAGTACTTATTTTATGGAGTAATGGGGAAGAACATCATTACCCCCATATATACGTTAATCTTAAAAGTGCTCCAAGTGTTTTGATTTTTTTAATTCGAGTCATTAGAATAGTTTAATGTAAAGTATGTAAAGATTCAAGTGTAAGGGGAATTCTCATTCCCTATGATGTATTATTTTTGATGGTAGGGTAAGAGTGTATGTTTAAAAAAAAATAAATAAATAAATAAAAAAAAAGGAAAAAGAGAGAAAAAACATACGGACTACCATCCCATTTTTTATTCTATGTTCATTTTATGTTTTTGTTATTTTTCATTTATTAGCTTAAGTCGAGTCTAGTCTTGGCTTAGCAACGCCATCTTGTACATGTAATTAACTAAGATTGTTAACTCGCCACCAGTAAAACTTCCTTTATCCAACAAAACCGTGTAATTCATATCCCTATACCTAACGTTACAACCCTTTAAAAGACCTCTTTGATAGTTTATCCTAGGTGCTTACGCCATGTGGTGGAGGTTTGATCCTTTCCCAAGCCTATGGTAATCTATTTTGCTATGACAGGTAGTGAGAGATATCTTCCATTTCCATAATGTTATATTACTTTATTACACCCGAGAGATGTGAGTATCTAAACACTATTTGCGAGGTGCTTGTGTATGACCTCCGTGCTTGTCTATTGGTCTTTAGTGGAACGATTATTTGTTGTAATTACTTTTATATTAGTGTTAAATGACCCCTAAATTGTCTTTTGAGTAGAATAAAAGCTCATTTGCTTGAGGACAAGCAAATTTCAAGTGTAAGGGTATATGATGAGGCGAAAAATGATCCATTTTTAGGGGGTCATTTAAGCCCGAATCCGACTTTATTTGATCAAATATTGCCCTAAATCGTTCCTTTTGTGATTTTAGGTGTTTGGAGAGTGAATTCTAGAAAAGAAGCCATTTTGGACGTTTTTGGAGCATAAAAGTGAAGAAAACGGCAAAGTATCAATTTTCCATGCTGAAGACACTAGGTGACGGCGTCAAGAGTTACACCCTGACGGCGTCAAACATCAAGAATAAAACACCGTAGTTGATGACGGCGTCAAAAGTCATCCTGACGGCGTCAAAGTACAAAGAATAAAATACCGTGGTTGGTGACGGCGTCACATAGGCCGTCATAAGTAGATCAAGGCCGTCCGAGGAAGTATTTGGCGGCGAGGTGACGGCGTCACATGGTTGTCTTGACGCCGTCAGCCCAGTTTTCCTATATATAGTTTTCTAGTTTTTTCATTAGAGAGAAGTTTTGGTGAAACCCTAAAGACGAATTTGGTGTATCTTTTACAGGTTTTTCAAGGGTTCCAAACCCTTGATACCTTGCATTGTAATTGAGATAAGTGTTCTTCTAATTCAATCAATATGTCTATGTGTTGGTTGTTTATATCTTGTTCTTGTCTCAATTCCATTATGCTAGGCTAGATCTCTTTTGTGTTTGCTTAGATCTAATGAAACCTAGATGTTGATTATGTGTTGATTACTTGTCTATTCTTGTCTTGGATGAATGATTTTATATGTTAGGCTTAAGAAAACTGGCAGATCTCCAAATGGTAACATGCTTGAACGTCTTAAGAAACATGAACCGAGGCGTACTAGGTCTTTATTGGTTGTATTTAATGCATGAGCCACTGTTTATAATCCCTATAGTTGTGCTGGGTCATGGTGTAGGAGGAGATAAGAGCTCATAGAGTTGGGGAGTTATGTATGCCACCCCACGAATGGTATTAAGGAATACAATCCGTCATCCATACAAGTATAACAAGTAATTAACGTGTAAAAGATATCTAGGGAGTAGTGAAGTCTAAGTAAACACAATTTCTCCAATCACTGCTCACAACCTTAGTATAATTTAGTTTAATTTCATTTTCAGTATTTTATTTTGATTATATATTAGTTTTGGGTTAGTTGAATAGCAACTAATTCCGCCCACTCTTCCAAAACCCGAGATTTTACTTGCTTTCATAAAAATATAAAAATACAAAAATAATCATCCCTCACCTTTAGAACTATTAATTAGGTTTTCTAATCCTAGCGACACTATTCCTAAGCTGAACGATCAATCCCCCGGTACTTGTCACTATACTATACTACAACGATCAGGTACACTGCCTGGTGGGGGTTGTAAGCTTCTCGAGATCCCTCGAGAGGTAAAGCCTGTTGCGATTCCCACGCATCAAATTACTACCACGGATGGAGGCGTCACCCTCGATAGATCTATCCACTCACTCTCGCTTAATCGGCAAATTAACGGTCCATGATAATAAATAGGGGACTTTAACAGGTTGGTAAGGCAACTTAAGCAATGTACATATATTTTGGTACTTGGGCTCGTACTAAAATAATTGATGCAATGTATTCCCCCGTGGGATTTGAAATCAAAATATTGAATTGAAAACGGGGCTATTAAAACTCACCTGATATGATGGTACCATGAACATGTAATGAGCTGAAAAACAAGGCGCGCACACTAGCCGCAACCTAATATGATTGATGAACGATCTACTTTAGATCATGAAATGATGTTATGAATGTCCATGCACATGTTTCCTATACCACTCTACTCTTTGGAAAAATACTTGTTGTTATCAAAAATATACATTTTCCAAGACTTAGGAAAATAAGGCAACTAGAACAATAAAACTAGTTGAAATGTATATATATATATATATATATATATATATATATATATATATATATATATATATATATATATATATATATATATATATATATATCGTATGTATCAATGTTAGTATTGAAATCGTCGGTTTGAAATCCTTGATATAACGCCTTGTAGTGATAAAAATATACTTGTAATCGCTAATACTTCATTAGTTATGAATTTGGGTACTTGGTATTATTTCTAGAAATCTAGAGTTACTACGTTGTGTTAATATTATTTTTGGTCTAAAAGCTGTCAAAACAATATGAGTTTTGTCGATATTGAAACGTGAATATCTTTGTCGTTATAAGTCCGTTTTACTTGTTCTTTATATCCACGGTTACGTCTTAGTATGTAGTAATATATTTTGGAAAGCTTGGCTCCTCCGGGTTACGTCTAAAGCCTCTTTTTGTCCGACGAAAAAAGTCCAACAGCATGTATTTTCAGAAAATATAGTTTTCGTCAATAAACTTGCAAAAATCATAACTTCTTCGTTATAAACTCTTTTTAATCCGTTCTTTCGCCTACGGATTCGTTTTTGAAAGTATTTTCTAAAAATTTTGCCAAAGTTCCCTTTATGTTTACTGATTTTCCTGGATTTACAAAAATGGGACAGTAGGTTTATATACTTGTTACAAATCCATTTTTCATGTTCAAAACTAGTTTCTACTTCAACCAATTCTCTTGCAAACACCACAAATCTATACAAATCCTACCATACACCTTCTTAGGGTGCCATGGGTTCCTAATCACTAGTAATCATGTTAATTTAACAAAGGAACACCTAAATCAAAATCTAGGGTTTGTATGTTGAAAAAGTTAACAAAAATAATGTGGTATAGCTAACTTGTACTTGAAATTAAGCATGAAAACCATAAGATACAAGTGTTAATTAGATGAAATCATGAAAATAAAGTTGATAACTCACTTTGAAATAATGGGTGATTAGATGATGAGAAACCTTGTGTTACTTGTGTTTTTGTTGTAAGATTCTTGATTAGAATGACAAGAGGAACAACTTTGTAGCTTTGATCTTTGAAAAATAATGGATTGATCTTTGTTTTTGAAATGGGTCGTGGGTTTTGGGGGTGAAAGAGATGAGAAAAGTGAACTTTTGATTTCAAGAAATTGTTATGTTTATGTTTTTGAGGTTTTTGGATATTAGTATAGGATATATTGTATAATACTAGTACATAAGTCATGATGTTAAAAAGAAATCACATGGTGTCTAGGGGGGGGGGCATGTGGCCGGTTTTCCATGTGAAAAAGAGAAGCAAAATGAGTTTTGAGTTGCTTAGGATAAGTTAATGTAGTATTAGTTGTGGTTTAGTGTAAGTATTAGTTATAATCGGGTACCGGGTTTGCTAGAAATAAATATTAACGAAGTTGACCGGGACTTAATAAAGTCATAAAAATGTTAAAAATATGTTGGATACAAGTACTGAGTGTTCGGGTGATTATTGTTTAGTTTTCATGAAAACCGTCGTAATATTCATAAGCTCACGTTATAAATAAAATAAATTTCCAAAATACTGGGTAAATGAATGTTAAAACTTTTATGATGATAAAATGGATATAAAAATATGTCGGGACCATTGTGGGAATATTTAGATATATTCGTCGTGTATAAACCGGGTGTTAACGTTTATTTATAAATAATTATAAGGAAAACGTTAAATGTATCAAATATATAAATTTGAAAATCCTAAGAGTGGTATAACATGAAAATGCTGTTATGATGATATGCAGACTGTCTCTAGTCCGTATGCAGTGTCCTTAGTACTAATGAATTGAATTCGCACCTAAACCAATCCGGTTACGCGAATTTGAATACCCGTAAACTAAATTTACGATGAAATGAGTAATGAAAGTGAATAATGAAAACTTTTCCGGTAATGAATAGTGTTCAGTGAATAGTAAAATTCTCAAATGTTTATCAGAATATCAAATTGACCTCGAAAATGATGAATAGTAAAACGATGAATAGTGTTTTGATAAATAGTGTTTGATGAATAGTGTTTTTCCAAAGTTTGGGAAATGACCTGAAATGGTGAGTTGTCACAGGTGTTGATAATGTTGCAGCTGATCACCTGTCTAGAATTGAGAAACAAGATGGTGATAATGAAGAACTTAAAATAAACGATTATTTTCCAGAAGAAATTCTAATGGAAATATATTCAGATAATGAACCTTGGTTCACTGATTTTGCGAATTTCTTAGTTGGAAAAGTTCTACGAAAAAATATGACATACCAACAAAAGAAAAAATTCTTTTCCTATCTAAACAACTTCTTTTGGAAAGAGCCGCATCTTTTTAAGATATGTCCTGATGGGATCATAAGAAGATGTGTTGCTGGACCTGAAACCCAAGCCATTCTAGATGCATGTCATCATGGACCAACATGAGGACATTATGGACCATCCATCATGGCTAGAAAAGTTTTAGAATCTGGTTTCTATTGGCCAACAATATTCAGAGAAGCCCATACCTTGGCTCGCCTTTATGAAGCATGCCAAAAAACTGGAAATATATCAAAACGAGATGAAATGCCTTTAAAATATATACAAGTATGTGAGATATTTGATATATGGGGTATAGATTTCATGTGTCCATTCCCAAAATCCCATAAGTTTGAATACATACTGGTAGCTATTGATTATGTCTCAAAATGGGCAGAAGCCCAAGCTCTTCAGACTAACGATGCATGAGTCGTCATAACATTCCTTAAAAAAATCTTTAGTCGTTTCGGAGTTCCAAAAGCCTTAATTAGCGATAGAGGAACACATTTCTGCAATCATATGATGGAAAAAGCCATGAAGAAATATGGTGTAAACCATCGTATCTCTGCCTCCTATCACCCTCAAAGTAGTGGTCAAGTGGAAAATACAAACACAGTATTAAAAAGAATCTTGGAAAAGACTGTAAAAGACAACCCTGCTCTTTGGTCTAAATAATTGGATGACGCTCTGTGGGCTTTCCACACAGCATACAAAACACCCACTGGAACAACACCTTATAAACTAATCTATGGCAAAGCTTGTCATTTACCACTCGAATTAGAACATCGTGCATATTGGGCACGTAAGAATTGTAACACCGATCTAATTGCCGCTGGAGAAAAACGTATGTCTCAACTTCATGAGTTAGACAAATTTCGTTTACACGCATACGAAAATTCTATACTATACAAAGAAAGAACCAAAATCTGGCACGATCGAAAACTAAAAATCCGTAAAGAATTCAACAAAAGGAGAAAAAGTGCTTCTATTTCACTCAAAATATAAATTTAAACAACCAAAACTGAAATCCCATTGGCTTGGACCGTACATGGTGAAACATCAATATCCATCCGGATATTTGGAATTATACGAGAAAGATCATAAAACTTTTGTTGTCAATGGTCACAGACTTAAGTTATATCATGAAGAAGAAAGTTATAATGAGTGAAGGGCAGAAGTCACTCCCTTATTCCCTAAAAAACTAACTCTATAAGTCCTTGTGAGTCTAGCTTAAGACTCTTCAAAAAACAAGCGCTTCTCGGGAGGCAACCCGTGTTTTCAAAAAATTTCACCACAGTTTAATTTAAGTGTGGAGGCATTTTCGCCTTTGTGGTTAATATATATATATATATATATATATATATATATATATATATATATATATATATATATATATATATATATATATATATATATATATATATATATATATATATATATATATATATATTATAATGAGTGAAGCGCAGAAGTCACTCCCTTATTCCCTAAAAAACTAACTCTATAAGTCCTTGTGAGTCTAGCTTAAGACTCTTCAAAAAACAAGCGCTTCTCGGGAGGCAACCCGTGTTTTCAAAAAATTTCACCACAGTTTAATTTAAGTGTGGAGGCATTTTCGCCTTTGTGGTTAATATATATATATATATATATATATATATATATATATATATATATATATATATATATATATATATATATATATATATATATATATATATATATATATATATATATGTGTATATATATATATATATATATATATATATATATATGTGTGTGTGTGTGTGTGTGTGTGTGTGTGTGTGTGTGTGTGTTTGTTTATTTTTGCAGGTTTTTAGTTTATGGATGCATGCAGAAAAGTTTCATATGTCGACTTCCGTCGATAGTCCCGGGAAGTTTCGATCTTCTTTCAATTATCCTATTTTTAATATTTTCAGTTTTTCATATTGAAGACAATGTTCAACTTAAGTGTGGAGGGAATGCAAATAGAATAATCAAGGCATTCCACCTTATTGCTTGTCCTAAATTAGAAAATTTTGATAAAAAAAAATGCATGGTATTTTAATACATATCTAACACAATTATAATCCCTATTAAATTGTGAGAATATTCTTAGCCTTTATATGAAGTGTATAGAATTTTTTCACTTTGATGCGTGGGATTGCGCCCTCGCAAAAGGTTTTACCTCTCAAGGGATCTCAAGAGGCTTGCAATCCCCACCAGGCAGTGTACCTGACCGATGTAGTATAGTGTAGTGGCAAGTACCGGGGGATTGATCGTTCTACTTGCGAAATAATGTCGTTAGGATCAAAACTTAATTAAACTAGGTCTAGAGGCGAGGGATGATTCTTTTTTGTATTTTTATATTTTTTTTTGAAAGCAGGTAAAAATCTCGGGTTTTGAAGAGTGGGCAGAATTAGTTGTTAGTCAACTAACCCAAATAACTACAAATGCAATAAAAATAAAATAACAAGAAAGTAAACGTTGAGAAAAACAATAATGAGAGAAACTTGTTTACTTAGATTTCACTACTCCCTATCTATCTTTCATTAGTTGAATAGTTTGTTACAATTGTTTGGATGACGGGTTATATTCCTTAATACCATTCGTGGGGCCGTGTACGATCTTCCACAACTCTACAAGTTTCTACCTCTTCCTATGTCGAGCCAACAACTAGCTCCTAACATGGCCTCATTAGTAGTCACTCATGCCTTAAATACAACCATTAAAATCGTAGTACACATCTGATTCATGTTTCTTAAGACGTTCAAGCAAGTTACCAATTGTAAGTTAGCCAGTTTTCTTAAGCCTAACATCAAAATTATTCAATAGCTAGGTTTCATTACATCTAAGCAAACACAAACAAACCTAGCCTAGCATGTTAAAGTAAAGACAAGCATAAGATAGAATCAAACAACACATAGACATATTGAATGATTATTGGAAGACTTATCTTTATTGAAACATGGATGAAAGAAGGGTGAAAAACCCTGTAAAATTCGACCTAGGGTTTATCCCAAAGTTCTCCCAAAAGTTCTCTCTCTAATGAATGAAAATTAGAAAACTATATATAGAGATTACACGTCTGATGGCGTCACGTTGTAATCCTGACGCTGTCAACTAGCCGCCAATACTCTCCTCGGATTGCCTAGATCCAGATCTTACGCCGTCACTTGTAAATCATCTCTTGGCCGTTACGTGTAAAATTGCTCTTAACGGCCTTGGCCTCGCAAAGCGTGACGCCGTCACGTGTTAAGTCCCAAAATCATTCTGGCGCGTCTCGTGTAACTTTTTATCCACCTCTTTGCCAACACATGACGCCGTCACCTCCAAAGCGTGACGCCGTCAGGTACTAATTCCAGCTTGATTTTGGAGACTTTGTCGTTTTCTTCACTTTTCGCTCCAAAAATGTCCAAAATGCGTCCTTTTCTAGATTTCTTCTCCAAAGTACCTAAAATGACAAAAAGAACAATTTGAGGCAATATTTGATCAAATAATCACAACTTAGGGCTTAAATGACCCCCTAAAAGCGTTACACTTTTCTCCTAATCACACTTCCTGTTTCATTATATATGAGTGAGCCGGTAATTCATTTTAACTCTAGAACTTGTGCATGTATATCGTTTGCTAAATCGCAGTGAGGTTAATTTATAGACAAATATATATGATAAAAAGGCAAAAATTTCCACCCAAAACAACCCTTATCCATATATCACTTTTCAGCCTGAAATATACGAATAAATTGATGTATTATGTTTTATCCGCTAGTTACTTATATGTCTCAAAGAAAAAGAAAGAAAAAAAAGAATGATGATATATATGCCTAGAAAAATTAAATTGAAAGCAAGTTGTTGGCTAGCGATAGTATGGTTTAATGAATCATTATGGCTGTTATATCTCATAAAAATAAAAATACCCATATTATCCTTCATATTCTAAACAAATTAACCCTTATTTTGCATTCTTTAGATATATTTGTCTGGTGCTCACGCCGCAACAGTTATGTTTACGTATCTTGTACAAGCGTATGGTAGTTTTATGAGTTATGTCTGTGCAAATTGAGTGTTCCCACATAATCACCCTTTTGAGCGAAATTGTTTGAATTCAAAATAATCCTATCTGAGGTGATTTAGTATGTATTGATGCCATTTATATGAAATATCTTTGTCTCTAACCAATAAACTTCCTTCAAGAATCTATCTTTAAAAATCTTTAATCAGTTTTGTCGCTTACATTGCTTGAGGGCAAGCAATAGCTAAGTGTGGAGGAATTTGATGACGCTCGAATTATACATATTTTATATAGTGTTATTTGTTAGTTTCTTAATGATTTGTATGAACTTTCGATACTTAATTGCTTCAAAATACTTTTCAGGTCCTCTAGACAAAGATCTCCAAGATTCAAGATGAAGTATTCACTTCCAAGATAAATCCATGTTAAAGTATAATGTACGCCGTCCTTGCTCAATTGTATGCCGGTTACGGGGACGTATGAAGTCCTATAAGAAATTAAGTCAAATCCAATAAAGTGCGGCGATCTTATTATCTTTGTATGTCGGCCTTCAGCCTTAATAATGACCCTTTGGCGCCAAGTAAAGTATTGAAGCCCGTCGTGGTTATCCTCCAAGATCGCCGGTATTCCATGTTAAGTCCGCCGACCTTTGTATTAAGAGCAACGTACTTCAGTGCATGGCCATTTCTCCATGCCTATAAATAGAGCCCCATTTCGCCTCATGTCAACACACCTCTCATCCAAACAACCAATAAAGCTCTGGTACTCACTCTCTCTCGTAATCCAATCATTGGAGTGCTCAAGTGAAGTCAAAGATCCTTTTAAGTGTTGAAATACTTCTTAGATATTATTGTGGTGATCGTTAGTGACGGTAGCTTCTTTATTACGTTAATTCAGAAGCTGTTGGGATATGAAGTATCAAAGTACTTCTGGATGTCAAAGTACTGCTGCATGAAGAATAAAGTCAAAGTACTGCTGAAGAATAAAGTCAAAGTACTGCTGCTATTGCTGAATGCTTAATATACTTCGAAGGAAACAAGGATCAATGTGCAATATTAGATAAGGATTAATGTGTAATATTAAACGAATATTCTAGAATTAGTTAGGGATAATGACTTGTCGTTCAAGGATTACATGTTGTAAACCAACTTAAGGTTATCTATATAAAGAGCCTTAAGAGGTATTAGTCGATATAAGTTTTACAAGTCTTAGATACGTTTAGAAGTCGATCAAAGTTGATAAAGTAGTTTGGGATTGTTAGTGAATCTGTGTAACAAAGCAGGTTCAAAGTTTGATTAATATAAAAGTTCTTCTTAAGCTTTGTGTTAGTAGATTCCGCATACTCTACAAAGTAAAACAGTGTTTCAATATTAATAGTATTGAGTTTATTCAATATTGTTAAACCTTTACAAGCTACAAAGTAGTTTGGTTAGAGTATATCGATCCAACAAGTGGTATCAGAGATCAAGGGCTTGAAGTGACAAGAAGGAATTCTACAAAAGATGGGAAGGACTTGCTTGCAAAAGAAGTTTTATTTATTAGTCCTTCGTAGTATTTTGTAAACCCTAATATCTCTCTATATAAAGAGATCAAGGGTGTAGGATTTCATGATTCATGTCTTCCATAATGTAGACGTCTAGTAAAGGTATGTGTGTAACCTAGGCGTAGAAGATAAACGCCTAGGGTTTAGTGTTTTAGTTTAGATAATGTGTTCTACTTGATCAAGTTAGAACATGTTAAGTAGTTTGTAATCGTTAGAGAAGTGAATGATAATGAAAAATCTTGTTCATGATAATGATTGATTCTATATTTGAATATTCCGCCTTCATTATTATGTGTTCCTAGATATAATATTAGACCTCATCTAAGAGCTACAACGATCTTATCAATTGGTATCAGAGCTAGGTTAGCTCGTGATCTAGTGATTTATACAAGGTTTTACTGTTGTCGATGAAGCAGTTTTGGTGAAGGTTCGATGGTCTTTAAGGTTTTCTGGTATAAATCGTTTCTTGGAGTATCGACCTTTTGTGGTATACTGAATATACATCATGGTAAAACACCCACTTTTCTTTTAATAGTATTTGAATCTGATTGGTCAATTAAAGATGAATAACCTCGTATTACATAAGTGGTTGATCGGTACAATTAATTCTTTAAAGATCGTGGGTCGGTGATGGATAATATTAATGTTTACCTCGTATTATTAATTGGTATTGGTTAGTATGGGTCGATGATATTTACGAATTTAATTGATCGATGGTTATTCGTACACTTCTCAAGTATTATTGATTGGTAACCGACTATATTAAGTGCAATCGCTTGTATAAGATTCGCTTTTGGTGATGAATAAAAAGTTCGATTTGTTTATTCACTGGATGAGGAATATTTATTGACTTTGTCGTGATCTGCAAGTGATAGTAGGTATTGATTATTATTACCAATTATTAAATTGCACACATGGGTTAATGGCTCAATTGATAATTACATGTGGAAAAGGAAAAGTGCTGTTGTTGTTGATTATTCTCATCAATGGGCCGGTGGAAGTATTGGTTTTTGAGATTACGCGGGATGATGATTTGCTTTCTTTAATTATTTTAGGGTCATAAGTGATGTTACGATTTAAATTAATTTGTTGGTGCGTTTGTGTTCACGTGGGTTGTCGTTTATTGCAAGAATCGTCTGATCTTTATGGAGCGTGTGTATTGATATTCTGCTGTTAAGAATTTTAATACTGCTGCATATATTTTTCAAAGTACTGCTATTATTCCAAGGTACCGCTGCTCGTTTGTTTCAAGGTACTGCTCTATTATATTGAAAGTACTGTTCCATTGCTACGAAGTACTGATGTTCATTCAAAGTACTGTTGGAGACAAGAAAAGAGTTTTATGGTTCAATACATATGCATGATTTACAAGCAGTGAGGGGAAGCCGAGATAGTTTTTTATGAGATTGGTTCTACTTTGGCTCTCAGTTAATTACGAGCAATTTGTTTGATTACACACACAGGTTATTAGTTTCACACACACAAGATGGTTAGTTGGTTTATGTTCTTAAAAGTTTTAACAGGCTCGTATTTGTTCGTATTGGAATAATTGATTACGAAGAAGATTGTTTATCACTTATTTGAAGGTGAAGTGGAGTTTCTTAGATGAGTGTTCTTATCATACCTTATAGTAGGAGGTAACTTGTTTGTGCGTTAAAGTTGTGACAAAGACTTGATGAATCTAGCAAATTGGTGTATTATCTACAAAATGAAGGTGCTTAATGTCACATTTGCTATCACTTTAAGGAGTTACATTGTAGTGCTTAGTGTCTCATATTAATTGAGGATTTCGTCAAGAGGTTGCGGTCTACTCATATTTTTGGTTCTTGGTATGAGTTTGGAGTCACATGGTTAGTAAAAGATATAAGGTACAAGTTTGGGTTATTCTACTTCTTCATCAAATTCAGTATACTTGATTTTCTTCATCAGTGATCATTACAAGGAGCCTACAGATTTGAAGAATCATGAAGATGGTTAACACATTAATTTCAGAGGAAGCATATTATGATGTGTTTAATCATTTGATGTTCGTGCACCACTCAAGGGCTTTGATCAGGAGTGTGGTATTAATTCGTGGTGGTCAAGATCATTATTTGCATGCGTTCCCTATTTGTTGATAACAAAAAGGGGAAGAGATGTTAGAAGGGATTTAGAGTGGCATGGCATGGCTTAAGGGGAAAACAAGACTTGTTTCATTCATGGCGAGATTTAATTATCTCAACTTTTCTACTTCGTCTAGGGAAGTTCGTACAAGAAGGTGTTTGTTTTGTCATCATTAAATAGGGGAAGAATGTTGGGAATTATATTTATTGATTTGATGATACAAAACAAGAAGAATAAAACATGAAGAGCTTGAAGTGACAAGAAGGAATTTTACAAAAGATGGGAAGGACTTGCTTGCAAAAGAAGTTTTATTTATTAGTCCTTCGTAGTATTTTGTAAACCCTAATATCTCTCTATATAAAGAGATCAAGGGTGTAGGATTTCATGATTCATGTCTTCCACAATGTAGACGTCTAGTAAAGGTATGTGTGTAACCTAGGCGTAGAAGATAAACGCATAGGGTTTAGTGTTTTAGTTTAGATAATGTGTTCTACTTGATCAAGGTAGAACATGTTAAGTAGTTTGTAATCGTTAGAGAAGTGAATGATAATGAAAAATCTTGTTCATAATAATGATTGATTCTATGTTTGAATATTCCGCCTTCATTATTATGTGTTCCTAGATATAATATTAGACCTCGTCTAAGAGCTACAACGATCTTATTAGAAGCATGTTGATCATTTCAATCGTTATTATCACTGTAAGCTTGTTTGTTAAAGCCATGTTAGGCTAAACTCTATGGTTGCTTGGATATGTTGATATAATAAAGTGATTGGTTGTGGTTATGATCTCTTGTCGATTTCCTGTTTATGTTAAGACCCTGCTATGTTTTAAACTTATCACCATTGTTTATCTCTTTGATTATAATTTCTAGTTGGAAAAGGATCAAAAGATTCAATTAGTATTTTATGGTTTTCAACATATGTTTATGTGTGTTGATCAATTGTAGGAGAAATTGCTTTTGTATTGAAATAAACAATAGAGTTTTAAACATTGCAACTGTTTCTTATACTTGTTAACCACTTGTTTAAGAATTAGCAGACATAAGTCTTGAATCACATTTTTAACTAATGAAATGTTATTTTGACGAAAACAACTACTCATTTGTTGAACCTACTATACCTCTGAGATCATAAACCATCACCAAGTTATAGAAACTATCAAAGTAAACTATATTTGTCTTTTACTTGAATTTCACAGTAAGCATTTGCATAAGTTTACTAAATCATCTTGATTAGTTAATTGATATTAAGGAGTACTCTCAGTACCTGTGGAACGACCTGGTCTTACCAAAACTCTTTACTATAAACGAGGGTTATACTTTTACCCGTGTGTTTTGAATTAAGAGAATCGGTAAAATTAGTTATTATAAATTTAAAGCTTTCGGAACACATCAACGAGTTATCACTTTATGGATCAGCTTCATTAAGTGATATCTCGCAAATGATTATTTTATTTGTCCTCTGACTTGAGATGCAAGCATGTCTTGCATTGTGAATATTTCTTCTTGACTATTGCCAAAGGGTAAAAGCTATAATATACCATCGTACTTTCAATAATGTACTAAGTTGAACCATGTACTTTTTTATTGCTTACTTGACCAATGAACTTTCAATTTTTTATTCGACTTGAAACATATCTTATTTATTAAAAAAAATAAAAAGAAATTACACGTGGATAATTAGAAAAGATATGGTTCAAGTCGAATAAAAAATTGAAAGTTCGTTGGTCAAGTAAGCAATAAAAAAGTACATGGTTCAACTTGGCACTTTTTTGAAAGTACGATGGTATTTTATAGCTTTTACCCATTGATGAGTGTGTAAATACTCATCATTTTTATCGTATTTTAACTGCCAATACACGTGAAAACACTCTAGAATGCATCAACATAATGAAAATATCCCAAAGATCGTGTTTTATATGTTTTAGATGCAAAATGATTGAAAACAAATGAAAAACGAACAAAGTTTGCATAATTGGCAGTTTCAGTCCCTCAACTTTCAAAACTTGTCAAAATTAGTCCCTGAGCATTTATTTTGAAACATAAGTCAACCCAAAACTTTTAAAAGTCAAATGTTGTCAAAAATGATCTTTGGGTAAGAAGTTTCATAAGTTTACAGGTTTGGTCCCTCAAATTTGCAAATTTGGCAAGTTTAGTCCTCAGGTACTCATTTTGGAAAATAACCATTAAGGACCTTTGGGAATTTAATTTGTGGCAAGTTTAGTCCTTGGATTATTTATGGAAAACTTGGCGAGATCAGTCCCTGGATTTATAGCTTTTACACTTTTGGTCCTTGTGATTTATTTACTACAACCAATTAGACCATTTGTGTAATTTATAAACAAAAACAAACCCATTTATTACTAATCCAATACCCAATCATCACCCTAACCAATCCAGTCCACCCAAACTCCCCTTAAGCCCAACCTCCCAAGCCCAAACAAACACCCCACTTTTTAACCCTAATCATTTAATAATAAAAAACGTTTTATTGTTTGACCCACCCCCAGTCAACACACAGGTAAGGTTACCTTCTTCCCCCCTTCCCTGTTTTACCCACGAAACCATAAACCCCCTCCTCACCTTTTTCCTGCTACACTCAACCAATACCTCAAAAGCAACCCAGCCTTCACATGTTTCCCATGCCACTGTGGCAATCCTCAACTCCAAGCTTGATCATACGGCTAAGAATAAAAGAAGTGGGGACTGATGCGTGGGAATCGCACCTTGCTTTACCTCTCGAGGGATCTCGCGAGGCTTACAACCCCCACCAGGCAGTGTACCTGATCGTTGTAGTATAGTATAGTGACAAGTACCGGGGGATTGATCGTTCAGCTTAGGAATAGTGTCGCTAGGATTAGAAAACCTAATTAATAGTTCTAGAGGTGAAAGATGATTATTTTTGTATTTTTATATTTTTATGAAAGCAATTAAAATCTCGGGTTTTGGAAGAGTGGGCGGAATTAGATGTTATTTAACTAACCCAAAAACTACTATATAACTAATTAAACAATGAAAATGAAATTAAACTAATATTAAACTAAGGTTGTGAGCAGTATTTGGAGAAATTGTGTTTACTTAGACTTCACTACTCCCTAGATATCTTTTACATGTTAATTACTTGTTACACTTGTATGAATGACGGGTTGTATTCCTTAATACCATTCGTGGAGTGGCATACATAACTCCCCAACTCTATGAGCTCTTATCTCCTCCTACACCATGACCCAACACAACTATAGGGATTGTAAACAGTGGCTCATGCATTAAATACAACCAATAAAGACCTAGTACACCTCGGTTCATGTTTCTTAAGACGTTCAAGCATGTTACCATTTGGAGATCTGCCAGTTTTCTTAAGCCTAACATATAATATCATTCATTCAAAACAAGAATAGACAAGTAATCAACACATAATCAACATCTAGGTTTCATTAGATCTAAGCAAACACAAGAGAGATCTAGCCTAGCATAGTAGAATTAAGATAAGAGCAAAAGATAAACAACCAACACATAGACATATTGATTGAATTAAGAGTATACTTATCTCAATTACAATGCAAGGTCTCAAGGGTTTGGAACCCTTGAAAAACCTGTGAAAGAGGCACCAAAATCGTCTTTAGGGTTTCACCAAAACTTCTCCTCTTTTTAATGAAAAAAACTAGAAAACTATATATAGGAAAATCGTCCTGACGGCGTCAAGAGTTAAATCTGACGCCGTCAACTCGCCGCCATACACTTCCTCGGACGCCCTAGATCCAATCGTGACGGCCTATGTGACGCCGTCACCACCCACGGTAAATTAATCTTGGCCACTTTGACGCCGTCATCACTCCATCTGACGCCGTCACCAGCTACGGTAAATTATTCTTCATGTCTGACGCCGTCAAGAGCAAACCCTTGACGCCGTCACCTTGTATTTCCAGCTTGGATTTTTGGTACTTTGTCGTTTTCTTCACTTTATGCTCCAAAAACGTCCAAAATAGCCTCTTTTCCAGAATTCACTCTCCAAACACCTAAAATCACAAAAGGAACGATTTAGGGCAATATTTGATCAAATAAAGTCGGATTCGGGCTTAAATGACCCCCTAAAAACGGATCATTTTTCGCCTCATCATATACCCTTACACTTGAGATTTGCTTGTCCTCAAGCAAATGAGCTTTTATTCTACTCAAAAGACAAGTTAGGGGTCATTTAACACTAATATAAAAGTAATTACAACAAATAATCGTTCCACTAAAGACCAATAGACAAGCACGGAGGTCATACACAAGCACCTCACAAATAGTGTTTAGATAC
Organism: Artemisia argyi; assembly: GCA_030686995.1. Taxonomy (NCBI): domain Eukaryota; kingdom Viridiplantae; phylum Streptophyta; class Magnoliopsida; order Asterales; family Asteraceae; genus Artemisia; species Artemisia argyi. The sequence goes on from CM060680.1 coordinate 43,750,261, forward strand.
TCACATCTCTCGGGTGTAATAAAGTAATATAACATTATGGAAATGGAAGATATCTCTCACTACCTGTCATAACAAAATAGATTACCATAGGCTTGGGAAAGGATCAAACCTCCACCACATGGCGTAAGCACCTAGGATAAACTATCAAAGAGGTCTTTTAAAAAGGGTTATAACGTTAGGTGTAGGGATATGAATTACACGGTTTTGTTGGATAAAGGAAATTTTACTGGTGGCGAGTTAACAATCTTAGTTAATTACATGTACAAGATGGCGTTGCTAAGCCAAGACTAGACTCGACTTAAGCTAATAAATGAAAAATAACAAAAACATAAAATGAACATAAAATAAAAACGGGATGGTAGTCCGTATTTTTTTTTTCTCTCTTTCTTTTTCTATTTTTTTTTCTTTTTCTTTTTCTATTTTTTTTTTCGATTTTTTTTTTTTTTTTTTTTTTCATACACTCTTACCCTACCATCCAAAATAATATATCATAGGGAATGAACATTCCCCTTACACTTGAATCTTTACATAATTTACATTAAACTAATCTAATGACTCGAATTAAGAAAATTAAAACACTTGGAGCACTTTTAAGATTAACGTACATATGGGGGTAATAATATGATGTTCTTCCCCATTACTCCATAAAATAAGTACTTACCCATGAGTCCCAATCGTCCCAAAACAATATGTACAAGGATATGACTCGACTTAGCAACCATGTAATCAATTAGAAAGTTAACTTAGGGTTTAACAAATAACAATAATGCACTAAAGATGAGCGCATACACGGAAGGCTAAGGCGATTTGGTTGTACATTTAAGTGGGGTGTAACAAATTCTTCCTTTAAGTAAAATGCTTAAAGTTAGAAACGAAAAGATAGGCTCGGAGGGGTGTACTAGGGGTATCGTGTACTAAAAATGAGTACAACGCAAAGGGTGTGGGAAAAATTAGTTGACTTAACTAGCCAAGTAATATGACTTAAATGGTCAAGTAATTATAATACGGGTTTAACACAAGGGTGATCCTAATGCCTCTTATCATGTAGTAAATCCTACCACACGAATGTAGTCTCACTAGCGGTCTCGGGATGCATCACTAACGCAAGTTCTAGAATCTAAATGCTACCGGTACACTCATAAGCACTAATAGTAAATGCTTTTCCTATCAAATCTAAAGGCGAACCTCACATTTTTGGGTGGAAAATTTTTCTGAATATACGGTTATGTGCTAGTCATACAACCTCCTATCCATGAGACGCTTGCTATGGCTAAAGTTTCACTCCTAAATGTTGTAAAAAATTTTAAATTTGGCGCTAAAATTACACTAACAAGTATTTCTCGTAGTTTTATTACTCATCTACTATCAAACAAAACAAACTCAAGCGAAAGTGCATATGTAAGGTATCATCTTTTTACCCTCCCGTTACACTTAAGATGAACATTGTCCCCAATATTCAAGTAAAGAATGTAAAAGTTAAAAAGTAAAGAGAATGAAATCAAATACTCCCCTGATTCGCTCGGTATGGATTTTAGGTTGGCCAGGTTAAATCTTCTTCCAAGAAAACGAACAATCAAAGCTTCCCTTCCAGAATATAAATCATCTTCTTGTCTCAAATAACCTGTAAATCCTGACAAAAGTAGACAAGGCAACCTCGTGTAAAATCGGCGGCATCCTATATAAGTTACTAAATCCTAGAAAACAAAATAAGATATAATGCTTGTGGAATGAAGTTTGCAGATTTCCTGGAGATTATAAAACTTAATAATTCACAAAAACCATAAGACTCCGTTAGAAAAACAAAACCGGTAAAATTTCCAGATTTTTGACTCCTGACGCCGTCAAGAGCAGTTGCCTGACGCCGTCAGAATGGACCTGCAGAAATCTTTATGTTAAGTTTCCGGAAAATTTCTGGAAAAACTTTGTCCTACTTCCTGGAAAATCCTGCAAAACTTCATTATGACTCGATACAAGCATTTGACTCTAACAAATACGAATATACATGTTCATTAAATATTGTGGATAATCATGATCGGTTTGTTTCTTAAAAACATATTTGGGGTTTCCCCTTACACTTATCTTTTGCAAAAATACCTTTAGGTTGAAGTTAAGACTAGGCTAAACAACATAATAAAGTATTTCCACTTTTTAGTAGAGAAACATGATCAACCAACAATAAAAATAAAACATGCATACGGAAGCAAATAATAATCAAACAAATAAAAATCACACAAAACATGGGTTGCCTCCCAAGAAGCGCTTTTCTTTATTTACGAGTCTTGTAGCTAGACTCAAAGTCGTGGGTTACTACGTGATTCGGGTGAGTTCCTCATTGAGGACATCTTTGGGATCGAACTTAGGTTTCAACTTTCTATTGGTTCCCTTAGTGTGGTATGACCTTTCAAACTTTTCTCCATCCGGATCATACAAGGTCATTCTAATATGCCATGACCCGTTACCTTCTTTAGGTGGCTTGTCCCACCTCCATTTATACTTATCTCCATCTCTTTTCCATTTATTCAACTCTATATTAATAGGCATTACGCTCAAAAACTCAATCATCTTTCTAAAGACTAAGGGGTCCTCAAAGGGATCTAGCTCCTCATCCCTAGCTATGAGTTGTTCTACCGAATGTGTCTTCTCAACGAAATCCTTTTCTAGATAAAATGGGCATTGAGGTCCTATGAAGTTCCTTTCTATCCAAGGTCCATATCTAGATGGTCTCCTATTCATCTCTACCCAATGCGGTGTTGGTTCATCATCACAATCATAACTATGCTTCTTAACATCATACACCGACCAAGTATCGCCTTCTCCTACCGCTATCTTGGATTCCTTGCAATCTATCATGGCACTAACGGTTGCTAAAAATCCTCTTCCAACCAATAATGGGCATGTAGTGTCACTAACCATGTCTAGGATGTGAAAATCCGCTAATATAGTTAACCTTCCTACGTGAACAACTACATCCTTAATCATTCCAACAGGGTGGGCAATACTTCCATCCGCTAGCCCTATCAATACCTCCGTTTCCTCTAACTTACCTAGCTTAAGAGCGGTGAATAAGGATAAGGGAATCAAGTTGAGGCTTGACCCTAAATCGGCTAGTGTGTCGAAAGCTTCGGATCTTCCTATCTTACAAGGCAAAACAAATATACCCGGATCATCAAGCTTTTTAGGCAACTTGTTTTGAACGAAGGCGGTCCCATTTTTACCTAGCTTATACTTCTCATATTTTTCTAGGAGGGCACTATAGTAAGGAGCACACGCTAAGACATCAATGACGGGGCGTTCAAGGTGAAGTTCTTTGAATTCATCGTCAAGGTCTTGCGTAAGAGGTGTTTCAACTATGCTTTTGACCGGCTCTATAGTGGGTGTTTTAGTTGATTGGTCCTTTTGGGGAACTTGGTGTTGTTTGAAACACGTGCTCGTTGATTTAACCGAGTAATATTGTGGACACGAAGTGGGTGACGAAACTGAAGATATGGCATTAACGTTTAGTTTCGGATTCTTGATGGTGTCGCTTGGGAGTGCTCCCATTTCTCGGTCATTGAGAACTTTCAACAATGCATCAATTCTATTGGTCATCTCGCTTTGATTTTGTTTGAAATCGGCTTCAAACTTAGCTATGCGGGCTTCTTGAGATGCTATGAACTTTGACATCAATCCTTCAAGATTGTTGGCACTACCATAGTTGTTAGAAGGATTGTTGTTGAAGGTACGGTTGGATGGTGGACCGTTTGATTGGTAACGATTAGGTGGGTTGGATGAATTGGGTTGATTTTGTTTCCACCTAAGGTTTGGGTGATTTTTCCATGAGGGGTTATATGAATCACCGTATGTGTTTGGCTCGGGCTTGAAAGTGTACCTCCCGCTTCGTCGGTACGCGTGGATGCGTAGTCCGCAAAAGCTGTTCCGGGGAGTTCCACACAATCACGAGTGTCATGGGGACCACTACATAATTCGCATGAAGAAGTGATTTTGTTCACTTGGCTTGAATGCTTCGGAGCTTCGTAAGATTTCATGAGAAACTTGACTTGGTCCTCAAGTTCCATGATCCTATGGTCGGGAGTGCTTGAATTATTCGAAGGCAAAGATATTGCCTTGACCGTTTTGTTCAAATCACGGGGATCATTCCAACTTTCGTTGTCATAGAGAGCAAGATCTTCTATGAGCTCCCATGATTGTTCCGCACTAAGATCACGTAGCTTACCACCGGCCGATTGGTCAATGGTTCGCCTCGTGGAGATGTCGATATGGTCATAGAAGATTTGGACTTGGAGCCAAAGATCTATGCCATGATGAGGGACTTTTTGGAGTAAGTCCTTGAAACGAGTCCATGCTTCATAAAGAGATTCATTTTGACGTTGTTGGAACATCAAGATGTCATTCCTAAGTTTAGTAGTTCTCCCTGGTGGGAAAAATTGAGCAAGGAAACGAGTGGTGAGATCATCCCATGTGGTGATGGATCCCGCGGGTAAACGCTCAAGCCATTGACTAGCTTGATCCCGTAGAGAGAATTGGAATAGGCGTAAACGGGTAGTCTCTCTAGTTTCAACACCTAGGTCTATGGAATCTACGATTTTGAGGAAGTCCTTAAGGTGTTGGTTTGGATCTTCGGAACGAAGTCCATGGAATGCACATCCGCTTTGCACCAACCGGATGGTGTCGGATCGCAAGGGGGTCACATTGGCTCCGGTGAGCTCAATGGTGTTTCGGTAGCCTTGGTGGCTAGGTCGGGAATACTCTCCTAAGGTTCGGGGCCTAAGGGGTTCTAATGGTGGGTTTTGTTGTGGTGGGATGATGGGTTCAAAGATGTTACCACCTTCCATGATGTCGGATGGTAAAGAGTTACGAACAAAAGCACGAAGAAATAAGATAGACTAAAGAAGACCTAAAAAAATAAAAATAAAAAATCTTACTAGAAAGGAATCTAGCAAGTAGACCTAATAAAAAGAAATCCTAACCTAGACAATAACTATTCCCCAGGCTGCGGCGCCAAAAACTTGATGCGTGGGAATCGCACCTTGCTTTACCTCTCGAGGGATCTCGCGAGGCTTACAACCCCCACAAGGCAGTGTACCTGATCGTTGTAGTATAGTATAGTGACAAGTACCGGGGGATTGATCGTTCAGCTTAGGAATAGTGTCGCTAGGATTAGAAAACCTAATTAATAGTTCTAGAGGTGAAAGATGATTATTTTTGTATTTTTATATTTTTATGAAAGCAATTAAAATCTCGGGTTTTGGAAGAGTGGGCGGAATTAGTTGTTATTTAACTAACCCAAAAACTACTATATAACTAATTAAACAATGAAAATGAAATTAAACTAATATTAAACTAAGGTTGTGAGCAGTATTTGGAGAAATTGTGTTTACTTAGACTTCACTACTCCCTAGATATCTTTTACATGTTAATTACTTGTTACACTTGTATGAATGACGGGTTGTATTCCTTAATACCATTCGTGGAGTGGCATACATAACTCCCCAACTCTATGAGCTCTTATCTCCTCCTACACCATGACCCAGCACAACTATAGGGATTGTAAACAGTGGCTCATGCATTAAATACAACCAATAAAGACCTAGTACGCCTCGGTTCATGTTTCTTAAGACGTTCAAGCATGTTACCATTTGGAGATCTGCCAGTTTTCTTAAGCCTAACATATAATATCATTCATTCAAAACAAGAATAGACAAGTAATCAACACATAATCAACATCTAGGTTTCATTAGATCTAAGCAAACACAAGAGAGATCTAGCCTAGCATAGTAGAATTAAGATAAGAGCAAAAGATAAACAACCAACACATAGACATATTGATTGAATTAAGAGTATACTTATCCCAATTACAATGCAAGGTCTCAAGGGTTTGGAACCCTTGAAAAACCTGTGAAAGAGGCACCAAAATCGTCTTTAGGGTTTCACCAAAACTTCTCCTCTTTTTAATGAAAAAAACTAGAAAACTATATATAGGAAAATCGTCCTGACGGCTTCAAGAGTTAAATCTGACGCCGTCAACTCGCCGCCATACACTTCCTCGGACGCCCTAGATCCAATCGTGACGGCCTATGTGACGCCGTCACCACCCACGGTAAATTAATCTTGGCCACTTTGACGCCGTCATCACTCCATCTGACGCCGTCACCAGCCACGGTAAATTATTCTTCATGTCTGACGCCGTCAAGAGCAAACCCTTGACGCCGTCACCTTGTATTTCCAGCTTGGATTTTTGGTACTTTGTCGTTTTCTTCACTTTATGCTCCAAAAACGTCCAAAATAGCCTCTTTTCCAGAATTCACTCTCCAAACACCTAAAATCACAAAAGGAACGATTTAGGGCAATATTTGATCAAATAAAGTCGGATTCGGGCTTAAATGACCCCCTAAAAACGGATCATTTTTTGCCTCATCAGGGACCTAGCTTAAATCAATGGTTGTGATTCTTCCTCAACAAACACAAGTGATCCATGGTGTTTTCTCTCTCACAAAAGAAACACAGCAAGAAGAGGACAAGTAAAAAAAGAAGACCTTTGCATATTTTTTTTCAGTAGTATAAGTAGAACCTGTTGTAGCCAATTGAATGCAATTAGGACTTAGTATTAGAAGTAGGTTTTAGATTACTTTTTCAGTATTTTTTCTTTTGTACTCTTTCCTTCAATGAAAGCTTAAATTTTTTTTTTTATCTCCCTGTTACTGTAGCTCAGCTTATTAACCTACTTATTATCTGCTTATTTTTAGACTACTTATTTACTGTCACACTATTGCTTAACTTAACTTCTTTTTCTTGATTATTTCTTGGAGTATGCTTAGATTGTAGGTTATTAAGCTGTAGTTTAGAGTTCATTGAAATTGATTTTTAGTTTAATTTATGCTTAACTTAGATTGCTTAGTTTAAACTGCTTAAGTTGTGTTGAAAGTGGTTTACTTCATTGTATTTAGTCTTCATCAACCTCTAATAGTCCAATATTTGTCCAAAAAATTGCATTGTGTAGCTAGAAAAATCGGGACAGTGCATTTTAGGGGGAGTTTGAGTTGAGAACCCCTTTTAGCCACAAACTGTCATTGGACCATGTCCTACTCGCAACTTGCTTTTAAATCTTTAGTGGTTAGAATCACTCTAGTTGTTAGGATAGTTTCAAAATTAGTTCCAAACTAGTTAGCATTAGTATCTATGATTAAGTGTTTGACTGTTGTGGGTCAAATATGCATTTTTGACCCATTTACCTTTATTGTTGCAACAGCAAACACACCCAACCAGCCCCTTTTGATCCCAACTTTAGGTAGGTTAGAGTAGGATTTAGGATTGGATTTTGGTCTGGTTATCAGTTTGTATAGTATAGGCTTCCATAGTTTTAGCTTACTTTGCAATTTAATTTCTTTTTGGTAGCTAAAACTCAGCCTTTAAACCCACTGATGCAGTCCATAAACTGTCCCAAACTCTCTTCTTTGATCAAGAATTTAGGTACACTTAATTATTATTAGTATTTGTTTTCTTAAATGTTTTAGGTAGTTGTTTGTTTTGCTTATTTAATTAGTAGCTTTCTGTTTGCTTATTTATTGCTTATTTAGAACTGCTTATTTTATTTTCCTATTTTTCCTAGCTTCTCCATAGTATAATAAGCTTTTCCAAAAAATTCCATAATTTTCCAAATTGTTTTACTAATTTTCTAGCATTTATTTAATTATTTTAGTTTTTAAATCATGATAAAAAATATAAAAGTCCAAAAAAATATTTTTCTTTTTTCAAAAATTTTCTTTCAACATTAGAAGCGTATAAAATCATTTTCACACCCGTAGGACTAGTGTAGCGTTTAGTTCACGTTTTATTTTGCGCACTCACGTTTTTCTTTAATTACTTTTACGTTTTTAAAATTAGATTACATTTTAGGGTTCCCTAGCTTCCTATTATAATTTCCGTAGTCTTTTAAGTAGATTTTAAGTTTTATTTTCATTTGGTTGTTTGAATTCATGTTTTAGTTACGTTTATTTTTATTTTCGTACGTCATTTGCAATTTATCATAATTCAACAACACCAAATAATCAAAACCATTCCTTACAAGCATTTTAATCACGAATCTCACACGATATTGCCCATTCACATCTCGTTGGGACACGACCCGGTATCACATATTGATGCTTGGGAATCGCACCTTGCTTTACCTCTCGAGGGATCTCGCGAGGCTTACAACCCCCACCAGGCAGTGTACCTGATCGTTGTAGTATAGTATAGTGACAAGTACCGGGGGATTGATCGTTCAGCTTAGGAATAGTGTCGCTAGGATTAGAAAGCCTAATTAATAGTTCTAGAGATGGAAGATGATTATTTTTGTGTTTTTATATTTTTATGAAAGCAAGTAAATCTCGGGTTTTGGAAGAGTGGGCGGAATTAGTTGCTATTCAACTAACCCAAAACTATTATATAATTAATTTAAACTAATGAAAATGAAACTAAACTAATATTAAACTAAGGTTGTGAGCAGTATTTGGAGAAATTGTGTTTACTTAGACTTCATTACTCCCTAGATATCTTTTACATGTCAATTACTTGTTACACTTGTATGGATGACGGATTGTATTCCTTAATACCATTCGTGGGGTGGCATACATAACTCCCCAACTCTATGAGCTCTTATCTCCTCCTACACCATGACCCAGCACAACTATAGGGATTGTAAACAGTGGCTCATGCATTAAATACAACCAATAAAGACCTAGTACGCCTCGGTTCATGTTTCTTAAGACGTTCAAGCATGTTACCATTTGGAGATCTGCCAGTTTTCTTAAGCCTAACATATAATATCATTCATCCAAAACAAGAATAGACAAGTAATCAACACATAATCAACATCTAGGTTTCATTAGATCTAAGCAAACACAAAGGAAATCTAGCCTAGCATAGTAGAATTAAGATAAGAACAAAAGATAAACAACCAACACATAGACATATTGATTGAATTAAGAGTATACTTATCTCAATTACAATGCAAGGTCTCAAGGGTTTGGAACCCTTGAAAAACCTGTAAAAGAGGCACCAAAATCGTCTTTAGGGTTTCACCAAAACTTCTCTCCTTTTAATGAAAAAACTAGAAAACTATATATAGGAAAAACGTTCTGACGGCGTCAAGAGTTAATTCTGACGCCGTCACCTCGCCGCCATATACTTCCTCGGACGCCCTAGATCCACTTGTGACGGCCTATGTGACGCCGTCACCACCTACGGTATTTTATTCTTTGCCACTTTGACGCCGTCACCTATCCATCTGACGCCGTCACCAGCTACGGTATTTTATTCTTCATGTCTGACGCCGTCAAGAAGGGAGTCTTGACGCCGTCACCTTGTATCTTCGGCATGGATTTTTGGTACTTTGTCGTTTTCTTCACTTTTATGCTCCAAAAACGTCCAAAATAGCTTCTTTTCCAGAATTCACTCTCCAAACACCTAAAATCACAAAAGGAACGATTTAGGGCAATATTTGATCAAATAAAGTCAGATTCGGGCTTAAATGACCCCCTAAAAACGGATCATTTTTCGCCTCATCATATACCCTTACACTTGAGATTTGCTTGTCCTCAAGCAAATGAGCTTTTATTCTACTCAAAAGACAAGTTAGGGGTCATTTAACACTAATATAAAAGTAATTACAACAAATGATCGTTCCACTAAAGACCAATAGACAAGCACGGAGGTCATACACAAGCACCTCACAAATAGTGTTTAGATACTCACATCTCTCGGGTGTAATAAAGTAATATAACATTATGGAAATGGAAGATATCTCTCACTACCTGTCATAGCAAAATAGATTACCATAGGCTTGGGAAAGGATCAAACCTCCACCACATGGCGTAAGCACCTAGGATAAACTATCAAAGAGGTCTTTTAAAGGGTTATAACGTTAGGTGTAGGGATATGAATTACACGGTTTTGTTGGATAAAGGAAGTTTTACTGGTGGCGAGTTAACAATCTTAGTTAATTACATGTACAAGATGGCGTTGCTAAGCCAAGACTAGACTCGACTTAAGCTAATAAATGAAAAATAACAAAAACATAAAATGAACATAGAATGAAAATGGGATGGTAGTCCGTATGTTCTTTTTTCTCTTTTTCCTTTTTCTATATATTTTTTTTTCTTTCTTTTTCTTAATTTTTTCGATTTTTTTTTTTTCATACACTCTTACCCTACCATCCAAAATAATACATCATAGGGGTTTGAGCAATCCCCTTACACTTGAATCTTTACATACTTTACATTAAACTATTCTAATGACTCGAATTAAGAAAATCAAAACACTTGGAGCACTTTTAAGATTAACGTACATATGGGGGTAATAATATTATGTTCTTCCCCATTACTCCATAAAATAAGTACTTACCCATGAGTCCCAATCGTCCCAAAACAATATGTACAAGGATATGACTCGACTTAGCAACCATGTAATCAATTAGAAAGTTAACTTAGGGTTTAACAAATAACAATAATGCACTAAAGATGAGCGCATACACGGAAGGCTAAGGCGATTTGGGTGTACATTTAAGTGGGGTGTAACAAATTCTTCCTTTAAGTAAAATGCTTAAAGTTAGAAACGAAAAGATAGGCTCGGAGGGGTGTACTAGGGGTATCGTGTACTAAAAATGAGTACAACGCAAAGGGTGTGGGAAAAATTAGTTGACTTAACTAGCCAAGTAATATGACTTAAATGGTCAAGTAATTATAATACGGGTTTAACACAAGGGTAATCCTAATGCCTCTTATCATGTAGTAAATCCTACCACACGAATGTAGTCTCACTAGCGGTCTCGGGATGCATCACTAACGCAAGTTCTAGAATCTAAATGCTACCGGTACACTCATAAGCACCAATAATGAATGCTTTTCCTATCAAATCTAAAGGCGAACCTCACATTTTTGGGTGGAAAATTTTTCTGAATATACGGTTATGTGCTAGTCATACAACCTCCTATCCATGAGACGCTTGCTATGGCTAAAGTTTCACTCCTAAATGTTGTAAAAAAATTTAAATTTGGCGCTAAAATTACACTAACAAGTATTTCTCATAGTTTTATTACTCATCTACTATCAAACAAAACAAACTCAAGCGAAAGTGCAAATGTAAGGTATCATCTTTTTACCCTCCCCTTACACTTAGGATGAACATTGTCCCCAATGTTCAAGTAAAGAATGTAAAAGTTAATATGTAAAGAGAATGAAATCAAATACTCTCCTGATTCGCTCGGTATGGATTTTAGGTTGGCCAGGTTAAATCTTCCTCCAAGAAAATGAACAATCAAAGCTTCCCTTCCAGAGTATAAATCATCTTCTTGTCAAAAATAACCTGTAAATCCTGACAAAAGTAGACAAGGCAACCTCGCGTAAAATCGGCGGCATCCTATATAAGTTACTAAATCCTAGAAAACAAAGTAAGATATAACGCTTGTGGAATGAAGTTTGCAGATTTCCTGGAGATTATAAAACTTAATAATTCACAAAAACCATAAGACTCCGTTAGAAAAACAAAACGGGTAAAATTTCCAGATTTTTGACTCCTGACGCCGTCAAGAGCAATACCTTGACGCCGTCAGAATGGACCTGCAGAAATCTTTATGTTAAGTTTCCGGAAAATTTCTGGAAAAACTTTGTCCTACTTCCTGGAAAATCCTGCAAAACTTCATTATGACTCAATACAAGCATTTGACTCTAACAATTACGAATATACATGTTCATTAAATATTGTGGAGAATCATGATCGGTTTGTTTCTTAAAAACATATTTGGGGTTTCCCCTTACACTTATCTTTTGCAAAAATACCTTTAGGTTGAAGTTAAGACTAGGCCAAACAACATAATAAAGTATTTCCACATTTTAATTGAGAAACATGATCAACCAACAATAAAAATAAAACATGCATACGGAAGCAAATAACAATCAAACAAATAAAATCACACAAAACATGGGTTGCCTCCCAAGAAGCGCTTTTCTTTATTTACGAGTCTTGTAGCTAGACTCAAAGTCGTGCGTTACTACATGATTCGGGTGAGTTCCTCGTTGAGGATATCCTTGGGATCAAACTTGGGTTTCAACTTTCTATCGGTCTCCTTAGTGCGATATGACCTTTCAAACATTTCTCCATCCGGATCATACAAGGTCATTCTAATATGCCATGACCCGTCACCTTCTTTGGGTGGCTTGTCCCACCTCCAATCACACTTATCTCCCTCTCTTTTCCATTTATTCCTCTCTATGTTGATGGGCATTACGCTTAATAACCCAATCATCTTCCTAAAGACTAAGGGATCCTCAAAGGGGTCTAGCTCCTCATCTCTAGCAATGAATTGTTCTACCGAATGTGTCTTCTCAACAAAGTCCTTCTCTAGATAGAATGGGCATTGAGGTCCTATGAAATTCCTTTCTATCCAAGGCCCATATCTAGACGGTCTCCTATTAATCTCTACCCAATATGGTGTTGGTTCATCATTACAATCATAACTATGCTTCTTAACATCATATACCGACCAAGTATCGCCTTCTCCTACCGTTATCTTTGATTCCTTGCAATCTATCATGGCACTAGCGGTCGCTAAGAATCCTCTTCCTACCAATAATGGGCATGTAGTGTCACTAACCATGTCTAGGACGTAAAAATCCGCTAATATAGTTAACTTTCCTACGTGAACAACTACATCCTTAATCATTCCAACCGGGTGTGCAATACTCCCATCCGCTAGACCTATCAATACCTCCGTTTCCTCTAACTTTCCTAGCTTAAGAGTGGTGAATAAGGATAAGGGAATCAAGTTGAGGCTTGACCCTAAATCGGTTAATGTGTCGAAAGCTTCGGATCTTCCTATCTTACAAGGCAAAACAAATATACCCGGGTCATCAAGCTTTTTAGGTAACTTGTTTTGAACGAAAGCGGTCCCATTTTTGCCTAGCTTACACTTCTCATATTTTTCTAGGAGGGCGCTATAGTAGGGAGCACGCGCTAAGACATCAATGACGGGGCGTTCAAGGTGAAGTTCTTTGAATTCATCGTCAAGGTCTTGCGTAAGAGGTGTTTCAACAATGCTTTTGACCGGCTCTATAGTGGGAGTTTTAGTTGATTGGTCCTTTTGGGGAACTTGGTTTTGCTTGAAACACGTGCTCGTTGATTTGACCGAATAATATTGTGGACCCGAAGTGGGTGACGAAACGGATGATATGGAATTAACGGTTAGTTTCGGATTCTTGATTGTGTCACTTGGGAGTGCTCCCATTTCTCGGTCATTGAGAACTTTCAACAATGTGTCAATTCTAGTGGTCATCTCGCTTTGCTTTTGTTTGAAATCGGCTTCAAACTTGGATATGCGAGCTTCTTGAGATGCCATGAACTTTGACATCAATCCTTCGAGATTGTTGGTACTACCATAGTCGTTAGAAGGATTGTTGTTGAAGGTACGGTTGGATGATGGACCGTTTGATTGGTAACGATTAGGTGGATTGGAAGAATTGGGTTGATTTTGTTTCCACCTAAGGTTTGGGTGATTTTTCCATGATGGTTTGTATGAATCACCGTATGTGTTTGGCTCGGGCTTGAAAGTGTACCACTTATCTCCCGCTTCGTCGGTACGCGTGGATGCGTAGTCCGCAAAAGCTGTTCCGGGGAGTTCCATACAATCACGAGTGTCATGGGGACCACTACATAATTCGCATGAAGAAGTGATTTTGTTCACTTGGCTTGAATGCTTCGGAGCTTCGTAAGATTTCATGAGAAACTTGACTTGGTCCTCAAGTTCCATGATCCTACGGTCGGGAGTGCTTGAATTGTTCGAAGGAAAAGATATTGGCTTGACCGTTTTGTTTAAATCACGGGGATCATTCCAACTTTCGTTGTCATAGAGAGCAAGATCTTCTATGAGTTCCCATGATTGTTCCGCACTAAGATCACGTAGCTTACCACCGGCCGATTGGTCAATGGTTCGCCTTGTGGGGATATCGATATGGTCATAGAAAATTTGGACTTGGAGCCAAAGATCTATGCCATGATGAGGGACTTTTTGGAGTAAGTCCTTGAAACGAGTCCATGCTTCATAAAGAGATTCATTTTGACGTTGTTGGAACATCAAGATGTCATTCCTAAGCTTAGTAGTTCTCCCCGGTGGGAAAAATTGAGCAAGGAAACGAGTGGTGAGATCATCCCATGTGGTGATGGATCCCGCGGGTAAACGCTCAAGCCATTGACTAGCTTGATCCCGTAGAGAGAATTGGAATAGGCGTAAACGGGTAGTCTCTCTAGTTTCAACACCTAGGTCTATGGAATCTACGATTTTGAGGAAATCCTTAAGGTGTTGGTTCGGATCTTCGGAACGAAGTCCATGGAATGCACATCCGCTTTGCACCAACCGAATGATGTCGGATCGCAAGGGGGTCACATTGGCTCCGGTGAGCTCAATGGTGTTTCGGTAGCCTTGGTGGCTAGGTCGGGAATACTCTCCTAAGGTTCGGGGCCTAAGGGGTTCTAATGGTGGGTTTTGTTGTGGTGGGATGATGGGTTCAAAGATGTTACCACCTTCCATGATGTCGGATGGTAAAGAGTTACGAACAAAGGCACGAAGAAATAAGATAGACTAAAGAAGACCTAAAAATAAAAATCTTACTAGAAAGGAATCTAGCAAGTAGACCTAATAAAAAGAAATCCTAACCTAGACAATAACTATTCCCCGGGCTGCGGCGCCAAAAACTTGATGCGTGGGAATCGCACCTTGCTTTACCTCTCGAGGGATCTCGCGAGGCTTATAACCCCCACCAGGCAGTGTACCTGATCGTTGTAGTATAGTATAGTGACAAGTACCGGGGGATTAATCGTTCAGCTTAGGAATAGTGTCGCTAGGATTAGAAAGCCTAATTAATAGTTCTAGAGATGGAAGATGATTATTTTTGTGTTTTTATATTTTTATGAAAGCAAGTAAATCTCGGGTTTTGGAAGAGTGGGCGGAATTAGTTGCTATTCAACTAACCCAAAACTATTATATAATTAATTTAAACTAATGAAAATGAAACTAAACTAATATTAAACTAAGGTTGTGAGCAGTATTTGGAGAAATTGTGTTTACTTAGATTTCATTACTCCCTAGATATCTTTTACATGTCAATTACTTGTTACACTTGTATGGATGACGGATTGTATTCCTTAATACCATTCGTGGGATGGCATACATAACTCCCCAACTCTATGAGCTTTTATCTCCTCCTACACCATGACCCAGCACAACTATAGGGATTGTAAACAGCGGCTCATGCATTAAATACAACCAATAAAGACCTAGTACGCCTCGGTTCATGTTTCTTAAGACGTTCAAGCATGTTACCATTTGGAGATCTGCCAGTTTTCTTAAGCCTAACATATAATATCATTCATCCAAAACAAGAATAGACAAGTAATCAACACATAATCAACATCTAGGTTTCATTAGATCTAAGCAAACACAAAGGAAATCTAGCCTAGCATAAGAACAAAAGATAAACAACCAACACATAGACATATTGATTGAATTAAGAGTATACTTATCTCAATTACAATGCAAGGTCTCAAGGGTTTGGAACCCTTGAAAAACCTGTAAAAGAGGCACCAAAATCGTCTTTAGGGTTTCACCAAAACTTCTCTCCTTTTAATGAAAAAACTAGAAAACTATATATAGGAAAAACGTTCTGACGGCGTCAAGAGTTAATTCTGACGCCGTCACCTCGCCGCCATATACTTCCTCGGACGCCCTAGATCCACTTGTGACGGCCTATGTGACGCCGTCACCACCTACGGTATTTTATTCTTTGCCACTTTGACGCCGTCACCTATCCATCTGACGCCGTCACCAGCTACGGTATTTTATTCTTCATGTCTGACGCCGTCAAGAAGGGAGTCTTGACGCCGTCACCTTGTATCTTCGGCATAGATTTTTGGTACTTTGTCGTTTTCTTCACTTTTATGCTCCAAAAACGTCCAAAATAGCTTCTTTTCCAGAATTCACTCTCCAAACACCTAAAATCACAAAAGGAACGATTTAGGGCAATATTTGATCAAATAAAGTCAGATTCGGCTTAAATGACCCCCTAAAAATTGATCATTTTTTGCCTCATCACATATATATATTGTATTCACGAGTTTTCGCAAGTTAAATTTTTCCTAAAGGTTAATTAGCGAATTCCACTCACGTCTACATTGTGTATATTTTTTATACGCACTCAAAAACGCAATATCAAAATGGCGCCGCTGCCGGGGAGGTTGTGTTGCGACAATATCGTTACGATTTTAACGATTAGTGACTTGTAGAACCTTCGTCAAGAAGTTATCATTTTCAAAAACTTATAAAACACAAAAATATTTTCCTTTTCTTTTGTATATATATTTATCATATAAAAATACAAAAAGATTTTCCGGTTTTCTTTGTTTAAATAAACATAAAAAAATAACCGCCGAGAACCAAGACAGAACCCCTACCAAATGGGGGTGTGAACATTAATAAGTTTCCAAACAACAGATTAAAACTTGTCATTGTATCCTTGTGAGTGGTGTACCTTTTCTAAAGAAGCCATTCATTCGTGATTATTGGTTTAAGTTCCTTGTCTCGATCTCGTTTTATTTGAGTTGTTTTTCGAAAAAAAAAGCCAAAAATATTTTCCTTCTTTGTTTTTACAAAATGTATTTCAAAAATCCCAAAAATATTCTTCTTATCCCTCTTATCGGTTTGATTCTTTATCCCTTACGCCCTCTAACCATTTGATTCTTTATACGGGAGTTCAGCCTGGAAACTCTCATGATTGAGACTCTTTCCCCCCGATCATGGTTTTTCTTGTCATCCAAGTAATCATACTCCGGAGGAGTCATGACATGAGTAAGTTCATCAGAGAACTCCTCATGACGAGAATCAATCACATGATGTGAATATGTGAACTCTTGTTCCGTGGTGGACTCATCACTATCCTCGTTCTGAATATCAAATAGTGGATTATCATAAATCAAAGTGAATTCGGATTCGAATTCAAATAGAGGGTTGATGATAGTAGTTTTGAGTGTTTCAGGAACAAAGTGATTAACATTCTCTTGTGGACTGTTGAGATAAGAAGTGAGTGATGGATCATGATATAAGAGACTTTCAATTTCTCCCAGATCGGCTTCGAAATCAAAGAGACCATCATTACTTCTCAATGGAAGTGGATTGATGTGAGTGAGTTCATCGGCGAACTCCTCAAGAAGAGGATCAACATCAGAATGCGGAATTGATGCCTCAACATATTCAATTTCTCCATAAGATGTATAATCATCGCTAAAATCGGAGAAAGTCTCAAATTGATCTTTTGGACACTCAAAAGGGGAAGTAAGATCACACATATGCTCAAGAATTCCCTGTGACTCTCCTGATTGGGACAAGGTTCTAAACACTAGACTTTATGAATTCGTCCGATTCCTTTTCAGGAACAGTGCTAAGATGCTCATCCCCCATGCTCAGAGAGTGAGTGTGAACTTCGGGTGTGATAACAACAGACTGAGGGAGTTGAGAAGGACTAGCAGACATGGGTTTTATAAATTTCATTTGTTCTTCTTCTAGTAATTCCATCATAGTCTTTTCTCCCTGCGATTTCTGGATTGGTGGGATTTCAACTGATGTACTCGATAAATATTTTTGAATAATAACAACGTTATCTTCATCATCATCATCGTCATCAAATAGAGCGGCATTGCGAAGATTGGCACGTATTTTAGCCGCTCGTTGCTGACGCGTGGGAACTGCACCAGGCTTTACCCCTCGAGGGATCACGAGAAGCTTAAAACCCCCACCAGGCAGTGTACCTAATCGTTGTAGTATAGTATAGTGACAAGTACCGGGGGATTGATCGTTCAACTTGGGAATAGTGTCGCTAGGGTTAGAAAACCTAAAGACTAGGTCTAGAGATGAGGGATGATTCTTTTTGTATTTTTATATTTTTATAAAAGCAAATAAAAATCTCGGTTTTAAGAGGAGTGGGCGGAATTAGTTGCTAATCTACTAACCCAATAACTAAGATGCAATCAAAATAAAGTAACAAAAATGAAAAATAAACTAGATTAAGATAGTGGTGTGAGCAATATATGGGAGAATTGTGTTTACTTAGATTTCACTACTCCTTAGATATCTTTTACAGGTTAATTACTTGTTACAGTTGCGTGGATGGCGGATTGTATTCCTTAATACCATTCATGGGGTAGCGTACTTACTTCCCCAATCCTATAAGCTCCTACTTCACTCCTATGTCGAGCCGGCTAAGAAGCTCCTAACATGGGATAACTAGAATTCGCTCATGCATTAAATACAATCATAAAAACCTAGTACACATCGGTTCATGTTTCTTAAGACTTTCAAGCAAGTTACACAATGCAGATCTGCTAGTTTTTTTAAGCCTGACATTGAAATCATTCATCCATTACAACTATAAACAAGCAATCAACCTATAATCAACATCTAGGTTTCATTACATCTAAGCAAACACATGAAAGATCTAGCCTAGCATGTTACAATCAAGACAAGCATAAGATATATTCAAACAACACATAGACATATTGAACGAATTGAAAGAGGACTTATCTTAATTGAACAAGAAAGGTTTCAAGGGGTGAAAACCCTTGAAAATACTGTTACAAATGACCTAGGGTTTATTAGGTTCGACCCTAATATTCTCCACACAAGTTCCTCTCTTAATGAATGAAAAATTGAAAAGTATATATAGATTTTGTGAGGTGACGGCGTCAAGAGTAAATGTCTGACGCCGTCATCTCGCCGCCAATAAACTCCTCGGACTGCCTAGATCTAGGTTTGACGCCGTCACGTGTAGTCCATCTTCTGGCCGTCACCAATTTAACTCTTGACGCCCTTCTCTTGACGCCTTCAGGTTTTCATTGGGTCGTCATGGATTTTACTCCTGACACCGTCACAATTACCTTCTTGACGCCGTCAGGTACTGTTCTCAGTATGGAAAATTAAGTCTTTGCCGTTTTCTTCACTTTTATGCTCCAAAAACGTCCAAAATGCTTCCTTTTCCAAAATTCACTCCCAAAGTACCTAAAATCACAAAAGGAACGATTTAGGGCAATATTTGATCAAATAAATTCAATTCCGGGGTTAAATGACCCCCTAAAAATGGTTCATTTTTCGCCTCATCATATACCCTTACACTTGAGATTTGCTTGTCCTCAAGCAAATGCGCTTTTATTCTAATCAAAATACAAGTTAGGGGTCATTTAACACTAATATAAAAGTAATTACAACAAATGATCGTTTCACTAAAGACCAAAGACAAGCACGGAGGTCATACACTAGCACCTCACAAATAGTGTTTAGATACGCACATCTCTCGGGTGTAATAAAGTTATATCACAATATGGAAACGGAAAACATCTCTCACTACCTGTCATAGCAAAATAGATTACCATAGGCTTGGGAAAGGATCAAACCTCCACCACATGGCGTAAGTACCTAGGATAAACTATCAAAGAGGTCTTTTAAAGGGTTGTAACGTTAGGTGTAGGGATATGGAATACACGGTTTTGTTGGATATAGGCAGTCTTTACTGGTGGCGAGTTAATAATCTTGGTCAATTACATGTACAATGTGGCGTTGCTAAGCTAAGACTAGACTCGACTTAAGCTAATAAATGAAAAATAACAAAAACATAAAATAAACATAGAATGAAACGGGATGGTAGTCCATATGTTTTTTTTCTTTTTTTTATTGATGAAGCGAAAAATGAACCACTTTTAAGGGGTCATTTAAGCCCGGAATTGAACTTATTTGATCAAATATTACCCTAAATTGTTCCTTTTGTGATTTTAGTTACTTTGGGAGTGAATTCTGGAAAAGGAAGCAATTCGGACGTTTTTGGTGCATAAAAGTGAAGAAAACGGCAAAGTCTTAATTTTCCATGCTGAGAACAGTACCTGACGGCGTCAAGAGGAAGACCTTGATGGCGTCAAGAGTAAATTCCATGACGACCCAGTACAATCCTGACGGCGTCACAACAAGGGCGTCAAGAGTTAATTTGGTGACGGCCTGCATAAGGAGAATACATGACGGCGTCAGACCCAGATCTAGGCAGTCCGAGGAACTATTTTGCGGCGAGATGACGACGTCAGACATTTGTTCTTGACACCGTCACCTATCAAACTCTATATATAGTTTTCTATTTTTAATTCATAAGAGGGGGAACTGGTGTGGAGAAAACTAGGGCCGAACTTTGTAAACCCTAGGTCATATTTTATAGTACTTTCAAGGGTTTTTACCCCTTGAATCCCTTCATGTTCTATTGAGATAAGTCTTCTCTTAATTCAATCAATATGTCTATGTGTTGGTTGATTATATCTTTTGCTTGTCTTGATTTTAACATGCTAGGCTAGATCTATCTTGTGTTTGCTTAGATCTAATGAAACCTAGATGTTGATTATGTGTTGATTACTTATTTATGGTTGTATTGGATGAATGATTTCTATGTTAGTCTGAAGAAAACTGGCAGATCTCCATTGTGTAACATGCTTGAACGTCTTAGGAAACATGAACCGATGTGTACTAGGTTTTATTGGTTGTATTTAATGCATGAATAAATTCTAGTGATCCCATGTTAGGAGCTTCTTAGCCGGCTCGACATAGGAGTGAAGTAGGCGCTCATAGGATTGGGGAAGTAAGTACGCCACCCCATGAATGGTATTAAGGAATACAATCCGTCATCCACGCAACTATAACAAGTAATTAACGTGTAAAAGATATCTAGGGAGTAGTGAAATCTAAGTAAACACAATTCTCCCACATATTGCTCACAACTCCAGTTTAATATGGTTTATTTTCATTTTTAGTATTTTATTTTGATTGCATCTTAGTATTGGATTAGTTGACTAGCAACTAATTCCGCCAACTCCTTAAAACCCGAGATTTTTACTTGCTTTCATAAAAATATAAAAATACAAAAAGAATCATCCCTCATCTCTAGACCTAGTCTTTAGGTTTTCTAATCCTAGCGACACTATTCCTAGCTGAACGATCAATCCCCCGGTACTTGTCATTATACTATACTACATCGATCAGGTACACTGCCTGGTGGGGGTTGTAAGCTTCTCGAGATCCCTCGAGAGGTAAAGCCTGGTGCAATCCCTACGCATCAAGTTTTTGGCGCCGCAGCCTGGGGAATAGTTATTGTCTAGGTTAGAATCTCTTTTTATTAGGTCTACTTGCTAGATTCCTTTCTAGTAAGATTTTATTTTTATTTTTTGGTTCTCTTTAGTCTATCTTATTATTTCGGGTTTTTGTTCGTAACTCTTTGCCATCCGACATCATGGACGATGGTAACATCTTTGAACCCGTCATCCCACCACAACTAAACCCACCACTAGAACCTCTTAGGCCCCGAACCTTAGGAGAGTATTCCCGACCTAGCCACCAAGGCTACCGAAACACCATTGAGCTCACCGGAGCCAATGTGACCCCTTTGCGATCCGACACTATCCGGTTGGTGCAAAGCGGATGTGCATTCCATGGACTTCGTTTCGAAGATCCAAACCAACATCTCAAGGACTTCCTTAAAATCGTAGATTCTATAGACGTTGATGTTACAACTAGAGAGTCAACCCGATTACGCCTATTCCAATTCTCTCTACGTGATCAAGCTAACCAATGGCTTGAACATTTACCCGTGGGATCCATCACCTCATGGGATGATCTCACCACTCGTTTCCTTGCTCAATTTTTCCCACCGGGGAGAACTACCAAGCTTAGAAATGACATCTTGATGTTCCAACAACGTCAAAATGAAACTCTTTATAAAGCATGGACTCGTTTCAAGGACTTACTCCAAAAAGTCCCTCATCATGGCATAGATCTTTGGCTCCAAGTCCAAATCTTCTATGACCATATCGATCTCTCCACAAGGCGAGCCATTGACCAATCGGCCGGTGGTAAGCTACGTGATCTAAGTGTGGAACAATCATGGGAACTCATAGAAGATCTTGCTCTCTATGACAATGAAAGTTGGAATGATCCCCGTGACTTGAATAAAACGGTCAAGGCAATATCTTTGCCTTCGAACAGCTCTAGCACTCCCGACCGTAGGATCATGGAACTTGAGGACCAAGTCAAGTTTCTCATGAAATCTTACGAAGCTCCTAAGCCTTCAAGCCAAGTGAACCAAATCACTTCTTCATACGAATTATTTAGTGGTCCCCATGACACTCGTGATTGTGTGGAACTCCCCGGAACAGCTTTTGCGGACTACGCATCCTCGCGTACCGGCGAAGCGGGAGATAAGTGGTACACTTTCAAACTCGAGCCAAACCCTTACGGTGATTCCTACAACCCTTCTTGGCAAAATCACCCAAACCTTATGTGGAAACAAAACCAAGCCAATTCTTCCAATCCACCTAATCGTTACCAACCAAACGGTCCACCCTCCAACCGTACTTTTAACAACAATCCTTCTAACAACTATGGTAGTACCAACAATCTTGAAGGATTAATGTCTAAGTTCATGGCATCTCAAGTGGCTCGCATAGCTAGGTTTGAAACCGAATTCAACCAACAACAAACGGAGATGACCAACAAGATAGACAACTTGTTGAAAGCCCTCAACAACCAAGCGTTAACTACACCTAGGAAGGACACTAGGGACGCCAATAACGGAATCCAAATTAAGGACCCCTCATCATCCAAACATGTACACTTTGTCAATGTTGTCACCATTAAGCCAAAAGATAAGGATATAGAAGAAAGTGACAAAGATGAAGTTGAAGTAGAAACCGAGACTAGGGATGAAATTAGGGAAGTTGAGGTTAATAAGGGAGAGGAGTTAGAGGAAGTAGAGACTATAGAAAAGCACTTTGATAAGTTGACCACCAAGGAAGAACGGGAATACCATAAGGATTTATTCGATGGCCCCGAGACACCATATATCCTTTGCACACCCCTTATCAAAATGGGAGACCCCTCTAACATCAACATACCGTGAAACATTGGGCATATGCATATATGGAAAGCTTATATCGATCCTAGATCTCCTGTAAACATCATGACTAGGACTTATTACAATTGGGTGATGTAGAAACAACTTGATTATAGGATGATGCCCAATAAGAATTTGATAAGTAATTTTGTAGGGAGAGTGAAGGGATTGCATGTGATCATAGGTAATTTCACCTGTGAGATCGATTTTATGATAGTAGAAGACACTCGTCCGGTGATAGATGATTGCCTAAGCCAAGTAATATTCGGAAAACCATTTGTTGAGGCCACTAAGATGAGTTATGATCCGACTTTAGGGATAGTTAGGTTCAAGGAAGAGAATGATGAGATTACCTACCAAATGCCCTACAAGATTGAGCAATCCCGCCTCCTTCCTAATATAGAAAAGGAACACAAACAAGCGGCTTATTATAGGAATGATGAGGATAGACGTAGAGGAGTAGAGTATGTGAAGATTAAGATGCTTGGTTTCTACAAAGAATGCTTGCAACTAGGTCCGGAATACAAAACTGGTTTAGAAGACGACCTAGAGAGTGAAACCAATAATGAGGTCAAGTAGTAACCCATGACCTTGAGTCTAGCTACAAGACTCGTAAATAAAGAAAAGCGCTTCTTGGGAGGCAACCCATGATTGTGTGTGATTTTTATTTTGTTTGTTTGTTATTTGCTTCCGTATGCATGCTTTATTTTTATTTTTGGTGGATCATGTTTCAAAACTAAAATAGTAAGAATACTTTATTTTGTTGTTTGGCCTAGTCTTAACTTCACCCAAAGGTATTTTTGCAAAAGATAAGTGTAAGGGGAAACCCCAAATATGTTTTTAAGAAACAAAACCCGATCATGATTCTCCGCAATATTAAGTGAACATGTATATTCGTACTTCTTAGAGTCAAATGCTTGTATCGAGTCATAATGAAGTTTTGCAGGATTTTCCAGGAAGTAGGACGAAGTTTTTCCAGAAATTTTCCGGAAACTTAACATAAAAATTTCTGTAGGTCACTTCTGATGGCGTCATGAGTTTACTCTTGACGGCGTCACGTGTAAAATTCTGGAAATTTTACCAGCTTTGTTTTTCTAACTGAGTCTTAAAGTTTTTGTTGAATTATCAGTTTTATAATCTCCAAGAAATCTGCAAACATCATTCCACAAGCATTATATCTTATTCTGTTTTCTAGGATTTTTTAGCATATGTAGATCACTGTCGATTTTATTCGAGGTTGCCTTGTCTGTTTTCTCAGGTTTTACAGGTTATATATGACAAGAAGATGATTATTATTCTGGAAGGGAAGCTTTGATTGTTCATTTTCTTGGAGGAAGATCTAACCTGGCCACCTTATTATCCATACCGAGCGAATCAGGGAGTATTTGATTTCATTTGTTTTACTTATTTCACTTTTACATTCTTTACTTGAACATTGGGGACAATGTTCATCCTAAGTGTAAGGGGAGGGTAAAATGATGATACCTTACAGATACACTTTCGCTTGAGTTTGTTTGTTTGATAGTAGACGTGTAATAAAACTATGAGAAATACTTGTTAGTGCAATTTTAGCGCCAAATTTAAATTTTTTTACAACATTTAGGAGTGAAACTTTAGCCATAGCAAGCGTCTCATGGATAGGAGATTGTATGACTAGCACAAAACCGTATCATTCAGAAAAATTTTCCACCCAAATATGTGAAGTTCGCCTTTAGATTTGATAGGAAAAGCATTTACAATTAGTGCTTATGAGTGTACCGGTAGCATGTAGATTCTAGAACTTGCGTTAGTGATGCATCCTGAGACTGCAAGTGAGACTACATTCGTGTAGTAGGATTTACTACATGATAAGAGGCATTAGGATCACCCTTATGTTAAACCCGTATCATAATTACTTGACCATTTAAGTCATATTACTTGGCTAGTTAAGTCAATTATTTTTCCCACACCCTTAGCGTTGTACTCATTTTTAGTACATGAAACCCCTAGTACACCCCTCCGAGCCTATCTTTTCATTTCTAACTTTAAGCATTTTACTTAAAGGAAGAATTTGCTACACCCCACTTAAATGTACACCCAAATCGCCTTAGCCTTCCGTGTTTGCACTCATCTTAAGTGCATTATTGCTATGTGTTAAACCCTAAGTTAACTATCTAATTGATTACATGGTTGCTAAGTCGAGTCATATCCTTGTACATATTGTTTTGGGACGATTGGGACTCATGGGTAAAGTACTTATTTTATAGAGTAATGGGGAAGGACATCATATTATTACCCCCATATGTACGTTAATCTTAAAAGTACTCCAAGTGTTTTGATTCTCTTAATTCGAGTCATTAGATTAGTTTATTGTAAAGTATGTAAAAATTCAAGTGTAAGGGAAATGTTCATTCCCTATGATGTATTATTTTGGATGGTAGGGTAAGAGTGTATGCAAAAAAAAAAAAAAAAAAAAAAAAAAAAAAAAAAAAAAAAAAAAAAAACATACGGACTACCATCCCTTTTCATTCTATGTTCATTTTATGTTTTTGTTATTTTTCATTTATTAGCTTAAGTCGAGTCTAGTCTTGGCTTAGCAACACCATATTGTACATGTAATTAACCAAGATTGTTAACTCGCCACCAGTAAAGACTGCCTATATCCAACAAAACCGTGTATTCCATATCCCTACACCCAACGTTACAACCCTTTTAAAAGACCTCTTTGATAGTTTATCCTAGGTGCTTACGCCATGTGGTGGAGGTTTGATCCTTTCCCAAGCCTATGGTAATCAATTTTGCTATGACAGGTAGTGAGAGATATTTTCCGTTTCCATATTGTAATTTATACTTTATTACACCCGAGAGATGTGAGTATCTAAACACTATTTGTGAGGTGCTAGTATATGACCTCCGTGCTTGTCTATTGGTCTTTAGTGGAACGATTATTTGTTGTAATTACTTTTATATTAGTGTTAAATGACCCCTAACTTGTATTTTGACTAGAATAAAAGCGCATTCGCTTGAGGACAAGCAAATCTCAAGTGTAAGGGTATATGTTGAGACGAAAAATGAACCACTTTTAGGGGGTCATTTAAGCCCGGAATTGAACTTATTTGATCAAATATTACCCTAAATCGTTCCTTTTGTGATTTTAGGTACTTTGGGAGTGAATTCTGGAAAAGGAAGCAATTCGGACGTTTTTGGAGCATAAAAGTGAAGAAAATGGCAAAGTCTTAATTTTCCATGCTGAGAACAGTACCTGACGGCGTCAAGAGGAAGACCCTGACGGTGTCAAGAGTAAATTCCATGACGACCCAGTACAATCCTGACGGCGTCACAACAAGGGCGTCAAGAGTTAATTTGGTGACGGCCTGCATAAGGAGAATACATGATGGCGTCAGATCCAGATCTAGGCAGTCCGAGGAACTATTTGGCGGCGAGATGACGGCGTCAGACATTTGTTCATGACGCCGTCACCTATCAAACTCTATATATAGTTTTCTATTTTTCATTCATAAGAGGGGGACCTGGTGTGGAGAAAACTAGGGCCGAACTTTGTAAACCCTAGGTCATATTTTACAGTACTTTCAAGGGTTTTCACCCCTTGAATCCCTTCATGTTCTATTGAGATAAGTCTTCTCTTAATTCAATCAATATGTCTATGTGTTGGTTGATTATATCTTTTGCTTGTCTTGATTTTAACATGCTAGGATAGATCTATCTTGTGTTTGCTTAGATCTAATGAAACCAAGATGTTAATTATGTGTTGATTACTTGTTTATGGTTGTATTGGATGAATGATTTCAATGTTAGGCTTAAGAAAACTGGCAGATCTCCATTGTGTAACATGCTTGAACGTCTTAGGAAACATGAACCGATGTGTACTAGATTTTATTGGTTGTATTTAATGCATGAGTAAATTCTAGTGATCCCATGTTAGGAGCTTCTTAGCCGGCTCGACATAGGAGTGAAGTAGGCGCTCATAGGATTGGGGAAGTAAGTACGCCACCCCATGAATGGTATTAAGGAATACAATCCGTCATCCACGCAACTATAACAAGTAATTAACGTGTAAAAGATATCTAGGGAGTAGTGAAATCTAAGTAAACACAATTCTCCCACATATTGCTCACAACTCTAGTTTAATAT
The DNA here is from genome assembly GCA_030686995.1 of Artemisia argyi. Lineage (NCBI taxonomy): Eukaryota > Viridiplantae > Streptophyta > Magnoliopsida > Asterales > Asteraceae > Artemisia > Artemisia argyi. The sequence goes on from CM060680.1 coordinate 43,777,383, forward strand.
AGTTTATTTTCATTTTTAGTATTTTATTTTAATTGCATCTTTGTATTGGGTTAGTTGACTAGCAACTAATTCCGCCAACTCCTTAAAACCCGAGATTTTTACTTGCTTTCATAAAAATATAAAAATACAAAAAGAATCATCCCTCATCTCTAGACCTAGTCTTTAGGTTTTCTAATCCTAGCGACACTATTCCTAGCTGAACGATCAATCCCCCGGTACTTGTCATTATACTATACTACATCGATCAGGTACACTGCCTGGTGGGGGTTGTAAGCTTCTCGAGATCCCTCGAGAGGTAAAGCCTGGTGCAATCCCTACGCATCATTTATTTATTTATTTATTTATTCTTTTTCTTGGTTTTTTCGATTCTTTTTTTTTTCATTTTATTTATTTATTTTATTTTTTATTTTTTTTTGCATACATTCTTACCCTTCCATCAAAAATAATACATCATAGGGAATGAAAATTCCCCTTACACTTGAATTTTTACATACTTTACAATAAACTAATCTAGTGACTCGAATTAAGATAATCAAAACACTTGGATTACTTTTAAGATTAATGTACACTTGGGGGTAATAAATGATATTCTTCCCCATTACTCCATAACATAAGTACTTACCCATGAGTCCCAATCGTCCCAAAACAATATGTACAAGGATATGACTCGACTTAGCAACCATGTAATCAATTAGATAATTAACTAAGGGTTTAAACATATAGCAATAATGCACTAAAGATTAGTGCATACACGGAAGGCTAAGGCGATTCGGGTGTACATTTAAGTGGGACGTAACAAATTCTTCCTTTAAGTAAGATGCTTAAAGTTAGAAACGAAAATATAGGCTCGGAGGGGTGTACTAGGGGTTTCGTGTACTAAAAATGAGTACAACGCTAAGGTGTGGGAAAAATTAATTGACTTAACTAGCCAAGTAATATGACTTTAATGGTCAAGTAATTATGATACGGGTTTAACACAAGGGTGATCCTAATGCCTCTTATCATGTAGTAAATCCCACTACATGAATGTAGTCTCACTAGCGGTCTCGGGATGCATCAATAACGCAAGTTCTAGAATCTAAATGCTACTGGTACACTCATAAGCACTAATAATGAAAGCTTTTCCTATCAAATCTAAAGGCGAACCTCACACATTTGGGTGGAACATTTTTCTGAATAGTACGGTTTTGTGCTAGTCATACAACTCCTATCCATGAGACGCTTGCTAAGGCTAAAGTTTCACTCCTAAATGTTGTAAAAAAATATAAATTTGGCGCTAAAATTACACTAATAAGTATTTCTCATAGTTTTATTACACATCCACCATCAAACAAACAAACTCAAGCGAAAGTGTATTTGTAAGGTATCATCATTTTACCCTCCCCTTACACTTAGGATGAACATTGTCCCCAATGTTCAAGTAAAGAATGTAAAAGTGAAATAAGTAAAAAGAACGAAATCAAATACTCCCCTGATTCGCTCGGTATGGATAATAAGGTGGCCAGGTTAGATCTTCCTCCAAGAAAATGAACAATCAAAGCTTCCCTTCCAGAATATAAATCATCTTCTTGTCATACATAACCTGTTAAACCTGAGAAAACAGACAAGGCAACCTCGCGTAAAATCGGCGGAAATCTATATATGCTAACAAATCCTAAAAAGCAAAGTAAGATATAATGCTTGTGGAATGATGTTTGTAGATCTCCTTGAGATTATAAAACTAAAGATTCAACAAAAACTTTAAGACTCCGTTAGAAAAACAAAACTGGTAAAATTTCCAGAATTTTACACGTGACACCGTCAGGAGTTAACTCCTAACGCCGTCAGAAGTGACCTGCCGAAATTCTTATGTTAAATTTCCGGAAAATTTCTGGAAAAACTTTGTCCTACTTCCTGGAAAATCCTGTAAAACATCGTTATGACTTGATACAAGCATTTGACTCTAACAAATACGAATATACATGTTCATTTAATATTGTGGAGAATCATGATCGAGTTTGTTTCTTTAAAAACATATTTGGGGTTTCCCCTTACACTTATCTTTTGCGAAATACCTTTGGATGAAGTTAAGACTAAGCCAAACAACAAAATAAAGTATTTTCACCCTTTTAGTTTGAAACATGATCTACCAACAATAAAAATAAAGCATGCATACAGAAGCAAATAACAATCAAACAAAAATAAAAATCACACAAAACATGGGTTGCCTCCCAAGAAGCGCTTTTTTTTGTTCGAGTCACGAGCCTGACTCCACCCTTATTTAACGTAAATAGGGGAGGTTTTCCCTACACTTAGGGTTAAGTGCAGGTGGAAGTAGCGATACACACCCTTAGGGTGGAAATATGCCACGTGAGGTGAAGGGGGTGAGTGAATGGCTTCCTTTATCCTAAAACTACCCGGATAATATTGGTTGATGGGTGGGTCGGTTCCTATTTTGTCTCCTAGATGTATATCTAAGGATGGAAAGTTGTGTAAAGGTTAAGGTTCCGGTTCATCAACATTAGGAAATTCCCTAGAACTAGGTGTAAGGTTATCACTACAAGTATTCAAACCTATATCCTCTAGTCGTGCTTGGTCCAAGGGTTCTACCTCAATTGGGATTCCTATAGTTTCTTCTACTTCTTTCGGGTAAGTCACGGGCGGTGTATGTGCCTCAAATGATGGTAGGACTTGTGGGGTACTTTGTGGGCTTGGATTGTCCACCTCATCCTCCATTGTACCTAGATTACCTATGTGTTTGTTTTGTACGATGATTTTAGGTGAAATCCACACAGGTATCCCTGAGTATCATCCCCAGACAAACTTCCTATTTGCTTATTCAAACTTGTTATTGATTGATTTGTGATGTTGTTTTTTGGGTTGTCTACTCTATAATAATATTGGGCACACTCTTCTATGGCATCCCATGCTTCTTCAGCATTTAATTCCCTAGAGTCCCCATTGGCAAAATCCACAATGCACATTTGGTCACATCGGTTGACACGATAGTAAAAGGTTTGGGTTAGGGATGCTAAAGAGAAACTATGATGAGGGACTATTCGGAGTAAATTTTTAAAACGAGTCCATGCATCATATATGGGTTCATCTCGATATTGTTTGAACATCAAGATGTCATTAGGGTAGAATGGATTTCGTGGTCGGTGATACGTGGGAATCGCACCAGGCTTTACCTCTCAAGGGATCTTGAGAAGCTTACAACCCCCACCAGGCAGTGTACCTGATCGTTGTAGTATAGTATAGTGACAAGTACCGAGGGATTGATCGTTCAGCTAGGAATAGTGTCGCTAGGATTAGAAAACCTAAATACTAGTTCTAAAGGTGAGGGATGATTCTTTTTGTATTTTTATACTTTTTAGAAAGCAAGTAAAAATCTCGGGTTTGAAGGATTTGGGCGGAATTAGTCGCTAGTCAACTAACCCAATACTAAAGATGCAATCAAAATAAAATACTAGAAATGAAAATAAACTAAATTATACTAAAGTTGTGAGCAATAAGTGGAGAAAATGTGTTTACTTAGATTTCACTACTCCCTAGACATCTTTTACATGTTAATTACTTGTTATAGTTGCATGGATGACGGATTGTATTCCTTAATACCATTCATGGGGTGGCGCACTTAACTCCCCAATTCTATGAGCTCTTATCTCCTCCTATGCCATGCCCAGCACAACCATAGGGATTATAAACAGTGGCTCATGCATTAAATACAACCAATAAAGACCTAGTGCACATCGGTTCATATTTCCTAAGACGTTCAAGCATGTTACCATTTGGAGATCTGCCAGTTTTCTTAAGCCTAACATCAAATTCATTCATCCAAAACAATTATAAACAAGTAATCAACACATAATTAACATCTAGGTTTCATTAGATCCAAGCAAACACAAGATAGATCTAGCCTAGCATGATGGAATTAAGACAAGAACAAGATATAGACAACCAACACATAGACATATGATTGAATTAAAAGAATACTTATCTCAATTACACATGAAAGGTATCAAGGGCTTAGAACCCTTGAAAAACCTGTAAAATTCGCACCAAGTTTGTACTTAGGGTTTCTCCAAAACTTCTCTCTTTAATGTGTGAAAATTAGAAAAATATATATAGGAAATAGGGTCTGACGGCGTCAAGACCAATCTTGTGACGCCGTCACCTCGCCGCCAAAACTCTTCTCGGACTGCCTTGATCTACTTCTGACACCGTCATGTATTAGCATTTCCAGGCCGTCATGATTTATACTCTTGACGCCCTACTTCGTGACGCCGTCTAATATGTACTGGGTCGTCATGGAATTTACTCTTGACGCCGTCAGGATGTTACTCTTGACGCCGTCACCTACTGTTCCCAGCAAGGAAAATTAAGACTTTGGCGTTTTCTTCACTTTTATGCTCCAAAAACGTCCAAATTGCTTCCTTTTCCAGATTTCACTCCCAAAGTACCTAAAATCACAAAAGGAACGATTTAGGGCAATATTTGATCAAATAAATTCAATTCCGGGCTTAAATGACCCCCTAAAAGTGGTTTATTTTTCGCCTCATCATATACCCTTACACTTGAGATTTGCTTGTCCTCAAGCAAATGCACTTTTATTCTAGTCAAAATACAAGTTAGGGGTCATTTAACACTAATATAAAAGTAATTACAACAAATAATCGTTCCACTAAAGACCAATAGACAAGCACGGAGGTCATACACTAGCACCTCACAAATAGTGTTTAGATACTCAAATCTCTCGGGTGTAATAAAGTATAAATTACAATATGGAAATGGAAAACATCTCTCACTACCTGTCATAGCAAAAGAGATTACCATAGGCTTGGGAAAGGATCAAACCTCCACCACATGGCGTAAGCACCTAGGATAAACTATCAAAGAGGTCTTTTAAAGGGTTGTAACGTTAGGTGTAGGGATATGAAATACACGGTTTTGTTGGATAAAGGAAGTTTTATTGGTGGCGAGTTAACAATCTTGATTAATTACAAGCACAATATGGCGTTGCTAAGCCAAGACTAGACTCGACTTAAGCTAATAAATTAAAAATAACAAAAACATAAAATGAACATAGTATGAAACGGGATGGTAGTCCGTATGTTTTTTCTCTTTTTCCATTTTCAATTTTTTTTTCTTTTTCTTGATTTTTTCGATTTTTTTTATTTTTTTTTTGCATACACTCTTACCCTACCATCCAAAATAATACATCATAGGGGATGAACATTCCCCTTTACACTTGAATTTTTACATACTTTACAATAAACTAATCTAATGACTCGAATTAAGAAAATCAAAACACTTGGAGCACTTTTAAGATTAACGTACATATGGGGGTAATAAATGATGTTCTTCCCCATTACTCCATAAAATAAGTACTTACCCATGAGTCCAATCGTCCCAAAACAATATGTACAAGGATATGACTCGACTTAGCAACCATGTAATCAATTAGATAGTTAACTCAGGGTTTAAACAAATAACAATAATGCACTAAAGATGAGTGCATACACGGAAGGCTAAGGCGATTTGGTTGTACATTTAAGTGGGGTGTAATAAATTCTTCCTTTAAGTAAGAAGCTTAAAGTTAGAAACGAAAAGATAGGCTCGGAGGGGTGTACTAGGGGTTTCGTGTACTAAAATTGAGTACAACGCTAAGGGTGTGGGAAAAATTAGTTGACTTAATTAGCCAAGTAATATGACTTAAATGGTCAAGTAATTATGATACGGGTTTAACACAAGGGTGATCCTAATGCCTCTTATCATGTAGTAAATCCTACTACACGAATGTAATCTCACTAGCGGTCTCGGGATGCATCACTAACGCAAGTTCTAGAATCTAAATGCTACCGGTACACTCATAAGCACTAATAATGAATGCTTTTCCTATCAAATCTAAAGGCGAACCTCACATATTACACATCTACTATCCATGAGACGCTTGCTATGGCTAAAGTTTCACTGCTAAATGTTGTAAAAAATTTTAAATTTGGCGCTAAAATTGCACTAACAAGTATTTCTCATAGTTTTATTACACATCTACCATTAAACAAAACAAACTCAAGCGAAAGTGCATATGTAAAGTATCATCTTTTTATCCTCCCCTTACACTTAAGATGAACATTGTCCCCAATGTTCAAGTAAAGAATGTAAAAGTGAAAAAGTAAAAAGAATGAAATCAAATACTCCCTTGATTCGCTCGGTATGGATAATAAGGTGGCCAGGTTAGATCTTCCTCCAAGAAAATGAACAATCAAAGCTTCCCTTCCAGAATGTAAATCATCTTCTTGTCATACATAGCCTGTAAATCCTGAGAAAATAGACAAAACAACCTCGCGTAAAATCGGCGGCATCCTATATAAGTTTCTAAATCCTAGAAAACAAGATAAGATATAATGCTTGTGGAATGAAGTTTGCAGATTTCCTTGAGATTATAAAACTTAATAATTCACAAAAACCATAAGACTCCGTTAGAAAAACAAAACCGGTAAAATTTCCAGATTTTTACACGTGACGCCGTCAAGAGTTAACTCTTGACGCCGTCAGAAGTGACCTGCAGAAATTCTTATGTTAAGTTTCCGGAAAATTTCTGGAAAAACTTGGTCCTACTTCCTGGAAAATCCTGCAAAACTTCATTATGACTCAATACAAGCATTTGACTCTAACAATTACGAATATGCACGTTCATTTAATATTGTGGAGAATCATGATCGGTTTGTTTCTTAAAAACATATTTGGGGTTTCCCCTTACACTTATCTTTTGCAAAAATACTTTTAGGTGGAGTTAAGACTAAGCCAAAACAACAAAGTAAAGTATTTCCACTATTTAGTTTAGAAACATGATCAACCAATAATAAAAATAAAGCATGCATACGGAAGCAAATAACAAACAAACAAAAATAAAATCACACAAAACATGAAGAACGTCAACACAAGCACATTCAATTATTTCAAGTAAAAATAAACATGAAAATAAAATTGTTCAAGGCCAACAGAGGCCGAATCCTAAACTATTACAGCATCAATTGTTTTGAATTACACGACCATCAATAAATTGTTCACAAATAACAGATATCAAGAGAGATCACTGGGGAGGAGGACCGAAACGGTAGTCATAGCCAGGTGGGAGGTGTCCGGTGTACCCGTAGGGAGGGTAGTCAGTCTCACGGCCGGGGAATGGGTCAATCTGCAGGTAAGGCGCAAGCTGATCACGGGTGGAGAGGTGCTGCATCTGGTGGATGGTATGATCATACATCCAATCAAAGCGCTAGTCAGTGGTAGTCCGCCATGCGTCCACCTGACCCATCCAGGCCCCCTGGTGTGCCTGCCAGTCTCCCCGACTCATGTGTCGGTAGTAGTCAGCTGTCTCCTCCTCATAACCCTGAAACTGATGATGCTGGGGCATTCCCTCATCATCATCATCATCAGGTATCCCTGCCACGTACCAACCATAGGACCCATCAGCCAGCTGCATCAAGATGTTCATCTGCCTGACGAATTTAGCCCTCACCAACCTACAAGCCCCACAGTCGCTCAAGTACCCCATGATCGGAGGGGTAAGAAGATCATAGGAACGAGCCAACCGGGTCACGAGCATCCCCCCATACACCTTATCGATATACCTCTCACCCACACTGGTCCTCAAATAACTAGCTACCCAAAATGGGATGTTGCAGTAAACATCCGCTGAAAAGATGGTGTACAAGTAGAAAAGATCTGAAGCAGTAACACGGTGAGTGGTGCCATGACGTCCTGATAGGCTGTATGTGATGCATCTGTGGACCAACCTGACCGTGGGGTCTCTGATTGATGCTGCCCCAGTCATCGAGGTATAAACCCCGTCCCCAATGGTCGGCCAAAAAGTAACACACCTCATATCACTCATATGAGTCTCCCCATTCAACAATCTCTGCATAAAACCTCCATCAATCGCCTCCTCCCTAGTATACAACCCTAACCTCCAACCAAACTCAGTAACCGAACATGATCGCAACTCCCCTCCTAACCTAAAATAGATAGTGGTGCCCCCCATGTCTGTCCTAGCCTCAGCCTGATCAAAATGGAAGGTCGCAAAGAACTCCCTCACCAACTCGCTATACACCGTCTCCCTAATCCTAAACAACCTTTCCCATTGAGGACCCGCAAATCCATCAGTATGGATCCTCCCCAGAAATGCACCTTCCAACCCTTGGGTCCTGAGAAACTCCCAATCAACCACGGCCCCAGCATCAATGTGGTGGTTACAAAGCTCCGCATACTTGGTGGTGGCGGCCACATTGTCGAATTCCCCCTAACTATGGACCAATTCTCCATAGTTAACTCCTTGTGACCTAGAAGAGCTGCCACGATGTTGACGAGATCGCTTGCTCATTTTCCTGGAATAAGATGAAGAGGGCGGAAATAATTAGAACGAGAATTTTAATCGATTCAGGCTGTCAGACACATCTGACGCCGTCAGGAGGAAAGTCCTGACGCCGTCAGACTTAGCAGAATCCGAACCATGCAAATGCGAGGGAAAAATCAATTTTCAAACTCTTAACCCATTACCCAAACGCTCCTTTAATCAGAAAACATGGGTGGGGGGTCAAAAAATCCGTGGCATGAGTGGCTTTCCCTAAACTAATGCATGATTCGAGTGAGATAACATAATCAATGGGTGACCCCATGTTTACATATCACCAAATGGATGGCATTACGATTTGTCAATGATGGGTCAAGAATAGGGTTTCGGGCGAAAGGGGTTTTCCAAATTGATTGATCCTAAGGACAATTGATCGAAAAAGAATGAAGAAAAATCACTTACCAAGTGAAGATCGCTTGCGGAAGACGTCGAATTGAAGGGTGGAGATTCGGAGTAGTAGCAGCACTTTGGGTGAGATTTGTGGGGTATGGGTTGAAAGTGATTGGTTTTGGGTTAATATTGCTAATCTATCGAGGTGACGGCGTCAAGAGTAATTGGCTAACGCAGTCAGATGCCCATGTGAAGTGAGAAATGTAGTAATTCCATATTTAGTCCATGCGCTTTGTGTGAATAGCTAAACAATAGTAAAACCATGAGTAGCTATTCCGTTAACGAGGTCCACCAGGGTCGAACATTTCATTACTGTCACGGAAAGAGGTGAGGTTGTAGAGGGGATTGGGTGACGTTTTGGCTAAGTTGTAACCTGCGCACGGGTCATCGGTGTGTAAAAAGAGATGTTGTTCCATAGAGGGTTTCAAATCATTGGTGTTTTTGAGGTACAACCTCTTTACACCGGGTTTAAAACCAAAAGAACGTCTCTTGGATAGGTTTGGGAATGTGGTTCGCAAGCATCCAACAAAAATGTTATGGAATTGCGAATTCTTCTCTTCCTGGGGATGCTCACGAGAACGGGGGATAGTTAATGGTGAAGCACTTGGGGAAAATTTCTCGCTATCCTCTTTGTCAAACGCCAAAGGGGTTGAAACCTCGAAGACTTTTTCAATTTTTTTAGGTACGGAATTTTCTTTGATCTTTTCTTTGACCCTTGATATGAATTGGTCTGCTAAATTCATAAAAGCTTTATGAGTGCTTTACATGCGTGCTTCCAGGTGCTGGATATGTTTTTCCTGATTATCCATGAAGGTTACCATTATCCCTTCGAATTCCTCTTGTCGTGAACGTTCAGGAAAATTGTGGTTGATAACCGCATTCCTACGTAAATTAGGACTCCACATGGGTTCAGCAGCAGGTTTCTCAATACTCATCAATTCTTTTACCTGCTTCTCGATGCTTCCTAATAACTGTTCTTGGGTGGCGTGTGCGTAGTCAAGTTTTCCCTTGCTTGGAAACATCGGGTCCTCCCATCCTTCTTCTTCGTATTGTGCCAACCCCTCAAGAACTTTCCAGCACTCGTCAATGCTAAGTCTATTTAGCCTACCCTTGGCTGCATAATCAATGGCTCTCCTTGTTTGATAGTCAACTTTATCGTAAAAGATTTGAATCCGTAGCCATGGTTCGATGCCATGATGAGGGACTTTTCGGAGCAGGTCTTTATATCGAGTCCATGATTCATAAAAGGTTTCATTTTGACGTTGTTGGAACATCAAGATGTCATTTCTAAGCTTAGTAGTTCTCCCTGGTGGGAAAAATTGAGCAAGGAAACGAGTGGTGAGATCATCCCATGTGGTGATGGATCCCACTGGTAAACGCTCAAGCCATTGACTAGCTTGATCCCGTAGAGAGAATTGGAATAGGCGTAATCGGGTTGTCTCTCTAGTTGCAACATCTAGGTCTATGGAATCTACGATTTTGAGGAAGTCCTTAAGATGTTGGTTTGGATCTTCGGAACGAAGTCCATGGAATGCACATCCGCTTTGCACCAACCGGATGGTGTCGGATCACAAGGGGGTCACATTGGCTCCGGTGAGCTCAATGGTATTTCGGTAGCCTTGGTGGCTAGGTCGGGAATACTCTCCTAAGGTTCCGGGCCTAAGAGGTTGGTGGGTTTTGTTGTGGTGGGATGATGGGTTCAAAGATGTTCTCGTTGTCCATGATGTCGGGTGGTGAAAAGTTACGAACAAAAACACAAAGAAATAAGATAGACTAAAGAAGACCTAAAAAGAAAAATAAAATCTTACTAGAAAGGAATCTAGCAAGTAGACCTAATAAAAATAGATTCTAACCTAGACAATAACTATTCCCCAGGCTGTGGCGCCAAAAACTTGATACGTGGGAATTGCACCAGGCTTTACCTCTCAAGGGATCTTGAGAAGCTTACAACCCCCACCAGGAAGTGTACCTGATCGTTGTATAGTATAGTGACAAGTACCGGGGGATTGATCGTTCAGCTAGGAATAGTGTCGCTAGGATTAGAAAACCTAAATACTAGTTCTAAAGGTGAGGGATGATTCTTTTTGTATTTTTATATTTTTTAGAAAGCAAGTAAAAATCTCGGGTTTGAAGGATTTGGGCAGAATTAGTTGCTAGTCAACTAACCCAATACTAAAGATGCAATCACAATAAAATACTAGAATTGAAAATAAACTAAATTATACTAAATTTGTGAGCAATAAGTGGAGAAAATGTGTTTACTTAGATTTCACTACTCCCTAGACATCTTTTACATGTTAATTACTTGTTATAGTTGCATGAATGACAGATTGTATTCCTTAATACCATTCATGGGGTGGCACACTTAACTCCCCAATTCTATGAGCTCTTATCTCCTCCTATGCCATGCCCAGCACAACCATAGGGATTATAAACAGCGGCTCATGCATTAAATACAACCAATAAAGACCTAGTGCACATCGGTTCATGTTTCCTAAGACGTTCAAGCATGTTACCATTTGGAGATCTGCCAGTTTTCTTAAGCCTAACATCAAATTCATTCATCCAAAACAATTATAAACAAGTAATCAACACATAATTAACATCTAGGTTTCATTAGATCCAAGCAAACACAAGATAGATCTAGCCTAGCATGATGGAATTAAGACAAGAACAAGATATAGACAACTAACACATAGACATATTGATTGAATTAAAAGAATACTTATCTCAATTACACATGAAAGGTATCAAGGGCTTAGAACCCTTGAAAAACCTGTAAAATTCGCACCAAGTTCGTACTTAGGGTTTCTCCAAAACTTCTCTCTTTAATGTGTGAAAATTAGAAAAATATATATAGGAAATAGGGTCTGACGGCGTCAAGACCAATCTTGTGACGCCGTCACCTCGCCGCCAAAACTCTTCTCGGACTGCCTTGATCTACTTCTGACGCCGTCATGTATTAGCATTTCCAGGCCGTCATGATTTATACTCTTGACGCCCTAATTCGTGACGCCGTCTAATATGTACTGGGTCGTCATGGAATTTACTCTTGACGCCGTCAGGATGTTACTCTTGACGCCGTCACCTACTGTTCCCAGGAAGGAAAATTAAGACTTTGGCGTTTTCTTCACTTTTATGCTCCAAAAACGTCCGAATTGCTTCCTTTTCTAGATTTCACTCCCAAAGTACCTAAAATCACAAAAGGAACGACTTAGGGCAATATTTGATCAAATAAATTCAATTCTGGGCTTAAATGACCCCCTATAAGTGGTTCATTTTTCGCCTCATCAGTCGGTAGTATGGTGGATTCGCGTACTCCATAATGGCGAATGGAAGAGTCAATGGAAAGGTTTCTACAAACAAATACACAAAGAAAAGATAGACTACGGGAAAGCTAATAAAAAGAAAATAAAAACTCACTAAAAAGGAATCTAATGAGTAGACCTAATCAAAATAAATTTCAACCTAAACAATAACTATTCCTCGGGCTGCGGCGCCAAAAACTTGATGCGTGGGAATTGCACCAGGCTTTACCTCTTGAGGGATCTTGAAACGCTTACAACCCCCACCAGGCAGTGTACCTGATTGTTGTAGTATAGTATAGTGACAAGTACCGGGGGATTGATTGTTCAACTTGGGAATAGTGTCGCTAGGGTTAGAAAACCTAAAGACTAGGTCTAGAGATGAGGGATGATTCTTTTTGTATTTTTATGTTTTTACAAAAGCAAATAAAAATCTCGGTTTTAAGAGGAGTGGGCGGAATTAGTTGCTAATCAACTAACCCAATAACTAAGATGCAATCAAAATAAAGTAACAAAAATGAAAAATAAACTAGATTAAGATAGTGGTGTGAGCAATATATGGGAGAATTGTGTTTACTTAGGTTTCACTACTCCCTAGATATCTTTTACAGGTTAATTACTTGATACAGTTGCGTGGATGGCGGATTGTATTCCTTAATACCATTCATGGGGTGGCGTACTTACTTCCCCTATCCTATAAGCTCCTACTTCTATCCTATGTCGAGCCGGCTAAGAAGCTCCTAACATGGGATCACCAGAATTCGCTCATGCATTAAATACAATCATAAAAACCTAGTACACATTAGTTCATGTTTCTTAAGACGTTCAAGCAAGTTACAAAATGGAGATCTGCCAGTTTTCTTAAGCCTAACATTGAAATCATTCATCCATTACAACTATAAACAAGCAATCAACCTATAATCAACATCTAGGTTTCATTACATCTAAGCAAACACATGAAAGATCTAGCCTAGCATGTTAAAATCAAGACAAGTATAAGATATATTCAAACAACACATAGACATATTGAATGAATTGAAAGAGGACTTATCTTAATTGAACATGAAAGGTTTCAAAGGGTGAAAACCCTTGAAAATATTGTTACAAACGACCTAGGGTTTATTAGGTTCGACCCTAGTATTCTCCACACAAGTTCCTCTCTTAATGAATGAAAAATAGAAAAGTATATATAGATTTTGTGAGGTGACGGCATCAAGAGTAAATGTCTGACGCCGTCATCTCGCCGCCAATAAACTCCTCGGACTGCCTAGATCTAGGTTTGACGCCGTCACGTGTAGTCCATCTTCAGGCCATCACCAATTTAACTCTTGACGCCTTTAGGTTTTCACTGGGTTGTGATGGATTTTACTCCTGACGCCGTCACAATTTCCTTCTTGACGCCGTCAGGTACTGTTCTCAGCATGTAAAATTAAGTCTTTGCCGTTTTCTTCACTTTTATGCTCCAAAAACGCCCAAAATGCTTCCTTTTCCAGAATTCACTCCCAAAGTACCTAAAATCACAAAAGGAATGATTTAGGGCAATATTTGATCAAATAAATTCAATTTCGGGCTTAAATGACCCCTAAAACCGGTTCATTTTTCGCCTCATCAGTTGCTCAGCCAGCAATTTTTCCATGCTTTTTCCAGAATCTCATTCTTCAGCAAGTAATTCTGCCATAGTTTTCCCACGAGAATTTGGAATGAGTGGAAATTGTGGGGGTGTAGATTTGTCAAAACCGGAAGGTTGACATTGAAATCATCATGAGGACCCCCACAATATACACAAGAAAAACTGGGGGCATTTTGAAATGCTGTGCTATTCAACTCCTCCTTAAGTTCTTTTAATATTTCAAGAGCCTTTAGACAAAGGTCTTGCTGAGTTTCTTGAAGAGTTGTGTGAATCATTTGGTACTGTGGAGGTTGGTCATTTTACGGATAGTCATAATTGTTACAAGGAAATGGATTCCTTGTTTAACAATCCGAGCTAAAGTGAGGACCTCCACAGTTCTCACAACAGTTGAACTGATGTGGCTGTGAGTCATATGTGTCGTAGTCATAATTGTTATCAGGAACCTGCTCATAGACAAGCGTGTTTCCTGATTGACAATCAGAGCTATAGTGTGAACCACCACAATACTCACAACAGTAAAACTGCTGAGTCTCATAGTGTGGTAGCTGATGGAATAAGTCAGTTGTGTCATGGTAGGAATAGGGATTCTAGTTATAGACAGACCCGTTTCCTAACTCTACCATGCCACAACTGGGGCAATTACCACCATTATAAAGACCACCACACCATTGACAACCAAGAAGGTGTGGTGTTGGGAATTATACTAACAATTACCACGGATAGTGAAGGTGTTACAACTGCAGAAGATTGTACTTGCAGTGGAAACTCATTACCACTGCAAGAACAATATATTACCACTGCTTATTAGATAACTGTTAGGAAACGCGTCTAGATAAATATAGAATAGATCTTGTGTATATCTTATTCTATTAGCTTTATACTTATCTTGTAGAAGAGGACTCCTTGTATTATAAAAGGAGATCCTAGGTTAAAGGTTTGACATAAGTTGTCATATACGCTTCTAGAGCTTCAAGGTGTAACCCTAGTGATATCAAGATCACTCGTATTATTATCAATAATAATATTGGAGCTAGTTGTTTGTTTACATACATTGTTCATATACAACTGTCTTACTCACAATCAAACTTCTAAGTGTTACTAAGTAGATTCCGCATACTTAGTGATATAATTCAAAGTATCAATCTAACACAAGTTCAAGGTGTTTAGATCCATCAAGTGGTATCAGAGCCAGGCTTTGATACTTTGATTTAGAAGACTCTAGTTCACTCAGAAGATTCAATGGAGACAGAAACCAGTAACTCAAACATTGCTGCTAAGCTTCCAAAGCTTAAGTTGAATGACTTTGAGATATGGAGGCTAATGATAGAACAATTCTTTATGGTCCAAGATTACACACTTTGGGAGATCATCATGGTTGGAAATTCTTTCAAACCAAGCTCTACTTCAGAGATGGTTGGTGGCAAGGAAGTAATTAAGGTCAACACTGGACCTGTTACTAATGATGAAAGACTTCAACTGAAGAATGATTTGAAGGCCAGAGGTCTGTTGCTGATGACACTTCCAAGAGATCAAGTTGTAGCATTCAGCAAGTTCAAGACTGCAAAGACTCTCTTTGATGAGATCTGTGAAGTTTTTGGTGGTAATGATTCTACCAAGAAGACTCAAAAGGCTCTGCTGAAGCAAACTTATGAAAACTTTGGGTCATCAAGTAATGAATCTCTTGATAGCATCTTCACAAGGCTAAAAAAGATTATTTCTCAACTCACTGTCTTTGGAATTGAGGTGGAAAAGGAAGACCTCAATCTAAAATTCTTAAGAAGCTTACCCTCTGAGTTTGGAACCAATGTTGCTGTGTGGGAAGATAAGCCAGAGTTGTAGATCATGAAACTTAATGACTTGTACAATAACTTCAAGGTTATTGAACAAAGATTGAAGAAAGCTGGCAAAATAAGCTCAAGTTCTGGTAGTGTAGCACTTGTATCATCATCTCTTGATGATAGTTCATATGAAGAAAGTGATAGTAATGATGACAGTGCTAACATTGTTGTTTCCACTGGTAGTGGAAGTGTTTCCACTGGTAGCTCAAAGAGACAGATTGCAGGGCTTAGTGATACTACTTTCTATGCTTTTATATCAAGTCAAGTGGGTGATTCAATCCTCAATCATGAGGATCTGGATCAAATTGATGAAGATGATATAGAGGAGATGGACATTAAATGGCAAGTGGCATTACTAAGCTTGAGGATAAAGAAGTTTTGGAAGAAGACTGGAAGAAAGATCAACATCAGTGGCAATGAAACAGTAGGTTTTGACAAGAAGAAGGTGGAGTGCTACAATTGTCATAAGAAGGGGCACTTTGCCAGAGAATGTAGGAAGCCAAGGAAGTCTGACAACAGGTCAACTTGGTACAAGCAAGACAAGAAGAAGGAACCTACTACTGATGAGCCAAAGGGGCTATTGGCCATTGATGGAGTGAGCTTTGATTGGAGCTTTATGACTAAGGAAGAGGATGATGATTCAGAGTCTGCAATGGTGGCACTAATGGCTTTTTCTGACTCTGAGGTACAAATTGATAATGCTTGTTCTAAATCTTGTAAGGCCTTAAAAGAGTATGAGAAACTTAAAGCACAATTTAATGAGCAACACATAGAGTTAACTCATACTAATTATAACTTATCAAATCATAAAAGAGGCCTAAGTGTTTTAGAAACTCAATTAGAGCATTATAGGGCAAATGAATCTAAGTTCAATGATGATATTGCAGTATTAAGAAGAGACTTAGATTATCAGGTTGCTGTTAATAAGGTTCTTAGAGAAGAACTAGAAAAGGTTAAAGTGACTAGTGAGAATATAATGATAACTAAGCAAACACTGGATCATCAATCCAAGAGTATTGATAAAATTTGGGAAGCCCAAATTGTGAGCAAAGCTAAATCAGGTCTTGGATACAAAACTGTTCCAGCACCTCCTGGCATTGACTTAGCTCACACAGTTTTAGAAGAATTTTAGGATCTACCTATGACCTATGGACCAAAATTTGTTAAACCAGTTGAAATTGAAAAGGTTCAGGTTGAGGTTGATGTATTTGATAGTGCTAGTGACTCATCTCTTAAAGATGATAATTTGAATGTTGAGTCTAAACCTAGTACTCCTGAAAATGTTAAAGTGGAGGTTAAGAGAAGTATTCCTGAGGTAGTCAAAGAGAAGCCTAGGTCACAACCTAATTTCACTAGGCCCACTACTAGATATGCAGAGATGTACAGAAGTAGGTCACCAACTCCTAGAGGCAATGTGAGGAGTTGGAATCATGTCAAATCTAGGCAATTTGGTAGTGACTTTGTGTTCAATAACAAACCCTGTCATATATGTGGTAGCTTTGACCATTTAGCTAAAGGTTGTACCTACCACTTGGGAAGAAGGGAAGTATTTGGGAATACTTGGGTGAATAAATACAATGCCAATAACTTAACTCACCCAAATCCACTTAGCAAGATGATTCCCAGGTCTGTTTTACTTCATTCTGGCATTAAACCTATTTCCACTGTTAGACCAGCAGTTGCCACTGCCAGAAATAAAAACAGAGTTTACCCTAAGCCCCCTGTTACTACTTTTGTTAAATCTATACAAACAGGGAAAAAGACCTATTTTGAGAAGAAAGTTAACCATAATCAGAAGTGGGTACCTAAAATTTCTAAGGCAGCAGTTTCCACTGCAAGGCCAAAGATTACCACTGGTAGGTCTGTTAACAAGAAAAGGGTAAATGTGGGAAATGCTGTTAAGGCCTCAGCTCGTTGGGAATGGAAACCAAAAGGAACCATCACCTCAAACAATCCCAATGGTATATCAATGACCTTCGATAGATATAATTATATTGATACACGAGGCAGATCCAAGTCATTTGTGGCTTGGGTCCCCAAAAGGAACTAATTCCTTTATTTTGTGTGTAGGGACATTCAAAGACTATTAATGTTAAACAAGATTGTGAATGACTTGGTTACTATACATTTCTTTTGAGTTTAACATTGTCCCATCAATATGTTTGCAAGTTGTTTGGTGTATGTGTACGTTTTATGTCTGTTCTGCAAATGTTATGAGATTGTAAGTTGTATGTTAAAGTCACCAAGAGCCATAGCCAAGGGAATGTGGTCAAGTATGCTGAACATGGTTTCTACTGATAAGATAATTATGCTGAAGACCTTACACAATTGTTTATTAAAGAAGATCTTTTCATTCAAAGAAACAAGTTACAACTTACATTCAAAGTTCCAACTGAATTAGAAAGACCATTCCTAAACATTTGGCTAATTAAGTACTCCTAGCTTCTATCAATTATTACAAAATACTTGAGGCTATGACAAGTACAATGATGAAGCTGAAGATGAAAATGGAAAAAGAAGAGAAGGAAGACTGTGAAGATGCTCAAGTACCAAAGTTAAGAAAATACTCAAGAACTTTGGTCTATGGCAACATTCCTCAATCATCTACTTCAGCTTCTCCTTTCCCTTACATATGCTCTCAGCCTTCTTGCTCTGTCCAATATGTCCTTGATAAGGTAGACCAGGTTCTGGAGCAGGAAGATCCAACTCTAAATTTGATGATGTTGGAAGAGAAGGATCTCTCTTACTTGATCTTGATTGAGATCTCTCTGGTGTGGAAGGAGGAAGAAAGGTTGGATCCTCATTTTCTTCCTCTGAAGAGTCTTCATCAGAGGTACAGATGAAGGGAGAGACAAGCTCTCTCTCAGCAGGATTAGGAACATGGCTTGATTCACCCTTCCTATGTGCATTCCATTGTCTTTCTTGTACATCCCATCGTCTCTCCATTTCTCTCTCATAGTCAGAATTCTCAAGCCCCCATGGATATGGTGGTAAATCTTCTTCTGATGATGAAGAAGAAGATTTTTGATCAGAGGTTTCTGGGTTTGATGACATGGTTTTGATGGAGAATTGGGTTAATTGGGAAATTAGGGTTTGAAAGATTTTATGGGGTAAATTGGTGTCTGAGATGTGTAGTTTGGAAGTGATTATATAAGCCAAGGTTAGGCGTTATGATAATTAATGAAGGCTATTTACTTCTATCTGTTTTGGTTGGTTGGAGGAGTAAATTTTGGTTGACTTTCTGGAAGATATTTTTGTGAATAGTAACTTGGTTAAAAAGTTACTTTGGGTTAATCTCTATGGGTTAAGTTGAGGTTTATCTTGTGTTGCAGCTTTCAACCCATATCATTGGAGAAATAAGGTGTGTATCATGAACACACAACAAATGGTTATTGATTCACCATGTCTAATCCACATAAGAATCAACTAGTCCAGAGCAAACGGCTACTGGTAAAGACTTGTCAAATCCGTTTATGGTTGATAGTTTACCAAAAACTAGGTTATCAACTCACCATACATCCATGTGATCAAGAGTTGGCTAGTCCATAGCAAACGGCTCATGGTAAAGACATATCAAATCCGTTGATAGCTGGTAGTTTGCTAAAAACTATGATAAGAGCAGCAAATTTTCATGTTTTATTCACCACTGCTCTTTGATATTTTTGTGAAAATTTTACCTCTACTAGTTCATCAGTTACCACTGCAAGTATAATTTTTTCCACTGATGACTAGCCGTTACAACTGTTGTGTCAGTAATCTATTTTTTACTAGCCGTTGTAAAAATAACCGTCATTCCTTATTAATAGGGTAAAATTTTTTGTGAATTATCTACTTACTTATTTTAAATTATTCTTTTTCCAAAGATAATTCTTACTAAAGATAATTCACATTGCGCAACCTTCTCAAACCCTATTAGTATAAATTGATTATTATACGAATTGCTTTTTATCTTGATTACTAACACTTTCATTCTCTTTTTCACAAACATCATGGCGATTCTAAAATTTGTCGAGGAGCACAACCAAGTGGCCTACTTACAAAAGTCAAACGAGAAGAGTGGCCCTGTTTTTCATCAGATTGTGGATTTTTTAAACACAACTCATATAAGGTATGCCTTAACTATTAATCCCACAATCTATGTCTCTCATATCAAACAGTTCTGGAACAATGTGGAGTCCATAACTCTTGAACAGGGAGACACACAAGAATCTGTGGATGCTCTAAGAGCCACAGTTGATGGGGTAACTATTGATGTTACTGAGTCATCTTTGAGGAGAATTCTCCAATTGGATGATCTCAATGGTATCATCACATTACCTAATTCAGAAATTTTCACTAATATTGCTTTAATGGGGTATGATACATCAGAACAAAAAGTCACTTTTAGAAAAGGATGTTTTTGTCCCCATTGGAGATTTTTGATTCATACTCTTTTACATTGTCTAAGTCCTAAGAAAACATCTTATGAACAATTTGCATCAACCATGGCTTATCCTTTGGTTTGTTTGGCAACAGATAGGACTTTCAATTTTTCAAAGTTTATTTTCAATAATATGAAAGGCAATGTAAAGAGTCAATATAAATTTTTGATGTATCCAAGGTTTGTGCAAGCAGTGTTAAATGAGTTTCAACTGCGACCTCACAAAAGAATTTATGAACCTTCCACTCTTAAGCCAAAAGTTTTTCAAAATATGTCTAAGGCTTCAGAACTTTGGAATGGGCAGGTTCATCCACTTTTCCCTCAAATGCTTGCTAAAATTTCTCAAGTACAGAGTGAGGATGCACCAATCCCAGCTGCATCTCAAAACACACTCAATATTGTTGTTCCACCAATTCAACATACCCCTGCAGTCACTCACACTTATGAGAGAAGGTCTAAACAGCCAACTTCTCTCATCTCAACATTGCATGTTGCTGAGCCTTTTGGTTTAGGAACAAGCAGTGGTGGTTCAAGGCCTATTCCTAGTCCAACTAGGGAAAAACTTGAAACCATGCCTCATGATTCACCTCTCCCAGCAGGTTACACAGTTGGAAGTGATGAAGGCAGTGTGCAACAAAATGAATTGATGGATATTTGTACCAAATTATTCAAGCAGGTTCAAGCTCTGGAGAAAGATCTGGCACAGACCAAAGAACAACATGCCACAGAGCTGAAGACATTGAAGGATGAGATTCACAAATTGCAGAATGAAGTTGAGAATCTCAAGAAGCAAAGATCTCAGGTTGTATCATCATCATCTTCTCCTCAAGATGAGTTTTCTGCAAGTTCTACTAAAGTTTTGGGAGATTCTTCCAAACAGGGGAGGAAAATGGATGCAGAGCTTAAGGGGAGCAGTAAAAACTTTGGAAAAGACTTTGCTGAGCTAAGTGATTCTGATGATGCTCAAGCAAAAGATGATGTTGCTGAGACTGAGGGGAGGAAATTGGATTTTGAAGATATGGATGCTGATGCAGGTTTTAACTTTGATGATTTAGTTGGAACTGCTCAACCAATTTCCACTGATGCAGAACAAGTTCCCACTGATCAACAAATTACCACTGCAAGTGAAAATGTTCCCACTGCTACTCAAGAATTTACCACTGCAGAGGAAGAAGATGCCAGAATAAGATCAGTTAAAGGAAAAGCTATTGCGGTTGCTTCAGATCAAGAGCAAATAAGAAAGATTTCTAAGAAAGAACAAGCTCAGATCAACTTTGATGCAAGATTAGCAGAGCAACAACAAACTGAAGAGAATGAAAGAAAGAAAAAGATTAAGGAAGATGAAGTTGCTAGCTTTATGGAAGCAACTAGGTTGGATAAACTTGAAGCTGTTATGGCAGAACCTATTTCAAGTATCTCACCAACTGTCATACATGAGAAACCTCCATTATTCACTTATGTGCCTACAGAAGAAGAGATTGGATATTTGATTAACAATGATCAAGTAATCAGGAAGAAGGCTATTGAACTTATTGCAAATACAACCTTGAATGAAGAACAAAGGTCTGCTCAACTTAAAGATTTCATTCAAATGAAGAATCAGCAGGCTCTTGATGAAATCATTGGGGATGCTAGAAAAGGTCAAAAGAAGCCAAGAAAGCTTACAAAGGCACAGATTATTGCTGAGATGAAGACTTTTTGTTGTCATGTTGGTAACATGAAGATGGCTCAATTCAAAGGAATGTCACATGAACAGGTTGAAGGTATTTACTACAGAATCAAAAGACAAGATAGTAAATTCATTCCAATGGATCAAGAACCATTATCTATAAAGACAAAAAGAAATGGAGTGAGTCTTGAATCTAAAGATACAAAGAAGTTGAAGACTCAGAGATTGCCTCAAGCAACAGAGAGTCCTAGCAAGTTGACTGAAGAGCAAGTTTCAAATATGTTGTTTATAGAGACTGATGTACTTAACATTGAACCTCTACAAGCAAATTATCCAGTTGTTAATTGGGAGATCTTTTCTGATAGTTTTGGTGTTGCTTGGAAGATCATCAGAACTGGAAGTGTCACAAACATTTGCAGAGACTTTGAAGATATTGTTAGATGTTGTGATAGAGAAGATTTGGATACTTTGTGGAAAATTGTTCAAGATCAGTTTAAGAAGGAAGAACTTGTTGATGTCAAAGCTAAGGAGTTATGGGTTCACTTCAGAAGATTATATGAACCTGATCCAAGTGATATGTATTGGAGATTTGAAGCTCATGGTACAAGAACTTTGTGGAAATTCTATGATTCAAGTTCTGTACATCATGTTTCTACTCAAGATGGAGTTGATGTTTTTATGCTGGTTGAGAAAGAATATCCATTGAGAGCTGGAGTATTGAAAGTGATGTTGATAGAAAAGCTTAGATGTTGGGAAAGAACTGAAGTCATAGAAGATTTGATACAAAGGATTTATGATCAAAGTGTGAGAGCTGGTAAAGAGTTAAGAAGATAAAGATAAGTGTTTGGAAGAATTCCCATATCCTCATGTTTACTGAATACTTGAAGAAACTTATTGATTTGTGTATTAATCATAAGTTAGGGGAGGATTGTTGGGAATTATACTAACAGTTACCACGGATAGTGAAGGTGTTACAACTGCAGAAGATTGTACTTGTAGTGGAAATTGTACTTGCAGTGGAAACTCATTACCACTGCAAGAACAATATATTACCACTGCTTATTAGATAACTGTTAGGAAACGCGTCTAGATAAATATAGAATAGATCTTGTGTATATCTTATTCTATTAGCTTTATACTTATCTTGTAGAAGAGGACTCCTTGTATTATAAAAGGAGATCCTAGGTTAAAGGTTTGACATAAGTTGTCATATACGTTTCTAGAGCTTCAAGGTGTAACCCTAGTGATATCAAGATCACTCGTATTATTATCATTAATAATATTGGAGCTAGTAGTTTGTTTACATACATTGTTCATATACAACTGTCTTACTCACAATCAAACTTCTAAGTGTTACTAAGTAGATTCCGCATACTTAGTGATATAATTCAAAGTATCAATCTAACACAAGTTCAAGGTGTTTAGATCCATCATGTGGATGAGACATAGAAAGAATCAAATAGTTAGAGGGGGTAAGGGATAAAGAATCAAACTGATAAGAGGGATAAGAAGAATATTGTTGGGATTTTTGAAATACATTTTGTAAAAACAAAGAAGGAAAATATTTTTGGTTTTTTTTTTTCGAAAAACAACTCAATTAAAACGAGATCGAGACAAGGAACTTAAACCAATAATCACGAATGAATGGCTTCTTTAGAAAAGGTACACCACTCACAAGGATACAATGGCAAGTTTTAATCTTTTGTTTGGGAACTTATTAATGTTCACACCATAGTTGTCAAAATCGCGATCCTGATCGTAGGATCGTACGATCCTACGATCCTACACACAAAAAACGATCAGGATCTTAACAAGATCGTAATTCGAGTAGGATCGTATCAGGATCGTAGGATCGCACGTAGGATCGGATCGTAGGATCGCCGAGATATTTATTTTTTTGTTTTTTTTTAATTTTTTTTTTCTATATTAACTTATTAAACATAAGTCCATGTCTTAAAGCCTAATGACTAAGAATTTTTCATGAAAGCTACTATTTTGATGTTGTTAATTGACTGTCTTTTGCAAGATTAATGAGTGACAAATCATTATGCTTTTACGGATTATTTAGAAATATTTTACATGTGTCTTTTTTGGTTTCGTGCTTTATAACATGTCAGAAGCTTGTTATCGAAGTAAACCATATGGATACTTGGTCCAATTTTGTTCATAATTTATTTTATGTTTCATATAAAAGCATGAACTATATGTTAAAATTTTTTAGTAATATTATCAGAATATCCTAATTTAATTTATTTGATTATCAAAAAAAAATATATATATTGTGTTGTCCACTGTTATAAAATTATGTGGCTTCATTTTCAGATATAATCCATTTATCTTTTTGCACATTCTATATATTGTAATAAAAAAGTCACAGAATCACGTACCAATAAATTAACACTATATTTTTGCATTAATCTAAATGTTATTACAAAAAACCTATAATAAAAAACATTAAATAAGAAGTAGGTGCACTTATGTTGTAACTTTGTGCAAGTAAGCATTGCAATATATCTAATATTCTACTACTACGGTACTTAAATATATAACTTTTTCTTTTATCATCCATTTAGATTCGTTTATCATATGAAATATTATATAGAAATATAAAACTACAACCCCTAGACAAAAATATATAAATTTTCATAGGATCTTACGATCCCGATCCGATCCTACGATCCCGATCTTGCAAAGCCGAAAATGATCCTAGGTAGGATCCCGATCCTGACAACCTTGGTTCACACCCCCAGTTGGTAGGTGTTCTGCCTTGGTTCTCGGCGGTTGTTTTTTTATGTTTATTTAAACAAAGAAAACCGGAAAATCTTTTTGTATTTTTATATGATAAATATATATACAAAAGAAAAGGAAAATATTTTTGTGTTTTATAAGTTTTTGAAAATGATAACTTCTTGACGAAGGTTCTACAAGTCACTAATCGTTAAAATCATAACGATATTGTCGCAACACAACCTCCCCGACAGCGGCGCCATTTTGATATTGCGTTTTTGAGTGCGTATCAAAAATATACACAATGTAGACGTGAGTGGAATTCGCTAATTAACCTTTAGGAAAAGTTTAACTTGCGAAAACTCGTGAATACAATATATATATATGTGATACCGAGTAAGTGATTACCCGGGTCGTGTCCCAACGAGGTGTAAATGGGCAATATCGTGTGAGATTCGTGATTAAAATGCTTGTAAGGAATGGTTTTTATTATTTGGTGTTGTTGAATTATGATAAATTGCAAATGACGTACGAAAATAAAAATAAACGTAACTAAAACATGAATTCAAACAACGAAATGAAAATAAAACTTAAAATCTACTTAAAAGACTATGGAAATTATAATAGGAAGCTAGGGAACCCTAAAACGTAATCTAATTTTAAAAACGTAAAAGTAATTAAAGAAAAACGCGAGTGCGCAAAATAAAACGTGAAATTAATGCTACACTAGTCCTACGGGTGTGAAAATGATTTTCTACGCTTCTAATGTTAAAAGAAAATTTTTGAAAAAAGAAAAATATTTTTTTCGACCTTTATATTTTTTATAATGATTTAAAAACTAAAATAATTAAATGAATGCTAGAAAATTATAAAACAATTTGGAAAATTATGGAATTTTTTGGAAAAGTTTATTATACTATGGAGAAGCTAGGAAAAATAGGAAAATAAAATAAGCAGTTCTAAATAAGCAATAAATAAGCAAACAGAAAGCTACTAATTAAATAAGCAAAACAAACAACTACCTAAAACATTTAAGAAAACAAATACTAATAATAATTAAGTGTAGCAGAGATGGGAAGGGAGTCGTGTGTGATGTCTATTTGGTGTCAAGTGACCAGGGTTTAATCCCTGGCAACACCCTTTTTTTTGCAAAATATATATTTTTTTTCTTTTCAAAATTTTTGAACAACCAAGTTAAGCACATGTACGCAAGCTTTTCTGTTAACTAAAATCTTTTATAAAAAGCAACAATTAAGCAGTATAGAAAGGAAATAAGTTAACAGTTCAAGATAGAAAGCTTTAGGAAGGAAGTATGCAAGATGAAAGACCGAGCCTAACAGAACAATAAGCTAAGTAAATGGACAAATAAGCTGGAACCAAATACAACTAAGCTTAAACTAATCTCTAATAACCAGATCATCCAGATGCAAGCAGTTAAAGATCAATGGACAAATAAAACTAAAAGGAAATCAGCAAGCTCAACTAAAAATTAACTAACCAAACAGGCCAATGAGGGCTGTTTTTCATCCCACAAATAAGCCACCCAACTGAGCTTGGAACCTAGGAAAAGCTGTAAAAGATGAAATCCACACTACTAACCACTTATAACACTAATCTCTAACCTTGAAACCTTCCCTAGCCTACCTAAATTCTTGATCAAAGAAAAGAGTTTGGGACAGTTTAGGGACTGCATCAATGGGTTTAAAGGCTGGGTTTTAGCTACCAAAAAGAAATTAAATTGCAAAGTAAGCTAAAACTATGGAAGCCTATACTATACAAACTGATAACCAGACCAAAATCCAATCCTAAATCCTACTCTAACCTACCTAAAGTTGGGATCAAAAGGGGCTGGTTGGGTGTGTTTTCTGTTGCAACGGTAAAGGTAAATGGGTCAAAAATGCATATTTGACCCACAACAGTCAAACACTTAATCCTAGATACTAATGCTAACTAGTTTAACTAATTTTGTAACAATCCTAACAACTAGAGTGATTCTAACCACTAAAGATTTAAAAGCAAGTTGCGAGTAGGACATGGTCTAATGACAGTTTGTGGCTAAAAGGGGTTCTCAACTCAAACTCCCCCTAAAATGCACTGTCCCGATTTTCCTAGCTACACAATGCAATTTTTTGGACAAATATTGGACTATTAGAGGTTGATGAAGACTAAATACAATGAAGTAAACCACTTTCAACACAACTTAAGCAGTTTAAACTAAGCAATCTAAGTTAAGCATAAATCAAACTAAAAATCAATTTCAATGAACTCTAAACAACACCTTAATAGCCTACAATATAAGCATACTCCAAGAAATAATCAAGAAAAAGAAGTTAAGTTAAGCAATAGTGTGACAGTAAATAAGTAGTCTAAAAATAAGCAGCTAGTAAGTAGGTTAATAAGTTGAGCTACAGTAACAGGGAGATAAAAAAAAAAGTCTTAAGCTTTCATTGAAGGAAAGAGTACAAAAGAAAAAATACTGAAAAAGTAATCTAAAACCTAATTCTAATACTAAGTCCTAATTGCCTTCAATTGGCTACAACAGGTTCTACTTATACTACTGAAAAAAAAATATGCAAAGGTCTTCTTTTTTTACTTGTCCTCTTCTTGCTGTGTTTCTTTTGTGAGAGAGAAAACACCATGGATCACTTGTGTTTGTTGAGGAAGAATCACAGCCATTGATTTAAGCTAGGTCCCCACTTCTTTTATTCTTAGTCGTATGATCAAGCTTGGAGTTGAGGGTTGCCACAGTGGCATGGGAAACATGTGAAGGCTGGGTTGCTTTTGAGGTATTGGTTGAGTGTAGCAGGAAAAAGGTGAGGAGGGGGTTTATGGTTTCGTGGGTAAAAGCAGGGAAGGGGGAAGAAGGTATCGTTACCTGTGTGTTGACTAGGGGTGGGTCAAACAATAAAACGTGTTTTATTATTAAACAATTAGGGTTAAAAAGTGGGGTGTTTGTTTGGGCTTGGGAGGTTGGGCTTAAGAGGAGTTTAGGTGGACTGGATTGGTTAGGGTGATGATTGGGTATTGGATTAATAATAAATGGGTTTGTTTTTGTTTATAAATTACACAAATGGTCTAATTGGTTGTAGTAAATAAATCACAAGGACCAAAAGTGTAAAAGCTGCAAATCCAGGGACTGATCTTGCCAAGTTTTCCATAAATAATCCAAGGACTAAACTTGCCACAAATTAAATTCCCAAAGGTCCTTAATGGTTATTTTCCAAAATGAGTACCCGAGGACTAAACTTGCCAAATTTGAAAATTTGAGGGACAAAACATTTAAACTTATGAAACTTCTTACCCAAAGATCATTTTTGACAACATTTGACTTTTAAAATATTTGGGTTGACTTATCTTTCAAAATAAATGTTTGGGGACTAATTTTGACAAGTTTTGAAAGTTGGGGGACTGAAACTGCCAATTATGCAAACTTTGTTCGTTTTTCATTTGTTTTCAATCATTTTGCATCTAAAACATATAAAACACGATCTTTGGGATATTTTCATTATTTTGATGCATTCTAGAGTGTTTTCACGTGTTTTGGCAGTTAAAATACGATAAAAATGATGAGTATTTACACACTCATCACCCATTGCCAAACGCTATCCTAAACAAGGTAGTTATAAAGGCTATTGACACGTGCAATCAAAGTAGAATTCGTTCTTCCAATTGACTTCTGGAGTATGATACTATTGCGCCCCTCGCTGAATTAATCAGATGTCTGCATGGTAATGCCTAAGGTATAAATCAAGATGATGCTTGTTTACGTTTGGTAATCTTGATTAATTTCTAAAATGAGAAATAGAATAGTTGAACAATATGAAATGACTTTGATCCATAACCATAGTTCAGCTGGTATCTGAAACAAAAGGATGATTTAAAATTATAAACCATGTACTGAGCTATTTTACGAAACCACTCTCAGGTATTTCTGGGAGCAATAGAGTGTTGTTAGACGCTTACCATTGTTAGTATTAGTTACTATGATTGTAACATTCGCAAGTGGGAGCTATTGGTTATGCTCAAGTCAAATCGGTAGCTATACGGCCGAAAATTACGTGAGCCTATTGAGGTACACACGTATACATTTAGAGAGCATTTATTAATAATAGTTAATATGTTTATTGTATACTATTAATTATAATCAATATAATTCACAAAAGAAGATAACAGTTGTTAGTACGTTAATCTAACAGTTAGCCGTCGTTAAGTCCTAAATTAACGAGTATCGTACAAGTTAATTACTTAGGGACTAATTAGCAAAAGAGCCCATGGACACCTTCTAGGGGTCCCACCATATTGCAGGGGTAAAGGAGGGTTAATGATGAGTGCTCAAACACTCATCATTTTATAGCCATTTTAGACCGTAAAAATACTAAAAACACCCAAATATGCCTAATTATACTGCAAATATCCCTGGATTGTGTTTTTATGTGTTTTAGGTACAAAAGGATTGAAAACAGGTGAAAAATAAGCAAAGTATGATGAATTGGCAGAATCAGTCCCCTGACTTTCAGAAATATGCAGATTTGGTCCCTGGTGGAATATTTTTGGATGAAAGGTCAACATTGGTCCTTGGGAATTCACAAGTTGTCAACATTGGTTCTTGGAATGGAAGTTTGAGGAATTTACATTTTGGTCCCTCAAGTTTCAATATTTGGCAGTTTTAGTCCCTAGAGGTCCAAAAGTGGAAAATTACATTCATGGACCTTGGATTATTCATATATGGCAGAAATGACCCTTGGAACAACTTTGGAAAAGTGCCAATCTCAGCCCTTGAATTTCAGGAAAATTACATTTTTGGTCCGTGTTATAATTCCAATCCAAACGGACCCTTGTTTTTACTATTATCCAAACCAACTCCAAATCCAATCCAAATACAAACCTTGGCCCAAAAAAATCATCCAAGCCCAAAACACCCTTAAGCCCTTTTCCCGTTTTATTAATAAAACGTGCACCAGGTCAAATAGTCAACCCCCTTCCCTTTCCCACCTTTTCTCTGGTTTCCTGGCTCAATAGTATACCTCCATTGTACCTTCTCCAAACAACTTTGTCTCCCCCCTCCATTCCCCAAACAACCTACCCAGCCACCCTATACCTCACAAATACCAACCCACTTTGCCTTCCCCCTCCTCCACGCTGGCAATCCACAACCTCAACATGGCGCCAAAACTGGTTCAAGGGTTAAGATGAAGCAAAAGCCAATTCAACTGCTGGGATTTGTCCAAAAAAGCACAAGGAAACAAGCACAAGTGATGAAATAAGCCTTATTTTCCTCTTAGTATAAATAGGTTCAATTGTAAGCCCTTGGAGGCAAGTAGTTTTAACTAGTTCTCTTAGTTTAATTTATGTACTCAGCTTTCCAGTTTTAATATAAGTTTTTCAGATTAGAACCTTGTTATTCATTTTCAGTTTCAATAATTATTCTTAAGTTTTTGCAAAACCTTGTCTTAAATTGTATTGTTGTTTCAAACTTTCCATTAGCTCACTTAAGCTCTCATAACATAAAAAGAATACATAAAAGTGGACCAGGTAGTTTCAAATGACCACAGGGATACCTTTGCATAGACCTTGGAAAGCAAATGGAATTGGCAAGAGGGACTTTACCAGCTTATTCTTTGAATAAGCTGGAGCTTGTAGCAGTTCAAGGCACCCTAGTTTAGCTAGTGGATGAGGTTACAAGTTCTTGATTTTTAAATTCTCAATTTTAGTTCAATTATTTCATAACTTGTTCTTGTTAGTTTCTGTTGTTAGTTGTTGTTTGTTCTAGCTTTTTCATGTTTATGTTAGCCTAAAATCAGGTAAATCTTAGTCTCATGGCTTGAAAAATTGGTCCTTTAGAAATCTCCTAAGCAGTCTATAAGGGGGTGTTTGGATTTGGGTATTCAACTGACCTCATAAGCTTTTCAGTGGATAACACTTATTGAAACTGCTTTCTTAGTGTCCATTTAGAGTAGTTTGAGCATCAAATTGATAGGTTTTAAGTTAAAAGTCAAAGTTGGCCTATAATTTTTCATAACAGTGGGACTGTTGGGATTTGAGAATCCATATTCATCAAATCAGCTTATATCTTGATAAGTTTGCTTAGTATAGTCTCAACTTAGGTTAATATATCATTTATAATCATCTAGGGTAGGTTAAGTTTCATCAAAGTCAAAATTGCCAAAAGTGAAAAGTCAAAGTGCCAAAAATTGCTCAAAAGTTGGTGGATTTTTAATTTGTTCATGGTTAGGAGTTATGGATTGAAATTTTGGGGATTTAGACTTTGCCAGCTTGTGATTACTAGACTAATTTAGTTTAATTTTAGAATTTTTTTCTTGATAACTTTTTCATAGCTCAAAGTTGCCCGCCCAGTTGAAGCTTTAACTGCCCTACACCCAACATGTTCATTTTGACCCGTTTTTCTCACAGCCATTTCAAGCTCATTTCTTGAGCTTAAGGCCTGATTTTTTGTGCTTTGGGGAAACCACTAGGCTGCCTTGTTGCATGTGTAGTTTATTTGCCCTTTATTGCTTGCTTGCTCGTTTATTTTTGCTCCACAACTCACCCCCATGGCCACTGATTGCTGCTAAAGCATCAGCAACTCACTGAGCTTTGTTGATGCATGTTCCAGCTTTTGTTTGGCTTATTTTTTTGTGCTTTTAAGCTTATTTAGATTAGATTGAACCTATGCAAGCTTGTGTTTAGCTTATAGTTAGCTTGTACTCAATTTTGAATAGGTTTTGGCTTGTGCAAAACTTTGAGCTTAAACACTCCACTGTTGGGTATAAAGCTTTGCATAAGCTTGGTTCTAGCTTTTCAGTAAAAGCTCTTTTTCAAAAGTTGTTCATTGTTGTTGGTTAAATGTTTTGCTAAATGAAAATTTTAAAAAAAAATATACAGTGCGAAAAGGTCTGGGCAAGGTTCGAACCCCAGACCTCTAGGCTCAATCAGACACAAACACACCACACCACAACCAGTCGCCCTTGGGTCTTTTTCCAATCATACTTTGCAAAGTTTAATATTAGACCCTTGTTGTTTGTTTGGTTTAAATAAGATTGTCAGCTAATTACTGCTTATTGTGTAATGTAGCCCGACTTTTTATATTTTTCATATATTAATATTAACTTGTAAAATTTGTTAAAAAAGTTTCAGAATTTTCAGATTAGTTTCAATATTTATTAGAATTTAATTAGTGTTTAATAGTAATTAATTCACAATAAATATAATTTTTATTGAAATTTTAATTTTCTTTTTTTTTTTAATTTCTTTTGTCATCTAGCACGTAGGAAAATTATTTGCAGACCCTTAGGACTAGTGTAGCTTAAAAATCACTTTTATTTGTTGTACATTTACGTTTATTTTAAATTTAAACGTACGTTTTTAGGTTTTTGAACGTTTTTAGATTATTTAGTTTCGCGTGATTGTTCATATAGTTTGTCTAAGCTATTTTCTTTTATATTTTCTTCATTTTACCAATCATAACCTTTTCCCGTTGAAATCACCCGATCACATTACGTTTAAAATATCATTCACGCCTCATCGGGATATAACGACCTGGGGAAACTCTATACTCCTTGGAGAATTGGCACAAGTTGTTTGACCATATTGACCATATTCGTGGTTGACTTTGGTTGACCGTTTGGAGCCAATCAGTTAACTTGTAAGATTTTGTATTAATATATAAGAAGGCCTCTAGGTCCTCATTATTCACTAATTCAAAATCTAAACACTTTCCTCTCTCCTTGTCAAATAGAAATCGGCAAACACCCATTTGTTTGGGTATTGCCTTCGTTTCTTCTCTACGACAAGCATTCGTGCCTTGTTCGTGGTTCGTAGGTTAACACTAGAATCCTAACGCTCTCGTTAGATGTGTAGAGTGAGCATTCGATAGAGATCAACTCAGTTGATTTGGTGTTTCGTGAAGATCAAGATCAACATTTGGAGTTTATCTATTTTTCAATAGATTCTAGGTTACTATTTTATGTGTTTTACTTACGCGTTAATTCTTAACATTATAGATCCATCCGTTGCATACTTGTAGTATTGATGGTTTAATCAATATGAAATCCTAACTGTCTCATGACGCTTGAATCACAAGAGGTAAAACTAAACCCTTCTCAATTTGATAAGAATTTATATGTTAATAAAATGACATTGATAAACTTGTTGAAATTAATAATGTAAAAGCTAAAAGAAAAGCATAATTTTGAATTAGAACGAATAGAATTTAACAAAATCAATGAACTTTAACTTGAGGTAAAGATAGTTGCCAAAGCTAAAGAAGTAACTGAAACTTGTATAAGTTGTGAAAAATTTACATATGAGGTTAACTCTTTGAAATGTGATGTTTTTAAGCTTCAAAAAAAGACGTTGAGCTATCAAAATTTAAAAAGATAAGCGGTATTTTAGATAACATGTTGAACATTGCTAGCTATATCAATGTGGCTTGGTATTTCAAAATGTTGTGTAATTTTGTGTCATTGAACATTGACCTTGATGGTCTCAGAAGAAGGGTTAGATTTCCATCCAAGAACCTGCAATAGCTATTGTTTACACAACGTTTTGATGAACACGTGTGGGGGCACTCGACACTCTTTGATTTAATTTATGGTGGTTTATAAAAAGATGAAGAGGTCCATAATATTGTTAACCATAGTGGAAATCAATTTCATGTTTATGGCAAGAAGAGGTCTAATATCTTAGACTTTTTCACAATTTAATGCATTGAGTTATGTTATATATTTATAAAGCTTTAACAAGTTTATCTGTAGTGGAAATAGGTTTATAAATCTAAAAAGGTTTATGTATTTGTGATGTGGCATAATTATAAACCTTTGTAAAGGTTTATTATAGTAGATGCTCTAAGCAGATGGCAAGCAAAATTGATTTACAATTATATAGATATTTATAGAAAAGATCTCTAATATAAATCCAATAATATGCAAAAAAGTATATTAAATGTTTTCATTCAGATCTCCTGCAAAACCCTTGTAGAGGTTTCGTTATTCCAAGAGAAAATTATTTTGAAGACAGACATTTATTTATAAGGTGGTTAAATACTTTAGTTTGCAAGATGATTATCAAATTCTTAAAAGGGTTTTTAGATCAAATTTGCAAACTTGTTATTGTACCGAAAGAGATGGAGGAAGAAAGCATTACACCACAATTAGAATATGTTCCGAATGAGTTGATTCATCATATACAATCATTGATGCCCGCAAAAGTTGCCGCCCGCACATGTGTCTTGTCCAAGTCATGGCTACACGCTTGGTCTACCATTCCTACCCTCAGGTTTACAACATGTGTCACTAACGATCTTCTCACCAAAGAAGAAGAAACGGACTACATCAAGTTGATTGATCGCACTCTTTTACAGTATCTCAACAACAATATGTCAATTGAACGTCTTCAAATTCACTTAGACATCCACAACTCGTCATTGTCTTCTCTTGCTGAAAAATGGTTTCGGTCATTAGCTTCCAGAAATTGTCTCAAGGAGCTTTCCCTAACCGTATGTGGTAAGAAAATTGCTTGGCATTATAATATTTCTTGCCTTACAGTTCCAGGTGAGATATTTTCTTGTGAAAAATTAAATACAATAAGTTTAATAGTTGATCACCTAACAAGTAGCGTCACGGTGAATATGAATGTTGTGATGATCAAGTGTTTGTTCCTACGAGTACTAGAGTTGGTAAATGTCCGCATAAGTAGTGAAGAGGCGTTTAATAACTTACTTTGTTGTTGTTTCTTACTTGAGAAGATAAACATTTTCTTTCGCCAAGATTTTAAGGTTATTAAGGTTAAAAACCTTCGCTGTCTTCAGGAACTGAGAATAAAATTAGCAGGTGCCAAAATAAACGACAGCGTGGAAATTTACGAGGTCCCAATTCTGCGTGTGTTTGATTACGACGCCTTTCCCAAGTATACCTTCAAAATGGATTTATTAGAGAGTGTGCGAGAATTGGTTTTGTTTCGTAAATTCGTAGATGGTGCATTTGTCGATATGATCAACTCAAAATTTCCTTTACTTGAGAGTTTGACTCTTACATTGTTGCAGTGTAGGGTAGAAACCATTGGCATAACTTGTGAGTCCTTAAAGAGATTGACTCTAAACTTGTGCAAAGATAATCAAATCAACATACAAGTTTACGCTTCAAAGTTACTTTATTTCTCTTATGAAGGCCTGAAAATGCCTACTCTCTTGTTTCCAACTAATACCCCCGAGCATATTAACCTCATACTAAAATTTTATGATATCAATCCCCTTGATCTATCGTTCTTTATGAAAATGAGAGAAGCACTAAGTTTATCAAGCAGCTTTGACATTGAAATAATAAATCTTTATATGCGATTGAACATTGACCTTGATGATCTCAGAAGACGGGTTCCATCGTTTACAGCTAGAAACGTGCAACAGCTGTCATTTACACGACGATCTTGTATAGACAACATGTGGGAGCACTCAACACTATTTGATTTATTTTTTTCGATCTGCTATCCCCATTATGTTAACGCAAATTATGGGCCGTTTAAATCCAATAACTACTTGTATAAGAAAAATGTAAGGCAGATGATGGAAAAGAAAAGGCCTGAGCTAAAAGATGTGGAAATAAAAAATCTTCATAATGGAAAATGGGAAAGCCTGGCAAATTTTCACAGAAGCTTTAATGAGGAGGCCAATGACTACAATTCAGATGAGTTCAAGTTAACTTGGTGTTCTTGAAAGAACTTAATTAACGTGCTTTGCTCATCATTTGATTTAAGTTTTAAGTACTTTGCAACAACATAAATTACATCCACAGATTCATAGTTTTTTTTTTTTTTTTTTTTTTTTTTTTGACCTAATTTTCTTTTTATTTTAATCATATGTTCTGTTTTTTATTCAAATTATGATTTTGTTTGCTCTGAGTATGTTAAATGTTGCTGCTCGTGGCGGAGGCATGAATGCTGTCATTGTGTGCAGTTGCCAATTGCCAACACTGTATGTTAAAATGTTAAATGTGTTGAATTTGAGGTCAAACTTATTACAACAAACTTTTACACTTCAACTTGAAATCAAATTGGTTTATATCTTAAAACCAGCATTATTAGTCCTATTTTTATTTCTGCCTTGCAACGTGTATTTTGTTTTCAGAAACTTTAGTACGATTCATAAAAGTTGAGGAAAGTTGGTAAGTTTGACCATGAAAGTCAAAGTTATTAAAGATTACAGATCTTTCCTCCCGATGCAGACATAAGAATCATTTTTATGACAAGGAAAAGAAAGCTACAGGTTCTTCAGGGTCGGTACTAGCCACATCATAAGCAACACCATAATTGTGACGAAACACTTGCTGTTGCTTGCAGTAAAGCTTGTGCATAATGAAGGGATTTCACTACCAAATTTTAATTCCAAAGCGTCTTAGAATCAGTATATCAGTAGTCGCTTGCAACTTGAATTCCCATCATTACGCTACCATTTCCACAGCAAACGAATATTTGTCGATGCTGATGCTAAAGTAGCATTTCCTGAATTTGTATATATCAATCTTAAATCTGTTTGATCAAAACATATCATGTCAATATTTTGTCATATGTCGTCACCTCCGTGATATGAATATATCTGTCCAATTTGCCTTGAATATGCAATGTCATCATCATGATATAGAGTTTGTTATAACTGTCTTATTTACTATGTTTAGGTGACGTGCTGTTAACAATTGCTAGATATCAGTATTTGTCTTTTCTCGTCTCTTCTTTGTTAGATCCTGGACGACAACATAGATATCACAATTTTTTTATCCAAATCAAATTTGTTTTGATATATTGCTATGGGCTTATTTGTTAAAACTTTAACACTTTTACAATAAGAACTTACAAAATGTTAAGAATCTGTAAAAAACGAAAGTTGACTAGTCAAGCTGACCCGACTCGCTCTTATCACAATGAAACAAATGAAGGATCACATGTCTCTCACAGCTGGTTACATGTAAAGACAATCCTAACCTCTTTGAAGCCCTTACAAATGATGTCAAATATATAATCCTTGAGCACAAAAGACAATCTCGACCGCTTTCTAAGTTTATAAAAACACGCGTCCTCTATGTAGATTTTAGTCATCATAAGAACATAGAAAAAAGTAGAGAAAGATAGGTTGTGTTTGTGCAGATGGCAGAGAGTAGTACAAAGACTAAGGTGATGGTGGCAATTGATGATAGTGAGTTTAGCGAGTATGCTCTCACTTGGGCGCTCAAAACGCTTGGATCTACCTTTGCAGATTCGGAACTTCTTATCTACACCACCCGGACTCCCGTTGATATCAGCTATTTCTATGCATCTTCTTGGGGAAGTAAGACGTTCTCTCGTTAAATTTGACTAAGATTCTTTATGTAAACCTGCATATTATTTCACTTGTTTTATTAGCAATTTTACTTTTGTGCATATCTGGATCGTTAAAATATAGCTTTGTGTCCCTGTATCACCTTTCTTATATAAAAAATCATCATTCTCGAAAGCCGGTTTTTTGCCTACAAAATGGCACAGCACCATCTTTAATGACTCAAATGTAAAAGAAATGATACATTGGCTAAAATGAGACAAAAGAAATAGCACGTTAGTATTGTATGCAAAAGAAAAGACCCTATTAAATACTCTTGAGAATATATATAGGTTACCAAATTCTGTTGCATTGTCTGCGGTTACTGCAGCTGCTGAACTAATAAGGAAGCTGAAAGAAAGTGAAAACAAAGAAGCTCTTGACTTGCTAAAGAAAGCT
Source organism: Artemisia argyi (assembly GCA_030686995.1). Classification (NCBI taxonomy): domain Eukaryota; kingdom Viridiplantae; phylum Streptophyta; class Magnoliopsida; order Asterales; family Asteraceae; genus Artemisia; species Artemisia argyi. Next base: position 43,814,490 of record CM060680.1, read on the forward strand.
AAAACTACCTGCAGTGAGTATGGGGTGCGATTTCGCTTTTACTTTCGTAAATATGGATAATTTTTTAGTTCTCGTTATAAAGAAATGTTTACGTTTTTCTTAACTTGCAGATCGCTGCAGAAGGAATTGCGGAGATTGAAGACCCAAAAGTGGCCATATGCAATGCAGTCGAGAAATTAAACGTTCAGTTGCTTATTGTTGGCAGTCACGGTCGAGGAGCTTTAAACAGGTTAGCCTAAGTTTTATAGAAACAAGCATAACGTGTTACAATAATCATTTTTATTTATTTATTTATTTATTTTTTCACTCAACAGGGCTTTTTTGGGGAGCGTAAGCAATTACTGTGTCAACCATGCCAAGTGCCCGGTTCTTGTCGTGAAGAAAACAAACTGAATATGTAAAGTTGTCTATTGTGATTATGTTCACATATGTTCATAAATAAAGCTTTCAGCTATTATTAAGATGATCATAATACATCCTGACAATCAAATGTCACTAGTACAAAAGAGACTATTCGAATATTCGATTCAGGGTTGCTGCCAGTCTAACACCACCTTGAGCTAATCGCATGTTCACAATGGGTAAACGAGACAGGAAATATTCATCTGCAATTACAAAATGGTTTGTTAAATTACATATCATGACACTTTATTATCAAAAGTGAACCAAGTTGTGTGAAATGTCTTACCTCTAAGAACTGAATCATTTGCAACTCCTTTGTATGCCCAATTACATGCAGCTTTTATTCCTTCACTTGCATATCTGTTCAAGGTATTCAATTTTAAGATATGAGTTTATATGCTCATGCTATAGTTTATGAATAGTTTAAGGATGGTTTCGTGTACATGTTTGGGCAAGTCGTTTGATTTCCGCTGCAGTATTCCCACTTTTCTACTTGATCTGCCCATTCGTTCTGCCAAAAACAATTCGAAGCTAATAAAAAGGATAAACGTCTTTCATGTAACTTAGTTTATTACAAGTATTGTTTTAGTCTCTGTATCATTTTTGTACATCTATGTCACCAAAATATTGCTTTATATCTTGTTTGCGCCATTTTATAACCAAAAGATCCTCAGAAGTGGATTTCCATAGATGATGTTATTGACATAAAAATTAAATATGTATGAATAATGTTAATGACTCAAATATAAATAAACCATTTGGAAAAAGAAAAGAAAAGAAAAAAAGAAAAAGATAAAAAAAAAAGTTCTTGTACCGTTATGTTTCTTTGAATTGCATCGATATAATTCTCAACGCTAGAACCATAGAACCTATCTTCTGCAGACTCGATTATGCTATCATCCCAAACCTGCAAAAAAAATTCATAAGCACATTCACTTTTTAAGCAAAATATATCTAGCTGATATTTTTTTAATTTGGAAGACTTACATGATGAAGTACAGCTTTTCGTGTAAACCAATGTACCTCGATTGTGTTCCCACCCCTATCTGAAGTGAATCCTACATGTAACGGCTGTAAGAGCCAAAATGGGCTCAGTTAGTTGATATTAGAAACAATTAGTATTATTCGTACCAAACATGAAATACGAATAAGTACTTGATGAATGTCTCCCATGAAATGAGAAAGGAAGAGTAGTGATTCTGTTAGATTATCTGCAAATCAAAAAGTCAAAGACAATGTCAACTGTCAAGTAGGTTCGTTTTCAGGTTTAAAACTGGTATGATAGAGTTATTGATGCAAAGTTCATTTATAATCAGAAATGTTGACAAGTAAATATATGTAGAGTAAATCTTTTGATATATATGAATATGACCCATATCATTTTGAGTTTAAAAAGTACCAAGTTTGACTTTATAAGTCAAAGTACTAGAATCTACAAAGGAAAAAAGAGTTACACTGAGATGTTGGATTGCTATATTCAAGCAGTTGTCCTGTGTAGTTTCTAACTGCACCAGCTACACATCTTCCCATCACTCCGTCTGCATCCTTGCAGTCCCCTGCATTGTACATTTTTCAATTAGGTAACGGGTCAAAACGGGTTAGGGTCAAAGTAGGTAAGTTTGTATAAGTTTACATAGGACATGTTTAGGTGATATAAGACCAAAAAAAAAGAGGTAATATGATTTAGAAGGCCTTATTCGTTAAAAATATAATTTGGCCGACTTTTAACGTGTTTGTAATAAAAAGAACCAAAACCGAACAATAAGTAAATGGCTTACTGGTGGATTGGTAAGTACAAAGGTTATCAGGGGTGTCGATATAATGAAGTGCCGACGACCAATGATATCTAAACTTGACATGATCCGCCCACGAGCATAGACTTGCCAAATCACCCTTTGCATACTGCGGTAACAACTGATTCACTGCATCGGCTGCTGCTTGACTCAACCTTCCTTGAGCTATTCTGCATGTTGCAAAATGGCCATCGACACCCCAACCGCGAATTGTGACCGGTAAAACAAACAAGAGCACCAATGCAAAAAGTCTCAAGGACTCCATTTGTGAACAGAAGTTAGATATTTTGTTGTTGGGTGATTTATGTTATGTGATAAAGTGTGAATGATATGATGTAATATTGAAATGTGAACAAACTTTATAGGAGATATGCCGTTATAGGTTATTTTTGGATAGTGTTTACATTTGTCTACATAGTATGATTTCATTGTAACAAGATTATTGTTTTTGGATATGGAAGTTTGTTTTGTTTCTTTTGAGGCAACGTGGTAATAAAGGCAATCAACCGAATTAAAAACCTGTTTTATGGTATGGTTGAATATGCTACTTTCTTTGAATAAAATGATTGACAATTATGTTGTGACGAGATCCATCTTCGAATGGTGTTGTCATTTGAACCGGATCTTGTCTCGTTGGTTGTAATTTTTCTTCAACATTGTTGAAGCTCAATGATGTATATATATTTTCTTTGCCAACAAGAAAATAAAAAATAAGAAATGATCGAATAAAAATAAGAAATGATTGACAATTAATGCTTCCTCACAAGTGTTCAAAAAGGGAATTATGTGGTTTCTATAACTTTTTTTACATTAAATTAGAGTCGTATATTTGGTTCAATTAATATATTTTGGTTCACACATATGCCGGGATTTGTTTTGATAGCTACACCTTCAACCGTATGACAGCCACCTTTAACCATCACATTAATTTTACTCTTTGAAATTTTGTTTAAACTGAACACTAACATTGTGGAGTATCTAATGCCGGATCGATGGCCAAACACACAGCAATGAATTAAACAAGAACTAACCCGAATTGCCTCTTGGGCAAATCTTTATAACTTGTAATCAAATAACCAAAAGTCTAAAAATCCCTAAAACACTAACCTTCTAAGTCCAACAAAACAAATAAATAAAATCCTTAACAAATATGGAAAAGAAAAACAAATAAAAAAAGTACTAAACAAAACTCGAAAATTAGAAAAAAAAAAAAAGAAAAAAAAAAAAAAAAAAAAAAAAAAAAAAAAAAAGCCACTTTTGGCCCCTAAACAGCTCTGAATGGCTAAAAGCTGCCTGGGCTTATGGCAAAAGCCATGAGTCTTGCGCGTTTGCCCGTTTTACATCAACTATGCGAATTTCGTTGAATTCTATCACCCAGATCAACTTTAGCAAAATAGGATGAACACATATTGTCAATTGAATCGGTGCCAATAGTATGGGATAAGGAATGATATATGCCAAAAACTATAAGGGTACTGGCAATGGAAGCGGCATGGGCTCGATATGAAACCAAACCGCACGGCAACACCATTGCCACCTACGCGGTTTGGTGGCGGTATGGAGGGCAGCGACATGGATCACCTAGACGGCATGGATCAAATGTGAACGTTGGAGCTTTAATTTTTTGAAACGTTGGGATAAAACTATCCGTTGGGAGTGGGGTAAATAAAAAATAAAAAAAAAAAATAATAAAAATAAAAAAAATAAAAAAATCTTTATAAATACTAGACTTTTACATTTGTAAAATCACTTCCGATTCAAATTACCACTTCCTTCTATATCTCATACTTTAAAAAAAAATTGTAGCATGGATCCAAGAAAATCAAAAGGTGTTTCAACCTCAACAAGATGTCGTGGACGGGTCTCTCGATCACAACCCGTTCGTCCGCAAGTTCCACCGATGAATCCACAAGACCATCAACACCAAATGAGTCATCAATCGGCCTACTATCCCCAACCTCCACCGATGAATCCATACCATCAACACTAATATTTTACCCAACCTTCACCAATGAATCCAAGCCAATACAATATATCAATGACAAGTGAGTTCGACCTGTTCAATGACTACCGTGAAGGTCCTTCGCGGCGTGAACCAAGTGTCGAACGAGAACTACCGCTATATGATTACGAGGATGATGATGTTGATTTTGTTCCCGAAACGCAACCACAAACTCAAATCGGTATTAATTCATAATTTTATTTGTTATAATTTCGTTGATATATTATTATTCGATATACTTGTTATAATTTTATATGTTATATTTATTTGCTATATTATTATTTGTTATACTTGTGGTAATTTATTTGTTATATTATTATTTGATATACAAGATGATGAAGATGTTCAAGGAAAAAAATGGATAGAAAAAACTTGGACGTCGGCCGAAGAGGTGGTTTTGGCAAAAGCCTGGGTTCATGCCTTGACATGTCGAAAAGTCGGGAATAAACAAAGTAGAGATAGTTTTTGGGGTAGAATTCTAGATCATTTCAAGGATACGTGAAAGATACTACTCGAAGTAATCATAGCTTGAACACAAAGTGGCAAAATATGAATGCCGTCATTGGTGTCTTTAACGGGCTATTCATCCAACAAGTAATTTTTACGTGCAATGAAGTTCTACAACGAACCGCACGATCACATAGCCAATCAGGTTATGCGAGACATTACTATTGCCAAAAAATGTTAGTACGCGGAGAAATATGCATGGCCTACGATTTTTAGATATAATTAAGTTTTTTTTTTTAAGTATTATGTAATTTTCTTTTAATTATTAATAAAATATTATGTTTTTATTAAATTGTTAATTATAATTTATGAAAATAAAAAATAAAAGAATAAAATTAGGTGAGGTATGAGATCATGGTTGCCACTAAAAAAATATGGTGAGATATGAGAGAAACATGAATGAGTTGGAATGATATTATTGATGGGTAGTAAAGTATAAATAAAGTATGGATCATGACTGCCACTGCCCTAAACCACAAAGGATGCTTTCTGCAGTTTACTCTAAATAAATGTCTTGTACCATAAAAATGTGCACCTTTTTATTTTCTTATAAAAAAAACTCTACCCAACCCATTAGGTTCCTTGTTTTCAAGAGGATCTAAAATAAACGAACAATAAAGTGTAGAACATTATTAGTAGGATAAAGAATAGAAAACATACACTATGGTTTTCATTATGCCCGCTTATCGCATGCTCGCATCCATTTTTATTTTTATTTATTTTTTTTATTTTATTTTTTTTAACATTAAATGCTCGCATCCATCTCGAATTAAATCTTTTTGGCAAAGAAATAACGTTTCAAGTTTCATCATGGGTTATGGGTTCACACACCACTAACATATGATTCACATACCACTATTTTTTTTTTGGAGTTGATACTCTCACCACATTTTTTATGCAAATACCACAACTGTGCATTGCAGTGTGTATGGTACAATACTGTATGCACAAGTTGTGGTGCAAGCATCAAAAAATATGATGATAGTATCAACTCATTATTTTTCTTTTTTTATAATTTTGTTTTTATTAAAAAATACGAAATAAAAAAATAAGCAAAAATTATAAAGTTTGATTAGTTAAAAGTATTAAAATTAATACAAAAAATACAGAGCAGAAAATTAAAATAATTGTCATTATTCTGTTAATAAAATAAGTAAAACTGCCCGAAAAAAACATGAGACATAAACCATAAAGTTAAAATAGTAAAAGTTAAAATATACAGAATAAAAATCATTAAAAATTGTCTTGCACTGTTAATAAAGTAAAAAATAAAATGGGAGGGTAATCGGTGTGCAAACCCTATAACCTTCATTATATGTGTTTGAATTTGCATTAGGCTCGGGGCGAGATTTAAATTTGGCTTGATAAGTAATGACCTTAGATTATAATTTATAAAGTTACATAAAAAGTTGTTTATTTTCTATTTTACTAAAAAAATTGGCTTAAAATGAATAGTAATAGAGCATAGATTTTTCTCGTTTAATTACTTGTTATTTAAATATTAGACAAAAATACATTGTTGGTCCTTAAACTTGTCTAAAAAACATCATCGGGGCCCGAAACTTGTGATTTTCGTCGTCGTGAGTCCTTTTTTCAAGTTTTTGAGGTCGACTGCGTTCTTTGACTCGTAATGCTCTGGTCAACCCCGTTCCTTTCAGTTTCAGTTTGTCTTTAGTCCGAGGCATAATCGTCCATTTCGCAATTTCGCTATACCAAGACTGTATTATTTCCGCATGTCATATCTCTCTTACCGCTCCATAAACACATAGATTGCCTCTTTTTTTCGTCCCAAAACTTTCTTTACAAGAATTATCACAATTCACAAACCCTCATTGCATGTCACAAAACCAGTTCCACATTATTCAGAGTTCAAAACATGGATTTTACTTTGTGGAAAGTAAGAAGAGATCCAGGTTATCCAGTTGATAATACCGTTCTGTACAACTATGCTAAGAAGAAATACGGTACGTTTTGTTGTTATAATCGTTGGAATATCTAATAGGGGCATATTTTATTTTGCAATTAAGGTTTGATAATGTGCTTTATTCTATTGATATGTTTCAGGTGGTAGATCTAATATGTTTAGCATGAGGGTTCAACACAATGGTATTTTTAAATACTGGTCTGGTAGAATATACGATGGAGATATGAAAACTTTAGTTAATTTGGTTGATGTTGATAGTGTGTCAGTTGAAGATTTGGATGTTCTTATGTATGAATTGGGTTATGAGCTAGGTCAAAAAAAATTACTATTACTTTGTTAAGTCTGTTAGTAATTTAGATGATGGCTTGTATAGCTTAAGTGAGACTGTGAATTTACAGATATTAAAAGATCTTGTTGATGACCATAAGATGATAGAAGTTTATGTTGAAAATGGTAAAACAAGACTGGATGTTAATGAAATGTCACCAAAGTAAATTAGGACAATTATTGCTGATGTGGATGCAACAAAGAAGAAGACAGCTCTTGCTATTGTTCCACATTGCTCAAAAAAATTGTTCTTAGAAAACATTGTTAATAATCCTGTGGTAGAGGATTTAAGTCAAGTTACACAACTACCTTTGGAAGTCAATATTTTGGACAATCTAGTCAGTTGCCAGAAGCTGTTGCAGAAGCTGAAAACAAAGATTCATGGATTTGGTTTTTTTGAATGTCTAGCAGATGATCTTGACTTGCAGCCAAATTCAAACTACACTTTTATCAGCGACAGAAAAAAAAGGTGATGTTAATTTATAGTTGATTATATTCACTTACATTAATGATAAATGATACTTTTATTAGTAACAAATAGATGTTCCTTTATGCATTGTATCATTCCAGCTTTAACAGCAGTATTCCCTAGTGCAGAACACATATTCTGTTTGAGGCACATCCATGAGAATATAAAATTGCAATAGAATGCTAGAGCCTACAAGGAACATTTGTGGAGATGTGCAGCAGCAACAACCATCCAACAATTTGAGGCAATAACGCTTGCATTCAATAGTTTTATCGAACCTGCCCATGATTGGTTAAGTAAGATCTTTTGATGTTCAACATTGTTTAACATCGTTGTCTGTATCAACCAAATCACTGTCTAAGTGTACATCTTTTGATGTTCAACATTGTTCAACATCGTTGTCTGTATTACTAAAACATGTTCTATACATGTGTAGGTAGAGCTCATTCTGATGTGTTACTTAATAACATGTGTGAAGTGTTTAATCAGAAACTAGTGGGAGGTAGGCACCAACCCATCATTACTGCTTTAGAATACGCAAGAGAATATTGTATGAATAGAATAGTGAATGTTGTGCATGTAATTGAAAAGTGTGCCGGACCATTAACACTAAAGGCAACACACACGTTAGACCTGATTAAGAAATAGGCTTATAAGTACATTGTTTTACGGACTGAAGGAGATAACAATTAGGTTAGTGGATGGGGAGATAAGTGTTTTGTGAATGTTGAAGCTAGGGCTTGTACTTGTAGAAGATTGGAGCTTACAAGTATGCCATGTAAACATGTTGTTGCTACCAATCGGTATATGAGGTTCAATGAAATGCAAGTCGGATCTTTAGAATCATGGGTTCATCCATGTTACTTGCTTAAGACTTGGGAGGAAACTTACAAACACACCATCCAGCCCATAAATGGTTATCAACATTGGAAAAGGTCAAATGTGCCAACAATCATTCTTCCACCTAAACATCATAAACCATTGGGTAGGCCATGAAAGAAAAGAATTAGGGCTTTTACTGAAAATGATGATAATGATAAAGATAGTAAGTTGTCACAGTCTAGTAGGAGTGTAGTTTGTGGTATTTGTGGCAATGTTGGACACAAAAAGAAAACACGTCTTGGGCTAGGAGGTGTAACATGAAGTCAAGGCAGTCCCCCCCCCCCCCTCAGTCTCAAAAAACAGGTTCATCCTAGCCAAAAGTTTCATCAAAGAAGAAGACAAATGTTAAAGATAACAACTTTGAAGCAAATGAACAATCTCAATGTCAAACTTAATCTCAAAGTCATATGCATGAAACTTGTGGTCAATCTGAAAGTCATTCTCAACCAAGTGTGGTCCAGTCTCAATCTTGGAAGTCAAGTTGATGTTGCTTCTGGTGTGTCTCCAAAACAATTGTGTATAGGAAGAAGATTATAGCAGCAAAGATGGTTTCACCACAAAAAAAATATGGGTCAAGTATTTCAAAGACAATGTTTTTCATCAAATATATAATTCCTAGACAATATTTTCTATCTTTAAACAATGTGTGTTTCTGAACTTTGTAGACTACAAAATTTTATGCATTTGGAAATATATCCATTTGCATTATATTAAGAAATCATCTCATGTTAGTCTATGGGAATAATTTAGTTTTAAATGTATCAATTTGCCAGTTTACCCATTTCTACATATTGTTGCAAGTTCATACAGATAGTTATAAGTGTTGACTTTTACAAAGTTAATTACTATCATTATACATGAAAATTGACTATTGAATAGTTAATTACCAGCTTGCATTCATACTTGGATAATGTTTCTCTATTTTGACAAAGAGCAATGAAGAATCAACAATGGATGAACAACACCAGACCAAGTTTATATTCATACTTGAAAGTGGTGTCTGTTCATCAATCGTTGATACTTCATCCATCTTTGATACTTGGATCTATCTTACTTGAATATGTGTTTGTGAGTTGGATAATGTTATTCTATTTTGACAAAGACCAATGAAGACTCATAAATGGATGAGCAACAACAAATCAATTTTATGTTGATACATCCATCTTTGATCATTTTACTTGGATGTGTTTGAATTGGATAGTGTTTGTCTGGCTACTCATGTAAGCAAATGCATTTTTTGGGCAAGGACCTACTAATAAACCAATAAAGGCAGCACAAGAATATAATATTTATACTGTTAGCCAAGGACCAAAGTAGATGAAGTCAATATTTTGTAGTAGTCAACCAACATTGAAGCTTCCTAAACACACAAAACAAATTACTATATATAACATCTACTTTCTTGAAGGGATCCAAAACACAAAAATCAGTGACTTTCTAAAGCCACTTAATAAACCATAGGCAAACTAAAATGATGACTATCCAGGAGAATACACCGAAGTTCCTCAAACGGAAAACTTTCTCCTTCTCAAAAAGGAGGTCAGCTATTGATGCTTGGTGAGCAGCCTCTAGCTCGTTTGCCTTGTCGACTGCGTTAATAGACTTCAACTTCTCAGCAATGAGGCCGGCTTGGCATTCTTGTAATGCCGTCTCATTCCTGTGAAGGTGTTTCCGCAAGTAGAGGATCCCCTCCCTTGCTCTCGGTGGCATGGGTGGATCGTACCACCCATTGATGGGATATCTTGATCCCGAAAAAGCAAAAATAAAGAGTTAGGGATCACACTGAAGCTTAAACTCATAACTTGAAAAAAAACTTTTAATCTGAAACAACCATTACACTTAAACCATTATTAAACTATAAACGTGACATTTTAACTGAAAAAACACAACCATTAACGCACCTCAACTGGACATGAATAGTAACGCCTTCCGGTGTTTACGTTGTTCCACCAAGTCCTTACCACCGCCCTCCTGCCACAACCACAGCGCACCATTATTAAGATTTGATCAGATATATTTAGGATAAGATTTTATGTGTGAGAGAGAGAAGAGTTTAAGGATGAGTGGTGAAAACGTTGAAGATAATATTTGTTTCCAGCATACCTTTTGGTACACAAATATTTGACTTTTACGATTATTCATGTATAATGCATGTTTTGGATACAGGCCTTCTAGATTTGAGGTTGATCTTCATGATGAACTACGATGACTAACAAACTATGCAAATGCAGGTCAATTATAATGTTAGTTGCCCACTAACCTAGAGGTTGTGAGTTCAAGCTTCGGCGAAAGCATTTATAAGATAGGTGCTATATGGTGTGAAAAAAAATTTACATTAAGAAAAAATAAATAAATTAAAAATAAAAATCATAGTGTGACTTTTGTTTTGGGCTTTTATTATAATTTTTTTCCCCTTAAATAACACATAAAAAAAGCTTATGACGAGTTGAACCCAAAGCTTATTATTTGGTGGTCAGGCCCAATCTTATTATCTGGCTCCGAATTTTTATTTCATTTCTTAGCTTGTGTTCATTTTCGTCACTTTGAGTTCTAACCAAAATTTTCTTTAATAATGATTTCGTGAACATATTCATCATGTACACCTCACATAGTCACATATATATACACACAACATATAAAACGTAGATATAACATGTTTCATATGTTGGTTAATTGTTATCACACGTATCACATGTTTCATCACATATTTTTCATGATATAAAAACACTTCAATGTATTTGAAAATATGAAGAGTACACATAAATATGCTAAAAGTACACATAAACAAGAGGAGTATACAACAATTCCAATTCCGCCAGAGCAGGATATGAGCAGGTAATATGCACACAGTAAGGGGCGGAACTTAGTAGGGACCGGGAGAGCGGGGGGCTGTGGCCCTCCAAAATTTTAGCCACAAGTATATTTTTAACCTTTACTTTTTGTAGTTTTAGGCATTATTAATACAATTGTTAAATAAAAATGTAAATTCACACCTTTAAAACAAATATGTTACAGTTTAGCCTCTCCAATTAAACTTGTCAAGTTCTGTCAATGCACACAGTCAAATCCTACTTCATGTTACTTTAATGATGGTGTACTCTAAGAACTTTAAATATCATGTATTCATGTTTGACAATTTGTCTAAACATTTAAGAAAAAAGTTATGGATGTGGTATTTTTCCATGCTTTCTTCTTGTCTTTCGTCCATATGTAATTAGTAGTACCATGTAATGGAATCGTTTTTCTTTTTTGTTGCTTCCCTTATTTCATGAAAGTTTAGTACAACACTACGACACATACCGATTTTGTTTCTTACCGGTTGAGGGTGCTAGACTGTATGGCCAAAGTTTTGTGATTGTAATAAGTAACGTTATTGACAAATATTGTTGTGTTATCTTTTTACTAACAACTCATGATATACACGTCGCTAAGATCCACAACAAATGAAGCTGTCAATAACCCATGCGCTATACGTAGTTTGCTTACATACACGAGTACATTTTTTACAAGACCGTCCGGATATATACAGGAAGGCGTTGCACATACGGATAATTTCCCTTTTAGGACTAATCTTTCGACAAGATAATTTTTAGTAAGGCATGTACGTCTTACGTCCACAATATTAGACAAAAACTCATATGTTTTTATCGTCTAAAAGGACCCATTGTTTATCTAGCTGTGTTTAGCTTGCGATTGGGATAATCAGAATTTAGGCAATATATAAAGTTGACTCTTTTTCTCTATAACTAAAATGATGTGATATATCAAACCTATTCAATATTGTGGCCCAAAATAATGTATTGGCGACAGCTTATCATGCCAGTTTTTTTAATAAAAAACAAAAATTTGCGCCTTAACAATTACGCTTTAATAATTATTGATATCACCACTTTGAAAATAACATGTCGCTTTTCGAATTTGAGCTTTTGGAGTGTGAAGCTAGTATCATTTTCTTCTCCACGTCCCGTATGTAAGACATTTTGGTACGCAAAGCAATCGAATTTTCGACCTTTTTATCTTGATGTGGTCCTAGCCTCATATACACTCTTATTTTTCATGCTTTGATAGATGTATGATGATAACCACATATTTGTTCGTTTGTTTGTTTTTCACTTAAAAATGGACATTTCGTCCGTTTTTGTATGGCATTCTTCTACAAGGGTCATCGATTCATCGATTAAAACACATCTAACTTGAATTGTGACATGAGATATGGCATCATAGGTTCTTACAATTGTATCTAAGCAAAAACCTAAGTATTGTTTTATTGAATCTTTAAATGTAGAAGACAAGTAAAACAAAATTAAGGCATAGACATGGAATATGTTTTATGTTGAGAGCATATACCCTCATGTTAATTGTGTGATATATATTTACTACATACCACAACCACAAAAATATAGGATGGACCAAATTAAGGGCCCGGTCCACCCAGAAAAAGCGAACCGGCCAGCGAATGTGTTGAAATATTAAACACACGTGTTAACTTTACCACCACGTTAAAAAAATAATTTATTGTGTCAAACAAATTTGTTATGCAAAATCTAATAAAATATTTGATCTTCAAAATATTTAAGCTTTGTCTTAACTGGCAATCATTTTTGTTTTCTCATTAAGAAAAATAATTGTCCAAAACTTTGCTATCTTACAAGGGTGTTTGTTTAAGCTTACATGTGAGCTTACGAACTTATTTGATTTCGACTTATATTTCACAAGCTCTAATTTTCTAGTTTATATTGAGACTTATGAGCTTATGTAAGTATACTATATCATAATAAAGTTATATAAGCTTACAAGTTTCAAAATAAGCCATAAAATTGTGAGTCCTAAAATCAATTAATATACATTTTCACGTATTAGACTTACTAAAAAAGTGTAATAAATATTGTCTAGAAGTACAACATGTAGCATTTTGGGTTCCCCAAAAGCAAGGTTTTCCTATAGATGATTCATCTGTTCCAAATTACGTATTTGTGGACAACAATCATTATGTATAAAATTAGTAAATATTACATTTACCAGGATATGCTCCCGCACCTTGCTAATGCCAAACTTTGTGGTACACGCGATTCAGCATGCAGTACTTCCCAAAATTGCTTCCCCCAAACCTTTTTTGTGAAGCTACAGTGTTTTGTGTTATGTGTACAGTAGAACCTACAGTGTATTTCTACCCAGCAAACCTCTTCTCCCACTCTCTCACATATAATAAAAACCTTTCATCCTTCCTCCTTTCCAGATGGTTCTCGCATATCATCAAACCTAAAAACACACACACGCACACACTGGATCTATTGTGGATACGAAATCAAAGAAGGAAAAAAATGGCAGAGGTTGATGAATCGTTAATCGAAAAAGGAGGGGAACAAAACGCACAAATGATCGATGATTGTGTATTTGTCGGATTAGGTAATAATAAACTTTTTATTAGGGTTGCTTTTGATATTCAGATTATTAATTTGATCGGTGTTTTTTTTGTTGTGTTTTATAGTTTATAACCACACACACATATTTTTTTAGGGTTCTTATTTTTTTTTTAATTGGGAGCTGATTTATTTTTTTATATAAAATTGTGTTTTTTATTCATTGTTTTATGTTTAATTACAGGATCGAATGTGTGATTACGATCGTTCATGTTTTTGTTGGGTCAATAGGGTTCTGCGGCCTTAGCCTTTCAACAAGTAATGGATTTCTTTTTAGATATTGTTATGATATTTTTTGGTCTTTCATAATGGGTTTTGTTATTCTAATTATTTTGTTACTTTAGATTAGATGGTTAAAGTTCTGATTTTATTCTAAACTGAGATTAGGTTGTAACTGTGTTTGTGTTTTAATGAATTGTGTATTTTGATTTTTTTGTCTTTCGGTATATATTGTTTAGCATTTTTTAGGTTTTGAAAGGTTTTAAGTGCACAAGCTAAATTTTAGGGGTTATAGGGTTGCCTTATTAGCTTGCTTGATTATAGTGCACTTTTTAATTTTGGGGTGGTTATAATTTTAGTGTTTTGAAGCTGTGGTCACAAGTGAATTATTCATGATGATTTTGTTTTGTCATAACAACTAATGATTATCTGAAACGTAAAAGCAATACCAAACACTCCCTAAGTGACTGTCATATAATGAACCATCGTATATGTTTATTTAGAAATTTGTTTTGCTGGTTGGTGGCCCTTCTAGGCAAATAACTTGGATTCAAGGAGGCCCGAAAAGTTTGGATGGTAGGAATATAGAGGAGTCTTATCTAAAAATAGGTGAGTTCACATGGACCAAGGTTATATTTACTATTTCTTTTGCAGTTTTTTTTTTTTTTTTTTTTTTTTTTTTTTTGTCACTTTGAATGAAAACAATTAATTTTTTTCCCTTACAAAAATTTGTCTACATACCTTAAGCTTATGCATGGATGAACGTGCAAGATTGTTTGTGGTAGCACAGCCGCACAGGTAATGTTCCAATCATTTTTTAAAGAGATAGGGTCGGAAATAGTTAGTTTTGACCGGTTACGCGTGCCACTCTTTGAGCCATGAAAACTGGGATTTGTATTCTAATACTAGAATGTGACTCCCAGGTCTGAACTAAAGGAAGGGAAGTGCGTGTTTCACATGCCAATCGTTGCATGTAGCATTGGATTACGAAAGCAAAGACGCGTGAGATTGCAAAATCGTGCTCAGGATTCGGCTGAACCGAATTTGCAAAATGCTGAAACAACATGTATTTTTTAAACTGAGCGGGTGGATTTAAATCCCTATTAACCGCAGCCCTTTTGTAAGTTGTTTCTATTATTTTGTTTATTAAATTTTATGGTTTCAAGATCAGTTGAGTAAACATGATGTGCGCGATATTCGATTAAATGGTGCTGGGATAGCTCATATCTCTTATTGTGTTTTGCTAGCCTGGCCATATCTGTGACTGATCTTCAACATTAATGGTTCTGTTTTAGGCCAATTGATTTGCACTGAGGTATAACCTTTTTTTTGTTACTTAGTTTATTTTTATGTCATACGTATAAAGAAGATAATCCCTATCTCTTAGTTTAGTCTGAAAATGTGCGGGACTTTTTTTCAGTTTACAAGGGGCGGTTGCGGCTGTGGAGTGCGCTGGGGATGGTTTACGAGCTAGATATCATCCAGAGGTATAGTATTTGTGATTTTTGTGTTTATTGCAGAATTGGGCTGTTTATGTGAAAATATTGCTTTGCATATTTCAATGACTTTGGACTAATAGTTAAAATCTAAGATGGAAAGAAAGTGGTTTTGCAAATGAATTAAATTTATGATGGCGGCTGTTTGTTTTTCTGTTACGCGCTTTTGATAAAGACTTGATGCTATTCTACTTAGTAAAAAAGATTATGCTTCCAATTTTTGTCAACTACAATGCTAAATTTACCTTCAAAAGGATTCAACTCTTTACTTTTTTTCTCTAAAGTGTGTCCTAAATTATTTGTATTCCCTAATTTATCATTGCTTATGAGAACTATTCTTTTTTACAAGTATAGTGTTAACTATTAAGGTTTGCATTGATGATTTTCCATTTCTTTCAAATCAGTCAAAAGATACTAAAAGCTGCAGTTGAGCGAGGTTTGCCACCTGACACACCAGCAGTTGCAGTTGAGCGAGGGACCATACCACAACAACTCATTGTAAGCATATCTATCCACCTCCCGCCTCTGCTTGCCGACATGCAGATTTTCATCTCCCCGCCTGTTCCAGGATGGTGGAAGGCAATCACATGAGGTTAAGCGGTCAAGATGCCGAGAGAGGTAATTTCAGTTATACGCATTCTACTAAAGTTGGACGGGTTGGGTAATGGGCCAATAAATGTTCGGGTCACATTCGGTCACTACACCTGCTTTATCTATACTTCTAATTGCTGTTGTTGATGCGGTTTGTTGCCACTGAAATGACTTGGTGTTGCTACATTTGATATGATAACAGAAATTGTGAATAGAAGGATATATGGTTTTATACAATTGGTCTATAGTTGAGAAAGTATATTTGGCAAAATAAGTCGATATGTTATTTGTAGAAACGATTGGTGGAACATCTAATTGACTTGCTTTTCGTTTTTTTAATTTCACCAGAATGCAGGTATATACTAACCTCTCATATCAACTACAGTAATTTGTTAAACCAAATCCTTATTTCTTAAATAACCTCTCATATCAATTTATTTGTTAAATGAAGTCTTTCTATTAAAACTTTTTTTTTTTAAAAAAGCATCATTCATGTAGCTACTTCCTTTTATTTGGTTTTTTATAACATTGCATACAGATGGTTACTGTTACAAGTAACTTATTGGTCTTTTTGTCTCTTTCAGATTAACATTGCATACAAATGGTTTTACACACAGAGGATGCATTCAAAAGAGATCGATACAGACTAGCAAGATGCGTGGGTTTGGATGAAGCATCTGGGTTGAAACATATTATGTTTTTTGTATGGGCTGACATGGGCCATGCCAGGAATAAAGATGGTCATCTTGGGTTATGGATGGGTTGGAACAAATTAGTTTTAGTGCAGGTATTCACCTTAAATTTTCTCATATGTAATCTCAGCGGTTTATCTTACTACATTAATAAACTCAATTTTTTAGTAAATAGATTTAAAGGTGTTATGCAGAGAAAAATAAGAATAATTCTACATCCACTCACAATTTACACAAAAAAACCACTCGCTGACGTGTCAGCGAGTTGATTGGTTGGTTTTTTGTGGGCCACAAAAAACCAACCAATCAACTCGCTGACACGTCAGCGAGTGGGTTTTTTTGTGTAAATTATGAGTGGGTGTAGCACACCTCGAAAAATAATTGTAACAAAAAGTGTTCGATTAGTATAAAATTTTAATTATTTGCTGAAAAGTGTCGACCAAGATAATTTAGTAAACGCTTTAAGTTAATTTTGGGATCGCTTTTTTAGTTTTTAAGTTTGTATTTATAAGCTGCTTTTTAACCTTTAACCTGTTTTACCCGGTTTAAGGGTTCAATTTTTGTTTTGCCTTCTTTTGAGTGGAGTAAAATATAGCCGGTTTTAACGGGTGCTTGGATAGGTTTTAAGGCTGTTTTGGTCGACAATTTTGTTTTTGTGTAAAAATTGGGGCTAAAGAAGATGACTACTGAAAAGGTGTATAATTGATCAATTCCATGTTGATAGGTACTCATGTTTATTTTGTCGTAAACTAAAATTGTAGGAGGTTTTGGTGTTCAAATTGCGGCTAAAGAAGGTGGCTGAAATGAGGGCTCAAAGGAGGGTGTTTAGGTGATTAGATGGAGCTCACAAGAGGGGTTTTTGGCACTGGAATTGCGGGTAAAGAAGGTGGCTGGAATGGGTGCTTAAAAGAGGGTGTTTCGGTGCTTAAATGGGGCTGAAAGGAGGGTTTTTTTGTGCGGAATGTGCAAATGGGTTGCGACGCAATAGATATAGGATTAGGGGGCTATAATGGGTCAATTTTGAAGCTGTAACAGACATAGGATTCAGGGCTGAAATGGGCGGCTAAAATGGCTCAGTTTTGGGGCTGAAGTGGAGGTCGGATTGCAGCATGAAATAGGCGCCGAGATGAGTGTGTTTGGGTGGTGAAATCAAATGTACAAACTTTTGAAATCATTAATTATATTCATTTTCTTTGAGCAACAAATCTATTCTGATATGACTTGGTTCAAACATAATGTTCACTTTTTGTGCAGCAACAAATAGTTTTTACTGATCTTACAAAGTCTGTTAGTAGCAGGAGTGCTAATATATGTTGTAACTGACCCGTGATTGCAACACTTGGTAAACCTTCTTTAGCAAATCATCCCGCGGCAACGCGCGAGTGATCCACCTCGTATTGCAACATTCATAAAGGGTATTTTAGTAGTTAATTATTAATGAATATAAAGTTACGTCGTCGTTTCTAACCGAAAGAAGTATTGAATTTCATTGTGTGTTTCTTTTAGTTAAATACTTTACTTTTGTTTTATATTGAATTGAACAACTTATAAAACGAATTGAATATATTCGTTAATTATAAGATTAGAACGAATATATTTGTACCAAGTACTTTTGTTTACTAAAAATATTCCATATGTCCAAGAAAAGGGAGTACTTATAAAGCAAAAACAAAATTAAATTAGTTTATTTAATAAACCAAGATCGAATATCTAACAGTGTATCTATTTGTTTATTTAAGATCACCATAAATGATCTAAAAGTTGACTTCTATTTTAGAAAGAGTACTACTAAATACACCAAAAAGTTTATAAACATTGATGTTTGTGCTAATTTCATTCGCTCATTATTTGCGACAGACGTAATTAAGTAAGGACTCTTAAATGTAGTGATAGCCTGATAAGCCTAGCTGCTCGTAATTCACTTTGTCTATTATTTTACAGCATTTATTAATTATTATATAATCACAAGTTTTTCTACGTTTTATTTTTCCTCTTTTGATTTGGAGAAAACTACACCGTTCATCCTTGTGGTTTGCGTTGACTGCAGACTTTCGTCCTTTGACCAAAAAAATTGCACCACTCAACTTTAAGTGTGAAACGTTATGCGTCGTTAGTCCCTCCCTCAGTCCCTCTAACAGAGACCACTAACGCTCGTTAACTCTTATTAACTTGTTTTCTCATAAGGGTATAATTGTCATTTCGCACCATAAAGACGAACGGTGCAATTTACGCTTTTTGTCCGTTTTTTACGCTTTCGTCGGTTTTTTTACGTTTTCATCAGTTTTTTTTTTTTACGTTTTCGTCCGTTTTTTTCGCTTTCGTCTTTTTTTTTTTTTTTTTTTTTTTTTTTACGTTTTCTCCTTTTGTTTTTTTTTACGTTTTTGTCCATTTTTCTTATGTTTTCAGACGTTTTCTTATATTTTTATACGTTTTCAAACGTTTTTATCCATTCTTATCCGTTTTTATTCGTTTTTATATGTTTTCAACATTTTTGTCGGTTTTTTATGTTTGCTTCTGTTTTTTTTTACGTTTTCGTCTGTTTTTTTTACGTTTTCGTCCGTTTTTTACATATTCGGCTGTTTTTTACGTTTTCGTTCGTTTTTTTTTTTTTTTTTTTTTATTACCTTTTTGTCCCATTTTGTGTTTCGTTTGATTTTTTTACGTTTTTTTTTTACTAATCTTGGGTATGTGTTTATGATTTTTGTACAATTCGTCAATTCTAATAAAACTTTATGTTTATTTATGTATTTTTATCATTGAAAATCAACCTCTATTTTTATTTGTGTCAAAGATTGAATCTTTGTACTCCGTATTTTTTATGCACTTTTTGTGTTAGAATTTGATACCTTTTATTTATGGGTGAGGTTATTAAGATCCTTCAAAAATTACAAGTTGTACCCCTTTTGTTTTTTTTTTCAATTTTCTTTTTTTCTTTTTTAATTATTTTTGCAATTTTGTTTATATTAAAAAAACTATAAACATAAAAGTACGCAACAATGAAATATAAAGAGAATATTTTGTACCTTTACCAAATACTACATTTTATTTATTATAATAGGATTTTTCTATTATTGTATAACACTAGTATTTTAACATCGTTTATACATGGAGTTGCTGTATTAAGGGTTGTATTTATCCTACCGTTTTTATAAACAATTTTTTGATTGCGAAATGAATCTTTCAGTTTGTCGAAAATATATAGAAGTGCCTTCTATAAAAAATGATTTATTTCTCGTCGTGATAATATTAAGTTTTTCGCATAACGATTAACGATTTGTGCGATATTTATTTATTTATTTTTAAATGAAAGTAGGTTTTTTGTTTTGATTAGAAAATGAATAGCTATGATTGTTTCATTATGTTTATAATTAACTTAAACATTTGAATAAAGTGACCTTCGAATGTAAAACACACTTTTTTTTTACTTATTTTGTGGCTGTTAAAAAAAATTAGATAAATAGTAGAAGTGAAAACACAAAGTAAAAATTAAATAATAATTATCTAATAATAACAAACAAGTGAAAGAGAAAGGTAATTTCTCAAGACATAAAAAATGTAGTATTTGTTCACATATATATAGGTATGCACATATATATATGTATGACAAAGTAAAAATAGTTATAAAAATAAATAGATAAGAAAAAAGAAAAAAAATAAAAGTAAATAATGATTAACTAATGATAAATAAAAAGCAAAAGTAAAAAACAAGTAAATGATTAGTATCTTGGTTTAAAATTGTAATTTGCGATACGATGCGCTAAAGGTCCCACAAGCTATTGCGTGATGCGTGATGCGAATGCGAGCGCAATTTAGACGCATTGCGTTTAGTATTAAAAAAAGTACAAAATTATTTATACGTGGTATATTCTTTCAAGTACCAAGTAAATGCAATAAACTTATGAAATAAGTTACTAGGATATTAAAATTAGGCCAATAATTCATTTGTAAAATAAAAAATTTGAAAATGCAAGGTACTATATTTTCGTTATTATGTTTTATTTGTACGTCTTTTAACAAGTTCTATCTTTAAAATCCCATTTAAATACTTGTATCTCTTTTATATGGTTTATTTTCTTACAAAAATGACCTAAATTTTGGATTGCGACAATTGCAGCCGTTGCTAGCATTAGACAAATGCGGTAAATTGCGGTCTAATGTGAATGCAATTTGGGATGCACATGAGACAATTGTGATTGTTCATGTGAATGGTAACCATTATATTAAAGCGGCACTACGCGAAGGTTGTCCATTACCGTTAAATCATCCACTTTGGATTACATATAAAAGTGGAAATGCATCTGGATGGGAGGACACATATGTTAGTCGTCAAAATGTGTTTCGCGAATATTATTATCGTATTCCGGAAAATATTGACCTAAAAAAATAATTATGTAACATTCACTATATTGTATTTTTAATTTTTTGTTTCTTTATATTGTATTTTTAATTATTTATTTTCAAAAAATATTATATTACTTTTCACGTATAAACGTATGTATATAACAAGTGAAAAATATCTATATGACAAAAAAAGGTAAAAAATAACTACAAAATTACAATATCTATATTACTTTTGTAGTTATTTACTTTTCTAGATAAAAAATAACTACAAACACTTTTTCTTAAGAAACTAAAATAATGTATCTACCACTTCTTCATTAAACTGACATTTTACTTAACCTGAAGAATGTAGATGTGAGAAAATACTATCATTCTAAAAAGAGAAAATGCTATAGTTGCGGCTAGGGGTGCAAATGAGCTGGGCCGAACTTAAACCTGCCAGAGCTTGAGTTTGACTCATTTATATATATAAAGCTTGAGCTAGGGCTCTAGTTTGGGCTCAAGCTCGAGCTCGTTTCGAGCCTTATATTTTGAGCTCGAGCTCGGCTCATTAAAATTTTCAAAAGCTCGAGCTCAGCTCGGGCTCGACTAACTTATATAACGTGTAGAATGAAAAGCTCGTTAATCACACTAGGCTCGAGCTCGTTTGTTTTTTTTAAGCTCGTTTAATACATGGTTAATATATAAAATATATATACGAATATATTTTTAGGACTCGTTTAGGCTTGCGAGCCTAATTGAGCTTTATATATAAAGCTCGGGTTCGAGCTCGCTTATTAAACAAGCCCAAACTTAGGCTCGAACTCAGGCTCTAGCTCGTTTAGGCTCGACTCGTCCGATCTTTGTACCGTTCCGATCCGATCCAAAGCTTTTTACGAGTGACTCGACTCTCTTTTACCCTGCCCCAGTGCTATCTAATCATAAACGTCTAGCTAAGTGGATGAATAAGTGTTTTGAATAAATATGTCATGAATTTAATCTCAAAAAGTCGATTGAAACAATATTCATTACCTTAAGTTAGGTTTTTGAGTAAAGAGCAATTTCATATATATCTAACTTAAATATCATAATTTTATATTTATCCAGCACGGAGTCAAAAATTTTCCTGTGAGAAATTAGTTGTTGAGTATGAAGTTACATACATCTTCAAAAGTTGTCCATTTGCTATGCTATTGAGGCTGGACACAGAGCGCCGGAAAAATATCGGTCGAAGGTAAAGGTGACCGACTTTGAAGTCAGTTATGGCCATTGTGGAATTTTAGTCAAGTATCGGTCGAGCAACCAAAAAAACAACAATCGGTCGACTATTTGACCGATTTTTACAACACACTTTTTTAATTTTAGTGGTAAATATTAACTTGGTCATCGACTGTGGCAACTCTGTCGTGTTTAATCATCAGATAGAGAAAGCTGATGTGACACAATTAACCTTTATCACCGTTGTGTCTAGCCTAAATGATTATCATTTTCATGATTGGTAGCAACCTATATGATTATCATTTAAATGTGAGACCATCTTTTGTAACCTATTAAGATTATCATTTTCATAATCGGTATGCAACCGTCCAAAATAAAAATATTCAAAGTGAAATATATTTCAAGGAACCGAAAGAATACAACTATGAAAAGAAAAGCATACCTTGGATAACCTCATTGGCCACTATGAGTCTAATGAATTGAAAATGACGTATATTTGTGGTATAGCCTTGCCTGTCATACTCACCAAGGTTTTCCTTAAATTTAAATCCACAAATGAGTTTTAACCAAAATCTATATTTCATTTTTTAAAGTAAATAGTATTTTAGTCCACCGTCCTCTTTGTCTTTTCTTATTTAGAAACTCTCCGATTGCTTGGTTAAACTAATGAGTAGTATTATAAAACTATTTGTTAGAAAAAATAGCCTGTTTGTTATGAGTGCCATTAAATGTTATTTTGGCATGAAATGTTATTTTAGACATATCAAAGCGTTAGAAAGTGATCAAGTATATACAAACTGGTTTCCAACAACATTATTTGCTATGAGTAGTTATATTGCGCATGGACAATCCACATTAATATGTTTGAACTTGTAAAGCAGCGTGTAGTGGGTGCATGAAGAGGGTGAGTGATGCGTGAGTGCATACTGAATACCGCTTACCCTGCACGTGAAGGGAAGTGATTTTGGTGCTAATTCGAGTGTTGTAGTGGCTTGAAAGCAAGTGAGAGGGGATATGCATTTATAAGAAATGTTTAATGCGGTTTTGGATGTTCAGGGATGTGAGTGAGGAGTAAGCGAGAGTTATTGTGTCGTTAAAATAGCATTTGGCAGGATGTGCATTAATGAAAAATGTGTCTAGTCGAATGTGCAAATCAAGTTGGTCGTCTAACCTTATCGAATATTGGTTACCAGGGGCGGAACTAGGAGCCAAGTTTAGGGGTAGCGAAATACGAAAATTTGTTTAGGGGTAGCGAAAATTTGTTTCAGGGGTCGCGAAATCGCCAAAAAATGGCCAAAAATCGCCAAAAATTCCACTACCGGGTAAAAGTTCAGGGGTAGCGACCGCTACCCCTGGCTTGCATGTACATCCGCCCCTGTTGGTTACCATGGTTGTCAGAATCCTGATCTTGATCTTAGGATCTTATGATTTTACGATACTGTAAAGCAAAAACGATCAGAATCTTACATAGGATCTTTGAAAGCTTAAGATCTTATAGCATTCCGATCTTTAATATATGATCTTAAGATCTAATCCGATCCGATCTTAGTTTTCTCGAAACACAATCTAAAAACTGCAAATTTATGGATTGTATTTTGTAGAATTTAAAAAATAACATGTTAATCTTCTTATACATATCATAATCATAGTTTAGGACAACATTTTTATGAAACATTTATATAATTTTGTGTTTACGATATATAATAATGTTTAAATTTGTATAATATTGCAAAGGCTACTAAAAAAATGACGTTAAGGTAAGATTTTAAGATTCCGATCCGATCTTACGATCTCGGTATTGCAAAGACCAAATCAATCCTAAGTAGGATCCCGATTTTGAAAACCTTGTTGGTTACACGTATTGTAACAAAAGTTACGAGTACATTTCATTTCATGAAAATAACATTTGTCAATATCTATATAGAACGATAGAATCAGAATATTATATTATTTTATCCCTGAAATCCAGAAAGTGCTTCATTAAAATAACTGATTTTAATAGTAGTAAAGTAGAAGAGGCTAAGGGGGTTGGCAATGGGTGCGGGGAGGCACGGTGCGGCATCCTCACCGCACGGGAACACCGCCGCCCTCTCCCTCCTACCGCACGGTGAGGCTCATTCTCGGTGAAGCTTACCGAGTCTATTTCGAACGTTATGCATTTAATAATTGGAACGTTGGGGTGTTTTAATGGTACAAATGGACAGTGTTTTTAATTTTTTTTTCTTGATCAGTGATTGGAAGTTTGGAACGAAGAAGAAGGTGTTTGTCTGTGTTGACTGTTGAGGACTATTTTTAAGTAGGTATTGTTTTGGGCCTTATTTTTAAGTTGGGCCTTATTTTTAAGTTGGTATTGTTTTGAAACAAAATACTATGTTTTGAAATAAAGTTGGTATTGTTTTGAAAATAAATAAATAAATAAAAAGTAAAAAAAAGAAGTGAGTGAGTGAAGGGTGAGGGGTGTGATGCCAACAAAAAGTGAGTGAGTGAAGGGAAAAGTGGGAGGGTGATGTGGCATAAGGGGATTGGTTGTTTGTGAGTGAAGAGTGATGGGGTGAGGGGTGCATTGCCAACCCTAATAATGGACGACCACAAGTTGGAGAGAGTCGTGTCAGACGTCAAGGGATAAAATAGCCACAAAATGTGATGGTGCTGACTCAAGACACCAATATATTGGATATGAGCTTTGTTGCTGACTCACTTTGTAAATCTGGGTCCCTAGAAATTTCCACTTTTTCCCAACGTGTTCCACTTTTTACTATTTTCTAATCACATCTTATCCAACCCATAATCGCCACATCATCTCTCCCAAGGTCTTCGTAGCAAAATTTAAGGGTATTTCGTTGATTTGTGTTGTTGATCAAGTCTATAGAAGACCGAAATGAATAAATGTTGAGGTATATATGATGTTACTACGTGTGACAAGATAATGGTAAAAGATATAAATTGACCAAAAGGTTAGCTAGCTAGTTATCTTAGACTAGATTTTGTACCTTACTTGTTTAGGTTAAAAACGCCAAATAGTAGTATGTTACGAAATACCAAGTATGTTTGTTCGTTATGGGCTAATCTTTTACCTTTGTGCATGTAATTTCTGTTTGTACACATTCAGACTTGAGTACTTTTTTCTACTAGCACACTGGAATTTGCACCTTGAATAACAAACCTTTGAACTAGAAGTCTCGAAACCTCGTGAACATGACCTTTTGAACTTTAATTTTGAGACCTTTTTGATTTGTTGAATAAATGGTGTGCATGTTTTGTAATTTTGTTTGTCTAGAATAAAGCAGATTTACCATGTACACTTTAGCAAAAGTATATGATATTATCAATAAATCAATAATCAATATACAATGTACTGACAACAAACAAGAAACCTTATGTATCATAATTAAATATATTTGTTTATGAAAAGTAATTTCCTAATAAATAAAGAAACCAATATTAAATATCCTATGTAAAATACTAGTACTGTATTTTGTTTCCAAGACAAACAATTTCTGGTGTTTGTCTGCTGTAAATTTTATTTTGACATATATAAATGTTAAAGTGTTCACATTATTTAATCAGCTTTGTTTGTGCTAAGTAATCACTATGTATAATTTCATATGAGAATTAGCAACACATATCTAGATCTAAATCCAAAGTCATAGTCGAGTCGAGAACCTGAGATCTCTAATCTATAACTATGGGGAAAATTCTTGTAAACTCACTCCCTAGAACACTTTTTTAATATATGTCACAGAAACGAATGAGGTTCCTCTGTACAATTATATGAGAAAAATGAGTCTCAGAATAAGATGTACGGAACTTATCCGATATTTTTTTTAAGCAACCAAGCTTTTAGATTCAAATATGCCTCACAAAAGATGAAGAAAACCACAAGACAACATATCTACAAGAAGGAAAATCTGCAAAATATATACTAGTATATTACAAGCTAAATTATAAAACAACCCATAAAAACTACATGGCTATGTAAGGGAGTTGATACTCCCACCGCATTTTTTGATGCAAATACCACAAATATGTATTGCAGTGTTGTACGGTACAATATTGTAATGCACAAGTTGTGATGCAAGCATCAAAAAATGTGGTGGAAGTATCAACTCCCCTATGTAAGTGGCAGGAAGATAGAAAGCAGGTTATGAAACCTTTTATTCGTCTATCGGAAATCCAAAGCAGTGAAAGAAATTGTGCTTGAGTATGTAATCATAGAAGAAAGTGAAATGATTTGCGCATTTAATTTATTTATTAGGAGGCGATTTGCACACTAACTTTTTTTTATTCTTGTACCACACTCGATGCTCTACAGTGTTTTACTGTATACTCTCTGTGCATTACAGTGTTGTACAAAATGATGTATTTGTAAAAAAAATGGTGTGCGAATCAATCCCGAATATTTATTATGACAATTATTGTACAAACAGATAAAGCACAGTATGAATTATGTACAAATAACTAAAGCATTATAAAAAGTGTTCCGGTGACTATTTGAAATGTGAAAATCACTTCTCTAGAAGAAAACCAATCTCGTCAAGTAAATTAATTACCATACTTTTAAGCCATAAAGAAAATTAAAAGGAAATAAATATGTTGAATTTAAAAAACGCATATTCCAAGAACCAATCTATTTACCTTGACTTTAAAAAGTAAACACAAGCAACAACAACCGTGTCACATTTTTTAACCAATCTTAAAAGTATTCCTCTCACCTAACCACCATTATAAATCCCCCAACACACCTTCTCATTCAATCCCTTCATTTCATTCCAATCCTAAAACACTTTTCTCTCAAACAAACTTTTATAAAAAACCGATTTCTGATAAACCATCCATCCAACATCCATAAACATGGAAATAACCGAACTAAACCTTATTGGTGACTTCGAGGCAGGAATCAAATGCCTACAACAAAACCCTTCTTATTTCACTAAACTTTCCTTAAATAGTTTTTGGACATGGGGTGCATTGATTTTCGCGATTTTCGCTACTTTTAGTAACCTTTTTAATAAAATCAAATTTTTTATACATAAACTACATTTAAATTTTGTCACGTCTTATCAAAAGACGTGTCAAAGCCAAATCTTCGACGATGAAGATTTTGACTTTGACTTTTCTTCAGACGACGGCGTGGACGATGACACGCCGTCGTCTGTTGCTGACTCTGATTACGAGTCAGATAGAGATCTCTCAAATGAAATTTTTAGAGCTGAAGGTGGATCAAGCTATTATGATCAAGGGCAGAATGGTAATTACACACTTCGCCGGAGAAATGGGTTTTCATGGTCGGATTTTTCTGCCGGAAAAAGTGTTGTCCAGTTATGGGATAGTTTCGGGTTAGGACTAGACTTTGAAGACGATGAGTATGATCAAGGGAGTGAAATTGCGATATGGGATTTGGATAAAAATCTGAAAATTAGCTCCGGCCGGCGGTGTGCGGTGGCGGAGGCGTCGGAGAGTGTGGTGTTGACGGCGGAGATGAGTGGGAGTGGCGGTGGAGTCGGGTTTGGGGGATATGATTCTAGGGTGGGGGGAAAGTCGCCCGCGGTTTATGCTGCGTGGCGGCCACAACCGCGGACGACCTGGGCGGTTGAGAAAGAGGAATAAGCGCGTGAGTATCGCGACTAATGTTATTATTTGAACGAAACGACGTCGTTATTTGAATGAAACGGCGTCGTTTGCACATATTGTTTAATTCTTATTTTTACTTATTTCTAATGGAAATGATTGCCTTTTCCATATATCCTTTGGTGTTTTGTTGTTGGGTTACAGTTGTTTATAGATTTAAATGTACATGGAATAAAATAAAAACCAACAATTTAAAACTCTAAAAAAGTGTATAAAAAGCTCAATTATTTGATGAGTATTGTCGAAGTTGGTGGCTTGAAAGCTGGAATTAGGCAATTGCAATTAGTAGTTTGGTGCGAACTTAATGGTGTAGGTCAAGTTTCCTAAAATGTTGGTTGGTCTATTTGTTAGTAATTTATTTGATTTATGTATTAAGCATGTACCAATTCTTTTCATTATTATGTGTTATGTCAATATCTTATCCAGCTTCTTTTACAAAATAGAAAATCATTATTTCAAAAGTGCACAAATTATGTTAGCAGTGACGCCCAATGAGGAAATGAGACATACTAAACATCATCACCCAAAACAAAATTGTTACCAAGTTGTGGATGTTGCTACTTGACAAAAAATTAGCTGTATCTAATTGGATCAAAAGTCATTGGTGGCCTTCTTATCAACTAGTTGTTGGAAAAATAAGTTTTGCAAACTTTGAACATAATTTAATGTATGTATATGTTACATATATTTATGTTTCTTGGGGGCGTTTTGTTCTCCTCCAAGAGAGTTTCGTAACGAGCTAAAGTATGTCCAAAATGGAGTAGAAATGAATGAGATATCGTGTCTCAAAGTGAGACATGTGAAACACAAAAATGGAAAAGTCCCACATCGCCTAGTGAAGGAAGTGAAGACTAGTTTATAAGGATTTCCTTGTACTAGCATTCAAATTCCTTTAGATGAGTTATGCTCCCACTCCTACGTGCGCAGGGGGGGTGCAGATTGTGGGATTTCTGGGCTCAAAATGAAGTTCGAAGCTTCTGAACTCATGCGCGACCTGCGGACACGAATGCAGCTCCGAAACCTCGCCTACGTGCGTATATTTTTGCTGCTAGTTTCGGGTCGCAGTTTCCAAATTCTGTATTGATCTATTTCAGGAATAGTTTGAAACTTATTATACAAGTGTGCAATATAAATGATGATATCAAATCGTGTTATTGATTTAACAGATTTGCATATCTGTTTATTTTTTAGCTAATATTCTGTCTTGCTAAACAAGATAGGTTTAGGCTATAAAATAAACCTATGCTCATTCGGTTTAAGACACAGAAAACGTACCTCCATACCATTCAATTTCCAGCAGTTATATTCGATCAGAAACGCACAAGCTTTCCGTGATCTTTCAGGCAAGTAAGTCAAGTCCGGCTGTACAACAGCTTTGAACATTGTACCCTGCGAAACAGACGGCGAATCTGTTTTAAGGGAATCGTGTTTACACGAGCCTCGTTCCATAACCTTTACTGCTTTCTTTTATTTACGTTATATAGTGTCTGTCTTCTGCTTCTACACCTTTCTGTCTGTACTTTATTTTCTGTTATTTACATTCTGTTAAGTTTATTATTTTCATTGTAATCTGATTTATTAATAAAAGTGTACACCGTTTCCTACACTAGTGACATAGGTTATCTATAAGGTTAGCAATAAGTAAAATAGATAACGTTGATTTAAATACTACCCCTGGGTACAATACTAGGAGTTGATAGGGAAATATATATATATATATATATATATATATATATATATATATATATATATATATATATATATATATATATATATATATATATATATATATATATATATGCATGAAGGTGTGAAAGTGGACAAGTGTACAACAATAAGGTGAGAATCTTCAGATATAAAATGTTGGAATTTATACATATTCGGTGCAATTATTGCTTTTAATCGTGCACCGTTGCAAGATGTTGAAGTTTGTAAGCATAGTGGTAAGTGTAACCGTGAGAAGCAGTATAATCGTAAATCAGCGTCACGCCAGCTTTTAAACACCTTTAATAAAGTGTAATAAGACAACTAATTTCACAACATAAACTAAAAAAAATGCACCAATTAGCAAATCTCAAAAAAACAAATAAGTGGCTGTGATTGATTTTTATATGCACTCTTCTATAATTATTGATTTTTTATTTACAAAAACTAGCGTATAATTAAACAAAACATAATATAAATATGGTATAACTATGAGCAATTTAATATAATACAGTAGGTACTAATCAATTTTTATAAGATGCATGAAAAATTTTAAATATAAATGTGGAAGTTTCATTGATGGACCTTTCGCAAAATAGTAATGACTCTTCGCCTCGCTCTTTTTCTTTTACCATTTTTATTTTTTATTTTTTCTTAATGACTTGATGATTGGACAGCTGGAATATCTATTAAAAGAATTGAAAAGTGCAAAACTTCTCAAACAATTTTGTTGTTACTTATTTATTTTGATAAAAAAATATATATACGGGAATAACAACCCTGCTGTTTGCAGCATGGAGTTGTCTGATGTTTGTTTAGAAAATAGAAAATGAATTTATACACTTTCACTTTGTAGCCTTCAAATTTTAAATTTTACATATCTGACCACTCATTTAAATCTAGCAACAGACAAGTTATCTGCAATTGATTGCAGAGATGATTTTCCCATACCTTATTAGATAAACTTTAATCCCAATGCAATATTGTCATTGTTTTTGGTACATTAAAATTATAGCCAACATGAACTAGCGGTTAGTACATTATATTTTTACAGGTCGTTCTAAGTCAAATCTCGATAGATGCATATTTTTTTGTGATAAAAGAAAGTGTCACAGATGGTTAAAAAATTATTCGATCAACCCATTTACAAACTTGTATTCCTCCTTAAAAAAAAAAAAAAAAAAAAAAAAAAAAGCTCATGCCTTTATTTAAATAAGAGTTAAATCAAATCATGCTTAGTTGCATGCAATTTTTAAAGATCAAAAAACCTAAAAGATCTTATAAATCAAAACAAATCAGGCAAAAATGTTTGAGCTTCATCAAAGTGTTCGGGCATACACAGAAAATAGATTAAAAATAATTTGACCAAATGATATTTTTTTGCCATTATTTTCTTTTTTAAAGCAATTCGACTATTCTTTAGTATACTTCCTCGCTGGCTTCAGGGAAACGCGAAACTGCCAAATTGGCATGACCAAATCTAGAAGTTAATCTCAGTTAGCCACCTTGAGTCCTTGACAAATCGGAACAATCAGTTCCTTCTAAACTGGACAAACACATAAATATTGACTTTTTATAATGTTTGGTCTATTGAACATATTTATTGGGTATTTTGTTCTTATAACCATACTTACCAAGATAACGTGAGATAGTTTAAGTTAGCCTTTGTATCTAAGCGTTCTCACCGGAGATACATGGTCGAAGAACCAGTTACTTGATCAGGCAACTACGATCTCAGCAAATATAATGTCGGAATCATGTATATCTCATGTGGTGAGACGACATCTTAAGTGTTATCATTTCATTAGGTTAGATTATACTATACATAATGTAATGAATTCGTAATTATGGAAAACGTTTTTTTCATATGAACTAGATTGTGTATACACCATTGGATAAAATATGTAACATCTTGGTATAAAACTATAAACCATTACTTGTCATTATATTATACATATATCTTAAATCCCTAAGCATACTACGTCGTATTGCGCTGCAGGATTCCCGCCAAAAACGTTTGGGCCCTCTGGGCTCCCCTTGATCCGTCATATGCGGCCCAAATTTACGCACCACAATTTCCGCAGTCCAGCCCCGTTTTTTTTGGGATATAATATCACGGAATACCTAGCCTCCACACACAATCCTAAACAATCCTAGGGTTTCGTTGTTATCAAAGAGCAGATCGATGGTGACACGTCCATTTCAAGGTGGATCGATGCTCAGAGGTCACTTCCGAGGTGTGTCCTATATTCCTTATGTATGCTACAAAAATTGCGTTTTTTTTTTTTTTTTTTTTTTTTTTTGATGGTCGCCTCATCTTTGAGGCTAAAAAATAGGCTGGCTTTTATTCCGAGGTAACTATTTTTCCAGCTTTTTTATTTTTTTGGTTGCGTTGCTTGGATTATACTTTTGAACTAGATGTAGGATGGATATTGTGAAAACCTTATTTCAGAATAGTGGTTAAAGTTTATCGGTTTTATTGGTTTCATTTTACAGGTAAAGTTTTTATTTTTATGAGTTTCACTTTCATAATGTTTCGGCTTATTACATTACACGACTGTTAAAAAGTAGATTAGCTTTTCTGCTTAGCCCGAAAAAATAGCTGATAAACAGAAATAGACCAAAAAAAATACCCCCACACTTCTGTGTAAAATTCTGCTTTTTATAACGACAATCAATAAAGTTTATTAGTAATTTGGTTTGTTTGTGTAGGTTTAGCAGCCGTTGACGAATATATTACAAATGACGTATGGGTTGTTACGCGACTTGGATAAAAGTCTGCAGGCTACGACTTCTGAACTTATGTGTGTTTATATTGTTTTTGAGGATATATAGTGGTGGCTGAGATTTTGTATTCGCAGAAGATAAGGCTGTGGTATTTTTCTAATAAGCTAATAATATGACGCATATTTTTTGTTTTCAATCAATAGACCAACCGATTGGTTCACAAAAGTAATTGGGTCAGTTTGGTAATGAAACAACTTTGTCTGAAAATGGGTCGGGGAGAGGCTGTTGCTAAAGGTATTTTTTTGTTAAAGATGTTGGGTGTTATTGACTTATACAAGTAAAGATGATTCTATGACATGGGTATTAATTAGTTTTTAGAATAAACATATTTTGGTTGTCTTGGTGCTGTTTCAGTGGTTTAAAGGTTCAATTTTTAGGATTTTAATATGAATTTTTTGGTGTTACTTATGGCGAGTGATTTGTGTACACAGGTTTTCCAGGTGTGAAAGCTCTACAGGGCAGGTATATGAGGATAGAACGAAAGACGTAGTGCTATCAGTTGACGCATGTATCAATGGTGAGTAAGCTTGCGTGAATATACGATATTAGAGATGTAGCGGTGATTGCTTACTTTATGCTTATAGGTAAAAGTATGTGAATGCTCTTACCGACGGTAGCACGGTACCATTTTGCCTTATTTTTTATAGGTATTTTCATGTGCTATACGCTTTATCATCAATATTGGTTTATTCATCTGCACACAATAAGCATTTTCAATCATTTATAACCGAGATTCAAATTTTTTATTATTCTTTTGTTGTTGTTCAGGCTCCTGGAAGGTCAACAGATTAATGTCGTTTGTTATTATACTATAAAGGTATCACTTATTTTATCACTGGGTGGATTAAAGAAGTAGAAGAATCAATTGGGTGAATTTTAAGTCACTGTAATATACTTTTCGTTTATATTATATGCTGCAAAATCTGATGTAATATCCACATTTTGTAACAAACTTTTGTTGATCCCTGTTTCTTATTCATTCTTTGTATACCAGAGTATAATACTATTCGTCGCTGACAAGAGGTGTCATTTGATATCGTTTTCATGGTGTGCGACCGGTGGATTGCACTGGCCAGGTGGCGCTGACCTATGCTTTTGTAAGGTTCAACACTTTTTTTCCCTGTTTTTATTTTTATTTTTATTTATTTATTTATTTATTTATTTTTTGTTATAGTAATGGGTCTAATTGTCGTAAGGACCCTGATGGGATAGGTTGTGTTACCCTTTTCCTAGGAAACAGGTCTTCATGCAATTATCCTCCCAGCCCAGTCCAAACCGATAAACATTTTTGTTTTTTTTATCAAGTTCAGTATCACTTAGTCGATTGAAGAAGGAGAAAAATCAATTGTGTAAGTTGTAGATTTTTGGTTTACGTTATTAAACCTTTTTTCATTTGTGGGGTTTTGATTTTGCATGTGTAACTTTTTTTTTTAGGTTTGGAGCTACGAGGGTGGATAAGTTTGATGTGGAGGATAAGCTTCAGGCGATTCAACATGTGGGTTTAGGTCAGTTTTTACTTAGTGTAATATTGTTTTAGTTTATATTATATGGTGTAAAAGGTGATGTAATATCCATATTTTCTTAGAATCTTAAGAAGTTAAAGTAATTTTTAAAGTTGAATCACATTTGTCGGAATTTTCAGCCATAGTCATGGTCTCATGGATTACTCTCTAGAGTGTTAACCTTTGATATTGTGTTACTTATTTACCAGGTATGCTCATTTTCTTCTGAAATTTATTCACTCCTTTAGGACGTTAAATTAAATTAGTTGGAAAAAGTGCAGATGATAGCAGATTTTACAAAAAACTTAATTGGCTGATTAAATTAACTGTCATGTGAGTACATATTTATGAAACTCTTATTGTTTTTATGAATCTTGAATACTATCTCAGGTTTATACGTGTGTTTTGGATATGCATTTTTATCTGTTGCAGTAACTTTTTGATACAACAGTTGATCATAAATAATTTTTCAAATTTACACCATGATGATCGTACAGTATTAAGAGATGCCAATAATCTTACAATGTAAATAGTTTTCCAAATATTGGTATTGCACCTCATTTTAGATTACAAAAATTTTCTCAATACTTTTTTCATAGTTTTCCCATATATAGTTCTTCGTACACCACCTGGAGTGTGTCCCGATACGAAACCTGTTCTGACTTCTCCATGGAGAGGTACATACAATGCTGATGCTACTATTGAATTGACAAGCCATTGTAGGCATGCAACTGCTGCTCCAGGGGATCTAATATTCATCTAGGGTGGTTTGCATCGAGGTAAAACCTCATCTAATGTCGTATATTCCTGCACATATTATAATCAGACGATGCTAAATTACGAACTGTAAGTGTTTATGTGATGTTGGTTAACGCATTTTTTTATATGCTGCCAGTCGTTAAGGTGCCTGAGCCCACTCCTAGGCCAAGACGCCAAGCCTAGAATAGCATGGTCTAACCGGAGAATCATCGTCATATTTAGTTGCAAAAGCAGAAGAAGTTATGCAGGTGCTCAAGCTATCCAATCGGACGAACGTATTAAGTCAGAAGAGCCTTCACACCAACTTCTTAGCTGCCCAAGTTGTCTGTAACTAAGGGATTCAAACAGAGTATATTTATATAGATGAACCATAAGCAAAAAGTGTCTTCTACAGTTCTGTAGCCGATTTTCTTAGAATTGATTTCATGTTGTTATATATATAGATTACTAGCGTTAAAGATCAAATACACGTACAGGAAAAATCGTATGCATATCTGAGAGAGGCTACATACAAAGGCCCACTTTCGTTTATTTATCTCATGCTACTAATCCTTCAATGTATTGTTTCTACATGAAAATAAATGAGTTGGCGCCCATTAGCTTACCAAAACACTCATTTTCGCATTCTTTGCCATTTGCTGTTGGTATATAATCTTAAAAAAACCCTATTTAGCCTATCGAACAAGCATTTGCTTACCATTGTTGCAGGTTCTGATATGGGGCCGCAACAATTTATTGATTTGTAACTTTTTTTATGCTCAGCGAAGACATCAGAAAATCCCAAAGTAGTGGAAATTTCACCCTACGCGCACATATTTGCTTATGAGCATACTGGGACACTAAACACCTTTGATAAAAAAAACATTATATACCAAATACAACGACAAAAAACCCCCCGCCAGGCCGCAACGCGGCCGACCGGCGCCATGCTTGTTATATATTAAACCACAACGTATGCGACGTCGTATTGCCCCTCCATTTTCCCGCCAAAACCGCGTGGGCTGCTGGAGCCCAAGTTTCCCACTCCTGTTTCGCCTCTTTGATAGTTCGATGAATTACGGTGGCCCAGCGATGGCCCAAATTGCTTGGTATAAACACACGACAACCCTAGAACCTTCTTCACATGCTCCAGCAAACAGAAATCCACGTTAATCAAGAAGCACGACAGTTTTTTAGATCTGCTCTTGAACTCCAAAATCAGTTACTAATTCATGGTATTCCATGTGGCCAGCTGTTAGGCGTTACAGAAGGATGTGGCTATTTGGTCGACTGTGGCCGACGATTTAGCCACGAGGTTTTGAACTCCGTTCTGCAGTGATTATTGGCTAAAGGAGAAACTGGGTTTTGTTGTTCATGTAAGCACGAAGGTATTTTAATCATCAGGTACATTTTTATTTACTTAATTTATGTCTTTTAGATTCAGATTTATATATATAAAAAAAATAGGGGTTTTGGTTATATTTGGAAGTTGGGTTATGGTTGATGGTGTGAAAACCTGTTGGTGGATTTGATGTCTGCCATGTGTTCGATGAATTTCTTGAGAAAATTGCGTTTGTTTGATGTTGGTGTCTTCCCTTTTTCGATTCTTATGCAGCTAAATATCCTAATTTCCGTTATGATATCGGAAATTCAGTACATAGTATCTGTTACTATTCCACAATTTCATATATGATGTGTATGTCCATTGCAGGTAAGTCGGTTCATGGACCTTATTGTTAACAGTTTGCAAAACCAACAAGGAGGTGTTTCTTTGTGAACTCATTAGGCAAACTGGAATCGATAGGCTTGCGGGTGTTGTTTGTCTTACTTCCGCCCATAGAGGTATTACAAATGTTTAAATTTGAAAAACTTAATATGCAATTTAACCAATCTGATTAAGAATCCAAATTGTATTATGCAAGTTACTTTATGTGCTTTATTCATTTTTTACAGAACCACATACTTTATAATTGCATACTTACTGTGTGCACGGCACAATCCACTATTAAAGGGTTCCGTCGATGCTGCTTTGGTTAAAGTATGCGATGGACTCAATGGTTTGAGTCAATTGTGTACACATTACCCAGTCCATGTATGGTTCACCGCTGCTCCACCCCTTACTATACCAAAGCCTATTTCTAATGCTGCCTTCACGGCTTCTCAAGTTGATTACTATGCAATAACTAAGTAAGTACATTGTCCTATATCTGTCTTTCACTTTGAGTGCATTAGAGTTCTTTTGTATCTGCGCCCATTAGCAATGCAATATACTTGGTTTTTGGGATGGGTTATAGGAAATGAATTATTTACATATTTTAAGGTTGACACACCAACCGTATCAAGAGAACTAGATCTTCTTCTTTTGGGTGGTTAAGATTCAGACCATAGTCACATGAAACGCGGGTCGCTTCGGTACGGGAACGGGAAACGCTAGGTCCCTAAAATATGGTACGACGGGGGGTAGGCTCATTTCGGAACGCTACGGTACGCTTTGGTTCGTTGTACCATAAAGTTTGGTACGATGTACCCAATTCGGTACAATGTACCATATTAATAATAATATTAAAATAAATATTAATATGATATATTAATAATCAAAAGATTGTTTGGGATTTTAATTCTAAGTGAATAAAATTAAATTAGTTGAGTAATTATTGGTTAAAAGTTGGTTTTTTGTACCAATTCGTTTAGGTACGCCGTACCAATGCTGTACCGATTTGTTTTGGTACGCCGAACCAGTAGACTTCAGTACGGCGATTGTTGATGTTTGGGAACGCCGAAAATAACGATCTGGAACGCGATTCCGAGCGATCCGGATCGCGATCGTACCGCGTTTGGGTACGAACGATCCGGAACGTGGAACGCGGCCGAGTCAGCGTTCCATGTGACTATGATTCAGACCAATGAAAAACCAATATCGTTGATTAATGTACTCGACCAAAGAAAGCTAAGAAGCATGAGAGGATGTCGTAAAAGTTAGTTTGATGTCAATTCTATTGTTATATCCTCTACTGTTTCTCATTTAGTGTTGCTACATTTTTTTCCTAGGCTCGAATAAAAACGATTTTTCGAGTAGATGAGGATACTGGGAAGATTGCTATAGCGGCCCTTCTGTTGGTATGTAAGTAACAACTCTACATTGGCATTATGCCATTATTTCTTCATATAATCTATTTACAATCAGTTACGACTTACGAGGGATATAATTTTATACTTGCATTTTATGAATGAAGCTAAAGCTTTGGAACTATTTTTATAACATCTTTGGCAGCTTCAAAAGGCCGATTTGGCTCATAAGTTTGATTGTGCTCAAACCCTTGATAGATCCATTTTTTAGACTAAAAAATCTTTTATCGGTCAGGTTTAGTAGTTTTGCAAAAAAATAAAATATATATTTTTAACTTTTTGGTTGCGTCTAAATTCTTTTGTTATAACTTTCTTTTATATACAGGTTTCTCAGCCAATTTTAATTCTTTCTACAAACTAAATTTGCCAAGTCTCCTCATGTGGTTAAGCAAACTTCAACGATAGTTCAGGACACCCAAAGGTTGACACATTCGAAGCTAACGTACAATTTTTTAAGGTACAAAATGCTAAGAAGGTACCAATGTTTATTTGTTCGAAAATTCTTAAAATGTTGACTGACTTTCTATGGTATTAATGTCGGTGGCTGATTATCAAGGTGTCAAAGAAGGTGGGAACAGCGCGGGAGCATTGAGCGGGTTGGAATTATAGAAGGGGATATTCTGATGGACGGAGCTTTCTTTGTGGCACCGGGTAAACCAAATTAAAACTCGCACGTACAGAAGCTGTTGATGATGGTAAGTTTCAAATCATTTTTTCCAACTTTTTTTTTAAATTCTTTTATGCCCAGTCTTTTTTTTATAATTCTTTTACACAATGTAGTTGCTTAAAATCAAACTCATAAAGGCCTATTAAAACAACCTAATGAAGTAACCCAAGTATATTAAAAACAGAACCAATCATGTTATTTTAATGTGGCTTGAAGCATCAACCATTTGATTCAGGTATGCTACTTTCGCAAAAGAGAAGAGATTGATAATGAAACGAACAGAAGTTGTTGGATATGAGATCTCCTTTAAAATTGTTCTAATATTGATACTATTATCTTTCTTAGTTGATACAGGAAGATTATGTATAGCTAAATGGTCACGTCCAAACAGCCTGTAAACCACATTTTTGTAATGGTAATCTCCACTTTTTGGCTGTCAAAAAGGACCCTAAAAAGGCTCTTCCACACAATTCTTTTTGGTCCAACCCTGTCCAAACAGCCCCTTATAACTATTTTTCTAATGACAATGCATACTTTGGATTCATATTCATAATAAATGTGTACAAGAAGCTAACTTTTCCGTGTATTTAATGTGAATTGCGTCAATTTTATGAATTACTTATTACTATTGTGATCACAAATAAATGGATCACCATAGAAACTATTGGTGGGAAATCAGTACTATATATTGTCATTTTTGATAGGCATTCAATAGCTATTGTGTATATATACTTGCTTAAAACTATATTCACTTTAGGAGTGTTTTGTAAATGTGATTTACTGTAGCGCAAAGTGCTTGACCTGGATTAGGAAAGCCGTATGCTTTGAAAACACCCTTTTTGTGACTTTAGACCCATTTGCCCCGTTAAAGAAACCATAACTCATATAGATTTCTTTTTTTCTTAACAAAAGGGTCGACTCGCCACCTCTAGAAAAAAAACTGCACACTTTTTTTCTGTCATCTTTTTCGTTTCACTACATACATTGATATTTGTATTCTGCTTTTACAGAGCCACGTGACGCACAACAGAGTAAGGATGAAGGATCAGGTTATTCTGGTGCTAGACTCCCACTACTTGAACGAAATATAAACCATATTACTATTGAAGAAAGTGATGACGAAAGTGAGTAGTATTATATCATATATCACTAAATATTTAGCTGTCTCTTATCTCTTTGTTTAAATACTTATAATGAAAGATGGATATAACAGTTATACATTGGTTCCAGCAAGTCTGCAAGTTTTGGTTGTAACCTTTCTTGATAACTATGTTGTTTTATGCATGTGTTATGGTTTCCAGGAAGATAACTGATTTGGCCGGATCAACAAAGCCTCCATTTCCTAATCTTCAAGATATGACAAAGATTGTGAGTTTATATAATTGTTTAACTTACATGACAGACATCGAAATGATGAATTATTTTCTATTTAAAATGTTTCTAAATACTTTCTATACTCAGAGCCAGAGAAATTGTTTGCTTACTGGTCCAATACCTGACTATTACGGCAACGGGAGCCAAAGTGGATGAGCACAATTTCAGGTTATAAAATTCAGAAACATAGTGCATAGAACTATTTTTCTCTGTTTTCTTAAGTTTTAATGCTTTGTTATAGAATACAGCAAGTAAGGCAATGGAGATGGCCACTTCTATTGTGACACTAGGATACTCATCTGTGTTTGAGATCAGCACCTCTACTGAATTGGCATTTGCAAGTACCAACTGCCATGAACAGATATTTGCAAATGATCCGGCCGATGGTAAGTCTGAATTGTTTTTTTCGTTTATGTTCTTAATTACTTTATGCCGTAACTCTTTATGTCTTCTGGTATATATCTGTGGTATATAGTATTGTGTTTATGTCGTATTCTTTTGTCTTTGTAGGTTATAGACATGTTCCAAAGGCCCTGAACTTTGGTGCAGCCATGTTTAAGAATGTACCCTAGAGCGCAATGCCAAACACACCGTCTCTCACAATATCTACCGGCTTTAGCTAAGAGGATATTATATCGGGAACAATTAACTAGCCAGAAAGATTGATGGTGGTGATGCCGTGAATGACCGATGTTGCTGACACAGTGTTGTTATGAAGGAGATAGTGATTTTACTCAGGTTTTTGTGAATATTTTCTTGATGTTATATGTTCATATCTAAGTTTCTTTAATTGTGGTGGCTAAAGAAGCTGTTTTCGAAGTACTTTTTTAAGCGGGTATTATGCATTTTTTTAATCTTTTTTGGGTCTATACATGAACATTCAACTGGAATTCGTACTTAAGTAATCTTGACATTGTTGATTAGGCACAATTGTGTTTGCGTTAGAGAGCTGTAGTTGTATTGCATCCAACCGAAAAGCTTTTGGTCTACCCGTATATATGCAATGGCAGTGTTGCTTCTTGCCTCAAGGGTAAATCTACCTTCTTGACTGCATTATACTACTACATGGTGTGAGCAAAACTATAAATTGTCTTTACAATGCGCCTAATCACATGCTTGCATGATGTACAAGTTAATGCAGTAGCCTGTCAAAGTTCCCTTAGGCCTTAGTAGGTGCATGAAATGGTGAAAACAAGATTTGCTTTAACTGTCTATTATAAGCGGGAAAAATATCAAATACTATTCACTATTTGATACATTATATAGTTTTGATGGTTGGAGAGTAAATAGAAAAAAAGAGGTGAACGGGTTACGCGAGGTCGCTATTTGAACAAATCTTCATATGCCTGACATTTAGCTCTTTTTTGTTGTGTGTCAATGACTCTGGGTTCATAATATTTTGCAGCCTTGCCTTTGTGTTGCAAGCCGAGAGGGGACAAAAGACGATCTGAAAACAACCTGATGCATTGATCTTCCTTTGGTCTTTTCCTCGGTTCTCTATTGGTCATTTGGCTTCGGGTTCGATTGTTACTCAGGGCTGTCCAAGGCTAAAGAAAATTATAAACTGAAGCTCCTGGATTCAGCAACCTGTTATTCTATCCTGTACATAGCTCTTTTTTTTTTTGTTTAAAATTTAGCTTCTATTTTTGTTGCCTTATGTGGCCTGGTGTGCTGTTTGGCCCCTCCCCTTTTCCTCTATTGTATTCTTTTTAGTTGTGTTTATATATGTTTAGTTTTTCAAAAAAAAATATATAAAATTCTTGGTGTCCAATGCCTCAAGAAGCTGCTGATACAATGAAAAAAAACGCAGCCCGGCCGCAACGCGGCCGGCATGCCGCCATTCTTGTTTATTTCAAAACGTTAGCTTATACTCCAAGAAAACTACTATAAAGTGAACATTGCAAAATGCAAAGTAATGAAGTATGTACGTTGTCATTCTGTTACCGGTGCAGAAACACAATGGAACCAAGCTGACGTTTTGATAAAACGAAAGAAAATAAATTCTTCGAGAATAAAATAGATCCTAGTAAAAAAAATTAAAAATAAATAGAAATATAAGCTAGAAATTAGACTCATTTAATGAGAGTTGTTTTGAAGCTTAATTTAATCAGTAGTTAATAC
The DNA here is from genome assembly GCA_030686995.1 of Artemisia argyi. NCBI lineage: Eukaryota > Viridiplantae > Streptophyta > Magnoliopsida > Asterales > Asteraceae > Artemisia > Artemisia argyi. The sequence continues at coordinate 43,856,399 of CM060680.1, forward strand.
ATTTTAGGTAGTTAAATATGTTGAAGAGTCGTAAAACTTTCAAAGATGGCAACTAAAATGAAAGTTACACCCTTATGGACTTATGGTTAACGTGAGTTAAATACAACTTGGACTTTAAGCCTAGAGAAGCATGTTTCACAACATTTTAGATACTCTTTTTCTAAGTAGTAAAGCATTGCATGTCTCGGCAAGTAAAGCATTTATGTGTTAAAATGGTGTGGCGTAAAGTTCCTTGGGGTCGATTTCGCAGTGGTCACCATTGCGGTGCTGTAGCATTGGGATCATGTCGCTCTCCTAGTGGTCATGAGGCCAAGCAAAACAAAGTCTTCAATCATCTTTGTTTTTGATATAAAAAATAGTGATTATTTAGCTGACATAACGCTGAGATAAAAATGGTAGTATTAGTAGGCAATCGTATTGTAATTATGACTGATGTAGTGTAAATAGAGATTTATTTATGATAATTAGGTAAGAAAACATATATTACAGGTGCCGAAACACAATGGAACCAAGCTGACGTTTTGATATAATAATAATAATAATAATAATAATAATAATAATAATAAATAGAAGTATAGAATAGGAATTAGATGCCTATAATGAGAGTTGTTTTGAAGCTTTAATCAGTAGTTAATACATTTTAAGGCATGTTATTTTATTTTTTATTTTATTTTATTTTTGAATTAAGATGCTTATAACAAATGTGAGTCCCTCTTCTATATAAGCATCTGAATGAGGATGAGTGTGAGATTTTCCATTATTAGTGGATAGATGATGCAAGGGAATTGGTGAGCCCGAATTAAAAAATATATGTAAATAAAATAAATTAAAAAAAAAAATGAACGATTGTGATTTAGAGGATGCAACAAAAAAATGTAAATAGACCCTTAGGTAGTTAAATCTGGTGAAGAGTCATAAAACTTTCAAAGATGTGAGGTAAAGTGTCTTGGCAACTAAAATGATAGATACACCCTTATGGTTAATGTGAGTTAAATACAAGTTGGACTTTACGCCTAGAGAAAGCATGTTATAATATCATTAAGTAAAGCATTTATGTGTTAAAATGGCATGGCGTAAAGTTCCTCAGGGTCGATTTCGCATTGGTCACCATTGCGGTGCTGTAGCAGTGGGATCGTGTCGCTCTCCTAGTAGTCATGAGGCCAAGCAAATTAAAACAAAGTCTTCGATCCTTTTTTTTTTTTTCTTTTTACAAAAACTAGTGATAATTTACGCTGAAATGACACTGAGATGAAAAGGTCCTATTAGTAGGCAAAATTGTCACAGATGCTACCGTGAATGCTTTTAGAGTATTGTGATTATTGTTATTGTTAGAAGAGGACGGTTATATCTAGTGTAAATAAAGATTTGTTTATGATAATTAGGTAAGAAAACATATATTGTATACACAAACTCTCTTTCACAATTCACATACATCAATCATAATAGGCCCATAGCCAGAACAACGACTTAAAAAGTACCTTTCAATTGACTATTTAGTTAAAATATTTATAGCAGTACAATAAATAGACATAGACATAAGTATTAATGTATTACAATATATAGAAAACTCTTATTGTTCTAAATAAGCAACGAGTGTATATATTCATGTGGACTTTTGACATGTATAAAAAATAAAATAAAAAGTTCAATCTGTATTAATGTGGTCCTAGTACATATTTCATGAAAACATAGGAAAACCTTATGATGATTATATCTTTACTAGTATATCTCGTGAATGAATAGCAAAACAATTCAAAAAACATGAAGCTTTCTATAAAGAACATTTTTTCTGTTTAGTTATAAATGTGATGAGAAAAGACATGATGAACTACCATCTCTAATTTGATGTTTATCACGTTTTCAAACAAAAAAGGGCCTCGTCAATAAAGTTGATGCGACACTTTGGAATAGCATAATATTACTATGTGAAAACTCATTCATGTGAATATTTTGGTTTCACACTTTCATTTTCACTTAACATAACTACTTTTTCTAATATAGATGATTTTCAACTAGCATACATCCAACAGTTTTTGTTAGAAAATGTATATTTTAATAAGAAAAATTTAGTTAGTGTTGAAAAAGTGTTATGTGATGTCAAACTATTTGTGTAAGACTTGCATCAAAAATATAATTTGCATAACATGCTGTCATCTCATGATTCACACTTGCATTAAAAATATAATTTACATGCTTTCATCTCATGATTCACGCTTGCATTAAAAATGTAATTTACATTAGGATAAACCTGAAAAAGTGTTATTATTATTATTATTATTATTATTATTATTATTATTATTATTATTATTATTATTATTTATTTTTTTATTTTTTTTTATTTTTTTTCATTTTATTATTATTATTATTGTTATTATTATTATTATTATGATTTTTATTTTATCTTTATATATATATATATATATATATATATATATATATATATATATATATATATATATATATATATATATATTATTTTTTATATTCTATTTCATTTTTTTAGTTTTTATTTACATATTTTATTTTATCTATTAATTTTTATTTTTATTTATTTTTTCTCGTCTTTCCTTTGAGATTCCACTGCACACACCAGCCGGAGGTCTTCATGGAAGCAGTCTCCTTACTTTCAGGTTTATCCTGGGGTAGGGGTAGGATCTGTCTACATCTTACCTCCCCGATACCTCGCCCCGGCGGGATTAGGTATGTTGTTGTTGTTGTACATTAGAAGACCAAGACCTTAACTTTCAAGGTTTACTATTAGAAAGAAGTTATATATAGTGTATGAACTATGAAGTAATTAAACTATAGATATGTGATTCAATTCACACTATAGTAGTTTAGTTAAGAATTCGGAGACTGTAAGATGTAAATAAGATACATGGATGTATCTGGATCAGATAACAATGACAGAAAGATGTTAGCTACAGCCTACAGACTTTAGTATTTCCTCCGTTTGTCTACATTTTTTTTTGCTAACACAATTAAAACAAAATGCGCTAGAAAAACTCTTTTGTTTTTCTGTAAGAAAAACCTCTATAAGATGACATTTTATTTATGTTGTGGTTATACCTCAACCGTATTTAAGTTAAAGAATAAAAACACGGTTAAACCTAGAGGTGGAATTGAGCCCGAGCCTTTCAAAGTTCGAATTCGGCTCGTTTAACTTTTATAAAGCTTGAGCTCGAGTTCAGCTCGGTTCGAGCCTTATTTTTAAGCTCGAGCTTGGCTCGTGGTATGTTATATAGGCTCATACCCGGCTCGTTAATACGATTTAAGCTTGGCTTGTAATATCTCTATTTTGAGCTCGCTAAAGCTTGTTATTAAGCTCGTTAATAAGCTCGCCTATAATACAAATGCCTAACGTTTTATATGTGTTTAGTGTTAATATATCCTAGTGTCGTTTAAGCTCGCGAGCCTAATCGAGCTTTGTATGTAAAGTTAATCAATGAGCTGCAACTTAGGCTCGAGCTCGTTTAGGCTCGGCTCATTTGATCTTTGATCTAATCCTGAGCTTTTCACGAATGGCTCGACTCACTTCTGCCCCTAGTGCTTAAACCATTTTTATGTATCACACAAATTTAGAAGTCAAGTTTACAGGCAAGGAGAGTAACAAGATCTACCAGATATTGTGCAAAGTGCACTCCCTTTGGGCTGCTTACTATATATTGAAAACAGAAATGTACTCTACACTCTACACCTTTACTCTTAAGAGGTCTTGTATTATATATATAGTCCATGTAACATGAAGCCCACTAATTTAAGTTTGAAATTTGAAAAAATATGTGTCTAAAAATCTTAATGAAAGTAACTAGAACTTTAAGTCTTCAATTTCAAACACAAAGGCCCATATTGAAAAACTAGATGGTTAAATTTGTTTCAATATGAAGCCCAAAAATATGGCATTGCTAATGGACCTTTAATAAAGAACTTATCTGCCAATTGGTAGGCTTATAAATAAATAGATGGGTTCAGTCGGTTAATTCTTGAGGTTAGGCAAATAGAAAAAAAATAATACCATGGTGAATCAAGCTTCAACACATACTGTTTAAGTTTTGGTTCATGGCTAGTTATCAAATTATGGCTCGCTCAACCTATTATGATACGTTTTGAGACTATAAACGTAGAACGGTATATTTGTTATTGTTTATAGTAAAATGTAATAAAAACTATAAACGATTTCCTTGTAATCCTATTTTGCACATTCTTGGTTTTGTAAACTTAAACAGTTTGTGTTTCTGTCAAGCGTGTCCATCTTGCCTTTATTTAAGTCTTGTTAACGTGGTAAACGCATTCACAGTACAAATTATATATATCTACATGTTTCATACATGTTAACATGTATCATAACACACAATAATACATCGACCATGTTCGTATATATGTTCATTAATTATTAGAGGGCACATTTTGAGACTTGTATTTAAGTAATACCAACATAAAACTCAAATTTGGGACTAAGTGCATCACCCCTTAACAACTCAAGTTCCCAAAGTTGTCGTCTATATCCGTTGAGTTGGAAGGATCAAGGATGAAGTAAGAGAGGTATATGTCGGAGACAAAAACTTGATTAATTAAATTAAATGGTTGTTGATATAAGTGACAAGAGTACAAGTTGGGAAAGCAAATGATTAGCTTGTGGTTTGAGTTGACAAACACAAGAGAGTGGAGGGTTGAAAATGAATAAAATAGAGTTTGGCATGCAAATATGCAATTGACCACCTCTAACCCCAAAGACACCCAAAGGCTACCATCTTTTCTAAGTTACGATTTAATAAACAAAATACAAAGTTTACGATTTAATAAACAAAAAACAAAGTACAATCCTTCATTATCAAATTGACTTAAAAATATACAAGTTGAAAAGAATCAAGGACAGCAAACTTATGAAATTGTAGTTAAGTGAGGCAATCAGGCAAGTCACTTACTGTAGTTCTACTTTTAAATTCGGGTGCTCTTTCGGTTAGGTCACAAGCGAACTGCATTTGTCGGGCAATATTCTTTAAGAGGATGTCCACCTTGCTTCTCCAAATTGAGAATACCAAACCGAATCACTTGAAATATAATCAAGTTAACTCGATCGGATGATTGAATCTCACAAGACCAACAAATGAAAGTGAGTTGAGATAACATATGTGTTGGAAAAACCTAGACAACAAACCCGATGATCGAAACGCGGAAGCTAGAATCTTAGAGAACAATAGACAGTTGCAACACTAAAAGCTTTGATGATCGAATAAGAGGAACTAGAAACTACACACAAACAAGGATATTGATGATATGCACACGTAAAGTACCCTCGAACACCCCTTTATTAGAACCAATAAAGCTTATAATTCGAGTCAAGAAAAATTTTGAACTAGCATCCCCCCTCATCTTTGTTTATAGAGATGAGGGGTAGAAAACCATGTAAGTGTCGGTTTAGGAAACACCCTAACCGACCTCCTCATGAAACTTAGCTTGTCTTGCACTCCAAGCTAACTAATCGCAGTTCTAGTTGCTCCTAATCAATATTTAAATGTACACTTAAGCCCCTAATCTATATTTAAGTTTATTACTAATTTCCTATAATTTACACCTTAGGAGTAATACTTAAACATAACCGATACTCAACATCTTTTCACTTAGCAACATGTACTCCATGAACTCCTGTTTTAACACCAGGACCAAGTTGTGTGAACCCACCTTGTTTATGACCAAGTTATTTGAACTCAACTTGTTTATGACCAAGTTGCTTGAATCCAACTTATTTTGAACCTCCATGCTTTTGTACATCAAAAGTCACCACTTTTGCTTCTAGAGTATACAGTATACACACCATTTTTTTTTTCAAATCCTAGTCATTATAACCCGAAAACCTTTGATCACCTTGATTTTACCCAATTGCATCTTCACAGTATAACCCTCTTTTACAAGAGTATCCAATGAAATCAAGCTTTTTCTTAACACTGGAGCATACCTGACATCTTCTAGTATAAATCTTGAACCATCATGCAACTGTATCTTCATTTTTCTCAGATAGTGCTTGTCTTGTTATAACCTAACTGAACCAAACTACCATCAACATCCTTGAAGTCATACAAGAAATCTCTCCTAGGTGTCATATGATAAGACTCACCTGAATCCATTAACAATTCAGTCATCTTATCATTCCCGACTATCACCAAGGCTTCTCCAAAGTAGGTGCTACTGTCGTCATTAGAAGAATCAGAATCCTGATCATGCTTACCCTTCTTAACTGACCCAATTGACTTTTTCATTGGATAATCTCTCTTCAAATGACCCTCTGAAGCACTTGAATTTACCGGCTCCACCCCTTGACTTAAATCGCAAACTTCTACTAGAATGAGCTTTCCTAAAATGATCTTACATTCCCCTTACATATAACTCGTCAAAAGTTTCTTCTTTTGTGCCTTCAGTTTTTTTCTTTAACTCCATTAGATTCAGAGTCGCAAGTACATCATCCATTGTCAAAGATTCCCTCCCATACAACAATATCTCCATAAAGTTTTCGTTAGACGATGGCAACGATGTAAGTAACATAAGCGCATGATCCTCATCCTCATTCTCGATATCAATGTTCGCCAAATTAAGTATCAACTTATTAAACTCATCTATATGATCACCCTGTTTTGTACCTGGACTCATGTAGTACGTGTATAGCTTCTTCTTCAGATACAGTCTGTTTGCTAAGGACTTAGTCATATACAGACTATTCAACTTCATAGAAATTTCTGCAGCAGTTGTTTCCTTGGTAACTTCCCGTAAAACCCGGTCTCCCAAGCATGGAATCAAAGTATTGTATGCCTTCTTCATTAAAGCAGTATTTTCTCCTACTTTCATGTCCACGGGTAATTTCAATAATGCAGCATCACATCCCTGCTGTACCGTTAAAGCACTTATATTAATTTGCCATAACTCGAAGTCATTATTCCCATCGAATTTCTTGTTGTCAAACCTAGTTATAGAACTAGCCATTTTTCTTCCTCGTAATAACTTTATGTGCGATGTAGAACAACCCCGAAATATGCAACAAGTAAGCGGATTTTTCGTGGGATCATGTGGTTGTATTGAGACTCAAACCCACAATTTTTCAAGGGATATAAACTTATTTTTTGTGCTTATAAACTAACGTGTTTTGACTCATGTTTCATTAACACTTTTTTGGTCTTATTCTAAAATTTTTGAGCTTATATAAGTTTATTATGTAATATTATAAGCTTGTATAAGCCTGTAATTTTCAAAATAAGCTGTAAAAACTATCAACATAAGTTATAAAAACAACGTAACATAATCTAAACTAAATAAGCTTGTAAGACCAAAGAATAAGCTTGAATAAACACATGTAATTTTATAGAATTTAAACTACATGTAATTTTAGTAAGATTTATATCTAAATCTAAATTTACCTAATACGGAAATGGGTTTAGGCGTTTTATAGGATCATGCGCACGAGATGAGCACGCGAGACAAACTGCCGTTCTAGGTTAATATTTGTTTGTTTTTGTTTTTATCAAAAATGCCATCATAATGTTTTATTTTTAATTAACTATGTCATGAAAGACAAATTTATTATTTAGGTTACTAATACAACCTTTTTTCTGACAATTTTTTGTCATTTATTCCTTGGATCTCCCTCATTAGTCATCACTCGTGCACCTCTTTTTCAATTCCAAAATAAAATTCTATGTTAAAAAACATGCTAGTTGCTTCGGAAAATGGGTTCTCAGCTTCTCACTCAGTCACTGGTAGTCATGGGGTCTTTAAATTACAGTAACAGTGATAAATTCGAGACTTGTTAAGATGTTACTCAAAAACAAGATGTTAAGGGGGTGGCAATGTTGCCTAACAATGGCTCAAACTAAATTGTAATTAGCCAATAGAATTAATACAACATATTTCATACCTAACCATGCCTAACTAGTTATTTTAGTGGCAATGTGATGCCTAACCATGCCTCAACTTTTTTTATTTTTTAAATTCATAATTTAAATTAAACATGTTATAACTTGTTTACAAAAATATTTCACATTCATAATATTATGTGCTAGCATTAGGGCGGGGGAGGATTTGGAGGGGTTAGGGTTAGATTTCATGTCGTCGTTCGTGGGGGAAGTAGGGGATGGTAGAGATATTAGATTTTGGATTGATAGATGGGTGGGTGGGGTTCAACTTTGCGATAGATTTCCGAGATTGTATCATTTGGATAGAAATAAGGAGGGTAGGGTGGGGGAAAAGGGGAAATGGGTCGACAACGTGTGGTGTTGGGAATGGGAATGGGTTAGGAATCTTAGAGGGAGGGTTTGTAAAGATTTGGAAGATTTACAGGTTGTTTTGCAAAATGTCGTTATTAAATATGATTGTAGGGACCGATGGAGGTGGGAGCTTCAAGAGAGTGGAGATTTTACGGTGAGGGAGCTAACAAAGTTGGTAGAAGAAAAGATCCTCAATATGGATAGCGGGGGGGAAGCAACGATTTGGAACAAATGGGTTCCAAAAAAGGTTAATGTTTTCATTTGGAGGGCCCTAAAAGGGAGACTTCCGGTTCGCGAAGAGTTAGACAAAAGGGGTATCGATTTGGACTCCTTATTATGTCCTTCTTGTAATGAGATGGTGGAATCATGTTCTCATTGCTTGGTTATGTGTAATTTTGCTATGAGCGTGTGGGAAAAAATTTATAGGTGGTGGAAGATTGGGAATGTAAATGCGTTTTCCATTGATGAATTCTTTTCGTCTAATGGAAACGCTAATGTTCCTAGTCATTCTTCCAAAATGTGGCAAGCGGTGATTTGGACATCCGGGTACTTTATTTGGAAAGAAAGAAATACACGCGTCTTTAAAGGGAAAGTTTCAAGTTTAAACAAAATATTTCAAGATATTCAACTTAAAAGTTACGAGTGGATTGTGAGAAGATCGGGAAAGAAAAGTGATATAGATTGGCAACAATGGCTTTTCGATCCGGTTAAATGTCGTGTTTGAAGATGAATAGTAAGCTGGCAAATCGGAAAGGCTGAGTATATTGATGTTGGGACTGCACAGTATGACGGTATTGCAGGCCTGCAATCCTAGGTTTGGTTTTGTGGGTCTGTTTTGCTGTTATTTCTGCACATGGTTGCAGCATGTGTGCATTTTGTACTAACATATTTGGTAGTGACAGTGGGTATTTTGGGTTCTAGTGTGCAAAGTGAATGTTAGTGAAAGGTTTTGGTAATGTCAGTGGGGGGACCTTGGCTCATGTCCTTAATTCCAAACATGTGCTTCATTTTTTCGTAGGTCTGGTCTTCTGCATTTCCATTTGAGATTGGGGTATAGTATGTGTTTAGGGGATGGTGACTTTGTGGTCCCTTGACATTGTTTTAGCTTAGCTTAGTTGTAGTGGGTTGGTTTGGGTTTATTTGTAATGCCTCTTTCGGGTTTTTTTTGTTTGTTCTTATGTTTTTATTTCCGGGTTCCTTCTCTTTAATCGTCTTGTTTTTAGAGGAGGGATGCCGTTTATTTGTTTCGTTTGTTTTGTTGATGTTATTATATATTTATATGGTTGCCTTTCAAAAAAAAAAAAAAAAAAAAAAAAAAAATTATGTGCTAGCCTGGAGCCCTGCTAAGTAAAATTTATTATGTTGGGCCAATTTGATGAGTTGGGCCTGAACTTACAAATTTACCTACGTATAGTGGAGAGTAACTTAATTGACCTACTACATACTTCATCGCCTACAATGGTAGTTCCTTTGACCATAGAACAAAAACCTGCAACTTGCTAAACAAGTTTACACAGAGTGCACTTCCTTCCAAACACAAATACAAACACAAAACCTCACACAACGGTCAAAAAATTAAATGTTCTCCATCATACCGATTCGGTGAAGATCCCCGCTGAGCTTGCCGATTTCATGATGCCGAGACAATGGCATTGGGGATGCCGAGTGATGCCGAGACCATGCCGAGTACGATGCCACCCCCCTAAGAGGGAAAGGTATCACGGCATGTCCTTTGGGCCCTATCAATGTCATATTAGCATTTTTATTTTTAATAAAAAACGCTCCTTCACTCATGACATAGTCATTTAGGCCTTACCCGTCTACAATTTTATTTTATTTTTTTCCTATTTTTTTTAAACAAATTAAATTCTATTCATTCAAATATTACAATATGAATAAGATCATTTTCTTCGTCATATCATTTGATTTCTTTTAAATATCCTTAAAAAAAAATGTATGTTGAAATACAAATACAAATTATTGATACGATGCGAAAACACAAATCTATCATATTTGTTTTCTTTGTGCATCAAACGGATTTTATGATATTATCTTGTACGTGTGATACACATTTCCACAACGTGGCCTTAATCTCGTAATCTTTCCAGTCTTCATCGTGCAAAAATTTATCAATTACAACACATCTTTCTGGCCAAATGTCTTTGCATCCATTGCTTGCTTAAGAGCTCGATTACACCGAAATAGCTTACTTACGAATCACATCGTCTTCCACATTGTTTCTAAACATACGCTTGAATTTCTTCGACGGTGTGTAGAGAAAAGAAGCAATTTTTTTTGGTCATTTCAAACGATTTACTGTATAATTGAGTCATGTCACAAACTTATAAACATTTTTGTGATATATATATATATATATATATATATATATATATATATATATATATATATATATATATATATATATATATATATATATATATATATATATATATATATATATCCGGTACATATAAACACTTAAAGCTTTATAATCATCTAATAAATGCATCAAAAATTATAAATACATTTGAGATATTATTTCCATGCCCATTAGGCGTTAAAATAGACTCAGTTGGCCACCTGAGTTTCTTCTGGAGTTTGAGAAGGGGTTTTACCTGAGTTCGAGTCTCGCAATGACAAAGAAAATCAAGATTTTTCATTTAATGCGAAGCCATGAGTTCTAGAGGTTTCATTTCGCGGGTCTCTCCTAGTGGTTCCAGTCCCGAGGCTTGCCCGTTTTAATGATTTAACTTGGTGGTTGAATTTCAAGTGTGGTGCCGTTTAAAAAAACAAAGATATGAAACTATCCTTTTTGTATAAACTCATCGAGTTAACATTTAATATCAAACAATATGAAAAGTATGTATATATATTTTTTTCAATTGGTGGAACACGTGCAATTTTAAAATAAGGTGTCGATGCCGAGAACACCAGTTTCTAAGCATGTCGAGCATGCGCTCACCCTATACGAATTCCCAAATGGCCTATCCCATACATCGAACTATTACATTATATTTATCTTGTTTTATTGTTACAAGATATAAGTACAATACTATGTAAGATATTTCTTTTAACTTTTCTTATTTTCCTTTTGGCCCTAAACAAATTCATCGGACCTCACTTTTGCCAATATCGGCCAGGAGAAAATATCAAATCACAGTTTGATAAAAAAAGGTGTTATACTTTTCAGGGTCATGCTACTTTTTCCGATTTGATGAATGTGTCAATACTAGCAACTTATTTTTCAAGTAAATTAAAACTAATTTTTTACTTTTTAAGAAAAACTAAATATCTTGCAAACCATAAATAATTAAACAATAAAAAATATATATACTATCGCGACAGAATTTTTTTATCTTTCAATAGACGAACACTTCTATATAATTTTTCTATGAGTTTAAATATTACATGATATGAAATCACATATTATTTGTGATATGAGTTTTAAAGTTTTAATCACAAATCACTTGTGATTTTAAAATTACAAATCAAATGTCATTTTACTGGGTGCAAATTCCAAAACTCGCAAAAAAAAGCTCGTAAATACATAGAAGTGTCACTCTAATAAAAGATGATTTTATTCTCGACATGAAGGTTAAATTATTTTTACTTAATGATTAATGGTTTATAAGATATTTAATTTTTAAAAAATATAATATAAGCGAGGTTTTTTTTTTTTTTTTTTTTTTTTTTTTTTTTTTTGATTGAAAATCGAATGACTTGTAAGATAACAAAATACTTCTATTGATTGAATGACTTACATATTAGATAGCATGTGTATTTATATTAAATGCACAGCTTTGACAATAAGCAATATAATTCAAACCCTAAACCTAAAGGACCCAAACCCACTATTGGGTTTACGCCAACTAACCTATCTAACACTTTCCCGCAATTTGAACGAGAGGCTTTGGAACTAACAAACTAGAACATATATTGAAAGTCACTGCTTCTTTTCTTCTGTAATCTTCTTTGTTAATTGTTTGAACGAAAGTATAATTGTATTTTGGCGGCGTAGTTGTTTATTGCTTGTGACTTTCTCTTTTGCATGACTTATTTTTTTTTACGTCATGGCTTGCTTTGGCTTTAGAGAGGAGCGGCAATTTTTCAGCCAACTATTTGTGAAAAACTACAATGATCTTCAACAACGAAAATAATTTGATGGGAAGAAAAAAATATGGTTGATTTAAGGCAACTCAACATATTTTGTGTGTTTTAACGGCTAGGGTTTAGGATTTATACATCGAATATGAAATACAAAATCTTAATAAAAAATAAAAATATGCGAAAATAACTATGATCCCTCCGAATCATAGGCGAGTAGCCGATGACCGGAGGATAGCAAGTTTTGTAGGTAGATTTTACCTAAAACTCTGATACCATGTAAGATAACAAAATACTTCTATTTGAACATATTAAATATTTGTCGACCCAAACTATGTGTCATTAAACATATTTTTATGAAACAAATAATCTAAATTTATGTAACCTGCCATTACATACATGCAATTGGACCTATTCATTTAAAAGAACCGATTCAATATCTTTATGCACCTCATGGGTGCAAGTTTGGATTTGAATCAACATGTTGGTTAACCGAATTTTGAAATACAAGAATAAATCATTAGCTAGTAGTATACTAGTAATTAAGATGTTTGATTCTACCACTTCTACGACACTTTAATTTCCCTTAAAAAAAATAATAAAAATAAAAAAAATATATATATATATTTTTTTGTATACGTTTATTTTGTTGAATTAAAGGTTAAAACCATAAAATATCAACGAACTTTCATGTTTGTCTCAAATTAGATAACAAGCCTTTCTATAACACTTTCTAGGAAACCAAGCTTTCAACTTTGTTGGAAGTTAGTAAATATGATAACGGAGAAAACTTAACCTACCCAGTGGGTAAACTACCCAGTGACTAAAAAGACAATTAATGCTTGATTGTAATATGTGGCATGAAAGGAATAATAAAACACATTAATGTTTTGTTTCTTTTCTCCCAATGATTGAATGACACATCATCCAGGTAAACTACCCGGTGGGTAGGTGTATCCATGCCCAGATTAAACACGACTTAACTACTTCTGTTCACTTCATTTATTCACTCGTGCTTTGGCTAACCCAAATTTTCATATTCATGTAAAATTCATACATTGTACTTTCAATCATGATGTTGTTAATGTTGTTTTATCTATTTTAGTTGGTTAATTTATGTCCTAATTATGGTGGGTGTGGAGCTTGGAGAACCCGGGTGAATTTATGGTGGCGTCAACTCAAAAATTATTTAACGAGGTACGACTCCTAAAAATCAGTGATACGACTAGGTGGGTGAAGTGTGTTCCTATTAAAGTTGATATTCTTACTTGGAAGATCAGGAGTGATGCCCTTCCTACTCGGATTAACATCTCTCGAAGAGATATTGATATTCAATCCATTTCTTGCCCCATATGTGATCACGGTGTTGAGACTTCAGATCATTTGTTTTTTAAATGTAATATGGTTCGAGAGATAGGCAGAAAGATTGCCCGATGGTGGGACATTAACTTTGAAGAGGTGAACTCGTATGATAAATGGAAAAGGTGGATTGTGTCTTGTCGCATGGATTCTAAGGTCAAACTCATGTTCGAGGGTATTTGGTATTCGTTATGGTGGTATGTGTGGAATTATCGTAATAAGCTTCTCTTTGATGATAAGATTTCCATCAAGGCGGTTATTTTTGACAATTTTATCTCTAGTTCTTTTTACTGGTGTAAGTCTAGATGTAAAGCCTCGTTTCCTTGGAACGATTGGCTCAAAAATCCTTATCTTATTTCTTTGTAATCTAGCTTCTTGCTAGTGTTTTTTTTTAATGTATAATTTGCCGTTCAAAAAAAAAAATTTATGTCCTAATTACAATTAATTAGGACCCTAATTTTTAAGTACTAAACTGAAAGATCATGTTTTAACTGTAAATATCTGGCATGATGAGGTTTGCTAAAACCAAAGCAACACTAACACATAAGCCTATTTCATGACCAGAATCATAGAAGTGATAATTGCAAAAACAAGAAAATTTCTCCTCCTAAAATTCAAACTTGAATCACTTGTTTCCAATTCGACTTATTTTTTTCTTCTACCTCATACTTAAATTCGCGGTTCATCACATTTTCTAGTTGACGTCTTGGATTAGGGCTTAGGATGATATACATTTCATACAAATTATCACGATACCAGTCACTGTCAATCTCTGGATCAAACCACTCCCACGTTTCATACTTCTTCTTATCGGGTTTCTGTATGGAATAAATAAATAAATAAAACAAATTTATATGACATTAAAGTGTTTCACATTATTTTATCTTAAGTATATACCGATCAGTTGGGACAAATAACGAATCTTCTAGCGGGATTAGTAGGAGTCTAAGAAACTAGAGTCCTTAATGGAACCTTAAATTCACGCTCATGTACACATTCGTGAATTCGGTTTGACAGAAACAATGATGATAAAGACAAACAATGATGATAAAGACAAAGTCATAGTGTTGTTTGAAAGATTAGGGTTTACAATTTGTGGATGATAAAGTAATAAAGGGTGTAAACTAGGGATGGGCATGAGTAAAAAAACAAGAAGAAGAATTAAACCGGGTTAAACACATGTACGTAATTTGTCTACGTGGAAAATGACAATTATACGTGTAAAACAAATTACTACGTGGATATTACACAGATACTCATCAGGTAACAAGTCTATGTTTTACACAAAACTAGCAGAGTACCCGCGCATTGCAATGACGGGTACCTTGAAATTAATTTTGTCTATCAATCATGTATTTTAGTTTATTATGTTCTTTTTGACAATAAATTTACGGATATCAAGAATTTCGTTTAGCCCGTGTCCGTTTTGCCCGCACCCATTTGGGCTTAAGCCCATTTGGCTCGTTGCCAGTTCGGGCTTGAATATTTGTATAATGTGTTTTATTATTTGTATTAGTGATATTTAATGTAAGAATTATGTTTAATTTGGTTGTACAATATGTTTGATAATTTGTATTTCCTATATAAGGGGTGTTTTAATAACTGTATTAATTGTATTTATTGATTAGTTAATTAATTGACTACATTAAATAGCATTAATTTTTTTTACTATTATTTTTTAATATGTGCATTAAAGTGGTGTACACTATGATTCTTGTCTTGTAAGTCTGAAAATTATGTGCATTAAAGTGGTGTACACTATGCTTCTTTTCTTGTAAGTCTTAAAAGATTACAAGCATTGAAAGCTATATTTGTAACAACCTAGATTTTTTAAAGACACTTAAATTTCTAGGCTTTTAATTATATGTATATGCATTTTTCCTATTAAAGAAATGTTTTTGGTCTTAAACATTTTAAGACTTCTAAATATACATGTCATAAATACATTATAAGGTAGTATAGATAACAAATTTGGTTACCTAGAAAGTTTCATAAAAGAGTTTGTTTACTAACTCGGGATAAAATTGCAAGTTTTTTTTTTTTTTTTTTTTTTTTTTTTTTTTTTTTTTTTTTTTTTAGCCTTAAATCTTTTATATGCTAAAAGAATTATATCATTTTAGAGTGATTTTGAAAAATCACTTTTATTGGAAAAAAAAATTTGGACAAATAGGGGAGCTCGATTTTAACACATAGGCGAAATCAAACAATATAATTGGCTAATAAAAGTCAAAATTGAATTTATTTTGGTCAAATTTTAATAAATTTTGTTGAGAAAAAAAAACACATAAAAATATATGTGTCAAATTTATGAAAACAAAAACTTTAACAAAAAGAAGGTAATTATTAAAACTTTAGTGGTTTAATTTTAAATATAATATATAAAGTTAAGTGTAAAATTACAAGTCTCCATGTTTTAATAACTTTATAGATTAAATAAATAACTCTTACACTTTATACTCCTAGACTTTGTATTATGAATTTTGTTTACAATTACATGAGTATTAGTATTAGTTTCTGTCTTTCATTAAAATTACAAAAGTTTGTAAGTATATGAATTAGTTTAATATATTGCCGCCGTTCAAAAAAAATATGAATTAGTTTAATATACGTTAAGTATTTTTAAAATAAATATTAGTTTTAAACTTTCATATAGTATTATTATTTTATTTTATTTTATTTTATATTAAATAGGGATTTATTTTATCCCATTTAAAAGTTTAATCTATGCGTATACGAGTTTAAATATTAAATACGGCTAAATTATTATTAATGTAATATAAATATCACATGGTAAGCACGAGTTACTGGGATATGAAAATAAATATACGCGATTGTACTTATAACAACGACTCATGTAATTATTAGAGTTAATGTCATTTTTCGTCCCCGTGGTTTGCCGGTTCAATCAAGAATCGTCCCTGCCGTTTATTTTCTTCGGGTTTGGTCCCCCTGGTTTACAACCCATACGGGTTTGGTCCCTTGACCAAGATATCCATTTGTTGAATGTTAACTTAAAGGGTATTTTAATCATTTCGTCTTTAATTCACTAAACCCTTCTTTATAAACTCAACTTCATCTTCATCTACCTGCAAATCCAATTTCACCGACACATACACCCTCTCTTCACCAACCGGCCACGACGACCTCCAACCACCGTCGCCGGAATCTTGCCTTCAACCACCTTATTCACCACTACACAACATCCACACCGCCAACAAACACCATCCTCACCACCAACATATCACCACCACCTTTGCCATCAAGTGCGCCGCCACCTCTGCCATCAACTCTGGCGCTAACTCTACCCTCCTCGGCTAGCATCACAGCTGCCACCTTTGTTTCCTTTATTCATTTGATGTTTTCAATTTTTTTTAGATCTAGGGTCTAGAAGATGTGGTTGTGTTTGATTTGAAGAATTAGTGAAACCAAACACAAACACAGACATCCACATGTCTACCATCTCCTGTCGCCACTAGCTACTCCGACCACCAAACCACCACCACACGTATCTTCCATCTCCTGCCGCTAAACCCATAGGCTCCTGCCACTACCCAAGAAGATGTAAAAACCCATAGTTTCTGTTAGGTGCCCATATTGATATCACACAAGTAAGAATCAGATAGATATAAGGATTGGTTGATTATATGATATGAGAGAAATAGAAATGCAAGAGTTTCATTAAGTAAAAAAAAATAACCAACAATGTTCAAAGTTACATAAGCTTAGTATATATAGGGGGGGGGGGGGGGGGGGGGGAGTAGGGCAACTCATTCATCTAGAACGTGGGCTTTATGGCCCATTGGACATTAATACACAAGCCTAGTAACTTAAACATAATGAAATAAATAACTAAGCAACCTATTACAAAATGTCATGACCGAGACTTGAATAAATATAAAAGTATGTTCCCAACAGTTTCTGCCACTAAACCACCATCACACGTCAATCACCTCCAGCCACCACCGACTCCTACGACAACCCCTCACCACCATTCACACCCACCATACCATATTAACCTTTCACCACAACCATCGCCATCATATCCGGTTTGTGTTTATGTGTGTAAATAACAGATGGGTATCAAAATTTATGGGTTTAATGTGTGAAAGATGTGCTCGGTTTTCATGTAAATATCATATGGGGTTGAAGATTATTGTTGGTGTGAGTTTTAGTATGATGAAAGTTATTCATGTGTTTTCTTTTTCTTTAAGTTTTTGTTTGAAAACAAGAAGTCTTAGGTTTTTGTGAGTTTTATTAAAATTGGTGACTGATGTTGAGAGATGGTGGGAGACAGATTCTTGATGGTGATATGAATTGAAGAAGATGAAGAGGGTTTGTTGAAGAAGATAAGATGGTTAGTGGATTTGTGGTTGAGTAAGATTTATATATGTGTAATAATAATAATAATAATAATAATAATAATAATAATAATAATAATAATAATGTGAGGGTAGTTTTATCATTTCGTGCCTTCAAACTAGCATTTAACGGTCAAACAAACAGAAGTTACGGTCAAGCGACCAAACCCGTATGGGTTGTAAACCATGGGGACCAAACCCGAAGAAAATTAACGGCAGGGACGATTCTTGATTGACCCGGCAAACCACATGGACAAAAAAATGACATTAACTCTAATTATTATATAAGGTTTATATATAGATATCCGAAAAGCATTTAAAAGAAAAACTTTACGGAGGAGTATATTTTAACTTTATCAATACTCATTATATGCTACTAAACTCACACATTTTGTAGAACATGGTATAAATAGTTAAAGTTAAACAACAACACCAACCTCAACTTCAACACAAGGAGTGAATACTAAAAATAAATCTATGTCAGCTAAACAAAGTTAAATTTTTCATCCAATAAATTTTTTTATAAAATATTAATAAATATTGATACATATTGAAAAACTCATGCATATTTATTAGTTGTACTTATATTACAATTTTCATAGGTAAAATTTTATATGTCGATATAATAAACTAAAATTTTAAAATAAATTTGATTTATGTGTAAACTTCGTGCGTGCACGGGACTTATAAGTAGTTAAATTAATACATGAATTAGATATCCTTGCTTAGTTCTTGCTTAACTTGATTCTAACATATAGATATAAAATACCCCTATTTTTCTCGTGGCATTTGAATATAATACCTATTATCTTTAACTATATACGTGACCATACTTGCATCCGAGGTTTTTATTTTTCTTTCATAATCTTTACTAGTGTTCCTTTAAAAATTCCGTACACCACTTAGTTGCTTACACTATGAAACCACTTAGTTATAAAGATAGATTTGCATTTTGATTCCATGATACACCAAATCGGCAAATCTGATCCTAGATTTTCATTTCAATCTAGCGTTAAATTATAGTTTGAAAACTATTAACATCTTTTTATGCCGACTGATAACCATTAGTTGCTTGCACTATAGAGCTGAACATATTATAGAACTGGATTTGTAGCTGATTTCGATTATAGGCAACACATATTATAGATTTTTTTGCATGAAGTGTCAAAGATCTTCATGTGACCTTCATTTCTTAGATCATATATATAGTAGTAGCTTGTTTTAAAATGAGGAAGTGTCTTTATATATATATATATATATATATATATATATATATATATATATATATATATATATATATATATATATATATATATATATAGCGATAAGTGGTTTTTCTAACTTGTGCTACGAATGCATGATTTTAAAAGTATTAATAGAACACAATTCTTTCTTAAAATAAATTCATTTCCATGTAAAATATTATTAAACTTGGCAAATAAAAGAAATTTTGGAAAGTAATTATATCAACTTAAATATGGTAATATTAGTTAATTAAATGTTTTAAACATGCACCATCACATTTAAATATGGTAATATTAGTTTATTAAATGTTTTAAACATGATTATATAAAATCCGCCATTTAAACCCGTGGAGTAACCGGTCTAAAAGTTGTTTGCAACCGGTCTAAAAGGCGTTTTTTTTAGTAGTGTGAACTAATGATCAAATATTATTTCTTCTCTTTTAAGGATTAATTTTTATGCCATATGTACAAAGATTTAGTTGCTTGCACTATATAACCAAAACTGGTTATTTTGATATCTCTAATGTATCAAATCTTATCCTATATATATTTATCTTTATTTCAAATGTCTTGATGAAGTTCCAAAGATCTGCATATCATCCAATGACCATTTTTTATATCAATTACAAATAATATAAGCGAGAACACACAACTAAAATTATGTGAATAGAGCCACATCGTTTTTTTTAGATACTAAAATATGTGAACTATCCATAGAGTATATGTTTATTATATGTGCTTCTTGAAGTCGTTGAGGTGACCCTCAACTTTTGAACTTCAGTGGTCTTATTTGTCAATCCATGAGGGAAACACAATGTTTATTAATTGGGTGCTTTTCTTTTCCATTTTCAAATAATTATATGACTGATATCTGAATATTTCCAGTTGAGCTTAATCCCCATTGGCATCCACCTTATGACAAAAGCAAGAACGTCAAGAACACGAAGAAGAAGAAACACAAGTTTCTAAGATATCGCAATATAAATATATATATATATCCTGAAGTTGCAAGATCTTCACAACCCCTAAACTACTCTTGTAGGATCTTTGACAATCTTATTGGCTTATTTTGTAAGAATATAATCTATCAAACCATAAAAAGCCATGTTAGATTACGAAATAATATGAGATACTATATTCAAGATTGGTTGATTGTTAGTTATTGTGCCTTCCGTCTTCGTATGAGTCACACAATCTTTTGGAATACGGATAATTATTGTATCATTGGTTGACAATTTGTTTAGATTACCTTCCAAGTTCCAACTGACAAGCATGTCTTGTTGGAGGATTAGTAGCTAGAAATTTTGAACAAGATCATTATATTCTATACGCACATGTCATTTTGTCTAACTTTTTGCAATTTATTAGATTAATACCATACTCAATTTCATTCCATGAACAAGGGAATAAGTAATGATCATATAGTTTTCATCCCTTGCAAAAATTTGTCAAAACGTTTGAGATATTGTCTTATTTTAGAAAGTTAGCTTAATGTCACAAAGTCATTCCTTCGACCATACACCGCATGACGTCCTTAACCCGATAAGACTATAAGACCAACCATCCGTCCCGCGCATAATAGAGGTTTAATGGTTTCGTCCAGCTTTAGACATATCAGTGGAGCGGCCTCAACTCGCTACCATTGTAGTGTTATATCGAGTTCTCTACTTGTGGCATGTACTACACCCTTCTTGTTTGGGGTACTCCAATAAAACCAATAAGATAACTCAGAAACTCACGCATTAAGCAACGCCTCCAAACAGAACATGACCCTTTCAGAATTTGGCTCGTGATATTAAACTTAATTGCTTAATATTAACAAGCACCGCATTTTTGTTTTCTTGATTTGTTTTCGAATTTCCGTGTCACCTCAACTCTTTAGTTGTACGAGCTCATACTAACTCGGATCTTCAGAAATCGGGGCTTGGATGATTTATTCAATACCAAAATATTAGAATTCTGATAAAAGATTTCTTTTTTGAGTTAACTACATTTTTGGTCCTTGTGGTTTACCGGGTATAAAAGTTTTAGTCCAATAGTTTAAAAAGTAACAGATCCAGTCCAAAATCCGACGACCCATAACCGTTTAGTCCAATTTTTTGTTGACTGTTAGTTTGACCAGTTTAGACGTATGAAATGACTAAGATACCCACTTATCTTAATGAACCAAAAGTGTTACACTCGGCAAATCATAAGGACCAAAAATGTAGTTAACATATAAATGTTTAAACTAAAAAGATAAACTTTTAACAAATAAATTTTTTTATAAAAATTAAAAACTATATAAAATACTTTAAATAAATTCTGAAATTTTGATCACAACAAACTTAAGTAAGAACTAATTTTTAAAAATAAAAACTGAATTTTAAAATTCTCGAAGCTATTCATTAAAAGGAATAAACGAAACTGCTTTACAAATACGTAAATACTATTAAAAAAATCTAAAAATCTACAAAAAGATAACCGGACTCCTAACAACTGATAGGAAACAACAGAAAATAGGAAAACAAAATTTTTGAAAAAAAAAACGGTTTTATAAAATTAAAATTTCTAAAAACAAAATACGAACTATTTTTTATTTTTTAATATATTTTTAGCAAATTGAAATAAGATAAAAAAACTACAACCTTATAACAAAGGATTGAAAAAAAATTAATTCCCAGCTTTTAATTTAATGTTTGTTATTTCAAATGATTAATTACTTCCATTTCTTGTTAATTTTTCATTGACTTTCTAAAATTGATTTTTACAATTACTTATTTTTATTTGCTTATCTCAGAGTAAAATAAGCAGGTTTTCTAACTGCTTATTTTTTCTATAGTTGTGTTCGTATTTTAGTTGTGGAATATGTTTCCATAGGCTGACTTAGATTTCCCGAAGGTGTTTTGGATTTGCATATTTCTAGCTTGTGTTTCCGACTTGCATAAACTTCAATATAAGCACTTGTTGACGTGCTAATTCAAAATTTGCTTAATTAATCAAAATATAAGCATATAAGCCCATATATATGTGGTCCCTTTTGAGCAAGCAAATAAGCAAATGAGATATTTTTCTAAGAGAAAATGTGGATATATACTTTAAAAGGGTTGATTGTTTTCTTGTCTTGTTTTAGGTTTTTTTTCAATGTGGATATATACTTTTGGATTCTTTTAGGTTTTTTTTCAATGTCTTGTTTTCTTGTTTTTTTCTTATTTTAACTATCCTTATTTTTTTGGTAATCATGGTTTTTTTACTTTAAATAGCCGAATGATCCACAAGATTTGAACCGGGCGTCACATAAACTCAAATCCGGAAAATCTCCATCTTTCCGAAAGGTTGGCGTGATTATTTTAAGGTAATTTGCACTTAGCAATAATTAAACTTAAAACCTACATATTTTAACTATCATTTCATAAAATTCTAGTATCCTAGTTTGATTTCGGACGAATTTGTAGATGAAAAAACCCCATTGATGAAGCGAAAAATGAACCGTTTTTAGGGGGTCATTTAAGTCCGGATTCGAATTTATTTGATCAAATATTGCCCTAAATCGTTTCTTTTGTCATTTTAGATACTTTTGGAGTGAAATCTGAAAAAAAAAAAAAAAAAAAAAAAAAAGCATTTTGGACGTTTTTAGAGCATAAAAGTGAAGAAAACGGCAAAGTCTTAATTTTCCTTGTTGAGAACAGTACCTGACGGCGTCACAAAATTCTACATGACGGCGTCAAGAGCAATACAAGAGGTGGAAGTGGATGATACACGTGACGATCCAGAAAGTTTTGTACTAAGGAGATGACGGCGTCACCATGGGCCGTCATGGTCCAAATATTAGTGACGACCCAGAGCAACTTTACACATGACGGCGTCAAAAGTGGATCTAGGCAATCCGATTTAATTATGGGCGGCGAGTTGACGGCGTCAAAATTTCCTTCTTGACGCCGTCACCCTATAAAATCTATATATAGTTTTGCAATTTTCATTCATTGGGGTGTAACTTTTTAGGGTGTAACTTTGGAGATAAACCCTAGTCCGATTTTTACAGCTTTTTCAAGGGTTTTTACCTTTTGAAACCTCTTATGTTCAATTGAGATAAGTACTCTTTCAATTCAATCAATATGTCTATGTGTTGTTTGAATATATCTTACACTTGTCTTCAATTTAACATGCTTGGCTAGATCTCTTGTTTGTTTGCTTAGATGTAGTGAAACCTAGATGTTAATTATGGGTTGATTGTTTGTTTATAGTTGTTACGGATGATTGTATTCGATGTTAGGCTTAAGAAAACTGGCAGACTTCTATTGGTAACATGCTTGAACGTCTTAAGAAACATGATCAGAGGTGTACTATGATTTTTGGTTGTATTTAATGCGTAGGAGAATTCTAATGATCCCATGTTAGGAGCTTCTAACGGCTCGACATAGGAGTGAAGTAAGATCCTATAGAGTTAGGGAATATTGTACACGGCCCTACGACTAGTATTAAGGAATACGACCCGTCATCCATTCAACTGTAACAAACTATCAACCTGTAAAAGATATCTATAGAGTAATGAAACCTAAGTAAACATAACTTTCCCTATTATTGTTTACACCACACTAGTATAATTATATTTCATTTCATTTTTGTTATTTTATTTTGATTGCATCTTTGTTCATTTGGGTTAGTTGGTTAGCAACTAATTTCGCCCACTCTTCCAAAAACTGAGATTTTTATTTGCTTTTATAAAAATATAAAAATACAAAAAGAATCATCTCTCAACTCTAGACCTAGTTTTTAGGTTTTCTAATCCTAGCGACACTATTCCTGAGTTGAACGATCAATCCCCTGGTACTTGTCACTATACTATACTACAACGATCAGGTACACTGCCTGGTGGGGGTTATAAGCTTCTCGAGATCACTCGAGAGGTAAAGCCTGGTGCGATTCCCACGTATCAAGTTTTTGGCGCCGCAGTCCAAGGAATAGTTATTGTCTAGTTTAGGATTTCTTTTTATTAGGTCTACTTGCTAGATTCCTTTCTAGTAAGATTTTTATTTTTATTTATAGGTTTTCTTTAGTCTATCTTTTTTTTTGTGTTTTTGTTCGTAATTTTCATTGACTATTCCGTTCACCATTATGGAGAACACGAATCCACCATACTACCGACCACAAAATTCACCCACTCCTAATGACATCTGATGTTTAAACAACATGAAGATGAACCTATCTATGATGCATGGGCTGGTTTTAAATATTTACTCCAAAAAGTCCCTTATCATAATTTCGATCTGTGGTCCCAAATTGAAATATTTTACCATCGTGTCGACCACTATACCAAAATGGACATTGACCATGCCGCAGATGAGGACCTTTGGGGATTAAGTGCTGATGAAGCATGGGAAACCATAGAGAATTGTGCCATACTTGCCAAAAAAATGGACAACCCAACAAATGTTGTTACGGATCAATTGATAGCAAGTTTGGGGGAACAAGCAAGAAGTTTGTTTGGGGATAATAAACCTATAGATGAGTTAACTGGGTGCACGGAGTGGTTTAATTTCAACACAATACAAGCTGAGCACATTGGTAATCTTGATAAGATGGAGAATAGAGTTGAATATCTAAGCCCACCAAGTACCCCACAAGTCCTACCATCATTTGAGGCATACACACCGCCCGTGACTTATTCGGATGAAGTAGATGAGACTTTAGGAATCCCAATTGAGGTAGAACCTTTGAACCAAATACAACTAGAGGATATAGGTTTGAATACTTATAATGCTAACCTTACTCTTAGTTCTAGGGAAGTTCCTAGTTTTGATGAACCGGAGCCTCAACCAAAACCATTACCTAATCTTCCATCCTTGGATGAAAATTTAGGAATTGAAATAGGTCCCAATCCACCCATCAAACCATATAGTCCGGGTAGTCTTAGGATAAAGGTAAGCATTGTAGAGAGGAAACCAATATAGGAGTGGAAAATGACCTTACATGCTTACATCACCCATTTATGTTTGATCACAAGAAACGTTATGGGTTTAAACCGGGTTTATTAGGTCAAGATGGATCCCCAACTAGTAATCTCTTGAAGTTGATTGAAAATGATCCCTTTCTAGGAGAAAATCTTAATCCACCCATTAACCTGATTGAATTAGGTAAGGTTATGATGATAGGAGCACACCCCTTTGAGCATATAATTCATCCACCACTCTTTCCTCACGTGGCATATTTTCACCCTAATGGTGTGTATCGCTACTTTCACCCGCACTTAATTCTAAGTGTAGGGAAAACCTCCCCTATTTCCGTTAAATAAGGGTAGAGTCAGGCTCGTGACTCGAACAAAAACAAGCACTTATTGGGAGGCAACCCAAGCTTTATTTGTTTGTTTGTTTGTTTGATGTTATTTGCTCCCTGATTCGCCTCAAACGGTCAGATAATTATTGATCAGCCACTTGTGAATGGCCAACTGTAATAGTCAAACAGCTGAGGCAAATGCTTCCGTGAAATACAGTGTTTTCCCGGGTCGTAATGTCCCAACGAGGTGTGCGATGTTTTATTAAAAACGAATCTGTGATCAGTGAAAGTGAACAGGAAAAGGGTATAAAGTGTATGTGTGAGTGATTACACTATGGTTTTATAACTTAAAATAACTTAGGTAAACTAAATTAACAATTACGTGAAACCTAAATATCTAATACGTATAAACGTACACCAATTTAAAATCAGACGCGACTGCGTACTGAGAAAAAGGTGAGTTTTAAGAAAAATAAACTACAAGGGTTAAAATTGAAAATTCTATAAACTTAAACTTAAAATAAAATTAAATTAAAAAGAAAACTATTTTTTAGATTATTATATTATTTATTATTAATTATTTAATTAAAAACTATTTAACTAATTAATTAAAACTAATTTAAATCAAACTAAAAATTATAAATACTACAAATTAAACTAAAAACTTATAAAAATAATTTCTAAACTTAAATTAGAACTTGAAGAAAGTATAAAAATTAAAAATAAATATTTTTGTCTTTTTATGAATTTTCTATTAATTAAAAACTATTTATATTAATTATTCTAATTAAACTATTTTAAATTACAAATAATACTAAAATGACTTAGAAAATTATGAGAAAATTTATAAAACTATTTTATAACTTATAAAATCTATAAAAAATATAAAAACTAGGTCTTGCTTTATAAAAACTATTTATGCTATTTAAAACTTATTTATTAATTAATTACTAATAAAACTATTTTTAATTCTAATAAATACTAAATTACAAAATAAAAATCTGAGAAAATTATTTAAATTACTTTAATATATAAGGAAATTATTAAAAATATAAAAACACAACTTACTTAATAAAAATCTAAAAATGAAAATTAAAATTAAATTATATTAAATAGAAACTATCACTTATTTTTATATTGTATTTTCTGGAATTTTCTTTTATAAAACTAAATTATACCTAAATATAACTAATTTTTGTAAAAACAATTAATTTCTAGCTTAATAATAAGCATTGTGGAAGCTTATTACTTCCACAGTTGACTTTTGTTGACTGAGTAAGCTAATAAGCTCAAATGAGCTTGTGTGGGGTCCACCTTGGTAAAACTTGGTTCCTCTAAGTTAATTGAACATGTATAAGCAAGAATAAGCACAAGTGGAACACTGAATAAGCCAATAAGCCACAATAAGCACTTGCTTATTGTGAACTGAGACAGAAAATGGGACAAAGTTCAATGGCAAATCTAGGTGGGGTCCACTGGGATTCAGGTCAAACAAAAGGTCAATCTAAAATCCCTGGTAGGAGGGGGGTTGTAAGAACCTAAGTATGACTAATGGGGCCTACTGAGTTGGTCACAAATCACCACCAAAGTGGTGGTGATGGATGAGTCTGCTGATGTGCAGGGCACACCCTTGCCCTGCAAGTGAGTTTGAGAGTGAGTGGGACCCAACAGAAAATTGCTAAAAATCAGATGATTATGAGAACTTAAAAATGAGTTGGTAAACTATTACTACAACAAGTTTCAAGTCCTAGAACCTAATACACAATTCTACAAAATTCCTTGAAGTTTTGAGAAAATCTGAGATGTGCACTTTGACTTTTTAGCAAAACTTAACTAGTTTGACTATTGTGAGATTCTAGTGATTCCTACTGACCAAATAAGTTATATTAAGCTATAACTTAACTAAATTAAGCTACAATACCTATTTATGTATTGATATGGTGAGGTATGAAATCAAAAGTCCAAACAGTTGGACAGTTACAAGCTTTTGGAAGTGATTTTGACTTTCTAGTGTATAAATGACCAAACTAATGACTTAAATAACTAAACCTATACTAATGTAGTCTAAATATACTCCAAACACAGCAAGAAAATACCAAGAACACAGAGTAATCAGCAATGCCAAACACCCTTTTAACAGATTATTATTGAGATTTTCAAAGCTTAACACAGTTTCATTCAATGAAACTAATTCCAATAACTATAATATGATTAAATAAGATCAAATTAGCCTGAATTAATCACAACACAAGCAGAAAACACAAGTTTGTCAAGAATGAGTTTTCCACTGTGAAATTTCAATTTTTAGCACAAGCTTAATCCAATGAACACAACACTGATTTTAATTAATATTACAACTTAACAATACTATTTAAATATGAAAACACAAAGATCAAAGTAAATAAAGTACAAGAACAATAAAATGCTAAAATTATTAAAAATGCTTACAAGGTGGATTTTATATGAAGACTATGAACCATGAACTGAGAATCAACCTAACACCTCCCAAAAGGTACTAAACCAGAATCAATCCATAATCCAATCATGCTCCATGCTTTTCATCATCACTAACACTATTTTTTTATTTATTTTTGATTTTCTTGAATATTTTTGGTATTTTGGCTTTTCTATTCTGAACTGACTTTTAGGGTAACTAATGGCTTACAAGAGCTTTGCCAAAGCTTATGTGAGCTGAGAGAACCAAGAATAACAACTAGAAACCACAATTGACTATTTGAGAATTTTGAAATAAGAACAAATTGCAAAAACTGAGAATGACACTGAAACTTAAAATTTACTTGAATTAAAGATTGAAACACATAAGATTAACTGAGTACAAGCTGTTTTTTATTGAAATTACAACTAAAATTAAGGATTACACTACCTACGACTATATTAAACCTAAGCTACACTAATAATCTTCAACCACAACTTCTTTTCTTCTTTATAGATATTTTCTGAGTTTTGTGGGACCCACTTGACCTTTCCCACCATCTGTGAGCCGTTGATAAGGTCTATCCAATCCCCACCGTTTAAATAAGAAACTTGGCGCCAAAGTCTTATTTGGGTACTGTAGATAACTTGGGGCGGGTTTTAAGGAATTAAATGGACTTTGGTAGCTTGTGTGAGGTGGAGGTGTGAGGTGGAAAGGCAGAGGTCAAGTGGTGATGGTGGAAGTGGTATTGCAGGGAAGGGAGGTGGTTTGGAGGGAAGGGAGGTGAACAGTGGGGCGGTTTTGTGTGGGGTTTGACCGTTTGACCGGGTAATAATATAAACGGGGTGGGCTTTTGTTGGGCTAGGGGTGTGTGGGCTGGGGTAATGGTGTGTTGGGTTGGATTTGGTTTTATATTTTGGGTTTAGTAAATACATAGGGTCCGGTTTGATTTGTATTGTCACAAGGACCAATTTTGTAATTTGGTGAAAGTTAAGGGGCTGTTGTTGGCAAGTTTCCAAAGATACTACAAGGGCTAATCTTGCCATATGTGATAAATCAAAGGACCTTAAATGAAATATTTCCATTTTAAACCACCCGGGGACCTTTTCTGTCAATTTCCAAACTTTAGGGACCAAACATGTATTTTCTCCAAACTTTCCACCCAAGGACCATTCCTACAAAAGATTATTAGTACAAGGACCAAAATTGAATTTCTCAAAGTTTTTAACATCCCAGGGATCATTTATGTCAATTTCCAAAGTATAGGGACTAAACTTGTAATTTTGTGAAACTTTGCACCAAATGACTAAATATGTAACTTTATGATTAAAAAGGACATTAGATGACTTTTTCAAGTTTTTAGAATTATCAGGGACTAGTTTTGCCAATTTATGAAACTTGAGGGACTGAAACTGCCAATTATGCAAACTTTGTACGGTTTTCATCTGTTTTTGCATATTTTGCATTTGAAACATATAAAACACACCTTTAAGATATTTTAAGTATTTTGATGTATATTTGAGTGTTTTTGTATGTTTTGGCAGCTCAGATTAGTATAAAATGATGAGTATTTAGACACTCATCACTCCCGTATGCATGTTTTATTTTTATTGTTGGTAGATCATGTTTCAAGCTAAATTGTGAAAATGCTTTATTTTTTTTGTTTAACTTCGTCTTAACTTCATATAAAGGTATTTTGCAAAAGCTAAGTGTAAGGGGAAACCCCATATTTGTTTATAAGAACGAAAATGATCATGATTCGACACAATATTAAATGAACATATATATTAGTAATTGTTAGAGTCAAATGCTTGTATCGAGTCATAATGATGTTTTGTATGATTTTCCAGGAAATAGGACATAAGTTTTTCCAGAAATTTTCCGGAAACTTAATATAAAGATTTCTGCAGGTCACTTCTGACGGCTTCAGGAATTAATTCCTGACGGCGTCATGCGTAAAATTCTGGAAATTTTGCGAGTTTTGTTTTTCTAACGGAGTCTTAAAGTTTTTGTTAATTCTTTAGTTTTATAAACTCCAGGAAATCTACAAACATTCATTCCACAAGCATTATATCTTAATTTATTTTCTAGGACTTGTAAGTATATATAGATTGCCGCCGATTTTATGCGAGGTTGCCTTGTTGTTTTCTCAGGTTTAACAGGTTATATTGGACAAGAAGATGATTTATATCTCTGGAGGGAAGCTTTCAATGTTCATTTTCTTGGAGGAAGATCTAACCTTGTTACCACACTATCCACACCGAACGAATCAGGGGAGTATTTGCTTTCATTCTTTTACCTATTTCACTTTTACATTCATTAATTGAACATTAGGGACAATGTTCATCCTAAGTGTAAGGAGAAGGTAAATGATGATACCTTATAGGATACTATTGCACTTGAGTTTGTTTGTTTGATGGTGGGTGTGTAATAAAATTAAGAGAAATACTTGTTAGTGTAATTTTAGCACCAAATTTAATTTTTTTTACAACATTTAGGAGTGAAACTTTAGCCTTAGCAAGCGTCTCATGGATATGAGTTGTATGACTAGCACAAAACCGTACCATTCAGAAAAAATTTCCACCAAAATATGTGAGGTTCGCCTTTAGATTTGATAGGAAAAGCATTCATTATTAGTGCTTATGAGTGTACCGGTAGCATTTAGATTCTAGAACTTGCGTTAGTGATGCATCCCGAGACCGCTAGTGAGACTACATTCGTGTGGTAGGATTTACTACATGATAAGAGGCATTAGGATCATCCTTGTGTTAAACCCATATCATAATTACTTGACCATTTAAGTCATATTACTTGGCTAGTAAAGTTAATTAATTTTTCCCACACAATAACGTTGTACTCATTTTTAGTACACGAAACCCATAGTACACCCCTCCGAGCCTATCTTTTCGATTCTACCTTTAAGCATCTTACTTAAAGGAAGAATTTGTTACAACCCACTTAAATGTACAACCAAATCGCCTTAGCCTTCCGTGTATGCACTCATCTTTAGTGCATTATTGTTACATGATTAAACCCTTAGTTAATTATCTAATTGACTACATGGTTGCTAAGTCGAGTCATATCTTGTACATATTGTTTTGGGACGATTGGGACTCATGGGTAAGGTACTAATGTTATGGAGTAATGGGGAAGAACATCATATATTACCCTCATATGTGCATTAATCTTAAAAGTACTTCAAGTGTTTTGATTATCTTGATTCGAGTCATTAAATTAGTTTATTGTAAAGTATGTAAAAATCCAAGTGTAAGGGGAATGTACATTCCCTATGATGTATTATTTTGGATGGTAGGGTAAGAGTGTATGCAAAAAAAAAAAAAAAAAAAAAAAAAAAACGGACTACCATCCCGTTTCATTTTATGTTTGTTTTATGTTTTTGTTATTTTTCATTTATTAGCTTAAGTCGAGCCTAGTCTTGGCTTAGCAACGCAATATTATACATGTAATTAACCAAGATGATTAACTCGCCACCACTAAATATTGCCTTTATCCAACAAAACCGTGTATTCCATATCCCTACACATAACTTTATAACCCTTTGAAAGACCTCTTTGATAGTTTATCGTAGGTGCTTAAGCCATGTGGTGGAGGTTTGATCCTTTCCCAAGCCTATTGTAATCTATTTTGTTATTACAGGTAGTGAGAGGTTTTTTTCATTTCCTTATTGTGATATATACTTTATTACACCCGAGAGATGTGAGTATCTAAACACTATTTGTGAGGTGCTAGTGTATGAGCTCCGTGCTTGTCTTTGGTCTTTAGTGGAACGATTATTTGTTGTAATTACTTTTATATTAGTGTTAAATGGCCCCTAACTTGTATTTTGATTAGAATAAAAGCGCATTTGCTTGAGGACAAGCAAATATCAAGTGTAAGGGTATTTGATAAGGCGAAAAATGAACCATTTTAGGGGGTCATTTAAGCCCGGATTCGAATTTATTTGATCAAATATTGCCCTAAATCGTTCCTTTTGTCATTTTAGGTACTTTTGGAGTGAAATCTGGAAAAGGAAGCATTTTGGACGTTTTTGGAGCATAAAAGTGAAGAAAACGGCAAAGTCTTAATTTTCCTTGCTGGGAACAGTACCTGACGGCATCACAAAATTCTACATGACGGCGTCAAGAGCAATACAAGAGATGGAAGTGGATGATATACGTGACGATCCAGAAAGTTTTGTACTAAGGAGATGACGGCGTCACCATAGGCCGTCATGGTCCAAATATTAGTGACGGCTCAGAGCAACTTTACACATGACGGCGTCAAAAGTGGATCTAGGCAATCCGATTTAATTATGGGCGGCGAGTTGACGGCGTCAGAATTTCCTTCTTGACGCCGTCACACTGTAAAATCTATATATAGTTTTGCAATTTTCATTCATTGGGGTGTAACTTTGGAGACAAACTCTAGTCTGATTTTCACAGCTTTTTCAAGGGTTTTTACCCTTTGAAACCTCTTATGTTCAATTGAGATAAGTACTCTTTCAATTCAATCAATATGTCTATGTGTTGTTTGAATATATCTTACACTTGTTTTCAATTTAACATGCTTGGCTAGATCTCTTGTGTGTTTGCTTAGATGTAGTGAAACCTAGACGTTAATTATGGGTTGATTGTTTGTTTATAGTTGTTACGGATGATTGTATTCGATGTTAGGCTTAAGAAAACTGGCAGACTTCTATTGGTAACATGCTTGAACGTCTTAAGAAACATGATCAGAGGTGTACTATGATTTTTGGTTGTATTTAATGCGTAGGAGAATTCTAATGATCCCATGTTAGGAGCTTCTAACGGCTCGACATAGGAGTGAAGTAGGATCCTACAGAGTTAGGGAATATTGTACACGGCCCTACGACTAGTATTAAGGAATACGACCCGTCATCCATTCAACTGTAACAAACTATCAACCTGTAAAAGATATCTATAGAGTAATGAAACCTAAGTAAACATAACTTTCCCTATTATTGTTTACACCACACTAGTATAATTAGATTTCATTTCATTTTTGTTATTTTATTTTGATTGCATCTTAGTTCATTTGGGTTAGTTGGTTAGCAACTAATTCCGCCCACTCTTCCAAAAACCGAGATTTTTATTTGCTTTTATAAAAATATAAAAATACAAAAAGAATCATCTCTCACCTCTAGACCTAGTTTTTAGGCTTTCTAATCCTAGCGACACTATTCCTAAGTTGAACGATCAATCCTCCGGTACTTGTCACTATACTATACTACAACGATCAGGTATACTACCTGGTGGGGGTTGTAAGCTTCTCGAGATCTCTCGAGAGGTAAAGCCTGGTGCGATTCTCACGTATCAACCACACCTGGCTTCTTTAAAAAGTAAGAAATCATGGAGAAGAGAGACTTGGTTAAGAGCACACGGTAAGGTCACCCCAGGTTAAAACTTAACGCACTATCACGTCAGCGCCACATCAGCTTTTACCTTTTAACATTAACTCTTGACTTTCTACCCCGGTAACATAACTTACATTTAACTCACCTTAACTTACCTCCACCTCAATTAGTATTTTCAATTTCAACCCCGTTAGAGGGGGTGAGATTTTTTTATTTTATTTTTATTTTTATTTTTTATTTTTATTTTTTATTTTTTATCTCTAGTGCTTGTTAACGTGGGTTAAACCTTTACCCTCCCCCCTTAACGCACCACCTTAACGTGGAGGGTGGTAAGGTAACACACCATTTTTTGCTCTTGAGTTAACTTTTAACCTTGGGGCACGTTACCTTACCCAAGTCTCTAAGGAAAAAGAAAAGAATTGATGTGTTCCAAAAAACTAGGAGAATTGAAGGTCCCCCACATAATTTTTCCACTAGAACAAAAATGTGAAAAATCGTACGCAGCTTCTTATTTTCGATCTCTTGAGTTCATGAAAGACAATGACATATATTTCCAAAATTGAATATGCAAATACATTGTCTAGGTTTACATCAATGTGTACGGATAAATATATCAAAACTTTCCTATGTCACCAATAAATTTATCTTTGTAACAATCAAGTATAATAAAGCGCTTGTTTCTGATAAAAAGAAGTTCTATATAAATCGAGGTTGTCATGTTGATAAAAGATTGATAAGCCTTTCTCAAGCTTAAGAGTCGAAACCAAGATATTTTAAACACTCGTTATATAGTACTCGTAATTTTTATTATTTTATTTTTTTAGTGTAATTTTTTTAAATGCGGGTATTTGATTTTAGGCAGAATTACATGTATATCCTTGAAAATTTTAAAAATTATATATATATATATATATCATTTTTACTAGTTTTTTATGCATAAAGTACAATGCTTTTAATGCATCAAAAAGATATATATGTAATTTTAAAAATTTCCAAGATTATATATGTAAATGCCCCTTGATTTTATTTCATCAAAATAGAATTTACTCGTAAATCGGCAATTAAAAGCTTAAAAGGTTGCAATACTATATATTTGGACACACGGTTGTGAGTTGTGGCAAGGCTATATGGCTCAAAGCTAGTCTCAAATACTTGCAACGCTTTAAAGTTTATACAATTTGACGTTTTTGATATGAATGTTATGAACTTCATTCATGAATTATTGGTTTCATAAATTGAATGACCTTGGAAGTTGTAACACGATAGGTTGTCAATGTATGCTCACAGGGGCATTAATAACCCTACGCTACATGACCCTAGTTATACACGTCTAGCCGTCTAAAGGGCTATATGGTTGAATACTTTTGACACCTTTCGTCTCTATGATTACATTTTTGAGTAAAACTCGATATACAATTTTCTATCGTACACTAAAATTCAGTATATAGAAGTGAGGTTGTACTATTTTTCTCTGTATGAAAAGCATCGAACCTTAATGAGATGTGTTATGACTTCCTGCTTTCCTCATCAAGGATGATTGCAAAACTATAGAGTTGCTAGGTAGATTGTTGTCCAATAGGTCAAACTCTTGAAGTATAACGTAGTAGGCAACTGCATAAATGCATGGTTTTGTAACATTTTAAATGGCGATCTATTTTCTTAACAAGCATTGTGGTCTTTCAATCTTTAAGTTGATCGAGCCGAGCAAGACCAAGAAATACTCGTGTCACGATCAAAGATTTTCTATAGTAATTTTTGTTAAAATTTAAATAGCATAACAATCATATAAATAAATCAAAGCATCAAAGTAAACACATGCGGAAACATAGAATCATATTTAACATATAAAAGATTAACCAAAATATAAACAAGAACGTACCTTTTGATTTAGCAAGAACAAGAATCAAACTTCAATAATCTTGATTAAGTGATGAACCCTAATTAGGTTTGAACAAGCATCTATGAATAATCCCTTACCATTTTGTTATTTGATCCAAGATAATTAATATAGTAAGTAATTACCACGTTATTGTACACACGAATTAATAACAAATTAATGTTTATGCTAGTAATGAAAACACAAATATTTTCTAAGCAAAAAAATCGGTCAAGAAAACCCTAATGGGTGTTTGGTCGATTGTTTTGGAAGAAACAAAAGACAAGGAAAAGTAATTAGGGTTTGTGTGCAAAAAATGTACCAAAGAATGATCCATATGTTTGCTTATATACTTGAATAAACTTGGAGGACAAGTTTGTGTGTGATTGGGTTTCCCGAATAGACCCACGACCGACCACACCTTCTAGGGGGTTTCAAAAGCTTCTCGATCTAAAAATTTCACTTTAGTCATTCTCATTTATTATCTAACGACCGTTAGTCAAATATCATTATATACTAACGTCCGTTAGTCGTAATTTGTGTTTAAATAATTAAATATATAACATTTATATATATATATATATATATATATATATATATATATATATATATATATATATATATATATATATATATATATATTAATTATTGTCCATTAATTCTCATTCGTAACGTATGCAATCTCGAGGTCTCGAGTTCGATACTAGACATATATGTATTAATATTTATCCACAAAACTAACAATTTTTCTAACACAATTGTGAATTTGTTCACTCAAAGCTGCATACGATGGTGTGTGATATGCAAGGACGGACCTTCTTGCGGGCTAGGGAGGGTCATGGCCTCTCAAAACAATTTTTTCCTTGGTGTATTTCTTCAGAAGGTGAAGAACGGTGTGATCACCTTTGTCCCATACATCCTAAGGATGACAATCGGACCCGACCCCAGGCAATGAGTACCAGTCCCAGTGGCAGTACATATCAGGAGGTGGGCTTTGAACCCTGTCCGTTTTTTTCCAATAGGCCCTCGTTGACCAGTCCATCTGAGCATTTGTGATTGGGGGAATGGTTCCATTGAGAACTTTAAGACAAGAGTGAAACTCAAACCCAGGTCTATCGACTCATGCATGAGAGCTCCACCCATGAGACTAAAGCTCCAATGGTTTGCCCTTGGTGTATTTGTTTAATTAACTAGTGCTAAGTTTTTGTTTTAATAGGTTGGCCCTTCCAAAAATTAATCTTGAATGTTTCTGCCTCCTAAAACAAAATGGTTCAAGTTCTGTCATTGCCGATATGTGTAACTAAGCATGGCTAGAAAGTTTGAAGGCCTAAAAAACGTGTATCACTCATGTGTTTTGGGATTGAATATGCACTTGAGCAAAATAGTTAGTCATGGTATGTTTTCTATTTTGTCATCAACCAAAAAATATAACTATTACGGAGTATTAGCTTAGCTACGACCTTGATTTTCACTTGAGTCTTGACCAGTTGATTTATATATGCCATTTATGATAAAATACCAAAATATATGATCCCATATATCCGATAATAGTATTAAATGCTAGCAAGTCATTATTCATCATGTGATCATAGGAATTTCAAAACTAAAATTCACATGGACAACCATAATACCCTCTACCAAACGTTATTAATCAACCAACACCCGATGGTTTTAGTTTAGACATAATCATATGAGTTCATCTAGTTGACTACTATATTTAAGAGTATATACCCCTTCAAATCTTTACATGAAATAGAGATATGTGGAGACTTTGAGCACAATATCTAAAGAGAATATGTGGATAACCACTATTCCAAGTATCAGAAGATCCTGTTACATGGAATTAGATTTTTTGTCTATATAACTAGTTTAAGATTTTATGGTTTAGAGTTTGGATCATATTGCTATTTCAAATAACTAGTTTGTTTTCATGTCGATAATACTAGATTTGTTACCTTTGTATATTAAGCAAGCCTTATAACAAAATTGCTTTTGACCTATTTTGAACTAAAAAACAAAATAGTCTCAAATATGAAATATGTAAGTTTGTGTAAACCGTATGTATTGAATGAATTCTCGTTTGGTATACAATACATTATATAAGATATAGAATGGGCCAAGCACTAATCAAATAACTAATCGTCTAACAAAATATAGTTTAATGTTTCCCTTAGATTTTTCTTTTCATTCTAACACCATAGAAATCTTAAGAATGCTTCTATATTCATGATGTGATTAGAATCATATTAATTATGCAGTATAAGTTAAAGGGATTTTATAATTTGTGCTACCACATCACTTGATTAAAAGAATTAAATGAATTACATTATTCCTTAAAATAGAATTATTTTTAAAATAAAACAAAGTTAATCCTGTTAATTAGAAAAGAATTAAAAAATTGTTAATATCAATTAACACTTAAACATAGTAATTTAAGTTTATTAATTGTATTAAAAAATGTCCTGGTAACACAAGTTAGAGAAAAACATAAGTTAAAATACATCCAGTTTATTCCTTTTCTATATTTTAATTTGCTTGTCTCCTCTAATTCTTCTTTGTCTTCATGGATCATTCTAAGCAAACGAGTAGGTAGTCACGGTTTCATTAATAAATCTAACACTCTGTTCTCGAGTCTAATTTTTAAAGAAGGGAAGGGGAGGGGAGGGGATGGGAAGGGGAGGGGATGGGAAGGGATGAAACTGTGAAGAATGGAAGGGTTTTTATTTGTGTTCTCAAGTCTAATTTTTAAGTTGCAAGGAAGAGAAAGGAAGGTACCCAAATTACCAAGATACCCTAAAAGTCATATATATTTTACCCCCTTTTCGACCTTCATATATAACGAAACCCCCACATGCAATCAGCCCAAATGAAACATGCAATCATTTTAACTTACCTATAACCGACTCAAATGAAACATGCAATCAGCCACACTCACATGACAAGCACATATATGTTTTACCCTTTTTCAAATCCTCTAATATACACACGTATGCATGGGTTTTACTACCAAAACAAACTGAAACATGCTTGTGTTCTCAAGTCTTATGAAACATGCTTGTGTCCATCGTATGCCTGGGTTTTACTACCCAGCAAAAACCAAACTGAAACTGAAACGTGTTACTACCCAAACTGCAAGTGAAACAGATATCATAAACGAAACAGATATCATATACTACCCAGCAAAAACCAAACTGAAACTGAAACAGATATCATAAACGAACTGAAACTGAAACGTGTTACTACCCAGCAAAAACCAAACTGAAACAGATGTCATATACTTGCTCTTTCAGAGTTGTAAACGAAATGAAACAGATAGTTAAGGTCTTGAGATAAATTCAGTTCCAACAAAAACCAAACATAATGTAATAATCGTTTTGTGTTTACTATGTCACACATGCTCTATCAGAATTGGACAAAAAGTCTTCACATGTCTAGGCCCATCAAAGTCTTGAGATAATCCCTTCTAGCTTCAAAAGGACAGCCAAAAAGTCCACGTGTTTGGACCGGATGTTCCAGCAAAAACAAATACGTAGGCTGTATGGCTTCTTTAGGAAGACCTAGGCACTGCAGTTCTTCGTAAATTTCCTTCTCAGTATACACATGTGGACGAGAGTTCTCAATTACCTTATAACAAGTAGAAAACAACAACATCAATATGTGTTCGATACTACTAATATGTGTTCGAAATAAACCGAGTACCTTAGAATTCCTGTCTAGAGCATGCATTATATTATCAAGAGAGTCCGCAATCCTACTCCGAATTGGATCATCTTCATCAGCTTTTCTTTTCTTACTTTTTGATTTAGTTGGGAGCTTAGCTTGTTGTGGTAGTGGTGATGTAATTTGGATGTCATCACTAGTGTCGAAATTATCTAAAGTTACCCCGTTGATCTCACAAAAGGTATCGGTTTCTTCAATTTCAACTGTTTCTGATTCCTTGTCATTGTTTAGTTGCTTTCTTTTCTCTTTAGCAGTTAGAGAAGAAGTACCTACAGCTCTATCTTTTGCCCACAAAGCATACATTTCATCATAACATTTAATTTGTTTATTCTTCAAGTCGTAAACATCAGGATTGTCCTATATATTAAAAATAATTAATAAAAAAAAAATCACAATAACTAATTTCACATGAATTAGATTGACCATACCTTCTTGAGTGCTTCCCACACCTCATCTTCAGCCTCAATTAACTTGGTACTCGGGTTCCATGCATAACCACTCAATGCAACGCCTTTAAAAACATCATGGAACTGGTTAAAGTACTTTTTTAGAGTCTTGATTCGATTTTTCAATTTGTCTTTATCCAATGTAATATTAAACTTAGCATTTAACGCCTTCACTATATTATTATATGCAGTAGACGAGAAAGTCCCGTTAGGTCTATTCCCGTCATTTTGTTCTTTAAGCAAACCCTCGATGAATGCAGCATCCATCTGATCATTCCACGACAATGACTCTTTCTTCACGGTAGGTCCATCATTATCATTTTTGTCAGCTCCATCACTTTTGCCCATTGTTACAATCTGTACATTAAAGAAACAATCATTCTTACAAGCTTTTTAAAACAATCAATATATATATATATAAACTAAACAATATATTATCCACATGTAAGATTAAGTAAGAAAATTCCAAATATGAATAAGTAATCATGCACAAAAAAGTCTTGATAAATTATATTCTAACAATGATGAACAAAATAAACAAAAAATCTAGATAGGTTATATTTCAAAGTCAATACAAATTCAAACACTAAATAGACATGTTAATTTCATTGTTCGGATGCAAAATATAATCATTCCACATATCATCTGCAATTGAGTTTCTAATATGTTCACCCCTCTCATCTTCGTCTCTTGTACCATTGAGTTCTTCATCTTGTGATGCATCTAACACATCGTGCGTCACTTCATCTTCTAGTTCTTGGTCCCGATCTACCTCAAGTAAAAAGTTATGCAAAATACAACATGCCAAGAATATGTCTGATTGTGTATCGCATGAGTAAAATGGTTCTGTTGCACTTCTAATTATAGGAAATCTTTTTTTTAAGACACCAAATGCGCGTTCAATAGAGTTTCGTAACGATGAATGTCGGAGGTTAAACAACTCTTTTGGATTCTGAGGTGCACGAGCCGAGTACTCCTTAAGATGATATCTAACACCTCTGTATGGTGCTATGAGTGTACTTTTATGGGGTAGACCACCGTCAACAAGATAATACTTACCTATATAAACATAGTATATTTTAGAATCTAAACGTTAAAATGTATATTATTTGACTTTTATTAAAGATTTTACCCTCAGGAATAAGTAGCTTATCATCTCTAGTAAGTGCATCTTTTATTATTCTCGAGTCTGATGCTGTCCCTTCCCAACCACTTAAAACATATGTGAACTTCAAATCAAATGTACAAGCAACTAACACGTTGATTGTTGGATATCCTTTACGACCACGATATCTAGGGGCATCTCTATTAGGTACTCTCACACGAACATGTGTTCCGTCGATAGCCCCTATACAATCTTTGAAATAGGGATAAAATCTTGGTTTCTCTGGGATTTCTTTTTGAACTATATCACCAGTTGGTTGCTTAATATATTGTTCTTCTAAACATATTATTGCATTCAGAACTCTATGAAAATGTCTACTAGTGGCTGATACGGAGCGACGATATAACCAAGAGACAAAACGGGTTCTAAAATCATTCCCTACTATATGAAGAAATCTAGCAACTTGTTCCTCAATCGACATACGTTGGGTTTGACATAGACCACATTCATTTTGTAACTTTTGACATAATAACTTAAAAGCGTCCACACTCATACGAATTATTTTACGACTGTTGTTATGTGTTGATAGGTCTTGCAACATCTCTTCCCGTACTGCTTGTCTATGCAACCTTAATTCTTGCGAAGGTAGATTAACACGTTTTCTTTTACGAGAATCGCTAAGAGCAAGATAAGCGACAACTAAACAAACCACGTGAATTACGGCTAACTGTTGAGTTCGCGCCATGCGAATTAAGTTATCAACATCCATGTTGCTAGTGTGAACAACCTATATTGTGATTATTTTGAACTATATAAGTCATCATAAGACAAATAATTACTATCATTTGCTAGATACATAGTAATAAGTTTTATTAGTAATATGACAAATTACCCATTCAAAACTGCCTACCTATATTTTCACATGCATGTGCTAAAACCGCCACTTTCACAAAACATCAAACACGATTTGTCGGAATAATTAACATGAATAAAACA
The DNA here is from genome assembly GCA_030686995.1 of Artemisia argyi. Classification (NCBI taxonomy): domain Eukaryota; kingdom Viridiplantae; phylum Streptophyta; class Magnoliopsida; order Asterales; family Asteraceae; genus Artemisia; species Artemisia argyi. The sequence goes on from CM060680.1 coordinate 43,897,919, forward strand.
CAAACGTGATGCCTGGTATATTCATCACATATATTCACCATTTAGTAGTACACAAATGTATGATATAACTAACCACTTATTGTCCTATGTTTCATGCTAAAAAGCTTTGATTAGTAATCTATCAGCTCATTTGACAAGAGCGGGGTCAAATAACCAGTTATCTCTCACCTTTAACTACTAAACTACGAAAACAATTAGTTCAAGTAGTCTAAACTGCGCATAAATTTGCTTAATCAGAGTTAACTAACAAGAAATAAAAATTAAAATACTGCTAACTGCTGCAAATGAGCTTCAGAACAAACGCAAGAAATGGATCAAATAACATAACTAAACATATACAATGACCTCTAAATTCATAACAATTATGTCTAACATACTATCCAATTATGACCAAAAGAAAAACAATAGTAAAAAAAGGCCATTTTGAAAAAAGAATGAATCCAGGAAACATATGTACACCAATAACTAATCTAACTAAACATAAAGAGAATTAAAGTAAGGAAAACATATGTAGTACCTTTGTTTGTGTTGTTTGAAGTATGAAAGAGTGATGATTTGAGAAGCAAGAAGGAAGATATGAAGTGGTTATATAATAATAATGCACAACAAGCACCAGTGGGTCATAAGATCATAATTGCATAACAAATAGGGCTGGGTACTAGCAAATAGTACCTCGTTAACTAAGCATGTTATCAGTATAAACACACATCAAATAGGGCTGGGTACTAAGCATGTTATCGGTACAAATAGGGCTGGGTACATGTTATCCCTACTGGCTACTGCATGTTATACGTACTGCATGTTATCCCTTCAGTCAAAAAATGATGCTCCCACCAAATCCCATACTGCATGTTATCACTTTTCTTATATCACACACTATTCTACAAACAAACAAACCCTCGTTCAATATTATACAAACCCTCGATCACAAAAATTGAAAAACCCTCGATCAAACAAACAAACCCTCGATCAATATTCTACAAACCCTCGATCAACAAGAACAATATACATGATCAATCAAACAAACCCTCGATCAAACTAATGTAAAACAATGAACAAGAACAATATACATGATCAATCAAACAAACCCTCGATCAAACTAATGTAAAACAATAAACTTACAAGTCGTTTCTTGATTGCCAGAAGAAAACGTTGTGGCGTAGAAGTGTGATGTGAAACGTTGTGGGAGTTCTACAGATGTGTGATGTGATAACTAGGTCAAAGGAGATAAAACGTGCATGCAAAGTGGGGATATAAAAGTAATTGTAGACAAGCCCAGCCCGATTCCCTTCCAAATCCCCCCAAAATTGGGCGGAAAAGATATACACTAAAATTTCCATACCTTCCCTCCCTCTCCCCTTCCCGTCCCCTTCTCTTCCTTCCTAAAAAAACTTAAGAACACCAATATTTTTTATTTCCCTTCCAATCCCCTTCCATTCCTTTAAAAAAAAAACTCGAGAACAGAGCGTAAGAGTAATATCCTTCTAAAAACATTCCTAATGCCACCTGTCAAGAGTTCACATATGTAAAACAGTAGCCCATATTATCATCTTCCAATCAATTCACAATACATACGGTTATGAGAATAGTTATGAACATAAATTAGAAATATATATCATTTTCCTAAATCTAATGAAGATACATAAATCGCCTATTAAACCATACCGGACTAAGTAAAGATGATTGAATATCAAATTCTTTCTTCCTTTATCATATACTCCTCTGAATAAGCAATATACATTACCAGCATTTTTAAGGTTAATGATGTATAATATACATGTGATTTTGAATATATCATTTTATTAATTATTCATTTTTTTTTTACTATCTTAGTTGTCATCAATGATTTTGGTGCACTAAAAAAGTTACTATTTTCTCATTCTTTCAACTAAGAATTGCAAGAATCGATCAAATTCTCTAACGTGACATAATCATATTCAAAGCCTGACAAGTCAAACAACTCGATTAATAATCCCCACAATTAGAAAATTAAATAATTTAGAAGTGAGCGTTATCAAATTCTCTAATAAAATCTTTAGATTATACCTATTTAATTTGAATATTTGAAAAATAATTGGAAGATAAAAGAAGTGAAATTCTTTTTAGTAAAAGTTCACACACGGTTTTGTATAACTATAAAGTTCTTTTAGTGTTAAATTAGTTATAATGCCCGCGCATACGCAAGTTTTTTAAATTTTTTTGAGTGATATATTTTTATCTATTAAAAACAAATAATTTAATCTTTATTTTGTTTGATTTATAATTTTTAATTATAGTTTTTTATTATGTATTTTATTTATATTTTTTGTATTTATCTTATACTTGTGTAGCATACCAACAAAATGAATTTTTAAATTTATAAATTAAAAAATAATAATTAAAATATTACCTAATAAGAAAATAATTTTTAAAAAAAAATAATATTTAATTAAATTATAAACTAATAAATAAATATTCTTTTTTTCGAAATACGAAAGTCCCCACTATGGATTTTTATAAAGTTCTTTTAGTGTTAAATTAGTTATAATGCTTGCGCATGCGCGAGTTTTTTAAAATTTTTTTGAGTGATATATTTTTATTTATTAAAAAATAAATAATTTAATCTTTGTTTTTTTTATTTATAATTTTTAACTATAGTTTTTTATTATTAAAGATAATCATTTTAAATGTTTAATCCTATTGTTAGTTGTATTTTATTTATATTTTTTGTATTTATTTTATACTTATGTAGCATATCAACAAAATGATTTTTTAAATTTATAAATTAAAAAATAATAATTATAATATTACCTAATAAGAAAATAATTCTTAAAAAAATAATAATTTTTAAGTAAATTATAAACTACTAAAGAAATATTTTATTTTTCGAAATACGAAAGTCCACACTAGGAATTTTGTTTTATTATATAAAAGATTAAATTTGAAGAATGAAGCACACAAACTTATCACCAACCATCTTCATATTTGGAAAAAATTCGGATCATTGCTTAATATTCTTCATATTTGGAGAATCACTAATCATCTTCCAAACATATACAATAATAATGTTTTCTATGCGAATTGAGCTATTGGGAAAAAAAATAAATCTACTTAATACATAATGGTTTGAAGTATAAGTTTGTAGTATGTAGTTGGGGATGACAAATTTTTTAAGAATAAAATGTAATGGAAAAATGCAATTTCTTGTGTTTAAATTAGAAGATTTTTAAAAGATGTGGTTGAAGATGCCCTAACAATATAAATTTATAAAATGGATAAGGCTTAGTGTAATAGCAAGTCTAAGACACATGTATGAGACAAAAAAATGCGTGCATGCTAAAATATGTCCTTCTCATCCACGCGTTAATGTCAAGTTTTGAGCATAAGTCGGTTTGTGGATAGACTTGTGAGAGAGTCGTGAGCATGATTTTGGTTTTTCTAAGTTACCTTTATGTTTAGGTGGGTGATAACGCTCTAATTATACATATTTATTTCCTCGATTAAACACTATTTATCTACTAAATTATATAGATTGTTATGTTATTTGTGTGGAATTGGTACTAATCTAGTTGTAGGGATGATTAAGAGATGGCTTAAAAACCATTAAAAACGACAATATTCGTTAGAAGGAAGGACTTGGATTGAAAAGACTTAATTAAAGACCCAAGTACGCCGATTTTAGAACCTTGTGCGCCGTACTTGCTTGGAGGGTAAAATCATTTGATTCAAGACGAAGTACAATGTCTTTCTATGAAGTACGACGCACTTGACCTGGTAGTTACATGACCAGAGTTATAGATTGCATTAATTGAGAGGCCGATCATTTGCCTTCATTAAGCCACTATGAGAGGTTGAACTCGTGTCCTAAAGCTATAAAAGAGACCCTACATGTCAGGGAAAAAGGGCATCATTATCATCATAGTAAATTTACAATACCAAATTGGGTATTGGTGAACTCACACCAAGTTCACCATATCGAGGCAACCAAGTGAGAAGTGTTCGAGTTCCAAGTGTTGTGACAGAGTCTAGGAAGGGTAGAATACATTTGGAGTTTTCCTTGTGAAAACCTAATGATCAATCTCTTGTAATCATTGGTATAACTCTTGTTTAAACAATTCTTATTGTGAACTTTATGGAATTTCTATTGATTGTTATGAGTTTTATTACTGAAATTATGGAGTAGTCGGCTTATGTTTATTTGGGTGATGTAGTTATGTGACTGTGTTACATGCGTTCAATTGCTTGCTTTGATACTACGGATGAGTTCTATTGATGATATTATGTTTGGACCATTGTTAGTTGTTTGATGCATCTCTGTGATATAAATAGGTCGAAAGGCTCTATTATTATGATATTTTTTCAAGTTGTTTGTCTATGGCAACTTGGTGTTAGCCTTGTAGAAATTGGCCAACAAAACCTTTATCGACCCAAACATAATCTTGTTTAATGCCTAATCTCATGTCTGCCGAACTTGATTGAGAAATTGACTTATTTTGTACTTCTGTCATGAACCTACATTATTGCATTTGATATATTAAGAATTATAGACCGAAAGGACTTTTTAATATGTTGAATAGCTATATGTTTGGGTGATCACTAAGCATCTCTTGCTTATATACTTTGTTTATGATTGCAAGCTAGTTCCTATGTGTGTTTACTTTCATGTTTCTCAGGCTAAATAAACATACTTTTAATATAATCTTGTTACAAATATTAATCAACCAAATTCTTAGTCTATTGATAGTGACAATCTTTAGACTGTTTCTTTGAACACTTGTTAACTGAATTTTCACCAATCCTTTAGGACGACCTGGTCTTACCTGTTTGCTAGATTACAATGAGGGTTATACTTTACCCATGTGTTAGTCGAAATAAACAGATAAAACTAGTCTTATAAATTTAAAGCTTTATTAATATATCAAAGTTTTTGGCGTCGCTGTCGGGGATTGAAATTGATAAATATAAGTTAGATAAGTGTTTTGAGATCATTTTACAATCAATGTCGTACAGTTTTCTGGCAAATTGAACAAAAATTTGTTTTCTGAGACTGAGTGTACGCCACACTTGAGTTGTTGTGCACCGTATTCTCTGGAAAAATTTAAACTACGCCGGTTTTGTAACCAAAACCGCTATACTTTCTGGGAAATTCTAAAATGTTTTATGAGATTATTTCAAACAAACACAAAAACCTTTCAGTGCTTAAATTAAATCCTGAGAATATGAGAATTGCTTTTTATGCGCTATTGCTATTTGGATTGATGCATTTGTTTATATGTTTTGACTCATCGAAAATACAAAAATATTTGCTTAATTAGACATTTCTTTGCTTTTAAGTATTTATGATTAATTCTTGTATGGACTATTTGCTTGAATATGTTTCTGAAATGTTTTAAGGAATACGGAAAATGCAAAAGCTATCAAAAATTTTTGAACTTTGATCTAATCAAATCTATGATTGGTAATGAAAAATTTATGCCATCTGAGAGGATAAACATCATTGGAAAATTAAGTGAATGGATTAATTTGATTTACAAGCTGATTCTTTTTGAAAAAACAAAACATCAAACTGGAAACAGGGGAAGTACGACATACTTGTTCTCAAGTACGCCGGACTTTTTGTTTGCTTCATCACAAAGGACTAATATCTTATTTGTTATGTTAAAATCGATCCGTCTTTTGATTTCTGAATGTTTACTAATGTTACTAGAGTGCAAAATATCATTGAGTTTTATTTGCACTAATATACTAATGTTTCATTTGATGTTATGTTATCATACAATAGAAATGGACCTAGAATCAATTGTTGGATGAATGTGTCTCAATAAGGGGAATGCATTGTCTGAGAAGGATTTAGTGAAAAGTGAAGGAAACTGGGATGGAGCAGATACTTAGGATACAGCTGATAGTGGAAATAAAAAGGAGGTGAAAGCTTTCACTTTCTTTAGAATTAAAAAGGAAGATGTCACTTGAGATAGATACATTACACCATCTGGTCCTTTGGTTTAAGCCATTACTTTCTATAATTAGTCTAACTAATTAAGCTCAATCATGTTTTCGCTTTATAAGATCAATTATGCATTTACGATAAAACCATAAATTGATGTGTTATTATGTGTGACCCAATGATCTCATATGTTAATGACAATATTTAATTATGATATATCATGCACATATTCTTATATAAAGTTGGTTGTTTTATGGCCAAAACACATATTATTACCCCCAAACTTGACAAACAGGATCATTTAGTACCCTGAACTTTTAAGGGTACGGAATGATACCCCAAACTTGACGAACTGGAATTACTACTACCATATACTAAATTAGCTCCTTAACTTATTATTTTTTAATTTTTTTCAACAAATTCAATTTACTAACTCCTAATGTAAAATTTGTAGTTAAACTTAGGGTAATTAATCATATTTTATTAAAAACTTAGTTAATTTTATTTTGTTAGTCAATATAATACTATATTTAGTTATTGAGAATAAATATATATTTGAAATAATACTTTATAAAAAGTAAATCATTTGTACTACTTTTAACATATAGATATCCATATTATATACTAAGTGTTTGTTTCAAATATATTTGAGACCATAACAATTTAACCATTTATTTCTTTATATGCATATGTTAAATTAAAAATTACAAAAACTCATATATAGTTAGTTATACGTTGATCTACAAATTATTATAACAATACAATATGAAGATATATAAAGAGTAATGCCTTAGAAATCTTTTAGAAATAGATACTACATATATATTCTTTATATTCTAAATAATCAACTAAAATAGTATATTAATTTTTTAAAAATGAAAAATAATCAAATTTTAGGGAAAAAAATATTTAACTAGCCAAAGTTTTACGATAAATTATTTATTATAAAAGATTTTATTAAATTAATTTTTAGAAAGAAAAAGAAAACAATTAACTGTTGAGTTAATTAGTATAGGGTAGTAGAAATTCAATTTTATCAAGTTCAGGGTAACATTCCGCACCTTTAAAAGTTTAAGGTACTAGATGATCCAGTTTGCCAAATTCAGGATATTAATATGTGTTTTGGCCTTGTTTTATTTCACCTAATTAGTGGTGATATTAGTTGTTGATGAAAAAAAAAATTGTGCCGCTGAGTTGACGGTAATGATGTTGATTACACCGAGCCTAAGAGCACTCGGTGTGGTAACCATCTCCCCCACGTTAAGCTTTAATGTGGTTGCGTTAAGGTGAGTTAACCACACCGTGTTCCTGTTTTAAGAGTAAGTTAACGCCCCATGTTAACTCCTTAACGCAGCATTAATGTGACTTTTGATTTAAAAAAATGCACTTTTGCCACCTCTAACATTTTTAGTATTTGTTTTAAAAAAAATTCTAAAACACCCCCTTGGTTCTTAAACGGTACAGTTCGAGCAGGATAACCAAATTCGAATTCAATATTCAATATTCAATACAACACTATAAAAACATAGAAACGTAAAATAACGATACGGTAAAAAAAACGATGCGAAAAAAACACAATACGAAATTTAGAGCACAAATAACAATACGATACGAAAACAGAAATCATCCAACGATTCTCATGAAGCTTTATATATATTTGTAATTGTCGATGAGATCTGACTTCTCCTCCCACACTTGCAACACTTGTTCCCTAACCATCTTCAAGGCGACATGAAGTTGCAGATCTGTTTCATCATTTCTTAATAGAGTTTCTAGACTGACCCTGATAGCTGGATGGTCTTGAGGCAGCTCAAGCAACCTTTCGATCTCTGGAGCACGATCATGCATCTGTAGCATAATACGAGTTATCTCACCGAGCAAATTGTTAATCAGCTTAAGTTCATTTTCTTGTTCATTGCATAATCGGGTAAGGGTAGTCTTTTGCACCTCAGCTGGTTCGTTAGCCATAGTGATACTTGTGTGAGAAATTAGTGATACTTGTGTGAGAAAACGAAGTGTTTGTGTTCAAGTGACATTTATAGGGGAAACTAGCCAATGGAGGAAACTAGCCGTTGGAGAAAACTCAAAGAGTAGTACACTAGTACAATATAAAAAATATAACACCGTTAAAACTCAACTAAGGGTGTGTTTGTTTCATTAAAATGTTTTGAGTCTGAATCTGACTACCACATCTTACTAGTAAGATGTGGTAATAAAGTCTGAATCTGAATGAAATAACGTCGTTTGTTTTTTTTATAAATGTCTGAATGATCTTAATTTTTCATTTTTTATTACATATTAAACTAAAATTCTCACAAAACAAACTATAACACATAAAATTTCGATCAAATAGTACTAATACCAAGAAGCCCACAATGAAATTGATTCAGCCCAAAAATCATAAACTCTAATCTATTTTGGCCTAAACAACAAACCCACTAAGTAACCCTAAACCCAGTGATTTATATAAGCTCAAGCCTAATTTTCTTCTTCATAATCCGCCTCTATCACTTCCACAGACAACCACTTTTGACTTCATGGTTTCTTTCAACCTAAACTCAGCCATAATTTTTAGCAAAACACAAGATATGATGTTCCTTGATATTAATGTTATAACACACAAACAAAAGATCTAACACCCCTTTTCTCAAACCTACGAATGACAAACAAAAAAACTCTTATAGTGTTTGGTTTCACCTCGGCTTAGATCTTTTTGAGGTCTTGGGGTAAGGTGTATCTTCTTTGTTTGTTAGATCAATGATTCTTGAAAAGATACAAGTAAAAACAAAAGTATACAAGGCTAAGATGTAGTAAGACATAATCACCACATCTTACTCGGTAAGACATTTTAGATCTGACCATGTCTGACTCATTAGAGAAAAACAAACAAGCTACACGTCTGACTGCGTCTGACTGATAAGATGTTAGACGATAGTAAGACCTTTTTGGCAAAAACAAACAACACCTAAAGATTTTATTTTGAGATGAAACTAAATCATACAAAACCGTTAACCATATATTAGACATATGGGGTGGTTTCTCAAAACCTCCCACACGTGAACATATTGGAAGCTTCTTCCACCATAGCATTGTTCAAAAATGGTCTTTGCATTCTTGAGAGGATCACTATTATTTTCCCCACTTGTACGCTGCAATTGATTGTAAATAGTGTTGAATCTTTTACATTCACAGTTAAGTGTCGACAGTCTGATTGTTGAACATGTCTACAACCTGATTCCAAAATGAGTTATCATTTTGGGTGTGTTGTTCTTGGGAAACCGCAATCCAAACTTCTGCTAGCAAGACATCTTAACGACAATTGGTTTAACATCATGGAAGAAAAGTATTATGATGGCGAGTTTAGGTCCTCTTCAAGTGAGGAGAGTTAGGTTTCAGATGATTCCTTTTCGTAGTTTCATTTAATCGTAGTTTATATTTTCATTACCGTATCGTAGTTTCTATTATCGTACTTTGTATTTCATGTTTTACTTTTAATGTTTAATGTAATTCGTGTTTTAAATTTAATGTTTAATGTAATTTGTGTTTTAAATGTTATGTTAGTTATTAAATGAAGTATTAGTTTTAGTTTAGGGGTTGAATTTGAAAATAGTTGAGTTAAAGTTGAGTGATGATAAGGGGTTTATTTATTTATTTTTATTTTTTTTCGGTGAAAAGGTTAAAGCTGATTTGACGCTGGAGTTAAACCTTAACTCAAGGTGACCACAACATATGCTATAACTTAGGGGGAGAGAGTGGTTCATCAATTCTCTTTCCCATCACTCACTCCCAACCAATCCTATTATGCTATATCATTCACCCACTTTTTCCATCATCCACTCATATTTTTAGAAGCAACACTTCACTTACCCTTCACTCACTTATTTTTTTTCTTTTCTTTTTTCTTTTTTAAATTCCATTAAAATTATAAAAAAACTAAAAATTACATAATATTTCTAAAAATTATAAAATAACATTACATAATACTAAAAATTATAAAAAACTAAACTTCATCGTCTTCATCGTCCACCTCGAGGTATGGTAATTGTTGAGCGTGAATATGCTCCATAAGATCAAGTCGGAGACCAAAATGTGTTTCCTCATTTCGAATCTCGGCAAAGGCTGCTTCGTCAAACACCAGTTGGATCGGAGGATCTCGAATATGAACTGGGAAGATTGCGGTACCGGCGTCATGTATAATCATGTTGTGCAATATCACACATGCATAAACTAGTTTTCTAATTCGGTCTACTGTGTATGGCCATAAGGATCGTCTCAGTATACCCCATTTACCATTGAGAACACCAAATGCCCGTTCAACATCTTTTTCGAGCCGACTCTTGTACTTTCTTGAACTTTTTCTCTTTCGGGTCGATTGGATATTTGAACGCTTTAACAAAAGTAGACCATGCAGGATATATGCCATCACAAAGATAGTAGCCACGCTTGTACGTATGGCCATTTACAACAAATGGGCACTTAGGTGCCGTACCATTACGCTCGGTGAGGAATAGCGGATATTGCATCACAACATTCACATCGTTGTTTGAACCCGGCGGTCCAAAGAACGCGTGCCATATCCACAAATCTTGAGACGCCACTGCCTCCATCATAATCTTGGGGTATTGATGATCACCCCTTTTATATTGACCCCTCAATTCGATTGTACAATTCCTCCAAATGAAACGTGTGCAATCTAGGCTACCGATCATACCCGGAATGTGATGTCGAGCTTCGTGTGCTTCTTACAAACATGCAATATCATGGCTTGTTGGCCTACGTAGGTAATCTCGACCGTATATATGAGTAATAGCCTCACAAAAAAATTGAAGGCATTCACGTGAAGTTCTTTGGGCCATTTCTAAATATTTGTCAAACTCATCCGGTGGATTACCGGTTGCGAGTTGTTTAATGGCAGACGAATATTTTGGTATGGCTGTGAAACTTTTTTTCGCTCTAGCATCGTAACCTTCTTGAAAATACTCGAATTTAGACTCAATAGCATGTGTGATTTTTAAAAATAAACTTTTAGGCATACGATACCTATCTTCAAATACTTCATTGTTGATTTTTTATATTTTATTTTTTATTGGTTTGGATCTTTTTTTTTTTTTTTTTTTTTTTTTTTTTTTCCTACACTTCTTTTTTCTCAAATGTGTCCAATATATACTCCTCACTTCTCCAAAAAAATAGCCGTTTGTGCTCCCAACGGTCAAAATAAACTTGCAACGTCCAAAATATATATATATATATATATATATATATATATATATATATATATATATATATATATATATATATATCCCGTGCGTGAAACTTTGTGGCACATGAAGTTTCCCGTGCGTGAAGCCTAGACCGGCAGCGGTGTTCCCGTGGATGAAGCTTCACGTCCCGTGCCTTCGGGCACCCACTCCCACCTCGCTTATAAGGAGTGATCCTTGGGTTGGGAGAGACAAAGACACGGCGTCATTCCCTGATTGATAAAGAGGTTGCATGTTTCAATATTTGAGACGGGTCATAATCATGAGTAAAGACCAAACAAGCCTTGGGAATTTAGGATTTTGGACCACAGTTTAAATAGCCACATTGGAAAGACCACCTTTCATTCTACATTCACCATTTTTTATTGAACCCGGTCATATTACTCTTTACTTTGCAAAGAAGTTCTAATCGCAAGCTGGGTGGATAAGACCATCTTACTGCATGTAGTTTTACATTCTGAGAATAATTCTCTAACATGAAACAGTAATATACATTGGTTATAGGTATTGTTAGTTTTCTGTTCAACAAATTATGAATCATTTTCAAAACAATGAAACTTTTTCAAGAATGGCTATGGGATGAAAGCCAGATGGGAGCTCAAGAGTCCGAGAGTCTCGGTTCACTCCAGTTGGTGCCCCACTAGGCCAGGAAAGTTGCCCGGAGCTATTCCTTGTGGGGTGGACAATGGCTGGTGCCAAAAGGCACCCGGGGTCAGGGTGTTCCCGCCAATCTACATCTTTTTTGTGGATTGTATTTCAATTTTGTTATATTTACATTGAAAACCATGTATGGCACGCTATCTTCCATTTTATTCTTTCCATAGTAATACTAAGACGTTATAACAACATATATGAGACAAATACATGCTTGAAGGGAAAAAGACCGGGAAACAAGACATAACTCTTAGAGCACAAGGTATGGTAACATGCCAAAACTTCCTTTTTAGTCTACTTCAACGTCATTTCAACATTTTTTTAACACTCACACTTCAAAATACCGCCTCACTCATAACTCAAGTTTTCAATAAATTGCTTGGGGCTTAGCGGCACTGGAATTGCTTGGGGCTCAGTTTGGTAACGCCTATCAAACGCTAGGCCACGTCGGATTGCCGTTGGATTTGCGTTACAATACTTTGTGCTCTTACAAATACATCATACATGACACATGTAAATACATCGATTATACGAGTTAAATAATTCTTCTTACACTTTGTGGATAAATGTCACTATATATACAATGAATTTCTCAATTTCACATGACAACGAAGTTTGCAAGATAAAACCAATCGTCAAAACAACCAAAACCAAAAAAAAAAACAGAGGCATTTACGTCACTTCCTATTATCACCTTTCATGATAATTTAGTTTAACTTCAATGTTTACCATTAAATTTAAAAGATTTGTCCAAGGATGTCCTTTTTGGGCCACTAATAAACAAGAGAAGGTCAACTTTGTAATATTATGTGTCCAAATGTTAATTGTTTATTCGGATTCCTAAATGCCAACTGTGGTCTATTGTTTTAAAAATCGGTTTTTTAATTGAACCGGCCAAGCCACCGGGTCACGGTTCAACCGGTTTAACTGGTGGTTCAACCGGGTTTTTTACTCAAAACTGCCTTCCGGTCACCTCACCGATTCATGGTTCAAACCCGGGTTTTAAAACACCGTTGTAATCCGCTCTAAAACCCAATATGAGATGACAAAAACTTGTCAAGGTCAACCAATAAAATGTTCATGTAAGATACGAGAATTTGCACAAAAATGTTAAGAAAGTACACATCTTTGTTAAGGGAAGTGATATCTACACATAGAGTTTTACTTTGCACACATAATTTAGTGCATTGAATGCTTGTCCTCATGCATTAAATGTTTGTCGTCACACATCAATTTTATGTGTACACAGTAAAACCGTATGTGTAAATATCATTTCCCTTTGTTAGACGCAGATATATGATCAGTTTGAGAAATAGTTGAAATGCAGAGACTTGTGTCTAGTTTTATAGGTTGCATGTCATTAATGGATAAATGATGTAACACAGTAAAAAAATAGTAACGGTTTAGAACATCACAAAATAGTTAAAGGGAAACATCGCAAAATAGTTATAGATTTGAGACGGAAGGATGCCACTTATTTCTCGATGTTTTTGACATTTTTTGACATTTTTTCATTTATTTTTTAAAGGGAAACATCGCAAAATAGTATACTGAATACTCCGTTATAGATTTGAGATGGAAGGATGCCACTTATTTCTCGATGTTTTTGACATTTTCTTCATTGGCATAAATTCTGCAATTTTAACTTTCTGATGATCAATTTGGCTCGGAGATAAAGTTTAATAAGTTAATTCAAAAGATGTGATGAATACATAAACACAAGTAACCCAAGTTACTGTGTTTGTTATAATTTATTTATTTTTAAACTTTTCCATATAAATTTAAGTTTCCCTCCTCAAGTACTTAAAAAGTAGAAGGAAAACAAACGAAATAGTATCAAACATTTGGGGTTTATGACAAACAAAAAGTGTGGAAATTGGCTATAAATTTATCAGAAAAGACAAAGAGTCCTATAGCAGTATTGCTCCAAAAAAGGATCCGACCCATATGGTCCCATGGGTCAGACACCCAGGTGCTGTTAAACTACCTCTAACCAACTAACGGCAACTTATGAAACAACATTTTACAATCAGTGGAAAATTAATTTGAAAATTATAAATAAAAAACAAATTTTTGAAAAAAAAGAAAGCAAAGAAAAAACTGTAAACAGCTGGAAAACCTACTCATCCAAGAAACACTTCACAATCTTCATGCTTGGTTCCAACACTTGTTTCTCCCATATTTCCGAAACCCGCGACCCATCACCACCACCACCATCTGTCGCTAAAACCGCTTTAAACGGCTCGGTCGCATCCACTCTTTTTAAATCCCACCCACCATCTCTTAACCTCAAAATCTTCCCAATTTGTCTTTTCGCCAACTGACACGTGTTCTCTTTAATCCTCCTAACCGCTTCCTCGTACAAAATCTTTTTTTCCACGTCATCATCATCGTATTTTTCATCTTTAAATTTACTAAAATATCCCTCAAATTCAGGTATGCCTATAGCCTGACCCAAACCCGACCGGTTCACCTTTTTATACTCACCGGACCCAAAAAAACCGGACAGCTCATCGAACATTCCACATTCCAACATCTCATCAACACGTCTCGATAAATAATTATTTAAAACAGGTGAACAAACATCCACCCATATAAAACAAACATCATACCGAAGCTCCGAACAAACCGGGTCCGGGTCGGGTCCATTAAACACATCTTTATCCGGGTCGAACCGTTTCGCCAGCAAAGAATATATAAAAGAATTCGACCCACCTACAATAATGGGTATTTTCCTCCGAGACTTTATATCCGAGATAATATCCGACCCGACTCTCCGAAAATCCGACGGCGTGAAAACGGGTCGGGTTGGGTCAATGGCTCCGAGAAGATGATGTGGGACCCCCATTTGTTCCTGCAATGTGATTTTATTGGTGGTGTGATTTAACCCATTGTAGACTTGCATTTTATCCGAGTTGATAATCTCGGCGTTGTGAAAATACCGTGTGACGAGATCGATAGATAGACGAGATTTACCGGCGCCAGTGGCGCCCATTAGTACTATTATTTTCCTCCTCCGGCGACGGTAGTTTACGGTGGTGATGGTGGTTGAGGTGGTGGTGGTGGGGTCCATTTTTTGTTTGGGTTTAAAGAAAGTTGATAGAAAGGAAGTGAATAATAATAATTTGAAATTATTATTATTATTAGTACTGTTATATTGGTATAAAAAAGATGGTAATGTTAGTCTCATAAGGAAATAAGCATTAGTTGAAAATGCATACAAATGACATGAAGAAAGAGAAAGAGAGAAACAGGAGGAGGGGTTTTAGGAGTTGGTTTTTTTTGAAATGGTGAAATGAAAATTTTGAATATTTATATGTTGTGTGTTTTAATATTTATTTTTCATTTGTACATGTATGTACATATCGTCATTGTTGTTAGTTTGTAAAAGAATGTTTGTTGCATTGGATTCTGTTGGTTTGTTTGTTTCAGAGGTGTGTGTGTTTTGGTTATGGTGGCAGGGGATGATGGAAGAGGGGAGAATGAGAAAATGGTGGAGAAGTGGAGAGGGAGAGTTGAAGAGTAGTGGGTTTATTTATAGTGTGAGTTCAAAATTTAAAATCACATGGTAATTATCCTTTTAAAGAATTAAAGGATAGATTAATTACTTTTAAAAATTAATAATATATAACTAAGACAATTTTAGACTGGAAATAAGACAAACTCCATCACCACAAAACATACCTTACTTGAAAATAAATATATCTCACAATAAACTCACATGCGTGCGCAAAAAAAAAAAAAAAAAAAAAAAAGGTATCGGTCTCTCGGACAACCGATTTATGCTTGAAACCTGACGAAGATGCGTCGTCATGGGGTGTCTTTTGCAAGAAGCACTCGTCGTTTGGGTGCGAGCGAGGATATAGACGCGTAGTCTGTATCCTTATTGCCACTAGTCTTGTGGTTATGATAATACCAAAATGGGAAATGTATTGCTTTACATGTTATTTAATCCGGTTTTGACTTAAGTTTATGCAGCTCGAATTACGTTGGGATCGGGTTGGCAAAGCAACTTACTCGAATATAACTTTTTTACGTTGAAACTGGTCATTCGATTCCATCTTATTTACACATATAATGAAATAACTCATTTATAATGTTACCTAAACGGGTTGGCGGGTTAATCATGTTAAACGTGTTGGTCAATCGACATGTTTAATCCATTTAACTCTTTTGTACTTAGACTTATTATAAAACTTAAAGAATTCTCTGGGTCGACCCATTACGACCTAATTGATAAACGGGCAAGTGAATCAACATGAACACAAGGTGGAATCTATTTAAATCCTACGAAAACCGTTTATAATCATGTAAGGAATTGTTACCTCTAAATTCTAGGATATCTGATCTTTAAGAGGTTCTTCATAGTTCAAAAGCCTACCTCGATTCATAATGTTTCCTATAAACCCAAGGTATTCAATATTTCAACTTTGGCGAAGAAGTGGTTGTATTTTACGGAGCATGTGTACTACTTTTTCCCTTTCTCAAAACAAACAGGCAATTTGTCTCAAATCCTTTTTAGCGTGGTTTAGGCCCAATCTTGTAGGCCCAATTTGAATTTTAATATTTAAATAAATACTCCCTCCGTCCCATATTAAATGTCCTATTTGACTTTTTAAGGTATTTCTTTCTCAACTTTGACCTTAAATATTTTTATTTGTGTAATATAATACTTGATACAAAATATTTGAATGAATTAAGTTTTAAATGTATTTTCATTGCGTATAATTTTTATCAAATACTATATAACATAAGTAAAAATATTTAAGGTCAAAGTTGATAAAGAAAGACTAGAAAAGTCAAACATAGACGTTTAATATGAGACGGAGGGAGTACCTTTTATACTTAAAAAGACTCCAGGTAAACTTCTTAAAATACTTGCAAGTTTTATACAAAACTTACATTTTTTTAAAAAAATGAGCTTAATCTTCAACAAAATTGATCATACTAATCTTAAAGAATAATAATTCGACACGCTTGGTTGAAAGTTGAAACGGTACTCCAATAAGTGCTTAACATTAAATGATAACGTCACACAAATAAACTATATTTTAACAATAAGATACTGAATATTATATTAAGTTCTCAAAAATCAATGATTAAATGGAAGTTAAAATAATATAAGTTGAAGGCATGCGTCGTGAATCGATTTTGGTGCCACCATAGAAGGGTGGAGGATGACACAAGTTATTCGCAATTGGCTGGTATTTTTGCAGCAGCGGTGAGACCACTCTGTGCTGCAGTGCAGTGGGCGTGGGTGTTACTGCTACTGCTTCCCATTGTCCTCACACAGTTCTAACATTTTGCTTGCTATACAATTCTTCTTTTTAGTTTAGAGGATAAATAGTTTATAATTAGTAGTAAGAGTAAATTGCATAAATCGTCCTCAAACTTTAGCCAAATTGCATGTTTCGTCCCAACAATTAGGAAAGTGCATAAATCGTCCCTGTGAGAAACTTTGAGCAAATTTTCGTCCTTGGTTGGGACGAAAATTGCAAGGTTCGAAAGTGCCAAATTGCATGTTTCGTCTCAATCAGGGATGAAAAATTACTCAAAGGATTCACAGGGACAATTTCTGCACTTTCAAAATGGGTGAGACGAAACATGCAATTTGACAAAGTTTAGTGACGATTTATGCAATTAACTCTAGTAGTAAAAGTTCAAAACTCTTAGGCTATGTTTTGCGAGGGCTTAAATGGGCTTGGGCTATTAAAATAAGCCGGCTAATAAAATAAGTCTCGCTTGTCATGAGGCTTAATTATGGAAGGGCTTATAAAATAAGTCGGCTAAAAACTTTATCACGAGGCTTTTGAAGAATAAATTACTTATTTACCCACAAAAATATCTAACATATACACTCATTTAATTTTGTCCTTTTTAATAATTTTGTAATAATATGCTCAAGCGCCAGCCCATTTATCAAACAAGTTTATAAAAATACAAATTTTAATTTCGGCTTATAGTATAAGTCCTAACCCAGCCCCAACCCTTTTCGTCAAACATACCCTTAATCTTATTCTTTCTTATTTTATTACTGTATTCCTTATAATTTTTTTAGCATTATTAGTTTCTTAGATATATAAATTTTGAGTTTAATATATAAGACTTTATTTTATGTAAATTAAAGAACATGATAATTTTATTTTAGTGTGTTATTTCAATAAACAAATTAAAAATTTGTAAACATAAGTGTATCTATTACCTGATGTTATCAATGGAGACAAACTTTGATGTTAAATCATAACATATTACTGGGTTAATCTCATAAATACTTAATTTAAACCTTCATATATTTACCCAATCAAATATCATAATATCTTAAATAAGTTCCCAATATTATACCCTTTAAGATTGAATAACACACAACCACTGATACACGTATGCTTACCTATACATGTTATTGCGACCATCAGGTCCCCTGGTAATTCATATTCATATTCAACTTCAAAACAATTACGGAGTATTATAAAACTTATGACTTGATTATCAAATTCGAATTAGCGACGTAATTTAGGTTTCTCACCAGTGTAATTTGTTGCATGCGCTCATGGAGTTCCTGAGTCGAAGGCTCCCATAACCGGATCTGTATGATAGTGTGAAGAAATCCTTGATTATCTGTTCAATCATTTTGATTGTTTTTGTTACAGTTTACCATGGATGTAGATAGTAAAGTATATTTGGAACTTTGGTTGCCCATTGTATATAAGATTGTGTTACTCATCAGAAATTGGAGTGGATAATATACAATGCATAAGCAACCAACAATTTCATAAAGGGCAGGGTGTTTGTCCATGTGGAAATGTAGTCAAGTAGGATATTTTCTACATGGTTGCCTAAAGTAGTTTAGCCTGCTACAATGTGCTAACTTTAGAAGAATGGTGATTACTATAAACTTTAGTGTTTTCAGTTGCTATAGCTGGTTGTTTGTATGTCTCTTCATTTTTCAGCTTTGTGGGCATGTCTACAAAGTTTGATGTTTCTAAGATGTTATTTGCAGTCTCAGTTATCAATACAATTCACCATTTCAAGGTATAACAATTTCATAAAGGGAGTTGATATTGACATCACAATATCACACACCTAATGCATAAGTTACAACATATCATGTGCATAATTGTGGTATTGACATCACTTTTTGTGGTGTCAATATCAACTCCCTTTCATAAACTATAAAATAGTAGTATACCGTAATATAGAACTAAAACGCGAGCATGAACTCATGCGGGCACAAAATTGACAGAAAAATAAACCATGAAAATTTCAACTTGCCGAAGAGGGTACAACGGCTAAAATGATTTTAATCAATAATTGTAAAGAGTTTTAAGCTGTTTTGCATTAAAAAAAATGGCAAATTTATGTTTAAATTGCATATATAATACATTTTTCATATTTGGTTGCCAATATATGACATTTTAAAATTTAAATTAAAAATATATGGCATTAAGTATTAACCTTATTAAATAGGTAGTAAAACCTAGTGTTATTATTATAACATGTTACTGAAAAACATCGCAATTTGTTACTATAAGTGACTGTCTATCACGCTTTTTCCTTTAATGCCAAGCCGATAGTAAAACCTCGTAAATTAATAGTGTTGAGACCAGGATATTTTATTAATTTAACGAGATATTATCATATCGATAAATTAATAATTTATTAATTTAAAAAGGTTTTATATATAGCCTTTAAACTTTCAAGTGTAATATACTAGTTACAATGTATATTCTTTAAAGATGAAAAATAAATATGAAAAACAAATTCCAATTAAAATTTTATGAATTCATATTCACACTTTATGAAAATAAAATTAACATTTTTTGTTGCAATACGAGAAGACAACACACCAAAACTTTACAGTAATAAGGAGATTTTGAGATAAAATCAAAATGGATTTAAAGTTCAACAAAAAATAACAAATGACAATGAATTTAGTGACAATGAATTTCATTTTTTACTAAACAATCTTAGGATTTTGAAGTGTATCTCTCTTACACACATATATACATATATATAGAATTTTTAATAATTATTAATTTATAGTTTCGTTGAGACTAATATATATACACTCGGGTTTCAAAAAAATTATTATCTTATTATTTTATCGATTAGGATCCAAATTTGTACTGGTCTCAAATAAGAAGAAGAATAAAAATAAAAATGATAAAAAGAAACTACAACGACACATTTCAGATGCACCTATAAAAATAGATGCATCTCCCCTTAAAATTATCTATTCTATTTGAAATGTGTTGCTAGAAATACTTCTTATTATTATTTTTATTTTTGTTTTTCTTCTTAATGGATCTTTTTCATATATATATATATATATATATATATATATATATATATATATATAGAGAGAGAGAGAGAGAGAGATGTGGGTTCATGAAAAAAGTCCATTTTGATAGAAAAGTGTACAAATCAGCCCTTTCTTTTTTTCACACCAAACTACAGGGACCTGATTGTATTTTCCTTCATTCTTTAAGGAGTTTTTGTAAATTCGCACCCTACTCCCCCCCCCCCCCCCCCGAAAAAAAAAATTTTCCCGCCAAAAAAAAAATTTTTTTTGGGCAAAAAAAAAAAAAAAAAAAATTTGCCAAAAATTTTCCCGCCAAAAATTATAACCCAGATGCACCTTTTTTTTTAGTGCATCTCAGTTATAAAAATTGGTGCATCATAATTATAACTGAGATGCACTAATTTTTATAACTGAGATGCACTAAAAAAAAGTGCATCCACTAATTTTTATAACTGAGATGCACTAAAAAAAAGTGCATCTGGGTTATAATTTTTTGGCGGGAAAATTTTTGGCCCAAAAAAAATTTTTTTTTGGCGGGAATTTTTTTTTTTTTTTTTTTTTCGGGGGGGGGGGGGGGGGGGGGGGTTGGGGGGTGGGGGTGGCCTGGGGTGGGGCATGTTTCAAGACATACCCCTGAAGTTTGAGATGTTTCAAATTAAACCCTATAACTTTTTTTTCTCACTTTCTACCAAAGTGGACTTTTCTCTAAAACCTTACCCTATATATATATATATATATATATATATATATATATATATATATATATATATATATATATATATATATATATATATATATACATATTATGAAAAATAATATTTTCTCTTACAAATTGTTCTTACTTATCCTCCTACTAACAGAGTCCTGATAAGTGTCATAATTGACGGCTTGGATGCTGAGAGAAAATGAGTGAAACATTATTTTTTTTTCCTTCCCCGAATTCTTATCCTCGTTTCTCTAGTCATTATTGTACATCTTTTATATACTAACAAGTTAAGCTTTTTTCTTTCGTAATCATGGTTTTTGACTTTGTAGCCGACTAATCTGGAAAGACATGTGCAAAGAAACAACAACTTTCACAACTGACATTCACAGAAATGTCGAAGAGTTACACCAGTGCACACTAAACAAAACAAGCAAGTGGAAATGAGAAATGAGATACGAAATGAATTAAGAATAGTGAGGAAATGAAAATCCCGAAGTACTTTCATTTAGGGGTAAAATAGTAATTTTTATGAGTGAATAAATTTATCGTAAGATAAATACAAGTATCAAAAGGCAAACCACAAACCTTAAGGGTTTGGTGTGGTCTGTTGACCCCTATGAGAGACAAGTTTGACAAGTTGTCAACTTGTATTACTTTTAAGACAAGGTTTAGGGTTTCCTAATTATTTTATAACTCTCCTTGGTATCCCATAAATACCAAGGGCTTTCTAAGGAACCTCAAAACAATCCTCTAATCCCTAAAATCCTCCCATTTCCTCCTCTTTGGTTGGCCGGTCGAATGAACCAAACTAAAGGGTCGAAACCCTTTGGTCTATTCCTTAAGTCGACCAAAAAGTCGACTTCCTAGTCGACTCCTGTCGACTCCTGTCGACTAAGTTTTACCCGATTCTGTACTCCAACTTGCATAGGTTCGTAGCCCTAGTTCTGCCTGTGTAGTACCGGTGAATACCTGACGTAATCCATGTAGTAGTTTTCTCAATAAATCTTAAAAGAGTTCGTGAAGCATCAAGATCAAGAAGAAGGCGTTCCGTGCATCTGAATAAAGGTCGAGGAGCTAACGAAATGCATGATTAACAAGTAACTAAATACCTTCATATGTGTTAAATTATATCCCTGATTAGGAGATCTGACTAATTTGCATTTTGGTTGCCTGGCTTTTGTATGTTTATTTTTTGATGCGTATGTTTTATAGGGAATACGAGTGATCACCAAACCCCTACATAATCCAAAGGGTTACTGCTCACCATGTACTGCCCCTCCTTTTTCTAAAGATAGTTGGCATGTCCCTATCAAAGTTATTTGCACAAAATTAAATTGTTTTTACTCTAGCATTCTCCCACTCCGTGTGTAACATAGTATAATCCAAGTTTATCGTATATTAAAGATGAACTTAATTTTCATGTAGTTTTTATGTAACTTGTGGTGTAAATAGTTGAAACCATATGCCAAAAAATTACAATCTTAATGGAAGAGGTTTTTAAAAAGGGTTGCAAACGAGTTGAGATATTATCAAATAACTTATGCTCGAGTTTGCCTCTATCAAGTCGAGATTTTGTAGCGTTCAGACTCAATATATCAACTTGTAACACATAACGGGTGTTCGTATACATATATGATTTTTATTATACATATGTATATGAGTAACTCAAAAACTAAAATATTTGTCTAATTATTTGTAGTTACTTTGTAAACATCTCAATAAATATTTTAGAAGAACTTTCTAAATCATAATGATCCATAATATTATGTTGTTTTTTATTCTTCACAGTTATCTTTGAGGCTATGATTGATTAGTTCTCAACTCTTCAATTTTAATTATTTTTTTAGTTTATTGAATAGTTTGGCTATCAAATACATTATTTATATATAAATTCGAGCTTTTCGAGTTGAACTTGAAATTAATTCAAAGCTTACTCGAACCGAGCTCAGACATGGGTTATTGGAGCTCGTTAAGCTGTCTAACTAAGCTCAAGAATGTCTTAGAATTTGAATTCAGACTCAATAAACCAACTTGTAACACATAATGAATGTTCGTATACATATATAATTTTTATTATATATATTTATACGGGTAACTCAAAAACTAAAATATTTGTATTTACTTTGTAAACATCTAAATAAATATTTTAGAAGAACTTTCTAAACCATAATGCTCCATAATATTATGTTGTATTTTTATTCCTCGCAGTTATCTATGAGGCTAATATTGTTTAGTTCTCAGCTCTTGATTTTAATTATTTTTATTTTATTTTATAGAAGAGTTTGATTATCAAAGACTCATTTATATATAAATTCTAGCTTTTCAAGTTGAACTCAAAATTAATTCAAATCTTACTCGAGCCAAGCTCAGACATGGGTTATTGGAGCTCGTTGAGCTATCAAACTAAGCTCAAGAATGTCTTAGAATTTTTGAACCTTATCATGCTCGAGCTTGAGCGTGACTCGATTGTAGCTGTATTTTCAAACCATCCATCCACCATTCCATTTCATGGCAACAATGTATTTTGGGGATTAAATTCATTTTCTTTAAAATGTGATGATCTATCACTATTTCTCATAGTTCTAGTTAAGGTTTATTTCGCTCATCATACGTTGATCTATCAAGTCTAAATGTGAACAATCGGTGTATGAAAAAGGAAATTTGATTTATTTTCGTACTTATTCTGCCTAATTCATCATCATAACTATGCGAGGATGACATTTAGATTCCGCAAAGTCTATCCCTAATCTTCTCCATTTGATAAGTGTGTATATGAGATGAAATATAGATTCCACACGATAATTAGTAGGAATATCATTTAGTATGATATAAGGGGTAGTGATCATTCATTAAAAAGTGAAGAATATAGTGTGCTCGTAGCTTTCACATTAAAAATGAAGCAAATTTTGTTTGCTCTGCTTCATTAATATTAACAAAAGTATAAAATGGATAAATTGTTTTAAATTACAATCATGGATATTCAAAATATAGGCTTTAAGCTTCTAAAAGTTGTAAAGTACCTAGGTTATCAAAGGTTTTAATCATATATAGTTATAATACCCGCGCACGTGCGGGTTTTTTTTAAAATTTTTTTGAATCATATATTTTTATTTATTAAAAAACAAATAATTTAATCTTTGTTTTGTTTGATTTATGATGTTTAATTATAGTTTTTTATTATTAAAGATAATTATTTAAAAAATTTAATCCTATTGTTAATTGCATCTTATCTATATTTTTTGTATTTATCTTCTACTTGTATTATGGATAAATATAAAATGTTACCTAATAAGAAAATAATCTTTTATTTTTTAAATAAAATTATTACTAAATAAGGTATGATTTGATTTTTGTGAAATGAAAAAGTCACCCACTTGAAGTTTTGTTTTATTATATAAAAGATTAGCACGTTATTCCTAATTGCTTTCTCCTTAAATGGACTTTTAATATTGCTTTTGACATGTATCAATAATGTGATTGTGACAAATAAAAAACGTGCATCCAAGAATAATGGGAAAACCGCATAGTTTTGTTGATAATGTATACTAGTTATAATACCCGCGCACGCGCGAGTTTTTTTAAATTTTTTGAATAATATATTTTTATTTATTAAAAAATAAATAATTTAATTTTTGTTTTGTTTGATTTATAATGTTTAATTATAGTTTTTTTATTATTAAAGATAATTATTTAAAATTTTGAATCCTATTATTAATTGCATATTATCTATATTTTTTTGTATTTATCTTCTATTTGTGTTAATTGTATCTTATATATTTTTTTTTTATTTATCTTCTACTTGTGTTATAGATAAATATAAAATGTTACCTAATAAGAAAATAATCTTTTTTTTTTAAAATACAATTATTACTAAATAAGCAATGAATTAATTTTTTTGAAATGAAAAATTTTCAATAGTGATTTTGTTTTATTATATAAAAAAGATGAAGCTTTATAAAAGTAGAATTGATCAATGCAATCAAAATCATTGAACTTTGAAATTTGAAGTTGTCAAGATTTTGGCATGCGAAAAGAAAGATGAAACCTTGTGATTTTAACTATCATTTCTCTAATTTCCAAATTATGTTTATAAATCCTATATAAGTTGATTAAATAAACCTGGAACAATTCTTGCAATGATTATACAAGCCTAAACAACTTGACCATCGGACCATGGTTTACTTCGACGTGGTAATCCGCACAGTTAGCTCATAGTATAGTTTGTTTAACACGAACCCATTCAGCCCATCCCTTAACGACACTTTGTAGAAGAGAACATAATTGTCACATCGTTGGATTTGCCATGGGAGTAGACATTTTAAACCTATTATTCAATTGGATCATCGATCATGTTTCATTTGTTCAAGTATCATGTAATCTTTCCTTTTTTCCAGCTACTTGCTAGTTAATGAAATTAAGTTTGTTAGTGTAACGAGCTTTGCAAATAAATAAAAGAAAGTTGTTTGTTCGTATAACAAGAATGCTACCATGATAAAAGATACTAGTGAAAGAGCTAATTTGCCACTTTAAAATATATCAAAATAGCAAATTTGCATAAAGTAGCGGTTTGAGTAAGTATTTGGTTAAAATTAAACCCTGAATCGAAAACTTGGATTTTTAAAAATTTCAACGGTATGGTTTCGGTTTTTGGCTTTTTCGTTTACCTTTTGATTTATCGATTAATAGACTAGTTAGTTATAACTCTTAACTTATTTCGTCATGATTTTAACTAATAAAGAAATAGCTAGTAAAGTTTTCCATCGAACATAAATATTAAGTTTCCTAACAAAATCATTCGAGAATAATAGTAGCATGATATAGCAACAAAAAATTATCAAATTACAACCTAAACATATAATCATAAAAAGTAAGAAATACAAGTCTTATTATAAAAAGAAGTGTAAATGTTCAAATTAAAAGACATCAAACCATTTGTTTAAATCATTAATTAAGTGACAAATCATTTATACTGATAAGTTTATTTTTGAAGTTTTGAAAGATATATAAAAGTGGGGCAAGCCAGTTTTTTTAGTTGGGTTTATCGTATGCAAACAAAAAATGCCCCAAACATACGGTTTCTCTGAAAATCCAAATTGTCTCTATCGGTTTTTCAGTTGGTTTGGTTTTCTGGTGCGGTTTTTTGGGCTATTTCGGTTTTTGATTCGGTTTTTCCGTTTTTGTGCTCGCCACTAAATTTTCCATCAAATTTTTAATAAGCCTTTTTATTTTTCCGCTAAAAAACCATTATTTCAAAAAAAAAAAAAAAAAAAAGGAAATTCCATTAGAAAGGTAAAATTTCCGCTCTTCCTTTTTAAACATTATGCATACCAATTTTATTTTTGCATATACATTATTTATAAATATCAATGTTTTGAAAACCGGGTTCGAAATCGATCCGGTCGTCATCGGGTCGACCGATTCGACCGCCGGGTTAACCCGGTTTTCTATTTATTATTTTTTTTATTTTTTTGACCGGGTCAACCGGTTTGACCGCCGGGTCAACCCGGGTTTTTATTAAATTTTTTTGAAAAAATGAAACCCAACCGGGTTTCGAGAACCGGGTTAACCCGGGTCACTCAAAACCCGGCGGGTCTAGCCGGTTAACCCGGGTTTTTTTTACCTGTTTTTTTTGCAGGAACCGGTCGACCCGGGTTTCAAAACACTGATAAATATAGAGAATGTTGTGTTTTTGTATCTGATTTACATTTACTTGCATACAAATTATCTCTATAGAAAAAAATGAGTATCTTGTCAATTCTTTAATACATTAGGTTATACAAAATTATTTCTAAGAAAAGACATGTGAATTTTTTGGTAATAAGAAATCAAAAATAAATTACGAGAGCTTTAAGTTTTTTTATCAAGATAAATTCTCTTGAATTATGTAGGGAAAATTGTCTAAAAATACATTCAACTTGACACTTTTTACTATTGTATGCGTTGAACTTTTTTTTTCCTATTGTATACACAAACTTTGTTAATCTTACTATTATATCAATAATACGCCTATTTTATGATGTGGCAGTGATTAAGCACACTAATTATTGATACAGTAGTAAGTTTAACAAAGTTTGTGTATTGATATAATAATAAGATTAATAAAGTTTGTGTATACAATAGTAAAATTAACAAAGTTTGTGTATACAATAAGGGTAAAAAAAGTTCAATGCATACAATAGTAAAAAGTGTTGAATGTATTTTTAGACAATTTTTCCAATTATGTATTATAAATAGAAATCACATATTTTAAGTTGTTTGTTCATTTGCTTATGTGATGCATATATTCTTCATGTTAAAATCTCAGTTACAAGTATCGAAAGTACTGTAACATTGCAACTTTTTTACCATGAATAAACTTAATGGCAAATAAGTGCTCACTCGGTTCGATGTTCGATGCCCCCTATGCAATGATGATATTGAAACGGAAACCCATGTTTTCGTTAACTGCTCACTTGTGCGTTGCATCTGGAAGGACGTCTTCTCATGGTGGCAGCTCCTGCATACATCCATCACAAACTTAGATGATCGATATGTTCTCCTTGCCCGATCGTGTTACCATGGAATCTAAGCTCAAGCCTTTCTTTGATGTGGCAGTGAACGCAACAGTCTGGTCATTGTAGAGCTATAGGAATAAAGTTCTTTTTAAAATCAAACGGCCTATAAAAAATCTCAACTTCAACGAGATTAAGCTTTCGTCGTTCAATTGGATTACTAGTAGAAGCAAACGAAAAGTTTCTTTTAGTTGGTTAGATTGGTTTAGCAATCCATGTAACTCTTGATCTTCTTATTTGTATTTGTTCTTCCTAGCGTCTTGCTAGTTGTTAATTGAAATGCCGTTAAAAAAAACTCATTTTCGAAAATATTGGTGGCAAATTTACTCTATTTAAATGCTTCAGATGACAAATTTGGCTCATCAACATTGTTTAGTGGCGAATATAAAATTTGCCTTTCTACTACATTTTGAGTGAGAAATTTACTGTTTTAACTGTTAGTTTATGGGCAATATTTAATATGTGTATGTTAGGATCGAACTCGAGATCATGGGATTGCACACTTTATGTATGAGAGTTAAAGTTTAGTAACTAAATGTAAAAAAATACACAAAATGACTAACAACCGTTAAGTAATTAACGGATCTTGACTAACGGTTAAAGGAAAAGAACTAGAGTGGAAATTGAAAGTCAAGAAGGATCCGGAAAACCCCTTATGGGCTATGGCCGATCATGTAGGGGATTGGGGAGACCCAATCCTTATCCAACTTGTTCTCCAAGTTTCTCACCCTATATAAACAAAGGCTAGGTTTCATTGTTTGCTAATCTTGTTACACACGCGAAACCCTAATCTAGTTTTTCTTCTCTTTTTCTCTTGTTGGCCAATCGATCAAGAACCCTAAAGAGTCGATTGGTTTGTTTTTCATAAACAAACGTTTTGTGTTAATAAAACTAGCGTTTACTCTAACTTGTTAATAATACGTGTATATAATAACGTGAGAAAAAGAGAAGAAAAACTAGATTAGGGTACCTTTTAGATTGAATTGTTATTATCTTGGATTGAATTGTAAAACGGTAAAGGGCAATTCTTATAATACACATAAACCTTAATTATGGTTCATAAAGTTGATTGCTGAAGAATTGCTAAAAGGTACGCATACGGTTTTATATTCGGTTAATTAATTATGTAAGACATGTTATTAAAAATCATCATTACCTTATGATAAACTTCAAATAAAGTTGTTATAGAGATCGAGATTAGATGCTATAACAAATGAAAAAGTGATAGAACTGAAGAACATATAAGTCAAGACGTTTGTTGACTAAAAAAACACATTTCTTGTACCTCATCTCTATCAATAACCTTTTTGATCACAAACATAATTAGATTTTGACTATTGTGCAAAAATGAATGGTGTTCTTTGACTCCATATATGGTCCTATGATATAATTAAAGTTGAAATTCATATAGAATCTTTATATGCTCTTTGTTTTACATTTTAAAACTAAAGTCGTTAACTGATCAAACTCATCAAAGTATGAATGTGACATTGGTGGTGACTGATTATATAGGTATTCATCCATGTAATCATTATGATATAGATGTCATCAGATTTTAGCCAATTTTAAAGAATATATTAAAAAGTTATTTTACGATATGTGTTATGCATGCGACTGATGCGAGAATACTTAATCTGTCAAAATTTAAAGAAACTAGCGATGATAGTATTACGAATATCTTCACATATCCTTTTAACACTACATCAAACCAAACTATTTTCTAATTTCAAAATAATATCAAGTTATGGGAAATCATTCCAAACTCAATGCGCCGGTAAGCATCATGGTTGGAGTCCTGATTGAGGGTTAGTTCTCAGGTGAGGAGACAAGTTCATTTTCTAACACTTGGCGGATCTAGAAAGTGTAGCTCAATTGGTTCGGGATGACATGAGTTGTGATTAGATCATCATAGTTGCATTTAACAACAACAATAGAACAAAATCAGGGGTAGAATCATTGTTGATAATTACTTAGACACTTAACTAATCAACATATCATTGTTGATAAGTAGTCTCATTTGCTAGTTTGTTGATTAATTTGGCAAGTAATCGAAAGGTGAAATTTAGATCGTTTGATACGGGTAAACCAAATAATGAAAGGGCTAAAGTTCAAATTCCATTGTCTGCAATTTTGGAAGTTCACTCGAGATTTGAATTCAACTTAAATGGGTAGTTTGTTGGCAAGAGAGTTGCATTCCGGTTATCTAGAACTCAAAGGGCCTTTTCTTTTTCAATTTCCTTTGGTTGAAGGTATGAACAAATTGTTGGAGAGTGGACCATAGTTTATTCGATCCATTCCTATTATATTGAAGAAGTGGAAGCCTAACGCAAATTTGTTGAAAAAAGACGTGCCCGATTTCGGTTTAGGTTAAAATACATGATATCCCCATTGTGGCCTTTACTGAGGTCTGACTGAGTGTAATGACTATTAGACGTGGCAATCCGATTATGCTTGATTCTTACACTAGTTCTATGTGCATGCAATCATGGACGCGTTTGAATTATGCATGTGCGTTGATTGATATTAGAGTTGATCAGGAGGTTAAGGATAACATGGTTATTGCCATTCCTAATTTAGAGGGTGAGGGTGATTTGCTTCATACGGTGGAATATGAATGGGAACCACCTGGCTGTATTATGTGTATGGTTTTTTGTCTTGATGACATGACATGTCCGGAACGATTTGTTGATGAACCTAAGAAGCAAAGTGGCAATAATAATGACAATTTTCAACAAGCTCTTAAAAGAGAATTTCGTGGTATTAATATGGGTATGAGTTTCAGTTTAAGTCTACTAAACATGTATATCAACTTGTTTTTAAAAAGTAGAGGTAGTAATTTGTGCTCAAAATGAAAAAAAATTGGCTAATTTTAGGTACTTTGTAAAAGACTTTGGCATATTTAGTCCCCTCATTTTTTTTGAAATGGGTATATTTAGCCAATTGAAAAATTAAATTGGCACTAAAAGGCACATATTTTCTCTTAATTGGAGAATATTATAATCATTTTTAAAGAAAAACTTATATATATAGGATAAAGATCAAATAAAAAGATAAATTTCCGTAAAAATAATAAAAAGATTTTTTTTTTTTTTTTTTTTTTTTTTTTTTTTTTTTAAGTTCTTGAAAAATTCTAAAAAAATTCCACAAGATTGGATATGTTGGTGCGTGAAAAAGTTGTGAATGAAGTTTTTCTAAAAGTAGAGACTTTATCCAAAAAAAAATTATAAAAAAAGACGTTTATGCATTAAATCGCTTTTTTGTGCATCAAAAATTCATTTTTGGACTCAACTTCTTTTGACTTTTTTCATCAAAATAACATTATGTAGCTAACTAAAATAAGTTGAAAATTTTGTGCATTAAATTTTTTTTGCGCATTAAAATTCGTTTTTTGTGCATTAAAAAAAACGTATAAAAACTCAAAATTAGAAAAACTTCTTTCACAAAAGTTTTTTGCACCAACATACCCGATCTTGTGGATTTTTTTTTGGAATTTTTCAAGAACCCTTTTAAAAAAAATTATTTTTATTCTTTTTACGGATATTTGTCTTTTTATTTTAACTTTACCATATATATATATATATATATATATATATATATATATATATATATATATATATATATATATATATATAAAATCCGGGAAGTTTGTCTTTCCGTCCCCTATAGCTCTAAGGGTATGGAGCTGCGTCGTTTTTTTAAATATAAATAAAGTATTACATTTAAGGAATTTGTTTCATCATTTTTGGTCTTCTGTAAAGCGATTTGTATATCATGTGCCCGTTTGGCCCGTGCCCATTTACCCCGTGTCCATTCTAGCCCGTGCCCATTCTAAACCGTGCCCATGCCTACCCGGCCCGCCCGTTTTGCCACCTCTACTAAAAAGAATGGTGCTAGTACTAGTGGTACGAAAAAGAATTCTGAAATGACTAGACTAGGGGCAAGTACTTCGAACCCTTTTGATGCACTTAAGACGGTTGAAAATGATGACGAGTTAGGTGCAAATGGAGATATTTCTAATTGGACTGATAAGGTGGCTAACCAGCCAAACGTGGCCACAAGTTCTCTTGGGACGAATAGGGAATGGGTTGGTTCGGTTAAAAGGGCAAAAACACAGAAAGTAACTTGGTTGATAAGGAGAGAGTGACAACGACGTGGAGAAGGTTTACAATGAAACTGCAAGTTTTATGGCATCTAAAAGCCGAGGTAGATCTGAGCGGAAGAGCTTATATGAGCGTTGCAAAGGTGATTATGATGATAGCCTATATAATGATGATGAGTGCGAAGTTTTAATGGAAGATCAATTAGCATTTTGTGACTCTTTTGATTTAAGACTTTATTGTCAGACTAGACATTAGTAGTTTCATTTCTTTCTTTATATTGTACTCCAATTTTCTTTTCTTTTTTTTCTTTTTTTTTTTTCTTTTTTCTTTCCTTTTTTTTTTATCAGGTAGTCTAGTAAATTTGGTTTGTCACTCTTATGATATGTTCGGTTTAAAGCACAAATGGTAACAAATGGTGCGTTTATTTTTTTTACCTATGTAACAGCCTGAGATGTGAGATCACTCACATTCTGTGTGCTTAAACGTTTTTTGAATTAATATTTTTATCGGGTGTAAAAACCTTTTAAAAAAATGATTGTTGATCGACTACTAATCTTATTTGTATTTTGTCAAATTGATATCTTTAGATTAACCACAATAATATTTTCTTTTACCAATCATAAAGCTCTAGTTGGATGCTAATATTTAGTACTGTAGAACATCAATGTTTAATTTTTCAAATACAATTTAATTCATATCTGGATTGGTTTCAATGTTAAGTCGGCACTCAAATTTCATGACTGTATTTTTGAGGAAAAAACTTGAAGTCTATTCAAACATGGCATGTTTTGCTTTAAATTGGTCTCTCGTAGTGATCATATGTTGAAGAATGGGAAGCCTAAATGATTTTGGCCGGTTTGAAAGGAAAAATATACTTTTTGTAGAACTTTTTTTTAAAGAATTCAACAATGATGATCGAACTTTGTTTTAATTTCCATTAACCCTCCGTCCAAATATATTTTGATATTTTCATTTCTTTTTGTTACTTAGGTTTGTATCTCAAAAATGAAAGAATTTATATTAATCATCTATCTCGTTGTTAATAAAGCATATTACAATAATCATCTTCAGATATACTCCATATATGAAAGTTTTTTTAGGTTTTACATTTACTACCTCTTTCTCAGTAAGATACATAGTTTTCAAAGTTGTACACTGAACAGATGCATGCATCGAGAAACTGAGAAGATTACATCTTTTTCGCTCATTGTCACACACTAGTCAAACACTACAATGGAGTCGAAAAAAATATGGCGGCAAAATTCCTTACCACATGCTTTTTCAACTTTAAAACTAAAAAAATCTTTCTGAACTTTTTATGTGATCAAGGAAGTTTACGACCTTTCAAAGTTCTACGACTCACCAACTCACTCTTGAAGTAACACGCATTCACAGCCACCTTTAAAACCCTCGTTGCATAATATTCTCTCCACACCAAGACCAGAAACGGAAGCAGGACCAAATATTACCGGGTGTATAAATTGTTTGGAACCGTAATATAGAAACACGTTTCGATGAACCGGGTGTATTTAAGAAAAATTGATGTTTTTTTTCAAAAATTAACACTAAATAGAAAAAACTCATAAGGGTCCCGGGCACCCGCGAGAATCCTTGGTTCCGTCCATGACCAAGACAACCCTTACGAGGCATGCAACTAGCATTAATACTAGATCTAGATGTACACAGTTTAACCTAGCATACTATATCATTCATTTATGGAAGGGATGTTCAACGTTCAAAAGAAGATTATATTACATGAAAATATAACTACAAGGCCTGATCTTTCAATTCCAAATTGAGTTGGTTTGTATAAAACTCGAGCAAGGCCTTGCCTGACAATCTTCTTTGTGAAAATACGTCATTTTAAAATGATATATTTAATATTATTATAATGGACAAAAATCTCACATAAAACATGAAGAGAATAGGGCTAATGACACGATAATGTTTTTAATCTTTGAAAAAAAAAAAAAAAAAAAGATAATGTATTTTAGTTATAACGAGTGGGTTTACCCGCGCGTTGCTGCGGGAATGTTTTGTTTAATCTAAACTCGAAATTAAACGGTTGTATAAAAAAAATTTGTTATTAAGGACTAAATATGCAAAAGGTTGATAACCGTAAGTACTATTTTCGTAAAGTGTTTCTGAAAATAGTATTTTTTTACGGCCTGAGATTGTTGGTATGTTGCAAAGTTAGTATTTAAGGAAACGGCCGGACTAACTTTGCAATAGATTCATAACCTCATGGTCTAAAACGAAAATTTAATTAGAGGGTGGTGCATCTCTTTTATATTAAAAAAAAAAAAAAAAAAAAAAAAAAAAAAAAAAAAAATAGGGCACTGTTTTGCACTGTAGCAAACGAAAAAAAAAAAAAAAAAAAAAAAAAAAGTGGGCACTGTTTTGCACTGTTCTGCACTGTAGCATGAACAGTGCAAAACACTCACATACCCCCAATCCCTTTTAGAATATATATATAATTTTCTTCTATATGTATCGAACAAAATTTTTTTACTATTTTATTTACTAAATTTAATTTTTTGGTATCTTTTGTGTACTTTATAACTATTTTGCCCCTCTTGGATTTATAAAATGAGGGCAAAACATTAATAAAGTATACAAAAATACCAAAAAATAAAGTATAGTACACATAATTTACATCAAAAAAATTTGTTCGATACATATGTAAGAAAATCATTACAACTATAATACATTTAAAGGCCGTTAGTCCAAAGAATAGGGTGTATTTGGTGTATATTAACGGGAATAAGGGAATAGTTTGATATGCATAGAAGGCTAATAATTTAATTTACACTCATCTTCAACAATACTAATTAGTATTTTATCAGCATTATCATTGTATTTTTTAAAATCAAATATATTAATTTAGCAATGTGTCATTGATATTCAAAACTATATAAACAGAACTAACGACATTTTATAATATATCTAGAGAATACCTACATTTACTCCTCCCAATTTTAAAACCAATACCGATTGTGATTGGTATTTACAAACCAAACGTACCCTAAGTACTTTCACGTTATATATGGCTAATCATTTGAATATGCAAACTGTTACTAATTAAGTTAGTGTATGCATAGTTTTACCAAAAAGAAACAAGAGCTAGAGAATGCAACTAGTATCAAAATATCTCAATCTATAATAAATACTCCAATGTTGTACGAATTAATATTTATCATGTGATGCTTTTGAAACTAAATATAACGTATATATGATGCAATTAACCAAGATTTTTACCTTAGACGTGATTGATCACGCATGGTTTACAAATTTAACTTCTGTCTACACATTGTATATGTCATCGAGTCAAACAAATTGGCTAGCTTGCTAATGATTACAATGTAGCTAGGGTCTTCTGGTGTATCTTGTAAAAGGTTTGAATTTTTTGACGCAATCTTTTTCTTTAAGAAAAAACATGCATGCTTTGTTTTTGCTTTCCCTTTGAATTGAATGAGTTTACGTTGGTGTCTATGTTTCCTTTTACATACATGAAAAAAGCCCTTTCTTTTTTCCTGTTGTATATGACCTTGGCTTATTACAGTTGATTCGTTTTATGTAGGGTAATTTTGGTAAGTGATCGAAGTACGTAGCTAGGATGAAAACTGAACTGGTTAGAACAGAGAGGTGTAGCTGGTGTGATTAATTACAGTCTTAGAGGACTATTGTAAAATCTAATAAGCCTTTGCATTTAGCAAAAGTAAAACGGCATTACTGTGAATTATATTATGCATTTCAAGCAGAATACTCCGTAATTAGCACATACTTTGTATATGATATATGCTCTTTGCATTCTAGGGTTTTATCTAGGGGTGAGCAAAACCGCCCGCCGCCCGTTTTCCGGCCCGATCCCGACCAAACCGCCGGCCCGATTCCGATCCCGACTATCAAACGGTTCGGGAGTCGGTTTGCAATTCCGGCGAAATCGGGAGTCGGGACGGGTCGGAACGGGAAGAAAACCGACAAAACAACAAAGAAAACCGACGCCCGATTCCGATACCGACCGAACCGCCGGCCCGATTCCGATCCCGACTATCAAACGGTTCGGGAGTCGGTTTGCAATTCCGGCGAAATCGGGGAGTCGGGCTTGTCGGGTCGGGACGGGTCGGAGTCGGTTTAGGCCCGATGCACACCCCTAGTTTTATCACAAATTTGTGAAGTTCGGTCCTTATTTATATATTCATTCATCATATTACGCCATATTAATGAGTTTTTTTGAGTTTTGCATTGTACTAATTTAGTGTTGCAATATAAATGTTCATACTAGTATTTACAATTTGCTCAAGTGTTTGACTGGTTCGAGCTTTGAAGTGCTGTTAGGTTGTTCTGTGAATGCGCGAGGTTAAGGTTATAATTTCGTATCAAAAAATGTACGTGGTAATAGTTCATGGAAAAAACATTCTTGATTGAGTAACTAACTAATATTTTTATAGAAATATTCTTGATTTATGTTTTGGATCGAAGAACTCAACAAGCTCATTAAACAAATAAATCTATACTACAAAACACAAGATGATCATATAAACATCCTATACGGTTGTTGTCATCCATAGTCAATGCAATTAATTTACACAATTATCTACAAAAGACATACGTCAACGAGTTAAGACA
This sequence comes from Artemisia argyi, assembly GCA_030686995.1. Lineage (NCBI taxonomy): Eukaryota > Viridiplantae > Streptophyta > Magnoliopsida > Asterales > Asteraceae > Artemisia > Artemisia argyi. Next base: position 43,934,039 of record CM060680.1, read on the forward strand.
TGTTATTTAGCAACTAGTTAGCTTGTAACACGTTAAAATATGAGCTTAATAATAGTAATGCCACACCTAAGCAAGTATTAATTAAAGCATGAAGGTTGGTTTTTTTCTTCTTCTTTAATAGCTTGTCATTGTCATCCAATGATCGAAAAGTAATTTGTTTGTTATGTCTTTGCAGTATTTTATAAAGTAATTAAGGTCTATCTAATAAAATAATTTCAATAAAAATAAAAGTCAAATAATTTTTAAGTAACTTGTTTACTGATAAATTTGAAGCATATAAACATATACAGACACATAAGCACACGTACAGTGATGTACTTCAACCTTATAAGTACATTATAAGTGAGACTAATTAATCCATTTAAATGTTAATGGTTTTGTAGTTATGCAGTATACAAACTACTACATATTCATACAAATATGGTCACACATTGGTTATCTTTTTCCTTGGTAATGTAAAAGAACTTTAATTGAACGTCTTCAATCTGTAACAACTTGCAATGAATATTAAGAAAGATGACAAATTCTTGAAATATATATCCTTAGCTTGTAAACGAGTTTTAAAATTAAGCTATGTTATTTAAATTATTTACTTTGTTTGGTTGACATGTCTATTTGCTATAACATTTTGTCTTGTGATAAGTGGACTTTGATGTAAGTACAGGATTAGGTATATAAAACGATTACTTATTCGTGCACTTGGCTTCATTACAACTCAGTATCGATCATAGTTTAAGGTAACTAATGATATAAACAATGCATGTTAATCCTTTGTCAACTCGACAACCAATTCAATAATTATATATATAGTTATTTTTTTAATTTTTAGCACATTTTCAAGTTCTATGCGGCGAGCAAAAAGACAAAGGTAAGGTCATTTCGAAAAGTTGGAAGTTTAGAACTATTAAGGTAATGCAACGGGAAGCAGAGTACTGAGTACATTAGCATTCATGGTTTATTTGATATTATTGCTTGATTATTAGAAAACCCTACAAAACTAGACGTGTTAGAATGAATACTCTAGTCGCCTACTCGGGATATCTTAGATTGATAGAGAACGTTCATGCAGAGATGCATCAGTGTGATTCAAAATTTTGTAAATCATTCAATAACAACAAGTCGAGAATGCGTACGTATATTGCCTCCACAAACTAAAAAAGCCATACGACATTTCAGGTTTCTATTAGGTAGTTCTACAACTTTGATATCGATGTATGTAACAAGCTATCCTTCTTTTAGACACATGTTCATGCATAAGTTCGTATAGTTGAAATTAGCAAAATTCAAGGTTTTGTATGTTTCATGTTTATTTTAAAGATAACAGTCGGTAATTATATATAACATGCAGGAAAAACATTGATTTATAGAAGTAAACACGTTTCTAACACGTCTTTCTTTATATCTTATGATTTTCTCATATGTAGATAAAATCTTAGCTTTATGAAGTCAACGATTTTAAAAGTGACTACAAAAAGAATTACTTACATGAATAAATGATGGTAAAAGTTAGCATGTGTTGACTATAATGAATATATGATACTAATTAAAGATGCTTGGATATATATACTTTGAAAATAATTTGTTATATGATATTTCTCCCCTTGAACACACTCGACGTTATTTGATTTTTTTTTTAAGGAAGTTTTTATTCAGTTATATTTTGATTAGAAAACATGTTTATTGTGGTAGCTATAGCCATTTTATTCGTGAGATAGCATTATAGTTAGTTCACTTGTTCTGTCCAACAGTTTTGAACTTTTGATTATTACTGATTGGAATAATGTAGGGGAGTTCGTCGGTTTGGTTATTGCTTGTTTGGTTTATTCGGTTCGGTTAGTTTGGTTAAAAAAAAATTCAGTCAAATCAAAAATCGAACAGAACTAAAATTTAACTAATCCATCTGAACCGAAAACTGATTTAAATTCGGTTCGGTTTTGGATTTCGGTTCAGATAGGTAAAACCATATCCAAATCGAACACTGAATATTTAGTTCGGTTCTATTCGTTTTTGACAAAATCGGTTCAACTATAAGTTCGGTTCGATTTTTTCCAATTCGGTTTGATTTCAATTTTCAGTTTATTCGGTTATTATCCAAACAATGCACACCCTTATAATAATGTGGGATGTTGGGCCTTTAGAGTAATACTTACTGGATTTTTTTTATTTGAAAATTTAGCCTTAAAATCTTGAAGTCTTAGAAACAATGTTAATAAGAATAGGAAAGAATGAAATTGCTACAATTGATATCTAAGCCTTGCAGGGTGTTCATCGGTTCGGTTATTGGGTTGTTCAGTTTATTTGATTCGGTTAAAAAAAATTTCTGAATCAAACCAAAAATGAACCAAACCAAATAGAACCAAAAATTGAATTTTATTTGGTTTGATTTTTGGATTGACCCGAATAACCCGAATTACACCATTATATATATATTTTTTAAATTTAATTATATAGATTTTTGGTAAATAAAAATTATTTCAAGCATAAAAAGTTGTTGTTGTTTTTTTTATTAACTAGTTATAATGCCTGCGCACGCGCGGTTTTTTTTTAAAATTTTTTGAATTAATTATTTAAAAATTTTAATCTTATTGTTAATTGCATCTTATCTATATTTTTTGTATTTATCTTCTACTTGTGTTGTGAATAAATATAAAATATATAATCTTTTTTTTAAATATCTTATCTATATTTTTGTATTTATCTTCCACTTGTGTTATGGATAAATATAAAATATTACCTAATAAGAAAATAATCTTTTTTTTTAATAAAATTATTACTAAATCAGGTATGAATTGATTTTTTTGAAATGCAAAATTCCCAATATGGGTTTTATTTTATTATATAAAAGATTTTTTTAATATTAGGATAAAAGTTTAATGGTCTTTTTGTATATATAAATATATTAAAGGTATATATATTTATGTAAATTTTGTTTTCGGTGCAAATAGTCAAAACCATATTCAAACCGAAAACCGAATTTTTAGTACGGTTCGGTTTCGGAAAATTCGATTTGGTTATAAGTTCGATTCGATTTTTTTTTCGGTTCAGCTTCGGTTTTCGGTTTTTGATTTATTCTGTAATCACCCAAACAACGCACATTCCTAAAGCTTTGTCACAAATTTACATTTACAAGATTTTTACGCTCTAAATATCGAATACAATATGGATATGTAATATGGATATGTTTAAAGCTGAGACGAATAGGCATCCTAATTCAATCTGAAACTGAAATCGAACCAAATCTAAATTTAGTTTTTTTGCAATGCTTGGTCCATTTCATTTTAGAGTAACTTTACATGGATATAAATAGTGTTGGATGTTGGGCTAGCATGAATTGGGCTGGGCTGGGCTAGGTTTGTTCAATATGAAGTAGTGATACTTTGAACTTTGATTATGTCATCGAGCATTTGAGTTTTTTTGCATTGTACTATTGGGCTTTTGGCAACTAAGGTGACGCATTGTTTGTTGGTAGGACATAATGACATACCCTGACAATAGTTTTGTCTATTGACCGAATAGAACAGGAAAAAATGGAAGAAAAAAAATGATTAAACGTTATATTAATGATTAATAAATACAAAGTGCAACAATTGCACAAGGAGGTGCGATCCCCTACAAAAAGGACTAAAAATACAAAGTCTACAAAGGCTAGAAAGCCACTCACTATGTGACAAGTGTCCACCACCCACGCCCTCCCTTTTTTTTTTTTAAATTCGGTTAGGGGGTATTTTTGTCATTTTAACCCGTTTTTTTTATTCCACCCTAAAACTTCAAACGCAAATATTTTTTCAAACGATAAACTTTTACGAAAAACCGATTTCACCATAATTTTTAAAATTTAATCCTCTTTAATTTGGTATAAATCTTGTTAAATATTTCGAACTTTTTTTTTACATATAAAGTGGGTCTTGATTTTCTTGATTTTTTTGTTATTTTCGATCCTATTTTTTACTCTCATAAATGTCGAATCGTTAAAAACTTAAAACATGAAAGTTATATATTTTTGTTCACTCTTTACACAGGTTTTTGAATCACTCAAATCCGATCTCATATGAGTAAGATAACACACGTTAAAGATGGTGTTTAACTCATATTTGTTGCACACAATATGTTTGATGAAATGTCTAGCTTATATATTTTGTGTTAAAATTGAGCTAAATGCACTAATTTTTGTTTCTCAATGCATTATTAATCATTTTATTAATGTAAGACTCAAAAAGTAAAGTTTTTTAATCATTATATTTTTAAAATATACATTTAGTTCATCAGTTAGGTTATTAGGTTTATCAGTTAGGTTATTAGGTTCATCAGTTATGTTACTTTGGTTCATCAGTTTTTATGGTAACATTTTTGACTATTTGATGAACCTAAACACATAACACATGACAAATAATTATAAGTTCATCAATTAGTCAATAACTGATAAACAAACTGATGAACTTAAAATTAATGAACCTAACTGATGAACCTATAATTATAGGTTCATCAGTTAGTCAATAACTGATGAACCTATAATTAATGAACCAAAAAATCAATGAACCTAACTGATGAACCTATAATTAGTCAATAACTGATGAACCTATAATTATAGGTTCATCAGTTAGTCAATAACTGATGAACCTAAACATTTGATCAAATTTGATGAACCTGAAATTGATGAATCTGAAAAAATTGATGAACCAAAGTAATTGATGAACAAAATGTCTAACTGATGAACCTATAACCTATAACTTAACTGATGAACAAAACATAACCTAACTGATGAACCTAATAACCTAACTGATGAACTAAATGTATATTTTAAAAATATAATGATTAAAAAACATCACTTTTTGAATATTACATTAATAAAATTATTAATAATGCGTTGTGGGACAAAAATAAGTGCATTTAACTCGATTTTAAGACAAAAAATCTAAGCTAAACATTTTATTAAACATGTTGTGTGCAACAAATATGACTAAAACGTCATTTTTAACGTGCGATATCTCACTCATCTCATATCGGATTTGGGTGATTGAAATTTCTAGGTAAAGAGTGAATCAAAATCTACAACTTTCGTGTTTTAAGTATATTATGATTCGGCAATTTTTAAGGTAAAAAATAGGGTCGAAAATAGCAAAAATATCAAGAAAATCATGACCCAATGAATATGTCAAAAAAAATGTTTTGAAAAAATTAAAAAGATTTATACCAAATTAAAGAGAATCAAATTTTAAAAATTATGGTGAAATCGGTTTTTTCTAAAAGTTTGTCGTTTAAAAGATATATGCGTTTGAAAATTGAGGTGGAAAAGAAAAAACGGGTCAAAAGACCAAATTACCCTTGGACGGATTTTATGTATAATTTAGAATGGGGGACACGTATCACACTATAAATGGCTTTGTACACTTTGTAATTTTTGTCACTTTGCAAAGGATCCGTATTCATTGCAGAAGACGGGGTGTAACAATAACCGAACTAATTACCGCAATCTCACTGCTATATCATCTTTTCTATTGTTTTAGCAGATAAACAACCGTATTAAAAACAAACAAATCAATTTATTTTACATTTTACTTTAAACATTTCAAAAGTGAATGTTTTTATTAAACTTTTCTGAAACAAAACTTTTTATTATAATGTTACAAAAATCAAAATTTAATAATACAAAAGTTTTTTTCTTTTCATATAAATCTAACCTCACATAACCACATTTTCTTCTTCAACCTACAAACAAATACCATTCTTTTTCAACTTACACACAAATTCACACACCACTTTTTTCTTTTCTTAGTATGCATACACAAAAACCAAGATCATTACTTGTAGCCGTTCGATTAAAAAGTTCACCTAAACAAACCGGACCTAAAATCCTACCACCACGCGCAATCGTGATGCAATAACTTGGGCGTGTGCTTGAAGCCTCTCAAGGCGTGGGACATAAGCCCAATCACATGCAGTGTAATGATAAGCGGAAATTAATGCAGAGCCCCTGTCACAAGCTTTGTGTTCATCAGAGCCCAATCTTTTTTCACTTTACAAATCTACCCAAGGATCATGTGTATATTTATACGCGATATGTCCGACATATACGCATCACATTTTTTGTTAGAATATTAGTAGTAAACTTAAACGTACTTTAAGGGCTTAAGTGTACTTTGTAATTAGATTAGGTGTTAGACATAAAATAGGATTAGGTAGCTTGGAGTGCAAGGCAAGCTAGGTTTCCACGTCCTCATCTCTATAAATAGAGATGAAGAGGATGCTAGTTATTCATTCTTCTTCCTCAATTGTAAAAACTTTATTGGTATTAATAAAGGGTTCGTTGAGGGTATATCGTGTGCATATTCTTGTCGGTTCTTTGTAGTATCTTGTATTTGCTACATGTGCTCGATACAACTCGCGATCTAGCGTTCTGCGATCGAACTTCGGGTTTATTGTAGAGGTCTTGTCCAACAAGTGGTATCAGAGACAGGTTGGGCCCAGTGATGATGTGGATGGTGTTCCCTCAATTTGACCCCGGTTCGACAGCATTAGTGGATCCCGGTAAACCTTGTACCGAAAGGAAGCCGGTAAAAGGCGGTGTGTTCCGATGGTAAAGGTCGGCGGTACAAAAAAGGTGAGATCGTGGCTTTAGTCGAAGGGGAGGCCCATGGTGGTTTGGGTTTGAGGGGAGGATTGTTGGGTGTACAAACCCAATCCCACATCGGTAGAACTATAATCTCAAAGTTAACATATAAGCTTGGTGGGCTACTCCTTCTATCACCAATTGGTTTTAGAATGAAACCTCAGTTAGGCTTATATGTTGGACTTGGTGAGATGCTGGGCCGTAGGAATCTCTACAAGTTAACTAGGTTTGACATCAAAAAATTCGATGGGAAGAATGACTTCGGGTTATGGCAAATAAAGATGCGTGCTTTAATGGTACAGCTGGGATGTGATGTTGCATTAGAGACATTACCCGCGGATATGGAAGCAGGTGAAAAGGCTGCTTTGATGAAGAAGGCATAGAGTACCTTGATTCTATGCTTGGGAGACCAGGTTTTACGGGAAGTTACCAAGGAAACATCTGCTGCAGGTATTTGGGCGAAGTTAACTAGTCTGTATATGACTTGGTCCTTAGCAAACAGACTGTATCTGAAGAAGAAGCTGTACACGTTCTATATGAGTCCAGGGACGAAATTGGGTGATCATATAGATGAGTTTAATAAGTTGATACTTGATTTGGCGAATATTGATATCGAGATTGAGGATGAGGATCAGGCTCTTATGTTACTTACGTCGTTGCCATCGTCTTACGAAAGCTTTATGGAAACATTGTTGTATGGGAGGGAATCCTTGACAATGGAAGATGTTCTTGCGTCTCTAAATTCAAGAGAGTTAAAGAAAAGAACTGAAGGCACTAAGGAAGAAAATGGTGACGGGTTATATGTAAGGGGAGGGTCAGATCATTCAAGGAAAGCTCATTCTGGTGGAAGTTCGCGGTTTAGGTCAAGGGGTGAAGCTTTTAAACTTAAGTGCTTCATATGTCATTCAGAGGATCATTTGAAGAGAGACTGTCCAAGGAAGAAGTCAAGTGGGTTAGTCAAGAAGGGTAAGCATGATCAGGATTCTGATTCTTCTGATGACGAGAGTAGCACCTACTTTGTAGAAGCCTTGGTGGTGGTCGGGAATGATGAGATGACTGAATTGGTAATGGATTCAGGTGGGTCTTATCATATGACACCTAGGAGGGATTTCTTGTATGACTTCAAGGATTTTGATGGTGGTTCAGTTCAGTTAGGTGATAACAGGACATGCAATATCAAAGGGACAGGAAAAGTTGAGATACAGTTGCATGATTGTTCAAGCTTTATACTGGAAGACGTCAGGTATGTTCCAGGGTTAAGAAAAAGCTTGATTTCATTTAGTACTCTTGAAAAAGAGGGTTATAATGTGAAGATGCAGATAGGTACAGTCAAGGTGATCAAAGGTTGTCGGGTTATGATGACTAGGATCAGGAAAGAAAACTATGTTTATACTCTTGAAGCAAAAGTGATGACTTTTGGTGTACAAAATCATGGAGGTTCTAAACAAGTTGGATTCAAACAACTTGGTGATAAACAATTTGGGTTCAAAAAACTTGGTAATAAACAAGTTAGGTTCAAACAACTTGGTTATGGTGTTAAAACAGGAGTCCATGGAGTACAGGTTGATGAACGTGTTTGGTTTGAGGTGGAACTGCAGGGAGCTTAAGGGAATCATGAAGCTGAGGATGTTCAGGTTAGTAACGATAATACTGCAGTGGCTCAAAGAAAGTTGGAGAACAAGCAACTTGAAGAAAAGACAAACACGGGCTGCTTGATAAATGAGCAGGAAAAGATACACCTTGGTATAAAGGTGGGGGCAGACATTACGGAAACCGGAGTACCTGGTCAAGAGGGAGCAGAGGGTAATGCTGCTGAAAAGAAGAAAGTGAAGGAGTCTACGGAAGCTAATCATGAAAAATTAATAAAGTACAATGCCTGGTCGACAAGGTGGTCCCCGGTCCAAGGTTCCAGCACGAGGAAAAGATGCTGAGTATCGATTATGTTTAAGTGTTACTCCTAAGGTGGAAATTGTTAGAATATTAGTAGTAAACTTAAACGTAGTTTAGGGGCTTAAGTGTACTTTGTAATTAGATTAGGTGTTAGACATAAAATAGGATTAGGTAGCTTGGAGTGCAAGGCAAGCTAGTTTTCCACCTCCTCATCTCTATAAATAGAGATGAGGGGATGCTAGTTATTCATTCTTCTTCCTCAATTGTAAAAACTTTATTGGTATTAATAAAGGGTTCGTTGAGGGTATATCGTGTGCATATTCTTGTCGGTTCTTTGTAGTATCTTGTATTTGCTACATGTGCTTGATACAACTCGCGATCTAGCGTTCCGCGATCGAACTTCGGGTTTGTTGTAGAGGTCTTGTCCAACATTTTTATTGGACGAAGGAAAAAATAAAAATACCCTAAAAGATCTCGTGTATAAATATAAGCGACATACACGAGATATGGATTAGCATTGGTTTTGATTCTATAATTTTGTCGCCAGACCATCATCTATTAAATACATACTATTATTACTTTATTAGAACGCTTTTAGGTGTAATGGATTAGAATTTTACAATTCTTAAAAATAAAGATTATTTAATTTAACTTTTGTTTTTACTTAGTTTGATTCTGGAAATAGTGGGGAAGTTTGTATAAGGACGAATTATCGTATACGTATCAACAAACATTATAAAGATGATCAACAATTTATAAAATAGCAAAACTCATGCAACCTTTGTAAGTGGAAGCTTTAAGTGCCCAAAACGTCATATTTGCTTAATGGGTTCGTCAAACTACCATCAAGCACTACAACCAAAAATCGTCACAAAATTAATTGGTTGGACGAATATATTAATCATGAATAAAAATATTTCGTAACATGAACTTTCTAACATGGGGCTCTTATACGCATTAAAAATGGCGAAAATTACTGCAGAGCCCATGCTCAACCTAATGTGTCTGCAACTTCCCAAACTTTTTCACCATTATAAAAATACCCCAAGATGTCGCGTATATATGTATATACCCAAGATTCCCGACATTAACGTGGACGGTTGAGATTCAAACTTGACCGAATCAAAATAAAACCCTAAATGATGTCGGGTAAACTTTTACCCTATATACGCGACATGGCTCATAAATGCAAATCCTAGAAGATTTCGTGCAAATATATACTAGACATACAAGACATGATTTTTTTTATTATTAATGGCATGGGAAAATGTGTGAAACGAGTTGGAAAACCCGCGCGTTGCCGCGGGATGTTTTCCCAAAGAAATATTTCATGCTGTATTTAGTAAGTGTTGTGGATTCTAAATGTGTGTAACAATATTGTAAAAGCAGGGAAAGTGTGATAACGGTCGTTAGCTACTTAACGTCAAGTTAGTGACTAAGGACTGACTTTGCAATGGACGTATAACATGAAGGACCAGTTTTGTAAATTATGAGAGCACTAAATATGCAATGAGCCTCTGAGATGAAGGACCAATTTCATACGGATATTTTAAGAAAATGTTAAAGATAACGGTCGTTAGATAACAGTCGTTAAGTAACTAAGGACAGTTAGTTATATTGCTACAGTAACTAATGGTCATCAGTCTACAATAACTAACGGTTGTTACTAACGACCGTTAGTATAATTAACGGTCGTTAGTTACTGTAGCTGGGAATAAAATATTATTATTACTGTTCATTGCAAAGTTTTTGGGGGGGCAAAGCCCACCTAATAGTATATAGAGATAATTAATTTTCACATATGAGCTTCACAAATATTAGCTAGGGCCTTTTAAGGGGGGGGGGGGGGGGAATCCTTAGCTAGGTCTTCAAAATTTTTAGTGTTCAATCATTAACATAATTTCTAACCTTTTTTAAAGAAATGGAATTTAAACATGATAGATAGTGAAAAACCCATAACTATCATATTACATTGATCCAATATTTACAATGATGAATGTATAAAACAATGGTCACCTAACTGACCACTTCCACCTAACGTATATCATTTTTCAACACATCACCATACCCATCACTTAACAGCCGTAGTGTTCACCACCTAACAAAACACATTAACATACCGCACTTTAAACAAATGTACCTCATAATATACAGACACACACAACTAAAAAAAATGGTGTGTTTCGTGGTGAGGTGCAATTTGATAGCAATTTTAAGGGCCATTTATGAAACATGTACCACTCGTACTCGTGCTCGTATGTTTCGATTTTCAAGACTATTGTGTTGTACCTACCATACTACTTTCCTCATTTCTTATCCATCCTACCGAATGTATGAGTTTTTACCATGTTTTTTACAAAGTGAGCGGAACACCTGAAATCGACTTGTTGGGTATGGACCGTCATCATCCTGATCAGGACGATTAAATCTCGTCTAAACACCCCAAAGACAATGCGAACAGAAAGCTAATGCTTCATCAGCAACAAACCCCTCCGATATTGAACCTTCGGGCTTAGCTTTATTTCTGACAAAATTTTTAAGCTTTTTCATGTATCTTTCAAATGGATACATCTACATCATGTAAACAAGCCCGCCTTCAATAGCTTCTTCGAGTAAATGCATAACCAAGTGAATCATAATGTCAAAAAAGCAGGAGGAAATGTACGCTTGAAACTCCACAAAATATTGATCATTCGTTCTCGAGCTTTCACCATGTCATCTTGCATCAAAGTTTGAGCGCATATTTGCTTAAAAAATGAACAAAGCTTGATTATTGGTGTTGCGGTGGTTGAGTCCAAGTATTGTGGAACTCCAACATGAAGTAACCGTTGAATCATTATACGATAGTCATGAACTTAATGGCTATTATGTTGCTTTCATTATTGTTCAGGTTATATTTTTGAAGTTTTATCCAAACTCATTGGGTAGTTTAACACCTTTGATGAATTGAAAAAAAAATGAAAAATAAAAAAAATAATAATAAAAAAAAAATGTGTCTTCAGCTTTGAAAGAGTACATAGGATGAGGATTCTAGCACTTCCCGTTTCTTTGTCGAAGAGCCATAACTCCTCATAACTTTAAATATAAATTAATTAAAAAATTCTAAAGATGTCGTGTTAGACTTTAATATTTCGTACTTAACTATATATACCGAAATGTTTAATGCTTCGCACGTACCATATAATCATACTTGACTATACCGAAACATTTTAATGTCACATCATAATGAAACTAATTGTAACAGTGCTAGAACACTTTGTCTAACAAAACCCGACACTTTGCATCTCAAAACCTCAAAGCGGCTTCTAGATACTTGGGTGCCCGTTGAAGTGTAACTATATGTGGCGACTGCAACAGAAATAGAGAGTTACACTTCTCAATTTTCTCTTTCGAGCTTTTGGTCTCGTAACATTTCGGTGTGCGCTATGTGCTCTCTCAATGATATAAATTAAATACAAGCTATTCATACGAGTAGCATGGTTTGATGATGAGGGGGAGGTTGGTTCGGGCTCCTCGATCATGGGTCATGCCTAGAACCACAATAACAATGCTTGATCTTTATATTCCCATCACATCATGAATAGTATTGAATCCATAGTTGTAATGATAAGTCAACTCTTAAAGATAACTCGACTCCTTTCGAGCTATATTGTTATACAATGCTAAATTTCCTGTTTCGAGCTTTTGTCTTGTAGCATTGTGGTGTATAAATGAAATACAAGTTATTCTTACAAGCAGCATGGGCCATCGATAGTATTGAACGCATAGTTGTAACGATAAGTCAGCTCCAAAAGATAACTCGACTTCTTTTGAGCTTTATTGTTATAGAAAGCTATATTGTTATATAGGTTGCTTCGGGCACCTAGATCATGAGTCATGCATGTACAAAACATTATAAACGACAAAAACATAAAAAGGTGAAATATTGACCGATAATAAATATGCGAGTGGATTGTATTATGATCTCAAGGTTATATATCTAACGGTTGTGATTGAATGGTTTTGAAATAAGGAACATGAAAAAGACTTGACAAAACAGAGTAAAAACTTTATTGACTTTAACCAGAACCTAAAGTGATGGTATGTAGTCGCTATGGGTCGTCGCTGTGACAACTGCCTATTCCTGGTTAGTAACCGATAACCATTTTTAACATTTTTTTAAACTAGTTCCATGTTGTTGAGTTAGTTTTATACCTGTCGGGTTAAACTCAATGAGTTAAATGTCTATTGTATTAGGTACCTTTGTCTACAAATGTACCTACGACCTATGATTCTAGTTAAACGTCATTTAAACATCACGATATACTCATGTCATCTTAAAAATACTAAAGTCATTCATTTTGTAAACTTGTAACATTTTATAAGTTGCAACTTATACATTACCCGATAAACTCAAAAATTGCGTAAATCATTTACGTTTAATACATATACCTTTTACAAATTATAAATGTATTTAGCTTTATTATTTTGTGAAGTTGGCGTCTTACACGTGAATTGGATTACATATGTAGATAGGTTTGCCATTATGGTCTATTAGTGTTTATGTGGCAAACTATAGATGTGACGAGTATATAAATACCACTCATGACTCTCAATGAGTGGTATGAAAGAGTGTGTGTATTATTCATATTTTCATACAAGGTTGCAAAAATCGCGAATCGGTAGTCGGGCGGTCGACCACCTTGTAGCTTGTAATCGGTCTAGGCGAAATTAATCGGTGATTAATCAGATTGGCATTACTGACAAATTTTAGTTATTTCCGACAAGTTTTGTATATTTTCGGCGATTTTTATGTATTTCCGGCAAGGCACTTTCTAAAAAACAACTTGTAATAGACTTAAACAATTACTATAAGTGATCAAAATAAGTTTACAGTGAGTTTTGGGTACTTTCGGCAAGATTTATAGGTTTTCGGAATGTTTGACCACCGTTGATCGCTGTTGACCACGGTTGACCTATTTGTTTGACCCAGTTACATAAATCGGCAAGGTAGGTGGCCTTGTAGCACCTAATCGGCGATTAATCGGCCTTGTAGACTTTTTTTTTGCAACAATGGTTTCATATAATATACATTCTTTTCTCTACTCTCTCTCTACTTTCTTTCTCTAGACATATAACATGTATTTCGAGTACTTCTCTACCCCTAGACCACTCGATCTTGACTCATAAGGGACATTGTACAATTGGTATCGGAGCTACACGTGAACATGGAGAAGTTTATTTTTCAATAAACTTGATCAAATAACTTTTTTCAAAATTTTCGTTGGTTTTTGTGGTCAAAACCAAAAAAAAAAAAAAAAAAAAAAAAAAAAAAAAAAAAAAAAAAAAAAAAAAAAATCATGCTTGAATGGTAACGTTTGAAACTTTATGGTCTTAGCTCTAAAAGTTTCAAGCAAAAACCAAAGATTTGATCTTGTTTTATGTGTTTCCTATTTTTTAGGAAAATAGTCGGTTAGTATTGATTTTTATGGATTTTGATTCATTATTGATATAGGTTAGTGGTTTAGAGATGATAAAGGTGAAAGATTTGATCATTTGGTGGGAAAAATCATGCTAGATATGGGTTATTTGTATCGACAATGGAAGAAAAACCATGGTTTTTGAGTTTGGAACTTAAGAAAATTTCAAGAAATTTTGAAATTTCTAGAAAGATTGGAATATCTAGATACATCTCTAGTTGTTAAGAAACACCCACTAGTGAAATTTCAAGAAAAAGTACAGTTTCGAGAAAAAGTGAAATTTCGAGAAAAAAATACAATTTCGAGAAAAAGTGAAATTTCGAGAAATTTTATGTGTGCACCGAAAAATTTTCTCGCACCTATAACTAAACCCAAACTGAAAACTTTCTCATACCAAGAAATAATTCAAAAAAATTCACCTAAACCAAGAACTTATTCAATCAAAACGAAACACATCCAAACAAAAATCTTCACACATCACGGAATACGATCAGTGTCAAGATTCAAGTTACATGACACAACTAAAAATTGTTTTTTTTTAGTACTTGTATTGGGTTTTCTCATTATGTGGTTATTACTTTTAGTCGATGGATTGCTAAAGGGGTATGAATAGAGATTGATTTGAGGGATAAGTATTGAGAGTATTTATCAACATATACTCATGGGGCATTGAGCTACATTATGCATCAAGATTGATTTTGCGAAATGTACACTATATTATGATGGTTCTGATGACTCGCAACCATCAGGAGAGAGAAGTAGTGTACATCGGGGCTTAGTTACCAACTTGGTTGCATTCTATATATGTGTTTATGTTGATATGGGGCTCCCCGAACGACAACCATTGTGCTACAGTCTACGGTCTACTTTCTCCGTTTCATGTTAGAAGACTAAGAGATCTATTTATATAAGTGTTTTTGATTCAGAAGATAGCAAAGTAAATGAATGGGTATCTAATTGGGAGAGAGTAAAACTTAATTAGACACATCATATGAAGTTCAGAGCTGAAAAAATCAGAGCCTTAAGCGCCAAAAATCAGATGCCGAAGTATTCGAAAGAAAGAACTTCAAGTCATCATCAATATCTTGATTACAGAGACTGCACTTCAACAGCATTGTTATTTAACTTTAATTATGTATTTATAGGTCTCATTGTAACAATTCACGTGTAACGCCATCTTGGAGAGAGATTGTTAGCTTTGCTATTTTGTGAAGTTGGCATCTTGCACGTGAATTGGACTTGATATGTAGATAGGTTTACCATTAGGGACTATTAGTGTTTAAGTGGCAAACTATAAATGTGATGAGCATATAAATACCCCTCATGACTCTCAATGAGGGGTGTGAAAGAGTGTGTGTATTATTCATAGTTTCATATAATATACATTATTTTCACCACCCTCTCTCTACTTTCTCTATCTAGAAATATAACAAGTATTTCAAGTACTTCTCAACCCCTAGACCACCCGATCTTAACTCATAAGGGATACTGTACAATATACTTCATGTAAACTTTTATACTAGTAATTTATAGTTGAGAATAAGTACTATTCACATTGTATATTGTATCACTTTCAAGTTTGCCTATTTAACACTTTTACGCGTTTTAGACTATATAATTTAACAAATATACATTTTTAGTTAACTTGTATACAAATTATATACAACATAATAATAAAAATAATAAAAAAATTAAGGTAAAAACCCCTAGAAAACTCCCATGTCCGGCCACATTGAGAGAAACAAAAACCAAAACCAACTTGACACGCTTCGTATTTTTCAAGATTTTCATCATTTATTTTATTTCAAGTACATGCATCCTCTTCGTTTTCTTTCATTCTAACTAGGTGTTTTTGAAACTTTTCTCCTCTCCTCCTCCCATAGTAACCGACCACCACCATAGCACCACCACCACCACATAAAAAACCTGATATTTTTCAAGTTTTAAGCTTTAAAGACTAGTTCTGTTCATCCTATAACAAGTATTTAGTTATTTTCTCACCACTAACCCTCTCTTTATTTTCGAAGTAACCTCAGCCCACACTTCAACTATATCATTCTTGAAGGTTTTCAAAGGTAAGTTAGGGTGCAAGACGGCTTATGTCTATCCTGCACCCGAAAGTGTCATAAAAACGGGTCTTTGCACCTCGTTTTTATTTTCATTCTTTTAGGCTCAGGTACTTGTTGCTATTGAGATTTTTGAAGTTTTGGAACATGCATAAGATGGTCTTAAATCTATAGTAGGTCATGTCTTAGTCGAGTTGTAGAAGAAATAAAAGATTTGGTTAAACAAAAACACATAAAATCACAATTCTTAGATTTTTTTTTTTTTGCTAGTTAAGTTCATGCATAAATGAGGGATTTTTGTAAAAGTAGTTACTGAGATAAATGATCTAAAGTGGTGTTTTGACATATATAAAATGAGATTAGGTTTTACTTTGGCCGTTTAGGATTGTTTAGGATTATTTTGGTGTTTCTTTTTACAAGATTAAAAACTAGAGAACCTTAGAAAATGAGTTGATGTAATTGAATAGTCATTTTGAAATGTTCACAACTTGGTTGAAAATAGGTCTTTTTACATGATTCTTTAGCCTAACATCAAGTACATTGAAATACCTATTCAACCACAGTAAGTTTGTAAAAGAAAATATCATCTGGTCGACCAAATAAGGTAAACAAACTGAGTACTCAAAATTCTTTGAAAAATACAGTTTTGGAATGGTCAACTTTGAGCATGCACAAATCTTTTATTTTAAGAGATTTTTCATAAATTCCAAGTCTTAGTGCTAGATCTATATATTACTTACAAAACCCAATTGGTTAGAAACCATATGGCCAAAATAAAATGAAGTGTCAAAACAGTTTCATTTACAGATTTGTACAACCAACTTAATATGTTTATAACTCACTCATACTTATGAAACATGTTTTGGTATATTTAGGTGATAACTTAAGTCTCCCATATGCCCGAAACATAAAAGTTTCATTTAGACTACCTGCTAGTTGAAATGCATAAGTATGTCCAGATTTGGGTACTTTTGTAAACGGGTCTAAACGATTGAGTTAAATTTCTTAATAAAATCCATAAAAATTCATGGACATTCTTAAAATATAGTATTTTAATGTGTGTAAAGTGCTAGTCTAGTAAAAAATTTATCTTGGTTAAACGATCACCCGAAGTGGCGTTAAAAATAGGACAGATTCACTATTTTTGTGTGTATTAATTATTAACAAGTCTAGTATTTTGACATAATAAATATTTGTTATCAAGTCCGAGCATATCATTAAGAGACTAATAAGTGTCATATTACTAATTTTTAGGTCGTTGGTAGAGGCACGTGATCGTCAGGTTCCTAGCTCGTTCATTGTTAAGCCATTCTAGTACTCGTATTCTTACCTTTTAAGATGTGTTTCTCACATCCTCTCTTTTTATGGTTTTACTATGTTTTAGGGTGGAAAGCATAATTAAGTATTTTTTTTTACTTTAACTTATGATCTACGAGACATGCAGAACCTGTGCTACGCACAGGCTTTTAATTTAATTGTTAATCGCGTGTATTGTTTTTGTGTATTGTCGAGTGGATTTGTATTTTTAGTTTAGTATGTTGTATGAAACGTTTTTAGTTTGTTGTTTAAAAATATAAAAATGGTTGATATTGTTTTGGTTTTTTGGTCTTTATATTTTCTAAATGGGGTTGTCGTTATTAAATTGTCATACGCTTGATGTAATTTCCTTTAATTGTTTTGGCCTATTACGTAACCCAACAATAATTTTGCATTATATGGTTTTTACATGGTAATACGAAGCACACTGGCTTTTTCTTATTTGTTATAGTGTAATTTGCGTTAATTGTTTTTGTTATTAGGTTCGTAAGTTGTGATTGTATTACATCTGTTGTAAGTATGCCATTAATTGTTTGGTGATTTTAATATTTAATCTTTTTATAACACATTATTATTTATTTATCAAGTTTATGATTAAAAACTAAAGTTACCTTCATCTCATTTTATTCTACAACTAATTTTATTGAAAATTAACATTGAAGTCTAACTAATCTTATCTTATATTATATAAAGCTTAAGTAGCATTATAAATGTGAAGGGGTCATAATAAATGTCCCAAGAATTGATTCTATCATATGAAGCCTTCAACATTGATTCCAAGCAACTCAAACATCTCAATTAGTATGTGTACATTGATTTCAAGCAACTCAAACGTCTCAATTAATAGTAGTTAGTCTTTTTTACCTTCTCATCCATGAGTTACAAATATTTTATCAACTATATAATGTGTCAAAAATCACACACAACAAACCACAACTTCCTCCACACCGCGTGCACATTGGGCTACAACTTATTATAGTGGTAAAGTAAGCATCATATCGTCTTACTTATTTAGCATATTGATTTATATTGTTTTATGTAAATTTCACGTGTGTTTTGTGTGTGCAATAATGCAGGACGTAAAGATGGTGCTTAGGAGGTATGGTAGTAACATCATCTTCTCAAATGGTTTAAGAGATCCTATACAGCGTTGTCTTATCAATTAAGTGGAACATGCACGAACATTTTCAATTTGATCGGAAATGCAATATATTGATTAATTGTATTTAAGTTACTTACGATCAACTATATCTAATTATTTTTTGTAGCGCGTCAAGAAGCATTAAAGAAAGAGATCGAGAAGTCACAAAAGTTGTATCAAGAACAAAACATGCAAGCTCTAATGATATCAGGCGAATCGGGAATAGGAGTGGGGTTATCCCCTAAGGAGAGGCTCGCGGTTGGTATCTCTGCCCGAGGATGCGACACTAACTCGAGCCAGCAACTAACAACTAACCCGCCGTTCAAAAAAAAAAAAAAAAAAAAAAAAAAAAAAAAAAAAAAAAAAAACATGCAAAAGGCCAATGAACAACAACGACAAAGACGATGACAACAACAACAACAACAACAACAACAATAAGAATGTTGGAACCAAAGTTTTACTATTTTATCAAGTCTCGGTCATTTGTAATAATAGGTTGCTTAAATTACATTTATGTTATTGTTTCAAGTTTACTAGGCTTAAGTAAAATGATCCATGGGCTTGAAAGCCCACACGATTTGGAGAATGGAAGGAGAGGGAGTGTTGCCCTAGCTCCTTCCCTATATATAGTATGCTTAGGTCTATGTAATACTTGGTTGGTTATTTGAAACATTAAGGAAACTCTTGCAATTCATATTCTCTAATTTCTCATAATCATCCCACTCTCATTCTCATCTCATTTCTATCATTATTGTGCTTGTGTTTACTAAATGGTGACCTAACAAGTGGTATCATTCGCTAGAGGAAGGTGTAGTTATTGTTTTCATTGATTTCTATCTTAAAAGTCGTTTTTTTTTTAAAATCGAATTTTTGTGAAAATTTTAAACTTTCTTGTTTGTTTCTTGGTTTTTCTCACATCTTTGCTTACAAACTTGTGTTTAAAATCAAAACAAACCAAAAAGTTCCAAATTTTTTACAAAACTATTCGATTTGGTCATTTGTACTTTTATCGAAATTTTTTTTAGTCTTGAAAAATTTCTTAAAGTTTTCTACTTTCTTTAAGATCTACTCATTTTACACACAAAAGTACAAGTATCTTGAAAGAAAAACGAGTTTTAGGATTGCTTTCTTTGTAAAACAACAACTACCAAGTTATCGAAATTCTATATAGTTACCATTTCGAGATCTTCTCAAAGTGCACTACCTCGACTTCGTTT
The DNA here is from genome assembly GCA_030686995.1 of Artemisia argyi. Taxonomy (NCBI): domain Eukaryota; kingdom Viridiplantae; phylum Streptophyta; class Magnoliopsida; order Asterales; family Asteraceae; genus Artemisia; species Artemisia argyi. The sequence goes on from CM060680.1 coordinate 43,953,736, forward strand.
GTGTGGACTCGGTATTTTCTTTCTTGTATAAGAAAGTTAAGTACTTCGACTTTTGGGAAAGTTTTCGAAATTGTGTAATTTCGAAAACTGTTTATCGCAATTTTGTGTTTTTTCGCAAAACATAAAATTTTCGAAATCACAAAGTTATCGCAAACTTATTAAGTTTCGAAATCTTATTATTTCGAAAACCTAAAAGTTTCGCAAAACCTTGATTATTTCGAAATTTCAAGTTTTCGAAAACCTGCAAAGTTTCGCAAACCTGGTTTCTCGATAACCTGACAAGTTTCGCAATCATATTATCGCAAACCTTGTTTCTCGATAACCTGACAGTTTTTCGCAATCATTGAAGTTGTGCTAAGTTTTTCGATACTTGGTTTAATCTACACTTTCTACAAGATCCATTTCTACACAAGTGTTCTAAGATGTCTCAACCACCTAATCACTACTTCCCTCACATTCAGCAACATCAGCAGTATCAGCAACAACAAAATCAGCAGTATCAGCAACAACAATACCTTCCGCACCAAATGAATCAACAACCTTCTCAAAAACAAACATACAATCCACTACATCATTACCTAATGATGCAACAACATCAGATCATTCCTCAACAACAATCATATCAAGTGCCACAACAAAACACTCAGTTTTCCTCCAAACAACCTCACTGGTTTGACAGAATGTGTGAAGTTATTACAACTCAACAATCCCGACATGAGGCAGGATCACTTGAGACACCTCCAATGTTAACACCTGGGAACTATGTTCAATGGTCAAGTCGATTCTTACGCTTTCTTGAATTAAAGAAACCTCATGGGAAATTCTTGAAGCAAGTGATACTTGAAGGACCGTTTGAGTGGCCGACAAGATTTGAAGCTGGTGATCCAACTGCTGATCCTCCACGTCCTCCTGGTGATAGACCTCTTCCAGAATCTGCACTCACTGAAGAACAGAAACTACATCGTGAAGCTGATGAATATGCAATGGCTTATATACTTCAAGGTATTCCTAATCCAATCTATCGAAGTGTCGATGCTCAGAAAACGGCTAAAGCTATGTGGGAACACGTTCATCTCCTTATGGAAGGCACTCAATTGAACAAAGATGACATGGAATCCAAGCTATACATGGAATACACTGACATCACAATTGAACTTGGAGAGTCACTTGAATCCTACTATCATCGTTTCACAAATGTGGTTAATGATCTGGAACGTCATAAAATCACAGTACCAAGGATCGCTGTGAACTCCAAATTTGTTGGTAGTCTTGGCCCTGATTGGCATAAATATGTGACATTTGTTCGTCAAACGAAGAATCTTCATGATGCTCCATATGGTTTGTTGTATGATTTTCTGAAACACCATGAACCTGAAGTGGAAAAAGATAGAGCTTTACGAGGAGGATACACCAACACCAAATTCTTTGGCTCTCGTAGCTCAATCTCCATATGCTCCACCACCAATGTCAAATCATGCATACGTTCAAGAGTAGAACTACTTCAGTTATCCACAATCTTCTACCTCGAACCAAATGGTCCCTTATGATTCATCTCCACAGAATGCCTCTACTCAACTGGTTCCATTAAACAACAATGATGCTGTATATTACACTAATTCCAATGAAGATGACGATGATGACTTTAACACGTTGAATCAGGGACTTGCTCTTATTGCTCGCGCTTTCAGCAAATTCTCCAACAAAACAAACAACCGTCAACGCTCATCTTCAAACACAAGGAATCAAGCTGTTGTCAATGATGGAAGAGTGGAAATTCAGAATCGTAACTATGGTCGATCTGGTTCAGGAAGCTCCTCAGGGAATTATGGAAATGATCAGAGGTTTAGTAACAATACGGGGTTCAGGAACAACTCAGGATCTTCTCAACAAAGGTCTGACTCAGTTGCAACAAGGAACTCCAACTCAGGGAATGCAGTTTGGTGCTACAATTGCAATGAACAAGGTCATATCGCTACAGCATGTCCCAAACCGAGAACTCGGGGTAGTAAGTTTCACAAGCAGGCATTACTCATGGCTCTTCAAGATGTAAAAGATGGACATTTCCCTGAACAGGATAACAACTTCATGGCAAATGTGAACAACGATGATGACATGGAAGATCTGGAAGCCAATGCTGCTGTGATGCTTATGGCCAACATGCAGGAACTTAAGCTCAATGATTCAGGTCCAGTGTATGACACTGACGGTTTGTCTCAGGTACATGACCTCAATGCATGCTTTATTAATGAAATAGTCTCACCTTCTGCTTATGAATCAGATATGGCGCAAGTTGTTCCATGTAATTCATCTTCATCATCTCAAACAGATGAACAAATAAGCACAGTTGTCATATTTGATGATGACACAGTTGTCTCATTTGATGATCCTATTGAGAATGATAAACATGATTATTTAGAACAACATGAACCATCATTTGATCCAGACCCCGACCTAATATTGTTATCTAAACAACTGGATGATCAACAATTGCAAATCATTAAATGCAACGAAACAAATAAAGTTTTGAAAGAAAAAAATGCGTCACTTGCAAGAGATATTGAGTGTTATAAAATTCAGCGTTCAAATCAGGATGATAAGATTAAACATGCAAAAAGTTTTGAAAAAGCTTTTCAAGATTCTTACAACAAAGAACAAGATCTTCAACGTAAAATGCAAGATTTAATTGAGTCAAACGGAAAGTTGATTTCGAAACTTGAAAGTGAGAAGTGTGAATTGAAAATGCAAGTTGAACGTCTTCAAAGAGACCTTTCAAAAACTGAAACAGAATTGTCAAATTGCAAAAAGGAGTTTTGTGAACATAAAACACGAAAAAGGAAGTATATAGATGACTTACTTGGTGATATTGTTGATCTTGAAAAACAACTCAAAGAATTTCGTCACATTCTTTACAAACACGGGAACTCTGTCACAACAATTCAAAAGTTTGCTTTAAAACCGAGACCCGATAAAGGATTTGCACTTTGCGATTTTAAATCAATGTTTCTTCACAAAGCTTTCAAAGAAAATCCTAAGGTTTACAGTATTGACCACATGTTTGATAATACAATTGTGCGTGCTGTTGTTTTTGATACTGAGGAAGAAGAAGAACTTGAAGACGAGAGTCGATCAAAAATGAGTTATGTTCAATATTGGACACCATATGACTATTCAAAAGCTCCACCTCTTTCTAAATCTTTTGTTACTCAAAAGGATTTACTTGAGAAATCATGGTTTATCGAAGAATCATACGTTTCATCTCATAATGAGGCCCCTGTCCAAACTGTAGCACAAATAAATGGTCCTTTACCATCATCCGGTGAACTTACACCTTTACCAAAAACGTGTCGTGTCTTAAATTATTTCAAAACCTTTATGGAAGACATCGAAATTTTGGAGGAAACAATTGAACGTAATTCTGAAATAAAAATTGAAACTTTTCAATCCGCTTACGAGCGAGAAAAGAGAGATATTTTTCAAAAACAAATGAAGCCAATTGTTCAACACCTCCGTCTATGTGCTACACGTTGGGATCAGGAACTTCAAAAGGAGGTCAAAAATATGATAAACGTTTTCAATGCAACTGAAAATGATATTTTGGTTCAAAAGCAAAGAAATAGCGTTTTAAAAAATGATGCTGATCGACTCTTGGAACAAGTTCTCAATGCTGATATTTTGTCTGTTATCATGAATGATCTCTATAAATCTGGTACTTCTATGCTTATGGATGATCTTTGTGTTGATAATAACTTGTTGAATGAGGAAATTGAGACACTTAAACAGGAAAATGATAAGTTGAGAATTAAAAATGATGATGTGAAAAAACAATTTTCAAAAGAAATTTGTCAACTCAATCAAAGGCTTGAATGGTGTCAAGCTAAAAGTCTTGAATGGGAATTGAAGTTTCAAAGTCAAAATGTTTCAAACTCTTGCCAGATTTTCAAAAACAACGAGTCTTTAAAAGGTCGGTGTCTCCGATACGAGAAAGAAATTGCGGATTTAAAAATTGAAAACGCCGAATGGCAACAAAACCGCGATGACATCAAATATTGCAATGGTTTACTTGAGTCTGAAATTCAGGACAAAAATCACATCATCATTGATTTGAAAGAGAAAGTTAAGCTACTTCAAAAAGGAAAAATGGTTGACACCACGGTGATAGCACCAGGAATGTATCAATTAAACAAAACTGATAAAGGAAAGGTTGTTCAAAACACTAATGTTGATAACTCCACTTCTACAGGACTAGTCTCCACTTCTAGCGTTAGCAGACCCAAGCGAAAAAGTAAAAAGAAGAATAGGATCTTGCAACGTAAGAGAGGAAACCTAGAAGCTCAAGAAGTAGAAGACCAACTTAGGAATTTGAATAAAACTCATGTTGCATCAGATTTAGATTCTAATCTGGCAAATTGTAATCAAAATCTAAATGTAACGAATGATGAACCTTTGAATGTTTTGAATATTAATGCATCTTGTGTGTTTTGTCGTAAAAGCGTATCATCTGGTGATCATACAAAATGTGTAGCTAATTCTCTTCTCAATCGTCATAAGAAACGTAGGACACGCATTCCTTTTAGGCCCACTAATGCCTCTAAGTCTAACTTAGGAAAGCCGTCTTCTACGGTTTCTAATGATATCCCAGTTACCCCCATACGTGCCGAGAACAAATCTAGGAATGAGCCAACTACTAGTGCATTTAATATTAAGAAAGCAAAAACTAGTTGGAATTGGCAACGTTGGTTACAACACAAACCAGACTTTAAATGGATTCTGAAATTATTGAACAAATATGTTTCTAACCAACAGGAACCCGCACTGTCTTTGGGTTCCACCCTTACTTCTGTTCCATCTGTGTCTATTTCTTGTGATGCAGGTGGTACAGATCGTTCTCTGGATTGTTGATAGCGGATGCACCCGACATATGACAGGCAATCTCAAACTGTTGAAAAACTTTGTCTCAAAGTTCATTGGTACTGTCAGATTCGGGAATGATCATTACGCTCTAATCATGGGATATGGTGACTTTATAAGTGGGAACATCGAAATCAGCCGTGTTTATTATGTGGAAGGACTTGGGCACAACCTTTTCTCTGTTGGTCAATTCTGTGATGGGGATCTAGAAGTTGCATTTCGTGAGAAAACTTGCTTTGTTCGTGACTTACAAGGAAATGATCTCATGTCTGGCTCACGTGGCTCCAATCTTTATACTATTTCAATGTCAGATATGATTGCAACATCTCCGATATGTCTTCTCTCCAAAGCAGAATCAACTAAATCTTGGTTATGGCACAAACGTCTTTCGCACTTGAATTTCAGAACCATGACTGACCTTGCTCGTTATAAACTTGTCGATGGATTTCCAAGATTCCGTTTCACCAAAGATCACTTATGTTCAGCCTGTGAACAAGGAAAAAGTACTCGTGCTCATTTTTCGTCTAAACCTGAGCAAAGTACGAATCATGTTTTACAACTGCTTCATATGGATTTATGTGGACCGATGCGTGTTCAAAGTATCAACGGTAAACGCTACATACTCGTAATTGTAGATGACTTCTCAAGATGGACTTGGGTCTACTTCTTACGAAGTAAAGATCAGGCTCCTTCGATGATCATCACCTTTCTCACTAAAATTCAAGTTCAGTTATGCAACACGGTACGAATCGTCAGAACTGACAATGGCACTGAATTCAAAAATCAGACACTTAGGTCTTATTATGAGAAAGTGGGAATTGAACATCAAACATCTATTCCTAGAAGCCCAGAACAGAATAGAGTTGTTGAAAGACGCAACAGGACGTTAGTGGAAGCTGCTAGAACTATGTTGATTAATGCTCAATTACCAGATTACTTGTGGGCAGAAGCTGTTTCAACCGCATGTTACACTCAAAACCGTTGCATGATCACTAAACGCCATCGCAAAACACCATATCAAATTGTTCACAAAAGAAAACCGAACATCGATTACTGATTGGTTCTTAACGGTCAACTAAGTCCACCAGGTAATGGTCAACCAAGTCAAACGTCAAAAACCAACTAACCAAGGAGTTTAGGGAATCCCCGGGTCGTTAAGTCCCGACGAGGCGTGCAATTGTATTTGTGAACGTTTTAAAGGATCGGGTGATTGATCAGAAAGGTCAGGAATTTAATTATTATGGTTACACTACGAGATAATGATGGAAAACGATTTAGAAACACTTAACTAATAATTACTGATGATCAGATGATTTTAAAACGCAATTTAACCTAAAAACGCGCGTTTTAATTACAAATAAACGCGAGCGCGCAAATAAAAAAGTGAAACGGGAGTAAACAAAGTCCTACGAACGTGAAATTTATATTTTTACAATCCTAATAACTTAAGAAAATTTTTAGAAAAAGAAAAATAATTTTTACACTATTTAATTAATTACTATTAATTAATTACTATTTAATAATTACTTTTTAATTAACTAAATTACCCTAAATTACTAATAATTATGAAAATTAACTAGAAAAATGAAAATAAAATTTAGAAAAATCTAAAATAATATAAAACTAATTTTAAAACAGAAAAACTATTTTTCCTAACTTTAAATTAATTATTACTAATTAAAAACTATTTAATTAACTAATTTAAATTAAACTAAATTATAAAAAATACTAAATGATTCCAGAAAAATCTGAAAAAATTCCTAAAAATCTTTTATGAAACCAGAAGCCTAAAAAAAAATTTAAAAATAACTTTTGCTTATGAATAAGCAGAAAATAAGCTAAGATAGCTTAAATAGAAGCTATCACTTCTAATTTTTTTGTCTTTTTCTGAATTTTCTTTTACCAAACTATATTACAACTAATTTTAACCAACTTTTGTAAAGAAACTTTTTATGAAAGTTAAAAATAAGCACTGTGGTCACAAATAAGCTCAACAGTGAGCTTTAAGCTTGATTAAGCTTAAAAGATCTTTGAACAAGCTGATATGAGACTTCCAAATGAACAACAAACCAAGATGGTGGAATATAAACTAGAAAGGATCAATCTAACTCAGATAAGCACAATGAAACAGCTTATAACAACAAATAAGCACTTGAGCTTACTAAGAACTCAAACAGATCCAAAGGGTCACTTTAAGCCTAAGGTGGGGCCCACAAGACTGATCAAAGGTCTGAAATAAGCCTTGAGCTTATTAGTCCACCCAATGGGGTTTCCAAAATGCCAAGGTACAAGGGTTGAATCCAACAGTTGAGTCAAATAAAAGCTTGGGAAACTTGGGACCCAACACTGATTCACTCAGTATGACTGAGTGGTCAATGTGGAATAGCAGGCCTAATTTAGCTTATTAAAGAAGCTTAAGAGCCTGAAAAAGGTTTTGGATCTACAAGCTAGGCTGGTGAGCTGGTCGAAAAGTCCAAAGCCAAGGAATTAGCTCAAGGTGTGAGCTTATGGGGGACTTGTGAAATATGGTGATCAAAACTGAGGTAGGCTGATGAGCAGACAAATCCCAGGGCTCAAAAAAATTATATGCAACTTAAATAAGCTTAAATTTAAAACACAAGTTCAAATGCAAAACAATTTATCAATTTCAATCACTAAACTAAATTTAAGCCAAATAAAATAAGAAAAATCTACAAGATCTTATGGTTGCTGAGGCACACCATCAGTATGAGGGGGGTCCAATCAGTTGACAAATGACCTCAAAATAAGCTCTGAATAAGCATACTAGTGAAAACTTAAAGGCACAATCCTAAAAACTACCCAAGTGAGATTTCAAATCAACCAAATATTTAATCCCTACACCCAAAGTTAACTGATTAGTAGCTACTTGAAAAATGGTCACTGGTTGCTCAGGGAAGATCTATGCCCTGCAGCTTCAATCATAAGCTTGCACAAGCTTCAAATAAATTCTAAAAATTCTAACTTTTGCAGGTATCAGTAGATTAAGTGGTAGGGTTTAAGCATACAAAATTTCAAATACCCACTCAACCCACAAAAATCAGAATAAATCCCCAAACTTTTGGAAAAACTGAGCTATTGAGAGTCTTTGACTTTTTGTTTTCTTGAAAGAGTTGACTAATCTGAGATTTGATCCATTTTAGATTACTGATTTTATTGAATGAAGTGTTATTAAACCTAACTTAACAACCTTAATCACTTTCTTTACCCAAAACAAAAGATTAACAGTCCAAAATGTAACAGTCCAACTGCTATGACATTTTGAGGAGAATTTGACTTTTTGTATAAAAAATTGACCAATGTGTTGGTCAAGGGAACCTGGTTTACACTTAAGAACAATGGGCAATCAAATTTTAGCAACTCAAAACAACCACAACTCAGATTAATTAGCTATGCCAAACACTACTTTAAAATCTGTCTACACTTAGTTTTGTTGATCCTAATGACAAATTACCAATTAGGTGCCAAGGTTACTGAAACCTACTAGTTTTAAGGCAGATTGATCAACAATGAACAACTACAATTCACTAATGCAGCCCTACTCTAAACTACTCAATGCACAACAACTGCCAATTACAACCTATTAACTCTATTTCTAATTAAACTAAAATTAGTTTTAATACACTAAAAGAACATTTAAGCAACAATGAAAACTGATTGTGCAGGAAATAATACCACAAAGATAAAGTAAAAATCATAAATAGGACTCACTTGGGGCCTTAGCTGAACAAAGGCACCAAATAATTTGGCAGCTACAAGCTCCTAGCTTGTTTCACAACAAGCTAGGTATAATCCTTCTGGCCAATCCCTTACGACCACTTCCATAGCTTTCCACAATTCCAAGCAAAGGTATCCCTGCAACTATTGTTTACTCTTGATTTTTTATTTTTCTTTTTTCTTTTTTTTTTTCTTATTTAACCTTCTGTTTTTGTTTTTGTTTTCTTTGTGACTACTGAGAGTGAGTTTGCACAGCCTTAAGATAACAACAACACTTAAGAGTAAGATTTAAAGAGTTTATGAAACTGAAAGTAATGGACTTAAAAAAAAATAAACTTGCATTGATATTGAAAAGAGTTTACACATTAACTGAATTACATAAACAACTTGACTACTTAACTAATTTCACTAATTAACTAACTTCACTCACTAACTCTCTGCCCTCAGGCATACAAGTGATCTTATATATAAAAAAAAGTGGAAGGAAACTTGAACCAAGCCTGCTTCTTTCTTTTTCACTTTGTTCACTTTTGTCTCCTGCTTTTGTTGTCTGTGTGTGTACCTTTGGAAACATCTCAGCTCTTTGATATGACCTTGCTTCTTCTCTTGATCCTTTGTTCCTTGTCAGTATCATATGGGAGTGGGGGACAATTGGGTGTAACTTAGGGTGTTATGGTGGAGTAGGGGGGCTGGTAGGAGAGGGGAGGGGACAAGCTTGTTGGAGTAGCAGAGGTGGTGGTGGTGTCAGGCTGTGTGTTTGGGGGCTAGGTTTTAGGCGGGGAAGAAAGGGTAGGGAAGGGGGTTGACTATTTTGACCCCGTATGGTTTGTTAAATAAAATGGGAAATGGGCTTTGGTGGGCTAAGGATAAAAGGGCTTGGGGTGGTTTTTTGGATTGGACTTGAATGGATAGTAGGGTCCGTTTGTATGTTAACTTAACAAAGCACAAGGACCATTTTTGTAAAATCTGATTTTTTTGAGGACCAAAGTTGCCAATCACCCAAAGTATTCCAAGGGACTGATGTTGCCATATTTCAATAACACAAGGGCCATAAAAGACATTTCCTACTTTTATAAATTCCCAGGGACTGATTCTGTCAATTTACCAAACTGCAGGGACCAAAAGCGTAAATTTTCCAAAGTTTTTGCCTAAGGACAATTTTTGATAAATTTTGATTTCTAAATGCCTTAGGTTGATTTTACTTTCAAAACAAATGCGTAGGGACTAGTTTTGTAAATTTTTGAAAGTCGGGGGACTAAAACTGCCAATTGTGTAATCTTTGTTCGTTTTTTATTGTTTTTGCTCATTTTGCATTAGAAACGTATAAAATACAATCCCTGGGATATTTTAAGTATTTTGATGCATTTCTGAGCGTTTTCGGATGTTTTGGCAGTTTAAATACGACAAAAATGATGAGTGTTTGAGCACTCATCAATCCCCCACACTAAACTATTGCTAGTCCCTAGCAATATTTTTGGAAAACTTGATGGATTTTAAACTCTTTACCAAAAGCCATCACTTCTGGAGTAGCCAGGTGTAAGAACTGTGGCACACCTGATAACCGTGTGATTTTGAGCAAACCACCAGCTTTCAACGGATTTGATAAGTCTTTACCAGGAGCCGTTTGCTCCTGGACTAGCCAGCATCTTGATGGACCTAGTCAACATCTTGGTGAGCTGATTACCAATTATGGTTTTTCCACGGCCTTTACCACAAGCCATAATCTTGTGGGCTAGCCAACTCATTTGCTTATAAGGATGCGGGGGAGTTGAGGAACCATGCAATTTTGGGCAAATTGCCAGCCGTCAACGGATTTGAGATGTCTTTACCAAGAGCCGTTTGCTCCTGGACTAGCCAATCCCTTTTGTCGTTTAGACAAGGCGGACTGATTACCACAAAAATTTTGAAATAAAGTGAAAATTTTTTAAAATTTTAGGCCAAAAACGGGGATTCTAGGATATAATGTGATAAAATTCGCTAGAATTTTCCCCTCCCCCACACTTAGAATTGAATATTGTCCTCAATATTCAAAGTCCCGGCTATTATGCCGAATCCTTGAACGTAAAAAGATAATATTAAAAACTAACTGTGGGAAGATCGTTTTGTATTTTTCACTTTATTAAGCTGTACATACAATCATACTTTTTTTTTTTTTTTTTTTTTTTTTTTTTTTTTTTTTTTTTTTTTTGAAACATTATATACATATATACATTTTTCAAATAGCGGGGGGTTGGCCATTCCCCCACACTAGGGTGGTAGAAAGTAGAAAGAAAATCAGAGATACGGGTGAAAACCCATATATGTTGCTAATTTTTGGTCATTGAGTCGTTAGCTTGACTCTATCCCCGAATTTAATTGTCCTTGGGGAACGTTTGGAGATCCGGGACAACCATGGATGGTATGTCCTCTCCAAAGTAGTGTTTCAGCCGATGTCCATTCACTTTGAAATTAGGACCGTCATTTTGAGATAATTCGACGGTGCCATAAGGGTAAACTTTTGCGATAGTGAATGGACCAGTCCATCGGGTTTTAAGCTTTCCCGAGAAGATCTTGAGTCTAGAATTGAAAAGAAGGACTCGATCACCAACGTTGAAAACGCGGTTCTTGATTTTTGAGTCATGAATCTTCTTTGTCTTTTCTTTATAGATCAAAGAGTTCTCGTAAGCTTGATCACGAAGTTCATTTAATTCATTCAGTTGAACTTTCCTGTGATCACCCGCCGTTTTTAGGTCAAAATTGGCATGCTTGAGGGCCCAATAGGCTTTATGCTCAAGCTCGATCGGTAGATGGCATGCTTTCCCGTACACAAGCTTATATGGCGTACACCCAATGGGTGTTTTATACGCCGTACGGAAAGCCCAAAGTGCATCATCTAACTTATCCGACCACGATGCACGATTCTCACCTACAGTTCTTTCCAATATTCTCTTTATGCCCCGATTGGAAACTTCTACTTGTCCACTTGTTTGAGGGTGGTACGCAGTAGAAAGACGGTGAGTTACACCATACTTTTGCATGACTTTGTCGAATTTGTCATTGCAAAAATGCGTACCACGATCGCTAATTATAGCACGTGGAGTTCCAAATCGAGCAAAAAGAACTTTCAAAAATTTCACGACTACTCGGGCATCATTAGTGGGTAAAGCTTTGGCTTCAACCCATTTTGACAAATAGTCAACAGCCACGAGTATGTACTTATTTCCGTGAGATGATGGAAATGGCCCCATAAAATCGATGCCCCAGATATCAAAGATTTCACAAACTTGGATTGCATTTTGTGGCATTTCATTCTTTTGTGAAATATTCCCGTGACGTTGACAAGCGTCACAGGATTTGACTAGCTCCTGGGCATCCTTATAGATTGTGGGCCAGTAGAACCCGGAATCAAACACCTTCTTGGCGGTGTAATTTGGATTATGGTGGCCCCCCGTGGGACCAGCATGGCAAGCCTTTAGAATTTCAGAGGCTTCTTGGCCATAAACACACCGCCGGATGACTTGATCCGCGCATATCTTGAACAAGTAGGGGTCGTCCCAAAAGTAATGTTTGACATCTTTGAAAAATTTATTTTTTTGTTGGGACGACATCCCTTTCACAATGAAGTTACCCGCAAGATAGTTTGCAAAGTCGGCAAACCATGGGGTAATCGAGTCTCCACGAAATGAAACCGCATTGAGGGTTTCGAGAGGAAATGTTTCATTTATTTCCTTTTTCTCGAAAGCATCTTGGTGGGGGTTTTCAAGACGGGAGAGATGATCAGCAGCTAGGTTCTCAGCTCCTTTTTTATCACGAATTATGATATCAAATTCCTGTAGGAGGAGAACCCAACGTAGAAGTCTCGGCTTTGCATCTTGTTTTGCAAAAAGGTACTTCAAAGCCGAGTGATCCGTATACACTATGCTTTTGGTTAATATCAAGTATGGCCGAAATTTCTCAAAGGCATACACCACAGCTAATAATTCTTTTTCAGTGGTGGTGTAATGACTTTGAGCCTCAGTCATCGTTTTGCTTGCATAGTGTATAGGCTGAAAGTGTTTCGTTTTACGTTGCCCCAAGACGGCCCCAATTGCATAATCACTCGCATCACACATGAGCTCAAAGGGCAAGTCCCAATCGGGGGCAACAAGAATCGGTGCCTCGGTAAGCCTTTTCTTTAATGTTTCAAAGGCTTCGATGCACTCGGGAGAGAAGATAAAAGGAGCATCCTTCTCGAGGAGATGGGTCATAGGCCGGGCGATTTTAGAAAAATCTTGAATGAACCTACGGTAAAAACCGGCATGACCCAAAAAGCTCCTAACACCTTTGACGGTAGTGGGATGAGGTAATTTTGCTATGACATCAACTTTGGCTTTGTCGACCTCAATCCCACTCTTTGAAATTTTATGGCCGAGGACAATGCCCTCTTTGACCATAAAGTGACTTTTCTCCCAATTTAGACATAACCTTGTGTCTTCACAACGTTTAAGCATGTTGTCTAAATGGGAGAGACATGTTTGAAACGAATCCCCAATGACCGAAAAATCGTCCATGAAGACCTCCATAGTTTTTCCGATCATGTCGGAAAATATGGCCATCATACATCGTTGAAACGTGCCCGGAGCATTACATAAGCCAAATGGCATACGTTTATATGCAAAAGTTCCATAGGGGCACGTGAACGTGGTCTTTTCTTGATCTTGCGGATCAATGGGAATCTGAAAGTAACCTGAGAAACCATCGAGGAAGCAATAGTACTCATTCCCCGCTAATCTCTCGAGCATCTAATCCATAAAGGGCAGAGGAAAATGATCCTTACGGGTGGCGTCATTTAACTTGCGATAATCAATACAGACACGCCACCCCGTAACCAAACGAGTTGGAATCAACTCATTTTCCTCATTTGTGACAACAGTAATGCCACCCTTTTTTGGAACGCAGTGAATTGGGCTCACCCAAGGACTATCCGAGATAGGGTAAATCAATCCGGCATCAAGGAGTTTTAAAACTTCTTGTTTGATTACCTCATGAATTTTTGGATTCACCCTTCTTTGTTGTTGGACTGCCGGTTTGAAGTCGTCCTCCATTAAAATCTTATGTGTACAGAATTCAGGGTCAATGCCCTTTATGTCGGAGAGACGCCAAGCAATTGCTTGTTTATGTGACTTCAGAACCTTTATTAGAGCAGCCTTTTCCTCATCACTTAAATCTTTAGCAATGATGACGGGTAATTTATCATCACCCTCAAGAAATGCGTATTCAAGATGAGGCGGCAAGTCCTTAAGCTCGACCTCAGGAAAATCATCAGTTTCTTCAACATATTTGATCTCCTGATTATGAAGTTGTTGTGGTAGAACGGGAAGAGGAGAGGGATCTTCGTTTAACAATTTCTCAAGGAGAAGAATATCCCTCTCTGGGTCAATCTCTTGGTTATCGATTCCATCGGGAATCGAATCACTTTTAAGAAAGGACTCAATCTCTTCTAAGATGAAGTCACTTCCCTCAAACGGAGTGAGGGAAGGATCAGAATTAGCAATGATGGGGTAAGAAGACGGAGTGAAATTTTCACTCGTAGAATCATCAACGAAACCTAAAACCTCTTGAGCGTACTCCTCAGCCGCAACATCGATGACATCTATTCGGTTTACCGATTCAGAGTCATAATTGGAGGAGTACCTCGATGTTTGATCAAGGTTAAAGGTGATTGCTTCAGTTCCAACACGCAATGTGATCTCTTGCTCAAATACATCGATAAGAGCACGCCCAGTTCTAAGGAATCCCCTTCCAAGAATGAGAGGGACCCTTGAATCGGCATCAAAGTCAACAATCACAAAATCTGCTGGAAAATGGAACTTTCCCACTCTAACAAATACGTCCTCGGCTATGCCAAGTGGACGAGAAATCGATCGATCGGCAAGCTCTAATGTCATGCACGTGGGAGTAAGTTCGGGAAGAGATAATTTCTTCCACACAGAATATGGCATCAGGTTAATGCTAGCACCAAGATCGGCCAAGGCGAAGCATTCAACCATACCCGGAAAAATACAAGGAATGAGAAACTTTCCGGGGTCTCCAAGCTTTTCAGGAAGCTTTTTCAAGAGCACTGCTGAGCAGTGCTCATTCAATGGAGTTCTTGCCATCTCAAAGAGTTTTTCCTTATTACTTAACAGATTTTTGATTGTTGATGCAAACTTGGGCATCAAGAGAATAGCATCCGCGAAGCTAATGTCAAAGTGCAAATCTTGAAAGATTTGGAAAAATTTATCCATTTGGTGACTAGCTTTTTCGCGGAGCTTTTGTTCATTGAGACGTGATGGATAGGGGATAGAAGTTTTGGATTTAGGGTTGTCCACTGGAGTTTCAGGTGGTTCAAAAACAACTCCAGGATTGCATCTGGTTTCTGGAATGATCTGAGGTTGGACGTGTGCGGTACTTCGTGGGCTAGGATTTTGCACCTTGTCCTTTGTCACCTCAGGTTCACGATTCACTACCTTTGAAGGAGAGGAAGAAGAGGTAGTAGGAATCGCGGGTTCATCATAAGAAGCACCACTTCTAGTTGTGATCGCCTTAGCATCGCCCCTCGGGTTAGCGATCGTATTGCTCGGAAGTGTTCCTGAGCCCGAGGGTCGTTCATTTAAAGACTTCTTAATTTCAGCAATCTGGCTGACCAACAACTTGTTCATTTCTTCTTGGGACTTCATGAATTGTTTTAACAACTCGTCGGATGAAGGCCCAGTGGGAACAATGGCTTGATTTTGGTTGTTAAGATTTTGAGTGCGATTGTTCTGATTGGGGCCTTGATTTTGAAAATTACCCTGATTAGGGTTGTTGTTTCCATGAAAATACCCGGGATTGAAATTACCCTGACCTTGGTTTCGATTAAAGTTTCCTTGATTTTGTTGTTGGAAACCCTGATTTTGAAAACCTTGGTTTTGATTCTGAAAACCATGACCTTGATTGAAGTTACCTTGGTTTTGAAAACCTTGGTTTCCTCTGTTTTGATTCTGGCCACGGTTTTGGACATTTTGGTTTTGATGAAAACCAGGAGGTCCAGGATAATGATTAGGACGGTAGTTCGGGTCCATAGGAGGGCGATATTGATTGCTTCCTTGATTAGATGACCCAACTACAGCATGAGCTTCAAACGGAGAACCATCAGTAGCTGTGCAATTGTAGTAGGCATGCGGCCCACCACAAGTTACACAGACTTCCACTTTCTTAACCTCAGCAGGTGGAGGATGTTGTGGAAATGAGACTTTCTTAGTCTGGGCGAGAACCAAAGCTTGAATAGCCTCAGTAAGCTTGTCAATCTTAGCATCGGTGCTAGACTGACTCGAAGGAGATGAAGTGGAAGGACCCGCACTAATTTGTGAAACAACCGGCTTGCTTCGTGTAGAGCGGACCTTAGACTTGTTCTCGATGATTGCTAAGGCTTCTTTGGTGGTTCTACTCAAAAAGTTACCTCCCGCGGAGGCATTGAGAGAATCCTGATCAACTTGGCTCACGCCATTGTAGAAAGTATCGAGTTGCATCAACTCGGAGAAACCATGATGTGGACACTTGCGAAGTAATTCTTTGAAACGGTCCCACGCTTCACCAAATGATTCATCATATTTCTGAGTGAACTTGGTGATCTCGTTTTTAAGACTCGTGGTCTTAGAAGGTGGGAAGAATTCATTCACAAACTTTTTTACCAGGTCCTCCCATGTCTCAATAGATCGAGGGGGTTGTTTCTCAAGCCAAATCCGGGCTTGACCCTCGAGGGAGAATGGGAAGAGAAGAAGCTTAATTGCTTCACACGGGACATTCTTGTATTTGATGGTCGATGTGATTTTATTGAACCATCGAATATGAGCATGAGGATCGTCCCTCTCAAAACCGTAAAACTGACTTGAGGTTACAAGATTAAGTAACCCGGTTTTGAGCTCAAAACTATCAGCCACGATGGCTGGGACAACAATAGCGTCTCCGTAACCCTCAATGGGTGCTTGGAGAAGCTCACACATAGGGCGGTCTTCCGCCATGGTGACAGCTGGAGTGGAAACAGTACGGATCTCGGATCCGACTGTTGGTGCGGAACGTCTACGAGGTCTTCTAGGTTTTCGTACAAGCTCATGTAATGGGCTAGTAGACCTAGAAGAGCGGGTGCGCATGCACTAGTAACCAAAAATCAATCAAAACAAAGTCGAGGCAAAACCACAGTGAACTTAAACCAATAATCGCAAGTAAGTGGCTTCTTTAAGAAAGGTACACCACCTACATGGATACAAAGGCAAGTTTTAATCTTTTTGATTTGGGAACTTATTTGTTCACACCTCCAGTTGGAAGGTGTTCTGTCTTGGTTTTCGACGGTTTATTTTTATGTAGAATTATTCACAAGAAAAGACGAATGTTTTTGGGTTTTTGTGAATGGGTGAAAAAAAAACTTTTGGACAATATTTTTGGTATCGTTTCGTTTACCAAAATCGTATTTCTTTAAGAATCACCTTAAAAGAAACCCGATATAGAAAACGTAACGATCTGTTTTGTTGTTTTTTTTTTTTTTTTTTTTTTTTTTTTTTTGGTGTTGTTAACACTTTAGGAAAAGTGTTAATGACGTTTTTTTTTTGTTTTATGATTAAGATTTACAAAAAGTTGGTGGTATTTGTACAGTGATGTGTGAAAAATCACTAATCTTAAAGAACGTGTGCAGATACGCAGCAGCCTCCCCGGCAGCGGCGCCAAATTTTGATTGGTTCTTAACGGTCAACTAAGTCCACCAGGTAATGGTCAACCAAGTCAAACGTCAAAAACCAACTAACCAAGGAGTTTAGGGAATCCCCGGGTCGTTAAGTCCCGACGAGGCGTGCAATTGTATTTGTGAACGTTTTAAAGGATCGGGTGATTGATCAGAAAGGTCAGGAATTTAATTATTATGGTTACACTACGAGATAATGATGGAAAACGATTTAGAAACACTTAACTAATAATTACTGATGATCAGATGATTTTAAAACGCAATTTAACCTAAAAACGCGCGTTTTAATTACAAATAAACGCGAGCGCGCAAATAAAAAAGTGAAACGGGAGTAAACAAAGTCCTACGAACGTGAAATTTATATTTTTACAATCCTAATAACTTAAGAAAATTTTTAGAAAAAGAAAAATAATTTTTACACTATTTAATTAATTACTATTAATTAATTACTATTTAATAATTACTTTTTAATTAACTAAATTACCCTAAATTACTAATAATTATGAAAATTAACTAGAAAAATGAAAATAAAATTTAGAAAAATCTAAAATAATATAAAACTAATTTTAAAACAGAAAAACTATTTTTCCTAACTTTAAATTAATTATTACTAATTAAAAACTATTTAATTAACTAATTTAAATTAAACTAAATTATAAAAAATACTAAATGATTCCAGAAAAATCTGAAAAAATTCCTAAAAATCTTTTATGAAACCAGAAGCCTAAAAAAAAATTTAAAAATAACTTTTGCTTATGAATAAGCAGAAAATAAGCTAAGATAGCTTAAATAGAAGCTATCACTTCTAATTTTTTTGTCTTTTTCTGAATTTTCTTTTACCAAACTATATTACAACTAATTTTAACCAACTTTTGTAAAGAAACTTTTTATGAAAGTTAAAAATAAGCACTGTGGTCACAAATAAGCTCAACAGTGAGCTTTAAGCTTGATTAAGCTTAAAAGATCTTTGAACAAGCTGATATGAGACTTCCAAATGAACAACAAACCAAGATGGTGGAATATAAACTAGAAAGGATCAATCTAACTCAGATAAGCACAATGAAACAGCTTATAACAACAAATAAGCACTTGAGCTTACTAAGAACTCAAACAGATCCAAAGGGTCACTTTAAGCCTAAGGTGGGGCCCACAAGACTGATCAAAGGTCTGAAATAAGCCTTGAGCTTATTAGTCCACCCAATGGGGTTTCCAAAATGCCAAGGTACAAGGGTTGAATCCAACAGTTGAGTCAAATAAAAGCTTGGGAAACTTGGGACCCAACACTGATTCACTCAGTATGACTGAGTGGTCAATGTGGAATAGCAGGCCTAATTTAGCTTATTAAAGAAGCTTAAGAGCCTGAAAAAGGTTTTGGATCTACAAGCTAGGCTGGTGAGCTGGTCGAAAAGTCCAAAGCCAAGGAATTAGCTCAAGGTGTGAGCTTATGGGGGACTTGTGAAATATGGTGATCAAAACTGAGGTAGGCTGATGAGCAGACAAATCCCAGGGCTCAAAAAAATTATATGCAACTTAAATAAGCTTAAATTTAAAACACAAGTTCAAATGCAAAACAATTTATCAATTTCAATCACTAAACTAAATTTAAGCCAAATAAAATAAGAAAAATCTACAAGATCTTATGGTTGCTGAGGCACACCATCAGTATGAGGGGGGTCCAATCAGTTGACAAATGACCTCAAAATAAGCTCTGAATAAGCATACTAGTGAAAACTTAAAGGCACAATCCTAAAAACTACCCAAGTGAGATTTCAAATCAACCAAATATTTAATCCCTACACCCAAAGTTAACTGATTAGTAGCTACTTGAAAAATGGTCACTGGTTGCTCAGGGAAGATCTATGCCCTGCAGCTTCAATCATAAGCTTGCACAAGCTTCAAATAAATTCTAAAAATTCTAACTTTTGCAGGTATCAGTAGATTAAGTGGTAGGGTTTAAGCATACAAAATTTCAAATACCCACTCAACCCACAAAAATCAGAATAAATCCCCAAACTTTTGGAAAAACTGAGCTATTGAGAGTCTTTGACTTTTTGTTTTCTTGAAAGAGTTGACTAATCTGAGATTTGATCCATTTTAGATTACTGATTTTATTGAATGAAGTGTTATTAAACCTAACTTAACAACCTTAATCACTTTCTTTACCCAAAACAAAAGATTAACAGTCCAAAATGTAACAGTCCAACTGCTATGACATTTTGAGGAGAATTTGACTTTTTGTATAAAAAATTGACCAATGTGTTGGTCAAGGGAACCTGGTTTACACTTAAGAACAATGGGCAATCAAATTTTAGCAACTCAAAACAACCACAACTCAGATTAATTAGCTATGCCAAACACTACTTTAAAATCTGTCTACACTTAGTTTTGTTGATCCTAATGACAAATTACCAATTAGGTGCCAAGGTTACTGAAACCTACTAGTTTTAAGGCAGATTGATCAACAATGAACAACTACAATTCACTAATGCAGCCCTACTCTAAACTACTCAATGCACAACAACTGCCAATTACAACCTATTAACTCTATTTCTAATTAAACTAAAATTAGTTTTAATACACTAAAAGAACATTTAAGCAACAATGAAAACTGATTGTGCAGGAAATAATACCACAAAGATAAAGTAAAAATCATAAATAGGACTCACTTGGGGCCTTAGCTGAACAAAGGCACCAAATAATTTGGCAGCTACAAGCTCCTAGCTTGTTTCACAACAAGCTAGGTATAATCCTTCTGGCCAATCCCTTACGACCACTTCCATAGCTTTCCACAATTCCAAGCAAAGGTATCCCTGCAACTATTGTTTACTCTTGATTTTTTATTTTTCTTTTTTCTTTTTTTTTTCTTATTTAACCTTCTGTTTTTGTTTTTGTTTTCTTTGTGACTACTGAGAGTGAGTTTGCACAGCCTTAAGATAACAACAACACTTAAGAGTAAGATTTAAAGAGTTTATGAAACTGAAAGTAATGGACTTAAAAAAAAATAAACTTGCATTGATATTGAAAAGAGTTTACACATTAACTGAATTACATAAACAACTTGACTACTTAACTAATTTCACTAATTAACTAACTTCACTCACTAACTCTCTGCCCTCAGGCATACAAGTGATCTTATATATAAAAAAAAGTGGAAGGAAACTTGAACCAAGCCTGCTTCTTTCTTTTTCACTTTGTTCACTTTTGTCTCCTGCTTTTGTTGTCTGTGTGTGTACCTTTGGAAACATCTCAGCTCTTTGATATGACCTTGCTTCTTCTCTTGATCCTTTGTTCCTTGTCAGTATCATATGGGAGTGGGGGACAATTGGGTGTAACTTAGGGTGTTATGGTGGAGTAGGGGGGCTGGTAGGAGAGGGGAGGGGACAAGCTTGTTGGAGTAGCAGAGGTGGTGGTGGTGTCAGGCTGTGTGTTTGGGGGCTAGGTTTTAGGCGGGGAAGAAAGGGTAGGGAAGGGGGTTGACTATTTTGACCCCGTATGGTTTGTTAAATAAAATGGGAAATGGGCTTTGGTGGGCTAAGGATAAAAGGGCTTGGGGTGGTTGTTTGGATTGGACTTGAATGGATAGTAGGGTCCGTTTGTATGTTAACTTAACAAAGCACAAGGACCATTTTTGTAAAATCTGATTTTTTTGAGGACCAAAGTTGCCAATCACCCAAAGTATTCCAAGGGACTGATGTTGCCATATTTCAATAACACAAGGGCCATAAAAGACATTTCCCACTTTTATAAATTCCCAGGGACTGATTCTGTCAATTTACCAAACTGCAGGGACCAAAAGCGTAAATTTTCCAAAGTTTTTGCCTAAGGACAATTTTTGATAAATTTTGATTTCTAAATGCCTTAGGTTGATTTTACTTTCAAAACAAATGCGTAGGGACTAGTTTTGTAAATTTTTGAAAGTCGGGGGACTAAAACTGCCAATTGTGTAATCTTTGTTCGTTTTTTATTGTTTTTGCTCATTTTGCATTAGAAACGTATAAAATACAATCCCTGGGATATTTTAAGTATTTTGATGCATTTCTGAGCGTTTTCGGATGTTTTGGCAGTTTAAATACGACAAAAATGATGAGTGTTTGAGCACTCATCAATTACTTTCATGTATTTGGGGCACTTTGCTATCCGAAAAATGATCGTGATGATTTAGGAAAACTTAAAGCAAAGGCTGACATCGGAGTGTTCGTTGGATATTGTGATAATTCCAAAGGTTTTCGGATATGGAATCGTCGTACAAGAGAAATTCAAGAAACCATTCACGCTAATTTTGATGAACTCACACAAATGGCTTCTGAGCAACACAGCTTAGGACCCGAATTTAACCGTCTTAACTCTCCGGCATCTTCAGCTGAACCATTGCCACTTAACCGCAAAGAATTAGAAACCCTGTTTGCTCCACTATTTGATGACACAATTGAATACCGTCCTACTGAGGTCTCACCTAATTTCGCTGCTCAACCTGATAACATTCCAGTACCAGACTCACCTCAACAAACTACTACAAGTGTTGAGAGAGACGGTCCTCCAATTGTATCACCATCTACAGCAGAACAAACTGGTTCTACTTCCCGCCATTCAGCTGAAGATCCAACACCACTATCAGTTCCACAATCCGCTGAGCATGATCCTGATGCGTTCTTTAATCCGTTTGCACCAGCTACTACAGTTCCTGATATAGCTGAGTCGTCAACACGCAACTTGGATCCTGCCAACATGCGAGATACGTATCAACTACACCCTTCAACACATAAATGGACTCGTGACCATCCACTAGTTCATATTATTGGCCATCCAGATGCACCTGTTATGACAAGACAACGACTTCACACAGATGGAGAAACTTGTATCTATGCTCTCACAGTTTGTCACGAAGAACCTAAGAACATTAAAGATGCAATGACTTATGACAACTGGATTGAATCTATGCAAGAGGAATTTCAGCAATTCATAAGATTAGAAGTCTGGGAATTAGTTGAAAGACCTGACGGAGTCTTTGTCATCGGGTTAAAATGGATCTGGAAGAATAAGCTTGATGCAGAAGGGACTGTCATACGCAACAAATCACGTCTGGTAGCGAAAGGATACTCCCAACTTGAAGGTCTTGACTTTGCTGAATCCTTTGCTCCAGTAGCTAGACATGAAGCTGTTCGGATCTTTTTGGCTTATGCTGCACACAGGAATATGGTGGTTTACCAAATGGATGTGAAAACAGCATTTCTGAATGGAGAACTCCGTGAAGAAGTTTATGTCAGCCAACCTGAAGGCTTCGTTGATCCTGAGCGTCCTAATCACGTTTACCGACTCAAAAAGGCTCTCTACGGACTCAAGCAGGCCCCACGGGCGTGGTATGACAAACTGTCCACTTTCTTACTAGCCAATAAATTTTCTAAAGGATCGGTTGATCCAACACTATTTACAAAAACCTACGGGGAGGACTTACTTGTTGTTCAAATATATGTCGACGACATCATTTTTGCCTCAACAAAACAAAGTTACTCTAATGATTTTGCAAAATTAATGAAAGATAATTTTGAAATGTCCATGATGGGTGAACTTACGTTCTTTCTAGGATTACAAGTTCATCAATCACCCCGTGGTATTTTTATAAATCAGTCCAAATATGCTCTCGAAATTTTAAAGAAACATGGAATGATGTCTTGTGATACTTATAATACACCAATGGGCTATACCACAAAACTAGATGCTGATTTACATGGGACTCCCGTTGACCCTACCAAATACCGAAGTATGATTGGGTCCCTCATGTATCTCACATCTAGTAGACCTGATATAGTATTTGCTGTCTACATGTGCTCTCGCTATCAGTCCAGACCAACTGAAAAACACCTCAATGAGGTCAAAACAATCCTTCGATACATAAAGGGAACCATTAACTTGGGAATCTGGTATCCGAAGGATTCTGGTTTTGAACTAATTGCTTTTTCAGATGCTGACTATGCAGGATGCTTAGACACACGCAAAAGCACATCTGGTGGATTACAATTTCTCGGAGACAAACTTGTGTCATGGCAATCAAAGAAGCAGGACTGCACATCACTGTCGTCTACAGAATCTGAATACGTAGCCATGTCTGCTTGTTGTGCTCAAGTCATCTGGATGAGATCACAACTTAAGGATTATGGCTACCTATTCAACAGGATTCCTATCTACTGTGATTCAAAGAGTGCAATTGCCATCTCCTGCAATACTGTACATCATTGCAAATCCAAACACATCGATCTCCGATATCATTTCATCAAAGAGCATGTGGAAAAGGGTACCGTTGAACTTTATTTTGTTGGAACTGAGTACCAACTGGCGGACTTACTTACCAAATCTTTAGCACCATCAAGGTTTGCTAGTCTAGTTCACCAAATTGGTATGAGATGTTTGACTCCAGAGGATCTGGAAAAGTTTTCAAAATACAACTGATCGTCAAACATCATAACTATCTTTGTATAATATTTTTTTCTTAACTATAAACCAATCAAAACACAAAAAGATTTTTCATATTTCTTTTACTTAAAAAAAAAAAAAAAAAAAAAACTAATAATAATGCAAGTATATCGCTTCACTTCAACACTTTGTTCTTATTTTACAAGTGTTGAGGGGGAGTCACGCTTAAATTTTTTACCAATCTTTTAATTGGTATACTTGCATGTTTCTCGTATTTTACGGTTCTTTGGAGTGTGTGGAAATTCTTTTACATTCCTTTGTCTCATCCCTTAGTAAGGACTTCATAAGTTAGGATTAACGAATGTATATCTCGATGTTACACAAGTTTGACATAACTTTAGGACTCTAGTAGAGATATCTAAATGTTAAGGGACCTAAAGTGACTAAAACCTAAAATTTCAAAAACTAATAAAACAAACAAACCGGATAACACAAACCCCACAAACTTTAAACCTCTTAAACCCTTTTTTATCAAAACCGACGGCCCTCATTCATTCGAGTCATCCAAGAACTTGATCATAAAATTGTAAGTTCCTATGTAATCACTAGGGCATAACATACATAGGATCTTGGTTAATTGGAAAATCAACGGCTCGATCTCCTGTTATCATGATTTCGAGAACTAGGGTTAAGATTTTCGAAAATCGCTCTTAACATGTTTAGGGGTTTAATTCTTGATAGGGTTTTGTTACAAAGCATGTTTCTAACATATCCTCATCATTTATTCATACATTCCATCGTGTTTGCTTCGATCTAGAAATCTAGGGGTTAGGTCGATTTGGGTTTGTGAGATTCTGTGATTATTAGTTGTGTTTCTGTGGTGGGATATGTTTCTATGGTCTCTTATATGCATGTTAGATTTAGTTTAATTGACATACACCATGGATGCTTAGTTCTCGATAGACATGTATGCCTCGGTCTTTGATTATCTACATCTATCTGAGTCCAAAGGTATTGAATGCTATCATAATGTGCTTACTACACATGTTTGTGATATGGTAGTACCATTGATTCTCATTTAGGCTCAAATTTGTTAAGTTATCGAAAACTTGTTCTTGTTTTTTATCGAGATCTTGGTTATCAAGCATGTTGGTTATATCTGATTGGTATTTGTCAATCTTTATGACAGGTCTATATCATTGGAATATATTATCGCAAAAGAAACGTACGTTAAACTTCAAATACGAAAGATTCTTGTATAAGAATGTTTTCGAGAAAATCAGATTTTTTCGCAATCTATGAAACTTATCGAGAAACTCAGTTTTTCGATAATTTGTTGTTCAAACTCATTATTTTTCGAAATTACTCTTTTGAACAATAAATTTCGAAATCACTAGGTTCTCGAAAAAGTTTTATCGAAATTGATGTTTTCGAAAATTTTTTCTCGATAATTCTTTTTCTCGATAAAGTTGACAAACAAGGATTTTCTCGATAATTCATTTTCTCGATAAAATCTTTGTAACATTTTTCGAAATCTTCTTTTACAAGTTTGCGATAAAAGGATTTGTAACATTTTTTTCGAAATCTTCATTCTATACAAGTTTGCGATAAATGGGTTTTGTATAATTTTTCGAAATCTTGCTTTGGCCTTGTCATAGACATGTTACCTTGTTGTGATTCAGTGTTGTTATGTAATGTGAAGTAACTATGAATTGTGTATGTCAATTGTGCCTATTTGCAAGTCATTGCATTGTATAATTGATTTCGTGATTCTTAATGATCAATGATTTCTCATGTATGCATATTACATTATGAAACATTCGTGCTTAACTGTCTTAAGTAGTAATCTATAACCAAACTCACATCTGTGCTAACACGTAACAAATTTGGATGTTTGGTCTATGGTGATACTTTTCAGATTAACATGGCTGAACACAATGAGAACGTCACTGAACAAAGTCTTCCACTGCTTACCATAGATGACATCACTCCCGAAAACTACAATGTCACGATTGGCGACAACAATCCACGAGTTGATTTCGACAAGTTGAGTATTAAAGAGAACTCGTGCAAGATTGTCAAGGATATTCTACTTGCACATCCATGCAAACCTTTGCTCACCTGTTCTACCTCAGTTCCTCTGTTCTACCTTCATCAGTTCTGGCTTACGGCTCAGGCTAACTTGGATGATGAGTCTTTCACTGTTACATTGGATAGCCAAGAATACACTGTAGATCATGACGTTCTTCGAACAGCCCTTCTCATGCCACAAACTGACAACGAATTTGCTCCTATACTACCTGACCTGGATCTTCTTGACTTCTTCACTGAATTAGGATATGAGGTTGATGATGATGTTCCGCTAGTCAAGCTTTCCCGATTTAATGCCAAGAATATCCCTCAGCCTTGGAGAACATTCTGTCTATTGGTGGTAAGATCTATATCTGGAAGGAAAAGTGGTCATGAACATCCAAGGCTCGAACACCTGCAAATATTCTGGGGAATGGTCACTCTGACACCGATTGACTTTGCAGTTCCTATCATGAATGATATCGTTCACAGTATTCAGACCGAACGTGTGAAGACTATAATACCATTCACAAGATTCACCAAGCTTCTCATAGAACATCTCTGCAAAAGTTCTCCAGAATTCATCAAGAGGATGGCTGATCCTAATGAGCCGAAGCACCTCTTCGAGGACGACTTCACCACCTCATTCATCAAGACAACCACTTCCTCAACCAAGATCAAAGGAATGAGGCTTCCAGAATACCTACTGAATGACAAAATCAAGAAGAGTCTGAACTACAAGCTGTATGACAACGCTTACAAAGGAGTACATGAAGAAGCAACAATAAAGACTCATAGCAAAGGAGGTGTAAAGTCTGGGAGTACTACAAGCACCACTGCCTCACCTCATACTAGATCTAAGGGTGCTCCTAAGTCAAAACCCAAGACTTCCACCAAACCTATACCTACATCCAAACCTAAACCTGCTACCAAGCCAAAGAAGAAGGCAACTCCTGAGTACTTTATTCGGGATGAACCTACTCCTCCACCTTCTGACACCGAATCCGAGTTCGATACGGAATCTGAAGAAGAAGAACCAGATTATGAACTAAGATACAGAGCACCTGATGAAGGATTTCCTGCAACTGAGATTGCCATTCAACAAAGCCTTGAAACTTATGAAGACGAGACAAGGAAAAGAAAAGGAGTCACTATCAATGAACCTCAGGATGATGAAGACGAACCAATCGTTGAACCTTTGGTCGATAAACGCAAACTGAAGAGTATAGTTGTCGACACTAGAGCTGAAGAAAAGCGGCTTAGGAAAGAACAGAGGCAAGCTACTCTCGAAAGCCGACTCATGTCTCAACCTTTAACTCCACCACCTATCAATCAGTCAGAACATGAAGGAGCTACTAGCAGCATGAATCCTCCCGTTGTGTCCACAACATTAGAATCAGCCTCACAGCCAGATGACACTGTTAAAGACACTGACAAAACTGGAGATGCCTTTATGACAGAGACTGCTAACGTAGAGGAGAATGTTGGCGGCCAAGAGAACTTAGCTACGGATCAAGAACATGAATACCTTATTACACCAGAGTTTCTTGCACGAGAAGCAGAGGAAGCAGAGGAACGTCGCAGGAAAGAAAATGAAGAAAAGAACCAGTTCGACACCAACATATTTCTTAAGTCATCCTCTCAGCAGACTTCCTCGGCACAACCTCCACCTCCTCAAGACTCTCCACCAAAGGATCCGACTCCTCCTGCTTCTTCTTCAGACTCTCACAACGAGTCATCGTCCGAATCATCACCTGAGCACTCATCTCCCACACCTTCTGAAACCACATCTAAACAGCATTTGATCAATGAACCAAAACAACCAGTTAATCTTCAGGAGCAAGTGAACAAACTCACCAACATGGTTACCAATCTTACCAAACAAGTTGAGGACTTCCAGGAGTCAAAGCAGCTGATCGACAAGTTCTTGAACTCTGATTACGAAGGATTTATCAGAACTGCAACACAAGATTTTCTCACAGATAATCTGGTTGATATGATCACTCCTGAGGTAGCAAACCTTCTTGAACCAATCAATGACAAATTGGATCACAGAATCAGAAGTGTTACGAGAAAAATGTTGTCTACTACACCATTCACGCTTCACACCGCAAAACCTTCTACTGTGACTCCAACCGTCCCTGAACTGTCCTTCAATGAAATGCTTGAGAAAATCTTCGACAATGTTGCCTCCAAAACCACACAGACTGCTGAAGAAAAAGCACTTCATGAGGCTATGGCGGCTTACATTACCAAAGAATCATGCAAAGATGCAGCTGGAGCCCGTAAAAGGTCTAGAAAGGATGACGACCCTGACCCAAACTCAAAGGGCAAGAAACCTAAGTCTGGAACAGGCCCTTCATCCACTCTACAACCACAAAATGATTCCACTCCTCCTGGAACTCAACAACAACCCTCAACTACTGGTAAAGGTCAAACTGAAGATGAAGAAATTTTCATGGAACACAATGATGACTTCCAAGGTCAACCTGACACTGAATACCGTGCTCCACCTATTCCTGATTCTCATGCTGGGCCATCGTCACCATCCAAAGCTAAAGACAAAGATACTACATCTAAGTCTAAGAAATCCAAGAAGAAAACACGTCATTCATGGCTCGACAATGATGACACTCCTCAGAATGATTGGCTGACGGACATGGTTCAAGCTCAACCTCCTCTCGAAGAAGAAGAACCCCTTCCTGGTAACACTCTACAGTTCACCCAGGTCATTATGAAGGATCTTCACATCAACAAACTCACAAAGGCGGAGCTTAGAAGAATCAATAGGGATGCACAAGAATTCCTCAAGAAAAGATCTGGAAACAAAGTTGAATACGAATATCATATGCAGAATATAGCTAGTGCAATGTTTGCCGACTTTGACTGGTTAAATCCTGAAGTGAATATCGATCTCAGTTCCAAGAATCATGAAAAACCTTACTTCACTGACTGGACCAAA
The DNA here is from genome assembly GCA_030686995.1 of Artemisia argyi. Classification (NCBI taxonomy): domain Eukaryota; kingdom Viridiplantae; phylum Streptophyta; class Magnoliopsida; order Asterales; family Asteraceae; genus Artemisia; species Artemisia argyi. The sequence goes on from CM060680.1 coordinate 43,982,532, forward strand.
CCATTACCTTTGAAAGGTTTTCCCGACAAACCCAAGATACCTTACAGCTTCTTCTTCAACAAAGATCTTCGTAACATCCAGCTCACTCAGGAGACATCCAAGAAGAAATATGCTTCCTCACTCACAATCTCAGTACCAGCCGCTAGATACGAAATTCCAGCCATTGAAGAAACAACTCGTATTTTCAGCAACTCCATCGTAGCTTACGACAGAGATGCTCTACACGGAATTCAACATTGGCCTGAACGTCGTCGTCTCGGTTATACAAGCAGATTAGGAGAGAAATCATTGGAAAATGTGAAGCAGAAATCAAAGATCATCGCTATCTTGAAGATTCAACAGTCGAAACGATTTAACTACTTATTCATGCGTGAAATTGTTGTTAAACGACAAGATGAAAAGAAGTACAAGTTCTCCGAAGCAGACTTTCCCGACCTTTATCTCAACGACATAGAAGATATGTATCTTGAAAAGGTTCAGAGTAGAATGCGCGGATTCGATAGAGACGTACAGTACAACTTCATGGCATCACTACTTCTTTACATCCGACGACTGATTGTTCAAGAAAGAGTGGAAGATCTTCAGCTTGGAGTGGAAAGTTACCAACAGAAGATTAATTTGACAAAGCCACAATTCTACTTTGATGGTCTCTATCAAACACCACAGTTTACTCTCATCCAAGAACCGTTTGGTTTCACCTACATCAACAGCCAAAAGCTACAAAGCTTCATGAGGTTCGATGAGGTACACAAATTCTGTGATGTTACACTCAAATCTGTTCGTGATGGGCTTGTCAAAAGGTTGAACGATGATCGCCGTAAGATAGCAAAGGGGGAACAACCTCGATGGAAATCCAGCTCCAGAATACAAGTTCGTAACTTCGCTTTAAAGATTGAAGAAAGGTTATTTCGACGGGAACAAATCAGACGTCTGGAAAGCTATATCGGTGTCAGACCTTCGTTTCCTATCCGACTCTTCGAAAGACCAGAACCTAAGTTCACTAACTTCGATGCTCCACTTCCTGACGAAGAATAACTTGGTACATTTGATTATATTTTTCATTATCAATTGTTTCATTTGATTGAATCATTTTTTATAATGGTTTGTGCACACATAACAGTGTACAACCCGTACTTGTAAAAGAAAGGACCCTGAGGTACGCTTCAGTGCCTCAATCCTAAACATAAGGAGCGAAGGCTTCTTACTTTTGAGTAGAATTAATCAAACATTTATGATTTTCCATAATTCTGCTCAAAAGGACAAGTATTTCACCTCAATAAGACCTAATCACTTGTTGAGGGGGAGCACTTGTCAAAACAAAATACTTTGCTCTAAATCATAAGTTCTTGGTGCATCTCCCCGTAAGACTCAAAAGGCATATTTTAATCTAAAAGATTGTCAAAAACACCATTTTATATGCTATTTTTGAGGGGGAGAAAATGAAAAAGTGATTAAAATATACGAAGTCAAAGCTTAAAAGTTGTATCATGTGCGAGCTAGACTCAGTATTAACCCAGGAATTGACGAGACAATAAATGTTAGTAATATTGAAAAGACTTATCCTCGACGGGTAATAACATCAAGTTAGATACTAGAGCTAGTTGTCACCTAAAAGCTGACAATGTATCTCTTTATCTAACCACGTAAGCGTGTCTCGAAAAGGATATGTCTTAGTAGAAATGTACCGTCTCGAGAAACTTTCTGTGAACTCGATCAGGCCGGGTAATAACTTCAAGCTAGTTTAACTAGTGATGTAAGCGTGTCTCGAATCGGTCTTGTTCACGGAAAGTGGATCAATTCAAAAGTGATTGCTCCTCCCGCATGTGCAAATTTATTAAACACTTATGAGCACATGTGCAGGGGGAGCCCTTCAAAAGTGTACACAAAACTCTCAATGTGTTAACCAAAATATTTGATTATCACAAACACGTTGAGAGATTTTCAATCAAAGGTTTCTTGGCTACTGTCGGAGTTATAAGGTGATTAAGATAGGAATATCCGTCCTATGATCCGCCAGAGCCGGAGGGATCTACCCAAGGACATCTCCCATAGTTAGAATTAGAAGTCCTTAGGTATGATACGAAAAAAAAAAAAAAGGAGAAATGAATGAAAGGGAAAGAAGGAGTTGAAGAATTAAAAAAAAAAAGTAAAGTAAAGGGTGAAAAGAAATAGCCCTCCATATGTTCAACCTTAGGGCAGACACCGGGTTCAATACGTATGCTACTGGTTGTTGCAAAAGACAACACCGGTATTGAAGACAAAGTCGTCATGGACCCAGTGACGCAATGCACTAAACCTTCTTAACCACTCAAATTCTCTTAAAAGGATTTGTTTCATTCTCACGGGGAACCCGCATAACCTATCGACCTATCTCTTAGAGACAGTTGATATTGAAGCAGGAGACACCTCCCCAGTCTCCGCATAGGAAACCTAGGTGTGCACTTACAGAGTCTAGAGCCTTGAGATACATCAAAGATCTCTTAGGAACACTTAGTACTTCTACAACTGGTGTTCTACATCAATGGGCATCAGTTGTAAACTATCGAGTCCTTCGCAGATCTTAGCAATCTGCCGAGAACGTTTATGAGAGGATTACATATGTATTCCTCAATGATTGAACGGAAATCCTGCCAGGGTCATCATCAAACAGCCCTGACAGCAGGTCACTTCGGTAACCTCACAAGAGTTACGCTTAGTGTTTGCGGTGGTTCCATTATGGTCTACAGTCGTGGAGTGATCCCCAGCGACTCACCCAGTCATTGAGCTACATAGTCATAATTGTTACAAGGAAATGGATTCCTTGTTTGACAATCAGAGCTAAAGTGTGGACCTCCACAGTACTCACAACAGTTGAACTGATGTGGTTGTGAGTCGTATGTGTTTAAGTCATAATTGTTATTAGGAACCTGTTCATAGACAAACTGATTCCTAGTTTGACAATCAGAACTGTAGTGTGAACCACCACAATACTCACAACAGTTAAACTGCTGAGTCTCATGGTGTGGAAGCTGATGGAATGAATCAGTCATGTCAGGGTAAGAATAGGGATTCTGGTTATAGACAGACCCGTTTCCTGATTCTACCATGCCACAACTGGGGCAATTACCATCATTATAAGGACAACCACAACATTGACAGACAAGAGGGTGAGAATAAGACATAGAAAGAATCAAAGGGTTTAGGGGTTGAGAAATGAAGAATCAAATAGGTAGGGGTGTAAAGGTGAATATTTTTGTATTTTGTTTTATAAAAATATAGATAAAAGATGGTAAATATACAATGGATGTATATCCAAACTCACTAATACGCAAAATCGTTTAAAATAAGCGCACAACCTCCCCGGCAGCGGCGCCAAATTTTGATTCGCCTCAAACAGTCAACTAAGTTTACCAGGTGATGATCAACCAAGTCAAACGTCTAAAACAAATGCTTCCGAGGAATACAGTGTTTTCCCGGGTCGTAAGTCCCAACGAGGTGTGCGATGTGATATTATAAACGAATCTGTGATCGAGTGAATCTGAACAGGGAATGGTATAAAAGTGTGTGTGTGTGTGTGTGATTTAACTAGGGTTTTACAACTTAAAAATATCTTAGGAAAACTAAATTAATGATTACGTGAAACCTAGGTATTTAAAACGTACACCAAATTAAAATCAGACGCGATTGCGTACTGAGAAAAAGGTGAGTTTTAAGAAAAATAAACTATAAGGGTTAAAAATGAAAATCCTACAAACTTAAACTTAAAATAAAATTAAACTAAAAATAAAACTATTTTTTAGATTATTATATTATTTAATATTAATTATTTAAATAAAAACTATTTAACTATTTAATTAAAACTAATTTAAATTTAAACTAAAAATTATAAATACTACAAATTAAACTAAAAACTTATAAAAATAATTTCTAAACTTAAAAATGAACTTGAAGAAAGTATAAAAAATAAAAATAAATATTTTTCTCTTTTTATGAATTTTCTATTAATTAAAAACTATTTATATTAATTAAACTAATTAAACTATTTTAAATTCCAAATAATATTAAACTAACTTAGAAAATTATGAAAAATTTTATATATCTAATTAACCATCATGGGAATCCTAAAAAATTATAAAAACTTTATTTTATATATTTTTAATTTAATCTACTAATTATTATTCTAATTATTAAACAATTACCAATTAAACTATTTAAATTATAAAAACTATTAAATGAACAGTAAAAATTATAGAAAAATTACTAAAATTATATTATGACTTATAGAAGCTAGTAAAAATATAAAATATAGGTGTTACTATAGAAAAACTAATTATGCTATTTATAACTTACTTATTAATTAATTACTAATAAAACTATTTTTAATTCTAATAAATATCAAATGACAATATAAAAATCTAAGAAAATTATTTAAAATACTTTGACCTATAAGGAAATTAATAAAAATATAAAAACACAAATTACTTAATTAAAATCTAAAAATGAAAATTAAAATTTAATTAAATTAAATAGAAACTATCACTTACTATTATTTTGTTTTTTCTTGAATTTTCTTTTTCCAAACTATATTATACCTAAATATAACTAACTTTTGTAAAAACAATAATTTTAGAACTTAAAAATAAGCTAGTTATAAGCTATAATCCTAGACAGTTGACTATTGTTGACTAAAAATGGAAATAAGCTCAAAAGAGCTTATGTGGGACCCACTATGGATTATTCTGGTTCAAATAAGTGATTTGAACTTGTCAAAGCTTAATTTGGCTTAATAACCTCAGTAGATAAGCTGTTAAGCACAAATAAGCTAATCCAAAGCTCAAATTCTACACAGACTGGGGACAAGGTTCAAGGGCTTATTTAGATGGGGTCCACAGTGATTCAAGTCAAACCAAAAGTCAAACCTAATAGTTTGGTAGGAGGGGGGTTGGGAAAAGCTAATTAGGACAGGTGGGGTCCACTGGGTTGGTCACAAGACACCACCAAAGGTGGTGGTGTGGCCTGGTTATCTGCTGCACAGGGGACACACTTGCCCTGCAAGTGTGTTTATGCAGTTGTGGGGCCCACCTTAAAAATCACAAAAATGCAAGCTTAATAGAATTACAAAGATGAGCTGATATACTTTAACTAGAAACAAGTTTCAAGTCTTGAATCTAAGCAGAGAATTCTATAAAATTCTTGGAATTTTTAGAAAAATTTAAGAACATGCACTTTGACTTCTTAACTAAAAACTATATAGTTGACTTTGGTGAGATTTCTAAGATCCTAACTGATTAATAATGATGTAATAAGCTACAATATTACTTAATTAAGCTATAATATCTACTTGTGATGTGAAATGAATGTTTGTGGATCCAAATTCCTTGACAGTTAACTGTCAAGGGAATTTGATTTGGATTTTGACTTATGCAGTTAAATGCCTGAGTTTTAAGAGTTAATTGACCTACCTAGACCTAAAGTAATAAGAGTGAACTATCCTAGACTACTAACACTACCTAGTTCACTCAGTATCATGGTGAGCCAAACACCTCATTAACTTGACTGTTTTGAGATTAACAAAACAACTAATAGATTTAAACCTTAACTTTGATTCCTTACACTATATTATGATATACTGAGATCAAATGGGCAATAATCAACCACTCCACAAGCTAAAAACTCAGAGTTGTCAATTATGAGTATTCCACTGTGAGATTTGATTTTTTAAAGCATAACTAAATCTAATGAACAAGCAATCTATATTACTAGGTATACTGATTAAATAACACTAAATAAACATATAGCAACTAGAAATAAGCAACATTAAGTAATCTATAATGAAAAGCAAAAATTGAAAATCAAACTTACAAATAGTGATAGACTGAGAAATGATGAAACAAGGAACAAAGATCACAACCTAGTATCCCCCATAGGATTCTAAACCATGTTCATCCAAATAACACCCTGCTCATTCCTTCTTCAATGATTTCCACAAATTCTTGATTATTTTCTATTTTATTGAATTTTCTTGTATTTTCTGCTTATATGAACTGAACAAACACTTGAGGTTATCTAAGACTTTTATGAGCTTTTTCAGAGCTTATTAAAGCTTATGAACTGACTTAACAACAACTGGTAACAACACTTAACTATTTGAGAATCTTGAAATAAGAACAAATGGCATAAACTGAGAGATCACTTGAAAACTGAAATTGATTACTTAAAAATTTTAAGGATACATAGAAACAACTTAATTGATTAACAAGAAGCTTAAAATTACACTGAAAGATTAAAATTACACTATTCGACCTAAATTACACTAAACCTAAACTAATCTAATGCTTTTCATCCTCTGCTTTCTTTCCCATTTTTAGCCCTCTTCTGAGTTTGTGGGACCCACTGGGGTATTTCCCACCACATCCTAGCCATTGATATGGTCAAATGCATCTAAACCGTTCAAACTTGCTTTTTGGCGCCAATTTTCAAGGGTGTCAGTATGGGTTGCGTGGAGAGGTATTAGGGGGTTTGGAGTGTTGTGGACGTGTAGGAATAAGGTGTGAAGGAGTAGGGAGCAAGTTTGGACAGGTGGGGGTTGAGGTGGAGGGGTGGTATTGAAGCAGTGATGGTGGTGTGGGAGGAAGAAGAAAAGCGGGGTAGTGGTTTTTGTTTGTGGGTTGACCGGGGTTTGACCCTGGGTGGGCTGGTATTTATTTTTGGGCCTGGTGGACTAGAAAATGGAGTGGGCTTGGGTAGTTTTTATTTTGGACTTGGTTTGGTTCTTGGGTTTAGTAAATACATAGGGTCCGGTTGTTTTATTTTATGCACAAGGACCAAAGTTGTAATTTGGATAAAGTTGAGGGCTGTTTGTCCCATTATCCAAAGTTTATCATAAGGACTTAATTTGCCATATATGAATAGTACAAGGGGTATTTTTGATATTTTTCCATTTTTAAAACCCCGGGGACTATTTTTGCCAAACTTGAAACTTCAAGGACCAATCTTGTAATTTTACCAAACCTTCCAATCAAGGACCATTCCTGCAAAAGATTATTAGTATAAGGACCAAAATTGCTTTTCTCAAAGTTTTTAATATCCCAGGGACCATTTCTGTCAATTTCCAAAGTTGAGGGACTAAACTTGTAATTTTGTGAAACTTTGCACCAAAGGACTAAATATGTAACTTTATGAATAAAAAGGACCTTTGGTGACTTTTTCATGTTTTTTAGAATAACCAGGGACTAGTTTTGCCAATTTATGAAACTTGAGGGACTGAAACTGCCAATTATGCAAACTTTGTACGTTTTTCATCTGTTTTTGCATATTTTGTATTTGAAACATATAAAACACACCTCTAAGATATTTTAAGTATTTTGATGCATATTTGAGTGTTTTAGTATGTTTTGGCAGTTCAGATTAGTATAAAATGATGAGTATTTAGACACTCATCAATCCCCCACACTAAACTATTGCTAGTCCCTAGCAATCTATTTGAGAAAAACTTAATGGATTTGAAAAACTCTTTACCAAAAGCCATCACTTCTGGAGTAGCCAGGTGTAAGAACTGTGGCACACCTGATAACCGTGTGATTTTTAGCAAACCACCAGCTGTCAACGGATTTGATTAGTCTTTACCAAAAGCCGTTTGCTTCTGGACTAGCCAACTCTTGATGGAATAGTCAACATCTTGGTGAGCTGATTACCAATTATGGTTTTTCCACGGCCTTTACCACAAGCCATAATCTTGCGGGCTAGCCAACTCATTAGCTTTTGAGGATAATGGGGAGTTGAGGAACCATACAATTTTTGGCAAATTGCAAGCCATAAACGGGTTTGAGTTATCTTTACCAAGAACCGTTTGCTCCTGGATTAGCCAATCCTGTTGTGGGTTAGACATGGAGGATTGATACCATTTATTGCGTTCTAAGTGAGAAAAAATTTTAAAATTTGGGCTAAAATGGGGGTTCTTGATGGAACATGTGTTTAAATTCGTTAGACGAATCTCCCCCCACACTTAGAACTGAATATTGTCCTCAATATTCAAAGTACCGGGTGTTAAACCAACACTTAGAACGTAAGAAGAAAATATTCCATAGCCTTTATTTAAGATGTATATACATACAATTATTTTTTAAGATAAAACTTCTTAAATAGAAGCTATCACTATATGTACACATTTTTTTTTTTTTTTTTTTTTTTTTTTTTTTTTTTTTTTTTTTTTTTTAGAGGATATATATATATACAACATGTGGGGCATCTCCCCCACACTTAGGGTGAAACATGGGTGAAAACCTATGTACATGCTAATGTTTTTGATTACCGAGTCACTAGCTTGACTCGACCCCGAATTCATTTGTCCATGGGGAAGCAAGTGGAAGAGACAATCTCAATCGGACTTTCATTCAAGATGTTTGGATAAACATTTGAAGCACGTGAAAGTTCCACACCGATGAGACAAGTAACCGGCTCATAATTTATAAATGATAATGCCGGGATCAAAGATAATGTCTTCACTCCCGAAAGAGTGAAGAACAGGATAAGGAACAGAATATATGAAGAAAAGAAAGAAAGTCATGATGAAAATCATGATTAACTCCTCATCTTCAATAGGAGAATTCATTGTTTCATGAATCTCCTCATTTAAGCTCGGTTGATCAAGACATATTATGGGTATGTCTAGATCAAAATAAAATGTATCATACTCCGGTGGAGATATGATATGAGTGAGTTCAAAGGAGAACTCCTCGTAAAGAGAATCATTCACAAGATGTAAATCTGTGAACTCATGTTCCGTTGTGAACTCATCACAATCCTCATTCTGAATATCAAAGAGTGGATTATCAGAAATCAAAGTAAATTCGGTTTCGAATTCATATAGAGGATTGGTGAGAGTAGTCTTGACTGCTTCAGGAACAAAGTGATTATCTTTTTCTTCTTCTGAGTTGACAAGCTCAGAAGGCAATTCCTCCACATAACTGATGTCTCCAGAAGATAAAGAATTATCATCAGTATGTGAAGTACTAAGCTCGATGTTGGGATTAGGGTTTAAAAGATTTTTAGTTTCTCCCATATCGACTTCAAAATCAAGAATATCATCATTACTTCCAGATAGAAGTGGAATGATGTGAGTGAGTTCCGCTGTGAAATCCTCAAGAAGAGGATCAACATCAGAATGAGGCAGTGATGCCTCAATATACTCAATGTCTCCATAAGATATACAATCATTACTGGAATTAGAGACATTCTCAATTTGATCATTTGGATTATCAGGGTGGGTAGGAATATCACACATATGATCAAGAATTCCCTGTGACTCTCTCGGGATTGAGACAAGGTTCTCAACACTGGACTTTATGAATTCGTCTGATTCCCTTGCGGGAATTGTGTCAAGATGCTCGTCCCCCATGTTTAGAGAGTGAGTGGGAACCTCGGGTGTGATAACATCATACAGAGGGAGCTGAGAAGGACTAGCAGTAATGGAGTCTACAAGTTCCATTATTTCTACTGCTGGTGATTCAGTTATATTCTTTTCTCCCTGTATATCCATGGAAGGAGTCTCAACTGATGAACATGATATGGTATCATCACTTTCATCATCTTCATCGAGAAAAGCAGCATATTGAAATTTGGCACGTGTTATAGCTGCGTGTTCTAAAACTAGTAATTCTTCCATGCTTCTTTCGTCTCTAACAGCATGTTTTTCCTCAGCAAGTAATTCCGCGATAGATTTATCACGAGAATATGAAATGAGTGGAGACTGTGGGGGTGTGAATGTGTCAAAACCGGATGTATTAGAACTAGAACAATGTTCAGGTTTATAATACGGTTGACATTGAAAATCATCATGAGGACCCCCACAATGTACACAAGAAAAACTTGGTGCTTTGTGAGACGAAATTTTAGCCAACTCCTCCTTAAAATCTTTAATTTTCTCAAGAACCTCTATATAAGGGTCTTGCTGGATGTGAGGAGTTGCTTGGTTCATTTGGCACTGTGGAGGTGGGTCTTGAAACGAATAGTCATAATTGTTACAAGGAAATGGATTCCTTGTTTGACAATCAGAGCTAAAGTGTGGACCTCCACAGTACTCACAACAGTTGAACTGATGTGGTTGTGAGTCGTATGTGTTTAAGTCATAATTGTTATTAGGAACCTGTTCATAGACAAACTGATTCCTAGTTTGACAATCAGAACTGTAGTGTGAACCACCACAATACTCACAACAGTTAAACTGCTGAGTCTCATGGTGTGGAAGCTGATGGAATGAATCAGTCATGTCAGGGTAAGAATAGGGATTCTGGTTATAGACAGACCCGTTTCCTGATTCTACCATGCCACAACTGGGGCAATTACCATCATTATAAGGACAACCACAACATTGACAGACAAGAGGGTGAGAATAAGACATAGAAAGAATCAAAGGGTTTAGGGGTTGAGAAATGAAGAATCAAATAGGTAGGGGTGTAAAGGTGAATATTTTTGTATTTTGTTTTATAAAAATATAGATAAAAGATGGTAAATATACAATGGATGTATATCCAAACTCACTAATACGCAAAATCGTTTAAAATAAGCGCACAACCTCCCCGGCAGCGGCGCCAAATTTTGATTCGCCTCAAACAGTCAACTAAGTTTACCAGGTGATGATCAACCAAGTCAAACGTCTAAAACAAATGCTTCCGAGGAATACAGTGTTTTCCCGGGTCGTAAGTCCCAACGAGGTGTGCGATGTGATATTATAAACGAATCTGTGATCGAGTGAATCTGAACAGGGAATGGTATAAAAGTGTGTGTGTGTGTGTGTGATTTAACTAGGGTTTTACAACTTAAAAATATCTTAGGAAAACTAAATTAATGATTACGTGAAACCTAGGTATTTAAAACGTACACCAAATTAAAATCAGACGCGATTGCGTACTGAGAAAAAGGTGAGTTTTAAGAAAAATAAACTATAAGGGTTAAAAATGAAAATCCTACAAACTTAAACTTAAAATAAAATTAAACTAAAAATAAAACTATTTTTTAGATTATTATATTATTTAATATTAATTATTTAAATAAAAACTATTTAACTATTTAATTAAAACTAATTTAAATTTAAACTAAAAATTATAAATACTACAAATTAAACTAAAAACTTATAAAAATAATTTCTAAACTTAAAAATGAACTTGAAGAAAGTATAAAAAATAAAAATAAATATTTTTCTCTTTTTATGAATTTTCTATTAATTAAAAACTATTTATATTAATTAAACTAATTAAACTATTTTAAATTCCAAATAATATTAAACTAACTTAGAAAATTATGAAAAATTTTATATATCTAATTAACCATCATGGGAATCCTAAAAAATTATAAAAACTTTATTTTATATATTTTTAATTTAATCTACTAATTATTATTCTAATTATTAAACAATTACCAATTAAACTATTTAAATTATAAAAACTATTAAATGAACAGTAAAAATTATAGAAAAATTACTAAAATTATATTATGACTTATAGAAGCTAGTAAAAATATAAAATATAGGTGTTACTATAGAAAAACTAATTATGCTATTTATAACTTACTTATTAATTAATTACTAATAAAACTATTTTTAATTCTAATAAATATCAAATGACAATATAAAAATCTAAGAAAATTATTTAAAATACTTTGACCTATAAGGAAATTAATAAAAATATAAAAACACAAATTACTTAATTAAAATCTAAAAATGAAAATTAAAATTTAATTAAATTAAATAGAAACTATCACTTACTATTATTTTGTTTTTTCTTGAATTTTCTTTTTCCAAACTATATTATACCTAAATATAACTAACTTTTGTAAAAACAATAATTTTAGAACTTAAAAATAAGCTAGTTATAAGCTATAATCCTAGACAGTTGACTATTGTTGACTAAAAATGGAAATAAGCTCAAAAGAGCTTATGTGGGACCCACTATGGATTATTCTGGTTCAAATAAGTGATTTGAACTTGTCAAAGCTTAATTTGGCTTAATAACCTCAGTAGATAAGCTGTTAAGCACAAATAAGCTAATCCAAAGCTCAAATTCTACACAGACTGGGGACAAGGTTCAAGGGCTTATTTAGATGGGGTCCACAGTGATTCAAGTCAAACCAAAAGTCAAACCTAATAGTTTGGTAGGAGGGGGGTTGGGAAAAGCTAATTAGGACAGGTGGGGTCCACTGGGTTGGTCACAAGACACCACCAAAGGTGGTGGTGTGGCCTGGTTATCTGCTGCACAGGGGACACACTTGCCCTGCAAGTGTGTTTATGCAGTTGTGGGGCCCACCTTAAAAATCACAAAAATGCAAGCTTAATAGAATTACAAAGATGAGCTGATATACTTTAACTAGAAACAAGTTTCAAGTCTTGAATCTAAGCAGAGAATTCTATAAAATTCTTGGAATTTTTAGAAAAATTTAAGAACATGCACTTTGACTTCTTAACTAAAAACTATATAGTTGACTTTGGTGAGATTTCTAAGATCCTAACTGATTAATAATGATGTAATAAGCTACAATATTACTTAATTAAGCTATAATATCTACTTGTGATGTGAAATGAATGTTTGTGGATCCAAATTCCTTGACAGTTAACTGTCAAGGGAATTTGATTTGGATTTTGACTTATGCAGTTAAATGCCTGAGTTTTAAGAGTTAATTGACCTACCTAGACCTAAAGTAATAAGAGTGAACTATCCTAGACTACTAACACTACCTAGTTCACTCAGTATCATGGTGAGCCAAACACCTCATTAACTTGACTGTTTTGAGATTAACAAAACAACTAATAGATTTAAACCTTAACTTTGATTCCTTACACTATATTATGATATACTGAGATCAAATGGGCAATAATCAACCACTCCACAAGCTAAAAACTCAGAGTTGTCAATTATGAGTATTCCACTGTGAGATTTGATTTTTTAAAGCATAACTAAATCTAATGAACAAGCAATCTATATTACTAGGTATACTGATTAAATAACACTAAATAAACATATAGCAACTAGAAATAAGCAACATTAAGTAATCTATAATGAAAAGCAAAAATTGAAAATCAAACTTACAAATAGTGATAGACTGAGAAATGATGAAACAAGGAACAAAGATCACAACCTAGTATCCCCCATAGGATTCTAAACCATGTTCATCCAAATAACACCCTGCTCATTCCTTCTTCAATGATTTCCACAAATTCTTGATTATTTTCTATTTTATTGAATTTTCTTGTATTTTCTGCTTATATGAACTGAACAAACACTTGAGGTTATCTAAGACTTTTATGAGCTTTTTCAGAGCTTATTAAAGCTTATGAACTGACTTAACAACAACTGGTAACAACACTTAACTATTTGAGAATCTTGAAATAAGAACAAATGGCATAAACTGAGAGATCACTTGAAAACTGAAATTGATTACTTAAAAATTTTAAGGATACATAGAAACAACTTAATTGATTAACAAGAAGCTTAAAATTACACTGAAAGATTAAAATTACACTATTCGACCTAAATTACACTAAACCTAAACTAATCTAATGCTTTTCATCCTCTGCTTTCTTTCCCATTTTTAGCCCTCTTCTGAGTTTGTGGGACCCACTGGGGTATTTCCCACCACATCCTAGCCATTGATATGGTCAAATGCATCTAAACCGTTCAAACTTGCTTTTTGGCGCCAATTTTCAAGGGTGTCAGTATGGGTTGCGTGGAGAGGTATTAGGGGGTTTGGAGTGTTGTGGACGTGTAGGAATAAGGTGTGAAGGAGTAGGGAGCAAGTTTGGACAGGTGGGGGTTGAGGTGGAGGGGTGGTATTGAAGCAGTGATGGTGGTGTGGGAGGAAGAAGAAAAGCGGGGTAGTGGTTTTTGTTTGTGGGTTGACCGGGGTTTGACCCTGGGTGGGCTGGTATTTATTTTTGGGCCTGGTGGACTAGAAAATGGAGTGGGCTTGGGTAGTTTTTATTTTGGACTTGGTTTGGTTCTTGGGTTTAGTAAATACATAGGGTCCGGTTGTTTTATTTTATGCACAAGGACCAAAGTTGTAATTTGGATAAAGTTGAGGGCTGTTTGTGGCATTATCCAAAGTTTATCATAAGGACTTAATTTGCCATATATGAATAGTACAAGGGGTATTTTTGATATTTTTCCATTTTTAAAACCCCGGGGACTATTTTTGCCAAACTTGAAACTTCAAGGACCAATCTTGTAATTTTACCAAACCTTCCAATCAAGGACCATTCCTGCAAAAGATTATTAGTATAAGGACCAAAATTGCTTTTCTCAAAGTTTTTAATATCCCAGGGACCATTTCTGTCAATTTCCAAAGTTGAGGGACTAAACTTGTAATTTTGTGAAACTTTGCACCAAAGGACTAAATATGTAACTTTATGAATAAAAAGGACCTTTGGTGACTTTTTCATGTTTTTTAGAATAACCAGGGACTAGTTTTGCCAATTTATGAAACTTGAGGGACTGAAACTGCCAATTATGCAAACTTTGTACGTTTTTCATCTGTTTTTGCATATTTTGTATTTGAAACATATAAAACACACCTCTAAGATATTTTAAGTATTTTGATGCATATTTGAGTGTTTTAGTATGTTTTGGCAGTTCAGATTAGTATAAAATGATGAGTATTTAGACACTCATCATAGGTTTAGTAAGCTCCCTCGGGAGTATCTGATATGGGAACGGCCTGGATAAGGATTAGAAGGAGTCTTCACAATATGCTGTTGATGAGCTCTAATTCCTTATCCGTAAGTACCGGTTGTTTTATTGCTAACTGTTTACTCGCAGGTACCTCACTTCCATGATGGTAGATTCCAACATGCTCATACATACATCTTGAAGTCAAAGAAAGCTCCTCCAAAGATCTTAGCAACACAAAGTTCAAAGAAAGATTCTACACCATTAAGGAATCTACAAAGTATAAAGACAAAGATCTCAAAGTATGAAAAGGAACTTCTTGTACGTGAAAGTCTAAGTCCAAAGATGTATGAGTATGTTGGAATGGCGGACAACCACCATAGACGCAGGAGTGACGAATGGCAGATTACTTCATAACATAATCACTACAACATCATCAAAGAACAAAGACAAAGAGCAAAGTATATCCATCATTATTCTAATCATTTCTGAAGACGTCTGAAGCTATGAAAGTCAAAGATTACGACAAAGACGTCAAGCAACCATGATGACCGACCCTTAGGGGGAGATTGTTGGAACCAAAGTTTTACTATTTTATCAAGTCTCGGTCATTTGTAATAATAGGTTGCTTAAATTACATTTATGTTATTGTTTCAAGTTTACTAGGCTTAAGTAAAATGATCCATGGGCTTGAAAGCCCACACGATTTGGAGAATGGAAGGAGAGGGAGTGTTGCCCTAGCTCCTTCCCTATATATAGTATGCTTAGGTCTATGTAATACTTGGTTGGTTATTTGAAACATTAAGGAAACTCTTGCAATTCATATTCTCTAATTTCTCATAATCATCCCACTCTCATTCTCATCTCATTTCTATCATTATTGTGCTTGTGTTTACTAAATGGTGACCTAACAAAGAACAACGCCACGACCACCAGTGGAATGAATACTTAACATTCATATTAATAGTACGTTACAAATTAAACATGCAATATTTTACTTCATGTAATACCAATAAACGGGCTAGTACTATTGATTCGTTAGCAAGTAAATTTATTGAAAATAATGTGTCGAGCATTCAATTTTTAGTCAATAACTATTACTACACTTTGTTGGTACATTTTAATATTTTTGCTCTTAATGTAGTTTTTTGTCTTGCGGTGTGTTAATGTCACTTTTTTAACTAAACGTCTTGGAATATTGCGTGACTTTGATATTTCATATGACTGTGTAAATTATGTCGATGTTACATATTGAAAATGGGGTAATATATATTAAAAATATCTTCACACTATCATCTTAACAATGAGAATCTTCTGAATCGAGGAAGTATATAAATGAGAAGAAAATTGTATTTAGTTAAATGTCGGGTCTATTGATTGATTGAAGTGGGTTTATGATTCGGACTTGGACCATTGGATCTGATTTTTTATTATACGAGTTATAATTTATACTCTTTAATATACTAATTACTTTAATGTTTTATGTTTTTATAGTTTTGTTAAAAAGAAAATTTGTTTTATAGTTCGCTTTTAATAATGTCATTTATTTGAACAACGAAATCCATCTTTCACAAAAAATGAGAGTTTCAAACATGAACCGAAAATTAGTCCCGAACATTACGAAAAAAACAATTAGATCCAACATGTGTGCATTGCATGAGTCCTGAGGCATTCCAAACCTATGTGCATCGCACGGGGATGAATATAAAAGGTCTCCAACATTAATGTCATCGCTTCATATTTAAAATAATTTATGTAACTTATACATATTAAAAAATTACATGTGAAAAGACTCTTTTTAATGTAACATCTTCAAAAAAGTCTCTTCACATATACTCGTTTAGTGTCAATAAACTATTGTTGTATAATTGAGCCTCACAATCATACTAACAACCTGACAATTTACACAATCACTTTTGCACGGGTCCTGAGGCAAACCAAGTTATTTATGACGAAAATTAGTGGCAAACATAGTTTTTGACTCGACCTCAAAGGCACCAACATTTTTCATGTCATGCTAACAAAAGTTGTGGTAACATCACAACTTAGGAACTTATTGACCAACAAAAGTTGTGGTAACATCACAACTTAGGAACTTATTGTCAATAAACTATTTTAAATGTGTGTCATGCTTAGTAAAGGTGTGATACCATCACAATTTAGATATATAATGATGAAAATAAGTGTCGAAGCTTACATGTCAATAAACTATTTTAAATGTGTGCATGCTTAGAAAAAGTGTGATACAATCACAACTTAGAAATATAATTACGAAAATATGTGCCGAATATTACATATTAGTTTTATATCAAAATATAGGGATGTTATAATTTTAAGAATAAATACAAAATCTAAACTTTATAAATAACTACTAATATTTCATAAAAAGTTTAAATACAATGTTACAATCTTGAGAATAAATACAAAATATAAACTTTATAAATAACTACTAATATGTCATAAAAAGTTTAAATATAAATTTTACCGATCAGCTAAGGTCATACTTACAAAAGTCTAATAAAGAAAAAAATTACTTGACATTACACTATTACCAATTAGATAGAGCCCGTGTGCAACGCACGGGTCTGAATTACTCGTATTAATAAATTTTATCAATAAACTCAATTACAAATAGCTAACCAAATGAATATTAATTAACACACTATTAATAATTCCTAAAACCTTTTGGACTCCACTATTATATCTTAAACTTAATTTTTTTAATTTACAAATGGGTTCGAGCAAAAATTATGTACTTTTTCTTTTATATTCATTATTCAAGTTGCATGCTTACATATACTAATCACGCTAAAAAGTATCATTTAACTATTTAAATGTTGCTTTACATATATGCTCGTGCACATTTTCTTGAATCAATTCGCACATGTGAGCTACATCAATAGAAAACACACATAAATGACTTGTATATGAAAATGCATTAACATAATACATATATCTATATACATTGCATTAGGCTAAATCATCAATTATTCTTGCAACCTTTTCAACTTCATCTCAATCCATAACCGACTTTTAATTCTCTACTAATTACTAAATATCATGTGATCAATTACAGCATGCCTTGCTCTTCCATCTCAATGTTGTATATATTTTACATTAAATGCACTGGTTTTGTTTTTTTATAAAAGTTTGAACTTTTGCTTATGTTTAAAACTCAAATTTTTTTATTTGATATTATAATTTATAAATGGCTTTAAATCAAAATTATGTATTTTTTCCCTTTCTATTCGTTACTCAATGTGATATTTTTAATATGTTGTATTTAGCTATTATGGCTAACTCATTTAATGGTCGTAAATATTGGTTTCTTACTAATGATTTTACATATAGAAAAAGAAAACACTTTGCGATGCGCGGACCTTCTTCTTTTCAATAATAATTCAACTGCACACAATAAATTCATTCTAATATTTCTCAAAGAGCATTCGAAAGCAACTACTTACATAAACTAATCATGCTAAAAAGTATCATTTAACCGTTTAAATATTGCTTTATATACATGCTCGTGCACATTTTCTTGAATCAATTCGCACATGTGAGCTACATCAATAGAAAACGCACATAAATTACTTGTATATGAAAATGCATTAATATAATACATATATCTATATATGTGCTTATCTGTAACAATCACCTAAATATGTATGAAACAAAGAAAATAGTTGGTATCCCAGTCTTTGGTTCCATTTATCTAAGCATGCATTATCTTGTGTGAGTTTCATGGTACCTGTGTATGATAACTAAATTAAGAAAAAAGAAGGCCGAGTTAATTATAAAGATTTAAAAGATGTGTGAATCATCTCCAAAATGTTGCAAAAGATAATTTACATACCGCTACCAACAATCAGAGATCTAAAAGGTGTGTGAATCTGTACATACTAAATGTGATTTTGACTGGTTTATATAGGCATGAATTAGGTTATATTATTAATTATTCTTGTAACCTTTCGCAACCCTTGCACTTCATCTAACCGACTTTAATTCTATACTAAATGCCATGTGATCAATTCGGGCAACCCTTGCACTTCATCTCCTTTCATGATTGTATAGTTATTATGAGGTTGCATTGAATTTCGAGCATTAGTTATCTTGTACTATATGCAATGGGACTCCAACTTGAGTATCTTGATTACTCCACATTAAAATGAATTCGACACAAAAAATGGAGCCTAAGATTACCCCTTCCCACTAATTAGGACACATTCTCACTTTCATGTCCCTACCAACATACCAAAAATCATCTTTTCATGAATAACAACATCAAATTTTATACATATTTGTAAGATCAAAATTAAAACAAATAATTTGTGAACTTCAATTAATACCAAATAGTAACCATTGGTAAAGAGACCCTCAAATCCTTATAAAAAACATAGATTAAAATAAATTCTCAAAATATTAATTTTGTCTAGTTATACTTTCCATCAATTCAACTTTGATTTTGTATTATTTCTAATGTCATGGGGTGGATACATTGTAACCTCTTAAACTGCTTAAGTGGAAGGGAAAAAAATAAAAGCAAGATTTAAGCCACCATAATATTCATCAAAGCATTGTCACACTAATTATAAATCTTGTTTACATATTATTTTCATTTTCTTTCATGCCTAATGTTTTTACAGTTCTTTCATAAATGTGGAGATATTATCCACTCCGTCTCCATCTTCCACTTTGTTTTGTTATCAACATCTTGATATACCCCGTTAGCGTCACTAACCACTTATCAATATCTGCAAGAATAACATTAATAAACTACTAACCAACCCAAAATTTTAAAATAGGTTAGCAGATCTAACCCTCAGTTCCTTCTCAGGCAACAACACATCCATTTGTCTTCCATAAACTTCAAAGCTGTACTATCAACCGACTTCACATGCAAGAAAGTTAACCATTTGCTTACCTTTGCATTTATACCCCCTTGCGTTAATCAAGTCAATATTTCTACATGAACCATTGCAAGTAACATTAATATGCATAGTACACTTTCATTGGACGGAGAAATTTTACATTAACCAACTAAATTCAATTCCATAGGTGAGAAGCTACACCAAAAAGAACTTTATCACACTATAAGAAAAATATGGAAAAACTATTGAATGAAAAAAATGATCATGTCAATATCTATTTCAAAACTATTTATCTAATTAGCAAGCTTGTTAATTCAGAGATCTTGAGCCATAAAAACAGATGGGGTACATACCAAGGTTACAGTTATTGATGCCAATGAGTTCAATGCCATCAATTGCTAGCATGCGATCCATTTCATTCTCATCATGTGCCTAGAAACAAAAAGTAGGGATCAAAAAGAAATTGGATAGTTGGTGCTGCACTGAATTTACACACAAACAATAGTAAACTAATAGCAAACATGTGATTCATATAAAATCATCAAAATACACACAAATTAAAGTTTCACATACACACACACACACACACATCATCATTAACAAAGACCAAATGGTGTTATTTATAGTATTCAATGATGGTGGTTGAAGGGTTTGTACATTTATTTGAAGGCAAATAAAAGGAGCAAATGATTAAATGAAAATAAAGGCTAGCAACACTTCGTATGGTTTCAATCATTTACATTTGAAACACTAAATATAGCTCATATGTACTTATCACTTAAGCATGAACACTAAATCAAGGTACTTACGCATGAAGCCTCCGCATAATGAAACTCTATTTTCTGCATTTAATTCCGTGCATTAGGTAACTTGTACTCTATGCAATCTTGACGCCTCCACATTCAATTAGAGGGCCTAATCTTATAGTATTATAGATTTAAACTAGTAAACTTGATTTTTATCGTATGACTTATTTTGACTTCTTGATACTTAAATTTATGACTTGCTTTGAACTATAATTTTGTAATGTATATTGTTCTATGCTGAGATTGATCTTACACTACTTTTAGCTCACTATAACTCATGAAGAGAATGAGACGTTAGTACTTACGGATAGCGCTATTAGGACTGAACCACTCCTCACCCCGCACGTCTTAGGGTGCAAAGTACTATATCTTATGCCTAGTGTTATTTAGGTCTCGTTGTTTCTATTTGACCATTTAACAATAACATCTAGAGAAACGATATTTATTGCTAGTATTGTGTTCGGAAAACATTAGTTAGATCTCCTTATGTTTTAATGATGACAAATAAACCTTTAAAACACATAAAATAACAAATGTTAGCTAAAATCCTCCCAACCCAATAATTGGGCCTGGCACGCTGCTGGCGCTCCGACGCACCAGCCCAATGTATTGGTCAGAACGAATTTTGAAAGTCGGCTTTCTCATTACCCGACAAATGTGGATCTTTCAATACAGGTATGAATATGTTATGTGCTCCATTGGGAACACTCGAAACGAGTTTTAGAATTAGAGGGATCCAAATTTACAAACTCCCATTTTCGGCGAAACGCTAACTCAAGTATTTTGACAAACACCTCTAGCCAAGGTTTTTCTAAACCTAGGGGACTTTTATATTTCACATGACATCAGGTGAAAGTATTCACATGGCCATAATCCGTGTTTACGTCTTCTCTAATTACATAACGGGTTTATTCCCTTATTCGTCAAACTAAGCCAAAGGTTCCTTTGCGTAAAGACATCCTTTCCCGTTATGGGATATGCTTTACAATGATGGAAAGCACTTAGCTTATTTCCATCAAGATTATTATTGATTATGACGAGTCTTGGAGGTTAATACAAATAATTTCAAAGACGTTATTTGCATTATTCGGTCTCTACATGTTTTGATAATCACAAAATATAAAAACACAATATGTAAACTTACGGTTAATAAGTTTTTGATCGAGATAACTCGTCTACTCAACGTATCGCCTACAACATCACTTTAGGTATGAACAAACTCTATACCGATACTAGTAAAGTGATCAAAGAGTTTATTTTCACAAAACCTTACATTTTTATGTATGACAAAACATTTTCCCAAAAGTATTTTTGTGTTTTTAAAAGAAATGTTTTGTTAAGAAAATAAATTCAAATTCAAATGTTGTAATAGCCATATTTCCTGCCCAAAACAGTAAAGTTTTCACCAGATAAACTTTCATCACATCAGGACAAAAAGAGGAGCATTTGTCGGGACAGTCCTTTAAATCAACTGACGGTCCTTTAGTGATAAAGGACCATCACGTGTTTAGGGGACTACCCACTCCTCTCCTGGCGCCTATAAATACAGTACTGTTCCCTTTCAGAAAACTAAGCCTCTTAGAACAAAAACTTTCTATTTCTTTCTTTCTTCTTCTTTGATCACTATAACATGTCAATATGTGTTTTTAAGTGATCCGCATATCCGCTACATCAAAGTACAAGAGAAGAACACTCGAAGTCATCAAGAATCGATGTATTATTGAGTCTACACACAAACGTAACAAGTGTTACGATTCTAACCTTCCTCCAACTCTCTCATTTGTAAATATTGTAATATTGTGTATCCGACTTGTGTGTGAGTCATGACTAGATGCATTCGGGTGAACTTGGACAAAGGTGATAGTCCAAGAAGTGTTGTATCTAGATTAGACTTTGTAATAGTTGTGTGTTGTGGTGTGAAGGCTAGAACTTAGTGGAGTTCTAGTGTGAAGATTAGGACTTAGTGAAGCCTGTGTGTGAAGGCTTGAATCGGGTGAAGGTTCAAGTGAATGGGAGTGCTCGTTCGTATGAAGACTTGGATTGTGTGTCGATCCAAGAGGGACAAGAGTGCTTGTTCGTGTAGCCACATGGGATTTGGTGTAGATTGGTTCTAGCTAGGATTAAAACCCGACATTCCATTTAGTGTTGTTAAACTTGGTGTAAGCTTGTGTACGGATAGCTCCACCTGAAGGAGTGTGTTAACATAGTGATTGAAAACTATCGAGTGTGATACTCGGGGAGTGGAGTAGTACGAAGAATGAGCTTCGTCCTGAACCACTATAAATCTCGACGTCTCCTTTGGTTCTGTTCTTTCCTTTACTATTTCCTTTACAAAATTTATGTTTATTGCATCTAGTTAACTTGACATCACATAACTAGCAAATCTAGCAACTTTGCTATAAAAACATAAAAGAACCTAACAAAGTAAAAACCGGTTTTAATAAGCAATAATTAATGGTGAAACTATTCACCCCCCCCCCCTTTCTAGTTTTTACAATTGGTATCAGAGCTACATCACTCAAGATATTTAACGTATATTGTACTTTAAAGCTTGAATCGTTATATGGATTTTGAAAGAAACTTAGAATGGAGCTTTTTAAATGAACCACCATTTTTCGATAATAATAATGTTATTGAATGGAAAATAGATTTGAAAGTTATGTGAAATCAATAGATCATGATCTTTGTCATGTCATTTCAATTGGTGATTTTCAACTAATGGAAATGAATGTTGAAAGTAAAAATGAATTTTTCAAAAGAAAGTTTTGCAAAAATATAGAAACAAAATTAATGATTTATAAAACCTTGCCGATAGCTGAATAAGAAAGAATATCCTTCTGTCAAATGGTAAATGACATATGGAAAAATCTCTTAAACTTTCATCAAAGTAATTTTCAAGCCAAATATGATGATACTAATCTTGAACTACTCTTCACTTGTGAAAACGAGTCATTAAAAAGAAATCTTGTTAAGATGGATACATATACTACTAGTTCAATTGGTTTTGATGTAGGTAATGACATCGACAAAGACCTCAATAGTAACCTTGGGAGTGAACTCATAAATGAGTCTTGGTGTGATGCGGATGAAGATGACAATGTAAATATTTAATGTGAAATATGTCACAAGATGAGAACTTCAAATGAGGTACACTCTAAAAACAAACATCTTTGTTATGACCCATTGATGAGGCAAAATTTGTTATGCTTTTAGGGGGTCATTTAAGCCCTAAACTGTGTTTTTATGATCAAATACTACCTCAAATCGTTTCTTTTATCATTTTAGGTACTTTGAAGAAAAATTTTGGAAAACGAAGCGTTTTGAACGTTTTTGGAGCACAAAAGTAAAGAAAATGACAAAGTCAAGAATCCAAGCTGGAAACAGTACCTGACGGCGTCAAGAGTCACAAGGTGATGCCGTCACTTGCTGATCAAGAGGTGAATATTTGTTTTACACTTGACACGCCAGAAAAGAATTTGGAGATTTACACGTGACAACGTCACGTTATAAAAAGTCAAGGCTGTCACGTATTATGTTAAAAAGAGACGCCCAGAGTGAAGTTGTACCAGACGGCGTCAAAAGTGGATCTAAGCAATCCGAGGAGTATTTTGGCGGCGACTTGACGGCGTCACGTCCCAAAAGGTGACGCCGTCAGCTATGTAAATCTATATATAGTTTTGGATTTTTCATTCATTAGGAGAGGAACTTTTGTGCTAAAAACCTAAGTCAAATTTCAGACCTATTTCAAGGGTTTCATACCCTTGTTTCATCCATGTTTAATTGAAGATAAGTTATCCTTTAATCATTCAATATGTCTATGTGTTGTTTGATTATTTCTTATCCTTGTATTTCTATTAACATGTTAGCTTAGGTTATTTGTGTTTACTTAGATCTAATGAAACCTATTTATTGATTGTTGATTGTTAGTTTGTCATTAATTATTGTGGGTGATTGATTTTAGCGTTAGGCTTATGAAAACTGACTAATCTCCTATACGATAACTTGATTGAACGTCTTAAGAAACGTAATCGGATGTGTAATACGGTTTTATTGGTTGTATTAAATGCATAAGTAACTATTAATGAGGCCATGATAGAATACTAAACGTGACTTCATAGGAAGAGATAGAAGCTTATAGAGTTGGGGAGGATCGTACATGGCTCCACGAATGGTATTAAGGAATGCAACCCTTCATCCACGCAATTGTGACAAATCAACTAATCAATAAAAGATAGCTAGGGAGTAGTGAAATCTAAGTAAATACGCTTTTCTTCATATAAGAAGTTCCTACCATTTTATTTTCTTTTTATTTTATTTTATTGTTTAAGTAGTTATTTGGGTTAGTTGACTATCAACTAATTCCGTCCACTCTTCCAATACCCGAGATATCTTACTTGCTTTCCATAAAATATAAAAATACAAAAAGAATCATCCCTTACCTTTAGACCTAGTTAGATTAGTTTCAATCCTAACGAACAATATTCCTTGTGTAGAACGATCAATCCCCCGTACTTGCCACCCACTATACTACATTGGTCAGATACACTGCCTGGTGGGGATTGCAAGCTTCTCAGGATCCCTTGAGAAGTAAAACCTTTTGCAAGGTTGCAAAACCACACATCACCAATTTATTCTAGATTTTTCAAACTTAGAAAATAAACTAAATGATCTATATAACATAGGTAGAAAATCTTTTTTGGAAAATAATTCATTGAGGTCATACGAAAGTAATTTTGTAAAATAAATTATCTTAGGAGAAAAAAATGTCTAGACATGATAGTAGCATAGAAATTGATCTAGAATGTGTAATGTGTCAAGACTACAAAGATGACATTAATCAAGCTAATGAAATGGATAATATACTCTCTAGATTTGAAATGAGCTCTAAGTCATTTAAAAAGTTGCTAAATAGTCAAAAGAAATTTAGAGATAGAACCGGCTTAGGTTATGACTTGGGTGAAAGTCTAAGCAAATCAAATTTATAAAACCTCTTAAACAAGACTAAATGTAGTCAATCAATTGTCTTTAAAACCATGATCATCACTAATGAATATTGAAGAAAACCGTCACTAGTGAAAATGCTTAGAAATAGGGATAATATGTAAAGGAACATTATTATCTTTTGTTGACATCCACACCATGTGCATATGAATGCAATGAATGTCTTTGACTAACCATTTCGAACCCATGAGAAACTGGGTACAAAGTTTTCTTGCAAGCTATGTCTTTAGGTGTACAAGGGATGCTACTCGTGTATACGAATCTACATTCACTCGTTTAACACACATGAGAAGAACCCTAAAAAACAAAATCTTGCATCTTTCACAACACATTTCACGGTAACGTATCATTAAGAATAGCCAGCGGCCAAGGTACGTTTTCTTACAACCTTGATTATCTTGCTTGTTATATGCCAAATTGATATGTGCTTATGTGATCATATGAATGCTTGCTATATGCTTATGTGCTATGTGCAAATTAAATTAAGTGTTGTTAGCTATGATAGATAATTCTTGATATTAGACGTTTTGCCTAAATGCTTATCCTTAATAGGATTCAAGCAATTATTTGGAAAATAATGGTCTTACCACAACCATTATTAATAACGACCTCTTGTGTCTATCAATCACTATGGATGATGCACACTTTTAGCATCTTCTACATCTTCTCTATTCTCTACTCCTCGTCTTTGAACTCCTCACGGCATTGACATAATTGACTTATAGCCTACTCGATGCAAGTATCGCATTTGAATCTCGCCTAATTCACATCTCTTTCTTTTCTTCTCTTTCGACTCTATTTCCACTCTTAATTCAGCGTGTCGTCAATATCGAGTCTCCTCTACTTCTTCTGTCTCGATTCCACTCAATACCCATTCCTCAGCCTACTCGTGCGTATTGTGTCTAGAACCACATATTGTCAAAAATCTGATTTTCAAGAGTCCTTAACAAAACTACCTTTCTAAAGACTAAAACCAAAAACATGTCAAAACTCCAAATCTTTCTGCCGACAGTCCCTAACCAAGTGGCGGTCCCTGATTAATAAGGGATAGTCAGGCATTTTTTTTGTAGCAACTCGTTTTCCTCTTTTCACCTTTAGTAAAACTTCCTATCACTTTCCCCTTCAATGTTGTGGTGAAAAACAAACCTAAAACACCCAAACCCTCATTCACTACATTAAAACTAAAATCAGAAATTCCAAATTCAAGATCATAAGCCACTCTTGCATACTAGTCAAAAATTGTAAGTCAACTTCACTTAATCTTTCTTTGACTCATAATTAGGGTTCATACTAAGAAAATTAGATTTGGGGGGATTTTCAACCTTTTATGAAATTAACTACAATTAACACTTAATCTCAACAATTCATTACAAATAACTTCTTTATTAATGGATATATTAGTCAAACGAGTAAGTTTTCAAATATATCAAAAATGTGATAATCTCTAATTCAAAAGAGTCATTATGTCTTGGAACATTGCTTAATCACACATTGTTAATATATGTCAAAAACATGGTCTCAAAGAATGAACTCCAAGAGTTAAAACTTTAAAATGCAAATATTAAGTAAGTTGACTACAACCAAAGAAATGATAAAAATGGGGTTAATTTCAAAATCTAGCTAATTATGTACTCATTTCTTGATAGGTAAAAATGCCTAAACCTACCGGTCTTGATCACCAAGATACACGCGAATACATCCCCAAACTCTCACACCTTTATCCCTCTCCTATTAAAGAAGCCATTGAAAATGTGGAAACTAGGTGTTTCCATGAAGTTCGTCAAGTCTATGGAGACTATAGTGACATGAACTACCTCAACGCCATGTTCGAATTTGTCAACCTTGATTGTCTTTATAAAATCAATGAGCAAATTGTTCCTCGGTTTGTCCTTGAATTTTATAGCCTGCTTAATCTTCATGTTGATCATGAAGGTGAAGTATACGTTAACTTCATCATCCAAAATCAACAAATTTCCTATCCTCTTCCCATATTCGGGCAAATCCTCGGCGTTCCCACTAAAGGGAAAAACACATTCACATATGAATGGAGCCTTGGCGCTCTTGCCATGAGCTCTCTTTCTTATGGAAAATACGCCGAACATCCAATTCTAGACAAGATCAAAGCTTCAAAAAGATCGAGATGGTCCTGAAGTTCAACTACGTAGAGGGGAACCTACTCTCGTTAGTGAGATCCAAATCCTAACGAAAGAAATTATTGATCACATGAATCCATGACCGAGATCATTCGCGAGAATGTTTTCTGTCTTAGAGGAAACCATGATCACGTTCCCGCCTGTCTCAGTCATATCCTTTTCTGTATTGCCAATACCATACCTTACAATCTTGCATACTTCATGGCCAAGGGAATGGAGTTTGTCCGCAGTAAACCCAATATGATCTTGCCGTATGGCATGTTGTTGTCTCATCTCTACCGTCATGTTATGCATCAATACCCGCATATTAGGTATGTAGAATATGAGGTTGTTGAACCAGTCATGCTTCCACTAACTCAAAGTCTAGAGCGTAGAACTAGGTCTGATCATGGGTCAAGAAGGTCTAGGAACCTCCTGAGTGAGTACCTCATCTCCAACTATTTATGTCAATTCTATACCTTCTGGATATCCCCAAATCTTTCATGATCCTCCTCCCGAGGAAAGAGACATGGACAATCTTTTCTCACGACAAACCCAAGTCATGAACATGCAACACCAATTAAGAGATGAAAGTCGAGGGGCATGGAAGTCAATTGGGAAAGGTCTTCGCAACTTGTTGAAGAAGAAGATGTAGCTGACTACATCCTACTTTGTTTCATTTATTCGTAAAACATGTTTTAAAACTTTTCTAGACATTGTGTTTGATATGTATCTGGTTATTTAGTATTGTTGACTTCGTGATGATAGATTCAAGTGATATTTTCAAAATTTATCACCTAACAAGACCCACCTCTATTGACATAACTATCTTGGACCTACTATTGCCTATCTATCTAATCAAATGCATGCCTTTATGTGAATTTGTTGTCCTTATTACATGATTAACTGCTGATTAATGCTTTAGATACAATTATGAAGGTTTTTGTATCTATGTGTCTTACTAGGATGTTTTGTAGGTACAGGATTACAGAAATGAAAAACTGGATAAAGATTTGTGAACCCACTGCCGGCGGTCCCTTATCTTATTGGCGGTACCTTATCACTAAAGGACCGTTAGCCTTAGGTCATGGGTTTTTGCACTGTTTCTCATTTTCAGCAACCCTGGTACCTATCACATGTTTATAACCACCATTTCCTATATTAGCAAAACAAATATATGTGCTTATATCTTCCTAGTGCATGCTTTACCCATTTCTTAATCATTTTTTATTATTTAAACACCTACACCTCATGATCTCACTTAAGAAAATAAATCTCCTCAAGCACATAGTGCACCTCTCAAAACACCCTCCATTAAAGGAACCTCATCATCCTCATCAAGACCTAACTTATCTCCATTCTCATCATTCATCAAAAATTCATCACTCCTACTTACATACTCTAGCTCGGGGGCCTACACACCATATGTGAGTAATTCATCACCTTCCTTCAATACTTCAAACTCTCCAAGGACACAAAATGCCTCATCATCTCAATTCTCACCTTATCTTGGAAACATGTCACCACCTCCAAGAAGCTCACATCCACCTCCACCAAATACTTCTCTTTCTTTTTCACCAAATGGTCCTTTGGAGTATACTCCATCCACTCCACCACCATCTCCAATCATGGAACATCCTCTTCAATACAACTTTGTAAACAACCACACTATCGGTTGTGCATGTTGTTATCATAACTTTCATCTCATCTCATCTTTAAGAGATGATCTTCACTACATGTTTGGATACCTTTAATACCTTCTTTCTCAACCAAATGTTCAACCTACTCCTCTTTTATCCATGCCACCTTTGGCTCCACCATCTTACTCTCCACCTTCCAACTAAGCATCTCTACATGCTTAGTTGAATAATCAAGAGGATTATATTTTGGGTCAAGCATGCTCTAGGAAGATAGGATTTTCTAGAAATAACTTGTTATTGTTGTATGAATCTATGTTGATTAGGAGATGTATGTTCTAATCATGTATGTTGTTGATGTTTTCTTAAGTATGAATGAATTGTGGTGATTTTATGTTGTGTTACTTATAATGGTTATCTTTAAAATGCCATGTTAATCAAACTTAAAAATGGGAAAACACTTAACTCACAACACACCTTTCAAATATAATGCCTACTGGCGGCGGTCCCTTATCAAAGTGGCAGTCCCTTATTGATAAGGACCATCCACTTGTTTACGGAACCGTGCCCAGCAGTGCTTAAAACTTGACTCTTGCATGCCTGTTTCTTCTCTTTTCACATCCTTTCTTTCTAATCTATCATATCCTTCTATTTCTCCTCTTCTCAATCCTCTATATTCATCTATATATGTGTAAGTACGTTGTCTTCTAACTTGCTTTTGTAGCACAACGCCATAGCTCGATTCCCCGGTGCCCTCATCAAGGGGGAGCACTAGCAAGGGGCAGCTTCTATATATCATTGACTTCTTTCTCTCTAGACCTCGACGAAGACTTTTTGATTCAACAAAAAGGGTGAGAAGTGCACGAAAACTCATTAAAAATTTATCACCATGTAAATTTACCTAACATGAGTTTTGTAATCATCAAAAAAGGGGAGCTTGTTAATACAAATAATGTGAAAAACGTTATCTGCATTATTTGGTCTCTACATGTTTTCATAATCACAAAATATAAAAATAAGATACGTAAACTTATGGTTAATAAGTTTTTGATCGAGATAACTCGTTTACTCAACGTATTATCTACAACATCACTTCATGTTCGAACAAACTGTATACTGATACTAGTAAAGTGATCAAAGAGTTTATTTTTACAAAACTTTACATTTTTATGTATGACAAAACATTTTCACAAAAAGTATTTTTGTGTTTTTAAACGAGATGTATTATTAAAAAAATAAATTCAACTTCAAATGTAGTAACAGCCATATTTATCGCCGAAAACAGTAAAGTTTTCACTAGATAAACTTTCACCATGTCAGGAAAAAAAGAGGAGCGTCTGTCGGGACTGTCCTTTAAATCAACTGACGGTCCCTTAGTGATAAAGGACCGTCACATGTTTATGGGACCGCCCACTCCTTTCCTGGCGCCTATAAATACAGAACTGTTCCCTTTCAGAAAACTAAGCCTCTTAGCACAAAAACTTTTTGATTCTTTCTTTCTTCGTCTTTGATCACTATAACATGTCGGTATGTGTCTATAAGTGATTCTCATATCCTCTACATCAAAGTGCAAGAGATGAACAATCGAAGTCATCAAGAATTGATGTGTTATTGAGTCCAAACACAAGCGTAATAAGTGTTACAATTCTTTCCTTCCTCCAACTCTCTCATTTGCAAATATTGTAATATTGTGAATCCGACTTGTGTGTAAGTCGTGACTAGATGTGTTAGAGTGAACTTGGACAAAGCTGATAGTCCAGGAAGTGTTGTATCTAGATTAGACTTTGTAATAGTTGTGTTTTGTTGTGTGAAGGCTAGAACTTAGTGGAGTTCTAGTGTGAAGCTTAGGACTTAGTGAAGTCCATGTGTGAAGGCTTAAATCGGGTGAAGGTTCAAGTGAACAAGAGTGCTCGTTCGTGTGAAGACTTGGATTGTGTGTCAATCCAAGATGGACAAGAGTGCTTGTTCGTGTAGCCACGTGGGCTTTGGTGTAGATTGGTTCTAGCTAGGATTAGAACTCGACATTCCGCTTAGTGTCGTTAAATTTGGTGTAAGCTTATGTACGGATTGCTCTGCCTGAAGGAGTGTGTTGACATAGTGATTGAAAACTCTCAAGTGTGTTACTCGGGGAGTGGAGTAAGATGAAGAGTGAGCTTCATGCTGAACCACTATAAATCTCGGCGTCTCCTTTGGTTGTGTTCTTTCTTCTACTATTTCCTTTACACAATTTATGTTTATGCATCTAGTTAACTTGATATCACATAACTAGCAAATCGAGCAACTTTGCAATAAAAACATAAACGGACCTACCAAAGTGAAAACCGATTTTAATAAGCAATAATAAACAGTGAAACTATTCAACCCCCCCCCCTCCACTTCTAGTTCCTACATTGGAAATTCACGTATTATGCGATTATGAATACTCGATGTTGAGTTACTTGAAACTATAAGTAACCTTTGATTTTCTCAACCCATAATCATCTTTGTTAATTCTTTTATTCCTTAATAACAAGATGATTAAGCCATAATCACTCCTTTGATTACTCTCTACACCAAACTAATCATCCAACCATTTCAAATTCCTTCCAAATCTTATCCCCAACATTCCCTAATATTCCTTATACTTTCATGTACATCTTGCCCCCTACATTCCCACACCAAATCTTCCAAATGTTCTCTTTACTACATTCCAATCCAACCACTAAGATTTCACCACCTCATCATCTTCTTCATCCAACCCTTTATTACAAAATAAATAAACCTTCCTCTCAAAACACCTCACCTCTCATCTCCAACATTCAAAATTTAAAGTTTGAATCCAAGCCAAAGGCTCCCCGTCACTTCAACATCACATCATTCCAACTCACTCCCTCATACACTCTTAGCCTCATTTTAAATTTAAAATACACACACTTCCCTCACAACCCTTTCCTTCCCTCACACACTAGCCACCTCATTTCATCACATGCTTATTTCAAATTTGTATCTCTCGCATAGACTCCTCATCACATCCATTTCATATCCTATCCAACTCACTCTTACACACATACAACTCACTCACTCATATACAACCTCTCTCACTCTCTTAGTTCAAATTTGAATTCTCTCTTAGGCTCCCCATCACATCCATATCACATCTAATCCAACTTTTACCTTTAATTCATCACATAGGGAATTCTCTATCTCTCTCATACTCCAACAAGTAATTTCAAATTTGAATTTCAAACCAAGGCTTCCTTCCATCACGTCAATCCAACTCATCCAAACGCATCTCAACCCTTCATCTCTCCTTTCTCTCGAAGCATAGGATATTCCCTTGAATATTCTCTTAACCCAACCATGCTTACTCATCCAACTCAACCATGGTTCTCTCCTAACCCAACCTTACTTTCTCACACATTTGAGTTTCAAATTCAAATTCTTCCATCTCTCTATCTCTAACATACACACTTCCTTTCCAAGAAAAGGAATATATAATGGCGTATTCTTTCTCTCTTTTCTATGCCATGTGAGGAATACCCAAACTACCCTTATCCAATTATCCCTTTTATTATTCTCTCTTTGATAATTGGTTTTCACTTAAACACTTCACAAATGATTTTTACAAAATGGCTATTTGAGTTGGTAGACCTTGAGGTTGAATAATGTGTGAAGTAAAATTGGAGAGTTAGCAAGGTTGGGTATTTAAAAGACCAAAACTCAAATGAGAAAAAGTACCAGGTCACCTGGCGTGCTACTGGCGTTTCGACATGCCAGCGATGCGCCATGCTCGGTAAACCTTTTCTCAATTTGAGTTTTGGCCTATAAATACCCCACCTTTGCTCTTGTATTCCTCAACCCTTGCCATTATTCTTTCTCTCTAATTTCTTTTCTCTCAATCTTTTGATTCTCTCTTGTATTCTTAATCTTTCACATAACATCTTTGAAAGAACACATATTCTTGCAAGGTAAGAATCACAAGAACCTAATACACTCTTGTGATTATGTCGAGGGTCTTCTTCTCTATACCCTTTCTATTACAATCGAGTCTTTAGGTTAGTTGAACAATAAAACATTTATTCATTTGACTTGGTTGTAAGGGAAGTCTTGTGTCGTGGTGACCAAGCCTAGATCATTGGGGATCTAGTTGGGGTTTGATACTTCTGGTGGTAAGTCTTTGTGTTCTTTGTGGTCTTAGTGGAAGTCGAATCACAAGATTCTTTTGGGTGGTTTCCGAGGGCAGAATACCGTTGGGAGTAGCTCTTCTTTGTGAGTGCTGATCTTAGTGCATATCGGTGGAGTGAAGTTGTAAAGGTTTATAGTCCACCAAAATGATTATACTTAGTGAATAGTATAATGACGTGGATTCGAATTTCACAACTGGACGTACAGATGGTATAAACCCCCCATCCCGAACCAGTATATATATCCTGGTATCACTTATTTGCTTTATATACTTTGGATCGTGATTGTGTTAGTGGTTGTTTTTGTATAAACCACTTGGTGCTCTTTGAGGCTTAAAGGTTTTAAACATCTAAAAAGCCTAAGAGATCGTATTCACCCCTCCCCCCTCTACGGTTCTACATATTGTTATATTAGTGGGATTATATATTTATATAGTTCTTCGAGAACTGTCGGCTGAATACATTTAAGTAGTGGCCTCGCATAAACACTATAGCATACTTTATATTAATATATGTTGTTTACATAGACACTTTCGGCAAATGATATTGGAGGTCTGGAGTTCATATTTTTGAAAACCGTCTTGGTAAAATATTGAACATTTTTTTAAACTAGTTTGGTGTACATTTGTGGAAACTATTTCATAGTTAAGCATTTATTATCATGCTTTTCAGGTGATCAGGTGAAAGTGGAACCTTATGTGATGCATTTCAGGGATCTCATATTAGTCAAGTGTCGGACTAAAAACAATTAATATTTTTAAAACTTTTGTATTAAGACAATGATGTTTTTATCTCTTCAGAATCTGAAATTAACGGTGTAATTGTTGGGATTACTTTTATATTACCATGTTGTGGTATTGTTCTACTATCTTTTGCGATATATATTGATTTTCGTCGTACCTCGTGTTTCCACCATTCGGCAAGGTGTGACTGTCGTTAAAAGATCTTGTTTTTTTTTTCCATAAAAGCAGATCTGGTTAACTCTTATCCTCTCAAACGCTTATCCTCATACCACCAAACTCACCACCACCACCTGGTTTTGTAGCTTATGCAGATGGAGCAATATGAAGCTTTCAAGTATCTCTGTGGAGCAGGAGATATAGTGCTAAGAAAATCATATAAACCTCATTATTGTGGTAAACTTTACTATGCATGTCCTCATTTAATGGTGAACAATCAGAAGTTTTTTATTTGTGTAATATATAAATAATTTAGTTGTTAAAAAACATTTGTTATGATTTCCTTACTCTGTAACAGCTAACAAAACAAGAATATAGATGTGGATATTTTACATTAAAGGATAATCTAGATCTCCGGCTCCGTATAAGTTATTCTCCTAGTCCTTTAACACCTCAAATTCTTCTTTGGGACCTTCAACACATCCAAGTTCTTCTCTAAGACTTTCTAGATCTGCACCAACAGAGTGCTCAAATTACAAGGCCTTGACTGTAAAGATAAAGATGTTGGAGGCAAGACTAGAAATGAAAAAGGCATCCCGAGGACCACACATGTCAATCAGCTGCAATACTTCATGAGCTTTTAAATCACATGAAAAACCTTCGTGTGGACTAGTTTTTCATTTAGTCATCGTAAAAATTTGTACTTAACTTTCTGCTGTTTTCCGAATAAACTAAATGCAGATTGTTGATTTGAATGTGTTAACTAATGTTTAAATGTTTATCAATTTGGAATGTAATTGGTATGTTTTAGTTATGCTTCTGGTGTATCGAAGAGTGGTTCGAATCGGATATAATTGTAATGTATATTCCCATTAGAATGAGTTCAGTTAACACATATAATTTGAGTGATTTTATCGTTTATAATTTATATGGTTAAAATATAAGCTTTGGCAGGCTCGGGCTTGGCTCGGCTCGTTCCATCCCTAGTTTCATCCTCTAGTATAAAAATTAATTTAAATCATTTTTAATTAATTTAATTTTTTTTTATTTAATTTAAATTATGTTTAATTTTATTAAATCATTTTTATTTAATTTAAATCATTTATAGGCAATTTAGATCATTTTTAATTAATTTAAATCATTTTCAAATTCTTTTTAACTAATTTTAATTATTTATAAATCATTTAAATCATTTTAATTCAATTTTTTTTGGGAGGAACTGTACTCCCCAAAGAGTTGGCGGAAAAAAATTGAAGGAAACAATTAGCCAAAATGAAAAATTGTGGGAAAGATAAAATTGGGTCAACCTTTTAGCGGGGACATATCCTGCCAAAGGTTTTCGTTGAAAATTTTATTCACTTTATTTCCCATCAAAGTGTAAACTTGGATGGATTTTTTATCGTTTAGTGGCTTTTGGTGAGAACATGTGACTCCTCACCCGTCCTCCTTATTGTAGCAGTGAATCTCAAACCTTTTCACTTTCAGAAATTTTCCTAGTTTTCTGAACACGACATATATTCCATTCATCAACTCCTGGTCAAACTATCCAACGAAGTAGGCAATACCAATTTGTATTATAACTCACTACTTATATGTCTCGTGCACGCACGGAATTTACACATAAATCAAATTTATTTTAAAATTCTAGTTTACTATATTGATATATAAGAATTTGCCGGTGAAAATTGTAGTATAATTACAACTAATAAATATGCATTAGTTTTAAATTATACGAGATTGGCGCTGGCCCGGCGCGTTGCGGCCGGGCGTCGTTTTATCGCGTTGGTTATTGGACGGTAATTTTCTACTATACCAATAACGCGTTGGTTATTGGACGGTAATTTTCTACTATACCAATAACCCCATCGTCGCCGGCCTAAAATCAAGGTAATGGCACCCAAAACACTTTCAGTCACTACAAAAAACATTGAAACACATATGGGTAAACGTGAAATGTATTTCATTGAAAAGTTTTGCAAAAATTACGTCGACACATAAAAATCCTGTATCACATCAATTACAGCCAATATTTCAATAATGTAATCCTATATAAATTACAACTTTAACTTGTTGCATAATTCATAAGTTGATGCCTTCATGTTCTATGCCCAACAATTACTAAATAATATTATACACAATTCAATCCGTCATCGTTTCATCCGGGCTTTTCCCGCCTTTTTTTGGTGATCCAAAGCCATGAGACCTGCTATGTGAATTGTGATTCAAATGGAGTCCTCTTGGATCTTTACTTGTGGGCCTGTCTAAATCTGTCTTGAGTCTTGATAGTAAACTTCAGCTCCACACTGTAATCATTTGCTTTTCTTATTAGGAATGTAGACTATCGATATTATCATTTATAGCTTACCTGAACTTGTTTCATACCAAGATTTTTTGTATCAATAACCACTATTTATGGTCCTTCAAAATTTGTTGCAGCCCTATGCAGATATGAAACTTGTAGCAGACTCGAGGGAAGAAGCAATGAGGCCTCCCAAACGCATCAAAAAATCACGGTAGGTGCGTCAACTTTTCACATTGGCTGTTTCATTCTCAAAGAAATTTACATGTCCCTGGTATGCAAATCAAAAAACATATATACAAAGATTCTCTTTTATGTTAGTTAAGGGGCATTTGGTTTGCACCAAGGAATCACTGGGGGAGTATGCGTATGGGTTTGAGATGGCAGGGGAATGACCGAATGATAATGTGTCTGGATCATAACCCCCAACCGTGTAAAGTGTGTATGGTAGATGCCTAATTTTATGGGTATCAAATCCATATCCTTAAAAACAAACATGATCCCAAACTGGCCCATTTCATCATAACTAAATAACTCCCAAATATTAGTAGATTTCAAATGATGTGTGGTTATTATACTCTACTGACTGCTCTTTTCTAACATTTTAACTACAGGATCCTGTTAGGAGTGGACATCACCTGTTACGGCGACTTTGATTATGGATTTGAAGCCATCATATTCATCAGTATATATACTACTATCCTACAAACCACTCAAAGTGAAAGGTTAATGAACTTTTGTTTTCCAAGAACGAACCAAAAACCAATTTTGTATTTCACATAAGAAGACTTGTACAAAATCCAATCAACCAACCTGGAGGAGGACGCTGACCGCGACCCATTGCTGTTAGATCTGCATTCACTTTCTAGCCGGCCTTGTGATATATGGCAATAAGTTTTTTAGCAAACCTGGTATATGCTGCAGTAAAGAAAGTGTAGGTTGCTTAGGCCTCAGCTCTCCCTGTTCAACCGATCTAATGAACATAATCTTCAAGTGAACCTGGGAAATCATAACTGCTCACATATTTCACGTCCTTTTACATCTGCAAATAATTAATAAACATATCAGCAATGTGAATGTATAAAATGATTATCCTGGAAAATTATAACATCATTTAAGTGAATCGGGAAATCATAACTGATCCTATATTTGTGCAGTTAGAGGCATCTGAAAGTACAACGTGCGATACTCCAGTTGTTTTGTGAGGAGGCGAAATTGCAAGAAATAAGGCTCAGATTTATGAATATTTGCAACAGTACCATACTGCCGACATGGCTGCAACCAAACTGAAGCGAACATAACAAACCATTAGTAATGTTCTGTCTAGTCAACTCTGTAAACTGAGTGACTTGCAATGATGATAACCTGCCTTTTCGTAACAAATAGCCTCACACTTCCTGCAGAATTCAACACATAAATTAACTAATCAACCTCAAATAAAAATACCATGTTAAGATCAGTGGATAAATAGAAGTGAACAGTAGTAACTTAAAACTTATAACATCTTTCTCCGAGCGTTCATTCTTCCTTTTCCTCTTCCTCTGACATAACAATCGGACCTTTTCTTAACTCCTACTGAAAGTGTCTGTTTCTTCGAATCGCAATGGAGTCTGCGAAAAAAAATGTCAAAATGAAACGACGTGAGTGTAACACATAGCAGGTTTCTGTCTTAAACCGTGGTGCACAATAAAAAGAAATGCTGGAAACGTAGAATAAAGACGAAAGCGTTTACACTTTTAAGTCGCGAATTCGGAGCCGAAAAACCAAACGACAAAATCTCTGGTGCAATTGCAATCGGTCCACTTGAAAAGAATGTTGGCATAGATGGAACAGGCTTTATGTTTACAGCGGATGCGTGCGGTGCCCCAATGGTTCTCTGCATTAACAAATCACATTAATGTGTAATATTAATTTTTTTTTATAGAAATGCTAAAATAATATGATATATAGAAGTATAGAACTGCGGGCACTTACTTTGTAGAGTTAAGGTAGGGAAACATATGAAGAGAATCAGCGAGCCGTCTCGATTAGCCATCCTGGATATCTGTATCTCATGTTTGACTGTTGAGGTTTCTGTCTCGCCTCCAAATATTTGGGATTTACATGAATACTACGACCAGTACCAGGACGCTGAGGCTGTGGCTTGGCTCCAGACGCGGTCAACCTTGATGAGGACCCGTTCCCCAGTGAATGGAAAGCAGTAGTTTATACCCTGTTGAGATCCCTGCTGTTGTTGTTGATACCCTGCAAAAAGTACACAAACCACATGATTAAAAATGGAAAAGTAAAACAATCTGACTATACAATTTTTAAAAAAATGTTACTTTCATGTACATAAAACCTCATAACTGACATGTATCTGCAATTCTTATAATTAAACATGTAATCTTACGGCCTCTCCTAAGCTGTGACAATAAAGTGTATGGTCAAAATTATATTACAAATAAGTAATTAAACAACCTGGCTGAACTACACGCTTGCAGTTGATGTTGCCATTTGATGTGGAACAAAGCACGTTTGGTTGTTCATTCATACCTATAATGACGAAACTATCAATAAGTTTGTATCAGGTGATAAAAAATGTAATTCCTGTTTAAAAGGCAAGGGAAAACTAATATTCATGAGGAGAAGAACAACCTTATAAAGGCATACGCATGCGTTTATTCTTTTGAAGTGAAGTTAAATAATTGGCGTCTACTTGTTTGCTCATACCTATAATGGTAATAATCACCATTAGCTTAATATGAAGCACCCAAAAACCAACAGTTTGTTTAAAAGATACGAAAGAAGTAAAGTTGATGAGGCATTAATTCAACGGATATTCAAATTGCACATTCACGTACATGTAACTACTGCTTGTGTAAAATTACCACGATCCCTCAGCGTATGTTGCGATTTATGCACTGACCTATTCAGATCCATCGAAGTAAAAAAAAAATAATAATAAAAATAAAAAAAATAAAACATGAAGAAAATGCAATCTGAATGGGCGTGAACATAACATGGATAACAAATTTAAATCTTAGAAATACATCAAGCACATCAAACAATCAGAATACGCATATGAAACCAAAGTCATTATACCTTCGAATTAATCTGACTTTCAGCCTGCGCAAAAGTGTAGGTCTCAGCAGCAGCAGCAGCTTTTACTGTTATAATGATCCAAGTGCATTAAAAGTCAAAATAATAAAAGGCTAAGCAATCCTAATGAAGTGTGAATAACGTTTTGTCATGACAAAGGGATATGTGAATCTTAAAATTGTGAGTCATAAGCTTGCAAACACCAAATCGTACCACCTTAACCAAACGTCCCTAAACGCATCAACATGACAGTCCTTTAGTGTATACTCCCATTTCGATTCAATACATCACTCATAGATTTAAGGCAGTTCTAATCCCTTATCATTTATTAGCTTTAAAGGTTTTTTCATGCTTTACCGTTTGTAGCCAAATTGGCTCATTCATAAGCCAATAGTTTTGAACATCGTATATTATGTGAATATCATCAATCTGTGCGGATGTGTGTGTATATGTAATAAGCGTAACCTTATCCAAATGAAAACTCCAAAACAATAAACTGAAACAATGAAATTTATGGTTTTACAATTAATCC
The DNA here is from genome assembly GCA_030686995.1 of Artemisia argyi. Lineage (NCBI taxonomy): Eukaryota > Viridiplantae > Streptophyta > Magnoliopsida > Asterales > Asteraceae > Artemisia > Artemisia argyi. The sequence continues at coordinate 44,022,583 of CM060680.1, forward strand.
GAAATAAATGCTAAGAATTCAGAACTTGCTTGATCCGTGTAAGGCTCCGATATTCAACTGTGCCCCGGAGACTCGGTCGAAGCACGCCCACCCAGTGTGCCTCTTTCACGACATGCTCTGGTCCCGGGTGTCTTCCAGTAGTCTTCTAGTGTTAGAAGTCGTGTCCGTCCCGGACATCTGCAATTTGTTCCTACCTCTTTTCAATCTGCAGCCAAGAAAGACAGACCGTGCCTGCAACATCAATATAATTATATGGCTTCGCGCTGAAGTGGTTACATATACCAAGCTTTATTGCTGCTAACTGATCATTTATTCTAGTGGGGATTATTCCAGGCGAATCTAACAATGCTTACTACCTATGAATTAGAGGCCATACCAATACAAAGACAGCAGCTATGATCATAATAAAGTCAGAAGATTGCTCGAACTGCATTCTCAATTATCCTGTTACTGGTCTTTTTTTAAAGCTAATTCCACATTTTCAAATTTTTTAAAACGAAACCAAAGTTACATAAAAACGTAAACTGAATAAAAAAGGCACATTTCGTACACATGTTAAGCCAGTCGGATTCATAACCAGGAAAATAAGTTGTGAGAAAGTTGGTTACATAAAAAAGATATTGGAAAGAAGCTGGGTATTCTGTTTGCTACTTTCATGTTTCAAATTAAGTTATAATCAGAAAAGTGAATACGCTTCCCATAATGTTCATGTACAAAACAACTTTATTGTATAGGAATTTGTCACCTTAGAATCATTGGCAGAAACACTTGAACTTGTGTCAATCACTTTAGTTTTCGATTCACCCTCACCCTGCAAACAAAAGGTATGACAACTGTCAGATTGGGTCAGCTAATATTTGGGTATTTTTATCGATTTTGACTTTTTTACTGAGAACCTAAGAACCCGGCCCTGTCTGTCTCAACTGTTAAATAAATTACCTGTTAAGAGCCACTTCATTTGATCCCCATTTCATCACCCGTACCCACCCTTCTCATCTCCAAAACCCACACGTTTCAGCCCTCATTACAGAGCCTGTTCAAGCCTGTTTCAGTACCAAAACCCATCTAACTGAGCCCCCAATTCAGCTCCCGTTTCAGCATAAAAACCCACCCACTTCAGCCCCGTAAATACACCCATTTCAGCATCTGTTTTGAGCACCCAAACCTATCCATTTCAGCAAACAAACGCACCCATTTCAGTTCCGTCTTCGCGATCTGTCTGCGAGCTCTTGCTGATGATAGTCTGCAAAATGTACATGCACCATATTATTGAAAACAAAAAAGTAAAATGATTTGAGTATAGAGTATAAGTAAATGTTGGGACCTATTAAAAAAAAATGAGTCAGGATATATTGTGGACCGGCCATATAATTGTAAATGTGTCACTCATTTAACTTCATAATATGAGGCTCAGATTGATTAGTAATCTCAAAAAGTGGATACATCCGCCACGGCTGCAAACCTGATGGTTTGCCCCGCCAAGACACGGACGATCACAGTTTTAATCGATCTTGGTCATATTCATCACAGCCCCTTACAATGAACATTACTATCATTTTCATGTCGCCATGCCTGCAAGCGTAGCAAGCTTGCCCTGCCATAGATAAATGCGTCTATGAGGGTCAGACAGGTTGACAATCGAAGAAAGTGAATACATCCACCATGGCTGCAAATCTAATAATTTGCCCCGCCAACATATGGACGATGACAACTTTAATCGATCTTGGTCATATTCATCACAACCACTGACAATCAAAATTACCATCATTTTCATGTCACCATGGCTGCAAATCCAATACTTTGCCCCGCCATGGCTGCAAATCAGTCCAAGTGTGTAACTGGGCACACATGGTTGATGCAAATGATTTCACCCTTGCTCGGATGCACCCGAGCACATGGCAAACAACTTGTCTTTAAAATCCGGTCTTTTTTCAATTATGTTATTAGATTAAGACGGGGGAACGTCAATCTGTGTAAAACAAAAAACACTATAAGACGTCTCGGATATGTCGCAATCATCAACACTTTTGAAAATGCTTATCTATCTATCCACTTTTAAACAAAAAGCTTAAGTGTTAACTAAAAGGAATGCATAATCTGAAATATTGCCGCAATCATCAACACTTCGCTATTGAAAATGCTTATCTATCTCCCCACTTTTAAACGACTGCTTATTCTAAATAGAAATGATTGTATAAGCAGTTTGATAAGTCATCCTAGATATTTGCAGAACGGTACATGTTAACTAAAAGCAATAAGCATAAGTATAATTAACAACCAATGCCAAAAAACTACGCATCCATCTATCTACCTTTGAGCAACTGCTTATTATGTACTTATTATGCAGTACTGATAAGCAATCCTAAACATCATCAAGACTACTCACACAAAAATCTTAATTCACCATTTTTTTAACAACAATTTCTAACAACAAAATTATAACACAATAAAAATATAAGAAATAAGCAATAAAAACATTAGAAAAATGAGAATCACAAATATTTCATAGTATCATAACAAAAATGAGCTTATTTGACTCGGCTAATATACCAAGTTATAATAAGCTGATAACTTTAAATAAGTAGCAAAAGCGAAAAATAACAAATACGTAACAACACCAACAATCAAAGCTTATCAGCTCACAATTAGACAATAACATAAACCATAATCAATACCTTATTTACCTGATGCTTATTATGCCAAAAAATAGGCACCATAATTAGGCATTACCAAACACCCAAAATTAAACCCACAAATTGCGCATAAATCACAGCATCGTTATCCTTTCCGACATCAGAAACCCCCAAAATTAAAAACTCCCAAATTGAAACCCTAACTAAATATTTAAGGCTATCACTATTACCGTGGTTTGTGCGCATAAATCACGGCATCGTTATCCTTTCCGACATCAGAAACCCCCAAAATTAAAAACCCCTAAATTGAAACCCTAACTACATATTTAAGGCTATCACTATTACCGTGGTTTGAGAGGAGTGGATGTGGATTCTGGGTTAAGAAACCCTAGGATGCGCCTTTTGATTATAATTATAATCGATCTATCAGTGGACTGGGCAAAACCGGAAGAAAAATGGACCAAAGTTACCAGGCCAAAGGAGCCCAGCACCTGGATCATTTTTTGGCGGGAAAAATGCTACAGGGTAGCTACAGAGGGAAACGGCAGCGTTTTCATCATGTTTTAAATAAACTTATAATATTAATATCAATTAATATTTTGTAAAAAAATTTATTGGATAAAAATTTAACTTTATGTAACTGACATAGATGTTTATGTTGAAGTTGATGTTGTTGTTTAACTTTAATCATTGTTATCAAGTTGTAAAAAATGTGCGAGTTTAGTGGCACATAATGAGCGTTGATGAAGTTAAAGTATACTCCATAAAATTTTTTAAAAATGTGTTTTCGGATATCCGTATATAAATTTTAAATAATAATTACATGAGTCGTTGTTATAAGTACAATCATGTATATTTATTTTCATATCAGAGTAACTCGTGTTTACCATTTAAAATTTATGTTACCATTAATAATAATTTGGCCGTATTTAATATTGAAACTCGTGTACGCATAGATTAAACTTTTAAAAAGGATAATATGAGTCCTTATTTAATGTATATATATATATATATATATATATATATATATATATATATATATATATATATATATATATATATATATATATATATATCTGTGTGTGTGTGTATGTGTGTGTGTATTTTAATAGATAAAAGTTTAAAAATATTTATTTTAAAAATATTTAACTTATATTAAAACTAATTCGTATATTTACAAAATTTTGTAATTTTAATGGATGAATCTCAAACTAATAATAATACTAATACTCATGTAATTAAAAATAATTTCACATTATAAAGTATAAGGGGTATAAATTATATGGTGTTACTTGTTTATTATCTAAAGTTATTTAAAAAAATGAGACTTATAATTTTTCACTTAACTCTATATAATATTTTTAAAATTCAACCACTAAGTTTTATTAATTTACTCATTTTTTTAAGTTTTTGTTTTCATAAATTTGACAGATATATTTTCATTTGTTTTTTTTTTTCTAAACCAAATTCTCCAACAAATTTATTAATATTTGACCAAAATCAATTCAATTTTGACATTTTATTAATCAATTATATTGATTGATTTCGCCTATGTGTCAAAATCAAGCTCTCCTCGTTTCATTTTTTTTTTCAATAATAATGATTTACAAAACCACTCCAAAATGTAATTCTTTTATTATATTAAAGATATTCAAATTTGGTACTAGCCAATAGTGAAACTCTGCTAACTAACTTATATGATTCATAAAAAAAGGGAAAATATTTTATAAAATTATTATACTTGTCATTATTTTTTTTTAGTATTGAACAATTTTTTTCCTTATATGGGTATTAATTTTTAAAATTCGGTCTTTTTAAAGTATTTTGTGACATTTTTGCCCCTCACAGCTATTAGGAGTTTGAATAATTTGAAGGGCAATAATGTCACAAAGTATCTTAAAAAGACCGAATTTGAAAGGTTAGTACCCGTACAAAAAAAAAAATTTCATACCCAGAAAAAGAAATAGTTCCAAATATGATACGTTTATAAAACATTTGCCCTAAAAAAAGTGTAACTTTTTATGTCATTAACACTGTGTTCTCGAGATAACTTTAGAAGAGAAAGGAACATAAAGTGGCAGAAACTGAAAAAGTTTTGTGTTCTTGAGATTTTTATAGAGGGAAAATTAACAAAAAATGCATCATATTTGACACTTTTTACCGTTGTGTGTACTCATCTTTTTTTCCCCCTAAAGTATCACTAAACTTTGTAATTTGGTACATTATGTGTACCCGGTGACCTGATATCCAGTTAGCCGGTTGCTACTATATTTTTGATAAAAAAAAAAAACGCCACGTGGAATTTATTATATCCAACTAGGATATTCATGAGTAATATTAACCACTGCAGAAAACAACCATGCACCACCACCAAAACCACCATAACCACCATCATCTCCCACCCACTCTACCATCACCACCACCACCACAAACACCTCAACCACCAACTCCACCACCACCACCCATGAGTCCAACCAACACATGGACAACCTCCACCACCACCACAACCACTTCCACCCCACTGCCACCACCATCCTTCTTTCACATGGGATTTCTGGGACCCTTTTATCCCATCTTCAACAAGGTCAGCTACAGTTGAAGATCATGAAGAAGAATCATGGGAGGAGATTTCTACCACCATTGCTTCTGAAACAACTGCGCCGCCAACTGGAGGGTCAAGTATGACGGCGCCGCCAAAACCCTCGCCAATAACTATACCAAACAATAACTATACCTCATCTTTATTAGTTTTTATCTTTATTAACCTTTAATCTTTATCAAAACAAAACCCTTGAAGAATGACTATGTACGATTTGTTAGTCAGTAAATCGACAAAGATGGTTGATGAGGGTGGTGATATGCACTGCTGTGGAGACGCGTATGGGGTTGCAGTGGTGGTGTGACGGCGCGTGAGTCACATCAACATGAAGGAAATGATGAATAGTTTATAGTGGTGGTGGCGGTGTATATTAATGCAAGGTGGTGGTGGTGTATTTGGCTAGAATTTGGCCAGAAATGATGAGTGTAGGTGAGGTGTGGGTGTCGGCCGAGAAGAAGAGAGAAATGATGAGTGTGGGTAATGGTGGATTAGGGATTTTTTGGGAATAATATATTAAGTTAGGGGAAAATGGAAAAAAAAATAAAGGGAAAATTATCTAAAAAAGCATCATACTTGACACTTTTTACCATTGTGTGTACGTAGGACGAGCTGAGTTGGCAAGCAACCGGCTCCACGTAGGACGAGCCCGGTTATCATGTCACCGGGTACACACAATGTACCAAATTACAAAGTTTAGTGATACTTTAAAAAGAAAAGAAAAAAAGATGAGTACACACAATGGTAAAAAGTGTCAAATATGATGCTTTTTTAGATAATTTTCCCTTTTATAGAAGAGAAAGGGAATGGACGGAAATAGGAGGGACATCTGAGGTATTTTTTCACAAAAACCTTCCTCCCAATTTTGGGCGGATTAGGTGTAACGTCGCGTAAAAATTCCTTATTTGTTAACAGACCTAAGTACTACTCCCTCTATCTCATATTTATGGATGTCTCAAATTAATTGTTCATTTTCCATTTTTAGTAAGAAAAAAAGAATTTAGTGTGAGAATATTCTATTTGAGTGGATGAGAATTATAGTGACCCTACTTTTATTAAAATTTGTAATTCTTGTCTCCTTACAATAATTTTGAGACGGAGGGAGTAATTTTCTACTTAAACGGACCCTTAATATATTTTCTTTGGGCCTTATAATAATTCTTAGCCCAAGTAACAAATCCAAAACAAAAAAATCATTTAACAAAAACGTCCCAACACACTTTTACTTTGGCTCAACCATTTAAAATTTCGACACACAAGATATAAAATAAATTACCCAACTCGATTTAGCTCACAACATAGAATCAATAATGACAATTTAATTCATTTTATACGAACGTTTTATAGAAAAATAAACGTTAAAGTTTGGTCGTGTTCACCATTCTCTAACATTTTTGTTGTGTGTCAACTAATTTTTCAAACGTAAATATTTTTGTTATTAAGAAACATGTGTGTTTCCCAAATGTTACAAAACTCAAATGTCCTTTTTCTTTTTGTTTTCTGTCACACGAAGCTAAAACCAAAAGACCCTTTGAAGTAAAATAACTAGTCGATCTATATGTATATTTTTCTGTTGTTTATAATGAAATACCACATAACTTAACATATGTTACTTCTCTTTCTTTTGGGTCTTCTGTTTACGCAAGACCAAACGAACTAGACCCTTTTAAAATATATATGTAATCGATCAATCATGAACCAACTTGGCAAATGGAAATTATTCTCTGACAAGTTATCCTATCCCTCAATAATTCACCAACTTGTGGAATATACAAAGTTAAATATATACTCCCTCGTTCACAGTAGCATGCACGCACAATTATAACATTTAGCAAAATAATTCTAAGTCTTTTGGAGACCTACTGTGATCGAGAAGATAGGGGCCAGAAAGTTAGAGCTTTGGTCACGGCCTAGTAAAGGCAAGTTTGGCTCACGAGGCTTTGTTGGGTTGTTGAACGGGTTGTACCATTTCTAGTCCATACGTCGTTGTTTTCACCCACCATCCGTGGTGTCGTAAGTCACCTAGCACTCTCACTTATCTATTTTCATTATATGATTTCACCATATATCTCGATTCAACTAGGATAAGCTTTCCATCTCGTTATATGTTCTATCATATCTATTTTTCTTAAACATTGTGGCATTTTAATTCGCGGTGTGGCTAAGATTGAAGTAGTATCAATATTAGTAACATATATCAATGTACAAACTATTTTTGTAACACATTACTAAGTGTCCAGTACTATATCGAAAAATATACTCAAGTTATATTCCTAACAGAATGGTCTAAGTCCCTTAGGATCGAGCCTGTAATTTAAAATCTAAACACATAACATAGCGAAATAAGAGCCTAACTCAATTCTCCATAAACTATAATAATGAACTGTACAAATTAGACAACTTGATAAGCTTGTTTGCACACTTTTTACAAGCCAAAGCTTAGCGCGTTTGAACCAGTTTTTAAATACTTAAAATTAACTAAATGGGCCTTAAACCCCATTAAGCTAAAATAAGCTCTTTTAAGCCATATAAGCTGTCATATTAGCTCCTATAAGCTACTGGAAATATATTTAGTAAACAAAAATGTTAAACTTTGAAAAACGTGACTTTTGGACTAATTTTGCAAAATATACGAAAGTTGGGTATAAAATGTAACTTTTTGGAACTTAAGGGTATAAACTGTCAAATCTGAACTTTAAGGACATAAACTGATTTTATATATAATTTTGGGTGAAATATGTAATATTTGATAAGTTTAGACCTAGAATGTAAATATATATTGATTTTGGACTAAAATTTATCTCCGTCTCATATTAAGTGCCCACTTTCATAATGCACAAACTTTAGGAGATTCCACTAACTAAACTCTCCACCAATCAAATATTTCTTTTACCCACTAAACTCTCATCTTATTTGTTGAAAGGTACAAGTGGACACTTAATTTGAGACAACCAAAAATTCTATTGTGAATACTTAATATGGAACGAAGGGAGTAACATATTTAACTTTTGGGTAAAAATGATATAACTTAAGAGTCATTAAAAAAGCTCAACTACATCTTGACTAATTTATATTTTGATGACTTATAATATAATAACCTATATAAACTTTATATTTAAATGACAATATATATACTAATATATATAACGTAATTTTATAAACATATAACGTAATATTGAAACGTATAACTAAGGCTATTTTTGATATCGAAACAGAAATGTTTATTCTTACAAAACTCATTGATTCATTTACTTACTATAATTTATCACTGGCAAATGTTTGATAAATTATATACGTATTACTATTTAAAAAGATAGCGTAGACGATAACAATATATTATACTTATAAACAAGTTATACAGTATATAATTTCGTTTTTTGAACTTTAAACATTTCACCACGCAAGCCACCTTTGCCACAAAAACTATTTGTCACTCGACACTGTTTTAAATCATTATTCGCGATAAGTCAGGCTTAAGCTATCGAAATCTTAAACATTCTTATTATTCAGGTCGTCTGTTGAAGACATTCTTATTATACGTTTGGTACTACGTTATTCTAGCAACCATAACACTAAGGTGAGTCGTAGCCCCTACTTTTTAATACTTGTTTTAAATTCTTTTGGGGAGATACATGCTCAAATACTTGCTTTGATACTCAAAAAATTTATACTCTTATGCTACGCTAAGCTTTTGATACTTTTAGTGTAATTGCGATGTGCCTTAATGTGTTACACTTATTCGATACTTGATTCTTAGCAACTGTTTAAGTCATGGATGGAGCCAATGGAGAGGTATTGATAGTACTATCGGGCTGACGCCCCCACCCTTGGTCCCCTGATTCTTGGCCATGGGTGAATATTATCCAGCACTTTTGTGAAACTTACTGATACTTGTCATGGGGTTCAGTTGGCTGTTATACTTTACATTAAGCGTGCATATATTGTATACGCAAATGTTGTAATCATGCTATACTTTAGCAGTGGGTTGTAAACACACAGGTTGCAAGTCTTGTATGGACGGGATTTGCAACTAAGTGGATTTACAATGCCTTTGCTGTGGAAACATTCTTTGAAACACACATGACTTGCTTATACTATATTTTGGCAGTGGATTGTAAACACACAGGTTACAAGTCTTGTATAGGTGGGGTTCGTAACTGAGTGGATTTGCAAGGCCTTTGCTATGAAAACATTCTCTAAAGCCTTTGCAATTGTTTTAAAACAAACTCTATGAACTCACCAACCTTTGTGTTGGCACTTTTAGCATGTTTATGTCAGGTTAGTAAGGCTATAGCAGGTGCACGAATCATGACTATTTGATATTTGCTTTCAAGACTTATGCTTTTGTCGTTTATCATTCGATATGCTTAAAAAAAACTTATGTATTATCATACTATGGGACCTCTTGTTATAACTCTGATTTAAATACTTCAAATGGTAACTTTTCAAAACGTCTCACTTAGAGGTTGTTTTCTGTATCTTGTACTTTGTACATTTAAGTAGCACCCCAATGACACTATCGTTTCGCTGCGATATTCTGGGGGTGTTACATTAGGAAGGAAATCTCAAAAAAGATTCATATTGACTAGATTACGAGAAAAATTCAAATGCATACTCTTATTTTGGTGCATACCGAATGATAAACGGACAAAAATGTAAGACAACAGATGAAACGTATGAAAACATACGTTAACAGGCGAAAACGTAAGAAAGTCGACGAAAAACGTATGAAAACGGATGAAAGTATATGAAAACGGGCGAAAACGTACGAAAACAGACAAAAACGTATGATAACGGACGAAAATGTATGAAAGCGAAAAAAACCATGTATTAAGAAAAAACGTTTATTAGAAAAAAGACATAATAATAATAATAATAATAATAATAATAATAATAATAATAATAATAATAATAATAATAATAATAATAATTTAGAACAAAGAAAGACAAAAGAAAAAAGAAAGACAAAAGAAAAAATAATAATAATAAAGAAAGAAAGGAAAAATGAATAATAAAAAAGACAAAAAGATAAAGAAAAAAAAACGTTGACTTGGATTTTCATATTTAATCTTAGGTTAATCTCCACCTTTAAATCAAACTAAATGGATGGTAGAGATTTTTCTCGCACCAAAATAAGGATATGCAAACTAAAGTAACTCTAAGGTGCAGTTGGTTCGAGTATTTCATGGGAAATTGAATGATAGATTGTTAAAAAAAAAATTGTTTGGTTGATTTTCATACCACTGACACGTTTCTAACGGTTACATTTGACCCACTTTTTCATTCCACCACAATTTGGTAGCTTTTTGGTGGGTTTCACAAAAATGGACCAATAAAAAAAAATAAAAAAAAAGTAAAAAATTTGATGGTTTTATTTTAGCCTCAAATTATTTATCTATTTATTTATTTATTTTTATTTTAAAAATATATATAAAATAAATTTATCACTCATTTATTTTTTTCTCTTCTCATTTAATTCAAACCTATACTTAAATTCAAATTCTTTCAAACTTTTCCCAAATCCAAATCTAATTCAATCCCACTTACAAACCAAACGGGCCCTAAAACTTTTAGACCTATCAACAAGTTTCAATAAACGAAACCAAGAAAGCAGCTAATTCAATTTAATATAAAGAATACCCATATTCACATATGCAACCAATTCAATTTATTATCCACGGTCCCATTAATTTCATTATCCAATCATCATTTGACAGCAAAGTTCACATGCGTTTAATTCATACCATTCGGCAACAAGGACGAAACGAAAGCGCCAATTCAAATTAAGCAACCAACCTTATTGTTTTTATTTTATGAACAACCGGTATAAGTTATGTCTGTCAAACAAAGATTATTTGAGAAATATTAGGAGATGGTCAATTTTGCTTTTGATGCCATATTAAAAATATAACTGGCTTGCTTTCTCATTAATAGATAATTACAACTAGGTGGATTAGCCGCGCGTTGCCGCGGGGTGTTTTGCCAAAGTAATCGTTAAAAAAAAAAAAAAAAAAAAAAAAAAAAAAAAAAAAAAATTAACGGTCGTTGCTACAGTAACTAACGACCGTTAGTACTGTAGCTACCCGGTGTTACTGTAGCAGCTGACCGAAATTACTGTAGCGCCTCTCACCTGGCAACTGTAGCTGCAAAGCTGGGCAGCAAAGGGGGGCTGCCCAGCCTGCTAAATGTATAATAGGGATAATATATAATCTCTTCGGAATATTCTAGATAAAACATAAACAAGTCCATAATCAATATGAAAGCTAACGTCTAACACAAACTAGGCGTCACAAACATCAAATCCAAGCTTTCCTTATGCATGTCGTGGATGCACTATGTGAGAAGTAAGGAACAACGATGTTTGTTAACAATACTAGCAATGGCTTTGTAGTTGTCTTGTTGTATATGTCTATATGATGCAGAATGCCTTTCATGTATTGATTACATAGTGCAGAAAAGTCCAAAATTTGGGATGGTAGAGTAGGGCCTGCCAGCGAGTCCAACATTCTATTCAAACACATGAGTTTAAAGACGGCTATTGAGGAAATAACGACTTAAACCAGTCAACAGTAGCTGAGGAACACATTTTAGTATATACAAAGTCAGGTGCATCATAAATTTCATTTGAATTGTATTTATTCTAGTTATATATACCAGCTTAAGGGTATGTTTGTGGAAAATATGGAACTGCAGATTGTGGTGGAGATGGTGCTGGAAATTACATAAAGAGATTATTTTTATAAGCTACATGAAGTAATCTTTAGTTTTAAGAGATTATTGATTTTTTTATTTTTATTTTATAATCCTTTATAAGTTATGTCTGCCAAACAAAGATTATTTTTTAAGTAGCTTATTTTTTAAAAAAATAAGCATAATCTTTCAACAATCTTGTTTGCCAAACATAGCCTTAGTATAAATTATCATCAAACTTTATAGTAAATTAGTAATGTTGTCTGTGAAATACTCATTAAGTGGTTGAGGTTTTTTTTTTATTTGATTTTTTTGTGAGAGAGAGAGAGAGAGAGAGAGGGGCAATATATATAACAACAAGAAAATCAAATTACAAACAAATTCATCCACTATATGAACAAAATGATTAAAATAAAGGACCCTAAAAAACAAAACATTAGTAAAACTCCCTGCAAACTGAAGACACAAATACCACAAGACCATGACCCATAATTCAAACATGAGGTATGTTACATCGATAAAAAAATATCCACAAAATGAGGTGTCATGATATGATTAGTGTATTTTTTAATAGTTTCTCCCTCTTCTCTCTAATTAAACTAACCACATATTAGCACCTCATTTTGTGGATGTAGTATTTCTCTTCAAACATATACCACTATCTCACTAAGAACCTAGTCTACTAGAATACTACTAATCTGGCACAAAAGAACCAACAATAAAATTACACAATGCAACTGGTATAGACCATAACCAAAATTGATTCACAAACCGCATTATCTTCAAACCTGTATCCTATATCTGTATATACGAGCAGCGAGCAGCAAGCAGCAACTGGACAATCTTACAAATAACTTCAAACATGACATTTGACCGGATCAAAAAGCCATTGTTGCCAATTTATATTACTTTTCTTTCCGGATCTTCTTGCAGTCCACTCGAAACTTTTAAGTTGAATGTCTTGAACAATATTATTTAAACTTGAAGCTTTCCCTTTAAAAACACGCATATTTCTCTCTTTCCAAATGAAGTAACCGGACGTCCAAATCACCGCTTGCCATAATTTGGATGAATGACTAGGAATGCTAGTGTTTCCATTAGACGAAAAAAATTCCTCAATGGAAAAAGCATTAACACTCCCAATCTTCCACCAACTATAAATGTTTTCTCAAACACTCATAGCAAAATTGCACATAACCAAGCAATGAGTACATGACTCCACCATGTCGTCACAAGAAGGACATAAGGAATCCAAATCAATGCTTCTATTATCTAACTCAACACGAACGAAGGTCTACCTTTTAGAGCCCTCCACATAAATATATTGACCTTTTTTGAAACCCGATTGTTCCAAATCGTCGCTTCGCCCCCACTATCCACGTTGAGAATCTTTTCTTGTACTAACTTTGTTAAGTCTCTTACCGTAAAATCGCCATTCTCTTGAAGTTTCCACATCCACTGATCCCTACAATCAAATTTTATTCCAACATTTTGCAATATAGTTTGTAGCTCTCCAAAATCCTAACCCATCCCAAACCCACACAGTATCAACCCATTTCCTCTTTTCTCCCACCATACCCTCCTTACGCCTATCAAGATGATACAATCTCGAAAATATATCACAAAGCATAACCCCGCCCACCCATCTATCAATCCAAAATCTAATTTCACTACCATTCCCAACTTCCCCCACAAATGAAGAAATGAAATCTAATCCTAATCCTTCCAACTCCTCCCCCACCCTAATGATGTCACCCCATACCCCACTCCCGTCAACCGACCCCCTCCCCTAATATCGTCGAGCCCCCCACTTTCCTCATGAATACTTTTTATGACTCTAACCCACAATGACCCCCCCCCCCCCCTCCCTTTTTGAATCTCCATCACCATTTTTCCAAAAGTGCTAATTTTTTCCCCAGAAGTGACCCAATGTTTTAATAGATATTTTGAGAGATTGTTATTTTGAATAATTTTTTTTTTCTGAATTTATTATAATATTTTATAGGAGGAACTAAAATTTCCAACATGATCATATCATGGTTTTTTAGAGAAGATTGCACATGATACTAGGGCTGAGTAAACGACCCGAACGGATCGGACCGGACGAGACCGGACCGGACCGACCACATTTGGTCCGGTCCTCGGTCTTGGCTTTTAGGCTAATTCAGTCCTCGGTCTTATTGGTCCGGTCCGGTCCTGGACCGATGGTCACCCCTTGTACTAGTAAATAAATTACTTTTTTAATATTAAACAAGATTTATTGTCAATTCAATTGTATGTATTTGGTAGGGCTAAAAGATTTCCTAGTATGTTGTCCCCCGAAGACAAGTTGTTTAGTTTCCTGTTGCAAAATAACATTTGCTTGTCCGAAATTTTGTTCTCCTAAAAGAATACCTTATGAAAGTCTATATTATAATAAACTAGTTTTTAACCTCGTATATTTCATCATTTTATTGTAGCTAATTTGCTACAATTTTATGCTAAAAAATGTGGGTACTATTTTTTTTTATGAGTCTCTGATTCATTGCTAGTGTAATTTTTGTAAAGGATTGTAGCCAATTATCTACAAAAATTGTAGCCAAGATATATATATATATATATATATATATATATATATATATATATATATATATAGTAATCACAACCACACATTCTAGATGCACCTACAAAAATGGATGCATCTTCATTCAAATTTTCTCTTCCAAATTAAAATGTGTGGCTAGAATTACTTTTTACCCTTCTCATTTTAATTATTCTTCTTATTGGATCTCTTCCCTATATATATATATATATATATGCCATGTATAATGGAAAAACCAATTTTTTTTTAAACTAAAAATGAAAACTGAATTTATTTAAAAAAATAAATTAACACAAGACTGGAAACTTAGTTAATTACGTATCTATTAACGGAAACTATTCAGTCATTATAATATCGGAAAATATTCAATCATAAAATGTACATGACTGAAAAATTATGTCGGATATAAATTTTTTTGTTGTACACGGGTACTCGTGTAGTTATAATAAACTAGTTTTTAACCTCATATACTTCATCATTTTACTCCAACCAAACAGCCCCAAAAATTTTTACTCGTATTTCTAAAAAAAAAAAAAAAAAAAAAAAAAAAAAAAAAAAAAGACAGTGATTAATGCCATTTAACATATCAATTGTATAATACTCCGTAACTTTCATATCAAATCATAACACAATAAATGCAAGCCAACATTTAATACGCTTGTTTCAAGCTTTTTACTTATCATCAGATTAGGGATGACTCTATGACGTACACAATATCGTATATATTCATGATTTAGCCGCCTTCTTCAAAATATACTGGAATGTCGGATGAGAAAATGCGCCATCGAGAAACCACTTCGAAAGCACCCTGTTTAACGACTCCGTAACGTGCAAACCGTCCCAATTCATATACCGGGACGGATGTTTGCACGAGGTCGCCTCAGAAGAACCGCACGTGGCCGTCGTATTGAAGTTGTAAGCACCACCGCCACTCCCACAACATGCTTTAAATCGTTCGGTGAAACCATATTTTGTAGGGTTTTTATAAATCTCACGGTATGCATGCCAGTCATCACTGTACACAATAACCGTAGAAGGATACATTTTCCTCAAATTATGTAGTTTAGCTTGTAATATCATGCTATGGTCATAACTTTCTTTATTCTTACTTGCCACACAACCAATCTCGTCCCGATCGGTTGGAGCATGTAACGCCAAAGCTACAGGGAAACATCCTGTCGTTGGTAGACCTTGTACGACGATATATTTAGCACCCATATCCAAAATTTGTTTAATAAATTTTGTTTCGTACCATATAGCTAGCTTTTGAATATCCTTGCTAGTGGCTGTGGTTCCCTGAAGGTAATTATAATCATTAGCAGCCATCTCACCGATCCAGACTAATGCACCATCAAACACGACCTTGCATTCTTTAGGAGTTGAAGCAGCGTCTTTGCATCCTGAACCCTTGATGTGTTCTTTGAACCACTCGAGTTGAGTTGGAAGTAAAGACTCGGGGACAGTATTAAATGTTGCATTAATTTTTATGAAATACGAGTGAGGAATCACAGTGCAGCCGCCAACCGCGAAGTTGACACCATGAGTAGTGTCAGCAGACTTGTTTCGATACGGTGGGAAGTAAGGTAAGTTGAGATATTCAGCTACAAGCAAAGTCTATGACTAGACGGCCATCAGAGTATCTGTTTGTGGGATGGTGGAAGAAGGTGCGGCCGTAAGGGGGGTTAGAGACTTGTCGAAAAATGATTGGTCCATTCGAGTTGTTGTTGTTTCCACTGTCGGTGTACGAGTCTCCAAACACATAGACTTTGTTGAATGGTCGAAGTGAAGAGGCCAAGGAAACAGTAGAAATGATACAAATGGTAATACAAAATGTAAAGATAGTAGAATATGAAATTGAAAGAGTGAAAGAAGACATTTTTATTTCTTGTAATTGTGTTATGATATGTTATGCGAATTTGGGCTTATATAAGAAGTTTGTTGCATGAACTTTCAAGAGGTCACTAGCACGCATGCAGCTTCTAGATAGATGCATTCCATTTGTCATGACTTTTGGCGGCTGTTTACATATCACATAAGGATATATATATATATTTTTTATTTTTTTTTTAATTTTTTTAAGATTTTTACGGTAAATATATTACTTCAAAAAAGCGTTTAAGTACATAGAATGTAGGTAAAATCTCATGCAGTTTAACCGAAACGAACACGGATTAATTTTATTTATTTTTTTCTTTTGTTTTTTTTTTTTTTTTCAAGACTAGTAGAAGTAGTCCATTTTACAAGAATTATCAGTATGGTACGAATCATCCAAAGACCATTCTCAAGAACATCATCAGCCTCTTCTATGGAACTGAATTTGAAACAGATTAAATCATTCGCATTCATCATAATCTTTTGTATGCCTTATCTTTCTCAAATGTTAAAAACATAATTTTGAACAACAAAAAACCTCACACGTTTACCAATGAAATGTATAATGAGTTAGCCAATCTGCCAATTACCTCCTCCACATATGACCTAAGTATCACTACTTCGCATTCACTAGAGGCAGGCGTAGTAAGAACACAAAAGAAGATGGAGATGTTGGGTTTTGTTTTTGAATATAAAGAAAGAAAGATGGAGATTTTGAAGATGATGGCCACGTATCTTCAATTAATGTTTTCTACTTATTTGTCTTTTATTATTATTATTATTATTATTATTATTATTATTATTCCCTCCGTCTTATAATTATAGTCAACTGTTAACTTTTAAAGTATTTATTTTTAAATTTTGACTTTAAATATTTTTATTTGTGTTCTAGAGGAAAAATCAATTGCATACTCTTATTTTAGTGCATACCAATGGACAAATCCCAATCATCCATACAGCTTGATCTAATGATGAGATTAACCTAAGATTAAATATGAAAACCTAAATCTATATTTTCCCCCTTTTTCTTTATCTTTTTATCTTTCTTCTTATTCTCACTTTTTTTATTTCTTTTTTTTTTTTTTTTTTCTATTTTTTCCTAATTAACGATTGTTTACTTTTTTATTTTTATTTTTTTTGTGACACATTTTTTTCACTTTCTGTTTTCTTTTTTTTTGTCATTTTTACAAATTCACTTTTTTTTCCCCTAATTCATGTTTTTCTTTTTAAAATTCACGTTTTATCCCTTCCGCTTTCATACGTTTTCATCTATTTTCATACGTTTTAGTCCATTTTTATACGTTTTCTTCCTTTTTTCACGCTTTCGTCAATTTTCAAACGTTTTCGTCCCTTTTTACACGTTTTCATCCGATTTCAAACGTTTTCGTTCGTTTTTATACGTTTTCGTCCGTTTTCATACGTTTTTATCCGTTTCGTACGTTTTCGTCTGATTTCAAACGTTTTCAACCGTTTTTTTACGTTTCCCCCATTTTTATAAGTTTTTATCCGTTTTCAAACGTTTTCGTTCGTTCATACATGTTTTCGTCCGTTTTAAACGTTTTTGTCCGTTTTCATACGTTTATATATGTTTTCGTCCGTCTTCATACGTTTTTTCTGTTTACATACGTTTTCGTCTGTTTTTCACTTTTTAGTATGTTTTCTTACGTTTTCATCTATTTTTATACGCTTTCATACTGTTTCGTCCGTTTTCTTACGTTTTTGCCCATCAACGTCTGTTTTCATACCTTTTAATCTAATTTCTTATGTTTTCATTTGTTTTCATACATTTTCGTTTGCTTTAATACATTTTTGTTCGTTTTCATCCATTTTTCATATGTTTCCATCCGTTTTTAAACGTGTTTTTACGCTTCCATAAATTTCCGTCTATTTCTTACGTTTTCGTCCGTTTTCTTACGTTTTTGCCCATTTTCATACGTTTTCGTCCGATTTCGTTCGTTTTCGTCCGTTTTCATCCGTTTTCCTTTATGTTCGTCCTTTTTCATATGTTTTTGTCTGTTTTCAAACGTGCTTTTACGCTTTCATACATTTTTGTTCGTTTTCAAAGGTATTCGTCCATTTTCTTACATTTTTGTATGTTTTTTTACGTTTCTGAATATTACAAGTGATATGTATTCGTCCATTTTCTTACATTTTTTGGCTGTTTTTTTACGTTTCTGAATATTACAAGTGATATTCATAATATCACTTGTAATTTTTCTGAATATCACTTGTGATTTTCTAATGTTTTCATTCATTTTCTTACGTTTTCCATATATTTTTTAATATCACAATTAATATTCAGAATATCAGTTGTGATTTTCTGAATATCACTGATGATATTCTGAATATCACTTGTGATTTTCTGAATATGTATCACCTGTGGTTTTCTGAATATCACTTGTGATATTCTAAATATCACTTGTGATTTTCATGTTACAAAACATTAGTTGAAAATCACTTGTGATATTTAAAAAACCACTTGTGATATTCAGAAAATCACTTGTGATATTCAGAATATCGTGATATTCTGAGGATTACAGAATATCACTTATGTTATTCAGAATATCATTTGTGGCAATCAAAATATCACTTGTGATATTGAGAAAATCAAAGAATATCACATGTGATATTCAAAAAATCACTTGTGATATTCAAAATATCACGAAATATCACTCATGATATTCAGACTATCACTGTTGATATTCTGAATATCACAAAATATCTTTTGTGATATTCTGAAAAATATGAAAACGTCTGAAAATGGCCAAAAGCATTTAAAAAAAGACTAAAATGAATGAAAATGGATGAAAACGTATGAAAGTGTAAAAATACATATAAAAAAGGACGAAAATGTATGTACAATGAACGAAATTGAAAGAAAATGTATGAAAACGGACGTAAACGAATGAAAACGGACGAAAGCGTAAGAAAACGGATGAAAACACAAGAAAATGGACGAATATGTATGTAAATGGACAAAAACGTATGAAAGCGTAAAATCACGTATGAAAAATGGACGAAAACGAAATAAAATAGATGAAAACGTATTAAAACGAATGAAAACAGACAAAAATGTTTCAAAACGTATGAAAACGTTAGAAAACAGATGAAAATGGTTGAAAACGTAAGAAAACGGACGAAAACATATGAAAACAGACAAAAACGTATGAAAACGGACGAAAATGGGCGAAAACGTAAGAAAACGGGCGAAAATGTAAGAAAACATGCGAAAACGTATGAAAACGGGCGAAAATGGACAAAAACATAAAAAAAAAAAAAAAACATAAGAGAATAGACAAAAACGTATTAAAACAGACGAAAACGGGGCAAAAACGTATGAAGCGGAAAAAAAGAAAAAATAAGTGAACTAAAAAAGTGAATTATTGAAGAAAAAAAAGTGAATTAGAAAAAAAGACAAAAAATAAGAACGTGAAAAAAGTGTATTACAAAAAGAAAGAAAGACAGTAAACAAACGTTAATTGGAAAAAAATAGACAAAAAAAAAAGAATAAAAAGAGAATAATTAGCAAATCAAAAAGACAAAGTAAAAAGGAGAGAAAAACCATGGACTTAGGCTGTCCTATTTAATTTTAGGTTAATCCCCATTGTTAGATCAAAGTAGATGAATTGTGGGGATTTGTCCTTTGGTATGCACCAGAATATGAGTATGCAAAATAAAATGCCTTTGTGTTTTATATTACTTGATACAAAATATATAAATGAATTGAGTTTTAAATGTATAGTATTCTCCATTGGTATAATTTTTATTAAGTATTATATAGCACACATAAAAATATATAAGGTTAAAGTTGCAAAATGAAGATTTAAAAAGTTAACAGTGGAGTATAATTATTGGACGAATGCAGTATTATTTTTTTTTCAGTATATTTTACACAGGGAGACTTTCTTACGAGAACCATCTTATTTGCGAGAACTGAGAGAACCACCAAAAACATGCCTGCATGCCTTTTAAAATACATGCAAATCATCAATAATCGTAAGTATCTACCTATGTTCTTCAATATCATTATGAACTCATCCTCTTTTTTCAGAAAAACCTTACACACAGCCGCAATACTGTCGTTGCATGTCTTATAAAAACATACATGCACACCTTCAAAGAAAAATTTTGTATTTCCAATTTCTTATCAAATTCTTTAGAACTGTGTTTTTTTTTTAAACATATGAGGTGTTTTTAGAACATATGTGCAAAAATATAATTATTGAAGGCGTGCATGTATGATTTTAGTAGTTCTCTCAGTTCTCACTTATAAGATTGTTCTCGCAAGAAAGTCTCACATTTTACACATAAGTTATAGGGAAATAAGAGGTCTTTGGATTTGTTTATTTAGTTTTTCAATTACAGTATAATTTTAGGAAGTTTATTTACGTTTAATTTTGTAAAAGGTTATAGTTATATCTTTGGTTTAAAAGATTATTATCTCTGTACTATTTTTAAATGATCTAATTCTGAGAACTAAAACTACAAAATACTAGTTTTACCTTAATAAATAAAAAACTATTTGCAATGCGGAGCAAGCCAAAAATCGTGCCATATTTTATTTTATTTTTTGTTTTTTTTCCCTTCTGTTGATGTGTTTATGTTTGTATTTATTATTTTATGGGTCTTGATCACTTGATGTATAGTATTACAAGTTATAATGTTCGCGTACGCGCAGTTTCTCTTTTTTTTTCTTTTTTTTTTAATTATTTGAATAATATATTTTTATTTATTAAAAAAACAAATAATTTAATCTTTGTTTTTTTTATTTATGATTTTTAATTATAGTTTTTTTTATTAAAGATAATTATTTAAAAAGTTTAATGCTATTGTTAGTTGCATCTTATCTATATATTTGTATTTATCAAAACAAATTCATAAATTTATAAATTAAAAAATAATAATTAAAATATTACTAATAAGGAAATATTTTTTTATAAATACGAAAGTCCCTAATTGGGTTTTGTTTTATTATATAAAACATGTTACGAGACATGATGGTTTTGTATCATGTTACACTAATTGTATTATTAAAAAGCGATATTCTCTCAGTTCTCGCTGATAAGATGGTTTTCGCAAGAAAGTCTCACATTTTACACATAAGTTGTAGGGCAATAAGAGGTCTTTGGATTTGTTTATTTAGTTTTTGAATTACAGTATAATTTTAGGAAGTTTATTTACGTTTAATATTGTAAAAAGTTTATAGTTATATCTTTGATTTAAAAGATTATTATCTCTGTACTATTTTTAAATGATCTAATTCTGAGAACTAAAAGTACAAAATACAAGTTTTACCTTAATAAATAAAAAACTATTTGCAATGCGGAGCAAGCCTAAAATCGTGCCATATTTTATTTTGTTTTTTCCCCCTTCTGTTGATGTGTTTATGTTTGTATTTATTATTTTATGGGTCTTGATCACTTGATGTATAGTATAACAAGTTATAATGTTCGCGCACGCGCAGTTTTTTTTTTTTTTTTTTTTTTTTTTTTTTTTTTTTAATTATTTGAATAATATATTTTTATTTATTAAAAAACAAATAATTTAATCTTTATTTTTTTTAACTTATGATTTTTAATTATAGTTTTTTTTTATTAAAGATAATCATTTAAAAAGTTTAATGCTATTGTTAGTTGCATCTTATCTATATATTTGTATTTTTCAGAACAAATTCATAAATTTATAAATTAAAAAATAATAATTAAAATATTACTAATAAGGAAATATTTTTTTTTTTAATACGAAAGTCCCTAATTGAGGTTTTGTTTTATTATATAAAATATGTTACGAGACACGATGGTTTTGTATCATGTTACACTAATTGTGTTATTAAAAAGCGATATTATCTCTTTAACATTGAAATTTTTTATAGATAACTTATAAAACATACTACAACAAAAATAGACCTGAGAGATCATTCAAACACATTATTTTCCTCATCAATTAATTATCATAAGAATTTTAAGGTTGACTTAATCATATGAAGTGACATCAACCTCTTGATTCAGCCGCCTTCTTCAAAAGATACGGGAATGTCAGGTGAGCAAACCCCGCCATCAAGAAACAACTTTGAAACCAACCTATTCAACTCTGTGGTCACGTGCAAACCGTCCCAATTCATGTACCAGGACGGATGCTTGCACATCGTCGCCTCAGAAGAACCGCACGTGGCCATCATATTAAAGTTGTAATCCCCGCCACTACCGCAACATGCTTTAAATCGCTCCGTGAATCTATATTTTGTAGGGTTTTTATAAACCTCACGGTACGCATGCCAGTCATCACCATACAAAATAAAAGCTAGATGGAAACTTTTTTCGAAGACTGTAGTTTAGCTTGTAATATCATGTTATGGTCATAACTTTCTTTATTCTTACTGGTCACACAACCGATATCGTCTCGATCAGTTGGAGCATTCGATATGAACGCCATACGGAAACAACCTATTCTGGGTAGACCTTATACCACTATATATTTAGCACCCATTTTCAAAAGAGAAGTGATACATCCATAAACATTTCCCAAAAAAATATCCACAAAGATAATCTGTCATCTTTTGATTGGTTGTAGCAAAGAGGAGGGAGAGAAAACACATACAAACACACCAATCAAAAGATGACAAATCATCTTTTTAATTATTTTTTTTTAATTTTTTTTATTTATTTATTTTTTTTTTTTGTAAAATGTTTGTGGATGTAGCAATTCTCTTTTCAAAATATCTTTAATAAATTTTGTTTTGTACCAAATAGCTAGCTTTTGAATACTTTTGCTAACGCTTTTAGTTTTATAAAGGTAATTATGATCATTAGCAGACATCTCGCCAATCCAAACTAATGCACCATCCAACACGGCCTTACATTCTTTAGGAGTTGAGATGGCGTCTTTACAACCCGAACCCTTGATGTGATCTTTGAACTAGGTAAGTTGTGTTGGAACTAGCGACTCACGGACAGTATCAAATGTTGCATTTATTTTTAAAAAATACGAGTAAGGAATCACGGTGCAACCACCAACAACGAAGTTGACACCATGAGTGGTGTCAGCAGACTTGTTACGATATGGTGGGAAGTAAGGTAAGTTGAGATATTCGGCTACATAGTCTATGACAAGACGACCGTCACAGTATCTGTTTGTGGGGTGGTGGAAGAATGTGCGACCATAAGGGAGGTTAGAAACATGTTGAAAAATGCCTGGTCCACTCGAGTTGTTATTGTTTCCGGTGTGCGTGTACGAATCTCCAAACAAATGATTTGTTTGTTAGGAATCACATGTGATTTCACAATCATATTTGCATGTTAGGAATCACGTATGATTTCATAAATCACATGTAATTTTAAAACTATAAATCACATGTGATTTTTTTCGACATAAATTTCAACACTCATAAAAATTGTCTCAAAAAAAATCGTTGAAAGTATATAAAAGTGTCCCTCCATAGAAAGATGATTTAATTCTCGTCGTGATAGTATGATTCTTTTCTCGTAATAATTAACGATTTGTGAAATATTTAATTCTTAAAAAAAATGCGATTTGTTTTGAT
The DNA here is from genome assembly GCA_030686995.1 of Artemisia argyi. Lineage (NCBI taxonomy): Eukaryota > Viridiplantae > Streptophyta > Magnoliopsida > Asterales > Asteraceae > Artemisia > Artemisia argyi. Next base: position 44,046,495 of record CM060680.1, read on the forward strand.
CAAAAAAATAAGTTGGCAGAATTAATTAATTGAGTTTATAAAAAAATTTGAGTATACATTAAACTTTTCTCTGCTATCATGTATCATTTGTTTTTGCTAATGGATCAACAAAAACATACCGTATTAAACAAATATTATCTCGTCATATGTTTGTAGCAAACTACGAGTATTATATAAAACGAGTGGGGTTGCCTGCGCGTTGCTGCAGGGCATTTTTCGCTCTTCCCCACTCCCTTTTTCGTTGTATTTCTAATCATTTATTTGTTATTTTATATATATTTCTTGTTTTTTTTTGCTACCCCGTCGCAAGGTCACCATCACCTGCTTTATACATGGTAACACCCCAAGTGATTTCCCCTTAGCTGATTTTATTGTTTTACCAAAACTCTAATTTAATAAACTTTTAATAAAAGCGATTCTATAACAAATCTTTCTATAAAACCATTTTTGTAATATAAAAAACGTGTGGATTTATTTTTTTTATCCGTGACTCGGTCCGAGTTGGTGACTCACCGAGTATTATTTTTTTTAAATCTATATGTTTTTATTTTAAATCCATTCCTGTTTGGTTTTTTAGATCTAACGTTTTTGTTTTTTTTTTTGTAGTGCCACTGCTGTAGCCGCCACTCTCTTGCCGGAAAAAGATACCACTGTTCCGGGAAATGATCGTATTGCATTTGCCAAATTTATAAATAAAAACGCGATTCGGGAAAAATATTGAAGTTTGTACTTAGTTTTATGGGAAAATCAATTTTGAGAACAATGACGCAAGTTTCGTAATTTTTCGAGTCCGCTTGCTATGTCGTTTGGCTTCCGAATCGTTTTTGGACCAAGTTTAGCTCGTTGACACAAACCCCCCTCCCTTTCTTTTGACCGGCGCCCCCTAAACTTCCCACATTGTCACTTTACCCCCCTCCCCCACTAACTATTATTATTATTAATATTATTTACTTATTTTTTTTTCATATAACACAAACAAATAAACACACACATACACTTTTCACTCTTTCTCTCTTCTCCCACACCGCCGACCACCTCCACCGTCGGCCTGCGGCCACCGGAAAATATTCCGGCCAAAAATATTTTCTTCCACCATCTTGTAGATCGGGTCGTGTACGTTCCGGAAGTACGGCCCGATCGTCACAAAACTCACCCGAACACCCCTTTTGAACCACCACCGTCGACCACCATAACACCACTACGACTCCACCATTTTTCCACCACTTTCCCACTATTTTTCTAGTTGTTTGCTCGGTAAAATTATCACCCAAAACCCTTTATATCTTTTGTTTTTAATTTTTGAATTTCGTATATATTTTTATTATTTCAAAATAATATGAAAAATTTATTTTATGTTCAGAATAATAAATAAATGAGTGGTCACTCACTATTTTTGAAAAATATAAAAGTTTTGCATTTTTTTATATATTATTTATTTTTAATCCGAAAATTAATAAATATTTATGTTTTTATTTATTTATTTCCGTATTAAATTTTATTTATTTAAAAAAATATGAAATTTTTATTTTAAGTGTGGAATATAAAATAAATAAGTGGTCTCTAGTTATTTTTATAAAATTTGAAAGTTTTGTATTTTTTATATATTTATTTAGTTTTAAATCGAAAATAGAATAAATATTATATATATATATATATATATATATATATATATATATATATATATATATATATATATATATATATATATATATATATATATAATCCGAAAATAATTTTTAAATAAATATATATATTTAGTTTTTGTTATAAAAATATTTTTATAAAAATTTTGTATTTTTTATGTATTTATTTATATATACCGAATGTCAATAATGGATAGTAAAAACTAATTTGATTTGTTATTTTTGTAATTGAACCACAGTAGCAATACCAATTTTTTTTTTTCCTGTTTTTTGTTTTTTTGTTTGTTTTTTATTTTGTTTTTTTTTAAGGACAAAATTTGCAAAAAAATTGCTAACGGGGGACTAACGGTGTAATTTACAACTAACCTGAGGGACTGAAATTGTAAATTCCTTAGCTACAGTACATGGTACTATTCCCCACTGTACTGCACTGTAGCAGCAACTGTGTTGCACTGTGGTGTACTGTAGCAGCTGAATTTTCATTTTGTGTCCTTGAATGTGGCGTTCTGTTGCAAAGTTAGTCCATAGGGACTAACAGTGAAAATAATAGTTAACCTTAGGGGCTGTTTTTGTTTATTATTTGCACATAAAAAGCCCCTGAAGTTACTGTTCCATTGCAAATTTAAGTCACAATTGTTAGATAACGGTCGTTAAGGACTAACTATGCAATTAATCAATAACCTCAAGGGCTAAAATGGGCAAATGCAAAACTTGGGTGGGTACTGTAGCTACAGTAACCAAAACGCCTATTAGTATATATATAATATAAGAATAAAACAAAACAATAACACACAATATCAAACACTTTCAGAATTTTTCTTAGTTTTCTAAACACGACATATATTCCATTCATCAACTCCTGGTCAAACTATCCAACAAAGTAGGCAATACCAATTTGTATTATAACTTATATACTTATGTTTACATTCTACTTTTCTCTTATTCAAACTTGGTACTAGCCGATAGTGAAACTCTTCTAACTTATATGATTCATAAATAATAATAATAATAATAATAATAATAATAATAATAATAATAATAATAATAATAGGGATAATGATTTCTAAATGTATCCAACTTGACACGTTTTACCAATTAGTGTATGGAACTTTTAATTTTGCTATCTTGTGTAATAAACTTACTAATCTTTGCAAATTTGTGTACTCGTCCCACATGGCAATGAGATTAGCTGACTTGGCAATGAGATTAGCTGACTTGGCAAGCTAATCTCATTGCCATGTGGGACGAGTACACAAATTTGCAAAGATTAGTAAGTTTATTACACAAGATAGCAAAATTAAAAGTTCCATACACTAATTGGTAAAACGTGTCAAGTTGGATACATTTAGAAATCATTATCCCATAATAATAATAAAAAAAAAATAAAAATAAAAAAATAATAATAATAATAATAATAATAATAATAATAATGTAACTTTTTATTTCATTAAATTAATAGAATAACTTTTAACTAATCAAATAATTAACTCCTAAAATAATTTATTACGAAGCTCTTATTGTTCGGAAACAAACTAGGCGTCACAAACATCAAATCTGAGCTTTCCTTATGCATGCCGTGGATGCACTATATATGTGAGAAGCAAGGAACAAGGATGTTTTGTTAAAAATAATAATAGCAACGGCTTTGTAGTTGTCTTCTTGTATTATGTGTATATGATGCAGAATGCCTTTAACCGTGTATGATTACATAGTGCAGAAAAGTCCAAAATTTGGGATGGTAGAGTAGGGCCTGCTAGCGAGTCTAACATTCTATTCAAACACATGAGTTTAAAGACGACTAGAGCTGGCAATTTTGACACGAAACCTGTTAACACGACACGACACGACCTGTTCTTAACAGGTTTCGTGTCAGGTCTTAACAGGTTTCGTGTCTTAACAGGTCCGGACCTGTTAAGACACGAATGAAATTAACAGGTTTCGTGTCTTAACAGGTCCGGACCTGTTAAGACACGTTAAGAGACCTGTTACTGTTACTAGTAAAGATAGATATATGGTCCTTGTGTGGGCCGGTCACAAACACAACCACCCATCTAACATCTTCATCATTTCTCTCAACCAAAAACCCTAGCATCGGACCCTTTTTCCGGCCGCCATCACCTCACCGCCGGTCACCACACCACACGACCACCACCATTCGATTCCCCATCACCTCCTCTTCTCGATCCACTACTACACGCGTCACGAGTTGTATACTTTTTGTTGGGTTTTGATTAAAAACGTGATATAAATGTGGGTTTACATGTAAAACGAGGTTTTAAACAAGATTTGGTATCCGGGTTTCTATGTTTTTGTGGGTGTCGAGACTCAACCGAGAGCACAAGCTCTCGGCTTGTGCTAGCTCTGTGATGGGGGTGCCTTAAACCGTGACCAGGTGTGTTTGGTTTTGCTTATATTCGAACATTGGTTACAAAAGGGTTTTAATTTCAACTTTAGCCCTAAAAGTTTTAAGAGCGGGCAGGGTGGGCAGTTGGGCACCCTCCCCCTAGCAAAAAAGTGTGTAGTGTAAATTCTATAAATTTGTAGCTATTTTTTGTGATTTGCTCCCTAGCGACAAGATTTGTAGTGTAGTTTTAAAATATTATCAAACTTTGCCCATTGACAATAAGTTTCTGCCTTCGCCGGCTTAAGTATGACCATTCCAATTATATTGATCGTTAGGTTTCAAGGTGATTTGATATCTGGATCTCTGCTTGTGTATTAGATTTGCATTTGTATTGGAGCTTTTGATACATTGGAGCAAGGAATTGTGAGCTGAATTAACGTTCAAATCAGTTACAGAATAAGTTTTTTTTGGATTGTTGATATACAAGACTAAGCGGCTATCTAACTGACTGTAAAACTAGCTAAGAGAACTTGTAACAAAACCTAACTACCTAACTACTTTGTACAGCTGTTACATTTCACTACAATATCTTATACTTTGGCTTTGCATCAGTTGCACCTTATGCTGACAATAACAACACTTCTAGTTGATTAAACCAGGGACAATCAATGCCAATCCTAGTGATAATGATTTCCTAGTATGACACAAACATCATCAATTAAATTTCCTAGTAAGAGCCACATTGTAGATTTACTTATTTAAGTAGAAATGTAGTTGTATGATGTGTATATAACATTGGTGATTTTGTAGCTTATCTTGACCCATTTTAAAGGTGTACTTCACTACTTTGGGTTGCAACTGCTTATATTGCAACTACTTGAATACCTCCCTTCATTTTGCTAATTATTGCAGTTTCAATATGTGGAAGTGTTTGGTTGTGGCTTACCATTTTGTCTTCTGTTATATCATACTAATTAACTCTTATATTCAATTGTAAACCGTCCATATAAGAGTAAATAACTAATAAGAAATTGTAAACCGTCCATTAACTCTTATCATTTTGCTAATTATTGCAGTTTCAATATGTGGAAGTGTTTGGTTTTCGCGAGATCTGCACTCCAAAGTTAACTGCTGGAACAAGTGATGGTGGTGCTGCTGTAATATGCTCGAGGACATGGGTTTCGCATACGGGTGAAGAGTGAAGACATTATAATTGTTTACTTTTGTTTCGTTATGTATTAGTTAAAAATATTATTAGGAACTCTCGTTAATTTGTGAACTCGTTTTGTTTCGTTATGTATTTTTGTTAACAGGTCCCTTAACAGGTTCCTTATCGTGTAACATGTTAATTTTCGTGTCGTGTTCGTGTTCGAAAAAAGTGACACGATTTTTTATCGTGTCGTGTTCGTGTTCAGGTCATTCGTGTTCGTGTCTTATCGTGTTCGTGTCTTATCGTGTCGTGTCAGACACGATATGCCAGCTCTAAAGACGACTATTGACGAAATAATGACTTAAACCAGTCAACAGTAGTTGAGGAACACATTTTAGTATACACAAAGTCAGGTGCATCATAAATTTCATTTGAATTGTATTTATTCTAGTTATACCAGCTTAAGTATAAATAATCATGTCTTTATAGTAAATTAGTAATGTTGTCTGTGAAATACTCATTAAGTGGTTGAGGTTTTTATTTTTTTTATTATATTTTTTTTTGTGCGAGTGTGCGTGAAAGGCGATATATATAACAACAAGAAAACTAAATTACAAACAAAGTCATCCACAATAGCAACAAGATGATTAAAATAGTGGATCCTAAAAAACAAAAACATTAGTAAAACTCCCTGCAAACTAAAGACACAATTACACAAATACCACAAGACCATGACCCATTCAAACATGAGGTATGCTACACCGACAAAAAAGTATCCACAAAATAAGGTGTCAAGATGTGATTGGTGTATTTTTTAATAGTTTCTCCCTCTTCTCTTTAATTAAACTAATCACACATTAGCACCTCATTTTGTCAATAGTTTTGTGGATGTAGTATCTCTCTTCAAACATATACTACTATCTCATTAAGAACCTAGTCTACTAGAATACTATTATAGCTTAAAAATAAGCAAAGTGGAGGCTTAAGGGCTTGACAGTTGACTTTGGTCAACTGTCATGGACAAAGGCCTGATGTAAGTAGCTAGGGGGCCCACAAAGGTGAAATAAGCTGAAAATAAGTTAATTGGACTAAAATAAGACTAAAGGAACAAGCATAAGCTCTGAATAAGCCAAGCAAAGCACTTGGATTTATTGTGTGAACACTGAAAATGGGACAGAGTTTTGGGATGAATTCAGGTGGGTCCCAGGAACATTAAGCTCAAACTTTTGGTTGGAATGGAGAGGGGGCCATGAGGGGAGTCCAAGGAACCAAGGAGGGGGCCTGTGGGACCACTGTGGAGGTCTGTGGCAACCACCAAAGTTGTGATGGTGGCTGTGTGGTCTGATGCAGCAGGGGAGTCACTTCCCCTGCAGGTTACTTTGGGTGAAGGTGGGGCCCAGTAAAAAAATCACAAAAATACAACAAGAGGGGGAATCCAAAGTTAAGCTGGGAGGTTGTAACATGTTAAAGTTTCAGGACCTCAATCCAAACACACAATTCTAATTAATTCCCACAAAAATGGGATTTCTGGAAATGGTAAAAGTTGACTTTTAAGAAAATGAACTAGGTTTGACTAAAATGAAATTCAAATGACTCCCACTGATTATAGATGTAATATTAAGTAAATATGAAACTGAAAAAGGCTATGATATCTTCTCTTGCAACAAAACCAGTTGTTATGGGACTTATATTTCAAACAGTGAATGAAAAGGGAAGTATAAACTAAGATTTTGACTTTCTACTAAATGGCATAATGTTTTTATGATTCTTCTGAACTAATATGACCTATTGAGACCTGTCTCAGCAACAAACATAAACAAAACCACCGTAAATCCCAGGGAGACAACCTGAGCCAAACACCCCTTAAATGATTGTCTGTTTTAGCTTTTCAAAGCAATACATTGTTTCAAACCATGATACTGAATCCAGATGACATATTATGGTGATATGAACTTGTTTGAGCACAGAAACACCATTTATTACAACAAAAACTCAATAATCAAGGTTGAGCTAGTTCACAGTGAAATGGTAAGAAATGAGTATCATGCATTCTAGTGAATAAACTAGTGAAATAAAGCAACAAAACAACTAACATATATCATAGCAACATAAAAACACAGAGATTATCAGTAAATCAGTACTCTTACATTAAATGGCTAAGATTGAGAAATGGACTTACAACTTAAATTCAAATTCAGAACTGAAAACTAAGGGCCAAGAACACACCCTATAGCCTCCCACAAGGCACTAATACCATGTAATTCCAAAATCAAACATGTTTCTTGCTTCAAACTTCCTTGAACACCGATTTTTATATTTTACTCTATTTATTGTGATTTTTCTTAGATTTTTTAGTATTAAACTAGAACTGATTGCAAAGCTTTGAAAAACTCTTAAAAACTCACAATTAAACTTAAATGAACTGAATAGAACAGGTTTTAACAATATTTAACAAAATTAAGCAAATTTGTCAAATTTGCTCACTAATGCCAATTCTGATTTTTCTTAATGAAACTTGAAATGAAATGAAAAAGAGTTAACATTACATTGGAAATGTTGATTACAACTAATTTTAACTAAAAATTACAACTAGAATTCAAATTACACTATTAACGACATATATAATCTAAAACTAAAAAACTAGCTCTTTAAATCTGCTTCCTTTCTTCTTCTTTATAGCATTTCCAAGTTTCTGTGGGTCCCATGGTTAAATCCCGCTTCTTTCTCAGCCCTTGGATGGCTCCAATTGATCTCCACCCTTAAACTTGTTTTTGGCGGGAAACGGGGATTTAGCAGTTGAGGTAACTTGGAGACTTTTGTGGGCATTAAATGATGTTTGGATGTTAATGAAGGTGGAGGGGACATGGTATGGGAGTGGGTAGCAGAAGAGATGGAGGAGGTGGAGTATTGGGTGAGAATTACAGGCCAAGTGGAGAGGGAAAGGTGGAGGGTTGACTGATTGTTTGACCCTGTGAAGTAGTATTAGAAACGGGGTGGTGTGTTTTTATTATAAGAGATTGGGCTTGTGGGTGGACTGGGCTTAGGGATTAGGATGGGATTGGATTGGATTGTTTTATGTTTTGGGTTAAATAATACAAAGGGTCCGTTTGGTAACTTGGTGAAAAATAATCAAGGACCATTTGTGTAATTACTGAAAATTGAGGGGTAGGTTTTGTAACTTCTCCAAACTTATCCAAGGATAAAACTTGCCATATATCAATATCCCAATGACCATAAAGTGAATTTTCCAAAAATGAGATTTCCGGGGACCAAATATGTCAATTTTCAAAGCTGTGGGGACTAAACATGTGATTTTCTCAAAAATTTTCATTCAGGGATTAAAAGTGACACATGTGAATTCCCAAGAACCATATTTGACTTTTTCTCCAAAATTGAACTCCCAGGGGCCAAAACTGCCAAAATCTGAAAGTACAGGGACTAAACTTGTAATTTTCCAAAACTTTTGAGATTTTTCACCAAAGGACTAAATATAACAACTTATGATTTTAAAAGGACCTTTGGTGATAATTTTCCATATTTTGAATGACCAGGGACTAATTTTGACATTTTATGAAAGTTGGGGGACTGAAACTGCCAATTTTGCAAACTTTGTACGTTTTTTTATCTGTTTTTACTCTTTTTGCATCTGAAACATATAAAACACAATTATGAAATATTTTCAGTATTTTGATGCATTTCTGAGTGTTTTTGTATGTTTTGCAGTTCAGATTTGACAAAAAATGATGAGTGTTTGAGCACTCATTACCTTGCTATATCTATCTTCACAAACGTTTTGAGGTGTTTTCTTTTCTTCTCGTGGTTGTCTCACGAATCTTCCTCTTCGCTTAAAGAATTTCTTGAAATCTCTAACCGCCATAGCATACTCTTCGTCTTCACTTTCCGAGCTTGAGTCCTCATTATCACTTAGCTCATTTTTAGCTTTCAAAGCAAGTGATCTTCTTTCCACCTTGCTTTTGACAATCTCGGAATCATTTTTGATGATTAACTCATGGACTTTTAAGTTACCAATGAGCTCATCCAATGATAGAGATGCCAAGTCTTTTGGTTCTTCAATCGCCGTGACCTTTGCTCTCCATTTTGGATGTAAAGACCTGAGAAATTTTCTAACACAACTTTTGACAGAAATACCCTCATCGAGTGCTTTTAAACACGTGATAATGGTGTTAAATTTAGCAAATGCACAATCTATAGATTCGTCTTCAGGAATTACGAATTGTTCATATTGAACCAAAAGATCGATCTTGTTATCTTTGACTTGCTTATTACCTTGATGAGTGACTAACAAAGTTTTCCAAATATCTTTAGCCGTATTACACATGAAAATTCTTTGAAATTCTTTTTTGGGTAAAGCGTTGTAAATGTAACAATTCACAATTTCAGGTTAATTACCATTCCCGGAAAATTTCACTATTCACTTTTACTATTCATTTTTTCCCGAAACTTTCCCGAAAGTTGATTTTTATTTGATTTTATCGAGTGATAAATCATTTCCATGGCAAATTAAAAGTTTAACTTTCATAAGCTCATTTTCGTGAAAGTTATTAAGGAATTACACGGAATTACACGTTTTAGGGTAAAACGTCAATCAGAAATTCTACGCACAACGAAATTCAACCCCGTCAGGTGACCCCACATCAGAAAAATGTTTGACACACTCATGATTTATTTGAGAATTAATCGTGACTGAGAAAAACATGACCAAAGACTTCCCAGCAGGTCACCCAAGCCTGTACTAATCTCACATGAGCACGCTTAACCGTTTGGGCGATTAACCGTTAGACCACAAAACGCGTTTCTAAGACTATTTGAGTTTTCAACTTCTTAGAAAAAGTCAACATATTCTTTCCCTCCTCCATTGACCAAAAATCATCCCTTGATGTTATAAGTCACTTCGTGATTTTTAGGCTTACGGTTTGATGTCTAAAAGACATTTAATACCAACCGACACTAGACTGAGCCCAGTCTAGACATTATAAGTCATTTTAAATCATTTTTATCACATTAGAAAAGTAACATTTTACTTTTCTCAATTTTACGCAATATTCGTACGTTTTACGTATTACGCGTTTTAGACCCGTGTTTCCAGTTTTTAGCAGGGTTTTACACCCAAATGGAACCTACCACTCATTTTATATTTTATTATGGAACTTATTGACATGTTTATCAATACTTTCAAGTTCCATAATTTTACGACACCCGGTTTTACGTTTTGAGGCTTAATCATTTACGATTGGCATTTTCCGGAGTCAAAACTAACCAAGTATCTTGGATAATACCAAGAAAAGTCCACACCCTTGCTCTCCAAGCTCATGAACAGCCTTGGAGGGGGGATTCACCACCCATGTGGCTTGATCTTATGCCTTGTGTCATGAGATGTGAACATGTGTTCAACTTGGCCTCCAAGTGTTGACTAGTCAACAATGTAACCTCCTCATTTGCATATAAATGCTTCTCCTCCCACTCCTTGACCATATGAACGACCCACACACACAACACCCTTCATTTTACTAGTTTACTTCAAGTTCCATCCAAGAAATCAAGTGCAATATCCATACATAAACCCTAGTTTAGTTTTGATTCATCAAAACTACTTCAAATCTTTAGAACTTTGGTGATTTCTCTTGAGTTTGAATCCACTCAAGTCACCTCAATTTTCATCATCTCTCTTTCAAGATTACAAGAGTAGAAAGATTGCATGAAGTGAAGTGGGTTGAAGCAAGTCTATCAAAGTCCTATCCTTACATGTTAACTTCCTTTCATCTTTGAAAGCCAAAAGTTGTGAGCCAAACCCTAACTTGATTCTTGTTAAATAATCATGTTCATGTTATTTACATGTTATTCTTGCTATATTATGTCTTGTAGTTATGTCCATGATGTATAAAAATGAACAAAACAAGTTATTGTAATTGATTGTTAAGACAAGTTACTAAAACAAGTAAACTAGTGACTTTCTTGGAAAACCACGACCAAAATGGTAAAAATATGATGTTGGATCATTACATATTACAGTAGAGGACTTAACAAGGAAACCATAGCAATTTGAACCACCCAAAACGAGTATACGAGTCAAAAGTTACGCCCATTTGAAATTACCAAAGTTTCCGGCAAAACTGCCAAATACCATTCTGATCAAATTTGGGTTTTGAAAGTCCCACTTCTGGTCCGATTCATCAAAAAGTTAAAACACTAAAGTTGTCCGGAACAACGTTTTCGTTCAGGAACAAAGAAGCTCGAGCCCTGAAAACGCTTTCCGAGTGATAAATTTCTTCAAATTCAAAACAGCCCATTTTTAGACAAAGTCATTACATCTAGGTTATGGTTTATGAAGACCAAAGGGGTCTTATGACCTAGAATCAAGACCACAACCATGGCTAGAGCCAAGGTTGAGTCTCATGACCTTGGAACAAGGACCAAAGGTCATGGCTAGGCCATGACGAAACGACCATACAAACTCACATAGGCGTAAACATGAAACAATGAGTTAGGCGATAACTTGAACAAGCAATTTGGATCTACTTCACTTAAAAGGAAACCATGAGATTTTACCAAGAGAACATGGTCATTTAAGGCTTATGAAGCTACCCCTAATAACAATCTTCATGTACAAATAAACTTTCCTAAGTTTATTCAAATATCGGACATGTAACCTTTCGGATCAAAACTTATATCTATATATTTCATCAACTACTACAATAGTAGGGAGCCTCATGTGAGGAGTTCATTATGTAAGCCGTCGAGTTGAGTTGTGGATTTACGAGTTAAAGTGTCCTGGCTCCTCGAACGCTTACTAACATGACTTCTGAATTATGTCGGCCCGAACGGTAGTGAACGATATACAAAACATACATGTTTCATGAATCATTTCTTTCAAAGACTTACATTATACATCATACCACATCATGGACTAAATGCAAGATATATATATAGGCACTACTTCATATTCTTTACTCCGATCCTAAGTCGCGACATTCTATTATAGGTTGCTCGTAGAAACCTTCACGATTCAACCGTTACATTCATTACTTGCTATCTTACTTAAGGTGAGTTCATAGCCCCACTTTCGATTACTTAATTGTTTTACAAACCCTTGGGGGAAATACATGCTATTTATAACCGGGCACAATGTTTTTAAATTGTATGCTTACCTGATTGTTTTATTATCACTAAGTACCAGCCTTGCTAAACCGATATCCTTGATTATGAACCATTTAATCACTAGCAATAGTGAGCGCGAATATTATTAATAGGCCTATTGGGATTGACGAATCCCATTTGTATTGACTAAGTTCAAACAAATGCAATAATATTTGAGATTTAGGTATGTTAGCAACGTACCTACCGGGATAAATCTGCCGATCGATATTGGTACACGTTAACGTTATGGTGTCATAAGCTTAGTGTATAATACATGTTCCGGGCGTATAATAACGTAGCCTACCTGTTTTGTTTTCCAAACATTGGTGTGAGCCTATAACTCACACTACCAACATATTGTGTTCAATCGATTTAACAAACTCTATGAATATCACTCAACCTTTGTGTTGACCTCTCAAGCATGTATTTCAGGTTCATGACGATCAAGGATGGCACGGAAGGACACGGATACTCAAGAGGGCTATAAATTTTATTATCATTCAAAACTCATTTAATTTGTAAACATGGAACCATCTGGGACCTCATTTTGTAATCTCTGATATTTATACAATTTGAATGATAAATCTTTTAAAACGACTCAATTGGAGTTCGTTTTCTATTATTGTGTCTATTGTGCCGTCAAGTAACACCCAGTTCGAATTCCGCTGCAACCATGAATTGGGGGTGTTACAGATTGGTACCAGAGCCATGGTTATAGAGAAACGGGTCTAATTGAGACCTAAACTATAACCACACATACAAGCAAAAACATTTTATAGCCTTCCGCTCTCCGTGTCTTCCATCCTCCAGACGATTATGGATTTAGTAAGCATGTTATGATACACAAACATGTTAGTATATTCATATATACCCATTTTGAGCATTTCCCCGAAGACATTTTTATGCTACACAAACATAATTGCATATTGATATATGTACCCTAAACATAATTGAGCATTTCCCCGTAAGCATTTTATGCTACATGAACACATATAAGTATATTGATATATACACACTAAGCATTTTATGCTACATGAACACATATAAGTATATTGATATATACACACTAGGCATTTTATGCTACATGAACATATTAGTATATTGATATATAAACTCGGTTTATTTTCAATCATTTTATCTAAACATATCTGCGTATGCCTATTCTATGGCATTTCGGCACAACTACATTCTCCCAATCATGTTCCTACTCCAACATTCATTTTCCAAGACATTGTGGGATACAATGGTCTCATTCATTTTCCAAGACATTGTGAGATACAATGGTCTCATTCATTTTCCAAGACATTGTGAGATACAATGGTCTCATTCATTTTCCGAGACATTGTGAGATACAATGGTCTCATTCATTTTCCAAGACATTGTGAGATACAATGGTCTCATTCATTTTCCAAGACATTGTGAGATACAATGGTCTCATTCATTTTCCAAGACATTGTGAGATGCAATGGTCTCATTCATTTTCCAAGACATTGTATGATACAATGGTCTTAATCATTTCTCAAATGTTTTGAGTCACACAACGGTTTAACCTACTTCCCAGACATTGTGAATTACACAATGGTCTAACCTACTTCCGAGACTTTGTGTTTTGTGCAAATGGTCTCTAGAATTATTCCATCACATAATCAATATCATTTCTTATGATATCAAAAACCCGTCACAATCTATCGATTTCAAAACAAGAAATATGAGATTTCTAAAGGACAAACTAATCCATCATCGACAAAAGCTGAACTTTCTCTACATTCATCAAAGTTTTCTTATGAAACCTTCATTATTAAAAGTTCGTGATCCTGGCCAAGTATGTTCTGTTTTAGAACTACTTAAAACTTCCTTTCCATACGTATCTACCCTTACTACCTTCTATGCAATGGAATATGAAAACATACGTTACAAGTCTTATATGGACGGGACTTGCAACTTAAGGGTTTGACATCGCCTTTGTTTAGTGGACAGTTTCCCGAAAGCAACGGACATATCAAAAGTATACCTAGTTTAGGTATTTGAAAATTTTATCGAACCTTGGCTAAATATAGACTAGTCACCTATATTTAACCTTGGGACAGTGGAATATAGTCTGACTAACTATATTCGACTTAAAATTTTCCAATACTGAGAGTAGTTGTACTAGGGTTATGTTTAGGTTGATTTCCTACATGAACTCGATAAACCACCAGAATACATTAAGACAATCTAGAGACACGATAATGTCTTACCACTCAGCGAAATCTTAACACCTTATTTGTGTTACCTAATTTCATTCTTGAAATTTTTCATTTATGAGATAATCCGAACTACTATCTTGGGATAGTTATCAATTATTCTCTTCATCCTGTAGAAGTACCATCCTGTTTAGGATACCATTCCATCATAAACTTTTAAAATCTCTTAAGATTTTTAAAGCAAACTCAACATCTATACCTAAGAGTATTAATGTTAAGCATACACTACACACTTTTATTCATCAACATATCATAACATTATCTTCACAACCGTTGGAACCACAAGCTCATTTACAGATTTTGATGCACTTTTAAAGCTCAAATCATCCTTAGTTACACCACAAGTACCCTCATCAGCTTTACAAGTTTGAATATTCATCTTGTACTTTTGGAACACCAGTATCATCTCATAATACACTACCTTGTAACTCACCGGCTAAGTATGAATGTTGTGTCGGGAATTCTTGAGTAGGATGATTTATAATGTCCTTATTTGAATGGATTGGGATGCCTTTTCATTTAAATAAAGAAATTATAAATCATCGAACCATACGTTTATATTCCTTTAGTTACATTGTTTGGGATGCCTCTCTATGTAAATAAAGAATTATAAACAAGTGGGCTTAATTATATCCGAAATAACATAAGTATGAAGTCAATAAACACTAGATACAACAACAGATTACCTACTAGGCTATGATTGCAACAACTATCCCAATTTCCATTAGTACGAGATTTACTTTTGGTTTTCATAATGATAGTGCAATAACAAACAAACTCATTACGGGGCCATGTAACCATACGCATGCGCAGTCGTACCAAACTCATTGCGAAGCCATGTAGCCATATGCATGGGCAGCCGTACAATTCAAACAGGACTTGGTCCAACCACATGTTCAACGCTTATTCCATGATTCGATTCTTATATCAATTGTTATTGATACTTGACAACTATATCAAGTTCTATTTGATATTCAACTACTATATTAATTCCTATTAATATTCGACTGCTATATCAATTTCCTTTGATATTCGACTATTACCATACCTTTCCTATATAAAAGGAAGCCTCATCCTACACCATACACTGAAAAATCAAATTACATTACCGGAAATCCCAGACTTTGGTCCTCATAAGTAACCACACATCTTTATCGACACCACTCCAACATATGACACACATAGAACTTCGGGACGAAGTTCCCCGTAAGGGGTAGAGACTGTAACAATTCACAATTTCAGGTTAATTACCATTCCCGGAAAATTTCACTATTCACTTTTACTATTCATTTTTTCCCGAAACTTTCCCGAAAGTTGATTTTTATTTGATTTTATCGAGTGATAAATCATTTCCATGGCAAATTAAAAGTTTAACTTTCATAAGCTCATTTTCGTGAAAGTTATTAAGGAATTACACGGAATTACACGTTTTAGGGTAAAACGTCAATCAGAAATTCTACGCACAACGAAATTCAACCCCGTCAGGTGACCCCACATCAGAAAAATGTTTGACACACTCATGATTTATTTGAGAATTAATCGTGACTGAGAAAAACATGACCAAAGACTTCCCAGCAGGTCACCCAAGCCTGTACTAATCTCACATGAGCACGCTTAACCGTTTGGGCGATTAACCGTTAGACCACAAAACGCGTTTCTAAGACTATTTGAGTTTTCAACTTCTTAGAAAAAGTCAACATATTCTTTCCCTCCTCCATTGACCAAAAATCATCCCTTGATGTTATAAGTCACTTCGTGATTTTTAGGCTTACGGTTTGATGTCTAAAAGACATTTAATACCAACCGACACTAGACTGAGCCCAGTCTAGACATTATAAGTCATTTTAAATCATTTTTATCACATTAGAAAAGTAACATTTTACTTTTCTCA
Organism: Artemisia argyi; assembly: GCA_030686995.1. Lineage (NCBI taxonomy): Eukaryota > Viridiplantae > Streptophyta > Magnoliopsida > Asterales > Asteraceae > Artemisia > Artemisia argyi. The sequence continues at coordinate 44,062,921 of CM060680.1, forward strand.
ATTTTACGCAATATTCGTACGTTTTACGTATTACGCGTTTTAGACCCGTGTTTCCAGTTTTTAGCAGGGTTTTACACCCAAATGGAACCTACCACTCATTTTATATTTTATTATGGAACTTATTGACATGTTTATCAATACTTTCAAGTTCCATAATTTTACGACACCCGGTTTTACGTTTTGAGGCTTAATCATTTACGATTGGCATTTTCCGGAGTCAAAACTAACCAAGTATCTTGGATAATACCAAGAAAAGTCCACACCCTTGCTCTCCAAGCTCATGAACAGCCTTGGAGGGGGGATTCACCACCCATGTGGCTTGATCTTATGCCTTGTGTCATGAGATGTGAACATGTGTTCAACTTGGCCTCCAAGTGTTGACTAGTCAACAATGTAACCTCCTCATTTGCATATAAATGCTTCTCCTCCCACTCCTTGACCATATGAACGACCCACACACACAACACCCTTCATTTTACTAGTTTACTTCAAGTTCCATCCAAGAAATCAAGTGCAATATCCATACATAAACCCTAGTTTAGTTTTGATTCATCAAAACTACTTCAAATCTTTAGAACTTTGGTGATTTCTCTTGAGTTTGAATCCACTCAAGTCACCTCAATTTTCATCATCTCTCTTTCAAGATTACAAGAGTAGAAAGATTGCATGAAGTGAAGTGGGTTGAAGCAAGTCTATCAAAGTCCTATCCTTACATGTTAACTTCCTTTCATCTTTGAAAGCCAAAAGTTGTGAGCCAAACCCTAACTTGATTCTTGTTAAATAATCATGTTCATGTTATTTACATGTTATTCTTGCTATATTATGTCTTGTAGTTATGTCCATGATGTATAAAAATGAACAAAACAAGTTATTGTAATTGATTGTTAAGACAAGTTACTAAAACAAGTAAACTAGTGACTTTCTTGGAAAACCACGACCAAAATGGTAAAAATATGATGTTGGATCATTACATATTACAGTAGAGGACTTAACAAGGAAACCATAGCAATTTGAACCACCCAAAACGAGTATACGAGTCAAAAGTTACGCCCATTTGAAATTACCAAAGTTTCCGGCAAAACTGCCAAATACCATTCTGATCAAATTTGGGTTTTGAAAGTCCCACTTCTGGTCCGATTCATCAAAAAGTTAAAACACGAAAGTTGTCCGGAACAACGTTTTCGTTCAGGAACAAAGAAGCTCGAGCCCTGAAAACGCTTTCCGAGTGATAAATTTCTTCAAATTCAAAACAGCCCATTTTTAGACAAAGTCATTACATCTAGGTTATGGTTTATGAAGACCAAAGGGGTCTTATGACCTAGAATCAAGACCACAACCATGGCTAGAGCCAAGGTTGAGTCTCATGACCTTGGAACAAGGACCAAAGGTCATGGCTAGGCCATGACGAAACGACCATACAAACTCACATAGGCGTAAACATGAAACAATGAGTTAGGCGATAACTTGAACAAGCAATTTGGATCTACTTCACTTAAAAGGAAACCATGAGATTTTACCAAGAGAACATGGTCATTTAAGGCTTATGAAGCTACCCCTAATAACAATCTTCATGTACAAATAAACTTTCCTAAGTTTATTCAAATATCGGACATGTAACCTTTCGGATCAAAACTTATATCTATATATTTCATCAACTACTACAATAGTAGGGAGCCTCATGTGAGGAGTTCATTATGTAAGCCGTCGAGTTGAGTTGTGGATTTACGAGTTAAAGTGTCCTGGCTCCTCGAACGCTTACTAACATGACTTCTGAATTATGTCGGCCCGAACGGTAGTGAACGATATACAAAACATACATGTTTCATGAATCATTTCTTTCAAAGACTTACATTATACATCATACCACATCATGGACTAAATGCAAGATATATATATAGGCACTACTTCATATTCTTTACTCCGATCCTAAGTCGCGACATTCTATTATAGGTTGCTCGTAGAAACCTTCACGATTCAACCGTTACATTCATTACTTGCTATCTTACTTAAGGTGAGTTCATAGCCCCACTTTCGATTACTTAATTGTTTTACAAACCCTTGGGGGAAATACATGCTATTTATAACCGAGCACAATGTTTTTAAATTGTATGCTTACCTGATTGTTTTATTATCACTAAGTACCAGCCTTGCTAAACCGATATCCTTGATTATGAACCATTTAATCACTAGCAATAGTGAGCGCGAATATTATTAATAGGCCTATTGGGATTGACGAATCCCATTTGTATTGACTAAGTTCAAACAAATGCAATAATATTTGAGATTTAGGTATGTTAGCAACGTACCTACCGGGATAAATCTGCCGATCGATATTGGTACACGTTAACGTTATGGTGTCATAAGCTTAGTGTATAATACATGTTCCGGGCGTATAATAACGTAGCCTACCTGTTTTGTTTTCCAAACATTGGTGTGAGCCTATAACTCACACTACCAACATATTGTGTTCAATCGATTTAACAAACTCTATGAATATCACTCAACCTTTGTGTTGACCTCTCAAGCATGTATTTTAGGTTCATGACGATCAAGGATGGCACGGAAGGACACGGATACTCAAGAGGGCTATAAATTTTATTATCATTCAAAACTCATTTAATTTGTAAACATGGAACCATCTGGGACCTCATTTTGTAATCTCTGATATTTATACAATTTGAATGATAAATCTTTTAAAACGACTCAATTGGAGTTCGTTTTCTATTATTGTGTCTATTGTGCCGTCAAGTAACACCCAGTTCGAATTCCGCTGCAACCATGAATTGGGGGTGTTACAGTAAATAACCATTTTTGCTTCATCATTTTTAGCAAATTTCTTTTTAAGGCTTTCACTTTGTTTATCATAAGAAACAATTTCATCTTGTTTAGTTTCCGGATTATATTCAACAGGTTTAAAGTCGCTTATGGTAATAACACGCCAAAGATCAAGATCTTTTGATTTCACATACGTTTCAAATCGAGTTTTCCAATAAATAAAACTATCAGTCTCAAAGAGTGGTGGTCTTTGCATAGACTGCCCTTCTTGATATTTTCCAAATTCCATTTATCGTTTCAAGTTTTAAAATACAGTATATTTTAAAAAATCTTGAGCAACGAAGCTCTGATATCAATTGTAGAAACTAGAAGGGGGTAGGGGGTTGAATAGTTTCACCGTTATTATTTACGTTTTAGAAAATTTACTTTACAAGTTGTGTTTATGAAAATGATTCGATTCGATCTTTAAGTGACATCAACTCAACAATAAATACAAGCAATAACAAGTAAATAATTAAAGATAAAGAAAGGAAAGATCAAACCGACACACGGAGATTTATAGTGGTTTGAACACGAAGCTCACTCATTCGACCCTACTCCACTCCTCGAGTCTCACACTCGAGAGTTTCACAAACACTATATCAACACGCTCCCTTATGGCGGAACAAACCTTACACAAGCTTACACCAAGTTTAACGACACTAAGCTGAATGTCGAGTCCTAATCCTAGCTAGAACCAATCTATCAAATCCCACGTGGCTTCAAACACGATGGTACGATACAACACAACACACAATACAAGACTTGCACTCAAGTCCTATTACATACAAGCAACAATGAATAATAATGATGATAGATCCGTAACAATGATATGAGATGAGAAAGTCTCTTCTTCAACACTTCGTCTCTTGACAACAACGAATGTTCTTCTCTAGCACTTGATGAGTGTGATCACTTGTAAACAACTTAGAACCCGATAATGTGATCAAAGAATGTAATTTGAAAAGGATTTCGGAATACAGAAAGTTTTAGTGCATAAGAGGTGAGTTTTCTGAAAGGGAACAGTTCTGTATTTATAGACGCCGGAAAAAAGAGGGACGGTCCCTTAAATACCGGACGATCCTTTATCAATATGGGACCGATGTCCACTTTAAGGGACCGTCCTGACAGACGCTCCTATTTTTGTCTTGACGTGGTGAAAATTTTTCTGGTGAAAAATTCTTGTCGGTTTTGAGCGGGAAAAATGGCTATTATACATTTGAAATTTGAAAGCATTTTATTAATAAAACATTTCTTTAAATTATACAAAAATACTTTTGTAAAAATATTTTGTGACATGAAAATGTAAAGTTTTGATTAAATATAAATCTTTTGATCACATACACAAGTTTGTAGATGTTTATACATACCTTAAGTGATGTTGAAGACGAAAACAAGTTTTCTCTATTAAAAACTTATTAGTCGTAGGTTTACGTAACGTGTGTTTGTATTTTATGATTATCAAAACTAGTAGAGACCGATTAATGCAAATGACGTTTTTGACATTATTTGCATTAACATTTACATACCCTCCCTCTAAGATTCCTAACACATTCTCATTCTCAAACCCACACAGTATCAACCCATTTCCCCTTTTCTCCCACCATACCCTCCTTACGCCTATCAAGATGATACAATCTCAGTAATTTATCACAAAGCATAACCCCGCCACCCATCTATCAATGAAAAATCTAATTTCACTACCATTCCCAACTTCCCCCACAAATGAAGAAATGAAGTATAATCTTAATCTTTCCAACTCCTCTCCCTCCCTAATGATGTCGCGCCATGCCCCACTTCCGCCAAACGACCCCCCACCCCTAATATCGCCGAGCCCCCCACTTTCCTCATGAATATTTTTTATGACTCTAACCCACAATAACCCCCTTCCCTTTTGAATCTCCACCACCATTTTTTCAAAAGTGCTAAATTTTCTCCTAGAAGTGACCCAATGTTTTAATAGATATTTTGAGAGATTGTTATTTGGAATAAAAAAAAAAATTGGAAATTTATTATAATAGTTTTTGGAGGAACTAAAATTTCCAACATGATCATATCATGTTTTTTAGAGAAGATTGCACATTATATTAGGGCTGAGCAAACGACCCAAACGGACCGGACCGATCGAAAGATCGACCACATTCGGTTCGGTCCTTAGTCTTGGCTTTTAGACTCATTCGGTCATCGGTCTTATCCGTCTGGTTCTATTCTGGACCGATGCTCACCCCTACATTATACTAGTAAATAAATTGCTTTTTTAATATTAAACAAGAGTTATTGTCAATCAGTTGTATGTATTTGGTAGGGCTAAAAGATTTCCTAGTATATTCCCCGAAGACAAGTTGTTTAGTTTTGCAAAATAACATTTGTTTGTCCGAAATTTTGTTCTCTGGATTTAAGATTATTTAAGAACCAACTTTTTTTTTACATACTAAGAGATTAATCTTTACCTTTTATCTTTTCTCCATCTTTATTTAATCTAATTGATAAGATTAATACCAACAATTTAAAAAACCTACTTTCATCTTTTTTTTTCCAAATATTAATATCTTTCAAACCGTTAATCGTTAAGCGAAAAAAAATATACCGTTACGACGAGCATTTAATTATCTTTCTATAGATAGGCGCTTTGATATATTTTCGACAATTTTTTTTTCCGTTTTTTCTCGTGCCCGAAAAAATCGCATATGATATATCATATATGATATTACATATCATATAGATGAGAGTTATATTAAATACCAAACTTTTCTTACATACCAAGGCATTCATCCCCACCATCTATCTAAAAATAAATCGATGGTTGTGATTAAAAACATTTTAATATTTCACCAATTTTTTACAATTTAATTATCTCGTAAACCGCTAATCGTTAAGCGAAATTAATTACACCATCGCGACGAGCATTTAATTATCTTTCTATAGACGAACACTTTGATATAATTTCGAAAAAAAAAATCATTTTTTTCAGGTTTTTTTTCATGGCCGAAAAAATCATATATGATATTACATATTATATATGATATATCATATATGATAGATTTAAGATCATTTTAGGACCAAACTTTTTTTACATACTAAGTGACTAATCTCCACCCTCAATCTTTATTTAATCTAATGGATAAGATTAATCCCAACAATTTAAAAAACCCACTTTCATCATTTTTTTTTCAAATATTAATATCTTTCAAACCGTTAATCGTTAAGCGAAAAAAGTATATACCGTTACGACGAGCATTTAATTATCTTTTCTATAGATAGGCACTTTGATATATTTTCGACATATTTTTTTTCCGGTTTTTTCATCTTTTTTTTCGTAGCCGAAAAATTCATATATGATATATCATATATATGATATTACATATCATATATCATATATCATATAAGAATTTTTCGGCCACGAAAAAAACATGAAAAAAACAATTTTTTTCTCTCGAAAGTATATTAAAGTGACCGTTTATAGAAAGATACTTAAATACTCGTCGCGATAGTATAATTATTTTCGCTTAACGATTAACGGTTTAAGAGATATTTAAATTATAAAAAATTGGTGAAATATTAAAATGTTTTTAATCTTAACCATTGATTTATTTTTAGATAGATGATGGGGATGGGTCTCTTAGTATGTAAGAAAAGTTTGGTATTTAATATAACTCTCCTCTACATATGTATGCTCTACATATGTATGCTATATATAATGGAAAACCCAACTTGTTTTTAAACTAAAAATTAAAACTAAATTTATTAAAAAAAATTAATTAACACAAGACTGGAAACTTAGTTATGTATCTATTAACGAAAACTATTCAGTCACTATAATATTAGAAAGTATTCAATCATATAATGTACATGACTGAAAAATTATGCTGGCTACTCGTGTAGTTAAAATAAACTAGTTTTTAACCTTATATATTTCATCATTTTACTCCAACCAAACAGCCCATAAGTTTTTTACTCGTATTTCTCTTTAAAAAAAACAGTGATTAATGCCATTTAACATATCAATTGTATAAGAGCATCCACAATGGCCGACCTTTTAAATAGGTTTATAACATGTGAAATCATTAATTTATAAACTATAAACCTATTACCACTATGTATAAACCTTTTATAACGAGGCATAATGGCCCGTACGATGCACGGGCTTTGTTCATCATAATTAAATCATACTTGCATTTTGGGTAAAAAAATGTTCTGGTTATGTTGACACGTTGATTTCTTTTATATACACTTTTAATCTTAAGTCATTATGTGTATCATCAAATCTTTGATGTTGCTATCCCATTAACCCTAATTCGCATTTCCATTGCCACGAACTGTGTAATGCGAGATTTTAAGTAATTTCTTTTATCGCTATAAAGTTCAGTGTGTCATTTACAATAAAAATCTTTGTGCAATGTTCTACTATATACTTGTGCAACTTACCTTATAGAACCCGTCAATATATATATATATATATATATATATATATATATATATATATATATATATATATATATATATATATATATTAAATACGAAAGTCCCTACTATATAAAACATGTTATGAGACACGATGGTTTCGTATCATGTTACACTAATTGTGTTATTAAAAAGCGATATTATCTCTTTTACATTGAAATTTTTAATAGATAATTTCTAAAACATACTAAAACAAAAATAGACCTGAGACATTATTTTCCTCATCAATTAATTATCATAAGAATTTTAAGGTTGACTCTATGATGTGCACATCAAACTCTTGATTCAGCCGCGTTCTTCAAAAGATACTGGAATGTCGGGTGAGCAAACCCGCCGTCCAGAAACAACTTTGAAACTACCCTATTCAACTCTGTGGTCACGTGCAAACCGTCCCAATTCATGTACCGGGATGGATGTTTGCACATGGTCGCCTCAGAAGAACCGCACGTGGCCATCATATTGAAGTTGTAATCCCCTCCACTACCGCAACATGCTTTAAATCGCTCCGTGAAACCATATTTTGTAGGGTTTTTATAAACCTCGCGGTACGCATGCCAGTCATCACCATACACAATAACACTAGATGGAAACTTTTTTCGAAGACTCTGTAGTTTAGCTTGTAATATCATGTTATGGTCATAACTTTCTTTATTCTTACTGGCCACACAACCGATCTCGTCTCGATCAGTTGGAGCACTCGATATGAACGCCATAGGGAAACAACCAGTTGTGGGTAGACCTTGTACCACTATATATTTAGCACCCATTTTCAAAATATCTTTAATAAATTTTGTTTCGTACCAAATAGCTAGCTTTTGAATACTTTTGCTAACGCTTTTTGTTGTATAAAGGTAATTATAATCATTAGCAGACATCTCGCCAATCCAAACTAATGCACCATCGAACACGGCCTTGCATTCTTTAGGAGTTGAGATGGCGTCTTTACAACCCGAACCCTTGATATGATCTTTGAACCAGGTAAGTTGTGTTGGAACTAGCGACTCGGGGACAGTATCAAATGTTGCGTTTATTTTTAAAAAATACGAGTAAGGAATCACGGTGCAACCACCAACAGCGAAGTTGACACCATGAGTGGTGTCAGCAGACTTGTTACGATATGGTGGGAAGTAAGGTAAGTTGAGATATTCGGCTACATAGTCTATGACAAGACGACCGTCACAGTATCTGTTTGTGGGATGGTGGAAGAATGTGCGACCGTAAGGGAAGTTAGAAACATGTCGAAAAATGCCTGGTCCATTCGAGTTGTTATTGTTTCCAGTGTCCGTGTACGAATCTCCAAACACATACACTTTCTTAAAAGGTTGATTAGGTGCAGAGGCCAAGGAAACTGTAGAAATGAAACAAATGGTAATACAAAATGTAAAGATAATAGAATAAGAAATTGAAAAAGTGAAAGAAGACATTTTTATTTATTGTAATTGTGTTATGATATGATGATATACTGTTATGCGAATTTGGGTTTATATAAGAAATTTGATGCATGTACGTTAAAGAGGTCACTAGCATGCAGCTTCTAGATGCATTCCATTAGTCATAAAAAAGTATATTTTGGCGGCTATTTACCATATCTAACTATTGCATGTTTGGATTATATATAGGCGGTTATTTAACAATCAGATTTTTTTTTTCAACCTAGCTATGAGGCAATATAGAAATCAAAGAAATACTAAAAATATAATGATCAGATTCATTAAATGATGAAGGTTACAAAACATTATATAAAAAACAAATTGACTTAACCCTAGAAACTAAACGAGCCAAACCCAATGGACTTACGGGTCTTTATTATCTATGTAACATTTATGTCCTATTATATTAAAGCGTTATTGTTGTTAGCTCAAAGCGACTCGTCAACCGGGTGTGAAGTCAGGGTTTAAAGTACTTAATCCAAAAAGTTATAAGCATAAATAGCGCTTCAAAAATTAATCATTCTTTAAGTTAATTATTATGAATTTTGCAAGCATATATATAAAAAAGAACTATTTTAATAGTGCATTTCTTTGAATAAAATGATTAATGATAATGAATCTGTTTTTATGTTATTTCGTAATGTAGAATTCTTTACCTTGTGGGATCATTTTCCCGCAAGAAGTAATGAGAACAATGATAGAATGGATTCCTACCTATGTCTAGATCCCGAATATATATATATATATATATATATATATATATATATATATATATATATATATATATATATATATATATATAGTGTAACTTTCTTACGAGAACCACTTTTATCTGCAAGAACTGCGAAAACCACCTTTTTTACTCCTAATAAGGCATCATGTACAAGAAATCAATGCAAAATGGTATTTTTGTAAATATATGTGACTTAATTTAAAGGAAAAGTTTTAATTAAGGGTAAAGTTGGAATTTAATTATCCCATAAAAGTAAGATCACATATCAAAACCGTTTCCAAAAAACATGTGATTTATTTTTTCACAACTATCTTTCTCATTGGATCTCTCTTCTCTCAAGAACCCTAGCCGCCGACTCCCACACAATCTTTTCCAACCCATATCGATTATTGGTTGTGCAAGGGATTCGACATGATTGAGTGTTGGTAATTGCGGATTTTTTTCTGTCTGGACACAAAAAAACCAACGCTCCACCTCTTGAATTTTTTTCTCTCGATCTATACGATGATGATCGCTGATGATGATGGTAAGGTTATATTTTTTCTTTGTAATTTGTTTGTGTGGTTTTGCTCGTAGAAAATAGTGCATAGTTGTACTGTTTAATATGTCATGTTTGAATGTGAAGATCTCAATTATTAATTATTAAATTTTCTTATATAAAAGTTTCTTGCTCATAATATTATATTGGCTTCATGTTTGATACGTGGTTTGTTAAATCTTATCATGTTCTGGGCAAATTTTAAAGTTATGTTCATCTTCAGGTATGCATTGTGTTTTGATTGGGCAATTGTTCATTAATATTATAAATATATATAAGGGTATGAAAAGAAAAGGAATTTGAGCCGTGAGTCCATGTTTTCTAGATGTAAACTTGAGTGGTTATTTGGCTTGGTTTTGGTGTATGTATACTTTTTGGATTTGTATAAATCATCGCTTTGAATTTTATTGAAGATTGTGGTTTGTGATGTCAAATTTTGGAGTTTTTTTCCTTTTTTTTTGGGTACATAGGAAGAGGAGCATTCGAATGAGGCCTATTTCGATCCTGTGTTTTTATGGTTTAATCTATATAGGTAGTTATGGGTTTGGTTCAAAATTGGATCTTTATAGCTTACAATTAAGTGTGGGCTTAATCTATTCTAGTAGTTGTGGGTTTGGTTCAAAAAAACATATATGTTTTTGTGTTTAGATTATAAAACATATATGTTTTGGAAAGATACATATATGTTTACGTATAAAACATATGTGTTTTGTGTTTTGAATTATAAAACATGTATGTTTTGTTTTTAATGTACACAAGATTGTGCATATATGTTTTGTGTTTTGAATTATAAAACATTGTTGTTGTGATTAATTTTTGTTTCTTATTTGTTTGTGGCTTAATTATTTTCGTGCATGCTTGTTTCAGATTGATTGATGAAGATGATGATATCATTTAAGACCGAGAAGTGGATGAACACGAATATACATGAAGATAATTTGCGACTTATGAAGATATATGATTATTGCATGTGTTTTTGTACTTGCAAACAAGTGAAATATAACATTTAAGTATATCAATCTTGTTTTTCTTTTTATAATAATTTATGTTTTTTAATTTGTGTTTCAAACTTTTAAAAAAATAATGATTAGGAAAAAATATTGGTAGGTTGATGAAAAAAAAGTGTTTTAAAAGAAAAAACATGTATGCACCTTAATTATCTGAAAAAAAACATGTATGCATCTTGACTATTTGAAAACATGTATGCACCTTGATTATTTCAAAAAATTAATTTATGTATAAAAAGCATGTATGCAACATGACTATTTGAAAACATGCTTATTAAAAAAAAAAAACTCTATAAATTAAGATTTATAAAAACGAGAATTGTTAAAAATAAATAAAACTAATATGAAAATGTTTTTTACTATTATACCTTTTTGAATTAAATAAAAATAACAAAATGCTATGGAACATTAAATAAGGTACATTGTGTATTATTAGTTGTAAAAAGGTGGTTCTCGAAGTTCTTGCAGATAAAGTGATTCTCGTAAGAAAGGAACCCTATATATATATATATATATATATATATATATATATATATATATATATATATATATATATATATATATATATATATATATATAAACTGTCAAACCTTAAAAAGTGAAATGTTAAAAGTTAAATGTGAGAAAAATGCATAGTATAATTAATACTATTATTAAAACATTTTATTACCTAAAAGTACAATAATTTATTTATATTGTACAACAAATTAAAAAACATATTTAACAAATTAAAAACAACAATTATCTACCAAAAGTACAATAAAAATTTCACAATATGCAATTTAAATAAGCTACAAGATAATCTAAAATATAAAATAATTAAACACACTAATTAATTCTATTTTTAAAAGTCCCTAAAATGTAAAGTACATATTATTATACACATTATACAAATTAATAAAAGACACAAAGCTTTATACAAGCTAACAAGTTAATGGTACATTTAGTTTTGTAAACTGGATCGGACCAATAGGTTCAACCGAAAACCGGTGTCGTCACCGGTTCGGCTAACAAATAAAAGCCACCCGAAAATGAACCAGAGAGGGCCAATTGAAACCGATACAAACTGGTGAATCAGGTCTCATCAAGATCTATTTTTCCAGTTAATCGTCACAGGGTACCAGCCGCCGAAATGCCCCGGTACCCTCCTATACTATATATAAAGGAGAAAAGTAAAAATTAAAAAGTTGAAACTAAAAAAAGAAATGTTGAAAATATATTTCAAAAGGAAACTATTAATACATATTGAAAATCGAGTTTACCCGGGATGCTTTAAACCCGGGGAGTTGACCCGATTTAATTTGACACGTTTTCGATCCAACCCGTCGGATTGACTCGGTTTAAATTGACCCATTTTTTGACCGGAACTGTTCAACCAGTTAAACCAACCGAGTCAAACCGGGTTTCAAAATATTATGTTTAATCTCCAAATCTTTAAACTTTTATTATTTTTCCGTTAAACTTTTTCTTTTATCATTAAACGACGTGTCGCTATAAAATCCCGTTGATATACATGAGTAGTGGTCTAGTAGAATAAAACGAGTTTATTAATGGTGGTTCAAAGCCCACTAATCACTTTATTAGGGAGTTTTTTAAGATACCATGGTGTTTTCAAAAAGTAATTAACAAAGTATGTATTTTTAAAAATATTTAATTTAATATGTAGTTTTCTTCTTTTCACAAAATTATAAAAACTCATGAATATAAGTCTTCAGCTATATCCTTTCCATGATCCTCATTGTGATATAAACTATATACGCAAATGCCCCTAAACTTTTTATCAAATTTATACAATAATAGTAATCAAACATCATCCTCATCGTATCCTCATCTCCAGTCGTCATTGTCGACTCCATGATTGGTGACGGTGATGATATAAACTATATACGCATGATTTCGACGTCATCACTTGGAGGAACCTGTTAAGAGCAAAGAAAACATTATATTTCTATGAATGATGTCATTCGATTAGCTTCCTTCAGGGTGTTTCCGATACATTTGAGCAAATAGGAACTTATGATAATTTGGTATGAATTTAAATTGTGGCAATTATGGCTTAATATTGTTTTATGGTATTGGTTTTGTAGACAGTATCTCTTATGATGATAGCAGCAACCTTGTTTATTTACAGGTTCCTTTAGGCGATCATGCGTATGGTACGTAGTGACGTCGTAATCATCACAAGAACGCATAAAATTCCCACGAGTGATGACATCAAAATCTTGTCTTACATAAGCAAGTTTGCCGATGGAGTCTGGAAATAACAAGTACGAAGGAGATGAAGATAATTAATGTATGTAGTAACGAAGAAGATGATTGATAAAAGGACTCATCTTTCATGAGTTTTTGTTTTTATGATTTTATCAAAAGAAAAAATCTAATCACATATTATATTAATTAATTTTAAAACCGCATACTTTGTTAAATATTTTTTTAAAATACCATGGTCACCTAAAAAACTCCTTTATTAGGTCCGCCCATTTAGACAACAATTATCTTCGCATCACTTGCTCGCTGCGACGCTTATCCTCCGTCATTTTGCGGCCACATACATTTGCTTTTCATTATTTCCTTTTGAACATACTGTTGTCACGTCTATCACGGCTTTTCATTGCCGTAATTAAGATTAATATTTTGTTTTTGAACGGCGTAATTAAGATTAATACTATTATTCTATACTACATATAATGCACAAATGAATCTCTCTCCAAAATTTTCAGACTTACAAGAAATAAAGCATGGTTTACAACACTTTAATGCACCAAATTTTAAGAATTACAACAAAACAAGCATATGGTACAACAGAAATAAACATGTGGTCATTTTCAGACTACTTTTCTATCAAACAACATTAATGCTATTAAATAGTAATCATTAAAATACCCTTTAATTAAGTGAAAAATACTACCTTATAAGTATTGTTTACAAGGACTCAAAGGATACATAAAACTAAAAAAAGAATACTCACCTAATACAATTAATACATTATTAAAAACACCCTCATCAAAAAATACAATTTTTTAACCACAAAGTACAATATAATTAATACATTATTTAAGATCCAGCAGCAGCTTAAAACATGAACATGTCACTTTTGCTTTACAAGTGGCTTATGGTTTATATTTATACAAATATCATAAAAATTACGAAACCAAAAAGTTACAATAAAAAAAATGAAAAAAATACGTCGGTTAAAAATCAACCACGCTGCAACACGCGGTATAAATGAAAAAATAGTTGCTTGTCACAAAATTAGTTACCGGGTACCCGTCACCGCATTGCGCGGGTACCCTGCTAGTCTAATTGTATATAGGATGGAATGTTGGATCATGTTTGTTGACGACATGAACATTCACTTTGACTTATTTTTCTTCATTCTCTTTAAATAAGTTTTCTACAACAAAATAAATTCATTGTAATCTCTTTAGTCTGTGGTGGTCAATACCGGTGTCTGATGAAAGCGCTTTATGTGGAAAAGTTTGTGCAATTTTAATTTTCTGTATATGAAGCTTCAGTAGTTTTGTCGTCACTACCTTTGTGGCGCTAATTTTTGTTACGTTTTTTGTCCTATCACTCGACTCGATGGACCTCGTTTTCGCCATTAAATGTTGTTTGTTAGAAATATATTGTGGATATCTACTGTTGATGTTATTTGTATGTGTTTTACTCTAATTGCAAAAATCGTCTCTAAAATTTGACTTGTTTGCATGTTTTGTCTCACATATTTTGAAACTGCAAGGATCGTCTCTAAACTTAACCCTTGGAGCATATATCATCCTTTCTGGGGCATATATCGTCCCAAATTGATCAAACTTTAAGGACGATACATGCACAGGGGCCAAACTTTAGGGATGACACATGCACACGGGCCAAACTTTAAAGACGATCCTTGCAGTTTTAAAATATGTAAAATATGTAGGACGAAACATGCAAATTGGTCAAACTTTAAGGATGATTTTTGCAATTTACTCTTTAATGTATTATTCTAGTGTTTTACGGAGTATTCTTTAATATACGTTGTTGGTTAAATTTTGTGACTGAAGCCATTCTATTAAAACTCTATAATACAGCGCATTAGTTAATAATATACGATTATTATTTTTAAATTTTAAAACGAAACGGGTCAAAATAGTTAGCTTAAAATAATATGGTCTTAAATAGATAATTTTGAAAACTTTAGTACCTCAAATGCAAATATTGGTGATACTAGAAGCATACGTAAACTTTTAAATTTTCATATTTGTGCGTATTTTGTTAATATTTTAATTTTACGTTATTTAACCAACTTATTTATAATGAATTGTAAACTGGTTATTACATATTAATAAAATACATACAAAGATCGAAATTCAAAAGTTTAAACATACAGTAAGAAATAAAATTGGCTATATAACACTTGAAAAATATCAAATTAAATACTTTTTAAGTTATTAGCTCATTTTATTATACCAATCATATTAAGCAAACAGATATAAAAGACAAAACGATACATACCAGCTAGTTTGTGTCATCTATAGCCAAGTAGTCAACGTAAGTAGCCTAGCTAGAGTACTTATAGTCATCAGAAGGTACACGCCAAAGAGTCGTCATAAGAGAGGTGGGAGTGGGTGCCTGAAGGCACGTGAGGGATCCTTTCATCCATGGGAACACCGCCGCCGGGGATAGCTTCACGCGCGGGATCCAAGTTTTGCCAGAAAGTTTCATTCACGGGAAAAAATTAAAAAAAGGAACGTTGGCTACTTTTTTTGACCGTTTGAAAGCATCAACGGCTACTTTTTGTTTTTTTTTTTTTTTTTTTTTTTTGTTTTATATATATCAAGGGGATCAATTGAACAAAGGTGCAAAAAAAAAAAAAAAAAAAAAAAAAAAAAAAAAAAAAAAAGAGGCAACGTGCAAAGCAAAAAAAAAGTTTACCGAGAGTTATTTTAGAGAAAAAAAAATTACAACCGTCGAAACAATTATGGAACGTGGCAAAAGAGGCGCTACTCGTGGTCATGGATCGAGAGGTGGATCGAGAGGCGCAATTCGTCCTCGAATTCAGTCACAACCCGGTCACGAATCATCTTCTTCACAACCCGGTTACCACCTACAAATGTACCCACAATCTCCACCATTTTTCTACACCCAACAACCCCTCCCGCAACTTCCTCCTTTCGAGCCGTTTGATTATCAATATACCCAACAACCCCCACCGCAAATGCCTACTAACTTCGACCCGTATGAGCCGCGCTATACCCAATAAAAAAGGCGTGAGTGAGTTAGTGAACCATTACCCATTCGTGAAGATAACGATGATGATGACTACTTAGATCATGTTAACGTGGTACCCGAGACACAACCAATGAATGAAGAAGAAGACGTACAAGTCGAACAAGATGTACAAGAAGTTGAAGAGGTCGAGGTAACGCGACCTAAAAAAAAGTCAATACGGTTTGGACGCCCGATGAGGAGGAGGCGTTAGCTAAGGCTTGGATAAAAATTTCGGTGGACAAAGAAGTTGGGGACCGTCAAACAAAGGAAGGTTTTTGGAGGCGAGTTCACAAGCATTTTAAAACTCTTATGCCGAGGACCCAACGCAGTAAAGATCAATTGAACTCGAAATGGACTCCTATGCACGTTTATATCGCGGCGTTCAACAGTTACTTTTTTCAAGCGGTATATATATTTTTTTTCATACTTGTTTATATATATACTTGTTTTATATATATATATATATATATATATATATATATATATATATATATATATATATATATATATATATATATATATATATATGTATGTTTTATATATATACTTATTTTATATATATAATTGTTTTATATTGTTTTGTGTAGTCACGTTTGAAAGAAAGTGGATGCGACGATCTTCAAGTTTATGAGAGAGCCCAACTTGATTTTGAAAAACAATATAAGAAAGCTTTCTCGCATACCAAAGCGTGGCGCATTCTCAAAGATCAAGAAAAGTTGAAAGAACAAGCGTCGGTTAGTCAGACTCAAGAATCCACGGGATCGAGCAAGACAAGAAAGTCGTCGGAGTCAAGTAGCGCTCAAACGCCAATAAACGTGGAAGATTTCGAGTGTGAGTTATCAATCACCTCAGCAAAAAAAAAGGTGCATTCTGGAGATTCAAGCCGAAGTTCGATGCGTGATACCCTTGCAAGTTACACGGCCGAAAAGAAAATTTTAATGCAAGCGCAGTTGGAGGTTCAAAAGAAAAAAGACGAAGAATATTTCAAGTTTCTTGATGGGGAGGTGATGAATCGTGACATGAGGTTCGTTATGTATCCGCATGACAATATCCCAGACCCGACTTTTAAGGATTTCGTCATCAACAAGAAACGCGAGATATGCGCAAAATACGGGTGGCCGTGTAGTTTGTAGGATTTAATGGTTTTAAGTTTAGTTTTAATGGAACTTTAATTATTTTATGTTTTTTAATAATATTATGTAATGTTATTTTATGTTTTTTAGAAAATTTATGTAATGTTTTTATTTAAGTTTTAATAGAATTTTAGTTTTTTTAATAATTATACTGGAATTTAAAAAAGAAAAAAGAAAAAAAAAAGTGACTGAAGGGTGAGTGAAGTGATGCCTCTAAAAAATGAGTGAGTGAAAAAAAAAGTGGGTGGATAATGTGGCATAAGGGGATTGGTTGGGAGTGAGTGATGGTGGTGTGGTGGATGAACCAGTCGCTCCCCCCTAATCTATAAGGTACAAGTTATTGTCATTTGCATTAAGAGCACAAGGTTGCGTGCCTATCACTTATCTTATAATTTAGTGTCACGTCCGCGTTACATCAGCTTTGACCTTTTTAACTTAACTCACCCAAAAACACCATGGTACCATAAATCACCTATAACTCACCTTAACTCACATTCACCTCAATTATTTTCAATTTCAACCCAAAACTTTAACAAATACTTCATTTATTTAAAACCATAACATTAATTCGAGCAACACATTACGAACTTAGTGCAATCACGGTTCAACGTTTTTTACTTGGATTGTAGCATATCTTTGTTGCGGGGTTTTGAATTTTTTCTATTGAACTCAGCTTTTATCCGTTGCCATAACGTATCACGAGATTGGGAACAGCCAATACGCGGATCCTCTGAACATGCAACCCAACACTCGGCAAGTAATTGTTCCTCACTTGGCGTCTAGCGATTCTTTGACTTTTCAGGTTGTTCTTCATTGACCTCGTCTTCTACACATTCTTTGGATTTTTTGGACTTTCGTTTATCTCGGCTTTTCGGTTTTATAGGAGAAGTAGGTGTTTCGAGAACATCATTTGTTTCCGTTTGGGATTGTTGTGATGGTTGAGTGAATTAAAGATTTTGAAAATTGGAGTTTAGGTGTTTTGTTGGCTTTCTTGCCAATCTTGATATTCTTGATGTTGCTGGAAAACTTCTTGACTCGACATACCCAATTTGTTGGGTTATTCCAGTTCGGATTTGACGACGAACCCACGTTTGGGTTATTCCAATTCGGATTTGAGGAAGAACCCGCGTATGGGTGATTCCACCCACCGAGAAGATTCGTGAACGAGTCGTTGTTGCCGCCCGAGATTTTTTTTTTTTTGCTAATAGAAGTGTATTGTAGATTATATAGAGTAGTAGAAGTGTGGAAAAAAAAATTGTGTGAGTGAATGAGTATTTATAGTTGTGATAAAATGGGTTTAAATATTTTTATTTTATTTTTTTTCACACACATATAGCCGTTTGTAACGGATATAAAACATAGAGGGTTAAAGTGATTTTTTATTTATTTATTTATTATTTTTTTTATGCAACGGTCATGTGAACATTTGACGGGGCCAAAGGTTTTTTTTTTTTTTTTTTTTTTTTTTTTTTTTTTTTTTTTTACCAAAAGCAGCTTAACGCTGCGTTAATGCCCCAACTCACCACGTTAACGTGGTTTTGACTTCGAAGGCCGGTAAGGGATAACAGAGGTTAACTTGGCTGCGTTATCATATAACTCGGGGGGAGGGGTTGTCATGTTACCGAGTGCTCTAAATGAAATTCAAATAATTTATGATCTATTTACAATTATTTTTGTTATCGTGTAATCAAAATTTTCTAAATTTATTAGGCAAGAAGGTTAAGGAGTGGAATTAGGTAGAGAAATTGATATGCAACAAGGTGAGTGTTCGCGTTTTGCGTCAGAATATAATATGTACTTAAAACGTTTTGAGTTTCCTTACAAATTTTACTAAGAATGTTCTTTCGAGTACATTTTTGTTATACTCATTTTATAATAAGATATAAGTAATTCGTCAACAGATATATTATAACAATATGATAAGACTCTAATTCGATTTGGTTAACTTGAATTTGGTTGATCCTAAATTTTATTAGATTAATAGTACCTATTTCAAATTATGTGCTTTTTAAGCTCCATACTCAAATTTGTTTTCTTATGAACAAAGAATTTTACATGTTACGCGTGTTCATACTTCTTATATTTATAGTAAAAACCTGAAAGACACAATTAATCTTCTGAAAAAGATGATCATGTAAGTTAGGTAAATATATCTGTAACCATACAAAATTTTATGTATGTGTCCGGTTTGATTTTCTAGAGCGCTTATAGCCCTTCTTATATACGTGTATTGATATCATCATAAACCAGTAGTCACCAAATAAAATAAATTGAGTAGAACTATTATGTGTTAAACCAACCAAGAAAACTGCTTGCACAAGGGTGGTGAGCCAAAAAAAAGTATCAACATCATAACTATGAGTCTAAAGTTGATTGAGGTAGAAGTAAGTTATTGATTAATATGAGTTTAAAATGTATCTTTATGATGGGTAAATCATCAAGCACTACAGAAAGAATACTTCGAACGATGACACTCCCCACATAAATCGAATAAATTATTTTTATTCTTTTGAAAATATCGTTGCAGACAAAATTTGAAGCATCTCCATGTAACGTAATGTACCCCTCAAATAAATTAGATGAGCACCTGATGGAGTTTTATCGTAAACAAACCGTCCAAAATAAATGCCTTAACTAATTAATGTATGTACAATTATATACTACATCTTTATGAGCTGGAAACTTAGATGCAACTAATATATTAAAAAAAAAAAAAAAATGTTATGAATAAACAAGTTCTGATAAGGATTCCTATTAATTCATTTCGAACTTTTTTATTTATTTTTATTATTTTCTATTTTTTTAAAATACAAATACACATTATTATTTGATCTTATAATTTAACTAAATTAGTTTTTATTTTGTAAATCAAATGAACTTAATTAGAATTTTCTTATTTAATCATCTAATTAGTGCCTTGTGGGTACCGGTTACACAAACCCATTAGCATAAACACGTTAAGAGTAATGGCTGATCTACTAATACCTTACTATGAGATACATCTTTGTATAAACTTTACAATGGATCATGATATTTTCTGTTGAAAACAAATTAAATGGAAATTCGTCTGCAATTGCAAATTCTAGCTGTTACTAATATGGCGTGTCCCGCTGTATTCATTATTGTATTTTCCTATTCATTTTAGTCACTATCTAGCTCCTTGCATATATATAGTTACGCATTTTATTAGACAGAATAAGTTGGAACAATGCTTGATGTAAAGCTTTATGAATTTTTTGTTTGTGCGATGGTAGACAAGAAACTAGTTGTCAAAAATGTCTAAAACCATGAGTTTTTTACTGATTATAAAAAAAACCTGTCCAGTCACCTGTATCTTTTACTGTTAGGTAGCCTTTAGCGTGATTACAGAATATACATCAATTGATCGACAATGTGCAAAACTCAAAACACACTTGACATTTTCAGGAAAAATAATATTATAACACAACAACTTCCACACAAAATCATTAAATTTTGAATTTAAAAAAGTTCCTCAGAAACGGTTACATGATAACTTAGGATTGGTTCTTGACGTACATTACATCATATTCTTGATTCAGCCGCTTTCTTCAAAAGATACGAGAATGGAGGTTGAGAAAATGAGCCTTCGAGAAATAACTTTGCGACCGCCCTGTTCAACGCATCGGTCACATGCAAACCATCCCAGTTCATACACCGTGACGGATGCTTGCATGTGGTGGCGACCGATGAACCACATGTGCCCGTGGGGTTAAAGTTATAGGCACCACCACCACTTCCACAACATGCTCTGAATCGCTCGGTGAAACCATATTTTGTAGGGTTTTTATAAACCTCACGGTATGCATGCCAGTCATCACTGTACACAATAACCGTGGATGGAAACTTCTTTCTTAGACTGCGTATTTTCGCTTGTAATATAAGGTTATGTTCGTAACTTTCTTTATTCTTGCTTCCAACACAACCAATGTCGTCCCGGTCTGTTGGAAGAGCTCCGGTTGCAAATGCCATTGGGAAACATCCGGTCGTGGGTAAACCTTGTACAACGACATACTTAGCACCCATTTTCAGAAGTTCTTTAATAAATTTGGTTTGGTACCATATAGCTAGCTCTTGAATAGTCTTGCTAGTGGATTTAGTTTCAAAAATGTAATTGTAATCATTTGCTGAAATTTCGCCAATCCAAACTAATGAACCATCAAATACGGCCTTGCATTCTTTAGGAGTTGAGATGGCGTCCTTACATCCTGAACCCTTGATGTGATCTTTGAACCACGTAAGTTGTGTAGGAAATAGAGACTCTGGTACGGTGTCCCATGTTGAGTTAATTTTCTTAAAAAATGAGTAAGGAATCGCGGTGCAGCCACCAACAGCGAAGTTGACACCATGAGTGGTGTCAGCGGATTTGTTAACATAGGGTGGGAAGTAAGGTAACTTAAGATATTCGGCTACGTAGTCAATGACAAGACGACCATCTGAGTATCTGTTGGTTGCATGGTGAAAAAATGTGCGACCGTAAGGAAGGTTAGAGATGTGTTGAAAGATGATTGGCCCGTTTGAGTTGTTGTTGTTCCCGGTGTCAGTGTACGAGTCTCCAAAGACATAGACCTTGTTGAAGGGTCGGGGTGGAGAGGCTGTGGAGAGTGTAGAAAGGACAGAGATTGAAATGCAAAATGTGAGGAGTGTAAAATATGAAATAGAAAATGTGGGGAAAGAAGACATTATTATTTGTCAGATTTGTATTGTGAATTGATGTTTAGCCAAGGGGGTTTATATAAGAGGGTTGATGCATTGTAATTGAAATTTTTCCATATGAGGATATTATAAGATACTACACGTTTATTTAACTTTCGGAGACATGGTGATGATTGTTGATGCAATGAAGTATATGAAGCTTCTCGAAGGACTCAATAGCCATGCTTTTGTATCGGGAGTTGGCTTTTTATTACGCTAATCATTTCGCTAATTAACCTTATAACTGTTTTCTAAGAACATATAATCTTTCAAGTGATACAAGGTTACTTCTTACCCTTTCCTAAAGGAAGTGCATGCCTGATTGACGCATGCGTGATGGTCATGCTTGAACCGAGTTAAATATAACCTAACTCTTAAGTCAATGAGTATGTGTAATATCTTAGGCAAATCTAAGAGATGCTGGGTTTTCATTAGATAACATTTGTTTAATTGTTTTACAATGACACAACGTTTTTTGTGGTCTACTGTGAGTGTAGTTCTTTGAAACTTGCAGTCAAGCATGCTTATGTGAAAATAGTACTAATTTGGGTGACCGGGAATGCTTCACATTAGGGCCACAAAAGCAAATTCGTGAGATTGCAAGCAAAGCGGATAATATTGTCGTTTGATTTTTTTTTTTTTAATTTTTTTTTTCTTCTTTTTTGAACATCATATCATATTTAGATCACTGAAGGAACTAAAGAGAATTACAAGTGATACTCATCTGTGATCCAATCCAATCAGCTAAAACATACATTCCTACGTAGTAATTCTTTTCTTAGTCAACAATAGTAAACAGTTTTGATTTCACCAAGTAGTTAAATCTTCTTTTGGAGGTTTTAAGTCAAAACAAAGACTACTCTGAAACCGCAATATAATCCACATAGCGCGAAACAAATCTTTGCGCTTTGTTATTGAGTCACTCCACGCAATACTGGCGAGAAGAGCATTTGAAGCATTCGTGATGCTCAAGCATATGCTTACCGATATAAAAGATTCCAAGTAAGGGTGCAATTCTAGAAAAGAGATAATGCTGTTAGATAGTGTAAACTCCATAACTATTATTTATCATTTATAAGTACTTATAGAATACAAACATTGGAGACCCTAATGGTCCTTTGGTCTAAGCCGACACTCGGGTTTTGGCCAACTCACATAATACATCTAATACTCTGTTGCAGTTAAGCGGCAATATCCCAAAAGCTCGAACTAAAAAATCTATACTTATTGTTAACAAAGATTAATATAAAGCTAAAGATAGTTATCTTGATAATTATCAGGACTTTTATTGCACGTACCCGTTCGTAATGGATAAACGTAATCTGAATTTTTTTTCTTTTCTTTGACGACTGTCGGGACTTATAACGTGCGTGGTGGCATGCCCGACTGGTGTGGTGATTTCGCTATCAATATCTTTGGAATTTAATTATGAGTTCACGGTCGTTGGTGGCGATGGATGGCTAACTCCAGGTGGTTTGAGAGTTATAAGTAAAACAGTAAGTCGGTTGTTTTTCAAGGCTTGTCGGCGTGTGGCGGTGCGTCCTAGAGTTTACAACAACATGCTTTTTCTTCGGAATTTTAATACAAAGCCAATTGCGTCAGTTAACTCTTAACGGTTTGGTAGTTAAGGTCGAAATAATGACCTACATTTTTTTTTCTTGAAAGAATAGATGAACGACAACTAAGGTTTGGCGGGTAGGCTTAGAGGGGGAGACTCAAGGTGGCAGAACAGGTCCTAAAGTTCTGATACCATGTTAAATATTGAAACCCGTAACTATTATTTATCACTTATAAGTATTTATAGAATACAAATAAAACCAACCCTAACGGTCGATCTCTAAGCTCCCACTTGGTCTTGGCCAACTCATATAATACGTCTAATAAATGCGACTATTAGATTTGTTGTCATTATCCAAAGGTATTTTACACTTTGTAAACATGAGTATTTACCTGAGTTTGTGTCATGTATGTAGTATTAACTAAAAGTTGCAAATAAACACTACAAGAATTCAGGTTTTGGCCACGGAAACATTTAGCAACAACCAAAGTTACACCTTTCACAACGATATATATAGGCAACATTAAAGATCTTTAGCTACGAACTTTGAGCAACGATTTATCATGGCTAAAAACCTTTTGTCATGTTCGGCTTTTAGCTAAAAACCGATTCTTGCGGTGGAACTCACCAACGTTAAGCCTCTCAAAGCATCAGTCATCGAACATAATATCGACATTCTTATTTTCTTGCAAAAGTTAATATATTTTAAAAGGCCGAATCATTATGCATGTTTTATATGAATAGTTTATAATATGAAATCAGAATATAATAAGCTTTTACTCATATCATTTTAGCCATCAATCTGGACCAGCGGTCAACACAAATTTGTCTAGGTTTTAAAAAAAGGTTAAAGTGTGTACATATATACGTAATTAGTTTTTAAGAAAAGTCACAGCAGACTAAAACTCAAAAACTGATTTTTGAACATATATATTTTGAAGTCTTTACACGCTATAATCTGTATAAAGAAACATTTGATTACTGATAGTTTAACAACAAAATTAATAAGGAATTATGCATGCATTGTCATAACAACTCATATTATTTCTTGCTACTAGTAGTTAGTTTTTGTTTTGCACAATTATTTCAAATTAAATATTTCATGTATTTGCACGTTGATGTTCATGTTGGTCCTCTGTTTTATTATCAGTTAGAATATTCGACCACGTGATGATTATATTAATATCATTTGTCATCTTATTAATAGACCACGTTAAGTTTGTTTTAAAGATATAAAGATTCCGGTGAGTATTAAGCATCTGTCATAAACATGGTTAATTTGATTTAACGGTAAATTCTCCCTTTTTCTTTTAATGGCAAATCATACTATCTCATAATATAGACGTCACAAATTTATCTAACATACATGTCATAAGAAGAAAATTGAACCAACAACCATTAAATTGAAGAGCTTTTCACATAACATGTACAATTTGGACACAAGTCAATTGCTACTAATTTGATTTAAATATCTTCAACAGATTTGCAACATCTGTTTTAACAAAATCTGGCTTATTGAAACATCTAAATTCATTAGGATGTGTTTGGAATAGGAGTTTGTAAACACCAATATAGGTAAATGAAGTAAAGTTATATCGTCCTAACTTTTATTCTTAAGACATCCTTTTACCATAGTATTTTAGGCATGTGAAACCATTAATAATCCTTCGATCATGTTGCAACTTCTCACAATCTCTTGGTTACGAAAGAAATTATTAAATGACTATTTTGTCGGTTTAATCCTTATTGTGAGCTTAATGCCACGAGACTATTTCACAATGTCCGTGTGGCACTTACCGACTCGGTTTCAGCGTCTAAGTAAGCCAAAAAGTATGAAAGATATAAGCGGTGAACACTTGCAGCTTTATAAAAGAGAACTTGATTTATATAGCACTTGTAAACTTTGGTTACAATGGATAATTACAAATGGGGAATAAGCCCTTATTTATACTAAGGGCTTATAGGGTTCTAGAAACTTCTAATACAAATATCTTAGATTTTCACATAAGCTAATATCTAGCTTATTCAAGATCATTCCTACTAAATATCATATGTACTTAGCTTATTTCTAGATTATTCCTAATAAGTATCTAGGATATTTTCGACAAAGTCTCTTAGATATTTTTAGGTGCATGATTCTAGATCAATTTAGCTATGTCGCCGCGTCGAGGTTTTCTTCGGATTGGGGCTATTAGGATTCGGCTCATAACACCCTCCACCACTTAAATTCACGACATCCTCGTCGTGCTTTCATCTTTGTAGCTGTGAACCTAATCTTTGAACTGCCATATCCAATCGTCTCGTTCAAGCTCGACTCCTCCTCGGGTATTCCTTTCCATTTGGTCCAGTATTCTTTGTAACATGGAATTCCTCTTTGCCTCTTTTCTGTCCATTTCGTTATCCGTTTCACCGCATTTGCCAAGCACGTTCTTGTTTCATCCGCTTTTACGTGCCCTTCTTTCTTTCTTTGAAATGTTAACGGTGCTCTTAAAGAGGTCTTGTATGGTTGGACGTACTAGTTAGGCAGCTCTTTAAGTCGTCTTATCTTCGCAAATTCAAATGGATGGACGGGCTTGATTTGGTGCTTGACTTCCTTGTGATGTAATGCTCTTTTTGGTAGTTTAGTCGGCATTACATCTTGGAACTCTCCCAGAACCGTCTAGGGGATTCCAGGGTGCGTGGTTCTTTTGTTGTCAAAGGACTTCTTTATGGCTGCCAAAAAGTACTCGTTTTCCATGGCGGTCCTATTGAATCGAGTTGCTGATAATAAGGGTTGTATTTCACTCCTTGTCTTTAGGTGTGCGACTTGGGATACTTCATTACCAAGGATGACTAGTGTCTTTGTGGTGGGCATAGGAAAAGCTCGGGCTTTTTCAAAGAAATCAAGGCCTAGTACGACCTTGTAATCATCCAATGGCACAACCGTAAACGTTAGCTCGTTAGTCCACTTACTGATATGAGCTTTTACCTTAGGTGTCCCAAGGATTGGTGTTGGTTCTGAATTTACGGTCTTGATCTTCCCTTTCTACGGAATGTATGTTATGCCTAGACATTCAGCCTTTTTGGAGTCCAAGTAGTTATCGGTAGCGCCGGTGTCAATGAGCCCCAATGTCTTCATATCATTTACCAACAATTCCGCAAAGAGTAAACTTTGATCCTCAGTCTTGGCTCTGGTTAGTATTTCCTTTATTGTTTCGAGGCGTTTAATCGATCCTAGTTCCTATTTGGTGGTTCGGCCATTTAGGCAACCAAAGCGTTAATAGCTTTACGGCTCGGACAATCCCTCGTCCAATGGGGTCCGTCACAAATGAAGCATGGTTTTGGAGGGGGTTTGGTCATGTCTTTCTTCTGAAATGACTTTTCAAACTTTGGACGCTCGTCCCTCCGTTCGTCCTTTCTTTTAGGCGAGACTCTTTCTTCACCTACCTCATCTATTAGTGGTCTCCTTGGTCGGTTGGAGACTTGGAGTAGTCCATGATCAACTCGGTTGCTGCTATGGCTTCATCTAACGTTTTCACGTTTCTTCTATCAATTTCGATTCATGCCCATTCTTTTAATCCGTCTTTGAAGTAGAATAAGGCATCTTGATATGATACATCAACAATATCCAATAAAACTGTAGTAAACTCCTTTATGTAGTCGGAGATCGTACCAGTGTGGCGAAGTCGCCTTAACTTCGCTTTAGCTTCAGAATCAGCGTTGTGTGGGACAAACTGTTTTCGGAGCTCAACCTTGAATTGATCCCAAGTGTTGAGGATGCATATGCCTTTTTCTCGTTCATGATGTTTTCTTCTCCACCATAATTGAGCAGATTCACGCAAGAAAGCAGGGGCATTGCTAATTCTAGCAGCATCCTCGTCTACTCCCATGGGTTCAAAATATTAATCCGAACAAGTAGTTTTCTACTAGAGTAGCACTTCGGGTACCATTATACATATCTGGTTTTGAGACTTTTAAGGTCGAGAAAGGCGTACCTTGGCTACTACTAGCACCTCCATCATTACTTCTCTTTCGGTGGGTTTGACATTCCTTAGCCACATTGTCTATCTTTTCGTTCATCGTAAAGACCTCGTCTTGCAGAAATTTCTAGGCGCTTAACATGTCTTAGGACATCTTTTCGATCTCCTTATTAACGTCATCTTTCACATTTCGAACCAATGCTTTTGCTGTCTCAATTTCTTCGGAATTTTCTTGGGTCATCAATTTGATAGCTTCTTGGAGCTACAATGCGATCTTCAAGACTTTCTCCTGAAGCTCCATCATTGCTTTGTCTCTTTTTGACACATCCTTCTTTCGTTCAGTAATACGCCCTTGGGTTTCTTCCTCATTTGGCGTTCAACTCCGTCACTTGGATACTTTTCAAGGACTATTTCTGCCATCGTGTTCCTTCCAAATGGTGTATATCTAGGTCTAAAAACATTTGCTCTGATATCACCTGTCACGAGACTATTTCACATTGATAAAGTGTCATAATAATTGCATCATATAAATATGACCTTATTGCTATCATAATCTATCTCAAGTTACAAGCTAAAATTTGCCATTTAACTTTACATAATTCTAACATGAATACTAATCATATGCATCTACAACTATCTAACACATCATACTAATTGAACATGATTCACACATTAATCATGCATTCGGGCTTCTACTATCACTATCTATCACGAATATATAATTCACGAAAGACGATAATTATGCATTGCGTATAATTTCTATTATAAGCATCGAGAAATGATTTAGTTCTAAGCATCCCTTACTAGTAGTGGATACTTAAATCCCTTAAACCATCGCTCTGAAACCAATTTAAAAGCCTGTAATAAAAAATATTTTATACTGAAGTGCCATTTTCGGCTTAATCTAATTAATTTTGGAGAAAATCGTTTTTAACCAAAACTGATTACAGCGTAATCCTTTTCAAACCGGCGGAAATCAAAGCCTGAGTTGCACTAGTTCATTTTTCGCAAACTGTACTTCTAAAACTTTTTAAAACCTCAAATCTTGAAAGCACACTTCTTATACCATATAAAGGTTGTCTAAATACATAATTCACTTTAAAAGCTTGTGGAAGCAACATTTCCATAAAAACGGGTTTTAACCTAAACATTCCTTTAAATTCTATAAACTATGCAAACACATGAACTTGACTATAGAAGACATGGTACTGCAAAACACTTTTGATTAGGGCATTTCAAATCAATAAACATGAGATGGTGATGAAATGATCGTTACCCTACCCACGAGCTACACCATTATGGCTCGCTACTTGCATCACATCATCATATAGCTTGTCTCATTGAATACTTACATAAAAGGGGAACATAGAAACGTAAGCCAAGGCTTAGTGAGTAAGATGGAGCTATTAAACGTAAACAAAAACATGTATAATCATGAATGCTACGTGACCAATTTCTAATTGGACAATTTACTAAATATCCGATAATGAACTGAAACTAAAACTGAATTCTTGTCACTCTATCATGAGCTAGTAACTGAGCTATAAGGTGCTTCACGAGCACAATCAACTATGGGTTTTTTCACGAGAATAATCTCCACATAGGACTGTAGGTGCTTAACGAACACAATTTTCCATGAAGAACTATAGGTGCTTCATGAGCACAATTTCCACACAAGACTATGGGTGCTTCTTGTGCATAAATCAATTATGGGTACTTCTCACGCATAATTCAGCTATGGGTGCTTCTCGAGCATAATACTATCATAATCATACCCGGCTAACTCTAGTACTAACATAATCATACATGGCTAACTAATGTACTAATATCATAAGCTACCGGGCACATTATTATGCATCAATCATAAACATACATAATATATAGTTACACTACTAAACATGTTATGCTATCTGTTACTCACCTTGGTTCATACAAGCTAGCGATCCACGAGCATAATCAAATCGTATACACATATACTCTATTAACACATAATCAAATCGTACATCATTATCTATAACTCATAATACCGACTAGCTTTTATAGCTAAATACAAACTACCCAAATCATTATTGACTCATAAATCATCAGAAAACACATAAGCCTAATTCCAATGACAATAAATTCATCATGAACTTCTTAATAAACACAACCCCCAATTTCATTAGATGGTTAAACACATAAATCAGTCTACGTACCTTGATTGGGAATTAACCAAGAATATGTTGGATCTCTTTGCATCCAATTCTTCATAACCTCCTTTTTCCTTTATGATTTTCTTTTGATTAATGAAGATCTTTTAACTTGGAGAAACCCTTCATGATTCTTGATACTCTCTAGTTCTTCACAGGGAAGTAACGTGATACAAACACATTATTCACAACCAGGGACACGTGTGGAATGGAGGGAAATCCCTGTGACAATTTCTTTTAAGCCAATAAAGGCAAAATGGTCATTTTCTCTCTTTTTCCCATTTTGCAAATGTAGCCCCAAATGTATTACAACTCAAGTCATATTTTGTTATCTTTAGTTACATATCAAGTCGTCACTAACATATTAACTCCGTTATAGCGGGAGTTTACTATTTAATCTACTAAAATAATGATCACATCTGCTAAAGTTTTCTTATAAATTATGGGTGTCATTGTGCGTTTTCATGCCAATAAATATAAGAGCTTTAAACAAAGAGAAATGCTAGACTTACTCACAAAATTCATACAAAAATCCAACATGTCAGCAGGTGATTGGTTTAATAAAAAAATGACTATAGAAATTGCCAAACAATGCACCAATCACCCGCTGACACGTCAACGAGTGAATTTCTAATGTGTGGATTTTGTGAGTGGGTCTACCCTTGGTCTTAAACAAAAGCTAAACATGCAATAGAACAGCTCCAAGAATATATAGTAAAACGTTTTAGGAAAACATGTAATTACTCAACTAAATACAGTCGACCAAAATTCTTTTAAGAAAATAGTAATAGGACAGTTCAATATTCTTTAAAAATCAGCACGTTTTACATATTTATTTCTTATTCCTGGACAAATGATTAAATGCTACTACACTCTGGACTCAGCGGCCTTCTTCAAAAGATATGGGAACGATGGTTGAGCAAAGCCGCCATCAAGAAACAGCTTTGCAACTACCCTACTCATCCCTTCGGTCACATGCAAACCATCCCAATTCATGTACTGTGAAGGATGCTTGCATGAGTTCGCTCCGGGAGCACCACACGTGTTCATTGGGTCGAAGTTAAGGGGGCCACCTCCAATCCCACAACATGCTTTGAAGCGCTCTGTGAAACCATATTTTGTAGGATTTTTATAAACCTCGCGGTACGCATGCCAGTCATCTCCATACACGATCACCGTGGATGCAAATTTCTTTTGTAGACTATGTAGTTTTGCTTGCAATATAACATTGTGGTGGTAACTTTCTTTATTCTTGCTTGCCACACAACCGATGTCATCTCGGTCGGTTGGCGGGACTCCCGTTATAAATGGCATTGGGAAACATCCCGTTGCAGGTAAACCTTGTACGACGACATACTTAGCACCCATTTCCAAAAATTTTTTGATGAATCTTATTTGGTATTTAATCGCTAGCTTTTGAATAGTCTTGCTAGTGCTATTTGTTAGAAAAATGTAATTATAATCATTTGCGGAAATTTCACCAAGCCAAACTAGTGCACCTTCAAAGACCGCCTTACATTCGGCTGGAGTTGATTTCATGGTTTTACACCCTGAACCTTTGATATGATCTTTGAACCACGTGAGTTGTGTTGATAGGGATTGAGTGACAGTATCCCACGTGGAGTTAATCTGCTTGAAAAATGAATACGGAATCGTGGTGCAACCACCAACCGCGAAGTTGACACCATGAGTGGTGTCCGCGGACTTGTTAAGGTAGGGCGGGAAGTAAGGTAAATTTAGTGCTTTGGCTACAAAATCAATGACCATACGGCCGTCAGAGTATCTACCAGTGGGGTGGTGGAAGAATGTGCGACCGTAAGGTAGGCTCATGACATGTCGAAAAGTATATGGTCCCGTGGACCCGTTAGTGTTTCCAACGTCCGTGTAAGAGTCTCCGAAGACGTAGACTTTTTTGAACGGGCGGGATTTAGGAGAGGCCGACGAGATAGGAGAAAGAACAAAAATAGAAATGCAAATTGTAACAAGGGCTACATTAAGAAAAGAAGACATCTTTTTTGAGTTGTTTCTCTATTTGGTTCAACCTTTAGGGGCTTTATATACATGTTTCTTGCAACCAAGATGACAAATTTACCCCTTGTATATGCTTGATACTTTTTTTGCCGGCACCTTCAATTGTTCGACTCTTACTAATTATCTTATTCGAGAATGTCTTTAAAAAGGTTAAAATAAGAAATTTTATAAATATTTTTCATGGAGTTGACAAGCTTTCTAATAATGTGAAGTCGCATGTGCTAAATTTGAAACTTTTTATAGGTTTTTGAATTTTTAGTTTCTGTAATGGAAAGAGAAAATCATGTTTATAAAGAAAATCTTTATAGAGGTAGAAGTAATAACTTTACTTCACATTAACTACTCGTAATAAGTAAACATTTTAGTGAGGATATCTTTCATAAAACATTGTCATCGGGATCATATTCCGTAAGTTAGAATATGTTGTTGAAAGATACACATGTTGCGTTTTTGGACAAATACAAGGAAAGAAGTAAAACTCTTCAGCTTTTGCCGTGAAAGCTAACCAATTTAAGCCGTCTTAGCATATTAGGATAAGAGCGGAAGGCGCAGCTACTCGTGTTAGCTCGCCACTCCTACGTTAAATCTGCTTATAGCTCGCCACTTTCGCCATTGCCCCCCCCCCCCCCCCCCCCCCCCCCTCAAAGCTCGCCGTTTGGTTGCTACTCGTCTACACGACGAGCTCAAGATTTTGACAAAAGTGACAAAAGGACTTTGCAATTATTTTCCGATCTATAACTCAATTTATGTTTTTGGGTTTAAGTGTGTGTGGTGTGTGTACAATGGGTATAAGAAGAAGAAAATGATTCGTTCCTTTTTTTTTTTTTTTTTTTTTTTTTTTTTTTTTTTTTATCTGATGTAGTAATAGTAGAAAACTAGTGGGCTATGGTCAATGTTAACATTGTGGGTTTAGTTGGCCCACTTAGATATTTGGTTTAGATTTGTGTTGTTTTGTATTTTTTGTTTAATTTTTTTTTTTTTTTTTTTTTTTTTTTTTTTTTTTTTTAATGTAAGTACTAATCTAGTACAAAAAATATTTTTTTAGGTCCTCACCATCGTCACTTTTAAACTAAATTCGCTAAATGGTTATGCGCGACTACTCAACTCCGCAACCCCTCTCAAAACGCGACATGTGTCCTTAACCAAGTTACTTTGAATGGGCCCACATAACTACCAAACTTATTCAACCTTTGTGCTACTCAACCGGCGGCTACTCGACTTACATTAATTTATTTAATGTATTTTTAATGAAATGTAATGTATTTTTATATTTAATGAAATGAATTTAGTTTATTTAATTAATGAATAAAAAAAATAAAGTTGTAAATAATGAGCCCCAAATGAGTAAGTTGAGGTTAGTTGTTGGTGAGGGGGGTTAGTTATGAAGAAGGTTAAAGATGATTTGGCCCCCATGGCCCCCAAATGAGTAACTTGAGTTTCTCACTACACCTTCCACTCTAAGTCTAATGGTCATTAAACTCGTCACCTCCACGTTAGCGTTACATCATTATTAATCACACTATCGAACCCACCACCAAACAGGTGTAATGATCACCACCAAACCAAATATAAAAAGATACTTCACCTTATACAAATATATCTCACAAAAAATAAAGGTGGGAACGGTATTGTGGTCTGCACCACCAAACAAATACACAAAATGAGGGACCACGTGTGGGAGGGAAGGGAGGTAATGGAGGCAACGCGTGGTGGGTGGCACCACCAGGTGGTCGACCATCACTATAACGCCCAACCTTATTTAAAACTACTTGGGGAATTGCATATACATTCAACTAAACTTAAATATTTGCATATTTATTCAAAATGCAAGTTTTTAATACATGATATGCAATGTTGTAAAAGTATCTTTTACTATGCAAGTTTTAGTTGTTGAGTATGCAGGCGGCCCATTGTTGTACCCTTTTATGTGTGGCAATAATTATACATACTTTGTGTAATTAAGCGCAGTCAATGACAACTAATCAATTATACAGTCTTGCACACACAGGCAACAAGGTGATATGGTCAAGAAATGAGTTGCGATTTTCTTTTTTATTTACATTCTTTGATCCGGAGCTTTGAGTTATATATGTAACTTGTGACTCGAGCCAAAATCAAGGAAGCATATATGCTTGTTGAAGAAGGAGGTATATATACATGTCGATGACATAATTTTGAGTTTTTGTTCAACTAAGTTTTATAAAAAAAAAAAAAAAAAAAAAAAAAAAAAAAAAAAAAAAAAAAATCACTTGAGTTGACGGTCTTTTAAAACCGGTTAAATAACAAAAACCACAACAGTCACATTATCCCTTCCCTTTGATCACTAATCCAAACCAGACAACCTCCCCTCTCCCATAGGTGGTTCTTCAATTCCTTATTCGTTGATTGCTTATATATCAATCTTTGATCGTCGATTAGTAATCAATCCTTGGGTTGATTACTTGTTGTTCGCTGCTAAGTTGGTTTAGGGTTAGTTTTTGTTTTAGGGTTTGTAGGTTAGGTTCATTGTTACGTTCGATAATCATCTTGTTTCGTTGATTGCTTGTTGTTCGTATGGGATCTGTTATTGGAGCTTCTCTTTTTATCAATGATCTTCACTACCTTAAGTCATGGTTAGACTGATTAGGGCTATAAACGAATTTCAGAGTATATCGCTTTGTTTATTTTTTTCCCTGATGTATGTGTAGTGCTTACTGATATATCTACATCATTGGTCTTATGTGTGGCTGTTTGAATGTAAGTATGCAAAAAGGATTCTTAGATTCGGGTGGGAGAGGAGGAAATCATAAGAAAAAAATGGTTATAGGGTGGGTGATGGTTCGAATGTATGTTCTGTGGAACTAAATGACATTGTAACGTTTCCTAGTAAGAATGCTAATACTGTTAACGTGGAGATGAATTTAGAAACTGGTTTTGATGGTACTGATCAGACGCAAGGTGGGGCTGATGAAGGGGATCAGAGTGTACCAAACGTGAAGGCGAGCACTAATCTGAAATCTTTTGCGAGTTTGGTTATAGATGAGGTTGGTACAAATAAGGTAAATTTTAGATCTTTGGAATTAATGCAAAGAATGCAGTTAAAGATCCTAATGCGTCTATTTGGGATGTTCATTTGAGATTTGGTTTGAGCTTGTATGGTTATTTCATGGGTAAAAGAGTAGTATTGATGGATCTAAACACACGCCTTGTGTTAGAATGATACTTTGAATGACACTAACAAGTACGAGGAATATACTTAGTAATACTTTGAAGATTTGTTTGTGAGTTTGTTTGTGAGTGAGAACAGTTGTATATGAACACAGAATGTAAACCAAACGTTAAGCTCCGATATTATTAGGAATAATAATACGAGTGATCTAGCTTATCACTAGGGTTACACCTTGAAGCTTTCTAATTGATACGTACATAAACCTAAACCTAGGATCTCCTTTTATAGGACACAAAGAGTCCTTTACAAGATAAGTATTAACTTAGAATACTTGAATATACACGAGATCTTTTCTATACTTATCTAATACACGTTTCCTAACAATTATCCTGCAGCAGTGGTAATATTATGTACTAGTAGTGGTAATGAGTTTCCACTGCTAGTGCATTCTTTAGCAGTGGCTTCTTCCATGCTTAACAGTGATAACTGTTAGTGTAATTCCCAACAAGCATTTTCGGTTGTTGAGTACTATGTTAAGAATGCATGTAAGAAGTTTGGCTTAGTTCTAGTAATGATGAACTCAAAGGGCTTCTTTTTCTTCAAGTTTGCTTCAACTGAGGGTATGAACGGGGTATTGCAGAATGGTCCATGATTTATTAGATTTGCACTTATCATTATAAAGAAATGGATGCCAAATGATAATTTACTTAAGGAAGATCTGAATTCAGTTCACATTTGGGTAAAATTCCATCATATTCCTATCGTGGCTTTTATTGCAGACGTATTGAGTGTGATGGAAACTAAGCTTGGGTAACCCGATTATGCTTGATTTATAAATGAGTTCGATGTGTCTACAATCATGGGGTCGTATGGATTATGCTCGTGCATTGATTAATATTAGGGTTGATGAAAGTTAAAGAAGCATATGGTTATTGATATTTCCAATGTGGAAGATGATGGATAGGTTCTTCACACGGTGAGGGTAGAGTACAAATGTGAACCACCTAAATGTGGTGTGTGTATGATATTTCGGCGTGATGGTATGTCATGTCCAAAACGGGTTGTTGAAAAACCAAAAAATGATGGTTTCTAATAGCCTCCTAGACAGACTTCTCGTGGTACTAATGTGGGATCTAAGTTTCAATTTAAGTCTAAGAAACAAGTTTACCAAGCCATCACTAAAAACAATGGTGCTAGTTCAAGTGGTACAAGAAAAAATTCTGAAGTAGAGACCAGCTTAGGTAATCCTTTTGATGAGCTTAATATGATTGAGAAAGATGATGAGCTTGGATCAAATAGGGGTTGTTAAATTCAGGTAAGAAAGTTGTCCAAGATGTGGTTGGTCGGTATCTATTAGTCCAGCTACTACACCTTTGGTTGTAAGGATTAATGAGCTAGAAAGTCAGATGCTTGGTGGGAAGCTTGTGCTAGCGGGTGATGATTGGAAGCCTCTAAAACCTTGTAAATCAACTCTTCATAGTTCTTCTACTATTGCTTCTAAAAGGTTGATGATCTGGTTAATGAGGATAGTGACAGCAAAGTGTTCGAGGTTTACAACAAAATTGCCAGTTTTATAGCTTCTACGGGCTCCACGGTTAATGAAGCTTTTAAAAGTGGTAGTGGAGTGAGAAATAAAAGCTTGTATGAACAATGAAAGAAAACTTATGATTGTATGATGATGATGATGATGATGATGGTGATGATGATTTTGTTGATCCTAGTTAGACTGATGCTCAAATGCGTTTTGCTGATACTTTTAACATTAGTCTTCAGGGTCAACTTAGATAGAATTTGTAGTAGATCTCATAAGTATGGCATGTCATTCTTATGATAGTTTAGGTTTGAAGCACAGTTGGTACGTTTGTTTTCGCCTAATTTTGGGCTAAGATGTGGGATTCACCAATATTCGTTGTGCTTAACTTTTTTTTCCGGTAATAAATTTACCGGGAAAACCCTTTACCCAAAAAACCATAATTCTTACTTTTGTGCTGGTAATTTGTATTGGTATATGAGGTTTACTGATCAGGTCACTATGCACTATTGTTTGTTAATTCTTACTTTTGTGCTGGTGTTCTGGTATGGATTGATAATGGCCTGGTTCTGGTTTTCCCGGTTTGTTGGTATGATCAGATTAATGGTAATATTATGTATGTGGTTATTTTTAAGTTTTGGTTGGGGTATGCGGTTATTAGTGTTAACTGGAGTTTGCGCTTTCTTGTCTGGAATTTTTGTTACTCTAACACAAATATGCCTTGTACTCTTTTTCCTTGCTCAAAGTTTTCCCACATGGTTTTTATTTGGCAAGGTTTTTTAATGAGACAAGGTCTTGGGATGATTGCTTATTTGATTATTCATCTTCTCCTTAAGTTAGTATGGAATTTATGGCAGAGTTGGCTTATTTCTGGAACATACAATTTGGTGGAGTTTGCTGTAGTGATTATCTTTTATGTTTGGCTCATTTTGGGTGAATTATGTTGGATTGCTGTTATTGTTATGTATTGCTTCTCCCCTGTTTTTAAGCTTAGTATATTTGCTTTCTTTGGGCTACATGTGTATGGTGATGTTTGGAACTCCATTTGTTGGTCCCTTTGGAATCCTCCATGTATTCAGAGTATACATGTGGTCCTAGATCAAGATGTCTCTATGCTGAGTTTGAGATCAGGGGGTTGCTTTTGGTTATGCACTTGTGGTTTGGTTATTAGTCTCATTAGTATTTGCAACTTAGTTATCAGAATGGTTTTTGTCCATTTCTGTTTTTGTTTCTTTTGCTCCTAGGCAAGAGAAGTATTGAGTTAGGGGTTATCCTTTCCATTTTCTTCTCTTGTGCTATTTTATGTAAATAACTTTCATTTTATTTAATATATTTGACCTTTTTGTAAAAAAAATAAAAATAATGAATCTGAAATACAGAAAAAAAAAAAAGAAAAAAAAAAAAACCCAAACCACTTAAAGGTGGCCTAGTGGCAAAAGGGCTTGTGACTATCACTCTAAAATGTGTGAGGTCTCAAGTTCAATTCCTGCTAGGTGCAAACAACCTTAAGTGGCCACGCCAACCTCCCGAAAAGGGAGGGCTTTACCTGGTTTGAGTCTGTGTGGCGGTAGGTTCAAACCCTGTGAATTAGTCGGTTATAAGGTTGGAAATCATGGTTACCACCAAAAAAAAAAAAAAAAAAAAACCTTAAACCAGACATCGTAACTTGTTGGATCATTACCACCTCCGGTAGGGGTGATCACGGTCCAAAAACCAGACCAGACCGGCCAAGACCGGACCGAATGTGGTCAGTCTGGTCTCGGTCGGTCCTTCGGTCGGTCCGGTCTAAATAGGCATATTTGGCAAGTTTATTCTGTTTTTTGGTCGGTCCGGACCGGACTGGACCGGACCGAAGACCGAATTAACCAAAAAGCCTAGACCGAGGACCGGACCGAATGTGGTCGGTCCGGTTCGGTCCGGTCCGGTCCGGTCGGTTTTATCGGTCGGTCCGGTCCATCCGGTCCGTTTGCTCACCCCTAACCTCCGGTCTCAACTTATCAAGCTTTGGCACTGCTCATCACAACAATGGTGCACTTTACAGCTACCATCATCACTGATTTTTACCACCAACATCAGCGACAAACTCCACCAGTTGGATTCCTTTTTCTATATGCTTGTGTTAATTATAGTTATAGATTTTTTTTTTATCTTTAATTAAGTTTGGATCTTGTTTCGTTTTCCATTATATGTTATGATCATCTATTCAAAAACTATGTTGCTCCCATCGTGTCTTGTAATAGTCTATCGTTTTTTTGAGGTTCAAGTGATTCAATACATTTGGTAAATTTTATGGGAAACTAGAAGGGGGTTGAATAGTTTACCGACTTGTTTTCTTTATTTATAAAAATTTACCTTTGAAAAACGTAGATTCAATTGTATGTAAAGTCAATCAACACCAATATGAACACAACACTATATTAATACTAATATGCAATAAGTAAGTAAAGAGAAGAGATGGAAAGATCAAACCTAGACAACGAGATTTATAGTTGTTCGGTCATGAAGCTCTTCTTCGCCCTACTCCACTCCCCGAGTACCACACTCGAGAGTTGTAAGCACTATATCAACAAGACTCCCTTCAGCTGGAGAAAACCGTACAACGTCGCTTACGTTATTTTCCGACACTAAGCTAAATATCGAGTACTAATCTTAGCTAATACCAATTTACCATGATCCACACGATCCTAACTTATCACACGATCAACACGATCCTCACACAATCTACACGATCTTCACGATCCTCACACAATTTACACGATCAACATGATCCTCACACAATCTATACGATCAACATGATCCTCACACAATCTATACGATCAACACGATCCTCACACTATCTATACTTGATCAATACTATATCACTCAACACTCAAGAGATCCCTAAGATCTCAACAAGATCACAATGATCAACACAATAACTAGGAAACACTAATACACTTGATGTATATCAAGATACAATCAAGTAGACAACTAGTAATGCAAGTGCACTACTCTATGACACCAACACCTTGTATCTTCTTGATACTTTGTGTTCTTCTCTTGACTAGAAGAGGTATGTAGATGATTTTTTGTTGGATGAAAGAATCACTCTTTAAACAAAAGAAAACTAACTAATAATCTAAGAAGTGTAAAGAGAAAAAGAGGATGGAAACCAGAAAGTTATGTGTGTGAAAGGATAGCCAAAATCTGGGAAATGAAGTGGTATTTATAGACTCTGGAAATTTGACTGTTTTAAGGGGGACGACACCACTAAATTTTGTGGTACCGTGGTACCGTGCCAGACAAAGACGCTCCATTTTTTGTCTTCAGTGGTGAAATTTTATTTGGGGGAGTTTGGAGCTGGTTTGGGTAAAAAATAGCTGTTGGGGAACATTTTTGAAATGATTTTCCTAAATAAAACAATTCTTTGTAATTTAAAATAATTTGTAAAATGTATTTTTGAAAAGAAAGTTTCATCAAGCTAAATTGTGAAGTTCAAAACACAAATTCACTTCTTTGATCATTTGTTAAGTTGTAAATTTGTTTGTTCGTACCTAGAGTGATTGACATAGAAATCGGATATTTTGACTAAAAACTTGTTTACGTTAATTTTGACGTAAGATGTTTTCACATTTTTTTATTATCAAAACCTAGAGATATCGAAAGATGAGAATAACGTTTTTAGACATTATTTGCATCAACAATCTCCCCCTTTTTGATGATGACAAAACATAAACTCATTTTATGTAAAAAAAAAAAAAAAAAAAAAAAAGCTAGTTTCGACAAGTTTTTAGAGTGAGTTTATATCCACTTCTTCCCCTTTTTGTCGAAGCAAAAAGACTACGAAGGCCCCCCCTTGATGTATACTCCACCTCATTTGGAGCATACCAAGGAATCGAGCAATGGTTGATGCTACAAAGTAAGGTTAGATGACACAAATACAATATCTAACATGTAGCATTCAAGACAAATATCCAACCAAAAGTAACAAAAGAAGAAAAATAATCCAACCACAAACAAAATATAAGCCCATTCCTTCATTAATAATGAGAAAATCATACTTGAAGTATGATTACAAGAGCTAGACTAAGAAAAATAAAACTACATAAAGAAGCACATAATATTCTTTAGTGATATAAAGGTCCTAAGATTTGCTTCAAGGTGCACAAAAGGGTTCCTAAGGTTTTTATTGTTGAAGGCTAAACATAAAATTTTAGTTGCTTGGGCTGTTGAATGGTGGAAGAGGTGGTATAATGGGCCCTTGAGGTGGTGTCAAGAGATGCTCAATGTAGTTGAACATGTAAGCCATCTCATCTCTTAGGTGAGCAATGAGGTTGTGGTTGTGGTGACAACAAGCACAACTAAGGGTATGTGATAGAATTGGGTATTGGATTGGATGGCCTATGATAGGTTGTGATGGTGGTGATGGAGAAACGGAAGATGGTGTTGATATGTTGTACACTAGTTCTAGTGGAGTTGAGAATGTTAGTGCTAAGGGTTGAGGAGGACTAGGTAGTAAGGGAAATGTTGTCTTGATAGTGGTTGATAAGGATGAGTTTGCTCTAGTGGAATTGGTTTTGGATGGAGCTAATGGTGTGGAAATGGCTTGAAGGTTTAGGAGCTTCATAGGATTTCATGAGAAACTTGACTTGGTCTTCAAGTTCCATGACCTACGGTCGGGAGTGCTTGAATTGTTCGAAGGCAAAGATATTGCCTTGACCATTTTGTTCAAATCACGGGGATCATTCCAACTTTCGTTGTCATAGAGATCAAGATCTTCCATGAGTTCCCATGATTCTTCCGCACTTAGATCACGAAGCTTGCCAACGGCAGATTGGTCAATGGTTCGCCTTGTGGAGAGATCGATATGGTCATAGAAAATTTGGAATTGGAGCCAAAGATCTATGCCGTGATGAGGGACTTTTTGTAGTAAGTCCTTGAAACGAGTCCATACCTCATAGAGAGTTTCACCTTGACGTTGTTGGAACATCAAGATGTCATTTCTAAGCTTATTAGTTCTCCCCGGTGGGAAAAATTGAGCAAGAAAACGAGTGGTGAGATCATCCCAAGAGGTGATGGATCCCGTGGGTAAACGCTCAAGCCATTGACTAGCTTGGTCACGCAGAGAGAATTGGAAGAGACGCAATCGGGTCGTCTCTCGAGTTTCAACATCAAGGTCTATGGAATCTATGATTTTGAGGAAATCCTTGAGATGTTGATTAGGATCTTCAGAACGAAGTCCATGGAATGCACATCCGCTTTGCACCAACCGGATGGTGTCGGTTCACAAGGGAGACACATTGGCTCCTTGAGTGAGCTCAATGGTGTTTCGATAGCCTTGGCGGCTAGGACGGGAGTACTCTCCTAAAGTTCGGGGTCTAGGAGGTTGGTTTGGTTGTGGTGGGTTTTGTGGATTGTTTTGTTGTGGTGGGTTGATGGGATCAAAGAGATTACCACCTTCTATGATTGCGCATGGCAAAGGTTACGAACAAAGGAACGAGGAAAAAGATAGACTAAAGAAACCTATAAAAATAAAAATCTTACTAGAAAGGAATCCAGCAAGTAGACATAATAAAAAGAAATTTTAACCTAGACAATAACTATTCCCCGGGCTGCGGTGCCAAAAACATGATGCGTGGAATTGCGCTCTCGTAAAAGGTTTTAATTCTCAATGGATCTTGAGAAGCTTGCAATCCCCACCAGGCAGTGTACCTGTTCGTTGTAGTATAGTATAGTGACAAGTACCGGGGGATTGATCGTTCAACTCAAAGAATAGTGTTCGCTAGGGTTAAAACTCACTAAAACTAGGTCTAGAGATGAGGGATGATTCTTTTTGTATTTTTATATTTTAAATGAAAGCAAGTAAAATCTCAATTTTGGAAGGAGTGGGCGGAATTAGTTGCTAATCAACTAACCCAATTAACTAAAGATGCAATCAAAATAAAATAAACTAAACTTAAACTAATTGTGGTGAAACAATAATGAGAGAAAATGTGTTTACTTAGATTTCACTACTCCCTAACTATCTTTTGCAGGTTGATTAGTTTGTTACAATTTCATGGATGACGGGTTATATACCTTAATACCATTCGTAGGGCCGTGTACGATCTTCCCAAACTCTATAAGCTTCTACCTCTTCCTATGTCGAGCCGACTACTAGCTCCTAACATGGCCTCATTAGTAGTTACCTATGCATTAAATACAACCAATATATCGTAGTACACATCCGATCATGTTTCTTAAGACGTTCAAGCAAGTTACCAGTTAGAAGTCTGCAAGTTTTCGTAAGCCTAACATCGAATTCATTCATCCACAACGATTATAAACAAACAACCAACCCATAATCAATATCTAAGTTTCATTACATCTAAGCAAACACAAAGAAAACCTGGCCTAGCATGCTAAAGAGAAGACAAGCGTAAGATATAATCAAACAACACATAGACATATTGAATGATTTGATAAAAGACTTATCTTCAATTAATCATGGAAGAAACAAAGGGTTGAAAACCTTAAAATAGCTGTAAAATTCGTCTAGGGTTTACTCC
This sequence comes from Artemisia argyi, assembly GCA_030686995.1. Taxonomy (NCBI): domain Eukaryota; kingdom Viridiplantae; phylum Streptophyta; class Magnoliopsida; order Asterales; family Asteraceae; genus Artemisia; species Artemisia argyi. The sequence continues at coordinate 44,105,943 of CM060680.1, forward strand.
CTTCAAAGTTGCACACAATGAATGAAAACTAGAAAACTATATATAGATTTTGTATCCTGACGGCGTCAAGAGTAATGTGTGACGCCGTCAACTCGCCGTCAAAATAAACTCGTATTGCCTAGATCCATTTCTGACACCGTCACTCTTTATGGACTTTGGGCCGTCACTCTTTGCAATTACTCATGATGGCCTTGACAACTTAATACGTGACGCCGTCACGATCCCTTCACAAAACATTCTGGTGCGTCACGTGTATTTGATTTATCCACCCCTTTGTCAAGTCATGACGCCGTCACTAGCAAGATGTGACGCCGTCAAGTGCAATTTCCAGCATGATTTTGAGACTTTGTCGTTTTCTTCACTTTTTCGCTCCAAAATGCTTCCTTTTGTAAAATTCCTCTCAAAAGTACCTAAAATGACAAAAGGAATGATTTAGGGCAATATTTATCAAATAATCTCGACTTTGGCCTTAAATGACCCCCCAAAAGCAGTACATTTTTCGCTTCATCAAAGTATTTCAAGAAAACTACATACACATCTAATCACGTAGAGAGGGGGTTTTGAGGAAACTTACCTTAGCCTATGATGTTATCCTCATTGTTATCCTTAGAGATATGAGATAAAGCTTGAGTAATCCGTCATCATAAGTGCTTCCATTGAACAGATTCTTTGTCGGATTACAAGTTGATTCTCAAGCATAACTATCTAGTAAGATAAGATTCAAACATTTGGTCCCCAATATCTCATGGGTCCGAGGTTGTTAGTGTTGAACATCTCATGCATATCATGCATTTGGTTTGGATGTTGAAATTGAGGACAAATTTCCCATGGTAGATAACTTTGTTGTCCAAAATTGTTCCAAGTGACCGGATAGTGACTTGGATAATTGTGTCTATTAAAGTTGCCTCTCGGTAGAGGAGTTCTATCTCGAGGTTTGGGAGTATTGGTTCTTTTAGGAGGAGGAGGAGTATTTGATCTACAATCAACTTTACTAGGACCAAGTTTAGGAGACGACACATGTTTGTAGAACCTTTTTACTTCCTTTATACTAGCTATAGGTATTTCAACATTATTAACTAATATGTGACTTGGCTTAGGACTTAGGTTATTTTTTAAGATTGCCCTGTATTGACCTTGACAGGTGACGGATCCACGGTACCACTAATGTTAGTGGTGTCGTTACCACCTTTAGTGGTGCCGTCATTTACTAAACAAGTTTCCTCAGATTTTACAAATTTTACTTGTTTGGTTTCACTAGTAGAAGCCTTATTTGGGTCAAATCCAAGACCCGCTCCAGCATGTTCACTATACCTAATATTTTCAAGCATGTCGTTAAGTGCTTGTGTTCCTTTTTCAAACTTAACAATTTTAACAGCGTTTTATTTAAGTTTTTCATTTTCTAATTGAAGGTCTATACATGACTTACAACCAACATCTATTTGCTTATTTTTCTCAATTCTTTTAAGTTGATCTCTTAGTTCTAAGACTTGTAATTCAAGTTTGTGTAGTGTTGCTTTTAGCGTTTTGTTCCTAGTTATGATTTTAGTACTTACCTCATATAATTTATTATATTCATCATATAGCATATTATCATCTATTGATGAATTATTATCACTATAGTAAGAAGAGTCGGAATGTACCTCGTTAGAAGCTTGAGCCATGAGACATGTTTCGTCATTAGGCTTCTCCTCTTCTTCTTCACCACTATCACTCCAACAACCTCCTACAAAGGCTCTTTGGTTGTTTGATCTTGGTGACTTGGGACATTCTCTTAGGAGGTGATTTGGGTCTTCGCATCTAAAACACTTCCTATCACTTTTTCCTCTATTGTCATCTTGGTTCTTAGAGAATGACTTCCTCACGTCACGAGATTGCCTAGTAGATCTACCTCTTCTTTTAAAGAACTTCTTAAAGTTTCTAACCGCTAGTGCATACTCTTTGTTTTCACTATCGGAATCTGAATTTTCATCATCACTAGACTCTTTCTTAGCTTTCAATGCCAGAGACCTAACTTTCTCACTTACACCCTTGACTATGTCTGAGTCCTTCTTGATTATCATTTCATGAACTTTCAAGTTACCTATTAGTTCATCAAGTGATAGTGTCGCCAAGTTCTTTGATTCTTCAATGGCGGTGACCTTTGCTCTCCATTTGGGATGTAAGGCCCTAAGAAACTTCCTAACATATTTCTTGCTAGAATAACCTTCATCAAGAGCTTTAAGACTAGTAGCAATAGTATTAAATCTAGCAAATGCACTATCTATTGTTTCATTTTCCGGAATGGAAAATTGTTCATATTGTTGAACAAGAAGATCAATCTTGTTCTCTTTGACTTGATTATTACCTTGATGTGTGACCAACAAAGTTTTCCAAATTTCTTTTGCCGTATTACACATAAAAATTCTTTCAAATTCCTTTTTCCTCAAAGCATTATAAATTACCATTTTAGCCTTATCATTTTTGGCTAGTTTCCTTTTAAGATCATCGCTTTGTTGATCATAAGGAATAATTTTATCCTTTTTAGTAATAGGATCTTTTTCAATAGGTTGAAAGTCACCATCGGTAATAACATGCCAAAGATCAATGTCTTTTGATTTCACATACGTTTCGAATCTTGTTTTCTAATAAATAAAACAATAAGTTTAAAAAAGTTGTGGTCTATGCATAGATTTCCCTTCTTGATATTTGTCAAAATCCATTGATCGATTCAAGTTTTAAAATACAGTTTACTTTAAAAACTTGCTTAACGTAGCTCTGATGCCAATTGTGGGAAACTAGAAGGGGGTTGAATAGTTTACTGACTTGTTTTCTTTAGTTATAAAAATTTACCCTTGAAAAACGTAGATTCAATTGTATGTAAAGTCAATTAACACCAATATGAACACACCACTATACTAATACTAATATGCAATAAGTAAGTAAAGAGAAGAGATGGAAAGATCAAACCAAGACAATGAGATTTATAGTGGTTCAGTCACGAAGCTCTTCTTTGCCCTACTCCACTCCCCGAGTACCACACTTGAGAGTTGTAAGCACTATATCAACAAGACTCCCTTCAGGCGGAGAAAACCGTTCAATGTCGCTTACGTTATTTTTCGACACTAAGCTAGATGTCGAGTACTAATCTTAGCTAGTACCAATCTACCACAATCCTAACTTATTACACGATCAACACGATCCTCACACAACCTACGCGATCTTCACGATCCTCACACAATCTACACGATTAACACGATCCTCACACAATCTACACGATCAACATGATCCTCACACAATCTACACGATCAACACGATCCTCACACAATCTATACTTAATCCACTTGATCAATACTATATCACTCAACACTTAAGAGATCCCCAAGATCTCAACAATATCACAATGATCAACATAATAACTAGGAAACACTAATACACTTGATGTATATCAAGATACAATCAAGTAGACAACTAGTAATGCAAGTGCACTACTCTATGACACCAACACCTTGTATCTTCTTGATACTTTGTATTCTTCTCTTGACTAGAAGAGTATGTAGATGATTCTTGGTTGGATGAAAGAATCACTCTTTAAACAAAAGAAAACTAACTAATGATCTAAGAAGTGTAAAGAGAAAAAGATGATGGAAACCAGAAAGTTGTGTGTGTGAAAGGATAGTCAAAATCTGAGAAATGAAGTGTTATTTATAGACTTTGGAAATTTGACCGTTTTAAGGGGGACGACACCACTAAATGACATGGTACCACTAAATTTAGTGGTACCGTGCCAGACAGAGACGCTCTATTTTTTGTCTTTAGTGGTGAAATTTTATTTGAGGGAGTTTGGAGCTGGTTTGGGTAAAAAATAGCTGTTGGGGAACATTTTTGAAATGATTTTCCTAAATAAAATATTTCTTTATAATTCAAAAATAATTTGTAAATTGTATTTTTGAAAAGAAAGTTTTGTCAAGCTAAAATGTGAAGTTCAAAACACAAATTCACTTCTTTGATCATTTGCCAAGTTGTAAATTTGTTTGTTGATACCTAGAGTGATCGACGTCGAAATCGGATATTTCGACTAAAAACTTGTTTACGTTAATTTTGACGTAAGATGTTTTCACATTTTGTTATTATCAAAACATAGAGATATCGAAAGATGAGAATAACGTTTTCAGACATTATTTGCATCAACAAATTTTATTACACCAAAAAACAAATAAATACAATAGATGTGAATGAGTCCCACATCTTAGCCTAAAAAAGCAAAACAAACGCTCCTACTGTGCTTAATACGTACTCTAGTATAAGAATGATATGCCAACTTATGGGAACTAATAAAGACCCTATTTAATTTGATCACAGAGACTAGTGTCAAAAATGTTAGCAAACTCCATTTGGGCTTCAGTTAAACCACACTCATCAATATCATCATCATCATCATACAAGTTTCATCATAAGTCTGCTTCTTCCATTGCTCGTATAAACTCTTCCTGCGCACTCTACCACCACTTTTAGAGACTTAATTGATCTTGGAACTCGTAGATGCCATATAAATAGCACTTTCATTTTAGGTCTCGAGCACTTCATCTTCACTATCCGTATTATCCAGATCAACAACCTTTTTAGAACCAAGAAGTGTTGGTTTACAAGGTTTTAGCAGCTTCCCATCATCACCCACTAGCACAAGCTTCCCATCAAGCATTTGACTTTTCAGTTCATTCATCCTTGCAACCAAAGATGTAATACTTGGACTACTAGATGTCATACCAACCAAAGGTGTAGGGACATTACCAATAGGTTACATTAGCATTAGAAGCCTCATCCAATATACCTAGACCACCAAATGCAATAGAAGTACTTACCACTTTATCATCCATTTTCGGTTGTCTAGACATAGAAGTCTCCTTTGTCATATCTTTTGATCTAGAAGCCATGGTATTCTTTGGTGTAATATGCCTATCCTCAAACTTGTTCATTGAAACACCATTAAACTTCTTTGGATTAGCTCCTTTTCGCTTCACAACAGTAAACCCGTCGTTAGAATTTGAAACCTTCTTTGATAAACTTGAACTCTAATCCTTGCCTTTATCTATCCTATTCACCACACGTTTAGGAGCAGCTTTGGGACAATTATCAAAAGAATGACCATATAACAAGCGAGTACCACAGTGAAGGGGTTTCCACTCGATATTTAGTTGTATTGAGAAGATTGTTAAATAACATAAAATTCTTCTTTTTTAGGATACAAAATAGCAGTTAAAAAATTAAATGTGATTAACGAAAAAATATAAGGTGTAAATAAAAAATGACGTGTACTTATTCGAAATTGAAGTAGGAGTTTACTAGGTCGGGTCATGAGAGTCACTTTAATGGATTTTTTTAGATTCTAGTAAAACTAAAGTAACATATAGGAAAGCTTAATAACTCAAGAAAATAAAAACAAAGCAAAGTTGCTTAGGTTAGCAGGACCCAAATTAAGTCGAATGACCTATTTGTATATGAACCTTAATTAATTTGGAGACCAAATGAAGGCGGCAAAAACCAGAATTAGAATTTGTTTTGATTACTAGAGAATAATCTAATTTTAGATCTTATTGGCTAGTACCTTTATTTGTTTGTATATATTGTAAATTATAGATGACCGGTAACATGTAGCAGAATAAATATGTAAAGAGGTGTGCTGCACCCACCAAAACTTTACAAAACTTTTCCCACTCGCTGACGTGGCAGAGTGTTGATTGGTTGGTTTTCTGTGGCCCACAGAAAACCAACCAATCAACACTCTGCCACGTCAGCGAGTGGGAAAAGTTTTGTAAAGTTTTGGTGGATCTAGTATTTTTCATATGTAAATCACATGGCATTATGATATTCCGTATAAACCTTGGCTATTTTCACATGTTTTAATGAAACAAATTAATTTTACAAGATTTTCTTAGCTCGTGCGTTGCGACGTATATAAACTTTTTTAAAATGCATGTTTACGGTTAGAAATGACACACTGCGTATCATCGACTTTGCTTATAAACCGATGTACCTATATAGAGACGCATTTAAAAAAAGTTTTAATCATAACTTCTTTTAAGTTTTGGATTGTTATATCAAAAATGTCAAGAGAGTTTCTAGCTTAAATTAAACTTAGTTATAAAACGAGAACTTTTCTATCCGTGCTCCGCTGCGGTATTTTACTTACAAAAAAGTTCGTTACAAATTCATTCATAGTATTTAATTCATTGATCTTTTCTGAGATCAGTGGGTAACTAAAGAGATAATTTATGTAATTTTGTTTTACACAAATAGTCCTCAAATTTAACTTAGGGATTGTTTTTGTAATCCCAAGTGTCCGTTCCAAAAACAAATTCCTAGAATTAACCTAAGGATTGATTCTGTAACCACAAGTAACACAAGTAAGAGGAGGAACGTTGTTTGCAAACTTAAGGACATTTTTTGCAACACATGTAAACCGAAAGGATATTTCTGTAAATTTTTGTTACATAAACAATATTTAGATTTAATTGAAGGACTGTTTCTATAATTAAATGTTTGCAATTTTTCAACAACAATGTTCGTAAGTAAACCCAAAGATCATTTTTGTTGAATGTTTACTATTTGATTAATAGTAAAACTTGACAAATGTCTATATTCAAAATTAAAATTCTTAACTTAATCAACATATAAATATACATTTTAATTTTAAAATTTTTGCATTAAACTAAGATAAGAACATGTGGTTTTAAATTTAGCAAACATATGAAATGACTATTTTGTTCATAGTATTTTACTACTCCACGGGACACTATTCTTTAGAAAATTCGTCCCGTTCTGTTATATTAAAAGTTTCATAAAACCTCTTAAATTTAGCAAACATGTGGTTTTAAAGTTTCATAAAACCTCTTAAAAATAAAATAAAATACGAGTAGTAGTTTGATAATACTTTCGCTTATTACCCTTCAATTATGTATTAACAATGAAATATTGCAAGTATCAACTTTTATAACTCATCTTCAACGAAATAAAGCATTTTCGTTTTTGAGAACTATACCGTTGAAAAGCTTTGAATAGTAAGATAATGAAAAACTTTATTTGAGCGTTCTTTTTATTTATTTTCAAAAACGTGAATAAATATACAGGAATATTAAGAATTTTCTTACATAGTCTTACATAAAATGAACCAGTATGTTCTCATTTATAATATTGAAACAATTTTAGTTTTTAACCACAACTATAAGGGTTGTTGTTAACAAAACCTTAAAGTCAAACTCTTAACAAAAACCTTTAAGGCTGTCATTAGCAAAACTCAAATCTTTATTCATTACAGATTTAAATCCCGTTTCATTTTGATTAAAATTGTTTCATAGAACCCCTTAAACTATAGTGGATTGACAAGTTGTAGTTTTATACATCTATTTCCTATACTTTAACAAATATTACATTTGATTAAAAGTGTTTTATAAAAACTATTAAGCTAATAGTCGATTGGTAAGTTGCACTTTATTTCTACACACCTCAAAAAACATTACATGTAACCTTTTGTTTAAGTAACACTCAAGTGAAATTAATATTTCTTTTTTTTAAATAAAATCTATGAATAAAAATTCTGATTAAGACGCGACGAATGTTAGCCCAAGTGCAATGCTACTTATAACGAGAATTATGATGATAGTTCGTATTAAAACACTCCAAAAAAGAAATTTATATGTTTTGTATACTTTGCATAGGATTTCATGCTTTAAAATCTCGCTGTAACGCGCGGGTTGAACAAATCTTTGTTTTTACTATTCATTCAAAGATTTTGACAAGTTGATGATAACTGACGATATGTTCCAATGAGATGAGATCAATATAGATCTCATATTTGCCATATAATAAATGAACCAATCATAGCCACCCATTTTTAATTTTCACATTTTTTTTATGATTTTTCTGGGCAGAAATTTTAAAAAAATAATTCGTCGAAAGTATATAACAATGCATGTCTATAGAAAGATAATTTAATTCTCGTCGTGATGATATATTTTTTTTATCTTAACAATTTACGGTTTGCGAGATATTTAAGTTTTAAAAAAATGGTGGAAGTTTATTTTTTTATTTTGATAAAAAAAAAATGAGTGGATAAAATTTCTTAATAAATTTTATAGTAAAAATTGGATCTATAAAGAACTTTTGACATATCGCAATAGTTGACGATAAAAAAAGACACAGTTTGTCTTGTAATTATTTCATCTAAAGTTTATCTATTATTTCAATAAAAGAATTCCACATTGCAATTTTTTTAAAGGGCAATTCCGCATGGCAATTTATTTATGAAATTATATGTTAAGAATCAACTTAGTCTTATATTATTCTAGATTGTTAGAATATAGTTATAATATATTCTGTTGCATGATACAAACCTTGTGAAGAGATTTTAATATGTAATCCATATGGCTGTATATTAACTGGACGAACACGAATGGAGTTTTGTTCATGTTCGTTTAATTTTTACCGGACAAATAAACGGACACGCATAAATAGACAAATTTTCTTGTTCATGTTCTTTTATTAAGAAAATAAATTGTTCAGATTCGTTTATTTTCGTTCATTAAAACACTAAACGAACATAAACAATCGAACACAAAGATACATAGACAACCATCAAAAACTTTATTAAATTATCCTCAATATTAGTGTTGTTTTATAAATATTGTTTTGTTTAAACAAACTATTTAAAATACAATTAAAAGATATGATATACGAACATAAGTAAATAAATGAACATTAACAAACACATAATTGGACGTTCATGAACATAAATTAACGAACGCAGATCTTGTTAAGGTTCGTTCATTTAACTAAATGAACGTAAAATATTGTTTATGTTCGTTCATTTAATAAACAAACGAACTTTTTACCGAACGAATAATGCAATATTCACTGAATGATCAGTTCGTTTACAACCCTAATTATCCACGCAACATCTCTTGTATAATAATAGGAGATAAAAGATGGACAAACTAAAAGAAAAATAAAAGGTAATTAAAAAATACTTATAGTCGTTAATTTTAAATAAATTATAAGAAATTAAGTAATTTATTAGTTTTAATGTTTTATAATAACTTTTTAATATAATCAATACACTTTAGACTTTAATTTTTATTAAAAAGATTATGTACATGTTCTTATATTAGTTATATTATTATCATTATATTAAATTAATGTATATTAACTTATTGTGATATTTAAATGAACACACAAAATTTTACATGTACGAACGACTCATGTTATTTATCTTTATGAGATTCAGTAAGAAGATTCATAAAAGGCCTTTTTTTACTAATGGCATTTAACAATAACTCATATTATTTCTCTTTGTAAGTTTAACTCACGTATACACGGACTTAAAAATTATATACGGTAAAGATTATTATTATTAACAAGAATATGAATATTAAAATGAAAGCACAACCTCATGTACTTCTTCTTTAAAATTTTAATAAAGATATCTGAAAAAGTATTCTTTTTCAAAGGTTATTATATGCTATTAAACACGCATAATGTATAACACATGATATCAATAGTTGAATTTAAACAAAATCAACTTTAACATCATGTCACTTAAACAAAGTTAAAAACTTTGTCCAACAAAAATATACACAAAATATTAATCGTAATTAACAGATATGAAAATTTTATGTAAAAACCGCTATATAAGTATAAAAATATTATATTATGGTCTATTTGATAGAAAAATCTTATTTAACAGTCTGACATATGCTCAGGTTGAAAACTAGTTTGAAGTAAATGATATTATAGAACCGTAAATCCTACTGGATTAGAAATTTACAATCGAGCTTGAGCCAACGACTATAATAGCTTTAAATACTATCCCTTAATTCAAGCGGCACAAGCACGAAAGTTTGAGACCGGAGAACAAAACATGAAATATATAAAAGACACTAATTTGTTGATGATACGTCGTGTACGAAGCGAAGATGTGTCTTTATAACGCAAGCGGCTTTTTTTTTTTTTTTTTCTTGGGGGGGGGGGGGGGGGGGGGTGGGTGGGTGGTAGGGGATGGGGCAATATTTAGCATGCATGCAGTAGCGCCTGTTGTGGAGGTGTGTGATGTGGCACCGACGGTGGCGTTCTTGGTTGGGTTTTGTCCACAACTGAAAAGATGATAACATCAAATAACCTGAATATTTTAGTATCATTTCCCTTGTAAATGCTCATGATTATTGTATTTTTCACATGAATATGCACTCTAAATGATTCATATTTTGTTTTAAGTGATGTTTTAGCAAAGGAACGAAAAGACGAGGAATTGGAAAGGAATGCAAAGAAATACACGCAACTTGTTGGAACAGAGTAAACCTATAGCGTAGTTGGATCGATCAACTTACGTCGTAGTCTTCATGTCTATTGATCAAGACCACGGCGTAATACTATCGATCAAGCTACGCCGTAAAGATTCATTAAAGATTTGAAGTTTTACGATGCAACTGAAGAGCCAAAAGTTAACAAGACGAATATTGCGTAACTGGTACAACATGGTTACGCCGTAACTATTCTACAACTGGAAAAGTAATGTTCATGAAGGTGATTACAGCATAACACTTTACTTATGGTTACGATGTAGTTATGTCGAGCCTATATAAACAAGCCCTAAATATGTATTTTTTTATCATCTCTACTTCACACAACACATCAAGGACGATTAGGGTTCCACTCTAAGGCAGTTTCCAGCAATTCCAAACCACCTACCAAAGGAGAATTCACTTGAATTCATTCATAGCTTTAGCCCTTCATCAATAATTTGTATCAAACTTAATGTTTAGTTTATTCATAATTACTTTCATTATGTTTGTTGTATTTTACAACATGAGAGGCTAAACACTTTATGTGTTAGCCTAGTTATGAAATTATTAATGCTTTGATTCTAGTTCCTTTATCTATTTATTATTTTATGTGGATATCTTGCGAGCATATTGATTAATCCCTGTGTTTTAGAAGTACTGGAGTTTATTAGCTAGCTATTAAATGGCCATTTGAACACTTGTATGATAGGCTACTAGAGGTGTGACCATCACCCGAGTGTAGGAATTGACCAGATTACCGCACTTAAGAAGCGCGGGTAGCCTTACATGGACCAAACGAGGGTTTGAATGTCGGGAAGTGGGATCATCAATATTAGATAGGTCTTTTAAGGTAGTTGGAGGTTTAATGACTATGAACTAGATACCCGACCTCCATGACCAACAGGGTTGAAATCATAGGAATTATAGGTTAGGTTACGATAACCAATCGGGCCTAACGATATTAGAACCACCACATAAAATGAGATGTAGAAATTGCACTTAGGAGTGAGATCATTGCTTGAATAGTATAGTAACTAGGTTGACACATCTTTCTCCCTTGATTAATCCAACTCATTTCAATTTCTGTTATTTATTTGTTGCAAAATAGTTTATTAAACAAAAACCAATCTCGTGACAATTTAAACTTGATACGTAGAATTTATAAATTTAGAAAGGTGATCTAAAATAAGCATCAAAACAAAAAATTGTTGCCGATAGTGTCATTTACTCTTAACGGATTATAAGCAATGACTAAACTAGTGTGATGTGTTTATTTGATGCGAGAATTAAGAGATATAAGGGAAGTATATAGAGTTTTTAGAGAGAATGTTCAACCGAGTGGCTAGAGATGACGGCATATGATAGCCGACTAGGTTTAATAATCAAATCTGCTATAATACCATGTTAAATGGTTACAATCTCGTAAAAATAACATCATGAGTCACAAAATATTTGTAAATATCAAGATATCATAAAAATCTAAATTTTAATGCACCCGAACCTGAGATTACAACCGGTTGACTATAACAAGCCTAATCTAATATTCTCTAAAGATCAAATGAACCAATTATAGCATTCATTTTTTAATTGAAAAAAAAAGAAAAAAAAAACACTTTTACATTTTTTTTAAAAGTTGAATATCTCGCAAACAGTTAATCGTTACGGAAAAATAATCATACAATCGATATGTAAATTAAATCATCTTTCTATAGATGGGTATTTCGATATACTTTCAAAGATTTTTTTTGATTTTTTTTTCAATTACGACTAAAAAAATCACATGCGATTTTTTTTTTTGGTTTCGATATACTTTCGACGAACTTTTTATTTTTATTTTTTTCAGTAACGTCTGAAAAAATCATATGCGATTTTTTTTTCTTGTTACTTGAGTTTCCGACTCGACATTGCGAGCCGACTAATCCCAGAGTGACTACCCGTTTGGATAGCCCAGAGTCGGCACAGGTGAATGATGAGTGTGTAAATACTCATCATTTTTACTTATAATGAGGTGCCAAAACATCTAAAAACACTCAAAAATGCATCATAACACTGAGAGTAAATTACACCATTCGTCCTTGTGGTTTGCGTTGACCGCAGCCGTTCGTCCTTTGACCAAAAAAACTGCACCGTTAATCCTTAACGGGCATACGTTAGGCGCCATTAGTCCCTCCATCACTAACACTCGTTAAGTGTTGTTACATTTTAAGTCCCATGAGGGTATACTGACCAAAAGGACGAACGGTGCAATTTTTTTTTTCTTTTTTTTTCTTTTTTTTTTAATATGTTAGTAAGTTCCGTTTTCGTCCGTCTTTTTACGTTTTCGTCCCTTTTTTTACGTTTTCGTCCCGTTTTTTACGTTTTCGTCCGTTTTTTTACGTTTTCGTCCGTTTTTTTTACGTTTTCCTCTGTTTTTTTACGTTTTCCTCCGTTTTTTTTACGTTTTCGTCCCTTTTTTTACGTTTTCGTCTGTTTTTTTTACGTTTTCGTCCCTTTTTTTTTACGTTTTCGTCTGTTTTTTTACGTTTTCGTACGTTTTTTTTACGTTTTCGTCCCATTTTTTACCAAAAAAAACGGACGAAAACGTAAATAAACAGAGGAAAACGTAAAAAAAAAACGGACGAAAACGTAAAAAATGGGACAAAAACGTAAAAAAACGTACGAAAGCGTAAAAAAAAACAGACAAAAACGTAAAAAAAGGGACAAAAACGTAAAAAGACGGACGAAAACGTAAAAAAAACAGAGGAAAACGTAAAAAAAAACGGAGGAAAACGTCAAAAAACAGACGAAAGCGAAAAAAATGGACGAAAACGTAAAAAATGGGACGAAAAAGTAAAAAAAACGGACGAAAACGTAAAAAAACAGACGAAAACGTAAAAAAAACGGACGAAAACGTAAAAAAAAGGGACGAAAACGTAAAAAAACAGACGAAAACGAAAAAAAAACGGACGAAAACGTAAAAAAAACAGACGAAAACGTAAAAAAAACGGACGAAAACGTAAAAAAACAGACGAAAACGTAAAAAAAGGGACGAAAACGTAAAAAGACGGACGAAAACGTAATAAAACAGAGGAAAACGTAAAAAAAACGGAGGAAAACGTAAAAAAACAGACGAAAGCGAAAATGTAAAAAAAGGGACGAAAAAGTAAAAAAACGGACGAAAGCGTAAAAAAAACAGACGAAAACGTAAAAAAAGGGACGAAAACGTAAAAAGACGGACGAAAACGTAAAAAAAAACAGAGGAAAACGTAAAAAAAAACGGAGGAAAACGTCAAAAAACAGACGAAAGCGAAAAAAAATGGACGAAAACGTAAAAAATGGGACGAAAAAGTAAAAAAAAACGGACTAAAACGTAAAAAAACAGACGAAAACGTAAAAAAAACGGACGAAAACGTAAAAAAAAGGGACGAAAACGTAAAAAAAACGGACGAAAACGTAAAAAAAACAGACGAAAACGAAAAAAAAACGGACGAAAACGTAAAAAAACGGACGAAAACGTAAAAAAACAGACGAAAACGTAAAAAAAGGGACGAAAACGTAAAAAGACGGACGAAAACGTAAAAAAACAGAGGAAAACGTAAAAAAACGGAGGAAAACGTAAAAAAACAGACGAAAGCGAAAAAATGGACGAAAACGTAAAAAAAGGGACGAAAAAGTAAAAAAACGGACGAAAACGTAAAAAAACAGACGAAAACGTAAAAAAATGGACGAAAACGTAAAAAAAAGGGACGAAAACGTAAAAAAACGGACGAAAACGTAAAAAAAACAGAGGAAAACGTAAAAAAAACGGAGGAAAGCGAAAAAAACAGACGAAAACGGAAAAAAAAACAGAGGAAAACGTAAAAAAACAGACGAAAACGAAAAAAAAGGGACGAAAACGTAAAAAAACGGACGAAAACGTAAAAAAAACGGACGAAAACGTAAAAAAAGGGACGAAAACGTAAAAAAAGGGACGAAAACGTAAAAAGACGGACGAAAACGGAACTTACTAACATATTAAAAAAAAAAGAAAAAAAAAATTGCACCGTTCGTCCTTTTGGTCAGTATACCCTCATGGGACTTAAAATGTAACAACACTTAACGAGCGTTAGTGATGGAGGGACTAATGGCGCCTAACGTATGCCCGTTAAGGATTAACGGTGCAGTTTTTTTGGTCAAAGGACGAACGGCTGCGGTCAACGCAAACCACAAGGACGAATGGTGTAATTTACTCTAACACTGAAAATATCCCAGGAATGTGTTTTATATGTTTCAGATGCAAAATAATAAAAAACAGATGAAAAATGAACAAAGTTTGAATAATTGGCAGTTTCAGTCCCTCATCTTTCAAAAGTTGTCAAAACTAGTCCCTGGTTATTCTAAAAGCTTGAAAAAGTCACCAAAGGTCCTTTTAAATCACAAAGTTACATATTTAGTCCTTTGGTACAAAGTTTCACAAAATTGCAAGTTTAGTCCATCAACTTTGAAAATTGACAAAAATGGTCCCTGGGATTTTAAAACTTTGAGAAAAACAAATTTTGTCCTTGTACTTCTCGTATATGGCAGGAATGGTCCTTGGTTGGCAAGTTTGGTGAAATTACAAAACAGGTCCCTGAAGTTTGGTGAATTGGCAAAATTGGTCCTTGGGGTTTCATAAGTGAAAAAATCAACATTGATCCATGTACTATTCAACATTGGCAAGATTGGACCCTGTGAGAACCTCGGAAAAATTACAAGTTCAAACCCTCAAAATTTACCAAATTACAAAATTGGTCCTTGTGTTAATATTACAAACCATACGGACCCTTAATATCAAAAATCCCAAACACCAAACCCAATCCATACCCTGATCCAGCCCACACCCTTCCCCAAGCCCACTCCCACAGGCCCATCCCTTTTTAATATCAACCAGGGTCAACGTTTAACCCTGTGGTCAAATGCCAATCAAACCAACACCCCTTTCCCTCTCCTTCCCTCCCCCACACCACTTGCACCATCATATCACCACCACCCCACCATCCCTGTCAAATCCACCGCCCAACCCACCATGTATACCTAACAGGACAATCATAATAAATGCCACCCCCTGTTGCAGTATTTAAATATTTCACTCACTCCCAATTTTCCTGCCAAAATTACGTGGATGGCTAGGATTGACTCACTCACTCCCAATTTTCCCCTGTTGCAGTATTTAAATATTTCACTCACTCACTCCCAATTTTCCCGCCATTTTCCAAGTTGTTTAGTGACTACCCTAGTGGACCCCACACCCTGTACCCTGGCTTTTTGAAAAGCCAATAAGCCCATTGACAAACCTCAGTGCTTATTTTGAGGTTTTTGGCTTATTTGATAGGCCTGCTAGCACCATTTAGGTTGACCATTCCCTGAGTGAACACTGATTAACTCAGTGTGTGACCACTAGTTCCCTAGCCTCCTTAGTGCACAAAAATAAGCCATAGGCCTAGCTTATTGGCTTATTGAAAAGCCCTCCAGTCCATTTTCAAGTTTCAAGTCTTACTTTGGACTTCACTTGACTTATGTGGATCCCACAGAGGTCCAAAATCCTTTGGTTTGGCCTGTTTTGGCCTTTTAGTTACTTAAGTGCTTATTTATTCAAAATAGCTTTTCCAGAGTGCTTACTTGTTCCTTTTATCTTATTTCAAGTTGATATACACCTGTTTGAGCTTATTTGTTCATTTAATAGCTTTTTCACAAAGTCACAAGTCCTAATAAGCTATTGATTTTCAACTGTTAAGCACAAGGGGGTGCACTTAGCTTATTAATAAGCTATTCCAAAAGTGTTTTTGTAAAAGTTTCTCATTTTTAGCTTATTATCAACTGTCAATAAGAAAAACCACCAAAAAAAAACCAAATTTAAAAATAGTGATAGCTTCTATTTAATAGATTTTATCTTTTTAATTTTTCTTTTCAGCTTATTAATAAGCAATTCATCATTTTTATAATTTTTTCAATTTCCTGTCACCTTAAAGTATTTTCAATAATTTTCTTAGATTTTTCTCTGTTAGTTTGATAATTATTAGAATTAATATTAGTTTAATTAATTAATTAGATAATATTAGTAATTAAATATTTTTCCTTAATTTTTAATTAACAATAGTAGGATTTTATATTTTTCCTAGGTTTCATAAATCATTTAAGACTTTTAGAAAATAGTTTCTTAAATTCTACTGTTAATTTTCTAATTTTCTTAATTAATTTAGTTAAATTAGATTTAAATTAATAAATAAGTAAATAATTAGTAAAATAGTCTAAATATAATTTTTAGAAACTTTTTATAATTTTTTAGAATTCCTGTGATGGTT
The DNA here is from genome assembly GCA_030686995.1 of Artemisia argyi. Taxonomy (NCBI): domain Eukaryota; kingdom Viridiplantae; phylum Streptophyta; class Magnoliopsida; order Asterales; family Asteraceae; genus Artemisia; species Artemisia argyi. The sequence goes on from CM060680.1 coordinate 44,122,552, forward strand.
AATTAGTTTTATAAATTTTTTCTATAATTATCTAGTCATTTTTAGTATTATTAGTAATTTAAAATAGTTTAAATAGTCTAATTAATATAATTAGTATTTAATTATAAGAAAACCCACAAAAAGACAAAAACATTTCTTTTTAATTTTTATATTATCTTTAAGTTAATTTAGAAGTTTATAAATTAATTTTGCAAATTTTTAGTTTAATTTTAACCTTAATCATTTTTAGTTTGGTTTAAATTAGATTTAAATTACTTTTTAAATAAGTTTTATTAATTAATTAGTATTTAAATATTAAAATAATCAAGTAAATAATTTCCTTTTCATTTTAAACTTTCTTTTCATTTTAAGTTTGTAAAAGTTTCACTTGCACCCCCTGTAGTTGTAAATTGTTTAAGAGTCACCTTTTTCTCTGTCTGTAAACATTTCTGATTTCCAATTTGTGTTTGTGTAATCATATCTATATATCTGTTATTGTTAATTGTCCAGATACCAAGCAATCAGTAGCATAATCACTTCTCAATCATCTTTGACTACTGTCCTCAGTGCCACTCATTCTCAAAAACGTTTTCAAACACCATTGCAATCTCGCTGGGACATAACGACCCGGGAACAAACTATACTATCCACGGAGCATTGGTCTAAGCTATATTTGACTTGTTGACCAAATCACTTGGTCAATAATATCTGACGGTTTAGCACCAATCAGTGAACCTCCGTGGCTACATGGAAAAATCATATGTGATTTATGAAATCACACATGTGATTTGTGATACAAATCATATGTGATTTTTCCAGGCGTAATTGAAAAAAAGATGAAAACAAAAAATCGTAGAAAGTATATCGAATTGTCTGTCTATAAAAATACTCTTCTTGATGGTATATATTTTTTTCACTTGACGATTTACCGTTTGCAAGATATTTTATTTTTAAAAAAGAGATGGAAAGTGGAGCTTTTTATCTATACTACTATATAATGTATTTGGGACAATTCTAAAATTAGCAAGGTTTAAAAATTCAGACTTTTACCTACTTATTATGGAAAGATCTCAAAACTAATTTGTTAGAAAGCAAGTTGGTTAGGGGGTGGGATCCTCTCCCATTACTTGAATCAAGTTGGTTGATTTTCAATCATTGGATTAAAATCAATAGCCAAGATTAAAAGATTCTTTTTTAATCTTGGCTATTGATTTTAATCCAATGGCTGAAAATCAACCAACTTGACTTAAATTGATGGGGTAACTTGAGAGGATTCAAGTTCGTTGGTTAGGAAGTTTGTTAGGAAGCGGTTGGTTGTTCAAACTAAAATTATTTGGCTTAATCATCACTAATATCTCTACTTATAAAGCATCAAGACAACTAAACGTGTAACCAAATATCGCAAAATATAATCATACGGTACCTGCCGCCGCATTGTGCGGTGGTACTCTTCTAGTTTTGATAAAAAAAATTAATGGTTATGATTAATTCATTAAATATGTAGATAATTTTAGTTCTATATTGATCTCAACTCTAAGTATCTAACATAATCTAGTTAACTTTTAGTTCACTATTTTCTTCATGATCATCATTAAGAATGGTGGCAGTTATGCTTCCGAAATCACTCATACCTCCCAAATCCACCAATAATATCATTTTACCTCATTTCACCTCATTCATACTTTTTTCTTACCTACCAACCCCTTTTTAGTTGCAACCATACCTTTTTCATACCTCCCAACTTTTTTTTTTCATAAATTAAATTAAACAATTTAATTAAAACGTAAATATTTCATTAATAACTAAAAGAAAATTACTTAATACTTAAAAAAATTAAAAAAAAAAATTAAAAGAAAATTACATTATTCTTAAAAAAAAAAGGAAATAACTAATCATCGAGATATGTTAAGTTTTGAGCCTCTACGTGGTCCGTAAGATCATATAGGAGTCGGTAATGGATTTGTTCGTCGATTAACTTCGGTAATACAATATCGTCATAAACTGGCGCGACCGGCGGATCCATTATATGAACCGGTTATATTGCAACTCGATCGTCTTTTAAAATCATATTGTGAAATAAGATACACGTATAAACGAGTTGTCGAATCTTTTCAACCGACATTGCCCGGAGAGGACGAGCGAGAATCATCCATTTATTTTTAAGACGACCAAAAGCTTGCTCGATATCTTTTCTTGCAGTCTCTTATAGCTTCTTGAATCTCTTTTCCTTCAGTTCAACCGGATGCTTATATGCTTTAACAAACGTTGACCATGTAGGATAGATTCCACATCAGCAACAACTCTTAAAAACAAGCTTTTATTCACACGAAACCGTTCACGAAACCGGTCGTTGATGAGGCGAAAAATAAACCACTTTTAGGGGGTCACTTAAGCCCGGAATTGAATTTATTTGATCAAATATTACCCTAAATCGTTCCTTTTGTGATTTTAGGTACTTCGGGAGAGAAATCTGGAAAAGGAAGCAATTCGGACGTTTTTGGAGCATAAAAGTGAAGAAAATGCCAAAGACTTAATTTTCCAAGCTGAGAACAGTGTATGACGGCGTCAAGAGGAAATCCCTGACGGCGTCAAGAGTAAAAACCATGACGACCCAGAAGAAACCTGAAGGCGTCACAACTAGAGCGTCAAGAGTTAAAACCATGACGGCCTGCATAAGGTGTACACATGACGACGTCAGATCCAGATCTAGGCAGTCCGAGGAACTTTTTGGCGGCGAGATGACGGCGTCAGACTTTTATTCTTGACGTCGTCACCTTCTTAAATCTATATATAGTTTCTATTTTTCATTCATTAAAGAGGAACCTGTGTGGAGAAACCCTAGGGCCGAACTTTGTGAACCCTAGCTCGTATTTTACAGTAAATTCAAGGGTTTTTCCCCTTGAATCCTTTCATGTGCTATTAAGATAAGTCTTCTCTTTAATTCAATCAATATGTCTATGTGTTGGTTGTCTATATCTTGTGCTTGTCTTAATTTCAACATGCTAGGCTAGATTTATCTTGTGTTTGCTTAGATCTAATGAAACCTAGATGTTAATTATGTGTTGATTACTTGTTTATGGTTGTATTGGATGAATGATTTCAATGTTAGGCTTAAGAAAACTGGCAGATCTCCATTGTGTAACATGCTTGAACGTCTTAGGAAACATGAACCGATGTGTACTAAGTTTTATTGGTTGTATTTAATGCATGAGTAAATTCTAATGATCCCATGTTAGGAGCTTCTTAGTCGGCTCAACATAAGAGTGAAGTAGGCACTCATAGGATTGTGGAAGTAAGTACGCCACCCCATGAATGGTATTAAGGAATACAATCCGTCATCCACGCAACTATAACAAGTAATTAACGTGTAAAAGATATCTAGGGAGTAGTGAAATCTAAGTAAATACATTTCTCCCATATATTGCTCACAACCTTAGTTTAAGTTAGTTTATTTTCATTTTTAGTATTTTATTTTGATTGCATCTTTAGTATTGGGTTAGTTGACTAGCAACTAATTCCGCCCATATCCTTCAAAACCCGAGATTTTTACTTGCTTTCCTAAAAATGTAAAAATACAAAAAGAATCATCCCTCATCTCTAGACCTAGTCTTTAGGTTTTCTAATCCTAGCGACACTATTCCTAGCTGAACGATCAATCCCTCGGTACTTGTCATTATACTATACTACATCGATCAGGTACACTGCTTGGTGGGGGTTGTAAGCTTCTCAAGATCCCTTGAGAGGTAAAGCCTTGTGCAAACCCCACGCATCAAGTTTTTGGCGCCGCAGCCCGGGGAATAGTTATTGTCTAGGTTAGAATCTCTTTTTATTAGGTCTACTTGCTAGATTCCTTTCTAGTAAGATTTTATTTTTATTTTTAGGTTCTCTTTAGTCTATCTTAATTCTTCGTGTTTTTGTTCGTAACTTTTCACCACCCGACATCATGGACGATGGGAACATCTTTGAACCCGTCATCCCACCACAACAAAACCCACCACTAGAACCTCTTAGGCTCCGAACCTTAGGAGAGTATTCCCGACCTAGCCACCAAGGCTATCGAAGCACCATTGAGCTCACCGGAGCCAATGTGACCCCCTTGCGATCCGACACCATCCGGTTGGTGCAAAGCGGATGTGCATTCCATGGACTTCGTTCCGAAGATCCAAATCAACATCTCAAGGACTTCCTTAAAATCGTAGATTCCATAGACCTAGATGTTGCAACTAGAGAGACAACCCGATCATGCCTATTCCAATTCTTTCTACGTGATCAAGCTATTCAATGGCTTGAGCATTTACCTGCGGGATCCATCACCACATGGGATGATCTCACCACTCGTTTCCTTGCTCAATTTTCCCCACCGGGGAGAACTACTAAGCTTAGAAATGACATCTTGATGTTCCAACAACGTCAAAATGAAACTCTTTATGAAGCATGGACTCGTTTCAAGGACTTACTCCAAAAAGTCCCTCATCATGGCATAGATCTTTGGCTCCAAATCCAAATCTTTTATGACCATATCGATCTCTCCACGAGGCGAGCCACTGACCAATCGGCCGGTGGTAAGCTACGTGATCTAAGTGCGGAACAATCATGGGAACTCATAGAAGATCTTGCTCTCTATGACAACGAAAGTTGGAATGATCCCCGTGATTTGAACAAAACGGTCAAGGCAATATCTTTGCCTTCGAACAACTCTAGCACTCCCGACCGGAGGATCATGGAACTTGAGGACCAAGTCAAGTTTCTCATGAAATCTTACGAAGCTCCTAAGCCTTCAAGCCAAGTGAACAAAATCACTTCTTCATGCGAATTATGTAGTGGTCCCCATGACACTCGTGATTGTGTGGAACTCCCCGGAACAGCTTTTGCGGACTACGCATCCTCACATACCGACGAAGCGGGAGATAAGTGGTACGCTTTCAAACCCGAGCCAAACCCTTACGGTGATTCCTACAACCCCTCTTGGAAAAATCACCCAAACCTTAGGTGGAAACAAAATCAAGCCAATTCTTCCAATCCGCCTAATCGTTACTAACCAAACGGTCCACCTTCCAACCGTACTTTCAACAATAATCCTTCTAACAACTATGGTAGTACCAACAATCTTAAAGGATTGATGTCCAAGTTTATGGCATCTCAAGAAGCTCGCATATCTAAGTTTGAAGCCAATTTCAAACAAAAGCAAAGCGAGATGACCACCAAAATTGACACATTGTTGAAAGTTCTCAATGACCGAGACATGGGAGCACTCCCAAGCGACACGGTCAAGAACCCGAAACTAAACGTTAATTCCATATCATCAGTTTCGTCACCCACTTCTTGTCCACAATACTACTCGGTTAACTCAACGAGCACGTGTTTCAAACAAAACCAAATTCTTCAAAAGGACCAATCAAGTAAAACACCCGATATAAAACCGGTCAAAAGCATAGTTGAAACACCTCCTATGCAAGACCTTGACGATGAATTCAAGGAACTTCACCTTGAACGCCCCGTCATTGTTGTCTTAGCCCGTGCTCCCTACTATAGTGCCCTCCTAGAAAAATATGAGAAGTTTAAACTAGGTAAGAATGGGACCGCCTTCGTTCAAAACAAGTTGCCTAAAAAGCTTGATGATCCGGGTATATTTGTTTGCCTTGTAAGATAGGAAGATCCGAAGCTTTTGACACACTAGCCGAATTAGGGTCAAGCCTTAACTTGATTCCCTTATCCCTATTCACCACTCTTAAGCTAGGAAAGTTAGAGGAGACGGAGGTATTGATAGGTCTAGCGGATGGGAGTATTGCCCACCCGGTTGGAATGGTTAAGGATGTAGTCATTCACGTAGGGAAGTTAACTATCTTAGTGGATTTTCATGTCCTAGACATGGTTAGTGACACTACAAGCCCATTGTTGGTAGGAAGAGGATTTTTAGCAACCGCTAGCGCCATGATAGATTGTAAGGAAGATGATTGAGTTCTTAAGCGTAATGCCTATTAATATAGAGATGAATAAGTGGAAAAGAGAGGGAGACAAGTGTAAATGGAGGTGGGACAAGCCACCTAAAGAAGGTGACGGATCATGGCATATGAAGATGACTTTGTATGATCCGGATGGAGAAAAGTTTGAAAGGTCATACCGTAGTAAGAAAATCGATAGGAAGCTAAAACCTAAGTTTGATCCCAAGGATATCCTCGATGAGGAACTCACCCGTATCACATAGTAACCCAAGACCTTGAGTCTAGCTACAAGACTCGTAAATAAAGAAAAGTGCTTCTTGGGAGGTAACCCATGTTTTGTGTGATTTATTTTGTTTGATTGTTATTTGCTTCCGTATGCATGCTTTATTTTTTATTGTTGGTAGATCATGTATCAAAACTAAATAGTGGAAATACTTTACTTTGTTGTTTGGCCTAGTCTTAACTTCACCCAAAGGTATTTTTGCAAAAGATAAGTGTAAGGGGAAACCCCAAATATGTTTTTAAGAAACAAACCGATCATGATTCACCACAATATTAAATGAACATGTATATTCGTATTTGTTAGAGTCAAATGCTTGTATCGAGTCATAATGATGTTTTGCAGGATTTTCCAGGAAGTAGAACCAAGTTTTTCCAGAAATTTTCCGGAAACTTAACATAAGAATTTCTGCAGGTCACTTCTGACGGTGTCATGAGTTTACTCTTGACGGCGTCATGTGTAAAAATCTGGAAATTTTACCGGTTTTGTTTTTCTAACGGAATCTTAAAGTTTTTGTTGAATTATCAGTTTTATAATCTCCAGGAAATCTGCAAACATCATTCCACAAGCATTATATCTTATTTTGTTTTCTAGGATTTAGTAACATATGTAGATTGCCGCCGATTTTATGCGAGGTTGCCTTGTCTGTTTTCTCAGGATTTACAGGTTATGTATGAAAAGAAGATGATAATTTTCTGGAAGGGAAGCTTTGATTGTTCATTTTCTTGGAGGAAGATTTAACCTGGCCACCTTATTATCCATACCGAGTGAATCAGGGGAGTATTTGATTTCATTTGTTTTACTTAATCACTTTTACATTCTTTACTTGAACATTGGGGACAATGTTCATCTTAAGTGTAAGGGGAGGGTAAAATGATGATACCTTACAGATACACTTTCGCTTGAGTTTGTTTGTTTGATAGTAGATGTGTAATAAAACTATGAGAAATACTTGTTAGTGTAATTTTAGCACCAAATTTAAATTTTTTTACAACATTTAGGAGTGAAACTTTAGCCATAGCAAACGTCTCATGGATAGGAGATTGTATGACTAGCACATAACCGTATCATTCAGAAAAATTTTCCACCAAAATATGTGAGGTTCGCTTTTAGATTTGATAGGAAAAGCATTTACTATTAGTGCTTATGAGTGTATCGGTAGCATTTAGATTCTAGAACTTGCGTTAGTGATGCATCCCGAGACCGCTAGTGAGACTACATTCGTGTAGTAGGATTTACTACATGATAAAAGGCATTAGGATCACCCTTGTGTTAAACCCGTATCATAATTACTTGACCATTTAAGTCATATTACTTGGCTAGTTAAGTCAGCTAATTTTTCCCACACCTTAGCGTTGTACTCATTTTTAGTACACGAAACCCCTAGTACACCCCTCCGAGCCTATCTTTTCATTTCTAATTTTAAGCATTTTACTTAAAGGAAGAATTTGTTACACCCCACTTAAATGTGCACCCAAATCGCCTTAGCCTTCCGTGTATGCACTCATCTTTAGTGCATTATTGTTATTTGTTAAACCCTAAGTTAATTATCTAATTGATTACATGGTTGCTAAGTCGAGTCATATCCTTGTACATATTGTTTTGGGACGATTGGGACTCATGGGTAAAGTACTTATGTTATGGAGTAATGGGGAAGAACATCATATATTACCCCATATGTACGTTAATCTTAAAAGTACTCCAAGTGTTTTGATTTTCTTAATTCGAGTCATTAGATTAGTTTATTGTAAAGTATGTAAAAATTCAAGTGTAAGGGGAATTTCCATTCCCTATGATGTATTATTTTGGATGGTAGGGTAAGAGTGTATGCAAAAAAAAAAAAAAAAAAAAAAAAAAAAAAAAAAAGAGAAAAAAAAAAGAGAAAAATCATACGAACTATCATCCCTTTTCATTCTATGTTCATTTTATGTTTTTGTTATTTTTCATTTATTAGCTTAAGTCGAGTCTAGTCTTGGCTTAGCAACGCCATATTGTACATGTAATTTACCAAGATTGTTAACTCGCCACCAGTAAAGACTGCCTATATCCAACAAAACCGTGTATTTCATAACCCTACACCTAACGTTACAACCCTTTAAAAGACCTCTTTGATAGTTTATCCTAGGTGCTTACGCCATGTGGTGGAGGTTTGATCCTTTCCCAAGCCTATGGTAATCTATTTTGCTATGACAGGTAGTGAGAGATATCTTCCATTTCCATATTGTAATTTATACTTTATTACACCCGAGAGATGTAAGTATCTAAACACTATTTGTGAGGTGCTAGTATATGACCTCCGTGCTTTTCTTTGGTCTTTAGTGGAACGATTATTTGTTGTAATTACATTTATATTAGTGTTAAATGACCCCTAACTTGTATTTTGATTAGAATAAAAGCGCATTTGCTTAAGGACAAGCAAATCTCAAGTGTAAGGGTATATGATGAGGCGAAAAATGAACCACTTTTAGGGAGTCATTTAAGCCCGAAATTAAATTTATTTGATCAAATATTACCCTAAATCGTTCCTTTTGTGATTTTAGGTACTTTGGGAGAGAAATCTGGAAAAGGAAGCAATTCGGACGTTTTTGGAGTATAAAAGTGAAGAAAATACAAAAGACTTAATTTTCCAAGCTGTGAACAGTGTATGACGGCGTCAAGAGGAAATCCCTGACGGCGTCAAGAGTAAAAACCATGACGACCCAGAAGAAACCTGAAGGCGTCACAACTAGAGCGTCAAGAGTTAAAACCATGACGGCCTGCATAAGGTGTACACATGACGGCGTCAGATCCATATCTAGGCAGTCCGAGGAACTTTTTGGCGGCAAGATGACGGCGTCAGACTTTTGTTCTTGACGCCGTCACCTTCTTAAATCTATATATAGTTTTCTATTTTTCATTCATTAAAGAGGAACTTGTGTGGAGAAACCCTAGGGCCGAACTTTGTGAACCCTAGCTCATATTTTACAGTAAATTCAAGGGTTTTTACCCCTTGAATCCTTTCATGTGCTATTAAGATAAGTCTTCTCTTTAATTCAATCAATATGTCTATGTGTTGGTTGTCTATATCTTGTGCTTGTCTTAATTTCAACATGCTAGGCTAGATTTATCTTGTGTTTGCTTAGATCTAATGAAACCTAGATGTTAATTATGTGTTGATTACTTGTTTATGGTTGTATTGGATGAATGATTTCAATGTTAGGCTTAAGAAAACTAGCAGATCTCCATTGTGTAACATGCTTGAACGTCTTAGGAAACATGAACCGATGTGTACTAGGTTTTATTGGTTGTATTTAATGCATGAGTGAATTCTAATGATCCCATGTTAGGAGCTTCTTAGCCGGCTCGACATAGGAGTGAAGTAGGCACTCATAGGATTGGGGAAGTAAGTACGCCACCCCATGAATGGTATTAAGGAATACAATCCGTCATCCACGCAACTATAACAAGTAATTAACGTGTAAAAGATATCCAGGGAGTAGTGAAATCTAAGTAAACACATTTCTCCCATATATTGCTCACAACCTTAGTTTAAATTAGTTTATTTTCATTTTTAGTATTTTATTTTGATTGCATCTTTAGTATTGGGTTAGTTGACTAGTAACTAATTCCGCCCATATCCTTCAAAACCCGAGATTTTTACTTGCTTTCCTAAAAATATAAAAATACAAAAAGAATCATCCCTCGTCTCTAGACCTAGTCTTTAGGTTTTCTAATTCTAGCGACACTATTCCTAGCTGAACGATCAATCCCCCGATACTTGTCATTATATTATACTACATCGATCAGGTACACTGCCTGGTGGGGGTTGTAAGCTTCTCAAGATCCCTTGAGAGGTAAAGCCTGGTGTAAACCCCACGCATCAGTCGTCGTTAAACTTTGGACGTTCAACGAAATAATCATTCATAAGGGTTCGTAAAGCTTATTCATGAAAACGGGTTACATACTCCCGAGTTTCGGTAGAGCTTGCCATGTCGTCAATTGAATTGTACGCGGCTAATAAGGTTTCTAGGATGCTACCGGATGGCAATAGTTTGGACGATTTGGCAGGACTCAATATTGAGTCGGACGAAGAAGAAGATAATAAAACCATTGTAAAAATATGTGAATTGGTTATATATGTTGTAACACCCCCAAAATTTGATACAGCGGAAGACTCAACAAGCTTTCGGGGTGCTACGGGGATTGGTATCCAACACAAGACAATATAGAACGAGATAAAGTAAACATAATAAAAACGTAACCAAAACGGGGTTTTAAGGTTTACATTTATCCCAACATCATTCAGAGTCAGGCCCAAAATAACATAACAATAGGTCCATAATTAATTATCAGAGTTTAGAAAAATAGATCCATAAACCATGAGCCTTGGCCGAGCCTTCCATTCCAAGCGTCCGTATCAACACTTAATTACCTGAGAAAACGTGCTAAAAGTCAGCTTTCGCTGGTGAGATCATAGGTTTAAATTCATCTAACAATATAGTGGACATATACGCAAAACGCTTGCTAGCTAGACTAAGGATTCGCTAAAAGCCTGCGGATACCCTCCGCTCCAACCTAACACACGGATACCCTCCGTTCTAACATAGATATTCGGGTAACCCCCGCAATATCATAAATACTCGGATAACCTCCGAAGTATTAATAACCTATAGGTGCACACTATAGTATCTAAATAAGTCAACCTTGAATAGTACACACGAAACCGTGTGACTAAAGCTGACAATCCACCAATATCCAAATAAGCCAACCTTGAATAGTACACACAAAAACTATGTGACTAAAGTTGACAATACATCCTAGTCCATACGCATAGCAAGTTTTAGAAAGAATATAGAAGCGATAGTAGTCCACATAAAATAATTTGCACGTTTCTCACCCCAAGTATTGAAAACATAGTTCAAGATTAAAAAGTGGGGCTATGACTCACCTCAAGTCCAGAAAATAGCAAGAAGAAGTCGGTAGAAATAAGATGTATAATAACTCACGAAACAGCAACTACGGACTCGGCACGACCTAACAATATTAACTCGTTCAGAAATCATTTCCTCAAATTCAAAATATTCCCAAACCCGGACGAGAATCCGTTTTATTTCCGAAAATCCATTTCGTATTAGTTTGGTGTATTTGCGTTTGGTATCCATACGGGTGGCGGGTCGACTCAAAACAAACCAAAAGGGTCACACGAAGAATAATAAAACAAACTATGGATCTAATATTAGCCCAATATATCTTTTAAATAAATCACCGAAGTTCATCAAATCCGTCGATTTGATAATCCTCATATTTATTTACGTAACATACCGTTCCAAGATTACACCCCATCCTAAAGCACATAGCACATAATTACTATATGGTAGATATCATAGTTTAATAAATTCCTCATATATATCGTCAAATTGGCCAGATTTCCCGATATATACACTCGCAATTTATTACACTTTACATATACCACAACCTATGGGCGTCGTAGGATACGATGCCCATTAATATATTCATTTCATATAGCCAAATAACCCGATTCAACCCTACGGTTAAGTGGTTATTTAGTTATAGAAAACGTTTATATTAATCGTCATATATCCGTGACAACACGAAAGTCACAAATAAAACTTTCCTGAACTCGAGTGACAACGACTCCGCATAACTCGATAAGTTTATTTAGTATGTATACAAAATGACATTTTTATTCAATATTTGAGAATTGTCGAGGATTCCTCGTTTTATAACAATTTCTTTATAATAATAATACGTTCAATAATATTACGCCACTTTCGTAGCCTAATATATATTTAGTCGTATTATTTATAATATGACTCGTGATTATTATTATTATTAATATACGCGCTTATATAATTATATATCCGTTATTCACGTCTATATATTCATATAAACGTTTATATTATCAATAACTATTATTACGAGTTTTATTATTTATGTTTTATTTGTAATAGTTATCGAGTCATACGAAATGGTCACATGTCCGAGTCATGACTCTCGGCTCATTGTCCAAGTACAAAATAATAAGCAAATGTCATAAAACAATACATCTCCGTCCAACAAAATCCCAATCCACGTGCTACAACAATAGGGTCCGACTACGGCACCCGACTAACCTATCTCCGTCAATCTAAGTGACCGTCTCACAATCGGTCCCCAAAACCATTTTTCGTCAACACTTCTTCAATATATACCACGAGTCCAAAATAACTCGTCATCCGCTTAAAATCCAATAAGTCACAATAATGATGATAACCAAACAATATACACAAATAACCATAACAAATAAAAATTAGTCGAAACATATATATTTTGACATCAACCACGGTTCTCAAAAATTAACCGTATTCGGGTCAAAGACCAAGTCAACTAAAGTCAAATCATATACCAAGAGTCAAGTGGGTCCCACCCGAGACCACTACGGTCGCGGCTAGCTCACACGAGCTCGACCCAAAAGACCCCATTCGACCCATTTTGGGTCTTCGGCTCCCACAAGAGTCGACCAACACAAAAATAATCGAACCAAGGGCCAAAACAATTAAACCAATTAATCACCATGACCACAAATGGTCAACCATCCAGAAAAACGGGTCAAAATGACCACATCGACCCAAAATTAATAGAAGTCGAGGAGAGGGCCTCGGCTAGGGGGTCGACCACGCATCGAAACCCAACCAAACATCAAAACCCGGATACCAAACTAAGATTCAACACGTTTTTAGCAAAACCCATTATCACTTTTGACCATTTTCACCAAATCCGAACCATATTAATAAATTTCGTGGGTTTGGGTAAGTTTTTCAACAAAAACGAGGCACCTTGTGCCCACTTACCCGCGGATCTACAATGATAAACCAAGAAAGATGGTGAAGGTGATGTGGGTGGCGTCGGTGGTGGTAGAACGAGGCGAGGGGGAGGGTTTTTGAGCGCGTGAATCACCACTACGTAACAAGGAGAAGGTGAGGAGTGTTTTGGAAGTGGTGGTGTGTGGTGGTGCGTGGCGGTGGTGGCCGGTTTTTGGGGTGGCCGGCGGTGAGAAAGAGAGGAGAGGGAGTGGGTGAGGTTTGAGTGAAAATGATAAATGTGAGGTTAGGGTTAGGGTTTATTAAAGGATATTTTCACTTTAGGTCCCTCAACTAAGTTTTCTTATTATTTGCACACCAAACCTTTTTACCTCCAAGTTTAATTAATAAAAACGTCCCCTCACGTAAGTGAAAACTTACTAAGAAAATATTAAACGTTCCCAAAACTAGTTATATACACCATTTGACGGACAATATATATATATATATATTCCACCGAAATTTATAATAAATACGTTATTAAACGTCCAACGTATTAAAACTCGTAAGTTATTAAACTTTTAAGTTTCCTAGTGCCGGAGTCAACGTAGTACCAAGTGAGAATTTAAGAATACATCACCGAGCATAATATCAAAATGAATTATGAAGATAATTCACGAATTCCATAACATCATTAATTATAAATATCCATAAAATAGGTCGTACAAGTTCGTTGTGAAATAAAATTCCAAATAAAAATTATAAACGAACTTTAACGTAATGCGGGTTTTTAAAATAACTCCCTAAACTGCCGGTTGTCACATATGTGAATTGTATTATTTGTATTAAAAATGTATGTGTTTTAGTTTAGTATATTGATGAGGTATAGTCTATATACGGGCCACAAGCCCAAATATTAAACATTACTAAGGCCCAAAGCCACCATGCGTGGGCTATTATAAGTTGGGCCGCATCAATAATGGGAATGGGCTCACATAAGCCCAAGCCCAACTAAACTATATATACGGTTTAGATAAGGATCTCCTATTTATGGAATAGATATCCTTAAACCGGATAAGCACCACGTGTGCGAAACGTAAGGAGCACGAACCCTACAAGAATTCTGCGCCTATATAAGGAATGACATAATTCTCATTAAAGGTACGATTCACAAAACCCTAAAACTCTTTACGAGAACCGTAAATCGATTACTTAATCTCACGCCGGAGTCTAATTGTGGGAGACAATCCCACGATAAGCCTAACGGTGTTGTTTATTTTCTTAGTGCGCAGGTTTCAAGCATTAAGAAGCGAATTGGTACGAGAGCAAGAGCCCATAATCAGGAATGCCCAACTTTTGTATCAACGAGTGGCGCCATCTGTGGGAACCCTACTAAGAACTAAGGAACTAGAATGACGAAGAATAAAAATTCAAGCCAGCGGACTCCGCAGTTGGAAAAAACACGTGACCCCCAGAGGAAGAATCAACAAGATTCGACCCCTAGGCAGACTGCTGGGACAACCAGCGCACCTGGTCACCAAGAGGCGGGAACAACCCAACCTCTTCCAGTGGTAGAACTGCCTATAAGGACTACCCAAACCACCACAGTGATTCCAAGCGTTGAGGAACTCCAACGCACCCTCTTCACTACTCCTCACCAAACGGTACCTACAGTGGACAACACTGTACCACCAGGCGAACCTAACCGAGATAGGGTGCCCAATACTGAGGCAGACATTCTGGCAGCAACTGAGGACACACCCAACCTAACGTTGGGAAATTTTGTATCCCAAAATTATGAAACCCTAACTACCCTCATGCAAGAAGAATCAAGGAGAAGATCAAGTACGAGCCTACAAGCTCGGCTCAATTTTGGTCCTGAACGCAAACCATCACCACCGCGCCACCCACAAGGAAGACGCGCAGATATCAAAAAACGTACTACTATCTACGATAGGTTGGGTACGACATCTGATTCACAATACTCAGAGGAATATGAAGGCAGCGAGAGGCGCACTAATGTTCACTCCAGACTTGGCAGTCGAGGGATACAAGACCGATTAGGACCTTAGCATTCACCAAGCCAAGGGTCCTCCAAATCTGGGAGCAAGAGAATTCACGACAGATTGGGGAAAAGAATGTCCCCAAGTGAAAACCCCTCAAGCTCTTCCTTTGAAGGAAGCCGGCGCAAGCGCCGAAAAAGAAACTACTCTTCCTCCAGTGACTCCTCGGACAACGAGGATAGGGAAACAGGACACTGGAAATCAAGAGGAAGACGTCGCGAAGAAGAAAATGAGGACATATCTCTTCCATGGCGACGCCAGAAAATTGATGCGTTTACACGACACATCAGTGATTACTCCGACCATAAAAGGAGGCGCATGCCCACTAACGTAAAAACATATGATGGAACAGGTGATCCGGATGATCATCTAAAGGTTTTCGAATCAGCTGCTACTATCAAAAACTGGCCGCAACCTGTGTGGTTCCATATGTTTAATTCTACATTGGTAGGGAATGCGCACATGGTTTAGCAAGCTCCCGCAATGGAGCATCGGTGGGTTTGAAGAATTACGGAAAGCATTCCGTCTAAACTTTACCTAGAGAAAGAAGTGCGCTAAAAACCCTATTGAACTAGCCAGAGTAAACAGCGCCAAGGGGAATCAACCAGTGCTTTTATGGAACGCTTCAAGGATGAGTGCATACAGGCCAAAGCGTGTCCCGAAATTCTAAAAATTTCAGGGTTAATGAATGGGATTAACAACCCAGAACTTATCCGGAAGCTAAATGACAAAGGTCCCCAAACTTTTGATGAGCTAACAAAGCGCACAAGATCCTTCATACAAGGAGAAGCAGCTGCTGCGGACAGCAAAAAGGGTTACTCGAATTATAGGCAACAAGAACACCCTAGGAGACAATCCAATGATCAGAATAACAACCACAGCAGGAATTACCGCAGTGGAAGAGACAATGACAAATATACCCCTCTCACAAAAACTCCGAGGGAAATATTTGTAACAGAAGGTGCAAATTTCCCAAAACCTCCACCAATGCGTACCGCAGAGGAAAAGAGCGTAGGGAATGGATACTGCGAATACCATGGTTAAAAAGGCCATACAACTAACGAGTGCGTCCAGCTATGACAGCTAATTGAAAAGTTAGTAAGGAAAGGCAGAATGGACCACCTTGTAAAAAACATCAAAGAGGGAAAGGACAAACAAAGGAATGGGGGCAAGAAAAAACCTCTCAAGGAAAAAGCTGACACCATATACATGATACAGTCATGGAAACGTAAGATAAAACAAAAAGTCAGCCAAAAATTCTCCCCAGAAAAAGAGATATGCTTCCCTACTTTAGCTGCGGACAACGCAGTAGTAGAGCCTCTAACTATTGAAATACATACGGGGGCACATGATATCCACCGCATGTACATTGATGGAGGAGCATCCGTTGATATCCTATACGATCATTGTTTCAAAAGACTGCGACCCGAAATCCAAAGTCAATTGATACCAGCAACAACGTCGCTGACTGGATTCACAGGAGAAAAGATTTGGCCTATTGGGCAATTACGCTTGCTAGTGGTCGTAGGAGATGAACAACACTCAACAGCGACATGGATAAATTTCATGGTAATAAAGTCTTCCTCACCATACAATGGCATCATTAGGAGACCTGGAATATCATCCATGCGCGTTGTGCCATCCACAGCGCATGGGATGCTCAAATGTCCAGTAGAAGGAGGAGTTGTTACCCTCTATAACACAACAGTACCACCAAAGGAATGCAACGCAGTAACCACTGAGGTGGAGAATATTCCAGAACAGCGCACTAAAAAAACACCAAACCTAAAGGTCGCTATTCACCCCGATTACCCGGACCAACAAGTTTTGATTGGAGGATCTTTATCTGACAAAGGTAAAGCAGCCGTGTGCGCACTCCTGCAAAAGAATCTAGATATCTTTGCATGGGAACCAAAACACATGACAGGAGTGCCACGCTCTATCACGGAGCATAAGCTACAAATCTGACAAGGATATCCCCCAATACGACAGAAGAAGCGCGGCCAGGCCCCAGATCGAGCAAAAGCTATTCTGGAAGAAGTACACAAACTCGTAGACGCAGGCATCATGCGCGAAGTGTATTATCACGATTGGCTAACCCAGTAATGGTAAAGAAGAGCGATGGCAGTTGGAGAATGTGCGTGGACTTCACCGACCTTAACAAAGCATATCCACAGGACTGCTATCCACTGCCAGAGATAGACTGGAAGGTAGAATCCCTGTGCGGATATCCTTTTAAATGCTTTCTAGACGCATACAAAGGGTATCATCAAATACAGATGGCAGTCGAGGATGAAGAAAAAACAGCTTTCCACACCAGTCAAGGAGTTTACTGCTACACGAAAATGCCTTTTGGCTTGGAAAACGCAGGCGCAACATACCAACGATTAGTGGACATAGCTTTTGAGAAACAAGTAGGTCGAAACTTGGAGGTCTACGTTGATGACCTTGTCATCAAAAGCCACACAGAGGATGAATCGGTGCGCGACATCGAAGAAACATTCAAAACATTGGGACAAATAAACATGAAGTTAAATCCCAAGAAGTGCACCTTTGGCGCAACTGAAGGCATGTTCCTCGGATACTTAATAGAACCTGATGGAATAAAGCCTTGCCTAGAAAAAACAAAAGCTTTTATTGATCTTCCCTCACCACGCACACTCAAAGAAGTCCAGTCATTAAACAGAAAGCTAGCAGGGCTAAACCGTTTCTTATCTAAGTCAGCAGACAAATCACTCCCTCTCTTTAAAACACTCACAAAGTGTACTAAAAAGGGAGACTTCCGTTGGACCGAAGAAGCAGAAGAAGCTTTCCAACAACTAAAACAACATCTGGCATCTCTTCCCAAATTTGTCGCACCGCGACCAGGGGAAGAGCTAATCATGTACTTATCGGCAACTCATGGAGCAGTTAGCGCAATACTATTGACAGATAGGAACTCCGTCCAGACACCCATATACTTTGTAAGCAAAGCACTGAAGAAGACAGAGACTAACTACAGCGCTATGGAAAAACTGGTCTTAGCTCTAGTATTCGTAGCTAAAAGACTGCGCATATACTTTCAAGCGCATCCAATAGCTGTAATCACAGATCAGCCAATCAAACAAGTTATCTCTAAACCTGACGCATCAGGACGGCTACAAAAGTGGAGTGTACTGTTAAGTGAATATAACATCTCATATAGACCGCGCACTGCAATCAAAGGACATATATTAGCTGATTTCATTGTTGAGAAGCCAGATAGCGATAGTCCAACCTCTACAACCAAAACAGATCTGCAGGAACCCTGGATTCTGTTCACAGATGGGTCTTCATGTGTAGATGGATCAGGCGCAGGCCTTATTCTCACAAATCCAGAAGGTATGGAATTTACCTATGCGCTGCGCTTTGAATTCACAGCCACAAACAATGAGGCAGAATACGAAGCCCTACTAGCTGGACTGCGCATTGCAATCCAAATGGGTGTACGCAACTTGGAGGCAAACGTAGATTCTCGGCTAGTCGCTAACCATGTGCTAGGCAAATATGAAGCCAAGCATGAACATATGATCCAATACCTGGATACGACCAAGTCCTTAATTAAAAACTTTGACAGGTTCACAATAAAACAAGTGCCTAGAGGGGACAACAGGAAGGCTGATGAGCTTAGCAAGACCGCATCCACGAGCTTTGCGCACTTATCAAAATAGGTATTGGTAGAAACCTTACAAAACAAATCAATCTTGGAGATGGAAGTATCCACGGTGATAGAAGAACAAGATCCTACATGGATGACACCTATCATTGAGTTCATTAGCAAAGGAGTCCTACCACAGGATCATAAGGACGCTCGAAGAATACGGCGCACAGTGCAGCGATTTGAACTACGGGACAACATCCTCTATCGACGTTCTTTCTTGCAACCTTGGCTACGATGTGCCGGACAGCTTCAAGCAGACTATGTACTCCAAGAAATCCACGCTGGATCATGCAACATGCACTCAGGGCCGCGATCTGTTGTAGCGCGCGCTCTACGGTCGGGGTATTATTGGCCAACTATGCATCGCGACGCGCGCGATATGATAAAGAAGTGCAGCAATTGCCAAGTACACAGGCCAATTCCGCGCCAACCACAACAAGAGCTAACACCCATTACCTCACCATGGCTGTTGGGAATTCTGTGAAGTAAGAATTCTGCTGCTGTTTCTGCTGAAGGATACTGCTGAAGAGTTAGTTCCTGCTGAAGCAGTATATCTGGTGAAGACATAGTTCAGCATTATTAGTTTCTGCGGATATAGTATTTCCGGATTTTATGTAATGTAGTTTGGATATGCATGAGTTTATTTAGGAAGTGATAATGCATATCTTTTAGAAGTTTTAGAATATACGTTTCTTGTGAAACGGTTTAGGGTTCCTTGTGTATAAAAGGAACACACGTTTATGTTATGAACAACTTTGAGTGAATACTCTTATTATAATTAAAAGATCCATAGAGGATCAAGAGTTCTTAGTATCAAGCTTTTGTTTTGTTTCCGCTTTATAAATACAAGTTACAGAGATTGTCTATTAGTGTGTTATTGATTACAGTGACATTACTAACGATTCTAGAGTGCTCAAGAAGATCTATCAAGGTCTCTAAGTTCAACAAGTGGTATCAGAGCCTCGAGAGAGTCTCTGTCATACTAAGAAACACAAATCTTACACCTTAAAAATCCAAACAAATCAACAACCATGCCTGGATCTGATGATGATGCTGATACAAACCAAAACATTAACACCACTTCTCTTCAACAACTCATCATCTCTAACAGTAATGTTAAGTTTCCATACTTGAAGAATGCTGAAGAATATCATCTGTGGTCCATGAAGATGCAGAACTGGATCACAAACATTGATTGGAATCTGTGACAGATTGTTAAAAAGGGGAATAGCCTAAAGAAGCATGTTACAGATGCTGATGGAGTTGTTACAATTGTAGGTCCCAGAACTGCTGAAGAGATTCTGGCTGTGCAGAGGGAGAGTAAAGTCAGAACAATTCTGCTCCAAGCTATTCCTGATGACCACATGAGTGACTTCCACTTTATGGAGGATGCCAAGGACATTTGGATGGCTATAAAAGCAAGATTTGGTGGGAATGATGAATCAAGAAGGTTGCAGAAGTCTATGCTGAAGCAAAAGTTCCAAAAATTTCGGATATCTAAAGAAGAGGGAATTCATAAGGGTTATGACAGGTTTCATCGAATATTAAGTCAACTTAATCAGTTGAAGGCTAGACCCGATAATGAGGACTGTAATGCTAAATTTCTGAGATCTCTGCCACCATCTTGGTTACAAGTTTGTATTGCTCTCAAGACCAAAGGTGGGTTGGACATGATGTCCTTTGATGACCTCTACAATAGGCTTAAATCCCTTGAGCCTGATGTTAGAAGTCCCATTCGTCCATCCACTCATTCTACATTTGTTGGTGCCTTTACAAAACCTGTGCATCAAGCCTTAAGTTCATATTCATCAGGAGCATCTTCTCAAACTCATACTCAATCTGCTTCTAAACCAAAATCCAGTAGTGTGTTGGAGGATCTTATTCATTCATTTGTGGCTGAATATGAACATCAGCAGTTTCTTGCTTATGAGGATTTTGAACAGGTGGATCCATTGGAGATGGAGGAGATGCACTTGAAATGGGAGCTTGCAATGATATCCATGAACATTAAGAGGTTTGATGCCAAGTCTGGAAGGAAGTTTGGTTTTAATGGAAAAGAGGCAGCAAGGTTTGATAGAAGGAAGGTTAAATGTTACACTTGTGGACAAGTGGGACATTTTTCAAGAGAATGTAAGGAGAGAAAGCCTGGAGATGAAGTTAGATATGGTTCTTATCCAGTTGAAGCAGGGACAACTAAGGCTGCACCTTCAAAGGCTATGGTGACTCTGGATCACCAAATTGATTGGGTTGAACATGAACCTGCTGGAGAGGAAGCTTCTACTTCCTCACAAGTGAATCTGCTGGCATACTCATCTTTCGAGGACAAGAAGGAGCAAGTCTCCTTGATGGGAATCTCTCAGGTACACAACTGTGTGTTTGGATGTAGTGTAACATACAATGAGCTTAAAAAGGAATTTGATGAATTGAAACCAAAGTACAATGAGTGTTATATAGAGGTAGAGTCTTATAAATTGGCTTTAAAAACTCTAGAGAAACAAAAAGTATGGTTTCAAAAGAATCAAGTTAAATATGATGAAAAAGTAAGAGTTCTAGAAAGTGAATTAGAAATTGCTAAGATAGACTTAAAACGTACTGAAAAAGAGAAGTCTGATCTAGAAAAAGAAAAACAAGAATTAAAAGTTAAGTTAGACAAAGAGATAGCTAGAGGTAAACAATGGCAAATGTCAGGTGATAATCTAGCTTGTGAACTCTATGGTAGTCAGGCTGTGAACTCTAAAATTGGTTTAGGATTTCAAAAATATGTTGGTTTAGAAGCTAGGAATGACCTAGGTAAAACCACATCAGCAGGGTTAGCTAACTTTGTCAAAGAAGGTAACTTACATGCTGTCCCTGGACCTATAAGAGGGGAACATATGCCTATTGACCTATCCAAACCTAGTGACTTTGATGGATCACACCATCTCTATGGAAAAAAGTAAACTGACTTGCCAGACCCTAGTGTTAAATCTACTGACTTTGTCTCTTGTTGTGACAGTGACAAGTCTTCTGATGAAGGGTCTACCTCATTTGCTAGCTGTGATTCAAGTGAGAAGTCTGACCTGCCCAAGACCACTCCCAAGACCATACCGAAGACATCACCCAAGGCTCCCCATAAGCCTTCTAGAGTTGCTGCTGATAACAAGACAGTTTCTACTGAAGACTTGTTTTTAAATTCTTTGCAAAATAATTCTTTTGGTTATGTTACAAACAATTCTGTTTATCATGGTGGTTTGAATACTTTTTCATGTTATGGAACTTCTTTTGGTTTAAATAAATCTTCTAAAAAGAAGAAGTGTTTTGTGTGTGGAAGTAAATATCACTTGATTAAGGATTGTACATTTCATGAGCAAAGAATGGGTGAATGTGTTAGTCAAAGGAAACCTAGGCAAATGTGGAAGAATGTTAGTGAAATACCATCTTTTGTTCCACATCAGCAGAAACCCAATTCTGCTGAATCACATTCTTCATGGAGAAGAACCAGTACTAGACCATATGTTCGACCCACTAGTTCTTTCTTTTCTAATGGTTATTGGCCTAATTACTTTGACTCAATGTATTATGGTGGTGGGTATGGGTATACTGCTGTGAAGCCCTCAGCAGGTTGTTCTTGGACAAAGAAGGGACCCAATATGCAATATAGGCCCAAGAACAATGGTTGATCTAAAACATCTACATGGCCTATTACTAATGATCCACAAGGCAGGCTCAAGTCAGCAATGACTTGAGTCTCCAATGTGTACTAATTTTGTATATTTTTGTTGTTGTTGTAGGAACATCCTTTGAAAAGTACAGAAGTAGGTATTGTTGATAGTGGTTGTTCTAGAAGTATGTCAGGGAACAAGGACAAGATGCATGACTTTGAGCCCATAGAAGGAGGAGGCACTGTAACCTTTGGTGGTGGAGATGGCAAAATTACAGGGAAAGGAACAATTAAGACACCCTTGTTAGACTTTGAAAATGTTTATTATGTGAAGGAACTGGAGCATTTTAATCTATTCTCAGTATCACAAATTTGTGACACTAAGAATAAAGTTTTCTTCTCTGAAGATGAGTGTCTTGTACTTTCCAAGGACTTCAAACTTCCAGAAGACACAATTGTATTGCTGAGAGTTCCACGAACCTTCAACTTATACACATTCAATCTGAATGATGTCAAGCCAGAAGGTGATCTAACATGTTTGGTTGCCAAAGCTTCCCTGGATGAATCTAATATATGGCATAGAAGAATGGCACATGTGAATTACAAGACTATCAACAAGTTGTCCAAACTTGGTCTTGTTAAGGGCCTTCCTTCTAAACTCTTCACCAATGAACACAATTGTATTGCTTGCAACAAGGGAAAGCAACACAGAGCCTCTTACAAAGCAGTCAAAGCTGTGAGCACCATTTATGAACCTCTTCAGTTGCTGCACATGGATCTCTTTGGTCCAACTCCCATTAGAAGTATTGATCACAAGTACTTCTGCCTGGTGATCACAGATGATTATAGCTGGTTTTGCTGGGTATTCTTTCTAAAAACTAAAGATGAAACAACTCCAATTTTGAAAGAATTCATTATCTTAGTTGAGAACCAGCTGAATAAAAAGGTTAAAGGAATTAGGTGTGACAATGGTACAGAATTCAAAAATGTTGTCTTCATAGAATTCTGTAAGTCTAAGGGGATTAGAAGGGACTATAGTACTCCAAGAACCCCACAACAAAATGGGGTTGCTGAAAGGAAAAATAGAACCCTCATTGAGGCAGCAAGATCCATGCTTGCAGACTCCAAACTACCCACAATGTTTTGGACTGAAGCAGTAAGTACTGCTTGTCATGTCTTGAACTGGGTATCCATCACTAGACTTCATGTCAAGACACCTTATGAACTTCTCACTGGGAAAGTTCCAGACATACATTACCTTAAGCCTTTTGGATACAAAGTGACTATCTTGAATACTGCTGATATACTGGGTAAATTTGATGGGAAAGCTGATGAGGGATACATTGTAGGCTATTCAGCTCATAGCAAGGCCTATAGGGTTTATAATCTGAATGCCAAAAGGATAGAAGAGACCCTTAATCTAAGATTTCTTGAAGATCAGCCTAATATTCAGGGACAAGGCCATTCTTGGTATTTTGACCTAGACTATTTGACTGACTATTTGGGTTATACTAGGCATGCTTCTAATCCTAATGCAGGTACCAATGATCCAAACACTAATCCTGCAGGTTCCATGGATGATGACTCAGAATGTGAGTCTAAGCCAGAAGAAAATACTTTTGTTGTACCATCTTTTCCACCTAACCATTTTGTAGGTAATCACTCTGCTGCTGAACAAGATGATGAGTCACCTTATGCAGAGGATCTTGCAAGACTGAAGAAGCAAGAACATGCTGCTACTAAGGAAGCTCAGAAACTCCATGAAAAGGTTACACAAGAGACTGAAGCTATCCTACATCAGTTAGCACAAGCAGTCAGTGGAAACAAGGATACTGCTGAAGGCACACCAATTCCCACTGATAAGGTCACTGATGCTGATTCTACTGATGCTCACTCTCCCATCTCTACTGAAGTCTCTGCAGATTTTGATAAGCCCTTTACAAGATTTCCAAGTCCTTCTGATCTTGGGAATTATCAGCCAAAGCCTGGCTTGTTCCACTCAGCTTCTTATGATACTGAGTTTGGACCTACAGTCAACAACCTTGATGCCACAATTGATGTTCCACCTACA
This sequence comes from Artemisia argyi, assembly GCA_030686995.1. NCBI lineage: Eukaryota > Viridiplantae > Streptophyta > Magnoliopsida > Asterales > Asteraceae > Artemisia > Artemisia argyi. Next base: position 44,146,985 of record CM060680.1, read on the forward strand.
GCTACAAAAAGGATTCATAATGCTCATCCCCTATCAAAGATTATTGGAGATCCTAAAGACCCTGTTAGAACAAGAAGTACTGTAAAGAATACAAAATATGGTGAAGTTGCTTTCATCTCTTATGTCTACAATCAAAAGAGGAACAATCACACAGACTTCAAACATTGTCTGTTTGCATGCTTTCTTTCTCAGATAGAACCAACTAGTGTTCCTCAAGCACTGGCTGATTCAAGTTGGCTTGAGGCAATGCAAGAAGAGATGCTGCAATTTAAGAATCAGCAGGTTTGGATTTTGGTTCCTGTTCCTGATGGTAAATATGCCATTGGGACAAAATTGATTCTGAAGAATAAAAGAGATGTCAAGGGTATTGTGGTGAAAAACAAAGCCATACTAGTGGCTCAAGGGTTTAGACAAGAGGAAGGCATTGACTATGATGAGGTCTTTGCACCAGTGGCCAGAGTTGAAGCAATTCGGATATTTTTGGCCTATGCCTCTTATATGGGCTTTATGGTTTATCAGATGGATGTTAAAGGTGCTTTCTTATATGGTGAGATTGAAGAAGAGGTTTATGTGACTCAACCCAAGGGATTTGAAGACCCTGATCATCCTGAGTATGTGTACAAAGTTGTCAAAGCTCTCTATGGACTTCATCAAGCTCCCAGAGCTTGGTATGCTAGACTCTCCACATTTCTGCTGAAGAATGGCTACAGAAGAGGTGCCATTGACAAGACTTTATTCCTCGAGAAAGATTCTAGGGATATTATTCTTGTGCAGGTGTATGTGGATGATATTATCTTTGGTTCAACCAAAGAAGCATGGTGTAGAGAGTTTGAGGATTTGATGAAGGGAGAATTTCAAATGAGTGTCATGGGAGAACTCACTTTCTTTTTGGGTTTACAGGTTCAGCAGAAACCTGATGGTATTTTCATACATCAAGAGAAATATGTAAAAGATATGATGTCTAAGTTTGCTATGGAGAATGTTCGGACTGCCACTACTCCATATGAGGCTCCCAAACCAAAGAACAATCTTGATCCTGATCTACCTGTGAATGTTCATTTATACAGGTCCATGATTGGTTCATTGATGTATTTGACTGCCTCAAGACCTGATATTACATTTGCTGTGAGTGCATGTTCCAGGCACCAAGTTACTCCACTTACATCTCATATGAATGCTGTTAAAAAGATTTTTAAGTACCTAAAAGGCCAACCCAAATTAGGTCTTTGGAATCCCAAAGAGTCTCCATTTCAGCTAGCAGCTTATAGTGATAGTGACTATGCTGGTGCAAATTTGGATAGAAGATCCACAACTGGAGGTTGCCAATTCCTTGGCAGAAGACTGATTTCTTGGCAATGCAAGAAACAGACCATTGTTGCTACCTCTACTACTGAAGCAGAGTATGTTGCTGCAGCAAATTGTTGTGGACAGGTTCTATGGATTCAGAATCAATTGCTGGATTATGGGTATAACTTTATGAATACTACCATTTTCATTGACAATCAAAGTACCATTTGTATTGTTAAAAATCCAGTTTTTCATAATAGAACCAAACATATTGAAATCAGGCACCACTTTATAAGGGATGCTTATGAAAAACATTTGGTTAAAGTGGTCAAAATTCACACAGATGAAAATGTGGCAGATTTATTAACTAAAGCATTTGATGGACCAAGGTTTCAATATTTGGTGGTCCATATTGGAATGCTTAACCCTTAACTGCAAAGTTTAAGGGGAGGCATAAGCCTCAAGGGAGGCATATGCCTCAGGGGAGGATTGTGAGTGTAAACTTTGTAGATTTGTATAAGTTGTATAATTTCTGAGTTTTAACACTAACCCATTAACAGTTTTGCAAGTTGTTTGGTGTATGTGCTTGTTTTATGTCTGTTTTGCAGATGTTCTGAGAATGTAAGTTTCATGTTAAAGTCACGAAGAGCAGAAGTCAAAGGAATATGGTCAAAAATGCTGAAACATAGTTTCTACTGATAAGTTGATTATACTGAAGGTCTTACAAAGTTGATAAATTAAGAAGATCTTTTCATTCATTCATAGAAACAAGTTACAGCTAACATTCAATGTTTCAACTGAATTACAATGATCATTCCTAAACATTTGGCTAATTAAGTACTACTAGCTTCTATCAATTATTACAAAATACTTGAGGCTATGACAAGTACAATGATGAAGCTGAAGATGAAAATGGAAAAAGAAGAGAAGGAAGACTGTGAAGATGCTCATGAATCAAAGTCAAGAAAATACTCAAGAACTTTATTCCATGGCAACATTCCTCAATCATCTACTTCAGCTTCTCCTTTCCCTTACGTATGATCTCAGCCTTCTTGCTTTGTCCAATATGTTCTTGATGTGGAAGACCAGGTCCTGGAGCAGGAAGATCCAACACCAGATTTTGTGATGTTGGGAGAGATGGATCCCTATTACTTGATCTTGGTTGGGATCTCTCTGGTGTGGAAGGAGGAAGAAAGGTTGGATCTTCATTTTCTTCCTCTGAGGAGTCTTCATCAGAGGTATAGATGAAGGGAGAGACAATATCTCTCTCAGCAGGAATGGGTACTTGGCTTGGTTCACCCTTCTTATGAGCATTCCATTGTCTTTCTTGTGCATCCCATCATTTCTCCAATGCTCTTTCAAAGTCAGAACCATCAAGCTCCCATGGATATGGTGGTAAATCTTCTTCTGCTGATGGAGAAGAGGAATTTGGATCTGAGATTTCTGGGTATGATGACATGGTTTTGGTCAAGAATTGGGGTTAATTGGAAAATTAGGGCTTGTAAGATGATTTGGGGTAAATTGGTGACAGAGATGTGATTTGGGGTGATTAAATAAGCAAAGTTTAGGTGTTACGATAATTAATGCGAGTTGGGTGGCACAGTAAAACCAAGATATTGACCGAAGATATTTTTACTTTTGGTTGATTCTGCTGATGTTGACCATTCTTCACTGGATTTGACTTTCATTTCTGCTGAAGGGTAAATTTTCAAATTGGAAGTTTTTAAACTACTTGTCAGACTTGGTCAATAATTTGTTTCGATAATTTTGATCACGATTGGGGAACTTCCAAATTTAACCCACTTTGTATATCTCTTCCTAAACAAAATTATTCGCTTATCACTCTTTTAAACCAATTATTCTCTGTGTAATTCATAACCGTCTCACGCACGATTACTCCAATGGTACAACTCGAATTGAAAGGCGACCATAACAAGTATGCTATTCTGAAAAAGGCAAAGGGACATGAAGAATTCGATTTAATGGTGGAGTTTTTACAAAGGTCGAAGATTCATTATGCTCTGACTTGTAGTCCCAATTTGGTGTGTGAATCCTTGGTGAAGCAATTTTGGACATCTGCTGCTAAGAGATCTGCTACAAAGATTGTAGCTGAAATAGATGGTGTAGAGTATGTGGTGACAGAAGGGTTGATTAGGACAAAGCTTCAGTTGGATGATGAAAATGGTGTATATCATTCCAACACTGTAGAGATTCTTGCTGGGCTAAGAGAAGTTGGATATCAAAGTACTGATACATCCAAGTGGCACAAGAATCAATTTTGTCCTAAGTGGAGGTATTTGGTGCATCTGCTGCTTCAATGTATCAACAACAAGTGTGGTGGATGGAACCAGTTCTCTCTGCAATTGGGTTGTGGTATTGTTTGTCTTTCTAAGGGTCAAACTTATAATTTTTCTAAGTTTATTTTTGATAATATGCTAGAAAATATAGATAAGCAACAACATAAGTTCTTAATGTACCCTAGATTCTTACAAATAATTTTAGACATAACCACTGAAGATAGAACCCATATACCTATTAAAAGTCTAGGTTCTAAGTTGTTTGCCTCAATGAAAACTAATTATACTGGGGAACATCATCCTATGTTGGAAGCTATGTTGCCACAAGGCAATGCCAATATAGTTGAGGGTGATGATGCTGGTAATATGCCTGCTCCTAATACTGCTGATGATGGTAATCCATCATCTTCTGGTGTTGCTGCTGATGGTAATCCTTCAGTGGTAATGAAAGAAGTGCCAGCTACAACTGCTGAACTAGTACCTGATTCTACTGACATACCATCACCTACCACTGTACATATGTCACCTAGTCCTACCATGTCACCAGCTCAGGATGCTCCAGTTGAGCAATTTCATGAGTTTGAAGATAATTTTCAACCTATTGAACCTGAGTTAACAAGACTACCTTCACCCAGCCCTATGAGTGAGCCAATTAATGAAGGCTTTCCTAATGTTGTAAATGAGTCTGTTTCTCCTACTGAGTTCAATGAAGCTACTCTTACCAATGAGCAATCAGCTGGTATAGCAGAGGACCCTATTACTTTCACTTTTGTATATGATTCTCTTACCAGGTATATGAAAATGACTGAGGATCTTCAAAAGGAACTTGCTGATACCAAGACTACTCTTGGTAATGAAATTAAATGTTTGAAAAGCAAGGTTCAAGATTTGGAGGCACAGCTAAGTCAGCAGAAGCAAAGTAAGGATGGATTGGATTCTGCTGAAGTTGCAAAGGAGGCAAATTTGGATTCACTTGAAATTCTAGCTGAAGTTCCTAGACAGTCTAAGGTTGTACCTTCTAAAGCTGCTGAAGCATCTAAATCTAAACCAATAATTCGAATCAGCAGAAGAAGAAGTACAAGACAGTATTTGGCTAGGAAAGCTGCTGAATCGCCCAAAGTGTCTAGTGGAGATGATGATGTGCTCATGACTGAAGCTGCTGATATACTTCAGAAGAAACAATCATTAAGTGGTGTTGCTGCTGAAGAATCTGCTGATTAAGTTAAAACATCAGGAGAAGTATTCTTTGTAGCAGGGAAAGAGTATATGAATTCCCCTGTTCATCATTCATCAGAGAATCGACAAGTTTCTCCTGATAGAGAGGTTCAAGAATTACATGATGAATCTATAGCAGATGTGAATGTTCCTCATGATGATCTTGTTGAAGGAACAGATGATGATTTGGATGAGCTTGTTAGAGCTGAAGAAAGGGCTGGACAAGAAGAACTATTCCAAGAATGGGAAGATTATAAGAAGAATACTGATATGACTGAGGAACATCAAGCAAAGTTTGATGCAACATATGAGTCAGTCAATCAAAGATATGTTTCTACTTTGCCTATTGCCAGACAAAGAGAATTGGATGCAGCTGTTCAAGAATTTGATGAGTCAGATTCGCAGCAGATTGGACAACAAATGCTTAATAATCCAGATGTAGTTGCAGAAATTATTGGAAAAAAGGTAGAGAAGCAAGACTGGCCTTCTGAAATTGTAAAATTGATGAAGTTGAGAAAGAAGGTAGCAGATGAGTTGAAAGCTAAAGCTAAAAGAGAAAAACCTATGACTCAAGCACAGCAGAGAGATTATATGAGAACATATGTGAAAAATCAAAGCAGTTCTTTGTTTAACAGTGCATGGTCTAAGCAAAAGGTGTGGGGACTTCCATTTAACAAACTGGTTGAGATTTATAACAGAATCAAGGCTAGGAATTATAAAGATGGAATGGGTGCTTCCAAGAATATTCCTCTCTTTAATGCTGATGTTGATGCTGCTGAAAAAGTATCTTTACCTGATACTTCTGCTGATGTACCTCATGTTGCTGCTTCATCTTATGTGGATAAAGGTAAAGCAAAAGTAATGACAGCAGATCCTCCAACTAGAAAAAGAACTAGGAGACAATTGGAGCAGGAAAGATTGGGTGAAGAGACTGCTAGGAGGTTGATTGAGGAACAAGAAGCTGAACAAAAAGCTGAACTTGCAAGATTTCATGAACTGAAGACAAGAGAAGTTGAAATTCAAGCTGCTAGAAACAAACAAATAAGGAAGGCTATGGATGAACAATATGCCTCTGCTGCACTTGAATCTTCTCAAGATTCTACTGATGAACAATTGGATACTCCATCAGTGAAAATTGATGCTGCAGAAGGTGATTCTGCTGCAGCAGCAGTTCATGATGCTATTTATGTTCCTGGAAGAAGAGGCAAGAGAATGGCTAAAGTCAGATCTTTACATTCAAAACAAAGTCTAATCAATGTGAATGCTTCTGATGCTTCATTTATAAGAGAAGGATCCTCTGATGATTAACCTGAAGGAACTAGAGATGTTTTGGTTCATTGGGAGTTAAGTAAAGATCGTCAAGTGAATACCATTTACAGATTGAATAAAACTTTCATATCCTTTACATTTCTTCAACAGATTCTTCATCTTGTGAATCATCAAGATTTAGTCACTCTATATGAGTTGGTTATTAAGTACTATGCAACTCATACTCCTGAAGGGTCTGGATTGTATTTGTTGGGTGATCTTCAAGTGTTGTTTGATTCTTCTACTCCCACTGGTGCAAGCTATGATATCTGGAAGAACAATCAAAGATGGAAAGTTCAGAGTTGGAAGTTCTATCCTATGCCTTATGTTCATGTGTTGGAAACTACCACTGGTCTTAGGCTTATTATGGATCTTACCAACAGATATCCTTTGAAGGTATCTCTGATGGAGAAAATGTTACAACAGAAGTTGGAGATTCCTCCTGATCCAGCTGGAAATACAAGATTGTTTGCTGAATCTTTGGTGAAGGTTTTCAAACAAAGGATTAAAACTTCCAGAGCATCTGATTAGGGATATCATGTAGGCAAAAATATAAGATAACAATATTGACATATATAAGAGTGTACGCAATAAAGTGAAATACGTTATGGAGTTAGCTAGAAACCATAACATTTTATTGATACTTGCAAGTTTTTGAAAAAGTAAAAATACAATTCCTAAGAAAGAAAAGAAAAAACAAACACTTATTGGGCACATCCTAAAGTGCAAAGGTGTCTGTGTATTTCCATCAACATTGGATCACGCATCCTTGCTAAGCACCTTACTTTTGAGATGTTGAGGTAAGTTTTCTGTGCGTATCCCACGAAGGGTGCGCAAATATTAAGTACACCGTACAAAGCTTAGCAAATAACGAGCCAAGACTCTTGGTCAAATAATAAAACTTCGCAAACATTAATGCAAGTATATTTTTTAAGTCACGCACTTAATTTATGCATAAAAGAGTATCTTATTCAACATTTTTACACAAAATACACTTTGTCATTTACACAATACATATATAAAACACAGCCTACACGCTATGGCGATGCTTAGGGCTATCCTCCGGTGCAACGGAACTTCCAGCCTCTTGAAGCTTCCTCAACAGCAACGCATCTTTAGGCGATACAGTCGTTACACTCACAGGAACCCCATCAGACCTGGGAATGTATGCAGCGCCAACACCGCATAGGACAGCTTTGCCCTCAATCCCCTTTTTCTGGGCAGCCCTCTATGCGTGGCGCTCCAACACCTCCTTCAGAGGAACCTCCTTTTCAAGAGCAAAGGGGTTCAGCATATGGCGAGGCTGCACAAACACTGGAACCTGCAGCTGCGACTCGTCGGGCTTGAGGAAGTAGTTTGGCTGCGCCTCGGCATCCTCCAAAATATGGCGTTCCAGGGTCAACCCCTCCATAATTACCTTTATGGGGTTGTCCTAGTCGCGCTCCAACTGCGTAATGTGAGGCAGCTCAAGAAGTTTCATCCCCTCCATAGCCTGCACCAGCTCGTCATACGCACTCGCGTTATAGCCAGGTACCTTAGTCAAGGCCTTGTTCAACAACTTGGCCTCGTGGAGATCCTCCATAGCTTGCGACCTCCCATGCTCCACAGCGCACTGCACCACCTTCCCAAAGGCCCTCAACACCTCTTGGGACTCCAAGGTGCCCATAGCAGCTAGGCGCAACCTATGACTGATCAACCACCTACATCAACGAAGGACAACTTGTGTTAGCAGAAATATATAAACAATAATAGTAAGGCAACATTGCGTAAAAACGATGAAAGGACGTACCTGCGCTCAGCTATGGTAGACATCAGATGAGGGTATAACTCCTCATCATACTCTATGCTCAGGCCGCACAGCTTATCCTCCTGTACCTGAACAATCTTCTCCATGCGCATCTTGAACTCAGCAATGTTTGCGAAGTGCTCCTCCTTCTTCTCCTCAAGATACCTCACTGCCCAAGTAAGGTTGGCCCTGAACTGATGAAGTTGTCCGCGCGCTTGCTCCAGCTCAGCCATCGCGGTCAACTGCGCACGGAGAAACGCTATCTCCTCATCTTTTTGGGCGAGAGTGCTGCTCTCCCCGACGTACCTCGTCTTCAACTGAGCCACCAGCTCAGTCTGACGTGCAGCAGTAGCAGCCAACTCATCCATCAGTTGCTGCGCAGATACGCCCTCGTCAACCTTTACTTCCCCCTCCTTGTTTTCATTCTGCGGAGGGGACACCGTCTCCACGAAGGCTCCATCATCCTTCGTGGCATCATCACTACAATACATGAAGAAAAGAGTTAGATCATATTACGACAAGTAATAAAGAAAATACATAGCATGAGACAAACTACTTACAGAAATGGAGAGGCCTCTGCAGCCTTCTTATCCGCGCCAGGAGCGGATGTCTCTTCCTCAGCAGACGACTCCTCATCTCCAATAAGGTAGCGTCTCCTCTTGGAGGTGCCACTGCCACCAGCCTCTCCCTTGCGCTTTAGCTTCTGCGCTATCTCCTCTGGTTTCAGCACCTCCTCGGGTTTCAACATCTCCACGCTATCAGAGGATTCAGCGTGCGCCTCCACCACATGCGCAGTCTCCACATTGGGCGCCACGCTCTGAACGGGCGTAACTTGGAGAGGCGGCGAGTCTTCATGGCCAACAGGCCCTAGCACAGCCAAATGGCCCGCAGTAGCTTCCAAAAGCGGCTGCTCATTCTCCCTTAGAGGGCGCACGCCAACGGTCACCTGCTTTGGCTTTTCCAGCTTCACTACTGCAAATAGATCCATCTCTGCGCACACAGAAACAAAACAACAAAAAGAAGAAATTAGTTATTAAATGTGCGCACATAGAAAAACTTACATGATTAGAAGCAAAAGGGACGAACACCCACCCCGGCCTTCCTCATCAATAAAGGTTGGCACTTCGTCAACACCCCCAAAGTAGTTGCGACTCAACCCCATATGCACCAAAAACTCCTCCGGATAAGGGTTAATGGGGATACGGTTGGCATCAATGGTCTGCGCATCGGCCAAACTATAGGAACCGGGTACGGGGCGCCCATCCCTCAGTAACGTATCTTGAGTATAAAACTCAATGGGCGATGGAAATACTACGTCATCAACCCAGAAAAAGTACTCCCTCCAATGTCTCAGGGAGTCTACCTTCTCGGTGTAGCACTGAAGCTTCCCTGCGCGCTTCACAAAGGATACCCATCCATGCGACCACGTTGTGTGGTAGAAGGCGCGGAACAGGTCAACAGTCGGTTCTATCTCAAGTAAACGGCAGTTTACCTCAAAATTCGATACCTTAGCCGCACCTATACAGTGCAGCTGAGAGATATGAAGACGATAGTGATTGAGCAAATTGCTCAGGAAAATAGATATCGGTACGCGGTAATTGGCGTACTCGAAAAAACGCGTGTATAGTCCTATTTTTCCTTCGGGGAAATCGGCTATACACGCATCGACGTCTAGAGCCTCTGGTTGCACATCCAGAGGAATGAAGTAGTCAGAAGAAAACTGACGCACATCATCCTCACTCATCGCAGAGCGAAACTCCTCTAATTGGGCAACCATTTTCATAAATTTACTAGAATACGTACACAAATTTACCTAATCAAACAGTCACTTTCTTTGCAAAAAACGCTTTGAAGAAGTGTGCAATGGTGAGTGTGTGTTTTTACTGTGTGTTTCGGGTAAATGGAGGCGGTGACTCTTATATAAGGAGTCAAAAAACCCTAGATGAAGCCCACGTGGATCCCACTCGCAAAACGTGTGGCTAGAATCCGAAACGGTACATGCACATTTTCCCGTTTTCCGAGGGACACGTGGACACAACCCCCGATTTTTGAGGCATTTCTTTGAAATATCTATGCCTAGGTACATTATACCCAATATTGGGCGGCAATACTTAAAATTTCTCCCGCTACGCTTACCGCTGTTGTAACTAGTCTAGCATCCGCGGTTACGAGCCGCGCACACTAGACTGGGGGGGACATGATGACGTATAGTCTATATACGGGCCACAAGCCCAAATATTAAACATTACTAAGGCCCAGAGCCACCATGCGTGGGCTATTATAACTTGGGCCACATCAATAATGAGAATGGGCTCACATAAGCCCAAGCCCAACTAAATTATATATACGGTTTAGATAAGGATCTCCTATTTATGGAATAGATATCCTTAAACCGGATAAGCACCACGTGTGCGAAACGTAAGGAGCACGAACCCTACAAGGATTCTGCGCCTATATAAGGAATGATATAATTCTCATTTAAGGTACGATTCACAAAACCCTAAAACTCTTTACGAGAACCCTAAATCGATTACTTACTCTCACGCCGGAGTCTAATCGTGGGAGACAATCCCACGATAAGCCTAACGGTGTTGTTTATTTTCTTAATGCGCAGGTTTCAAGCATTAAGAAGCGAATTGGTACGAGATCAAGAACCCATAATCAGGAACGCCCAACTTTTTTATCAACATATATATAGGGAATTTTTTATTTTTATTATTTTTTTTTTTGTTTGTTTCTTGTGCTCCGACGTTCACAACATTAAACACCAACGGATACACTTTCCATCGAAAACATGAAACCGCTGAGGTAATATTTGCCGTTGGACCAATGCTGTTGGGCATGCCGGCAAAGTGGCGGCGGTGTTCACCGCCGGTATAGGCATGCCGTTGGTGATGCCATTGTCCACTACCACCCTCCTAAACATATTCCGTTTTGAGAAATGGTTAATATAATCTTTGGATCGAGTAATCACTTATTAATAAAATATTTATTCCAGGACCATATGCATTCAGCATCATGTTTTATTGTTTGTACTTTAGCTACGAATCGATAATTCAGCAACCCTGTTTTGGAGGCATGCAATGTAAAATATATCATCCGTAGTATTATACAAACAAAAGATTAATAATATACAAGTGTAAACATATAGAACATCGCTGTTCTTGTTTGTTTTTCTTTTCTTATTTACACGTGAAATAAAATATTAACTAAAATTTCAATGTGTTACAATGGAATTCAAAATTTAAACTAAAAAGACGAAGAGAAGAGGCAAACAAAGGATACGTAAGTTTCAACTATATAAAGTAATACATAGGATCGTTTTCGTTTATAGAAAGTCGTAATCGTAAGATCAGATCAGGATCTTAAGATCCTACTATAATACTCTCTCCGTCCCATATTAAATGGCATGTTTGACTTTTTAGGGTATTTCTTTCTCAACTTTAAACTTGAATATTTTTGCTTGTGTAATATAATACTTGATAAAAAAAATATATAAATGAATTACGTTTTAAATGTATTTTCATTGTTTATAATTTTTATCAAATACTATATAATATAAGTAAAAATGTTTAAGATCAAAGTTGATAAAGAAATACTTGAAAAGTCAAACTTGGACATTTAATATGGGACGGAGGGAATATTATTTTGTAAATTATGCAAATTTACATATTATTATATAGGGATAATACCTAACATGCCCCGATTGCCTAATTGATTTTCATTTTTGCCCGAGTTTGAAGTTTCTTAATTTAGACTGGGCAATTGGGCACTCGACCCATATGACGCAAGTGTCCGACATGAGGGCCGCCAGTTGCCCAAAAATACACAAGTTGCCCAAAAAGTACATAAGTTGCCCAAAAATAATCCGAAAAGTGACACTTGCCACTTGCAGATTTCAGTTGCCAAAAAACTACTGGTTGCTCTGGTCTAAATTAAGAAACTCCGAATTTTTGAACAAAAAAACAAATCAATTGGGCAATCTGAGAATATTAAGAAGCATCCCTATTATATATCATATATTATTAAAATGTATATCAAAATTATGATTATGATGTGTTTAATAGAATTAGCCTCTTGTTTTTCATATTTTACAAAACTTAATACAAAATTTTGTAGTTTTTTAATTTGTGGTTAAAGAAAAGTAATATCAGATCGAAATCTTAAAATTTTATAGTTAAGATCGGAATCATATTAAGACCCTACTCGTAAAGATCTTATATAGGATCAAAATTGTTTTTGCTTTGTAGTATTATAAAATCATAAGATTTTAATATCAGAATCGAGATTTTAACGACCATGATAGAAACTTTTTAAGAGTTAACTACTTATTTATTCGTATAATTACCCTAATACTTTAGGATTTTTAATTAAAATGTTACTCGAAGTATTATATGTTGCTACTTAGATGTGGATTTGGTTGATTGCATTTCTGTTCATTTCGTACTTTCCAAGGACTTAAATTGTGTTTGATTGCAATTTGGGTAGTGTTTTCCAATATTTTCTCTTAGTTTGTGCCTGATCTCGAAATAAAATCAAACCATAACTTAGATCTAGTAAAAGATGAAGCCGAAATTTCTGGTATATCCAAATAATATGTAGATTCTAATTTATTTGTTTGAAGGATGCAAGGTGCACCCGCGGCAAAAGCCTGGAGAGCCCATTCTTGTGGGAACCCAGTTCCAACTCTGCGGGAAATTGCGGCAAAAAGGATCACAAGCGAGACTATACTCTTGCGACAAAAACACATTCACCAAGAAAGAGAATTAACCAAATTATCTTAATATATTATTTCGTTTATGGGTGTTGTGTAGTGTTTATGTGTGGTTTAGAGATATAAGAAAAAAGAGATAAGGTGTTACAAAGTGTGAGAAAAAAGAGAAACACTACAAAATAAATGACATTACTCCTATATACTAAAACCCGTGATATTCCCCCCTCTTTACTGTAGCAACTTTTGGGCCATTTGCCCAAACCCACTCCCCTTATTACCACCCGGATCCAAAAATCCGTTCTCTCCTCTCACAGGTCTCCGGTTTACCGGAGATCCGCTGGAGCTAAAAAAACCGAAACGAAAAACAAATCGGGGCATCTATAGTGTTTCATGTGTGTATAGCTACAGTAAGGTCTACAGTTCTTGAATTTTAGGTGGGTGTACAATATTTTCTTAGGTACGGTACTTTATTTTCCCAACCACATATTCTTTTTTTATATACCTAAAACTTTTCTCTAGATCTTTCATTCGCATTAGGGTTTTCCAGCTTCTGCGTTTCTTTCTTCGATGAAATAATCATTGTTACTAGGTGCGGAATATTTGATTTTATGTTTAATTCACTTATGCGTTTAATTACATGTTTGACATATGTGATACTTGATTTATTGGATTAGGGTTTGTCATAATACTTTATTTTTTTATTAGGGTTTAGGCATATTTTTAGGGGTTTGATGCATTATGTTGTTTTGTTATAAATTTTGTGTTTAATTACATGTTTCTGTTCTGTGACAATTGATTTTTGGGATTAGGGTTTCGCCATATTTTTGGGTATCTCTTGCATTTTGCTGTTTCTTTATGAATTTTTGTGCTTGCTCTGTTCTTAAGTTGGTAGTTAAGGTTTAGTATTATGGAGTTGGTTGATTTCATTGGTAGTTGTATATTTGCAGACCTGAAACATAAATATCTGTTTTACCTTTTGATTGTCATTGTCACTTGGTTGCAGATATGTGGTGTGGAAATATTCATGTTCTGTGGTATGCGTTTCGGATATTATTTTTGGCTGATATTGGCCTGTTGGTGTTTCGCCTATTTAACGCGTAACACATACATACATGGTTGCTAAAATCATGGTTTGCATACATTTAGCTGCAACTGTGGTTTTGGTTTCTGTGTTTGTCCACTAGATGTGAGTGAAGCTAATGCTGGATTAGCCTTATCCGCCCCTATCTTGGCAGGGCATCACGGTAATGTGTTTGCAGCCATGGGGGGGTGGACTGAAGTTGGCGTGGCAACTCACTTGGCGTACAACCAGGGTGTATGTAGTGTGGGTGGCGTGGATAGTATTTGTCAGTGATTTCATTTTGAGCCAATCTTTATTGTGTTGCTGGAGGTGAATATGGGGTTTATGGTCTATAGTATTGGATTTCGTACTAATACTGATAATATTTTCAAATGGGCTGTGATGACTATTGTAATCTGAGCAAAATGAAATGGGTCGTTCAAGATCCGGCCATAACTTGGCGTGGCAGCGACCAGATGGTATAGTATAAATGGTTATTATGCAACTGTGTTCGTTTGCAGCCATGGCGGAAATTGGGTCTTTCTATGACCCGCCCCCTATTTATAGGTCTGAGCCTAATTATTTATTGCATCACTTTGATGGTTTGATACTATTTATCTGATTTTTTTGGATATATGATTTTACGTTTTCTAACGGACTTTCTTCGTTTGCTGATGCCAAAATAAAAAAATCATAAAAAAAGTTTTTTTTTTTTTTTTTTTTGCTTATGGGGTCGATTAGTTTGGGATTAGGTTTTTTTTTTTTTTTTTTTTTTTTTTTTCAGCAATCCAGCTTTGTTGATTGAATGGCGTGTCAGACAAAGCTAGATTGCAGCTAAACAGATGATCTCTGGCCGATTTTTCTATCGGTCTGCGTCATTATAGTTTGTGTGGTGAGCAAATCATATTCTTTTAATCTATTCTTACTGTCGTAATCAGTAAATGACTATTAAATTATCAGCTTTAATTCCATTGTAGGCTATATTTTCAGCATTCAAAGATGGTAGAGGGTTGAAATGGGTGTGAGTTCGGGGGCTTAAATGAGTGACTTTTAGCCCATTTGAGTTCTTGGAAGGGGCTGTTAAGAAGATGGTAGCCAATATACGTGACTCTGACCATGTAAGTTAACAATAAATATACACGCCTTTTTGCTTGCAAACTGATACAACACCTCAAAAAGAAGACGCAAGAACCACATGTAAGTAAAAATGGTACTAAAGCCCTACAAAAAAATTCTTAAGTTTTGGATTCAAATGATATTTTTATTCTATCATTTTTCATGCTTTATTCATTGCTACAGGTGCGAGTGGAAGTGGCAACGCAGACTTTAGTCGCAGCTGTGTTGACAATGCACGGGCACATGATATAACTCAAAGTGAGTTAAATGCCATAGTGGTTCCTTCTGTATTGAACTATTGATGCTGAGGAAGTGGCACGACAAGATTGACGCTTGCTTTCACAGGTAACGTGCTAAAATATGTAAGGTGCTTTCATTATTGATGCTTCTTTTCCAGGTTTCGAAAATAGCTACATATAAAGACCTTGAAACATGCTCTTTTATTGTAGATTTCATGCTCCTTTGCTGCATATTTCGATGATCTTTGTCGTTTGACTCAGTGATCAGCTCAGCTAACAGTTTTTTAAGGTATAACCAAAATCAGTAGGTGATTTTTTTCTGCACCTACACATGTAGTTCAACATAAGAAAATCAGAGCTGATTTGGTTAATTTTGTTAGGTTTCATTGGTGCCCAACACATTTGCTCAGTTATGTCTTCGTCTGTATTTGTTATACCTAATGGACTGAAATTCGGTTACGTAATAAACTGAATCAAACAAGAAAAATAAACTGAAACTAGGTTGTGTAATAGTCTTTGATTGTATGTTATTTCTAAAAGGTCGTGCCTTTCTTAGTCTTCGGTTTGCAGGTTAATATTATGTTACTTGAACACGGAGCTTGGTTTCGCAATCTGCTTATTGCATTCTCAATGGGTTTAATGGCGTAATAATGATGGTGATATTTATTGCAAGAGGCTATCATGGCTCTTTGGTTACTTTTAAAGAAAATATACCAACAAATATTTAAAAGCTTCATAATTAAGTGCATATTAAAAAGCTTTCTTTACCTCACTGTTAGACCAAATTTAAAACAAGTGACTTATTTTACCTTTTCAACTCTGAGTATCTAATATCATTTACTTAGTATCGATATTACCTTTTTTAACTGAGTATCTAATATCATTTACTTAGTATCGATATTCATGTGTTCCAATCCTAATATATTCGCGCAGTCTCCTGAATATGGTCCTTTTTTTTTACACAGGACGAGTGTGAATCAAATAGTGTGTTTTGTTGGTTTTAAGCATTCTACCCCGACCATTGCATGTGCACTCTCCAATCTTCTTCCAGCGATAACCTTCATCGTTGCTGTACTTTCTAAGTATAATACCTATTGCCACTTTTTCTAAGTATAATACCTATTGCCACTATTAAAACATGAGTTGCTAATCATAGCTATCATTTTCATTTTCGTAGGCAAGAAAATGCAAGATTAAGGACAATTGCCGGACAAGCCAAGGAGATGGGGACATTAGTTTGTGTCGGTGGTTCTCTGCTATTGTTGTTGTACCATGGACCTATTGTACCTATCGGTGAATCACACATTCACTTGAGCATTGCAAGCGAAATGCATAAATCGAATGACACTAACCATGGAATCTAATAGGGCGATGCCTAATTATCTTCAGCGCTTTTACTTGGGCTATTTGGTTTGTCCTTCAAGTAAGTGAAACCATTACCATCATCTCTGCTTTGCACATATAAAGACTTAAAAGCTAAATGAAATTTGCAAACCTAAATTTCGTCTGTAAATTTATTAGTAATGCCATATGACTCCTGACTAATTTCTTATGGTTGGTTTGCTGAATGATTTCAGGCAAAAATGTGAAATATCTATGCAGCTCCATATTCGAGTTTAGCTTTGATGCTGTCAATGGCCACAATCCAATGTTGTCAACTTGGTTTAGTTATGGAGCATGAATTACAAGCGTGGTCATTGTCTCCTCCCATCAGGGTAATTTCAAGTATTTATGCGGTATATATGAACAAGTATACGACTATATAGTTAAAAATACCACATAGCATTGCAAATGAACCTTAATTTGACCGCTTAAATTAACTTTCAGGGAGTTGTATGCTCGATGTTAGCAATCTTCATGATATCATGGTGTATCAAAAGAAAAGGAACTCTGTTTCTCTTAGTCTTCAACCCGTTATTGTTGATTATCATGGCATTGCTCAGTTGGGGTCTTCTAGAGGAGAAAGTATACCTTGGAACGTAAGCAATATAGCTAAATCTTTCTAACACATGAAAAAAACAATCCTATAACTAAGTAAATTGTATTTTAAGCCCATGACATATCATAATTTAGATAGGCCTATATATACTTTGGAGTAAGTTGGTTTAGCTTATTGAATTGCTATAGATATGTAAACTTATAGCCCATTTGTACTTATTATTTTAATGTGTTTCTCATGATTTCTTGGTTGATGTGATATCAGAATTTTAGGTACATTGCTCATTGTGGGAGGACTCTATTGTGTTTTGTGGGGAAAGAGCAGAGGGGTTGAATCAATAAGCCAGATTGGAATTATAGAGACTCCACCAGACGAAGCGCCATTGCAATCAAGATTTTGAGCAACGGTGTCGGGCCTATTTGGGTTGGTTTCCTTATTACACCTTTAGATTGGTAAGATATCTATTTCCAGTTTTTTTAAAATGCAGTATAATTTTAAAGAACGTGTGCCGGTGCAGTTTAAAACCAAATGGGTGATTATTATGTATACAAGGGGTTGCATATTTCTTATTATATTTGATGCAATACATAAGTACTGTTGAGCTATAGACCTTGATAGATCTTCTTGAGCACTCTAGAATCGTTAGTAATGTCACTGTAATCAATAACACACTAATAGACAATCTCTGCAACTTGTATTTATAAAGCGGAAACAAAACACAAGCTTGATACTAAGAACTCTTGATCCTCTATGGATCTTTTTAATTATAATAAGAATTTTCTAAAAGTTATTCAATACATAAACCGTGTGTTCCTTATATACTCAAGGAACCCTAAACCGTTTCTCAAGAAACGTATACTCTAAAACTTCTAAAAGATATGCATTATCACTTCCTAAATAAACTCATGCATATCCAAACTACATTACATAAAACACGGAAATACTATATCCGCAGAAACTAATAAAGCTGAACTATGTCTTCAGCAGATACACTGCTTCAGCAGAAACTAACTCTTCAGCAGGATCCTTTCAGCAGAAACAGCAGCAGAATTCTTACTTCACAGAATTCCCAACAATCCTCCCCTAATCTTGAATTTAACCTAGTTAAGTTCAAGATTCTTGATAGATCTTTAAAGTAACATACCAAGAGGATTGTAATAAAATAGCACCAGCAAAGAATTATCATCAGCAGAATCTCTATGATCAGCATATACTTGAAAGCTCCATTCTTTGCAGCAACAAATGACTAAATGTACATCAAAACAAATTAGTTTCATACTATTCTCATCACTTCCAGGTGTGTTAACTCCTGTGAGAGGTGAATCATTGAAAATAATGGATTTGATGTCTCTTTACCAATAGCCATCACTACTGGAGTAGCCAAGTGTTCAAAGGTACACTGATAACCACATGATTTTTAGCAAATCATCAGCTATAAACGGATTTGAGATGTCTTTACCTGTAGCCGTTTGCTCAGGACTAGCCAATTATCTTGATTAAAATCATCTTGGTTAACTGATTACCAAATATGGTTTTCCACTGCCTTTACCACAAGCCATATACATGTGGGCTAGCCAATTATTCAGAATCCATAAAGGAAAAATCCATGGTCAATTGACAACCATTTCAACTACTCAGCAACAAAGCATGGGTGAGTTGAAAACCCTATGGTTTTGAGCAAACCATTACAGCTATCAACAGATTTGACACGTCTTTACCAAAGTTGTACCCTTTGGACTAGCCAACTTTGTGATGGAATAGTCAACATCAGGTAAGTTGATAACCAAACCTGCAGACAAATACTATACAACAACATGTTAGTTTTTTTTTTTTTTTTTTTTTTTTTTTTTTTTTTTCTTTTTTTTTTACTAAGAAAATAAATATACAACATAATATCTCTACTTAGATGCTGCTCTGGAAGTCTTAATCCTTTGTTTGAAAACCTTCACCAAAGATTCAGCAAACAATCTTGTATTACCAACTGGATCAGGAGGAATTTCCAACTTCTGTTGTAACATTTTCTCCATCAAAGATACCTTCAGAGGATATTTGTTGGTAATATCCATGATAATCCTCAGACCAGTGGTAGTTTCCAGCACATGCACATAAGACATAGGATAGAACTTCCAACTCTGGACTTTCCATTTCTGATTGTTCTTCCAGATATCATAACTTGCACCAGTAGGAGTAGAAGAATCAAACAACACTTGAAGATCACCCAACAAATACAATCCAGAACCTTCAGGAGTATGAGTGGTATAATATTGAGTAACCAACTCATATAGAGTGACCAAATCTTGATAATTTACAAGATGAAGAATCTGCTGAAGAAAAGCAAAGGAGATGGATGTCTTATCCAATCTATAAATAGTATTGATTTGACCATCTTTACTTAACTCCCAACTCACCAGAACAACTCTAGTTCCTTCTGGCCAATCATCAGATGATCCTTCCCTTATAAATGAAGCATCAGAATCATTCACATTAATTAGACTTTGTTTTGAATGTGATGATCCTACTTTAGCCATTCTCTTTCCTCTTCTTCCAGGAACATAAATAGCATCATGAACTGCTACTTCAGCAGAATCACCTTCTGCAGCTTCAGTATCCACTGATGGAGTATCCAATTGGTCATCAGCAGAATCTTCAGAAGATTCAAGTGCAGCAGAGGCATATTGTTCATCCATAGCCTTCCTGATTTGTTTGTTTCTAGCAGCTTGAATTTCAACTTCTCTTGTCTTCAGTTCATGAAATCTAGCAAGCTCAGCCCTTTGTTCAGCTTCTTGATCTTCAGTCAACTTCCTAGCAGTTTCTTCACCTAATCTTTCCAGCTCCAATTGTCTCCTAGTTCTCTTCCTAGTTGGAGCATCTGATGTTGTCACTTTGGCTTTACCTTTATCCATAGAAACATCAACACCAGCAGAAGTAGCAGGTAAAGATACTTGTGCAGCAGCAATATGAATATTCTCAAATGAATCAGCCTCAACATTTAGAAGTGGAATATTCTTTGAAGCATCCATTCCAGCTTTAGCATTCCTAGTTTTGATTCTATTATAAATCTTAACTAGTTTGTCAAATGGAAGTCCCCATACTTGTTTCTTAGACCAAGCAGAATTAAATAATGAGCTGCTCTGATTTTTTACATATGTTCTCATATACTCTGTTTGCTGTGCTTGAGTCATGGGTTTTTCCCTTTTTGCTTTAGCTTTTAATTCATCAGCTGTCTTCTTCCTCATCTTTAACATTTTCACAATCTCAGATTCATAATCTTGTTCCCCTACTCTCTTTCCAATAAGATCAGCAGTTACAGTAGGATTAGCAAGCATCTGTTTTCCAATCATCTGCCAGTCTGACTCATCAAACTCTAGAGCTGCTGCATCCAATTCCCTTTGTCTTGCAATAGGTAAGGTAGAAACATATCTTTGAGTCTCTGAATCTAATTCTGCATCAAACTTAGCTTGTACTTCCTCAGCTAGATTTGCACTCTTCATATAATTTTCCCATTCTTGTAATAATTTACCTTGACTAGCTCTATCTTCAGCAGTTACAAGCTCATCCAAACCATCATGAGGAACATTAGCTGCAGCAACATCATCATTAGACACATGCACATCTGCCATAGGTTCATCATGTACATCTTGAACCTCTTTATCAGTAGAAACTTGTATATTCTCAGATGAATGATGAACAGGAGAATTCAAGTATTCTTTCCCAGCTACAAAATATGTTTCTCCTGATGTATTTCCTTTGTCAGCAGATTGATCAGCAGTAACCCTTCTTAATGATTGTTTCTCCTGAAGTATATCCACAGCTTCAGTCATCAGCACATCTTTATCACCACCAGATACTTTTGAAGCTTCAGCAGCTTGTCTTGCCAAATACTGTCTTGTACTTCTTCTTTGAACTAGTATTATTGGTTTAGATTGAGGTGCTGCAGCAGCTTTAGGAGGAACAACATGAGATTGTCTAGCAACTTCAGCTAGAATCTCAAGAGAATCCAAATTTGCCTCCTTTGCCACTTCAGTAGAGTCCAATCCATCTTTGCTTTGCTTCTGCTGACTTAGCTGTGTCTCCAAATCTTTGACTTTGCTTTTCAGACCTTGAAATTCATTACCAAGAGTAGTCTTGGTCTCAGCAAGTTCTTTCTGGAGATCTTCAGTCATTTTCATGTACCTGCTAAGAGAATCATATACAAAAGTGAGAGTAATAGGGTCCTCTGCTCTTCCAGCAGATTGCTCAGTGGTATGTGGAGCTTCATTGAACCCAGCAGGAGAAACAGACTCATGTACAACATTAGGAGAACCTACATTAATTTGCTCTCCCAAAGAACTGGGTGAAGGTAGTCTAGTATGATCAGGTTCAAGAGTCTGTAAGTCATCTTCAAACTCATGAATTTGCTCAGTTGGAGCATCTTGAACTGGTGAGATGGTAGGGCTAGGTGACATTTGTACAGGGGTAGGTGGTGGTAAGTCAGTAGAATCAGGTAAAGGTTCAGCAGTTGTAGCTGGCGCTTCCTCCATTACCACTGAAGGATTACCATCAGCAGCAACACCAGAAGATGATGGATTACCATCATCAGCAGCATTAGAAGCAGGCACATTACCAGCATCATCACCCTCAACTACATTAGCATTGCCTTGTGGCAACATTGCTTCCAACAAAGGGTAATGTTCCCCAGTATAATTAGTTTTCATTGAGGAAAACAACTTAGAACCTAGACTTTTAATGTGTATATGGGTCATATCTTCAGTGGTTATGTCTAATATTATCTGTAAGAATCTAGGGTACATTAAAAACTTATGTTGTTCCTTATCTATATTTTCTAGCATATTTTCAAAAATAAACTTAGAAAAATTATAAGTTTCACCCTTAGAAAGACAAACAATACCACAACCCAATTGCAGAGAGAACTGGTTCCATCCACCACACTTGTTGCTCATACATTGAAGCAGCAGATGCACCAAATACCTCCACTTAGGACAAAATTAATTCTTGTGCCACTTGGATGTATCAGTACTTTGATATCCAGCTTCTCTTAGCCCATCAAGAATCTCTGCAGTGTTGGAATGATACACACCATTTTCATCATCCAACTGAAGCTTTGCCCTTATCAACCCTTCTGTCACCACATATTCTACACCATCTATTTCAGCTACAATCTCTGTAGCAGATCTCTTAGTAGCAGATGCCCAAAATTGTTTCACCAAGGATTCACACACCAAATTGGGACAATAAGTCAAAGCATAATGAATCTTCGACCTTTGTAGAAATTCCACCATCAAATCGAATTCTTCATGTCCCTTCTTTGTTGTTAGAATAACGTATTTGTTATGATCGCCCTTCAATTCAAGTTGAGCCATTTGACTGAATGTGTGTGAGAATGTTAAGAATTACTCCAAAGAATAATGGGTTTATTTGAAGTGATAAGCGAATAATTTTGATTCGAAAAGATATGCAGAGTGAGTTAAATTTGGAAGTTCCCCAATCTTGGTCAAAATTATCGAAACAACTTATTGACCAAGTTTGACAAAACTTCTAATTTGAAAATTAACCCTTCAGCAGCAATGAAAGTCAAACCTGCTGAAGCATAGTCAACTATCAGCAGAATCAACCAAAGGTAAAAATATCTTCGGTCAATATCTTGATTTTACTGTGCCACCCAACTCGCATTAAATATCGTAACTCCTAAAATTAGCTTATTTAATCACCCCAAATCACACATCTCATTCATCAAATTTCCCAAATTATCTTTCAAACCCTAATTTCTATTAACCCCAATTCACCATTCAAAACATGTCTTCACACCCAGAAACCTCAGATTCAAATTCCTCTTCTCCATCATCAGAAGAAGATATACCACCATATCCATGGGGTCTTGAAGGTTCTGACTTTGCAAGAGCATTGGAGAATCGATGGGATGCACAAGAAAGACAGTGGAATGCTCATTTGAAGGGTGAACCAAGCAATGCACCCAATCCTGCTGAGAGAGAGCTTGTCTCTCCCTTCATCTATACCTCTGATGAAGACTCTTCAGAGGAAGAACATGAAGACCCATCCTTTCTTCCTCCTTCCACACCAGAGAGATCCCAACCAAGATCAAGTACTAGGGATCCATCTCTTCCAACATCACAAAATTTGGTGTTGGATCTTCCTGCTCCAGGACCTAGTCTTCCTCATCAAGAAAATATTGGACAGAGCAAGAGTTCTGAGATCATACGTAAGGGAAAGGAGAAGCAGAAGTGAATGATTGAGGAATGTAACCATGGAACAAAGTTCTTGAGTATTCTCTTGACTTTAATTCATGAGCATCTTCCCAGTCTTCCTTCTCTTCTTTTTCCATTTTCATCTTCAGCTTCTTCATTGTACTTGTCATAGCCTCAAGTATTTTTGTAATAAGTGATAGAAGCTAGTAGTGCTGAATTAGTCAATAGTTTAGGAATGGTCATTGTATCTCAGTTGCAATATTGAATGTAAGCTGTAACTTGTTTCTATGAATGAATGAAAAGATCTTAGTTGAATTTCTCCATTGTGTAAGACCTTCAACATGTTTCAATTGATCAGTAGAAACCATGTTCAGCATATCGACCACATTCCTTTGACTTTAGGTCTTGGTGACAACTTTCATTCTTAGAACATCTGCAAAACAATCATCAAACAAGCAAATACACCAAACAACTTGCACAACTGTTAGAGGGTTAGTGTTAAAAACTTAGAAATTATACAACTTATACAAATATTACAAAGTTTACAGTCATCATCCTCCCCTGAGGCATATGCCTCCCCTGAGGCTTATGCCTCCCCTTAAACTTTGCAGTTAAGGGTTTAACATTCCAATATGGACCACCAAATATTGAAACCTTGGTCCATCAAATGCCTTGGTTAATAAATCTGCCACATTTTCATCTGTGTGAATTTTGACCACTTTAACCAAATGTTTCTCATAAGCATCCCTTATAAAGTGATGTCTGATTTCAATATGTTTGGTTCTATTATGAAAAACTGGATTTTTAACAATGCAAATGGTACTTTGATTGTCAATGAAAATGGTAGTATTCATGAAGTTATACCCATAATCCAGTAATTGATTCTGAATCCATAGAACCTATCCACAACAATTGGCAGCAGCAACATACTCTGCTTCAGTAGTAGAGGTAGCAACTATGGTCTGTTTCTTGCACTGCCAAGAAATCAGTCTTCTTCCAAGAAATTGGCAACCTCCAGTTGTGGATCTTCTATCCAAATTGGCACCAGCATAGTCACTATCATTATAAGCTGCTAGCTGAAATGGAGACTCTTTGGGATACCAAAGACCTAAGTGTAGTTGGCCTTTAAGATACTTAAAAATCTTCTTGACAGCATTCATATGAGAGGTAAGTGGAGTGACTTGGTGTCTTGAACATGCACTCACAGCAAATGTAATATCAGGTCTTGAGGCAGTCAAGTACATCAAAGAACCAATCATAGACCTGTATAAATGAACATTCACAGGAAGATCAGGAGTAAGATTGTTCTTTGGTTTGGGAGCCTCATATGGAGTTGTGGCAGTCCTGACATTTTCCATAGCAAACTTGGACAACATATCTTTTACATATTTCTCCTGATGTATAAATATACCATCAGGTTTCTGCTGAACTTGCAAACCCAGAAAGAAAGTGAGTTCTCCCATGGCACTCATCTGAAATTCTCCCTTCATCAAATCCTCAAACTCTCTACACCAGGCTTCTTTGGTAGAACCAAAGATAATATCATCCACATACACCTGCACAAGAATAATATCCCTAGAATCTTTCTTGAGAAATAAAGTCTTGTCAATGGCACCTCTTCTGTAGCCATTCTTCAGCAGAAATGTGGAGAGTCTAGCATACCAAGCTCTGGGAGCTTGATGCAGTCCATAGAGAGCTTTGACAACTTTGTACACATACTCAGGATGATCAGGGTCTTCAAATCCCTTGGGTTGAGTCACATAAACCTCCTCTTCAATCTCTCCATACAAGAAAGCACCTTTTACATCCATCTGATAAACCATAAAGCCCATATAAGAGGCATAGGCCAAAAATATCCTTATAGCTTCAACTCTGGCCACTGGTGCAAAGACCTCATCATAGTCAATGCCTTCCTCTTGTCTAAAACCTTGAGCCACTAATCTTGCTTTGTTCTTCACCACAATACCCCTGGCATCTCTTTTATTCTTCAGAATCCATTTTGTCCCAATGGCATATTTCCCATCAGGAAGAGGAACTAAGATCCAAACCTGCTGATTCTTAAATTGCAGCATCTCCTCTTGCATTGCTTCAAGCCAACTTGAATCAGCCAGTGCTTGAGGAACACTAGTTGGTTCAATCTGAGAAAGAAAGCATGCAAACAAACAATGTTTGAAGTCTGTGTGATTGTTCCTCTTTTGATCATAGACATAAGAGATAAAAGCAACTTCTCCATATTTTGTATTCTTGACAGTGCTTCTAGTTCGAATAGGGTCTTTAGGATCACCAATAATCTTGGATAGGGGATGAGCATTGTGAATCCTTTTGGTAGCTGTAGGTGGAACATCAATGTTGGCATCAATGTTGGTGAGTGTAGGCTCAAACTCAGTATCATATGAAGCTGAGTTAAACAAGCCAGGCTTTGGTTGATAATTTCCAAGATCAGAAGGACTTGGAAATCTGGTAAAGGGCTTATCAAAATCTGCAGAGACTTCAGTAGAAATGGGAGAGTGAACATCAGCAGAATCAGCATCTTTGACATTATCAGTGGGAAGAGATATGCCTTCAGCAGTATCCTTGTTTCCACTGACTGCTTGTGCTGACTGATGTAGGATAGCCTCAGTCTCTTGTGTAACCTTATCATTGAGTTTATGAGCTTCCTTAGTAGCAGCATGTTCCTGCTTCTGCAATCTTGCAAGATCTTCTGCATAATGTGACTCATCATCTTGTTCAGCAGCAGAGTGATTACCTACAAAATGGTTAGGTGGAAAAGATGGTACAACAAAAGTATTCTCTTCTGGCTCAGACTCACATTCTGAGTCATCAGCCATGGAACCTGCAGGATTAGAACTTGAATCTTTGGTACTTGCATTAGGATTAGAAGCATGCCTAGTATACCCCAAATAGTCTAGGTCAAAATACCAAGAATGGCCTTGACCCTGAATATTAGGCTGATCTTCAAGAAATCTCAGATTAAGGGTCTCTTCAATCTTTTTAGCATTCAGATTATAAACCCTATAGGCCTTGCTATGAGCTGAATACCCAACTATATATCCCTCATCAGCTTTCCCATCAAATTTACCCAGTATATCAGCAGTATTCAGAATAGTCACCTTGCATCCAAAAGGCTTAAGGTAATGTATGTGTGGAACTTTCCCAGTGAGAAGTTCATAAGGTGTCTTGACATGAAGTCTAGTGATGGATACCCTGTTCAAGACATGACATGCAGTACTGACTGCTTCAGTCCAAAACATGGTGGGTAGTTTGGAGTCTGCAAGCATTGATCTTGCTGCCTCAATGAGGGTTCTATTTTTCCTTTCAGCAACCCCATTTTGTTGTGGAGTTCTTAGAGTACTATAGTCCATTCTTATCCCTTTAGACTTACAGAATTCTATGAAGACAACATTTTTGAATTATGTACCATTGTCACACCTAATTCCTTTCACCTTTTTATTCAGTTGGTTCTCAACTAAGATAATGAATTCTTTTAGAATTGGAGTTGTTTCATCCTTAGTTTTGAGAAAGAACACCCAGCAAAACCTGCTATAATCATCTGTGATAACCAGGCAGAAGTACTTGTGATCAATACTTCTAATGGGGGTTGGCCCAAAGAGATCCATGTGCAGCAACTGAAGAGGTTCTGAAATGGAGCTCGCTGCTTGGATTGTTTTGTAAGAGGCTCTGTGTTGTTTCCCTTTGTTGCAAGCAATACAATTGTGTTCATTGGTGAAGAGTTTAGAAGGAAGGCCCTTAACAAGACCAAGTTTGGATAACTTGTTAATGGTCTTGAAATTTACATGGGCCATTCTTCTATGCCATTTATTAGATTCATCCAGGGAAGCTTTGGATACCAAACATGTTAGATCACCTTCAGGCTGAACATCATTCAGATTGAATGTGTATAAGTTGAAGGGTCTAGGAACTCTCAGCAATACAGTTGTGTCTTCTGGGAGTTTGAAGTCCTTGGAAAGTACAAGACATTCATCTTCAGAGAAGAAAACCTTATGCTTAGTGTCACAAATTTGTGATACTGAGATAAGATTAAAATGCTCCAGTTCCTTCACATAGTAGACATTTTCAAAGTCTAACAAAGGTGTCTTTATGGTTCCTTTCCCTGTTATTTTGCCATCTCCACCACCAAAGGTTACAGTGCCTCCTCCTTCAATGGGTTCAAAGTCATGCATCTTATCCTTGTTCCCTGACATACTTCTTGAACAACCACTATCAACAATACCAACTTCAGTACTTTTTAAAGGATGTTCCTGAGAGATTCCCATCAAGGAGACTTGCTCCTTCTTGTCTTCTGAAAGTGTGAATGCCAGCAGATTCACTTGTGAAGAAGTAGAAGCTTCCTCTCCAGCAGGTTCATGATCAGCCCAATCAATTTGGTGATCTAGAGTCACCATTGCCTTTGAAGGTACAGTCTTGTTATTCCCTGCTTCCAATGGATAAGAACCATATCTAACTTCATCTCCAGCCTTTCTATCTTTGCATTCCCTTGAAAAATGTCCCACTTGACCACAAGTATAGCATTTAACCTTTCTTCTATCAAACCTTGCTGCTTCTTTGCCATTAAAACCAAACTTTCTTCCAGACTTGGCTTCAAACCTTCTGATGTTCATTGAGATCATTGCAAGCTCCCATTTCAAGTGCATCTCCTCCATTTCCAATGGATCTACCTGTTCAAAGTCCTCATAAGCAATAAACTGCTGAGGTTCATATTCAGCCACAAATGAATGAATAAGATCCTCCAACACACTACTTGATTTTGATTTAGGAGCAGTTTGATTATAAGTTTGAGAAGATGCTCCTGATGAATATGAACTTGAGGCTTGATGCACAGGTTTAGTAGAGGCACCAACAAATGCAGAATGAGTGGATGGACGAATGGGACTTCTAACATCAGGCTCAAGTGATTTAAGCCTATTGTAGATGTCATCAAAAGACATCATGTCCAACCCACCTTTGGTCTTGAGAGCAATACAAACTTGTAACCAAGATGGCGGTAGAGATCTCAGAAATTTAGAATTGCAGTCTTCATTGTCGGGTCTAGCCTTCAACTGATTAAGTTGACTCAATATTCGATGAAACCTGTCATAACCCTTATGAATTCCTTCTTCTTCAGATATCTGAAATTCTTGGAACTTTTGCTTCAGCACAGACTTCTGCAGCCTTCTTGATTCCTCATTCCCACCAAATCTTGCTTTTATAGCCATCCAAATATCCTTGGCATCCTCCATAAAATGGAAGTCACCCATATGGTCACTGGGATAGCTTGGAGCAAAATAGTTCTGACTTTACTCTCCCTCTGTACAGCCAGAATCTCTTCAGCAGTTTTGGGTCCTACAATAGTAACAACTCCATCAGCATCTGTAACATGCTTTTTCAGACTATTCCCTTTCTTAACAACCTCCCACAGATTCCAATCAATGTTTGTGATCCAGTTCTGCATCTTCATGGACCACAGATGATAATCTTCTGCATTCTTCAAATATGGAAACTTAGCATTACTGTTGGAGAGATTGAGTTGTTGAAGAGAAGTGGTGTTAATGTTCTGGGTTGTATCTACATCATCATCTGATCCAGGCATGTTTGTTGATTTGTTTGGATTGTAAAGGTGTAAGATTTGTGATTCTTAGTATGGCAGAGACTCTCTCGAGGCTCTGATACCACTTGTTGAGCTATAGACCTTGATAGATCTTCTTGAGCACTCTAGAATCGTTAGTAATGTCACTGTAATCAATAACACACTAATAGACAATCTCTGCAACTTGTATTTATAAAGCGGAAACAAAACACAAGCTTGATACTAAGAACTCTTGATCCTCTATGGATCTTTTTAATTATAATAAGAATTTTCTAAAAGTTATTCAATACATAAACCGTGTGTTCCTTATATACTCAAGGAACCCTAAACCGTTTCTCAAGAAACGTATACTCTAAAACTTCTAAAAGATATGCATTATCACTTCCTAAATAAACTCATGCATATCCAAACTACATTACATAAAACACAGAAATACTATATCCGCAGAAACTAATAAAGCTGAACTATGTCTTCAGCAGATACACTGCTTCAGCAGAAACCAACTCTTCAGCAGGATCCTTTCAGCAGAAACAGCAGCAGAATTCTTACTTCACAGAATTCCCAACAAGTACACTTGATGTTTTTAGGATATTCTTGCAAATGATTACTGAAATTTGCTCTTGAATATAATTGGAATAAAATAATTGCAGCAACGGGTTTTTTTTTTTTTTTTTTTTTTTTTTTTTTTTTTTCCTTCTGATTTCCAAATATATTTATGATTATCTACATTATGTATACTCATCATTTGATGAGGTGATTATATCTTGGGTACTTATTGTATATTGTTTGTTACAGGCAAGCCAACAAACGCCCGCGTTCTTGGACGACAAAAATAGAATCCAAAAAAATTTCTACAAGAATCCGTCTGTAATCTCGCGCTTCTTGCCGGTGATCGAACATCACTGAAGCATCACAATTACATGTGGAAGTTAAAAAAAGATTACATGAACTTTGGGTACAGTCTTTGATGACTACAACGCCATCCATAAAATCACGAACAACTTCGGACCTCTTTTTTTTTTTGCCTAACTTACGTGTGCAAACACCCCGCGGCAACGCTCGGGTTTAAAACCTCGTTTGCTCACTAAAATAAGAGTGAGCAAAAGTTTAAAAATCATTCACTAAATGTTAATTTTTCAACTCCCACTAAAAAGAAAAGAGTAAGCAATAAATGGATCATTAAATGTATTTTGTTAATAAAATTTTAGTGAGCAAAAACGCAAAAAAATTTAGTGACTAAACCCTTTTAGTCACTAAAGGGTACAGCAGCTTCTTACAAAATCACTAAAATGGCAGATACTTTTAGCCAATTTCAATGAGCAAAAGTCCCTAAAACCATCTTAAGTTAGGATGATGTTACATTTTACTTTATTTTAATCATCATACAGAAATCTAAACAATTACAAATTCAACAATATAAAGAAGCCAATGATTTTATTGCTGGAAAACACATGTTTATAATCTGATACAACTTTAAAACCAACTTTCTATGCAAGATAATATAGAACAATAGTGCTGCATTAGTAAATATCGAGAATGTATGTGTGATCATTTTTATCTTCGATCTTGGCACCAATCTACCTGCCATAACTTGGCTTTTGACAAATGCAGCCTCTTAAGGTATCTCGTGAGCTAGCTTCCCTACGTATCCATACATACAATAGTGCCTGCAGTGATAAATTAACTGTCAGAAAGGTATGTTGATAAATTAAACCAAACTGACCCGTACTGCAAAAAGTGAGCCAGTGACCCAGTTCAAACCAAACCCAAACTTTTTAAACCAAACAAAGATTGCTCGAGAAAATGTATCAAATTTAATTTCAGAATTGTAATTAATTGCAGAATTGCAGACTAAATTCAAGCTTTTGGCTTTTTTATCTTAACATCAGTCAACGACCAAAAGCCTACCCATTATCACCATCGTTTTCCAGGCATAAGTTTGTCAATCAAAGTTAAGAATACATACCTCTCATAAACTCCCACTTCAACAGCTATTTAGTGTTTGCCACTGCTCCTCAAATCTATTTAAACATTGAATAAAGTATTTGTGTAAGACGCATGCAACACATATCAATTTAAATATTAAATGTTTATGAACCTAAGCTAACAACTAGCTAATCAACATTACAGTTGAGTTAAGAAAGCTAAATACCATAATTGCAATTTTGATTTGCACGAGGTCGTTCAACAATGATCAGACACAACATCAATCATTATATACCTGAATTCAATTAACATTAAAAAAAATACGATCGGGCAACCAAACAATGATCAGACACAACTTCAGCATTTTCTAACTCAATTTGTAGCCATCTGCGATGCGTTGCATCGCAAGAGTAGTAAAACATCAGAAAATTGAATCAAATGCATTAAAAGATCAGATTACCTAAAGATCAGATTACCTGATTAATGCATTAAAAGATCAGATTACCTGAGCAACGCAAGATTACCTGATTAGTTGACATGGCCTGCGACATTTGGCCATCTTCACCAAACCATCGAGTCATTTTTAGTAAAACATCTTCTAGTGCATTTTGAAGTTATTAAATCTGATTAGTCAATTTATTAAAAGAATTCGATTACCTGAGCATCTTCACAAAACCATCGAGTCACTCGCTTCCTGAAGTCCTCTTTCTCCACTCTAGAATCAGTTTCAGTAAGCTACAATTTCATCAATGGTTAAGCTTGAATCAAATGAACGTTTTTTAGCTCATATTTCCATGTCCTCCATTTTCGTCAGGTTTAAAATACCATATAGCTTGTTTTCTAGTGTGGCCGCGAACCTGTCTCGGTGGACCTATAATTTCGCTCACTATTTATGAAAATAATGCCTATCAATATAATTTAACTCACTATTTATGAAAATAATGCCTATCAGTTATTGTATATAAGAAACGCTTAATAAAAACTTCTAAGACTCCACTGTCATATCAAATTGAGCAAACCAAATTCAACATGGGATATACCTTGTTGTGCATCCATTATTAATCTTCAATAAGCACAAAGCGAGCTATTCTTTATAAGTGTATATGTGCTCCATTATTAATCTTCGATACTAATCATGCGAACAATAATAATCATGAGAAAAGACGATGAATAGTGCTAAAATAGCAAATGACTGTAAACAAAATAGAAAAAACAGGGATAATCAAAAGGACAGAAGAGATTGCCTACATTATTAATGCATTTATTAACCAAAAAGATTCCAGCAAAACCATATTTGATTTACTAAACCCTGAGCCTGATTATTCGTGTAGAAAGTAACCTTAATAAATAGCTCTCTCCAAATGTTCCGTATTATAATTGGGCATAATACATATGTTAAATCAGCTGATTATTCTGGTTCAATAGTCTTTTCCTAACTTATATAAACTTTAGTGATCATCAGGTAGCAAATTAGAAATCACATGTCAACCAGTTAAATATCATAAAACTAAACTACTTTAATATTCAATATATACATCAGGACATTCCCGGGAAGACCAACCTCAAGAATTTTGCGCTATTCCATCCCAGTCAGCTGTAGACAAAAAGAGTAAAACAGCGTTTTTCAGTCAAAAATGTGAGCTAAAAGCTTGTAAAGGAAAAGATTCGGCCTCATTGACCTTATGAAGCATAATGTCAAAAGGCCCTTGATCTGAAAGAGTTTCAAACCACAGGCAACTCACAACTAATAGTGGTGAAACTTAGGAGACTGAACTAAAAGAATTCAATATATAGACTTGCTTAATCATTTCATTATTACTACAGAAAACAAGTATGTCTACTTAACATCCTAACACATCTATAACCAAACAACATTTCTACACTTAATATGTTTCACTACATTTACGTTAATCAGTCAATAACCTAAGTTGGCTTCAACTCACCTATAATCAGTCAATATCTACATGCCTCAATCTTCATGCCTCAATCACTAATAACTTTTCGCACACCATACAGGATACATCACTAGCTAACAACACTCGTTCCTGAGATGAAGTCTCTGCGATACATTTCAACTAACCAAACACTTCATATCAATAGCAACTTACACTAACAATCCTATCACCTAAAACAAAACTTAATCATAACAACAGCTATCACTTCATATACAAAAAGTAAAGGAAACCTTGTTTATACCTGATTTGATAACGACGGTGGTGGTGCCGGAGTTAGTCTAATCTAACAATATCGGTGGTGGTGGATAACGACGGTGGTGGTGCCGGAGTTAGCTAATCAAACAATTTCGGTGAGTTTCGACGGTTAAGGGTGGTGGATTAAGGGTTTCGGTGAGTTCCGATGGTGGAGTGTGGCGGAGTTAGGGCTTCGATGAGTTCCGATGGTGGAGTGTGGAGGTGATAACGGTTGCGAAGTGTGTGAAAGTGTGAGATCCGGTTTTTATTTTTGATTTTAGTTTTATTATTTATTTTTGACAAATTCTCTTAACTGTCTTTTATGAGGTTTTAGTGGGTAAAACTGTAAAAGTTTTATTTGGTTACTTTTATAAATCTTAGTGGGCAAAAGTTTTAGTAAGTAATTGTCATAAATTTTGTAGTGAAATAAGAATAAGAGTTGTAAATGGCGAAGTAAAACTAATGTGACAATAAAAAACCTTAATTACACCTTTCAAACTAAAAAATGTACAAGCAATTGGCGAATAAGTAATTATATTTAGACGAGATCGAGTAAAAGCTGCAACAAAGCGATATGCTTAGTTGCTTACTATCCTCGTTGACATATTTCAAACTCTCGTATATGGTTACTTCAGGACGAATGAGTTATTTGTAACTATAAAGTTGCATATGTACACCAAAAGACTTCATGTTTAAGGTTTAGTTTATCATAGGAAATTAAGGATTTTAAACATGGGAAATGAGTATATGTCAAGTTGATGTTAATATTCTAAAAACATAACTTATATAAGGTACATGAATAACTCAGGAGTGGACCTAATTGGTTTTTGAATCGCCGGTTGTGTTACAAACCTTCTCTTCCTAGATCCGCCAATTTCTTTTATAGAAACAACGTATTTAAAATGTGTATCATTTTCTTGTAGTGCTCTCTTGTTAAACTACGAACAAGGTTTGCTGCTACATTTCATTCATATTCATTAGTTATACTAAGGTTTGTTTCGTAAATTTTGTTTTGGATAGATATTTGTTTTTATTATGTTTCTTAATTTGTGTTGGTTTAAGATTTTGTTGTTTAGTTGTTTAAGATTTGGTTGTTTATAGGTCATTGGTAGTTTATAAATGAGGCCAATGACATTAGTTTTATTTGTACCCTTTTAATTACAATTTGGTAAATTTGAATTGTAATTTTGTGTTTGGTACTTTAACAAGTTGGGCGTCAGTCCGCCGCGCTACGACGGGGCGTTGTTTCATGTTGTTGATTATTACATGGTATTTCGAGGTCGCTAGTGTTATCCGCATATGTCAAAATCAAAAACTATTATTACATAATATGAAATAACAATTTGCCAATATAAAAGTTACATCTCCTTTTTTTTTATAAATGTTCTACTGCTATATATCAAGATTAACATACCTCCATCAACAGGCCAACATCTATGCTATAAA
The DNA here is from genome assembly GCA_030686995.1 of Artemisia argyi. Classification (NCBI taxonomy): domain Eukaryota; kingdom Viridiplantae; phylum Streptophyta; class Magnoliopsida; order Asterales; family Asteraceae; genus Artemisia; species Artemisia argyi. The sequence goes on from CM060680.1 coordinate 44,181,294, forward strand.
ATCTTAAACCAAATTTGTTTACCTTGGCGAGTCTATGACCAATTTAGCATGTATTTCGCTTCAGGTAAAACCTCAGCATAAGTTTTTAATATGCACATTGTAGAATAACAGATTATGAAACAACACTATTATTTAACAAATTTGTTGAATATTTTGTAGGTATAAATGTATAATACATTACCTCATAATCTATCAGAAAGAGTTGCTAAAAAATTATTTCTTACCTCTTGCTTGACTGCTACCCTCTACAAGAAGAAAACGTGTCCTTAAAATAGTGAAATCTGTTCGAGTCTCTCAACAGCCTAGCTCTCCGCATCCTTCGAAATATATCCACACTATGTATCAAGAAACATATATCCTCACCATTTTAGTCAATTCATCAGCCAACCTCTAATGTGTTCAGAATTAAGTACTCATTCTGACCCCTTGTGTAAGACAACATGTTTGTGCAGCTTTGATCATGTATAAGAAAGCATTCTTTAAAGCAAGCTCCCAAGGACTAGCTCATAGATAGTGAAAGAACGATAGTATATGAACGCTATCACTAAATATGTACCTTTCATCGCTGGTAACAATTCAACATAATGGATTCCAACACCTGGAAAAAAAAAAAAGAAGAAGATAAATTCACATACTAAATAGTTGATATATTACTAATAACTATAAACAGAACCAAGCATCAAAGAAGATAATAGGAATACTGATACCCTTGCAGTCTTACATATGTGTTTAGATTTTTCGAGAAGTATAAATTCGCTTCTAGCATTTCTGCTGTACAATGTTAAACGATATGAATTATTGTGAGTGAACTTCGCCAGGCCACTTTCATTCGCACCTATAAACGATTGTGAGTGAACTCGGTGGTGTCACCTTCATTTATACCTGTAGTAATGAATGCACGTCAAAAACTAAAACAAAAAAACACCTAAACCCGAGATTCAAGAATTTGTAATACCAAGAGTGCAATTGCAGGCGGCGCTATGTATCGTTTCTGATACTCTTCAGTTTGTTCAACCCACACCAGCTCAAGATATATTGTGTGGAAAACTAGAAAGGGGGTTGAATAGTTTACGGCTTTTTAGTTAATTACCTTTTAAAACTTTACGTTTAATCAAAGATCTAAACTACAAGACAATATATAAAGTGCAAGTATAATGAAAGAAACGATCAAACCACAACACGATTGTTTATCATGGTTCGGCTACAAGGACTTGTTTTCCTTGCCCTACTCCACACCTCGAGTTTCCAACTCGAGAGATTCAAGCACTAGTCAACAAGCTCCTTTCACGGGTGGAGAAACCTCTACAATCGTCGCTTACCCTTTATCCAGTACAAAGCTAAATATCGGGTCCTAGTTCAAGGTAGAACCAACCTAACGTCGCCTATCCACTATTTCTGACACTAAGCTAGATGTTGAGTTCTTTTACAAGGGTACAACCACTCCCATCACACTATGTATTTTAAGGCCTAAAATACAAACCGATCACTTCAATACAAGATACAAATAAAGTATAAACTATAAGAGTTTGCACAATGCAAAGCTAACAAGTCTTGCAACTTCGCGTTGAATACTTGTAACTTCTCGGATAAACTTGTGAACTTCCTTTCTACATAAGAGAACCACACAAGTGAGTAGCTACTGAGTTAGATAAGAGTATAGAGAGTATGCATGTATTATATAGCTAAAAGTGATGAGAGATTTCTTGCATGTGGCTTGGTATTTATAGCCAAACAAACCAGACCACTGGCGGATCCGGCGGAACCCAAACAAGGATTCCGCCCTTGTAACCCCAGGGTTCCGCCAATGTCTGACAGTCAAAGCCTTCAAGAAATATTTCCATATCTAGCAATGTCACATCAACTTACTTTTAGTCAAACACACAATAGATAGAGTAAGAGACCTTCTATAATGTGTAAGAAGTAGTGTGTAAGAAGTCTTATGGAAAGTCACATCCAAGAATAGTAACCTTACCATAAGTGCTTATGATGCATGCTATGATGTCATGTTACATTTTCTATATTAGGAAATATAACAATGCTTATGTTTAATATGAAATATAAAGTCTAGTTTATATAAGACTAAAAATAGAATCATGTTTTACTAAAAACTAAAGTTTAAAACTTTGTCGTTAACAAAACTTAGCAAAGATCGTAAAATATAAATAACGTTTTTAGGCGATATTTGTATTAACAGTCTCCCCCTTTTTGTTGATGACAAAACATAAACTTTATTTTTAAGTAAATCACTAATTCTAGTGTTAAGTCTATGAAAGTTTGTATTTAAACTTGTTTTACTTAATTGATGAAAATCATTTTAAGTTTGTAAGTTTAAATATATTTTCTCCCCCTGTTTGTCAAAACAAAAAGAAGAGTTGTGTAGCGAAATGATGCAAATGCTCCCCTTGGACAATACTCCCCCTTAATGGAGTGCCAAGAAAGGATACATGGATTTTGAACCTAAAAAAAATTAGTTGACGATAATGATACATGATAACTCATGTAGCTATAAAATGAGAATATAAGCAATCACACTCTCAACTTATATATGACCATCCAACAATGCAAACAAGATAGTAGAAAGGATGTCATTCCAAGTAAAATTTGGCTTTGTAAAAGTCAAAGACAAGAGATGAAAACTTCCATCCTACTTTTAGAAAAATAAATATGAAAAGGTAACTTAGAAGAGAAAAAGTCCTACATCTATAAAAGGACCAACATTGTCCTTGATGAGAAACATCCCCCTAAGTTAAGGTCTATGGTTGATGAGGATGAGAAAGAGTGTTTAGACTATTGATAATGTGTTGGATGACAAAGCGGGTTTCATCTTGAAATTGATGAAGCATGGATTTTATGCTTTCACAAATTTGGATTGTTCGCTCACATTGCGTACAACCATGACGAGGATTAGGTAAGATTGGATTTGTGATTGATTTTGGTGGTGGTGGAATACTAGTTGGTTCTTGGTTTGTGTTAGGTGAATCATTCCATAAGGATTCCTTTATTTCCTCAAATGAAGAGAACAAGGATTCGAGGTGTTGTGATTGACATTGAGGTTCTTGAGGTGGTGGTTGAGTTTGAGGTTGATTGTTTCTTTGAAAATTAGGTTCTTCATATGAAGGACCATGGATGTTGTTGTGAATGGGATGTACCAACATTGGTTGTGTTTGTGGCGGTGATTGTGTTTTGAATGTGTGAGATGATTGAGATTCAAGTGGTTGTGATTCTATTGTTGGTGGATTATGCGATCTTGGAGGAAGATTTTCTAGGTCTTCAAGAAATGAAAGTGGTGATGATGGTGCCGTACCAAAAAGTTCCATGGTTTCACTCTTGGGTGATTTTAGAGGTGATGGGGAGTTTGATGCATGAGTTGGTGCAGTTGGTGATGTTGGATCAATTTGTGATTTTGTTGGTGATGAAGTGATTGTGACACTTTGTGATCTATGAGATGATGTGGGAGTTACAAGGTCAAGAAAATTTTCTCTATGAATTGGTGGTGAAATGATGATGGGTGTTTCATCTGAAGATGATGAACTTAAGTTAATTTTGGTGTTGAAGCAACAAGGTTTGACACTAATCGTAGCGGTTCTTCTAAATGGTCGAGATGGTGGTGATGAGTGGTTTGACTTAGTCATGGTGAAACAAGGATGTTAAGGAGAAGACAAAGATGTAAGAGATGAACTAATTTATAGAGTTGGAGAGTTTTGAAAAGTGTGTTTGGATTTGATGTTTTGCCATTCAAAGATGGAGTTTTGTAATTATTTGGAAGGGCTATGAATGGTGTCACTTCACTAGACGTTAGGCCAATGAGGTTTGATGAGATGACCAAGATATACACTAAATGCTATGTGGTCATGTCAAATGATTTGGTTTAGATATTTCACGGATTTCAAGGAACCTTTAAAAGGGTTCCTTTCTTTGTGTAGGAGGGTTCCTTGGGTAAAGTATGTTTGAATTTGAATTTTGGCGAGAAGTGGCTTCCTATTTGTTTTAAAGAATGAAACTGATCCTAATATGTTTATTGGAAGTTAGGGAAGATGTTTCTCACAAAAGAAAATGATTTGGTCTTATAGAAAGTTCAAATTTAAGGAAATAAAAATAAAAAAAAAAAAAAAAAAAAAAAAAAAAAAAAAAAAATCTACAGGTGATCAGCGGAACCCAGCGAAAACATGGGCGGAACCCTATTTTGGGTTCCGTCTATTTCGTTGGGCCAGTCTGGGTTTACCTAGAAAATTGACTGGCGGAACCCAGAATTTGGTTCCGCCAGTTCCGCCGAAGCACAAAAACGAGGCAGAACAGGTTTTACGGGGTTGAGACGAAATCCAAATTTTCCGAAAAAACTTGGAACTTAAAATTTAATGTATAACTGATTAGGAAATGCAAAAAATGAATGTAGAAACACTCTTACCGTTAGACTTTGACCGGAGGCTAACGAATCTCACTATACTTAGTGAAAATTTCTTAAACTAGACAATTTGACAACATTTCAAATGTCGTCCTCCAGCATAAATAGTTAAACCAATACATTTGTCCAACAATACAAATAGAGCATAGAGGTACAAAACAACATAAACTATATAGTTTAACAACTACAAAGTTCTAAAACTTAATTATCCCAAACGCCCCTTAAACACTCATTTCACAAGCGGTCCAATTTCTTCTTCATCTTTCCAATGTACCTTCCAATGCACTTCCACATCCCTTTCGTTTGCTTGAATTCTTCGGACTCATTTTTTATGGTGGGAAGATTTTGAAGGTATTCGAGAGGAGCTAGCTTAGAGTTAGGAAGACATCGTCATCACTCATTGACGAAGATGAAGATGAAGGCGAGGGAGAGCGAAGACGTTTTCCTTTGGTCTTAGATACTCTCTTACCACTAAGAGGGACAAATATGTGAGGAACTAGAGAGTAGTCAAGGCGAATTCCTTTGTCATTGGGTGGAATCGGTGAGATGGCTCTAAAGAGACAGGTGAGAAGCATTCGGTACGGAAGAGCGGTTTTTCCATCCAAAGGTATGTCGGCCATTCTTCTAGTCATGTAATAAGCCAAGTTGAAGGGTTGTCTAATGGAGATACTATAGAGCATGTAACAAATACATGTGTTTACATGATCTCGATTTCCTATAGAACATACGACATTAGCTCTAAGAACTTCTTCCCACTTCCTAAATTGAGGTTTAAGTTCCATTCCAAATGGGTCTTTGTTTACTTCACTTCCCAAACGATTTTTCCTAGCGTTGGAGGTTCTTACGAAGAGATGGTCACGAAGTGCTTCTTTACTAATAAGAAGAGAGGCATAAACGGGATTGCAATTCCTAACTAAGGGAAAATATTAGTTCAGGACCAAGGTTTTTCATGAATGAACAAGTTTGTGCATAAACCCTTAGATTTTAGTTTATGTGATTTAGTGGAAATCCTAGATATGGATTAAAAATGTAATTAATATAAAGAGAACTTACAATGATGATTAACAAGGAGAGTACTCTATAAAGAGCCCTAATTTTCGAGAGTGTGAGTGTTTGTGAGTGAATGGTGGTTGTTTGTGGGTTATAGTTATGATTTAGGGAGTGTTTGGTTTATGATTCAAAAGAAAAACAATCTACAGAGCTGGCGGACCAGGTGGAACCAAAAAAAGAGTTTCGCCCTTTATGACGAAGGGTTCCGTCGGTTTATTAGTAGAAAAATTTTAATGATTTGTTTTGATTTTTGTGATTTGATCCTAATGATTGATGCAAATCAATATATATATTTATAAGTTCGAGGAAATCCGCTGGAAATACGGATTACCCGAGTCGTATCCGGTGAAGGAGTGAATGGAATCGTTGAAATTCGATTCGTGAAATCGTGTCGTAAAAGTGGAATTTGTGAAAATTGTGAATGAGAAACTCAAATTATTAAAAGTAATTAAAAATAATGCAGAAGGTACAAGCTATATATGCACAAATGATTTATATCTAAAATCGGAAATTCAAACGCGATTCTTAAATCGTAACGTACGAATTAAAACGTAACTTTTGATGAAAAATTATCCAAAAAATATGAAATAATTTTCTAAAAATCTTAAACAACTAAAAATAATTTTGAGAAAAAGAAAAATATTTTTTTTTACTTTTTATTTATTTTCTATGAATTTATTTCTATTTTATTATTTTTAAATGAATTAAAAATAAGGGAAAATGTAAAAATAAATGTGAAAAATGCAAAATTAATTTTGAAAAATCTAAAATATCAGAAAAGAATTATCTAAAATATTTTTTGATTTTTTAAGGCTTTTTCTAATTTTTATTTTATTTTTGTTTATAAAAAGGTAATTAAAAATGAATTAAAACTAAGAAAAATAGTAAAACAAATCAGAAAAATCTGAAAAAAATTACAGAAATTAAAAATAATAAAAAGAACTTGAGAAAAATTTTTGAAATGAAATTAAGCTGTAGAAGTGCTTATTGAGCTAAAAAGCAGTTTGGATAAGTGCTTATTTATAAGCACTTATCACCCAAAATGACTAAAGCTTTACAGAATTATCCTACCACTCAAATAGGCAATCACAAACTCAATTCAGAACATAAATTGCATAATTTTACAAGAAATAAGCAATGAGAAGTTTTGAATTAGCATAAGCAATAAGCAGTTTGAGCAAAAAAATAAGCCAGAGGCTCAGGTACCATGCTATACACTACTAAAAGCCTAAATCAACTCAAAGTATTCAGGTATACGAAAATTATAAGGTCTAGTTTCAAATCAGCATACTTATTTCCACTTATACTACTCAGGTAATGCAGGGAACTATGGCACAAAATAAAGTTCCAAATAAGCTTTGAGATTAAGCACTAAACTCCAAAAAAAAAAGCACTAATCCTAAAATTCAGAACGATAGGCAATCCAAAAAGCTAATAAACAGAAAATAAGCAAGAGAAATCAGTTAGAAATGGACTTATTAAAATGACAGGCTACTGAACAACTCCCCTGGTGCAGGGGAGTTTTGCTGAAAACAGGTAATTTACAAGCTATGAAAAAGCTTTAAATAAAAATCTAAAAATTAAAGTAAAAGTGGTTTTGGAAGCTCAAGCTGTCAAATATTATGATTCTAGAAGCTCAAAGCAAATAGTTAAAGTTTGAGAAAATGAAAAATCAAAAGCAAAATGGATTTAGAAAATATTTTTGGTTATTTTTTACTTTTTAAGCAATGTTTATATTTGACTAATTTGAATTTTGATCTTACCTAATTGATTGAAAATATGATTATAAGCTAAATTATGACCTGAATAAGCTACTTTAACTAATGATGCAACTACTTGATTAAATATGCAAACTACAATCTACTTAACTGCTGTAGAACTTAGATGTGAAGTGATTTTGAATTTTTTTTTTTTTTTTTTTTTTTTTTTTTTTTTTTTTTTTTTGCAAATGAACACCAAGTTTTATACTATTCTTACTCTAATATGACCTAATGTGATATGCAGAGACCAAGTGACTAGTTTAAAACACACTATAACTGAATGAATCCTATTGATCCAAACACCCTGTACCTAACTGCTAACAACTATTACTGATCAAATGAGTGTAATAATCCACTAAACCACCAAATCCACTAATAATATGATCAAGTATACTATTATGAACCAGAAACACATATCACAAACAGTAAAACACCCCAAGAGTACAATATGCAATATTAGACAGTAGTGAAACAGATATGATTAAAATTAATGCAAACTACTATTATAATGATGAAGTCTAATAAACTAAGCTATATTATAACTAAAATGAGCTAATCAAACAATAATCAACAAGTAATCACAGATCTAAACAAACTACTAATAGACTGCAGTTAAGAAGCTTGAAAATGGAAAAGTACTTACAAAAACCTTCCCCTCAGCTCAAAATAGAGGGGATTCTCTTAGCTTGCCTATCTTTGGATAGGCAAATGGCTTCCCAATCTCCACTTTGTCTATCAATTTTATTCCATATTCATCAAATAAAGCCTCAGGTTTTACTTTTGTTGACTGAACTTGATTATGAAATTTGAAACTGTTTGATGCCAAAGATAACACTTACAGAAGCTAGGGAGCTAATGTAAGCTTAACTAAACTTCAATAAGCTGGTTGCAAGCTGAAATTGAGCTTCTAAAAACATATTTTATAATTTTTTATTTTTTATTTTTTATTTTGTTTATATTTTGAGAACAAATGAAAGTGAAATGTTTTAAAGACATCTTAAGCAAGCTTCTGAGAAGCTTATTGAATCAGAAACAAAAGACATCTTAAGCAAGCTTCTGAGAAGCTTATTGAATCAGAAACAAGCTAAAACTAATGATCTTAACAATGAACTAATAAGAGTAACAAGCTTTTATAAAAACTAAAATTGAAATTCTATTAGATTCACTAATTGATTACAAAAGAAATTAAAATACAAATCTGAAAGAAATTTGGTAGAGTTTCATTACAATAAAGCTCTACACACCAAAACAAGCTACAAACACCTCTATATATAGCTGTGAAGAGAGGAAGGATCTAGAGAGTCCATGCTGGCGATCCACGTGAAATTGTGCTTTCTCTGAGATCATCTAAGCCCCTAGATCACGATCCTATCCATCCCACCTCATGTGCACCCTTGGATCAATTATAATGACGCGTTCAGACCAATCAATGCTTGCCACGTAGTCTCCTCGTGTGTTTGTTTGATCTGACACCTTCTGACAAGGCCTGACACTTTCTAGAAGCTCTTGAATTGACCAATTAACCCTTAATCTCAGTAATTGATTGGGATGGTATTTTTAGGGTTCATAGTAACTGGGTTGGGGTAATTTTGGGGGGGCGGGAATGGGATAATATTTTTTATCTTGTTTGACCGAGTGGAAAAATGTTTGACCGTGGGATGATTGGGCTCAGGTAAGGATTTGGTTTTGGGCTTTGGTAGATTTGGGCTTGATTGAAGGATTTGTTGATTTGGACTTTATGATTGAACTTTGACCAGGCTAATATCTTTATATTTTCAGAATTTAGAACTAGAAATTAACAAGGACCAAATTTGTAATTATTGAAACTTTAAGGGCTGCTCATGCTAACTTCATAATTAAACTTTAAGGGCTTTTCTTGTCATAATGTAATTCCCAAGGTTGACTTTGACTTTTCTATAAAATAATATCATGAGGGACTAAATCTGCCAACTTTTGAAAGTATAAGGACCACTCTTGTCATTTTATCAAACTTTCACAACAAGGGTAAATCTTGCAAATCTTTCAAACTCTGAGGATCTCTTTTGACAATTTGAACTCAGCTTTGACTCTCTTTGACTTTCTGTACTCAATCCACTCTCGTGCTCGTTTTTGTCGGTTTTTGTTTGTTTTTCGTCTTTTTGTGAAATATCCGTACCTGAACATTCATAATCACAAAAAATACACTTTCTTTGGCATTTTAGGTTAGTTTTTGGATTATTTAGTCTTATTTTGGCTAAGAAAAGGTGAGTAAATAAGTACTCACCACCTAACGTTCAAAACTACAAAGTAGGTTCCATAAGATCTAGTTCAATTCTAGGAAGGTTAAATAATTGTAGTTTGGAAAGGTACGTAAGGATATTGACAATGTTGTTTAGAAAGGATATTTTCTCGATAGAGATGTTTCCCTTTATGAACATTATTACGCACGAAGTGATGACGGATTATGTGACAACAATCACGAGAGAGTTTGAACTGGATTCTAATTTATGTCGATGGTTTCATTATTGGAAAGGATGACGTCCATTAGAATTTCGTTGATGATACGAGTATACTTGATCCAACGGAGCTTGTTGACCAGTTTCTCACGCTGACATGCTTTCTGCTTCAGTTGTGGAGGTAGTGAGAGCCATTTGTTTCTCAGTGAACCATGAGGTGAAAAGGTGTTTAGCAAAAGAGCAGGTACTACTTGTGCTTTTTCTATCCACATAGTCATTGGCATGATCCGAGTTGGTAAACACTATGCTTTCTATTTTTGTTCCTTTGGAATACCATAATCCTAAGTGTGTAGTACCTTTTAATCTTTCCAAACAATCCTTTTGGAATGTCGGTTCCACAAGTCCTAAGCTAAGCCTAAGAAGGTTGAATGGTTCTCGTTTAAGAGGTTTTGTGAAAGTGTTGACAATGTGGTTTTCGTATGAAACTTTCTTGGATGAGATGTCCCTCAATGAACATTTTTACCTAGGTGATGATGATGAATTCTAATATGTTGAGTGAGAGCATATTAGATTGGATTATCACTGAGGTCGATGCTTCCTTTGTTGTCGCTTAAATGACGAAGATGACATCAAGTAAGAATTTGATGTTGACGAGAGTCTTCTTGATCTTAAGGAACTTGTTGACATGCTTTCCAGCCCGTCGTGGCATTAGTATGTTGAGGTATCATGAGTCGTTTGTTACTTAGAGAACTATGAGGTGAGACAATGTCAAAACAAAAGTGCAAATACCATTTGTGCTTTTTCTTATTATCATCGTCACCGACATAATCCAAGTAGGCATGCACTATGGTGTCTACTCCCGTTCCTTTGGGATACCATAACTCTAAAAGTGCAGTAATCTAAAAGTTCATTAAATGACTTCAAGGTTGATTAGGATCTTTTCGAAAAAGATCATATAGACAAATACTAAACATACCTTCAGGTCTACTAGCCGTGAGGTAAAGTAGATTTTCAATCATACTACTTTATTTAGTGTTATCTACGGATTTAATTTTCTCATCCTTGGTGAGACATAGAACACGTAATTCAATGTGTATATGTGAAGAACTATGAATGTCTTCTAAGTGATTATTCCTTACCTTTTAGAGCTTGCGAACAGTCTTTCAGGGTATGTTTGACTTTGTTTATTTTCTTTCCAACATCTTAATTTATTTCGTAAGATCCGATTATGAATTTACTTCTTTAATTTAGAAGCTAAGGTAAAAGCTTTATTTTAATCGGATATGCTTATGTATACCCAAGATGCTTGTTTTAAACCAATGTTTGACATGAGAAAACATATGTTAATTTCAGTTTCAGCTTATGTCTTTAAGGTTCTTTTTATTATAATGACATTCATCTACTAAATGACTCTTAAATCTTTTTGCAAATTCTCTATTTAATAGCTTATCTTCCTTATCATTTCCTAAGTTCTCTTATCTTACCATTATTCGATTTTTCACTAAGTTATCATCTACCGAAGGTGGTGTTTTGAAGAAAGATGGTCATTAGTTGAATGTTAAGTTTAACGATTTCTTGAATCATTAAGTTCCTTTATTTAAAATAATATACCCTTTGTTTTTATAAAACCATCCAAGAGTTATGTCTCCATAAAACTTAGAATTGAATCTTTATGTGCAAAACCTTGGTGTTCTAGAGTACAATGTTATCTCCAAAAATGTTTTGATGTACTCTATTTCATTTTGTATTCTTCATGTGAAGGTTTATTAAACAAGAGTTCTAGGATATGATTGACAGTTCAAGTCTTTGAGTTTAGATGATATTATCTCATAAACTAATTTGGAGTATTTTACTTATTGAGATTGCAAGCATCATAAAAGTGTTGGTCATCTTATCACTTAGGTGATTCTTAGTTACCTCACTTATAAACAAGCATTAAGTGAGACTCACTCAAGAGTTCCAACTTTCTATGTCCGAGAGTTAAGTAAGACGCAGCACCTTATGTCTCCCGTTTATTGTTGTGTGGAAATCCTTTGACCACAGAGGATCCAATCCTCTCTATAACTTACTAAAGAAAGAACAACTTAAGGTAAGACCTACTTATACTACACATGATAAATCCTAAGCAAAAAGCACGAGACAACACTAGGTAAGTTTGGAGAAAAGCGTACCTTTTTAAGCTCCAAAGAGATGCTACCAAGAAGGATAAACATAATGCGTTTCATCTTAACTTGTAAGAAAGCTTGGAAACTCAAGTACTCATGAATCCGAGGTGGTTAGTCAAATATAAAAGCATATAACAAAATGACCTTTGTCCTTTTAACATAAGCTTCTATTTGAGATTGAGCAACTTCTAAACTTTTCTTCTAGGCTTAACAAACATCACTTCCTTAGTTTCACTTGTTGATGGTGCATTCAAGTTAAATCCTAATCCGGTTTTATCTCTAAATGACTTTTGACTTTTCAACAATCTTTCAAGAGATTTTGAACTTTCTTCTTATTTAACTAACATTTTTCCTTTTTCATTTTGTCTTTTAATTTCATGTTTGTACCCTCGACATGTTTTACATTCTAAATCAATTTCAACATTACTCTTAAGCCTAGACATTTTATCTTCCTACATGATTTCCATTTCAAAAATGCTCTTGAGAGATTTTGAAGGTTCATTGTTAAAGATTGTTTTTAGGTTCATGCTACACAAATGTTTAGACTCATTTTCTAGTTTTGAGAATTCTAAGATGAAAGTGTCAAAGCAAAAGTGTTCGGTTTCAAGTTTTACCTTGTTTGTGGTTTTATCAACTTCATGACTACAAACCGGATGATCGTTTACATCTTCATTCGTGTCACTCCATGATTCACAAGCAAGTCCTCTTTGAGCTTGACACAAGTTTTCATCTTCGCTTATACCTTCATTTAAAACATTTAAACTCGTAGCACATGTATTTATTTCAACTAAATGTCTATCTATTAGTTTTTCTAAGACTATCAATTCATATGTAAGATCAAATTGATCATCTTTGACTTGACATATTTCTTGATGAAAATTTAATATATTTTTCCAAATGTCATTAGCCATTTGGCAAAAATACCCACTTTCATATTCAATCTTTGGTAAAGCTTTATAAATCATTATCTTAGCTTTAGTGTTTTTATCAACTTTAGGATATTCATCTTGATTTTCAAAACTTGTTTTTGTTGGTTTAAAATCACCAATGGAAATAATATGCCAAAGATCTTGATTAATTGATTTCACATAGTTTTCAAATTTACTTTTCCATTCAAGGAAATTTTCTTTTTCAAATAGCGGCGGCTTTTGAATGGATTTCCCTTCTATGAGATTTTCAAAATCCATGGATCGATTCAAGTTTTAAAATACAATATATTTTAAAGATCTTGAGTAACGTGGCTCTTGATGTCAATTGTAGAAAACTAGAAGGGGTTGAATAGTTTACCGCTTTTTAGTTAATTACCTTTTGAAACATTACGTTTAATCAAAGATCTAAACTACAAGACAATATATAAAGTGCAAGTATAATGAAAGAAACGGCCAAACCACAACACGATTGTTTATCGTGGTTCGGCTACAAGGACTCTTTTTCCTTGCTCTACTCCACACCTCGAGTTTCCAACTCGAGATTTTCAAGCACTATTCAACAAGATCCTTTCACGGGTGGAGAAACCTCTACAATCTTCGCTTACACTTTATCCGGTATAAAGCTAAATACCGGGTCCTAGTTCAAGGTAGAACCAACCTAACGTCGCCTATCCACTATTTCCGACACTAAGCTAGATGTCGAGTTCTTTTACAAGGGTACAACCACTCCCATCACACTATGTATTTTAAGGCCTAAAATACAAACCGATCACTTCAATACAAGATACAAATGAAGTATAAACTATAAGAGTGATGAGTGCTCAAACACTCATCATTTTTGGTCAAATCTGAACTGCAAAAACATTTAAAAACACTCAATAATGCATCAAAATACTGAAAATATCCCAAAGATTGTGTTTTATATGTTTCAGATGCAAAATGAGTAAAAACAGATGAAAAACGAACAAAGTTTGCATAATTGGCGGTTTTAGTCCCCCAAGTTTCAAAATTAGTCCCTGAGCATTTATTTTGAAAGAAAATTCAACCCAAGTCTTTTAAATGTCAAAAGTTATCAAAAATAGTCCTTGGGTTAAAAGTTTGGAAAATTTACAATTTTGGCCCCTCAACTTTGAAAATTGGCAAAACAAGTCCCTGGAAATTTCATTTTTGGAAAATTTACATTATAGTCCTTGTGTTATTAATAATTGGCAGGAATCACCCTTGGATAACTTTGGAGAAGTTGCAAAACCCACCCCTCAATTTTCAGAAATTATACATTTGGTCCTTGTGAATTATAACTACTAAACCAAGTGGACCTTAGTTGCAATTTCAACCCAATCCATCCCTTTACCCAATTAAATCACCCCAAGCCCAAAGTCCACCCAAGCCCAGTCTACCCATCCATTTGATATTAGTCAAACGGTCAACCCCTTGTTTGACCTCCACCTCACCCCACTTCCCTCATTTCCCCTCTGCCACAACCTGCAACACCAAACATAATCACCACCTCTACTCCTACCATCACCCACCCAACACTTACCTTCCCCCTCTATTGTCCCCTCAACCCCCCTCCTCATTTAATGCCTCACCAACCCCCACTAAACCTGTTAAATCCACTTTCACGCCAAGATGATTTCAACGGCCAAGATGAAGGCTACTAAACCAAGGGTCAAGATTATTATTGGGAATTGCTCAGTGGGTCTGAAGAACCCTAAAGGGTCATTATAAAAGCAAGAATGAAGAGAGAGAGATGAAGTAGTAGATTTTAGTTAGTTTTTAGGAGTAGTTTTTAGGAAAACTCTGTCAATTTCTACCTCAGTAAAACATTGTAATCTCAATTTTTAGTGTAATCAAGTTGTTTTTAAATATAATCTCAGTTTGTTTAATGTTCCATTGTTCTCAATTCCCATTCCAAGTAAACTTTAATTTTTCGTTATTATAGCTTAAGCTTGTAGAAGCTTATTTAGTTGTTCTATTTATTTCATATCAGTTTACTCAAGCTTTCTAATCCCTTCACATTAATTTATCAGTCATAAAAACAAAAATCCAAAAATAATTTTAAAATCTTTGAAAAATAAAAAATACAATAATTTGAAGGTATATAAGCTTGTATAAGTTAAAACACCCTCTGGATAAGCTCATTAAGCTGTTCCATAGCTTTACTGAGCCTATCTCATTCTCAGTAGACTTTAGCCTATTCCATTTGCAACTTTGTCTCAAGTAAGTCCTCTAAGTTATTGCATGTTTCTTATAGCTTATTTGTTTGAGTTTAATGCTTATTCATGTTTAACTCTGCTTATTGGAACTACTTCAGTGCTTGTGAAATGCTTCCTTGGGTTTTAGTATAAACTTGCATGTTTACTGCCTTTATTTAGCCTAATATGCCACAATTGGTTCTTGTTGTTATTTATGTGTTATTTTTGCTCATTTAGCTGTTAAGATGTTCCTAGATTCTGTTTCAAGTAGAAAATTTGTAGGTTAAAAGCTTAATTTCCTAGTTGTAGTTTTAATACAAATTTTAAGGTGTGTTTGGATCAAGTAAGTAACATGAGTTTTTATTGTTTTCTTGGCAATCCTTTGGTTCACATAAGCTGGTTTAGTGCTAAATAGGTCAATGCAAGCTTCAAATTCGTAGGTCTAACTTGAGAAGTCAAAATTAGCCTTTAAATGTTGTAGCAGTTTCACTGCTTAAGAATTGGAGTAGGATAATCATCATTTGGAGTTAAAACTTGTTTAGATTGCTTGTAATAGTCTCACATCAACTCAACATAACAATCTCAGTAGCATAGATCCATTAGAACTTCACCAAAGTCAACTGTCCATGTTCATCAAAAAAGTCAAAAGTTCCCTTTGTGCAGAATTCCCATTTTTTTCAAGAATTATTGTGATTTTTGTGTTAATAGTTAGACCCTGAGCTTTTCACATGTTTGAGTCCCCCACCTAGTCTATAGGAATCAGCTTTGTGCTTATTTTTTAGAATTTTGTTTGTGGCTTATTTGCGGGATTAAAGTAGCCTGCAGGGCAAATACATGCCCTGCTCCACAGAATCTGACCAAACAGCCCCTTTTCAGTAGTTCATAGCATGTTCATTAGTGGGCCCCACAAAGAGCTTATTGGCTTTTTGGAAAACCAACAAGCTCTCCTCTAAGGGCCAGGGCTTATTTCATATTTTGAAGCTCATTTGGTACAGCCCATTTAACCTTGTCCAATCCACCCTTTATGCTGAGACATCAGCATGAATCATCCCACTTCCATGCCCTCTCCAATGCTCATTTGTGGGACCCAGAGGTGAAGCTTTGGCTTTTTGGAAAGCCAATAAGCTGAGCTTTTTGGAATAACTTTTGATTTGGGCTACTAACCTTTCATGTAGGCCCCACAGGTCTGCAAGGTAGCCTATTTGAACTTGTTTGGCACTCAGATTTTGGCTAGTGCTTATTTCTCATTCCCTGCTTATTTCTTGTACTTGTCTACTTTCTTTTGCTTATTTCCAAGTTCCCTAACTGATGAGGCAAAAAATGAACCATTTTTAGGGGGTCGTTTTAGCCCGAATTCGAATTTATTTGATCAAATATTGCCCTAAATCGTTCCTTTTGTCATTTTAGGTACTTTTGGAGTGAAATCTGGAAAAGGAAGCATTTTGGACGTTTTTGGAGCATAAAAGTGAAAAAAACGGCAAAGTCTTAATTTTCCATGCTGGGAACAGTACCTGATGGCATCAAGAGTTTTCAAGTGACGGCGTCAAGAGTAATACAAGAGGTGGAAGTGTATAAAGTACGTGACGATCCAGAAGAGTTTTGCACTATGGACATGACGGCGTCACCATAGGCCGTCATGGTCCAAATAAGAGTGACGGCCCAGAGTAGAATTGCACATGACGGCGTCAAAAGTGGATCTAGGCAATCCGATTTCATTATGGGCGGCGAGTTGACGGCGTCAGAATTTCCTTCTTGACGCCATCACCCTGTAAAATCTATATATAGTTTTGCAATTTTCATTCATTAAAGAGGAACAAGTAGGGTGTAACTTTGGAAAGAAACCCCAGTCCGAATATTACAGCTTTTTCAAGGGTTTTTACCCCTTGAAACCTTTCATGTTCAATTGAGATAAGTACTCTTTCAATTCATTCAATATGTGTATGTGTTGTTTGAATATATCTTACACTCGTCTTGAATTTAACATGCTTGGCTAGATCTCTTGTGTGTTTGCTTAGATATACTGAAACCTAGATGTTAATTATAGGTTGATTGTTTGTTTATAGTTGTTACGGATGATTATATTCAATTTTAGGCTTAAGAAAACTGGCAGACTTCCATTGGTGACATGCTTGAACGTCTTAAGAAACATGATCAGAGGTGTACTATGATTTTTGGTTGTATTTAATGCGTAGGATAATTCTAATGATCCCATGTTAGGAGCTTCTAACGGCTCAACATAAGAGTGAAGTAGGATCCTATAGAGTAGGGAATATTGTACACGGCCCTACGACTAGTATTAAGTAATACAACCCGTCATCCATGCAATTGTAACAAACTATCAACCTGTAAAAGATATCTAGAGAGTAATGAAACCTAAGTAAATACAACTCTCCCTATCATTGTTCACACCACTAGTTTAATTATATTTCATTTCATTTTTGTTATTTTATTTTGATTGCATCTTAGTTATTGGGTTGGTTGATTAGCAACTAATTCCGCCCACTCTTCCAAAAACCGAGATTTTTACTTGCTTTATAAAATATAAAAAAATACAAAAAGAATCATCCCTCACCTCTAGACCTAGTTTTTAGGCTTTCTAATCTTAGCGACACTATTCCTGAGTTGAACGATCAATCCCCCGGTACTTCTCACTATACTATACTACAAAGATCAGGTACACTGCCTGGTGGGGGTTGTAAGCTTCTAGAGATCCCTCGAGAGGTAAAGCCTGGTGCGATTTCCACGTATCACTAACACCATTGTAGCTTATTTAACCCTTGGCTTTCACTATGTAGCTCTTTATAAGCTTATTCAAACACCAAAAAGTCCTAATAAGCTCATTTTACAACCTGTTAAGCATTTTGCTCTCCATATTGCTTATTTTTCAGTACTAGCCATAGTTCCTTTGTTAAAGTTTGCTATTTAAGGTATTTAAATAGTTTTGTAAAAGAAAATTCCAAAAAAAGCCAAAAATAAAAATAGTGATAGCTTCTGTTTAAGCCATTTGGCTTATTTTCAGCTTATTCAATAAGCATTTCTCATTTTTTTAATTTTTGTAGCTTCCTGTAGCCATAAAATAATTTTAGGAAAATTTTCATATTTTTCACTGTTCATTTAATTAACAATAATTAGATAAAAAGTCTAAAAAATATATTTTCTATTTTAAAATTAGTTTTATATTATTTTAGATTTTTCCAAGTTTAAATTTTATTTTTCTAAGTTAATTTCATAATTATTTGTATTTTCGTATAATTTAAATAATTAAAAGTAATTAGAAATTAGTAATTAATTAGTAATAAATAATTAAATAGTGTAAAAATTAATTTTCTTTTTTTAAAAATTTTCTTTTATCATTAGGATTGTAAAAATGTGATTTTCATATTCGTAGGTATTTTATTTCTTAAAACTCGCGTTTTATTTCGTACGTCTACGTAAATTTAAATCAGACGTACGCGTTTTTAGGTTTGAAACGTTTCTGGGTTTTCTGATTTCGCGTTTGTGTTAATATAGCTTATTTAAGCTATTTTCTTTTATATTTCCTTAGCGTAATCATCTCAAACCCCTTTCTGTCCAAATTCACTCGATCACAAATCCGTTTTGAATACAATTCACACCTCGTCGGGACATAACGACCCGGGGAAACACTGTATTCCACGGAGATTGACTCTAAGCTGTCTGACCTTGTTGACCATTCACATTGGTTGATTTAGGTTGACCGTTTGGAGCCAATCAAATTTTGGCGCCGTTGCCGGGGAGGTTGTGCGCGTATTTTAAACGGTTTTGCAGATTAGTGAATCTGGATACACGCTCATTGTATATTTATCCATCCTTGTTCATATTTTCTTATTTTCATATAAAAACAAAACAAATCGTGAATTTTACCATATCATATTACTCAAGGATTACTTAGTGTGATCTACGAGGAAACGATTTGGTCTTTCAAAACGATCACCAAAAACCTTTTAATTCAGTTTTCAACGAACACAAAAAACCCAAAAAGATTTTTCTTTCTTATTTTCATAAAATGTTTTCCAAAAATCCCAAAAATATTCTTCTTATCCCTCTTATCAGTTTGATTCTTTATCCCTACCCCTCTGTAAACCTTTGATTCTTTTCTATGTCGTATCCATACCATTTTGGTTGTCAATGGTGTGGTGGTCCTCATAATGGTGAGAATTGTCCCGGCTGCAACGTGGTAGAGTCAGGAGATGGGTCTGTCTATAACCAAGCTCCCTATCCTTACCATGACACAGCTGATTTATTCTACCAACCACCACTTCATGAGATACAGACATATGCGTGTGAATTTTGTGGAGGTCCTCACCAAGGATTCGAGTGTCAATCCGGAAACACGTTTTTCTATGAACAGTTTTCCGGTGATGCTCAGAATTTTGGTT
This sequence comes from Artemisia argyi, assembly GCA_030686995.1. NCBI lineage: Eukaryota > Viridiplantae > Streptophyta > Magnoliopsida > Asterales > Asteraceae > Artemisia > Artemisia argyi. Next base: position 44,200,627 of record CM060680.1, read on the forward strand.
ATGACCAATATCCATACGATTCACCAAATCTGCCACAACAATCATTTTGTTGTGATTACTGTGGAGGTCCACATTTCAGCTCTGATTGTCAACCAGGGAATCCATTTCCTTGTACCAATTACGATTATCCTTATCACGAACAACCTCCACAGTACCAAATGATTCAAGCAACTCCTCAAATCCAGCAAGACCTTTGTCTTGAGGCTCTTGAAATATTGAAAGAACTTAAGGAGGAGTTGGCTAGTATATCGTTTCAAAACTCTCGTGAGAAATCTATGGCAGAATTACTTGCTGAAGAACGAGATGCTAGAAACGCAAAGAGCATGGAGGAATTACTTGTCAAAGAACAAGCAGCTAAAACACGTGCTATATTTCGCAATGCTGCTCTTCTTGATGCTGATGATAGTGATAATGAAGATACCCTTGATATCCTTCAATTTTATAAGGGTTCGTCAGATTCATCAGTTGTGATTCCTTCCATGGAAAAGCAGGGAGAAAATAATGTGACGGAGAAATTACTAGCAGAAGATCAAATGGAACTCGTACAATCCATGAATGCTAGCTCCTCTCAACTCCCTCAGTTTGTTGTTATCACACCCGAAGTTCACACTCACTCTCCGAACATGGGGGATTAGCATCTTAGCACTATTCCTGAAAAGGAATCGGACGTATTCATAAAGTCTAGTGTTGAGAACCTTGTCCCAATCCCAGGAGAGTCACAAGGAACTTTTGATCATGTGTGTGATTTACCTTCCCCTCTTGACTGTCCAGAAGATCAATTTGAGACTTTCTCCGATTGTAGCGAAAATTGTGCATCATACGGAGACATCGAGTATGTTGAGGCATCAGTTCCACATTCTGATGTTGATCATCTTCTTGAGGAGTTCGCCGATGAACTCACTTACATCAATCCACTTCCAATGGGAAGTGACGATGATCTCGTTGACTTTGAAGCTGATCTAGGAGAAATTGAAAGTCTCCTTTATCATGATCCGTCACTCACTTCTGATCCCAGCAGTCCAATAGAGAATGTTAATCACTGTATTCCCGAAGCATTCAAAACTACTCTCACCAATCCTCTATTTGAATTCGAATCTGAATTCACATTGATTTCTGTTAATCTACTCTTTGATATTCAGAATGAGGATTGTGATGAGTCCACTACGGGACATGAATTCACTGATTTACATCATGTGAATGATTCTCTTCATGAGGAGTTCTCTGGTGAACTCACTCATGTCATATCTCCGCCGGAGTATGATCTTCCACTTTGATCCAGACACACCCGGGATATGTCTTGATCATGTGAGCTTAAATGACAAGATTCATAATATTGAAATTATGGATTCTCATGTGGGTGATGATGAGATAGTCATGATTTTTATCATGACTTTCTTCCTTTTCTTCACCTATCCCGTGACATCCTCTCTTCTTCACTCCTTCGGGAATGAAGACACTATCTTTGACCCCGGTATTTCCATATATCATTCTTTTGATCTAGGGTCTCTCCGTATATCTCATCGGTGTGAAACTTTCACGTACTTCAAATGTTTGTCCAAACATCTTGAATGAAAGTCCGATGGAAATTGTCTCTTCCACAAGTTGCTTCCCCAAGAACTAATGAATTCGGGGTCGAGTCAAGCTAGCGACTCGGTAAACAAAAACAGTAGCATGCATATAGGGTTTTCACCCTAAGTTTGGGGGAGTTGCCCATGCTGTAAAAAATAAAAAAATTAAAAAAAATTAAAAAAAAAATCATGTATTTATATATATAAATAAAGTGAAAAATGGTATTTCCACATTTAGCTTGTAATATTGCCTTTTTACGTTCAAAGAGTCGGCATAATAGCCGGGACTTTGAATATTGAGGACAATATTCAATTCTAAGTGTGGGGGGGGGGGGGGGAATTCTAGCGAATTTGATCACATTTTACCTTCTAGTACCCCCGTTTTTGGCCAAAATTTTAAAAATTTTTCACTTTATTTCAAAACATTTTGTGGTTATCAGTCCGCCATGTCTAACCGACAAAAGGATTGGCTAATCCAGGAGCAAACGGCTCTTGGTAAAGATATATCAAATCCGTTGATGGCTGACAGTTTGCCCAAAATTGTATGGTATTCAATTCACCATATCCTAAAAAGTAAAAGAGTTGGCGAGCCCGCAAGGTTATGGTTTAGTGGAAAGCCATGATTGGTAATCAACTCACTAAGATGTTGACTGTGTTCCATCAAGAATTGGCTAGTCCAGAAGCAAACGGTAAAGACAAATCAAATCCGTTGACAGCTTATGATTTGCTCAAAATCATATGGTTATCGGTGCACCATGGTTCTTGCTTGAACTGAAACATTTGGCTACTCCAGAAGTAATGGCTTTTGGTAAAGAGACATCAAATCCATTAAATTTTCAAAACAGGTTATTTTTGGATTCTATATTGCTAGGGACTAGCAATAGTTTAGTGTGGGGGATTGATGAGTGCTCAAACACTCATCATTTTTGGTCAAATCTGAACTGCAAAACATTTAAAAACACTCAATAATGCATCAAAATACTGAAAATATCCCAAAGATTGTGTTTTATATGTTTCAGATGCAAAAAGAGTAAAAACAGATGAAAAATGAACAAAGTTTGCAAAATTGGCGGTTTTAGTCCCCCAATTTTCAAAACTTGTCAAAATTAGTCCCTGAGCATTTATTTTGAAAGAAAAGTCAACCCAAGTCTTTTAAATGTCAGAAGTTATCAAAAATAGTCCTTGGGTGAAAAGTTTGCAAAATTTACGATTTTGGCCCCTCAACTTTGAAAATTGGCAAAACAAGTCCCCCAAAATTTCATTTTTGGAAAATTTACATTATGGTTCTTGTGTTATTAATAATTCGCAGGAATCACCCTTGGATAACTTTGGAGAAGTTGCAAAACCCACCCCTCAATTTTCGGAAATTATACATTTGGTCCTTGTGAATTATAACTACTAAACCAAGTAGACCTTAGTTGCAATTTCAATCCAATCCATCCCTTTACCCAATTATATCACCCCAAGCCCAAAGTCAACCCAAGCCCAGTCCACCCATCCGTTTGATATTAGTCAAACGGTCAACCCCTGGTTTGACCTCCACCTCACCCCACTTCCCTCCTTTCCCCTCTGCCACAACCTGCAAGACCAAACATAATCACCACCTCTACTCCTGCCATCACCCACCCTACACTTACCTTCCCCCTCTATTGTCCCCTCAACCCCCTCCTCATTTAATGCCTCACCAACCCCCACTAAACCTGTTAAATCCACTTTCCCGGCAAGATGATTTCAACGGCCAAGATGAAGGCTACTAAACCAAGGGTCAAGATTATTATTGGGAATTGATCAGTGGGTCTGAAGAACCCTAAAGGGTCATTGTAAAAGCAAGAATGAAGAGAGAGATGGAGTAGTAGATTTTAGTTAGTTTTTAGGAGTAGTTTTTAGGAAAACTCTGTCAATTTCTACCTCAGTAAAACATTGTAATCTCAATTTTTAGTGTAATCAAGTTGTTTTTAAATATAATCTCAGTTTGTTTAATGTTCCATTGTTCTCAATTCCAATTCCAAGTAAACTTTAATTTTTCGTTATTATAGCTTAAGCTTGTAGAAGCTTATTTAGTTGTTCTATTTATTTTATATCAGTTTACTCAACCTTTCTAATCCTTTCACATTAATTTATCAGTCATAAAAACAAAAATCCAAAAATAATTTTAAAATCTTTGAAAAATAGAAAAATACAATAATTTGAGGGTATATAAGCTTGTATAAGTTAAAACACCCTCTGGATAAGCTCATTAAGCTGTTCCATAGCTTTACTGAGCCTATCTCATTCTCAGTAGACTTTAGCCTATTCCATTTGCAACTTTGTCTCAAGTAAGTCCTCTAAGTTATTGCATATTTCTTAAAGCTTATTTGTTTGAGTTTAATGCTTATTCATGTTTAACTCTGCTTATTGGAACTACTTCAGTGCTTGTGAACTGCTTCCTTGGGTTTTAGTATAAACTTGCATGTTTACTGCCTTTATTTAGCCTAATCTGCCACCATTGGTTCTTGTTGCTATTTATGTGTTATTTTTGCTCATTTAGCTGTTAAGATGTTGCTAGATTCTGTTTCAAGTAGAAAATTTGTAGGTTAAAAGCTTAATTTCCTATTTGTAGTTTTAATACAAATTTTAAGGTGTGTTTGGATCAAGTAAGTAACATGAGTTTTTATTGTTTTCTTGGCAATCCTTTGGTTCACATAAGCTGGTTTAGTGCTAAATAGGTCAATGCAAGCTTCAAATTCGTAGGTCTAACTTGAGAAGTCAAAATTAGCCTTTAAATGTTGTAGCAGTTTCACTGTTGAAGAATTGGAGTAGGATAATCATCATTTGGAGTTAAAACTTGTTTAGATTGCTTGTACTAGTCTCATATCAACTCAACATAACAATCTCAGTAGCATAGATCCATTACAACATCACCAAACTCAACTGTCCATGTTCATCAAAAAAGTCAAAAGTTCCCTTTGTGCAGAATTCCCATTTTTTGCAAGAATTATTGTGATTTTTGTGTTAATAGTTAGACCCTGAGCTTTTCACATGTTTGAGTCCCCCACCTAGTCTATAGGAATCAGCTTTGTGATTATTTTTTAGAATTTTGTTTGTGGCTTATTTGTGGGCATAAAGTAGCCTGCAGGGCAAAGACATGCCCTGCTCCACAGAATCTGACCAAACCGCCCCTTTTCAGTAGTTCATAGCATGTTCATTAGTGGCCCCCACAAAGAGCTTATTGGCTTTTTGGAAAGCCAATAAGCTCTCCTCTAAGGGCCAGGGCTTATTTCATATTTTGAAGCTCATTTGGTAAGGCTACAAGCCCATTTAACCTTGTCCAATCCACCCTTTATGCTGAGACATCAGCATAAATCATCCCACTTTCATGCCCTCTCCTATGCTCATTTGTGGGACCCAGAGGTGAAGCTATGGCTTTTTGAAAAGCCAGTAAGCTGAGCATTTTGGAATAACTTTTTATTTGGGCTACTAACCTCTCCTGTGGGCCCCACAGGCCTGCAAGGTAGCCTATTTGAACCTGTTTGGCACTCAGCTTCTGGCTAGTGCCTATTTCTCATTCCCAGCTTATTTCTTGTACTTTTCTACTTTCTTTTGCTTATTTCCAAGTTCCCTAACACCATTGTAGCTTATTTAACCATTGGCTTTCACTGTGTAACTCTTTATAAGCTTATTCAAACACCAAAAAGTCCTAATAAGCTCATTTTACAATCTGTTAAGCATTTTGCTCTCCATATTGCTTATTTTTCAGTACTAGCCATAATTCATTTGTTAAAGTTTTCTATTTAAGGTATTTAAATAGTTTTGTAAAAGAAAATTCCAAAAAAAGTCAAAAATAAAAATAGTGATAGCTTCTATTTAAGTCATTTGGCTTATTTTCAGCTTATTCAATAAGTATTTCTCATTTTTATAATTTTCATAGCTTCCTGTAGCCATAAAATAATTTTAGGAAAATTTTCATATTTTTCACTGTCCATTTGCTATTTTTCTTAATTTAAATTAGTTTAAATTAATTTATAATTAGTTTTTAATTAATAATAATTAGATAAAAAGTCTAAAAAATATATTTTCAGTTTTAAAATTAGTTTTATATTATTTTAGATTTTTCCAAGTTTAAATTTTATTTTTCTAAGTTAATTTCATAATTATTTGTATTTTAGTATAATTTAAATAATTAAAAGTAATTAGAAATTAGTAATTAATTAATAATAAATAATTGAATAGTGTAAAAATAAATTTTCTTTTTCTTAAAAATTTCTTTTATCATTAGGATTGTAAAAATGTGATTTTCATATTCATAGGTATTTTATTTTTTAAAACTCGCGTTTTATTTCGTACGTCTACGTAAATTTAAATCAGACGCACGCGTTTTTAGGTTTTAAACATTTCTAGGTTTTCTAATTTCGTGTTTGTGTTAATATAGCTTATTTAAGCTATTTTCTTTTATATTTCCTTAGCGTTATCATCTCAAACCCCTTTCTGTCCAAATTCACCCGATCACAAACCCGTTTTGAGTACAATTCACACCTTGTTGGGACATAACGACCCGGGGAAACACTGTATTCCACGGAGATTGACTCTAAGCTGTCTGACCTTGTTGACCATTCACATTGGTTGATTTAGGTTGACCGTTTGGAGCCAATCAAAGAGTTTACACAATGCGAAGCTAACAAGTCTTGCAACTTCGCGTTGAATACTTGTAACTTCTCGGATGAACTTGTGAACTTCCTTTCTACATAAGAGAACCACACAAGTGAGTAGCTACTGAGTTAGATAAGAGTATAGAGAGTATGCATGTATTCTATAGCTGAAAGTGATGAGAGATTTCTTGCAAGTGGCTTGGTATTTATAGCCAAACAAACCAGACCACTTGCGGGTTTGGGTTCCGCTCTTTTAACCCCAGGCTTTCGCCAGTGTCTGACACTCAAAGCCTTCAAGAAATCTTTCTATATCTAGCAATGTCACATCAAGTTACTTCTAGTCAAACACATAATAGATAAAGTAAGAGACCTTCTATAATATGTAAAAAGTAGTGTATAAGAAGTCTTTTGGAAAGTCACATCCAAGAATAGTAACCTTACCATAAGTGTTTATGATGCATGTTATGATGTCATATTACATTTTATATAGGGAGGGGTTATTCTCACGGGCCCTATTTCTATTAACCCAACCCTCTCTATTTCACTAGCTCACTTTTTTTTTTCCTTGTTATGTCGTTTAGTGTGTGTGTTTTTTTTTAATGTTTGGTATAGTATATATTTTTTGTAATGTTTTTTTTTTTTTTTTTTTTTTACGTTTATATAATTAACGTCCAATGCGTTTTTATTTAATTAATAACAACAACAAATAGCACGTTAAACGTTACCACATTAAACGACTATGACAACAAATGTTATTATTGAATTAAACAACAACGTTAACACATTATTTAAAAAACAACAACATCATATAATTAACGTCTAATGCATTTTTATTTAATTAACAACAACAATAATAGCACGTTAAACGTTACCACATTAAACGACTATGACAACAAATGTTATTATTCAATTAAACAACAACGTTAACACATTATTTAAAAAACAACAACATCTACGACATATGAAGATTATTCAAATCATTTAAAAGATCATGGAGTCGGGCACTTGACTGACAAGCGTGATCCTCAGGATTCCTTGCCATTTCTAACTCCATCTCCAGCGCCTTTATTCTTGCCTTCAACAACTTGTTCTCATTATTTTTAGCAACGCAGTTTGAGCACTGCGTTGAAGAAGAGGCTGTTGAAGAAGAGACTTGATTAAAATACTCTTCTTCAAATTCATCTTTCCACTTGAAGTATCGACACCCATAGTCTTTTGTACCTGGCTGTTATGTTAAGAAAATAATAAGAAATGTATTTTTAACAAACAAATTACTTACATAACTAAGCAAACGTATGATTATTTACCACTGAAAGAGGACATGCATAAAATAGTCGCCCACGACTACCATCTTGCCAGGATTTCCGTTCTACAATAAATCCTCTATTACATCGACACCAGAAAGGATATCTTCGGCCCACCTGACAAAAGAAATTGCATAATGAATCAATAATGTTATTTACTAATTTAAATAAATATTTAATCATTTACTATATAATACAAACAGTTATTTACAACATAAATCAATAATTAATTACAATGTTTTACAAATACAAAAATTACATTTTTACAAATACAGTAATCATTTACAATGGTTTTGTCGGTGTCTCTATTATTTACAAATACAAATAACTTTTACATATGATTCACTATGTTTTGTCGGTATCTCTATTATTTACAACATAAATCAGTAATCATTTACAATGGTTTTGTCGGAGTCTCTATTATTTACAACATAAATCAATTAACCATTAGTCGATGTTGATACAAAGTTTCCCATTCGGCTGCAACTGGCTCTCTGAAATGCCTCCATTGTGGGTGGATATAGGGTAATGGAAAATCTCTGTCGAGCGTTAGTAAAATGTAGTGAGCACCCACACGGGCAATCACAAGGGGGTCGCTTCCTTGTGATGAGTTTGGCCTGGTAAAAAGTGGAAAACATGTGTTCCAACCTTGCTGGGATATAAATACAACAGATCGGTGAATGCTTGAAGTGATAACCAGCCCCGTGATTGGCATCAGCATCCAGCGATCGTTAGGTGCAGCTCCATTGAATCAGTCTATTGTATACCAAAGTCGGTCAAAGTCATGTTGCTGCCACATATCTATGTAAGTTTGCCTATGATAATCTAACTCTTGCAATAACATACGTCTGACTTCGTCCCACCTATTTTCGTTTTGAACAAGACTGTGGGCAACGCATCGAAACCCACAATTTCCATCACCCCCCACATTATATATGCTTATTACGTGTGGACGGAAAATATGTGGAATATGCTCAATAAACGCATTGCTTACACTATCTCCAACATAAAATCTGTGCATAGACTATCACCCGTGTAAGAGCTATGTCTTGCAGGTTCTTTCCGCAAGTTCGGGACTTTTGTAGATCATGAATTTGTACTTCTTCGGTGATCTACGATTGGTACTTCATCAAAGTCAGGGACTTCATTCAAGTCAGGGACTTCATTCAAGTCCGGGTCTTGTGTAGCCTTGCCCTTTTTGTCCTTTACGCTCGGACGTCCACGGGTATTTTTTTGAATAGCTGGTTCACGGGTGTCAACAAATTCAGGCTGGAATATCTCTCTCAACTTCGTTAACATATTTTTCTTGACAAACGACGTTGATTTGCTAAAAATATTCTTGAATTGTTGCACGCCATCGTTAAACGAAGTATCATCATCATCATCATCACCAGGTTCGCTGGAAGAGCCATCTTCAGGCGGAGGCCTATTGATAACAGGCCACAGAACAGATAGGGTTCTCCAAAAAATAGAAATTTCATCCAGTGGAATGGGGCGTCCTGAATTCAGTAAAAGTGACTTATGTAAATTACTGATAATAGTGGGGGAAACAACTTGATAGTTATAAATTTAATATACTTACCATGATATACATAGTATTGCATGATGTGAAAGCATGGTAGTCCGTGAATTGACAGCAACTTATGGCTACATTTTTCTGGTGTGATCGAAAGTTGGTGTTCTCTGAACATGAGATTGAAAGCTTGTTTGGAAACTTTATACCACAATTCTTCAAATATTGATACATTACAATGATTTAGTTTCTCGTTCATGCTTCTATTAAAACTCTCTTTTATCGCACTTTCTTGCGAAATGAGAATCTTATCGATCAACCATAACAACCTGTCTAATTTGGACTGTGTACCGTCCAAATATAATTTCAACAACGGGTGGTGAGCCTCAATTCTGCACGTTGTTGTCTGGCCGTAAGAGCGATATTGGTCGGTAATATACGAGACAAACTTGGGTGAGTATTGTCGCAGCCACGTGTTATACAGATACTCAGCGATATCTGAAAAAACAATGAATTAATAAAAGGTCATTCAACTGCTTTTTTACTAAAATAATTAAAAACAATGAATTAATAGTTAAGTACCCGGATGGTTGACCAATTGCTGTTGTAGGCGTTGATAATGTTGCCTGAACAATTCGAATGTCGGAGCTTTAACCATCCAATCCCATCGGTGTTTAACGGACTCATACTCTTTTTGATCAGTGAATTTATTTTTGCAAAACTTAAGTAGATTTTGCTGTATATGCCATCGACAGAGTAAATGGTGAGCGTCAGGAAATTCTGCTTCGCATGCGCCAACCACGCTAAATCTCTGTCAGTGACGATAACACGTGGGTAATATCGTTCGTCTATGACATCCTTCACACTTTGCAATACCCATTGAAATTTATGCCCTTGTTCATTGTTTAAAAAGCTATATGCCATTGAAAATGTTTTATTTGTTGAAGTTACTCCAACAATTTCCAACAACGGCAATTTAAACACCGTGGTATTGTATGTGGAGTCCATCAGCATGATTTCAGGGAATGTACACCACATAGCATACGACGTGGGGTGCACAAAAAATAGCTCCTCAAGCTCGTTTGTATGCTCATTTACCCTCGGGTACCATGTATACCCTGATTCCTTCAAATGCTCGTAAAGGACTTGAATTGGAGTTCTACCACCTTCTCTGGCTATCCGGATCTTATTTCGTGCGTTATATATAGTTCTAACGCTAGACACGTTATCCGGATTACGACCCTGTATTGTCGAAAGTATAATACGTGGTTTCACGGTATAATCTGTCAATTCTTTGACCAAACCGAACTCATCATCCTTTAATCGCATTGCATATAGAAAACCATGCAACGACTCTAGCAAATCATGATTATGCGTATCATCCTTCACCCTCAGAGTCCAAATTTTTTTTTGTATATTGATATTTCGCCGCCAATTTGAATGGACAATTTGTTTTAAAGGTACTGGTTTTCCGTTTTCCGTTTTCCGGTACCTTCAGGTTTATACTTCCCACCCTTTGAACACCTATAATTGATTTCGTACAAATAACCCTTGTCTGCTTTGGTTCTGTATTTAACAATGACAAAACCGAGTCCCCGAGCTATATTTTCCACCCATTCTGTTACTTGCTCGTCAGAACCGAACTCCTGAAAGTATATTGTCGAAAGTATACAACTTTATTTTTAAAAATGATACTTTTTTTTACAAATGATACCTTTTTTTTTTTACAAATGATACTTTTTTTTTACAAATGATACTTTTATACAAATTATACTTTTATAAAAAAAAAAAAAAAAAAAGAAGTAATAATACTCTTCAAAACCGCTTCACCCACCCACGGTTTTATCCCACCCATGTGATAACACTCTCTCTATTCTCTCTCTCACTCAATCACTCTCTCTTTCTCTATCACTAATAACTCACATCCCGTCTCTTTTTAGATCTAAAAACTGAGATCTAAAAAGTTGTTAACGTGATGTTGTAAGTGTTAGTGGTGGTTTGATGGTGATGTTTATGGGATAAAACTGTGGGTGGAACGCGGTTTTGAAGAGTATTATTACTTTTTTTGCTGTTAGATCTGTTTAGATCTAAAAAAACGTGGTGATTGTTGGTTTATTGTGATGTTTTAGTGGTGGTTTGAAGGTGGTTTCTTGTGATGCTTTAGTGTTGGATCGTTGGTGATGACTCATATTTTTGGATCTAAAAACTTCTTAAGATATACATGGTTCTGATGGTGGGTAAGTGTTGGATCTAAAAACTTCTTAAGATATATATATAATTTTTTTTAGATCTAAAGTGAATATTTGCTCGGTGTTGATGATGGCTCGTATTTTTTTTGATGGCTCATATTTTTTTTAGATCTAAAGTAAGAACTTGTTATATACGATGGTTCGTATTTGTTTTGGATCTAAAAACTCGTATTTTTTTGGATCTATAAACTTGTTAAAAACTTGGCTTGTTGGTGATGTGAATATTGGCTTGTTACTGCTTAGTTGCTGGTTTTATGTAAATATTGGCTTGTTAAAAACTTGGCTTATTGGTGATGTGAATATTGGCTTGTTACTGCTTAGTTGCTGGTTTTATGTGAATATTGGCTTGTTAAAAACTTGGCTTGTTGGTGGGGTTATTCTCACGGCCCTATTTCTATTAGTCCAACCCTCTCTACTTAACTAGCTCACGGTGCCTAAATGGTTATATAAAAACGTTGGCTAAAACATGATGGTGATAGACTGATGTCTTTGCATAATATGGTGCCTACTTGGTTAGCCATTTTAGAAACTGGGAGGGGTTATACACATGGTGCCTACTTGGTTAGTCCAATCCTCTATGAAATGGGTAGGGTACTTTTACTTGGAAAAATTACTGGGCAACATTAACCGAGATACGGCGATGATGATTTAAAAAAAAATGATTTTGGCATGGCCTTTCCGAATGGACGGCAAAAAAAAAAATCTTAATTTTGCTACCTTTGATGTTGCAGCAATATATGATATATCTTGCTTATGTGAAACTATTATAATCTGAGCCTACTCTTATCTCGATGCCTTTTTAATATGTAAAATGGAGATTACCTCTCGTATGTAAAATTGTGATTGAGACATTTCTGCAGTTTTGTGGTTTGTTGCTTGCGGCTTGTGGTCTGCTTCTTTATGTTAACCGGACGGGGTCTAAGAGGGTAGTATGACAAAGCTGTAGTTGTTTTGCTTTGTTTCACTTGGCTTCTTTGTGATGCTGCTTTGTTTCACTTGGCTTCTTTGTGATGCTGCTTTGTTGTGAAATCTGCTGCTTTGTTGTTTTGCTTTGTTTCACTTGGCTGCTTCGTTGTGAAATCTGCTGCTTTGTTGTTTTGCTTTATTTGTGATTGAAAGTTAATACTGCAAAGCTGCAGTTTATAATGGGGACCTTGAGTATAACCCCTCCCTTATACTGTTGAGCTTGTGACCTTGCGAGAATCTTACTTTTGAGCTTTGTGTCCAATCTTGTGATACTACTTTGTTGTGAAATCTTCTTACTGTGGCACTTTTGAGCTTGTGACCTTGTTACCTTGTGTCGGATCTTATTTTGTGCAATCTTGAGAATCTTACTGTGGGCTTATGACCTTGTTACCTTGAGAATCTTACTGTTGATGATTATGTGACCTTGTTACCTTTTGAGCTTGAGACTATAAGGCGATGATGATTACTTGTTAATCTGAGCCTTTGTGTGGAATCTGCACTTGGGTTTGCTTGTGTTGCTTGTGTTTGCACTTGGACAAAAAAAATGCTTGTGTTTGCACTTGGACAAAAACCTGCTTGTGTTTTGCATGTGTAATCAGCTTGTGTATCTGCAGTTGGACCCAAAAAATGCTTGTGTGCAAGCATTTGGACAAATGGTTTATTAATAGGCGATGACGAATGGTTTTATAAAAACCGAAAGGATGGCAAAGTATATTTTTATCACTTTGCAACCTTCATATCCGAGCCTAACATAGTTTGTGAGTTAATTATTTTGAGAATATAAGGCGATGACGATTACGTGTTAATCTGAGCCAAGTTTAGTTACCTGCTTGTGTTTGCACTTTGGACAAAAAAAAATGTTTTTCATCTTGGACTTGGACAAATACTGCTTGTGCACTTGGACAAAATAAAATGAGGACCAATAATGCTTTCTTTCATTATATTGAAAAGAGAAAAGTAGTCAAAGTTTAAAAAAAACAAAAAAAAATAAATAAATAAAAAAAAATAAATAAAAATAAAAAAAATAAAAAATAAAAAAACCAGCAAAGTGACAAAAGGTGCAGACTACACCCTAGAGAGGGTTTGTCAGTCCACCTCTAGACCCCGCCCGGTTAACACATCCCTTCATATATTAGGAAATATAACAATGTTTATGTTTAATATGAAATGTAAAGTCTAATTTATATAAGACTAAAACTAGAATCATGTTTTACTAAAAACTAAAGTTTACACTTTGTCGTTAACAAAACTTAACAAAGATCGTAAAATATAAATAACGTTAGGAGATATTTATATTACATATTGCATAAATCGTTTCGTCTCTTCCCTGCTTGAGTGTGGCTCGTAGCATGTCCCCCTTTTTCTGGAAAGAATATGGTGAGTGGTTGTCAGTAACTAAAAACTGGATGAGGTGCTTATTTCACCAGTTGCAATTGATCTTAATGGTTAGGCTTCATAGAGCTGTTCCAATTTTGTGACTTTAAGCTAACCATATGTACAACATCATAATGACATAGTTAGTTACAATATAACCTCAAATGAAAAGTCAACAGAAGCGTTAAAAGGTTGACTATGACCAGCATGCCCTGGGAGCGACACCGACATCACATGAATAGGTAGATTTACATATGTTTAATAATCAAAAACATGAATGGTTAAACTACAAATGCTTTCACAAAACTCAAATGAAACGGAATTACCTCATTGGTTGTCAGGGAAAATTACCCAGATGACAAAATAGCATCAAATGACCAGTTTTCCATAAGATTCCAACAACGATATTTTTAATTTTTTTTTGTTTATGCTTTGAGGAAGTAATTCTAGCTCTAGATTGAATGTTCACATGTAGCTAAGTTTAGTGTTGGTTAGCCGTTGGCTACGGTTAAACAAAAAGAATTTTTTTTCTCTACCTTTGTCTGTTGATGGCGTCTCCAGTAGGCGTGTGCCAATGAATTTGATTAAGTTAATACTTAGTTTCATTTATATGGGTATGTCCTACCCTCTCGATACATTTCAGTTGAATGACATGGTGCTGCAACAACACACAATGTTCATGATTAAAACCCAAATCCAAAAACACCCAAATCTAAATCTCCACAACCAACTATTCTAACTACACTTTTCAGTCAAATAAGTGTACCAAACCTTCAAGTACAATTTATTTATTCTTAATTTTTAACACCCTAATCCATTACAACGGCTACAACAAAAGGTATGTGCAAGATATCAATATTCATTTATTGCAGTCAAAAGAATTAGCAAATAGCTGTTTGCTCTTGTAGACACAAACCCGTATCACATATCCAACAATAAAAAAAAAAAAAAAAAAAAAAAAAAAAAAAAAAAAAAAAAACCCATAATCAGAAAGGGAAAAAAAGATAGAAACTGAAAATTGTGACTTTTTGTATACTTAGATTCAAAGTAATTCGGAAATTCCTAAATCCGACCAATTAAAACCTTAAAATTAAAAAGGAAAAAAAAGTAATGTAAACAGGAAAAGTTTACCTGATTTTGGGTGATATATCAAACATATATCACCGAGTATAATACCCATATTTTAACATTAAACATACATACCACTGAAAAAAATTTAATAGACTAAAAACAAACGCTAATGAATTAGCTTAACTAATATATGAACAAAACACTTGTTGAGGTTATACTTTGCAGACGAATACAGGGTTTCATAAAAAAATGGCATCGTTATCCTTTCTGACACACTTTACAACCAGCCACTTTTCCGGCCAACCAATTTTAAAAATTAAGCAAATTTTCCTGTTCCAGATTAAAATACACCAAAATAACAATACTTTTACCAAATTAGGAAAAGCATACCTTCTGAATTTTTTCAATGGTAGCGATATATTCCAACCGGTCTCTTCCACAAAGGTTAAGCTCAAATTTGAGTAGCCCCCTAATTATCATCATACACCGCAACACCACATAACCAACCCACCGTGACACCACTTTTTACACAGAGAGAGAGAGAGGGAAAGGTGGAAGAAGATGAAAGATGCTTCTAGAGTTGAAAGCCGGTAATTTATTTGTATTCAGCAATAAATGCCATTGGATCCGGGCCAAGCTTGGGCCACTGCACATGTAACAGGCCAAAACAAACGGGGAGCCCATGCGACATAGACAACATCGTTTCAAATGATAATTAGTATATATAGTAAATTGGTTTTGTATTTAATTTGGTAGTTTGGGATTAAGTTTCCACTACGTTTGTCGACTTTGTATGTTTGTTTCGTCCTTTGATTATTAACGAGTAGTAGCAGAGCTGGGGTTGTTTTTTGCTATGAAAAAAAAATAAAAAACAATAACAACAACAACAACAACAAAATAAAAAAATAAAAAATAAAAAATAAATAAAAAAATGGCTTCTTTCAATTGTTTTCGGTATTGAAGATTTCGTTTGGAGTTGTTGGTTGTTTCTATAGATAGATGGATCGTTTTTATCCTGTATTTTGTTTTGGTGAAGTGATTCGGGATTGGGCTTATATTTGGTTTGGGCCAATATTATTTAAGCAGTTTATTATAGATTGAATTTGATGCGTTTACAAGATTGAATTAGCCTATTAGTACTTGTTTATTACTAGTACAATTTAGCTTGGTTATTGCTATTTTGTTTGGTAATGAGCTGGAATTCGTCCACACATTGCTGCGGGGCATGTGTCGGTATATTTTTTATTGATGAAATCGCTCAATATTTGTCAGAAACTATTTGTTAAATAAACATTGTTATATAAAAAATGATTTATTTATATATAATTGAAACTTTTATAGAATTGTACCCTTGTAGTTTAAAAAAATTTTAAGATAATTTTTAAAGTTATTTAATAGATTAAGGGTGCATTTTGAAAGTTTTTTATTTAAAAACTATATACATATTAAACTTCAACATTTTTTTTATAAAATAGTTCGTACATTAAAAGTATATCAATAATAGGCTCTTTTTGTTCGATATCGAGAGACTTTTTTTGCAGTATTTTTTTATTCAAGAAATCGCTATATATTTGTTAGATACTTGGTAAATAATGTTTGTTATATAAAAAATTATAAATATTAAGAAGTTCACGGTTAATTTTGTAATTTTTTACTTCTTTTTGGCCAGCGGGCTGAATTTGTTGGGCCAATTTTTGATTTTTTTTTTATTCTTTGCAACTTAAAACGACTACGTTTCAAATGAGTTTTAGAATATATAGTAACTAGTCGCATGACCCGTGCGATGGACGGGCTAGCGTCATGTAAATTTAATAATATTATTACTTATTAGGTCCATACATTTAAGTTTAAAGTTACATATTTATTTTGTTAGTGATAAACATATCGTTTCAAAATTCTTCACCGCAATTAATGCTATTATGCTTTTAACTCTCTGATATAGACCCTAAAGACAATACAAACTAAAATTGATAGTAAAAAAACCATGTGTTAGAGCTAAAAATTTATCCTTTCTTATGCCACTGTGTCATTAAGGCAGTGCGTTATCAGATGAACATACGACATCAAGATTACTAAGGCATGTGAGAGAACCTCAATCATTAAAATAATAATCAAGTCAATATTATGCCAAAGACTAACAAACGCATAGCAAACACGGTGTACATAGTTGGGTAGTACACGCAGTTCCAGGAACATTCTATGAAATGCAACTTATCAAACAAAAGAGCAACATAATTAACTTCTATACTTTTGGTGTCGTCCTTTTGGAGCTTATTACTGGTCGTAAGGCCATCGACAACACTCAACCACATGGTCAGCTGAACCATGTCACATGGGTAATTTCACAAGTTCTGATTCTTTTAGTTTATGCCTTTATTAGCTATATGTTACTATAGAGCTTGTAGACAGAATCCATAATTCAAATTCCTTTATTTTGTATTAGTCAACTTGAACTATGTTTGGCTCATGTTTTAAAATTCAATAAACAATAACTTAGCCTATTTCTTCTCGGGCTCTTCTTCATCGATGAAGAATCTTCTTCTGAGCTTTCACCAGAAAATGACCCAGCCTTCTATAAACAAAAAGGTATTAATATCTTTAAATAACCTAACCCTCACAATTATATAGACATAATTATATGTTGAGTACAGACCTTGGTTCTAGTCATTGTTGCTACATGTTTCTTTGTCGAAGTAGCCTTAACCTGTATAGTCACGATAAAGGTCATAATGACATTTATATCTTGTATGCTCAGAGAGCATATCATACATTAGATTTACTCTTTCTAGTCTAATCGCTAGCCATAACAATATCATATGGGTATGAAAGGAGCGTTAATAAGCTTATTTAATGGAGTGATAATCATATGGGTTTTTGTTTATGTATTATTATTCTCAATTTGGTTAATGTAATTGTTAGATGATTCTAGAATGTTAGCAGATATGATATTCAAAGACACGTGTTGTTCTTTTCTTCTTTGGTTTGATCAATTTCAAAATTGTTTTCACGTTTAATTGTACGGGAGATTTATTGGCCTCTTGAGATGATGTCACTTACGCTGTAGATACACATGCAACGGTAAGATATATGATAATACCTATGTACACTTCGTCAAATAAACATACAAAAAACCAATTACTACTTCAAGGAAGGCATCCTTCAAGTCTGAAAATTAGGCAAAAGTATATGACGCATAACATGATGCTTTATAACATGTTTGACTAAGTGTGAAATTATCAACAAAGTTGTTGCTAATAAGAAATTTTGATACTTGTGTTCATAGTTTATGCTACCTTAGAACTAACAGAAACATACGGCGTGTTTGGCAATGCATTTTAGGGGGTCAAATAATAAGTCTTGGATAATTAGATGAGTTCACAAGTAGTACAAACACAAATTATTCTCAGTATCTAGTATGGTTCATAGCTATATTAAATAAGTTATAAGTATTAGTTTTTAGTTCATCAAATGAGTATGCATTACAATGCAGTTTAATCATATTTCAGAAACCAACCTAGGATGACCCCTGCAAATCCATCAACCTTCTTTACTTTAAACCAAGTTTAGTCGCATATGCTTCTCAAACTTCTTGATCCCAGTCTCCGCATCGTGACTACAATCTTCATCAAACGTGATATGCACAAAAATTTAACAATGAAAACTATATAAACCAAGTTTAGCCGCATATACTTTAAACGGCAAAAATTTCAATACGAATTTAAAGAATGTATGCGCTTCAAAGAAGATTGAGGAATGTTATTTCACATGTTCAAGAGGCGTTTAGGTAAGCTTACTACAAATGCCTAATATCCTAGATTAGTTGTATAATATGCTTATTGTATGTGGTCAAATTTATAATTAGCTAAACCCACATGTTTGATCAACCTCGACCTCCCGAACCACATGTATGTTTCTAGTGAGAGAAAGTAGAGAGAGGGTGGAGAACAAAAGGATAACTTGATTAATAAATGAAACAATACAAAACACTAATAATTTTCCACAACACTAATAATTTTCCACACCCCTCATGGAGAGTCATGAGGGGTATTTATAGGCTCTACACATTACAAGTTTGCCTAATGTACATAAGTAGTCCCTATTGGCACAACTTGCTACATATCTAGTCCATTTCACGTATGTGACGTTATCTTTATAAATAAGCAAAGCTAACAATCTCCCTCCAAGATATCGTCACACGTGAATGATTACAATGAGACCTATAAATACATAAACAAAGTAAATTACAACAATAGTAAACTATGTTGACGTTGTTGAAGCGCAGAGTCTCTGTAGTCTAGATATTTAGGCAAACTTGAAGTTCTCTCTTCTGACGATCTCGGAATTGATCTTTGGCACTGACGGCACATATCCTTGTAGCTCTGAACTTCAACTGTAACGGTCTAGTTAGGTTATTACTCCCTCCTAACTAGTTAGCCTTTTCTAACTATTTCCTGCTCCCTCCTGAACCGACAACTCTCTTTTCATCATGCAGCGGATAAAGTAGATTCAAAAGTGTATGAACATGGTTGTCGTTCAGGGAGCAACATAACAATATAACTCACATAACATTGCATCCAAGTTGGTAATAAGCCCTGATGTACACACACTACTTCTCCATTCACGATGTTAAGCACAATTCTCTCAGTCAATCCAATCACTGAAGACGAAACACTACTTCTTTCGGTATGTTCTTCTCCCTCCTGATGGTTGCGAGTTATCGGAATCATCATAATGTTGTGTACATGCCGTATAATCACCTTGTACTTGATACAATTTAGAAGGCATAGCAGCTCGTTGAAGCATATTCTGTGAGTATATGTCGCAAAAATACTCTCAATACATTTCTCTCAAATCAACCTGTAATCGAACCTCCTTTGAATTCACCGGCTACTACGAATGACCACATATGGAGACAACCCGATATGACCAGCTTGAAAAAGAAGTAATCATCATATCTTGTGACTTAATGCTTGTACGATAGATGTGACTTAATACCTATACTGAGCACTACAACGTAACTCCTTTAAGTATGAGGTTGCCGAAATATTCGCCACTTGAACAATCCACTACTTCGTGTGACACTGAGTACTACAACGTAACTCCTTTAAGTGAAAGCTATACTGTGAGCACTACAACGTAACTTCTTACATCAGTAATAACTAGATTGTCAAGACTGAACTTTTTTATTTGCGCAGACAAGTTATCTTCAAAAGTCGTGCATCCAACCACCACTAGACTTTGAGAAAAAAAATACACTTTTTGAAATGCCACTTCAAAATCAAATCAATAATACCGTGCAAGAACCCCGTAGTCATTTTCCATCAAATATTAATTCTATCCATGAATCATGTATCCCCGTGAAATTTGTATACCAAAATACCAACTTCATATTTTACCAAATGATTATCAAAGTCGAGTTAATTTATTACATATCAGCTCAATATTTTGATAACCATATTGGATCAAACACACTTTGCAAAACGATCTAGTCCAACCTTATTTCATATCAGCCCAATGTAAATGAATGAAAATACCCAGCCCCGTCCATAAACCGATCCAACAACCAAATGATATAACTGCATACCCTAATCTCACTCATTTGGCATAACCCTAATCACCTATCTCTTGTAAAATCCGCCTACCACCCACCATATTCTCTCTCATCTCAATCTCAGATAAAAAAAATGGTCTCATCTCACAAATAATTATCATCAATCGATCCAAACTCATCTCCATCATCATCTTTTTATCTTCAACAAATCATCTCAAACACAAACACAACCGGACCTATTTCTTCAATTTGTTGCTCGGATTTGAATCAAGAAGGTGTTTAGAGGCTTCAAGGTTCATTGTAGGGCCACGGTAGGTTCGACTTTTGATTTTTCGTTTATGTTTTTGTTTTGAACGAACCGAAGAAAAGGAAATAACATGCTTGTTATCTTTCCTATCTTTAGATTCAGATAATTTAATGAAGTGATAAGCTTCGAAATTTGATCTATGACGTTATTTTCTTGTTCGTGATAAGATCTTTATGGTTTTAAGGTTGTTACACCACACGAACAAGATAGACTGAGATCCTCTTTAATTTCCATGAGATGTACGAGTCTTTGTTGAGATATGAGATTGAGGTTGGGTTTTAATTTAGATGATGAGTCGGTTGTGGTTGTGAATGTGCTGGTTTTGGTTGGCAGTTGGTAACCCAAGTCATAAGTGTCTCGTATATGATTATTTTCCTTTTGGTTCGTGTGACTTATGATGTCTAAACTGAGGTCACACAAAAGAGTTGTAGGTATTGTGGTTATGGTCAGAACTCTTCTCTTCGTCTCCATTCTTTTCCATTTTCGAAAACTTTATGCTTATCGAGAATTTTTAACTTATCGAGAACATGATATTCGAGAACGTGATTATCGAGAACCTGATTTATCGAGGATGTGAAACAAGTTATCGAGAATGTGATTTTCGAAAACTTAACAAAATTCTCGATAACTTAGGGTTTTGTGTTCTCGATAACAGGTGTGTTCTCGATAACAAGTACATCGAGAATTTCTTATACAAGAAATTCCGATTTTTCCCGGCGATTATTCCGACCAAAGATTCCGGCCACATATTTGCCCAGTTTTCGATGAGTTTTCTGATGAGATTCGACCTTTTTTGACCACATTTCACGGTATAATATTGGCACAAGAAGACACAAAAAACAGTTTTTGAAAACTGTGAGGATAAAGCACAAGACTTTGACCAATATTTGATACATAAGACTGTATGAAACTGTTTACCAGCAAAGTAGAAAAAAAAATTTCCGAGTGCAAAAAATTGGTATGAAACAGCTAAACAATCATGATACGAACCACACAAATCAACCAAAAAATAACACCATAGCTCTGATGCCAATTGTAGGACCGATAATATGTATGATTCATGTGGTTCGGGAGGTCGAGGTTGATCAAACATGATGAAAGGATACATGTTTCTAGCGAGAGAAAGTAGAGAGAGGGTGGAGAACAAAAGGGTAACTTGATTAATAAATGAAACAATACAAAATACTAATGATTTTTCACACCCCTCATGGAGAGTCATGAGAGGTATTTATAGGCTCTACACATTACAAGTTTGCCTAATGTACATAAGTAGTCCATATTGGCACAACTTGCTACATATATAGTCCATTTCACGTATATGACGTTATCTTTATAAATAAGCAAAGCTAACAATGACAGAAATTATTTTAGGTACTACCAAACTAATTCCAGAGGAACATCCAAAAAGTCTGATAAATAGTATCAAATACTTTGTCCAATGGATAACAATCCCAAGCGTATTCGGCCTTCTCAACCTCATCTTCAAATGAACACCATGGCTAACATTTAACCCCAATAGCTAAGATTATTCAGACTACAAATAAAATTCAAACCATCACTCACTCTTATATATTAAAAAAAAAATAAAAAAAAAAAAAAAGAAAAAGAAAAAG
This sequence comes from Artemisia argyi, assembly GCA_030686995.1. Taxonomy (NCBI): domain Eukaryota; kingdom Viridiplantae; phylum Streptophyta; class Magnoliopsida; order Asterales; family Asteraceae; genus Artemisia; species Artemisia argyi. The sequence goes on from CM060680.1 coordinate 44,222,768, forward strand.
AAAACGTAATATTGGTTGAGAGAGCTCACACCTTTTATAACATTATTTTCACATGCTAATCAAGATCCTCATGAGGAAAACGTGAAAAAAATGATATAAATTGAGAAAAAATATGTTGTTATTCAATAAAAATATTATTGAATACAATGGTCACATGACAAAATTTATATCTATTGCTTTCATTAGTGGATACTTTGAGAACAGGGACCATGAGCAAGTTGTGATTCTCAATGACCAAATACTTGCTCTATTTACACATAAAATACATAAGTTTATAGATTGTAAGCAATCTCAAAACACTAAATCAGAAACAACAACATGTTTACATCTCAAATTCAAGTGAGGACTTTCATCAAACACTTGATATACAAAATTTATCAAACATTCTATGGTCTTTTTCCTGAACACATTCAATCAAAAATATAAACCAAATAATTAATAATCAAAATACATAAATGCATAAAAAACTAATATTGAATTCGTTATACATAAAAATATGATTGGCTAATATAATTTAGTATAATTGGAACAAAAATAAAAAATAAAAATTTGCCTTAAATCGAAGTTGGTTGATTTGAGAAAAATCAAGAAACAAAATAAAATGATTTTAAAATGATTTGGATTATTCTTAATTATTTTGAATCAAAAAACAAAATAAAATGATTTGGTGAATTTGAGGTAATGAATGGAGACTTATTTTTGAATTAAGATTGAAATGTTATTGTTGACCGATTATGTAGGTTATTTTTTGGTGATATGAATGAAATTGAATGGGTTGCTGAAAATCCGGAATGAAGATGAAGCAAGGAGGAGTGCGGGAGGAGTGTGGGAGGAGCGTGTTTTGGGATGTCAGCTAATTAAATTGTGATAGCTTGGCATTCTTTTGACATGTAGGGGGTTTCCACCTAATTCTTTCATGTCAAGTGGCATATGTGACTTGGCAAGTTTCTCTATTATATATGTTGGAAGATTGGTTTTTTTTTTAATTTTGAACCCTAATTTTTATAATATAAAGCCATACTAGACTCATAAAAAGGATCCAAAAAAATCCGCTCGTTACATTTGACATAGATTCAATAAATCAATCATGTCCATTCATTTTTTCATCAAAAAAATAAATAAAAAATAAACTTTCACCTTTTTTTTAAAATTAAATTTTCTCACAAACCGTTAATCGTTACGCAAAAAAAATCATATCATCGCAATTAGAATTAAATTATCTTTATATAGATTTGCACTTTCATATACTTTCAACTTTTTTTCAAAATTTATGCCTAAAAAATCCATTGTGATTCGAAAAAATCACATGTGATTTTTCAAATGAATCACATGTGATTTTTACAAATCACATGTGATTTTTCTCGTCAGAAATTTTGAAAAAAAATCGTCGAAAGTATATAAAAGTGAATATCTATACAAAGATAATTTAATTGTCGTCGCAATGGTGTAATTTTCGTAGCTTGAAGATTTACCGTTTGCAAGATATATTTGTTTTAAAAAAAAGGGAAATAATAGTTTTTTATTAATTTTGATGAAAAATAAATAGCTAAAATTGGTTCGTTTGATATATTGCAAATATGGGATCTATGTTGATCTCAACTCTACATATTATTAGTCGTTGCATTAAATCACGTGTAAAAGTTGTTCTTATGCACCGGTTAATAACTTCAGTAAGAATTTAGATTGCAGATTATTACTCCATCCGTCTCATAATAAGTGTTTAGTTTTATTTTTTTTTTATATTTTATTTTTTTTTAACTTTGACCTTAAATATTTTTATTTGTGTTGTATAATACTTGATGAAAATCATATCAATGAAAATATGTTTAAAATACAATCATTCATATATTTTGCATTAATTATTATATAACACACATAAAAGTATTTAAAGTCAAAAGTAAATAAATTAGACCGTAAAAAGTCAAACTGAACATTTATTATGAGACGAATGTAGTAAAAGAAAAGAGAGTTCGAAACTTTTAATTGCAAGATCAACCTATATATATTTCAACCCTATCCGCATAACTCATATTACAGAAATTTATGACAATTTACGGAAGGCTGGTACATGATCAAAAGTTGAATGGTTATATACAAAAAGATAAGCTTATAAGATTATAAATAAATAATAAATAAATAAATTACTACTCATCCTATAACTTCTAGGAATATTAATAGAGCTAGGGAAGGCACCCGTGGGTAATAATCATAGGTACCTCTAACTTGTCACTTGTCCGTTTGGTTCGCAGTATGTTTTGAAAGAAATTGTAATCTGTCAAAGGAATTGTAATTTGAGTGAATTGTAATTTAAAGAGTTAAATTGTGTTGTAATTGTAATGTGTTCGAATTATAATTTATGTATTCTGTCACAGTGTTTGGTTGGGTCTCAACGAAATGTTATTTAAAAAAAAAAAAAAAAAACTTATTAATAATAATAATAATAATAATAATAATTTAATATCACTATTATTATTTTATAAATTTTAAAATAATAATAATAATAATAATAATAGTAATAATAATAATTATTATTATTATTATTATTATTACTATTATTATTATTATTATTGCACAGCATTATTTTAATATTTATATTAAATATCTATTATTATTATACTATTATTTATTTATTATTATTTTTATATAAATATTAGTATAATAAATATTTATTATTATAATAATAATAAATATAATAATAAATATTATTATTATTATTATTATTATTATATTATTATTATTATTATTATTATTATTATTATATAAATATTATTAGTTTAATATTATTATTATTATTATTATTATATAAATATTATTATTTTAATATTTATATAATAATTATTATTATATAAATATTACACAGTATTATATTAAAATTTTAATTAAATATCTATTATTATTATATTATTATTTTATTTTATTATTTATTTATTATTATTTTTATATAAATATTATTATAATAATAATAATAATAATAATAAATATTATTATATTATTATTATATAAATATTATTATTTTAATATTTATATAATAATAATAATAATAACAATAATAATAATAATAATAATAATAATTATTATTATTATTATTATTATTATTATTATTATTATTATTATTATAGAATTCTAAATTACAACGTAATTCAAAACTTTCCACCCAACATTCTATGTAATATGAATTCCTTCATTTGATGTAATTGTAATGACTGAATTACAATTACAACACAAAGCAAACAACCTACGTAATGTAATTTGAATTACAATTACATACATTCTGCGAACCAAACAGCCTACGTAATGTAATCTGAATTACAATTACAACCAATTACGCCAGATTACGGCGAACCAAACACCCCCTTAGTGTTTTTTCTCGCCCGTTATCCGGCCGTCACCCGCCAATGGGTACAATTTCTATCCATGCTCATGCCCGCATGTATATGTTGTCCATTGATTAGTGAAATGCAACAAAAGCATAAAGGCGTGATATGAATACTAATTATGAAACTGTGTAATAAGACATCATATTAATTTGCCAAATACCAAGTTCACAAAATACTTAAACATATGTCTCAAACTAGCAAACTAAACACCATTACACCAAATAATAGAAAATTAATTCATTTCAAGAAATAAAGAGAAATAGTTTAAAATTTCGTTAACAAAACACAAAAATTCAGTCACTTGGCCTTCTTAACATCCTACTTCTTTAACAACTAACAAACAATCTTACAATTATTTATTGTGTTTTCTAGAGAGCTGGGTATTATTAAGTATATACCAATAACCTTACAAATAAAAGTAAAGTAAAGTAACTCTTAATACCTTCTTTCATGGGTTATGTGTCTCAATACCATCTTCCACGATGTATGAGGGAGGTTGAGATGTAGACAACCTTTCCCATACCTAAGGTAGAGAGGCTACTTCAGGTTCTACCAATGTTAGAAAAGGACCTCTGGCCTTGAAAAGGGTGAGGATCAAATGCTTCTCTAGAGGCAAAGGTGATAACCACTTGATCAAAGCTGTTAGTACAAATATTACTATATTTAAACTTAACGGTCTCTTCAGTTTTAATAGTGACAAACGTGTAATTTTAAAACATAACGTAAAATGCACAAATTACTTATAACCACGAATAATCACATCATACATTCATCAACTCGTCTCGACATCCCGACACTCTTACACATATGAACTTAGCTAATTGGATCGAGCCAAGCAAACGGACAAGCCCATTGGGGGCCCAATAGTGATCGCCCATCAATGCTTCTAGAAGCCTTTAGAATATGGAGGGAAAGAAGTAAATTCAAAATTTGAATTTAGGTGCATGCTATTATCTATTGATAAGTTCACCCTAATATATAATTACCTTATTACCAATAGTGGGTTAATCCTTTTATCCAATGCTCAATCCTATAAATAGTCATGCATCTTCCTCCTTCCTTGGTGAAACTCGTGGCTAACTGTTAGCATTAAAATATATATATAGAAGTGATGGTCATTCTCATATTGTAACTTTGTGTCGTTTGTTAAGATTAGTAATAGTTTAGTCATTGGGCCTTGGACTTGGCAAGCTAATATGTTATATGCTATGTTTCATAAGCCTAGTTGTCCAACCATGTAACCAAGTCCAAGCCCAAGCTCAAGCCCATAGAAAGCCCATAGGGCATCTCATGTTAAGAACTATTTAAACACCTCAAAGGCTCATTTGAGGTGTGTGCTTGTGTGTGTATTTGTGTGTGTTTTCTCTTGAATAAAAGCTATCTTTTCCATCTCTCTCTTATATACACGAAATACTCTTATACATATCAAGTCACCATCTTTCCATCTTTCCTTCTTATTGTGCTTATATTGTGTGTGATAAAGTTGTGTTATTTAAGGTCCTACAAGTGGTATCAATCGCCTAACAATGATTTAGGAGTGTTGGGAGTTTGCTTGGTTCGTTTTTTTGGCTATATACACGTTATTTTCATAAAAATTCTTACTTTTCTTGTTTTTTCTTGGTTTTTAACACTTTTTTTTATTACAAACTAGTGTTATAAACCTTATCTAACAAGAAAGTTTTAATCTTTTTGAAAATCTCTAGCTTAAAAAATTTGACTTTGGTTTTGTACTTGTTTTCGAGATCTCAAAAAGTTTCATAAAAATCATCAAGTTTGGAACTTTCTTCAAGTTTTAGTGTTTTTAAGCCTAGAAGTACAAGAATCTTGGATTACAAACTTCATTTGGGTGAGCTTTAAGCATTATCAAATTTTGACAAAGTTTCGAAATCACCTCCCATATTTTCGAAATCTTGTCAGATTTTCGAGAACACAAGAATCGGCTCCTTTCGTGATCATAGTTAGATACTCGGTATTTTCTCTCTTGTATAAGAAAGAAATTACTTCGACTTGTGGCTAAATTTCGAAATTGTATAATTTTGAAATTTGTGTGATTGGGTTTTCGAAAAAATAACAATTTTCGAGAACATTGCAAGGTTTTCGAAAACTGCAAAATTTCAAGAACATTGTTTTTTCGAAAAATTGAGAAATTTCGAGAACATTGATTTTTCGAAAAATTCAAAAATTTTCGAGAACTTAAATTTTCGAGAACACTGTCTTCGAGAATACAAATTTCGAGATCCAAATTTCGCAATCCTAAGTTTCGAGATCACAAAGTTTCAAAATCCCAAAGTTTCGAGAACACAGCAAAGTTTCGAGAATTTTGACAAAAGTGAGGTTTTTGACAACCAAACTTCAAACGGCCATAACTTTTGAACCGTAACTCCGTTTTCGACGAATCAGCTGTCAAAACGACCGTGAGACAGAGGAGAACGACACGCTAAATGGATTCATCGATTTAGGCGAAGTTTCGAGGCCTAAAAACGCTCCGAGAAGAAGTTATTGAGGTTTTAAGGTTTTAAGTCAAAATTTTCACCATAAATACTTGCATCAACTCACTCTAAACTCTACTCCTATTTCGTTGGAACGATCCAAGAATCAACTTTATCCATCTACACTTCATCAATGGCAACTCAGCAAGACATTCATGCAGCCGGTGCGGAAAACCGACCTCCAATGCTTGAAAAAGGTGGATATCTCCCATGGACAAGCCGTATGCTTCGTTACATCAAAACAAAGGATACCGGGCACCTAATGATCAAATCCATTGAAAACGGTCCATTTCATCCAAGACAAGTTCAAATTCAAGGTAATCCAAATACCACACCTCCTACTGAACCAGTAGTGCGTATACAAACAGAAGCAGATTACACTGATGAAGACAAGGCGTAGATCAAAGCTGATGATATGGCAATGCATTTAATCCAACTTGGATTACCACGGGAGATCTTTGCGGCGGTCGACAGCTGTGAAAGTGCTTATGCTATGTGGGAACATGTTAGAAGAATATGTCATGGAACAGAAATTGGACAACAAGATGTTGAGAACAAACTTCTTACTGAATGGGAGAACTTTACATCCACTAAAGGTGAACAGATTGAATCTTACTACACAAGGTTTTGCACTTTGATGAATGAGTTAATCAGAAACAAGTTGACACCACGAGCAATTGCAACAAACATCAAATTCCTCAATAACCTTCCAGAAGAATGGGGTCGTTATGTTACAATTGTCAATCAAACAAAGGACCTACATCAGGTGAATTATGATCAACTCTATGACTTTCTGAAGCAAAACCAAGCTGAGGCTAATGAAGTTAGGAAAGAAAGACTGGCAAAGAATCATGATCCTCTCGCACTAATTGCTAATACACCAACACCATTACAAGTGAACACTCAACAACCATCATCATCCATTCACAACTACATGCAACCATCATGCATTCAACAACCAACACCGGTCTACCAACAACAGTTCTATCCACAACAACAAGAAGTTATTCCACAACAGCAATACCCACACTTCCAAGAACCAGAATTCACTGACAATGATGAAGTTGCTGCAGCATTGACTCAAGCGTTTGCTTTTCTGTCAAAGGCATTCCAAGGACGCTATTCTACACCAACAAACAACAACCAAAGGATTTCATCGAATACTCGCAACAGGCAGATCGCTCAGCCGAGTTTCAATATGGGCAACGGAGGCCAAATGGTTGGAGTTTATGGGAATCAGCAAGGATATGCTACTGGATTTAACATGGGGAATCAGAATATGCAGAATCAGAATGCAGGTCAGTATGCAGGGAATCAGTATGGTCAGTATGCAGGGAATCAGGTGGGTCAGGCTGTTGGAAATCAGAGGGGTCAGAATGTTGGTAATCAGGCAATGGGTAATCAGAATAGAAATGTTGCAGCTCCAGTAGTTGGGAATTTGGGAAATATGAATCAGGGTAATCCGGTAAAGTGTTTCAACGGCCAGGGTATAGGTCATATGGCAAGGAACTGTCCTACTAAGCCAAACAAGAAAGATCTAGCGTACTTGCAGAAAGTAGTGATGTTGGCACAAAAGGCAGAGGCAGGATTTCAGTTGAATGCAGAGGAGAATGACTTTATGGCTCTTATGGATGACATGGAAGATAGAGAAGATATCGATGCGAACTGCATATTCATGGCGAATCTTCAGGAAGCTAAGTATGATACGGATTCTGACACACTTCCTGTTTATGACACCAATGCACCATCTGAGGTATCTAACTTCAACACATGTCACAATAATGATATATTTGATATGTCTCCTCATGAGGAACAGCATTTTGAGAAGCAAGCACCCACTTATGATACATCCCTGGACACGCCAAGTAGTAGCAATACTCCTTCAGCAACTCCAGATGTGAATCATAATGGAGGCTTCGTTTCACAGCATGCTGAGAATGATGAGGAAACACGTGCTTTGTTTGAATCATTATTGAATAACTGTCATATTGAAATTGAGAATGTGCAAAAGGTCAATCGCGATGTTAAGACCGCGAATGTTAAATTGACCGCTGAGCTTGAGAGTTACAAATCCACCGTTAAAGCTTTTGAATTTCATAACAAAAGATTGTCTGAATTAGAAACTGGTTATCAAAATTCCGTTTCAGAGAAACAACAATTGCAACTCAAGTTTGATACACTTGATGTTAATTCTTTCAAAAAGATAAAATCTTTAAACGCGGAAATTTCTGATTTACAAAACCAACTTTCTAAACAAAAAACAGCGTATACCAATCTTGAAAAAGAAATGGATGAGTTGAAAAAGGATTTTGCAAAGAAAGAAGACAAACTTTTGGAAGAAATCGTAGAGTCAGAACACATGATTGCTCATTTAGAAGAATTAGTGGTTAAGTCGGGTCAGTCGAGTCAAACAATGAAAATGATTTCAAATCAAATTAATCCGATTTACCATACGAAACATAAAATGGCTCTTGGTAACAACACCCCTTGTAATCTCAAGAAAGCTCAGCAAGAACAGAATGTTTTGTACAATGGTAATGTGATTTACACCAAACATGATCCTCCCGTCGTTCGGGATTCTGTACTAACGCTTGAACATGTCGAAGAGAGCATAAATAAAATGAAACAAAAGGATTTGAAACCCATTGATTACAACAAATTGAACAAACTTTCGGGAATCACTTTTGTTCCACAAACAGAACCATCTGCGTTTTCCATAAAACGAACATTTGCGAAATTCTTGTCTAAAAAGAAAGTTGTTTCCAAATCTCTTTCAAAAATAGAACAACTGTCCTCTAACAACACTTTTAATACAAGTGAGGCTAGAGAAATTCTTGATGACGTTAAAAAGAGAATTCAAGAACTTCAAAATATTGTTGCATCTAAAACTAGCATCAATATTAACAACTGGCATTCTAGTTTTCATATCGAACAGAAAAAGGTGTTTCAAAACGAAATTACTATCCCACTTAATAACATCAGTGCAAGGGTAATCCATTTTGAACAAGCTTTCTTAAAAGAAACGGCCGACTTTGTCAAGGACCACAAATCCCTGGTAAACGAAGCTAATGATGCTCGTGAAAACATGAATGTTTTGGAAAACCTAAATGATTCTCTCTTCGAAGCTGTTATGACCACTGACATTATGTCCATCATTTTACAAACATATTCTGTTCAAGACGATGAACGACTAAGAGCTGAGACCTCCGAAATTGTTTCAAAATATGAAAATGCTCTTATAAAGCTTGAAAAAGAAAATGTGTCATATTTTAAACAACTTGATCGAAAAAAGGAAGAATGGAAGTATGACAAATTGTCGTATGAGCGTGACTTAAAGAAAATGAAAGAGCAAAATGACCTTTTGAGGGCTCAGCTTGAAAGTCAAAAAGGAAAGGGTGAGGAAACTAAGTTTGCAAGACCATTGACTTCGGAGAAACCAAATGTTTCAAACACGGTTCAAAAACCGTAAATTGTCAATTTCACGGTTTGCTCCAAAAGTCGATGAGAAAAAGGATTTGACAAAACCAGTCACTCCAACACCCTTGCCCAAGAAAAGTGAAAATGTTAAGATTGTTGATAAAGGAAATTGTCGAAACTCCTAAAGTGTTAGCACCTGGCCATTTTAGGATTAGTCCCACTAGTGCGTCTGCCTCAACATCTAAGACAAATGACAAGTGCATAAAGGCTAATTCTAAAGAATCTAGGGATGCTAAAAAGGACAACAATATAAATCCTAATGTGTGTGCCTTACCTTCTACAGGATTAGAAAGCACCTCTAGGAGCAGCAGACTACAGCCTAGGAGCAATACAAGGAACAATAGAGTCTCGCCTGTCTCTAAGAGTAGTAGCAAGAATAAAGTTGAAGAAGTAGAAGAACACCCTAGGAATTTATCGCTTTTTAATAAGAAACATGATTCATCTGAATGTAATGTCGAAAGTACTGGTTCTAATGCATGTAATGACTCTGTTTGTTTAATATGCAAGAAATGTTTAATTAATGATGTTCATGACGAATGTGTTTCTAAGAATGTGAATGTTACGCTTGAACAGAAGAATGTTCCAAAAAGACCTAGTGCTAGATCCAGATCTATAGAAAGATTAGTTGCACGATTTAGGACTATCACTATTAGTCGAATTCCTAGGAACTATCTTAAGTTTTGTATGTGGATTCCGACGGGTAGAGAGTTCACTCTTAAGGACGGCAAATTAGAAATAACCCAAGCTAAACAAATAGCAACTGTCTATGAGTGTGATTCTGCTTTTACTCCTAACCCCATGGAACCAAATTCAACACGGTTTCCAAATACAAACTCTTCTGTTCTTGGCAGGTTATCGAAATATGTCTTTGGATCGTCGACTCGGGTTGCTCCAAGTACATGACCGGGAATTTAAAGCTGCTGATCAATTTCGTCTGGAAATTCATGGGAACTGTACGATTTGGAAATGATCATGTAGCAGCTATTCAGGGTTATGGAGATCTTCGGTTTGAGAATTTTTTAATCACTCGAGTTTACTACGTCGAAGGGTTGGGACACAACTTGTTTTCAGTCGGGCAGTTTTGTGATGCAGATTTAGAAGTCGCATTCAGGAGAAACACGGTTTTTATTAGAAATTTGGTTGGTGATGATCTCCTAACTGGTAATCGTGGTACAAACTTGTACGCCATCGACATCAACCAAATGGCTTCTACATCACCAATTTGTCTTATGACACGGGCAACCGAAACTAAGTCCTGGCTGTGGCATAGACGTTTATCCCATCTCAATTTTGACACCATCAACAAGTTAGCCAAAGACAACATCGTCACCTGACTTCCTAAGTTCAAATACACCAAGGAACACCTATGTCCATCATGCGAACAAGGAAAAAGTAAAAGAGCATCATATAAACCCAAAACCGTACCTAGTTCGGAAGCAAGGTTACATATGTTGCACATGGACTTATGTGGCCCAATGAGAGTTGAAAGCATTAATGGGAAGAAGTATATTCTCGTTATTGTTGATGATTATTCAAGATATACTTGGGTAAAGTTTTTGAGATCAAAAGACGAAGCACCAGGCATCATCATCACCTTTCTGAAGCGTATTCAAGTTCTACTTCAAGCTCCAGTAAGGATTATAAGAACAGACAATGGCACAGAATTTACAAACCAGGAGTTAAGAACATACCTTGAAGATGTTGGAATCACACATCAAACATCAGTTGTTAGAACTCCACAGCAGAATGGGGTAGTTGAAAGAAGAAATAGAACTCTTGTGGAAGCTGCTCGCACAATGCTGATTTTTTCTAGTGCACCTCTATTCTTATGGGCTGATGCTGTAGCCACTGCTTGTTTTACTCAAAACCGATCCCTAGTCCATCCGAGATTCAATAAAACCCCATATGAGCTAGTGAACAACCGTAAACCTGACATCTCTTACCTTCACGTGTTTGGCGCCTTGTGCTATCCGACGAATGACAGAGAAGATCTAGGGAAGTTAAAAGCTAAGGGTGATATTGGAATCTTCATTGGATATTCAGAAAACTCGAGGGCATTCAGGGTGTATAATAGAAGGACGAAAAAGATAATGGAGACGATGAATGTGAAGTTTGACGAGATTTCACAGATGGCTTCTGAGAGACTCACTCTAGAACCCGCGCTTAATCCGATGGCTTCTAATCAAAACGGATTAGGACCCGCACCAAACATGTAGACCTCAGGACACATCAGTTCAGGACTCGTACCTCAAGGAGCTCAGTCAACAAACATGGATAAACCTTCAGAACAAGAACTGGAAAATTTCTTCGAGTTAATGTTTGATGAATATTATGGTGGAACTTCGACAAATGCATCTCCACAACATTCCGCTGCACCCGCTCACAACCATCAACCACCACCACCACCACAGGATGCATCTACCACAATCGAAGCTGAAGCACCAACTACATCAACATCATCTACATCTACTCCAGCAACTCCAGTACTTGAAACTGAACTACCAAGAGTTGATGAGCAAAACCAAAACACAAATTTTCAAGAAGAACCAACAAATAATTCAAACGATGTTACGTTAGAAGAAGAAGAAGAAGTATTTGAAAACCCGTTTGCAACAGACTCTGCTGAATCTTCTTCAAGGTTACAAGAACCATCTAACACACATTCATTACACCCAAGGTACCCTTCTACGTTTCAATGGACAAAAGACCATCCAATAGAACATATTATTGGTGAACCTTCAAAGCCAGTTCAGACAAGGAGACAACTTGCCACCGATCTCGAATTGTGCATCTATGTTTGCTCAATCAGCCTCAAAGAACCAAAGAACATTCGGGAAGCAATGGCAGAAAACCCTTGGATTGAAGCGATGCAAGAGGAATTTCTTCAATACCTGTTACATGATAGTTGGGAACTTGTTGAACGACCACTTGATAAACGTGTTCTTGATCTCAAGTGGTTGTGGAAGAACAAACTGGATGAGGAAATGACTGTTATTCGCAACAAAGCTCGTCTCATGGCTAAAGGTTATCCACAAGAAGAAAGGATAGATTTCGAGGAATCATTCGCGCCTGTAGCTAGACTAGAAGCAGTCCGGATTTTCTTAGCCTATGCCGCTCACAAAAACATCAGAGTCTATCAGATGGACATTAAGACTGCTTTCTTAAATGGAACTCTGAAAGAAGAAGTGTATGTGAGTCAGCCAAAGGGATTCATCGACAAAGATCATCCAGACTACGTCTACAAGCTTAAGAAAGCAATTTATGGTTTAAAACAAGCTCCAAGAGCGTGGTATGACGAACTATCATCTTTCTTGCTCAAAAACAATTTCACAAAAGGAACGGTTGATGACACCTTGTTTATCAAAAAGTTCAAAGATGACATTTTGATCGTTCAAATTTACGTGGACGACATTATTTTTGGATCAACCAATCCTAACCATTCAAAACATTTTGAAAATCTCATGAAAAGCAAATTTGAAATGTCCATGATGGGGGAACTAAAATTCTTTCTTGGTTTACAAATACATCAATCCCCTCGTGATATTTTTATCAATCAAGCTAAATATACTATAGAGATTTTGAAAAAACATGGAATGGAAAATTGTGATTCTGTTGGTACACCAATGGTCACTTCACCAAAAATAGGTGCTGATTTGTTTCGGAAACCTATCGATCCGAAGAAATATCGGAGCATGATCGGTTCTCTCATGTACCTAACTGCTAGTCGACCTGATATTCAATTTGTTGTTTGTTTGTTAGCACGGTTTCAGGCAAAGCCTACCGAACTTCACCTCAAAGAGGTTAAACGGATCTTTTGGTACCTACGAAGCACCATTAACATGGGACTTTGGTATCTGATGGATTCGGGATTTAATCTAACAGCATTTTCAGATGCAGACCATGCTGGTGATCAAGTTACATTAAAGAGTACATCGGGTGGAGCACAATTTTTGGGTGAAAAGCTTGTAAGCTGGTCGTCAAAGAAACAGGATTGTACTGCGCTATCAACCGCCGAAGCCGAGTATGTGTCTCTATCTGCGTGTTGTGCCCAAGTTCTTTGGATGCGGACATAACTCACAGATTATGGCTTTATTTTTTACAGAATACCTATGTATTGTGACTCAAAAAGTGCCATAGCCATCTCGTGCAATCCCTTACATCACTCTAAGACGAAGCATATCAAAGTCCGCTACTATTTCATCAAAGAACACGTGGAAGAGGGTACTGTTGAATTATTTTTCGTTAAGACTGATTACCAACTCGCCGATCTTTTTACTAAAGCTCTTCCAAAAGAAAGGTTTGACTATTTAGTTCGACGAATTGGCATGCGAAGCCTAACTCCTGAGGAGCTAGAACGTCTTCTTGAATCTCCTTGAAAAATGTTTTCAAAACCGCTTCGCTGTAAATATTTTTTGAAAAACAAAATACAAAATTTGAAAAACCAACAAAAACAAAATACAAAAATATAAAATTTTCAGAAAATACAAAAACAATATAAAATCAAAAAATCCAAAAATATTCTTCTCACGACATGTCTCTCGTATAAATCAATATTCTGTACGTTTCTAGAAATGTCATTCAACAATGATACGGACATGTACAGATGCTTGAGCGGGAGTTCTTTTTTTTTAATGTTTTTCTAAAACATGTCGTTTCTCAAAATTTTCTTCACAATGGCTTTCGTATACTTTAGTACGAAACCCGTACGTTAAATGATGACTTCTGATTATTTTTCAAATCAAGGACTCGTACGTTCAACGACGAAATCTTTTTCAAAAAAAAAAAAAAAAAAAAAAAAAGTTCGAGTCTAAACAAACGAAAAATATTTCAAGCGTAAACTCGTTTTCAAACAAAATTCTTGAGCACCTTTTCAAGATTGTTCAAAAGATTTCTCAAAATTAGTGCTCAAGATAACTCCCTCTAAACCCTTAAATTGATTTAAATATGCTATCATTAAGGGGGAGTACTAACACTAAAATGTTCCGATTTCATGCAAAATCAAATCTGTCTTTCTCTCCAAAAGCTTTTTATTAATCAGTTGATATAAAAAATATCACGATATGCTATTTTTGAGGGGGAGAAGACATGATTAAATGTGATCAAAGATATTTAAAGATTGTGGCTGAATCTCAGAAGAGCTCGACTCAGTAAGTACTAATGAATTGACGAAGCTTAAAATGTCAGTAATCGAAAAGACTTGTCCTGGACGGGTAATAATTTCAAGCTAGTCTAACTAGTGATGTAAGCGTGTCTCGAATAGGACTTGTCTGAGTAGAATGTACCGTCTCGAGAGACTTTCTTTGGACTTGACCAGGACAGGTAATAATTTCAAGCTAGTCTAACTAGTGATGTAAGCGTGTCTCGAATCGGTCATGTTCACTGAAAGTAGATCAATTCAAAAAGTGCAAACTCCTCTCGTATGTGCAAATTTCTTAAATATTCATGAGCACATGTGAAGGGGGAGTCCTTCAAAACTTACAAAACTCTCAAAGTGGTAACAACAATGTGTTCTATTATCATAAACACTTTGAAAGATTTTCAATAAACGGTTTTGATGAGGCGAAAAATGATCCGTTTTTAGGGGGTCATTTAAGCCCGAATCCGACTTTATTTGATCAAATATTGCCCTAAATCGTTCCTTTTGTGATTTTAGGTGTTTGGAGAGTGAATTCTGGAAAAGAGGCTATTTTGGACGTTTTTGGAGCATAAAGTGAAGAAAACGGCAAAGTACCAAAAATCCAAGCTGAGGATACAAGGTGACGGCGTCAAGACTTGCTTCTTGACGGCGTCAGACATGGAGAATAATTTACCGTAGCTGGTGACGGCGTCAGATGGAGAGGTGACGGCGTCAAAGTGGCCAAGAATAAAATACCGAAGGTGGTGACGGCGTCACATAGGCCGTCACAAGTGGATCTAGGGCGTCCGAGGAAGTATATGGCGGCGAGGTGACGGCGTCAGAATTAACTCTTGACGCCGTCAGACTGTTTTTCCTATATATAGTTTTCTAGTTTTTTCATTAAAAGGAGAGAAGTTTTGGTGAAACCCTAAAGACGATTTTGGTGCCTCTTTCACAGGTTTTTCAAGGGTTCCAAACCCTTGAGACCTTGCATTGTAATTAAGATAAGTGTACTTTCAATTCAATCAATATGTCTATGTGTTGGTTGTTTATCTCTTGTTCTTGTCTCAATTCTACTATGCTAGGCTAGATCTCTCTTGTGTTTGCTTAGATCTAATGAAACCTAGATGTTGATTATGTGTTGATTACTTGTCTATTCTTGTTTTGAATGAATGATTTATATGTTAGGCTTAAGAAAACTGGCAGATCTCCAAATGGTAACATGCTTGAACGTCTTAAGAAACATGAACCGAGGCGTACTAGGTCTTTATTGGTTGTATTTAATGCATGAGCCACTGTTTACAATCCCTATAGTTGTGCTGGGTCATGGTGTAGGAGGAGATAAGAGCTCATAGAGTTGGGGAGTTATGTATGCCACCCCACGAATGGTATTAAGGAATACAACCCGTCATTCATACAAGTGTAACAAGTAATTAACATGTAAAAGATATCTAGGGAGTAGTGAAGTCTAAGTAAACACAATTTCTCCAATTACTGCTCACAACCTTAGTTTAATTAGTTTAATTTCATTTTTATTATTTTATTTTGATTGCATCTTAGCTTTGGGTTAGTTGATTAGCAACTAATTCCGCCCACTCCTTCAAAACCCGAGATTTTAATTGCTTTCATAAAAATATAAAAAAACAAAAATAATCATCTTTCACCTCTAGAACTATTAATTAGGTTTTCTAATCCTAGCGACACTATTCCTAAGCTGAACGATCAATCCCCCGGTACTTGTCACTATACTATACTACAACGATCAGGTACACTGCCTGGTGGGGGTTGTAAGCTTCTCGGGATCCCTCGAGAGGTAAAGCAAGGTGCGATTCCCACGCATCAAGTTTTTGGCGCCGCAGCCCGGGGAATAGTTATTGTCTAGGTTAGGATTTCTTTTTATTAGGTATACTTGCTAGATTCCTTTCTAGTAAGATTTTTATTTTTATTTTTAGGTCTTCTTTAGTCTATCTTGTTTCTTCGTGCCTTTGTTCGTAACTCTTTACCATCCGACATCATGGAAGGTGGTAACATCTTTGAACCCATCATCCCACCACAACAAAACCCACCATTAGAACCCCTTAGGCCCCGAACCTTAGGAGAGTATTCCCGACCTAGCCACCAAGGCTACCGAAACACCATTGAGCTCACCGGAGCCAATGTGACCCCCTTGCGATCCGACACCATCCGGTTGGTGCAAAGCGGATGTGCATTCCTTGGACTTCGTTCCGAAGATCCAAACCAACACCTTAAGGACTTCCTCAAAATCGTAGATTCCATAGACCTAGGTGTTGAAACTAGAGAGACTACCCGTTTACGCCTATTCCAATTCTCTCTACGGGATCAAGCTAGTCAATGGCTTGAGCGTTTACCCGCGGGATCCATCACCACATGGGATGATCTCACCACTCGTTTCCTTGCTCAATTTTTCCCACCGGGGAGAACTACTAAACTTAGGAATGACATCTTGATGTTTCAACAACGTCAAAATGAATCTCTTTATGAAGCATGGACTCGTTTCAAGGACTTACTCCAAAAAGTCCCTCATCATGGCATAGATCTTTGGCTCCAAGTCCAAATCTTCTATGACCATATCGACATCTCCACGAGGCGAACCATTGACCAATCGGCCGGTGGTAAGCTACGTGATCTTAGTGCGGAACAATCATGGGAACTCATAGAAGATCTTGCTCTCTATGACAACAAAAGTTGGAATGATCTCCCTGATTTGAACAAAACGGTCAAGGCAATATCTTTGCCTTCGAATAATTCAAGCACTCCCGACCGTAGGATCATGGAACTTGAGGACCAAGTCAAGTTTCTCATGAAATCTTACAAAGCTCCGAAGCATTCAAGCCAAGTGAACAAAATCACTTCTTCATGCGAATTATGTAGTGGTCCCCATGACACTCGTGATTGTGTGGAACTCCCCGGAACAGCTTTTGCGGACTACGCATCCACGCGTACCGACGAAGCGGGAGATAAGTGGTACACTTTCAAGCCCGAGCCAAACACATACGGTGATTCATATAACCCCTCATGGAAAAATCACCCAAACCTTAGGTGGAAACAAAATCAACCCAATTCATCCAACCCACCTAATCGTTACCAATCAAACGGTCCACCATCCAACCGTACCTTCAACAACAATCCTTCTAACAACTATGGTAGTACCAACAATCTTGAAGGATTGATGTCGAAATTTATGGCATCTCAAGAAGCTCGCATAGCTAGGTTTGAAACCGAATTCAACCAACAACAAACGGAGATGACCAACAAAATCGACAACTTGTTGAAAGCCCTCAACAACCAAACATTAGCCACACCTAGGAAGGACACTAGGGACACCAATAGTGGAATCCAAGTTAAGGACCCCTCATCATCCAAACATGTCCACTTTGTCAATGTTGTCACCATCAAGCCGATAGATAGGGAGATAGAGGAGAGTGACAATGATGAAGTTAGAGTAGAAGCCAATAGTGAGGATGAGAGTAGGGAAGTTGAGGTTAATAAGGATAAGGAATTAGAGGAGGTAGAACCTATAGAGGAATATTTTGATAAGTTGCCAACCAAGGAAGAACGGGAATACCATAAGGATTTATTCGATAGTCCCGAGACAACATATATCTTTGGCGATCCCCTGATCAAAATGGGAGACCCCTCTAATATTAACATCCCATGCAATATCGGGCACATGCATATATGGAAAGCTTACATAGACCCTAGATCCCCCGTGAACATCATGTCTAGGACTTATTACAATTGGGTGATGAAGAAGCAACTCAATTTTAGGATAATGCCCGGTAAAAGTTGGATAAGTAATTTTGCAGGAAGAGTTAAGGGAGTACATGTGATTATAGGGAATCTCACCTATGAGATTGATTTTATGATAGTAGAAGACACGCCTCCGGTGATAGATGCTTGCCTAAGTCAAATAATATTTGGGAAACCATTTGTTGAGGCCACTAGGATGAGTTATGATCCGACGTTAGGGATAGTTAGGTTCAAGAAAGACAATGATGAGGTTGCTTATCAAATGCCCTACAAAATTGAGCAATACCGCCTTCTCTCTAATTTCGAAAAGGAACGTAAGCAAGCGGCTTATTATAGGAATGATGAGGATAGACGTAGAGGAGTAGAGTATGTTAGAAATAGGATGCTTGGTTTCTACAAAGAATGCTTGCAACTAGGTCCGGAATACAAAACTGGTTTAGAAGACGACCTAGAGAGTGGAACCAATGATGAGATCACGTAGTAACCCACGACTTTGAGTCTAGCTACAAGACTCGTAAATAAAGAAAAGCGCTTCTTGGGAGGCAACCCATGTTTTGTGTGATTTTTATTTGTTTGATTATTATTTGCTTCCGTATGCATGTTTTATTTTTATTGTTGGTTGATCATGTTTCTCTACTAAAAAGTGAAAATACTTTATTATGTTGTTTAGCCTAGTCTTAACTTCAACCTAGAGGTATTTTTGCAAAAGATAAGTGTAAGGGGAAACCCCAAATATGTTTTTAAGAAACAAACCGATCATGATTCTCCACAATATTTAATGAACATGTATATTCGTATTTGTTAGAGTCAAATGCTTGTATTGAGTCATAATGAAGTTTTGCAGGATTTTCCAGGAAGTAGGACAAAGTTTTTCCAGAAATTTTCCGGAAACTTAACATAAGGATTTCTGCAGGTTCATTCTGACGGCGTCAGGGAATTGCTCTTGACGGCGTCAGGAGTTAAAATCTGGAAATTTTACCGGTTTTGTTTTTCTAACGGAGCCTTATGGTTTTTGTGAATTATTAAGTTTTTTAATCTCCAGGAAATCTGCAAACTTCATTCCACAAGCATTATATCTTACTTTGTTTTCTAGGATTTAGTAACTTATATAGGATGCCGCCGATTTTACGCGAGGTTGCCTTGTCTACTTTTGTCAGGATTTACAGGTTATTTGTGACAAGAAGATGATTTATATTCTGGAAGGGAAGCTTTGATTGTTCGTTTTCTTGGAAGAAGATTTAACCTGGCCAACTAAAATCCATACCGAGCGAATCAGGGGAGTATTTGATTTCATTCTCTTTACTTTTTAACTTTTACATTCTTTACTTGAACATTGGGGACAATGTTCATCTTAAGTGTAAGGGGAGGGTAAAAAGATGATACCTTACATATGCACTTTCGCTTGAGTTTGTTTTGTTTGATAGTAGATGTGTAATAAAACTATGAGAAATACTTGTTAGTGCAATTTTAGCGCCAAATTTAAAATTTTTTACAACATTTAGGAGTGAAACTTTAGCCATAGCAAGCGTCTCATGGATAGGAGGTTGTATGACTAGCACATAACCGTATATTCAGAAAAATTTTCCACCCAAAAATGTGAGGTTCGCCTTTAGATTTGATAGGAAAAGCATTCATTATTAGTGTTTATGAGTGTACCGGTAGCATTTAGATTCTAGAACTTGCGTTAGTGATGCATCCCGAGACCGCTAGTGAGACTACATTCGTGTGGTAGGATTTACTACATGATAAGAGGCATTAGGATCACCCTTGTGTTAAACCCGTATCATGATTACTTGACCATTTAAGTCATATTACTTGGCTAGTTAAGTCAACTAATTTTTCCCACACCCTTAGCGTTGTACTCATTTTTAGTACACGATACCCCTAGTACACCCCTCCGAGCCTATCTTTTCGTTTCTAACTTTAAGCATTTTACTTAAAGGAAGAATTTGTTACACCCCACTTAAATGTACACCCAAATCGCCTTAGCCTTCCGTGTATGCGCTCATTTTAGTGCATTATTGTTATTTGTTAAACCCTAAGTTAACTTTCTAATTGATTACATGGTTGCTAAGTCGAGTCATATCATTGTACATATTGTTTTGGGACGATTGGGACTCATGGGTAAGTACTTATTTTATGGAGTAATGGGGAAGAACATCACTTATTACCCCCATACGTGCGTTAATCTTAAAAGTGCTCCAAGTGTTTTAATTTTCTTAATTCGAGTCATTAGATTAGTTTAATGTAAAGTATGTAAAGATTCAAGTGTAAGGGGAATTCTCATCCCCTATGATGTATTATTTTGGATGGTAGGGTAAGAGTGTATGCAAAAAAAAAAAAAAAAAAAAAAAAAAAAAAAAAAAAAAAAAAAAAAAATCGAAAAAATCAAGAAAAAGAAAAAAAAAATAGAAAAAAAAAGAGAGAAAAAACATACGGACTACCATCCCGTTTTTATTTTATGTTCATTTTATGTTTTTGTTATTTTTCATTTATTAGCTTAAGTCGAGTCTAGTCTTGGCTTAGCAACGCCATCTTGTACATGTAATTAACTAAGATTGTTAACTCGCCACCAGTAAAACTTCCTTTATCCAACAAAACCGTGTAATTCATATCCCTACACCTAACGTTATAACCCTTTAAAAGACCTCTTTGATAGTTTATCCTAGGTGCTTACGCCATGTGGTGGAGGTTTGATCCTTTCCCAAGCCTATGGTAATCTATTTTGCTATGACAGGTAGTGAGAGATATCTTCCATTTCCATAATGTTATATTACTTTATTACACCCGAGAGATGTGAGTATCTAAACACTATTTGTGAGGTGCTTGTGTATGACCTCCGTGCTTGTCTATTGGTCTTTAGTGGAACGATTATTTGTTGTAATTACTTTTATATTAGTGTTAAATGACCCCTAACTTGTCTTTTGAGTAGAATAAAAGCTCATTTGCTTGAGGACAAGCAAATCTAAAGTGTAAGGGTATATGATGAGGCGAAAAATGATCCGTTTTTAGGGGGTCATTTAAGCCCGAATCCGACTTTATTTGATCAAATATTGCCCTAAATCGTTCATTTTGTGATTTTAGGTGTTTGGAGAGTGAATTCTGGAAAAGAGGCTATTTTGGACGTTTTTGGAGCATAAAGTGAAGAAAACGGCAAAGTACCAAAAATCCAAGCTGAGGATACAAGGTGACGGCGTCAAGACTTGCTTCTTGACGGCGTCAAACATGGAGAATAATTTACCGTAGCTGGTGACGGTGTCAGATGGATAGGTGACGGCGTCAAAGTGGCCAAGAATAAAATACCGAAGGTGGTGACGGCGTCACATAGGCCGTCACAAGTGGATCTAGGGCGTCCGAGGAAGTATATGGCGGCGAGGTGACGGCGTCAGAATTAACTCTTGACGCCGTCAGACTGTTTTTCCTATATATAGTTTTCTAGTTTTTTCATTAAAAGGAGAGAAGTTTTGGTGAAACCCTAAAGACGATTTTGGTGCCTCTTTCACAGGTTTTTCAAGGGTTCCAAACCCTTGAGACCTTGCATTGTAATTGAGATAAGTGTACTTTCAATTCAATCAATATGTCTATGTGTTGGTTGTTTATCTCTTGTTCTTGTCTCAATTCTACTATGCTAGGCTAGATCTCTCTTGTGTTTGCTTAGATCTAATGAAACCTAGATGTTGATTATGTGTTGATTACTTGTCTATTCTTGTTTTGAATGAATGATTTATATGTTAGGCTTAAGAAAACTGGCAGATCTCCAAATGGTAACATGCTTGAACGTCTTAAGAAACATGAACCGAGGCGTACTAGGTCTTTATTGGTTGTATTTAATGTATGAGCCACTGTTTACAATCCCTATAGTTGTGCTGGGTCATGGTGTAGGAGGAGATAAGAGCTCATAGAGTTGGGGAGTTATGTATGCCACCCCACGAATGGTATTAAGGAATACAACCCGTCATTCATACAAGTGTAACAAGTAATTAACATGTAAAAGATATCTAGGGAGTAGTGAAGTCTAAGTAAACACAATTTCTCCAATTACTGCTCACAACCTTAGTTTAATTAGTTTAATTTCATTTTTATTATTTTATTTTGATTGCATCTTAGCTTTGGGTTAGTTGATTAGCAACTAATTCCGCCCACTCCTTCAAAACCCGAGATTTTAATTGCTTTCATAAAAATATAAAAATACAAAAATAATCATCTTTCACCTCTAGAACTATTAATTAGGTTTTCTAATCCTAGCGACACTATTCCTAAGCTGAACGATCAATCCCCCGGTACTTGTCACTATACTATACTACAACGATCAGGTACACTGCCTGGTGGGGGTTGTAAGCTTCTCGGGATCCCTCGAGAGGTAAAGCAAGGTGCGATTCCCACGCATCAGGTTTCATGGCAATGATAGGATAGTCATGGAGTTATAAGGTGACTAAGGTTAGGGAAAACCGTCCTATGATCCGCCAGAGCCGGAGGGATCTACCCAAGGACAAATCCAATAGATTAGAATTAGAAGTCCTTAGGTATGATTGAAAAAAGGAGAAAATGAGAAAGGAGAAAGAAGGGGTTGAAGAATTAAAAAGAAAAGCAAATGAAAGGGTGAAAAGAAATAGCCCTCCATATGTTCAACCTTAGGGCAGACACCGGGTTCAACTCATATGCTACTGGTTGTTACTAAGGTGACACCGGTATTGAAGACAAAGACGTCATGGACCCAGTGACGCGCTGCACTAAACCTTCTTAACCACTCAAGTTCTCTTAAAAGAGCTTGTTTCATTCTCACGGGGAACCGGTGTAATCTATCGACCTGTCTCTTAGAGATGGTTGATATTGAAGCAGGTGACCTCTCCCTAATCTCCGCATAGGAAACCAAATGTGCACTTATCGAGTTTAGAGCCCCGAGATTCATCAAAAGATCTCATAGGAACACATGATATTTCTACACTGGTTGTTCAACATTAAGGACGCCAGATGTAAACTTAAGAGTCCTACGTAGATCTTAGCAATCTGCCAGAACATTTATGAGAGGATTCACTTTTTTGATTCTCAATGATTGAATGGAAATTCCTGCCAGGGTCAACATCAAACAGCCCTGACAGTAGGTCACTTCGGTAATTCTTTATGGGTTACGCTTAGTGTTCGCGGTGGTTTCAAACGGTCTACAGTCGTGGAGTGATCCCCAGCGACTCACCCAGTCATTGAGCTACTTAGTAGGTCTTGTAAGCTCTCTCGAGAGTATCTGACATGGGAACGGCCTTGGTAAGGATTAGAAGGAGTCTTCACACTATGCTGTTGACGATCTCTAACTCTTATCTAAGTACCGGATGTTTTATTGCTAACTGTTTATATGCAGGGACACTTCATCTCCATGGCGAAGGATTCCACGTGCTCATACATACATCTGGAAGTTAAAGAAAGCTCCCTCAAAGATCTATACAACACAAAGATCAAAGAAAGATTCTACGCCAAAAAGAAGAATCTACAAAGTATAAAGACTAAAGATCAAAGTGAAAGAAAGGGAACTACGTGCATATGAATATCAATGTCCAAAGATGTATGAGCATGTTGGAATGGCAAACAACCACTACAGACGCAGAAGTGACGAAAGGCAGATAACTCCACATCACAAAGGAACAAAGAACGATGAAAAATCAGTTATCAAAAATCACAAAGCATGAAGGAACAAAGACTAAAGACTATTCTACAACGACACACAAAGTTAAAGACAAAGAACACAGAAGACCCACTCACGTGGAGCATCATTCGAATGACCACCCCTTAGGGGGAGATTGTTAGCATTAAAATATATATATAGAAGTGATGGTCATTCTCATATTGTAACTTTGTGTCGTTTGTTAAGATTAGTAATAGTTTAGTCATTGGGCCTTGGACTTGGCAAGCTAATATGTTATATGCTATGTTTCATAAGCCTAGTTGTCCAACCATGTAACAAAGTCCAAGCCCAAGCCCATAGAAAGCCCATAGGGCATCTCATGTTAAGAACTATTTAAACACCTCAAAGGCTCATTTGAGGTGTGTGCTTGTGTGTGTATTTGTGTGTGTTTTCTTTAATAAAAGCTCTCATATTTCTTATCTCTCTCTCTAATACATGAATTACATATAATCCATACAAGTCACCATCTTTCCATCTTTCCTTCTTATTGTGCTTATATTGTGTGTGATAAAGTTGTGTTATTTAAGGTCCTACACTAACCACATATACACACACATAAAAAATCATATGTTATTGATTCCAACTATGCTTCAAGTATAAGGCAACGTTTGTAGAACACAATCTAGGTTAGTTCATCCAGCGTCAAGGTGGCATATGTTGAAGTGTAGAATATCTCTACGTAGAAGTGATCTTTTTAATCACTTGGGTTATCTTATGGTAGATGGGGATGATCATGTAGATCGGGTAGCTTGTATAGCTTGCGTTGATAATGTGTTGATCTGGTAGATCTTGTAGTTTGTGTTGATCATGTGAAGATTGGGTAGATCGTGTGCAAATCGGGTAGATCGTGTGTAGATCAAGTAGATTGTGTGAAGATCGGGTAGATCTTGTAGCTTGTGTAGATTGTGTGAAGATCTAGATCGTGTGTGAGGTTGGTTCTAGTTAGATTAGAACTCGACATTTAGCTTAATTTTGGAAAATAATGAAAGCGGCATGATTTTTATGTGTTTAGGCCTCAAAACACAAGGTTTGTTATGTTGGGCCACAAAATATAACGGGTTTAGTTGTACCCGAAGAAGTCTCAACATCTAGCTTAGTGTCGAAAATATTGTAAGCGATGTTGTATGGTTTTCTTCACCGAGAAGGGAGTTTGTTGATTGGTGAAGTAACTCTCGAGTTGGGTACTCGGGTAGTAGAGTAGGATGAAAAGGAGTTTCGTGACCGAACCGCTATAAATCACCGTGTATGATTTGTTTTTTCTTTTCCCTTTCGGTTTACATCATTATTTACATTTATCGCTTTATATTTATATTTGCATTTTGTGATTTGTTGTGTATCTTGCGTTGATTATGTGTGTGGACGATATAGTTAATTATGGACGGTACTCTTAAATAATTAAGGGTATCATGAGAAATAATGGTACCGTTGGTCCTATACTTGTGCGGATTGTTGGATATATTGTGTGACTATGTTTGTTTCATAGTTAGAAGTTAATATTTTGGTTGTGCTTATATTATTATGACATGTTATAGTTATTATAGATTTATTATTGACACTTCTCATATTGCTTCTAACTTAAACCGTGATTTGATAAAAAAAAGATCTAAGTTTTCTAAACGAGAACATATTCACCCATCTCCCTACATTTTCCAAACAAGCCTTGCTCTACCAACAACCTTACAAATATTTAAGTATTATAATAAACTTTAGTTTAACATATATGGGTTTACGGGTACACCCATAGGTATTTTTTGTTTCTTAAAGGTAAATATCGATAAGAAAAGGCCCAAAATAGGCAAAGAGTACAAAAAAGCGAAGACCAAAGCTTAAAAACTGTTAGGACACGTCCCTAACTAGTTAGCTTGGCTTCCAAGAGGCATATAAGCCAAACACATGATACATACTAAGATAACAACTGAATAAAGAGATACTAACACTACAAATACTAAAACATGACAATACAGAAACAAAAGATAACTAAAGTATACCACAACACCGAACACAAGCCTCTGTATAACACTCCATATAGTATTATTAGCAGCCCTATTAGCAATACTAAATTTGACTTCAGCCCAATTATTAGATACATTGCACAAATTAGCCATCACTTTTAGCCTTTCCCATAATCTTCTGGTAATGTTACAGTTAAAGAATAAATGAGAGTGATAATCCTTACATTGCTTACAAAAAATGCACTTCATGTCCTGCACATTCAACCATCTAGACATTCTGTCTTGAGTCTTTAATCTGCCTTTAATAGCCATCCAGAGAATAAAGGAGTGCCTAGGAACACATTGTGAGAACCACACATGATTCCACCATATAACTTTTGGAGCACTAGGTCTTAAAATTTTCCAGACTTCACTAACAGCAAACTTCTTTTCTTTATTTTTAGTATTAATCCAAACAGCTTTGTCATCCATACCTGCAACTATGATAGGAACAGCAATATCCAGAATGTCACCAAATCTTTCATTCCAACCTCTAGGCCACTTCTATCTATTGTTTCTAATAAGCTCAACAACTTTCTGCTTACAGTTAATACTAGTACTCCTTAGAACATCATGGCTAACATGATCACACAAAGGGCCCCTATTATGCCATTTATCCAACCAGAAATTACACTTCTGACCATTACCAATCTTCCAATACACAAAACTCCTAATCTTGTTTCTAAGGCCAAGTATCTGCTTCCAGACCCAAGAAGAATTAGAATGTATCATAATATCCCAAATGCTCTTACCTTTTAACCAATGAGCATTCACCCATTTTACCCAAATAGACTGCTTATCAGAAATCACATTCCAAATGTTCTTAGCAATAAGAGCTTCATTCCATGAGTGAAGAGGTTTAATGCCAAGCCCACCCTGACATTTTTGTAGGCATACATCCTGCCAAGAAACACTGCATTTACCCCTATTACTACCCCCAGCATTCCAAAGAAAACTCTTAAGCATTTTGTCAATGTCATTGCAAACATGAATAGGCAAAATAAAGATCGAATCCCAAAAAATATGAAGAGACTGAAGGACAGAAGCAATTAATTGCAATCTACCAACAAAAGACAAGGTCTTATTCCTCCAATCATCAATCCTTTTTTCACATTTTCAATCAACACAGTACAATCACCCCTAGTGAGACTTCTAGCAACTAGAGGGACACCAAGATATCTAATTGGAAGTGTTCCTTCATTAAACGACATAACCATAGAAATATCCCTTTAACCTCTTCAGAGACATTACCATAAAAGGCAGTACACTTATGGATGCTAGGTCTAAGACCAGAAGATAGGCAGAATTCATCAAAGGCTCTCCTCAGAATAGAAGCAGAAACCAGGTCCCCATGGCAAAATAAGAGCAGATCATCAGCAAAATAGAGACTAGCAATCCTCAATTCTTTTGATACGTGGGGATCGCACCAGGCTTTACCTCTCGAGGGATCTCGAGAAGCTTACAACCCCCACCAGGCAGTGTACCTAATCGTTGTAGTATAGTATAGTGACAAGTACCGGGGGATTGATCGTTCAGCTAGGAATAGTGTCGCTAGGATTAGAAAACCTAAATACTAGTTTTAGAGATGAGGGATGATTATTTTTGTATTTTTTATATTTTTTAGAAAGCAAGTAAAAATCTCGTGTTTTAAGAATTTGGGCGGAATTAGTTGCTAGTCAACTAACCCAGTACTAAAGATGCAATCAAAATAAAATACTAGAAATGAAAATAAAACTAAATTAACTAAGGTTGTGAGCAATAAGTGGAGAAATTGTGTTTACTTAGATTTTACTACTCCCTATATATCTTTTACACGTTAATTACTTGTTATAGTTGCGTGGATGATGGATTGTATTCCTTAATACCATTCATGGGGTGGCGCACTTAATTCCCCAATCCTATGAGTGCCTACTTCACTCCTATGTCGAGCCGGCTAAGAAGCTCCTAACATGGGATCATTAGAATTTACTCATGCATTAAATACAACCAATAAAACCTAGTGCACGTCAGTTCATATTTCCTAAGACGTTCAAGCATGTTACCATTTGGAGATCTGCCAGTTTTCTTAAGCCTAACATCGAAATCATTCATCCAATACAACCATAAACAAGTAATCAATACATAATTAACATCTAGGTTTCATTAGATATAAGCAAACACAAGATAGATCTAGCCTAGCATGATGGAATTAAGACAAGAACAAGATATAGACAACCAACACATAGACATATTGATTGAATTAAAAGAATACTTATCTCAATTACACATGAAAGGGTTCAAGGGCTGAAAACCCTTGAAAAACCTGTAAAATTCGTAATAGGTTCGGCCCTAGGGTTTCTCCAAAACTTCTCTCTTTAATGAATGAAAATTAGAAAACTATATATAGAAAACTGAGGCTAACGGCGTCAAGACCAAATAGGTGACGCCATCATCTCGTCACCAAAATACTTCTCGGATTGCCTTAATCTTCATTTGACGCCGTCATGTGTTATGGTCTTCCAGGCCGTCACGTCTTTTACTCTTGACGCTATACTTGTGACGCCTTCACGTTTGTACTGGACCGTCATGCAAATTACTCTTGACGCCGTCAGGATGTTGCTCTTGACGCCGTCACCTACTGTTCCCAGCAAAGAAAATTAAGACTTTGGCATTTTCTTCACTTTTATGCTCCAAAAACGTCCGAATTGCTTCCTTTTCCAGATTTCTCTCCCAAAGTACCTAAAATTACAAAAGGAACGATTTAGGGTAATATTTGATCAAATAAATTCAATTCCGGGCTTAAATGACCCCCTAAAAGTGGTTCATTTTTCGCCTCATCATCTTTACACCCCCAATGAAACTTGAATCTATTATCCAATTTAATTTTTCTATAAATCAAAAGAGTAAAGACCTCCATAACAATGGTAAAGAGATAAGGCGAAATAAGATCACCTTGTCTCAACCCTCTATTAGATTTAAAAAAGCCATGAGACTTGATTGGTGCTAAATAGTCAGATATTATTGACCAAGGTAAATGGTCAACAAGTCAAAAACAGCTTAGACCAATTCTCCATGGATACAATGTTTCCCCGGGTCGTTATGTCCCAACGAGGTGTAATGGTATAAAAACGGGTTTGTGATCGGGTGAATTTGAATGGTAAGTACCCAGATAATGATTTGGATTTGTTTTACACTACTGGAATGATTGGGAATAACAGTATTAACAATTACAAAAAACAGATGTGTATAAACGTACATCAAATTAAAATTAGACACGATTGCGTGTTGAGAAAAAGGTGAGTTTTAAGCTAATTTAAACTACAGGGTGTGAAAATGAAACTTTTACAAACTTAATATTAAAAGAAAATTTAATTAAAAAGAAAATTATTTTTTTGATTATTTTATTATTTATTATTAATTAAAACTATTTAATTACTTATTATTAATATTAAACTTATACTAAATATAATATAATATTAAATTAAAACTAAGAAAATGAAAATTTATTTTTAAAAATTCTAAAATAACTTAAAAATAATATAAAAACTAAAAATATGTCTTTTTGTGATTTTCTATTAATTAAATACTAATAATATTAATTAAACTATTTAATTAATTTAAATTAATAATAATACTACAAATGACTTAGAAAATTAAGAAATATTTTATAAAACTAATTAACCATCACAGGAATCCTAAATAATTATAAAAAGTTTATTTTATATGTTTTTAAACTATTTTAATAATTATTAAACTAAATATTAATTAATTACTAATTAAACTAATTAAATTATGAAAATTAGAATATGAACAGTAAAAATTCTAGAAAAATTCCTAAGATTATTTTATAACATATAAAAGCTAGGAAAAATATAAAAACTAGGTATTACTTGATAAAAACTAATAATGCTATTTAATACTTAAATATTAATTAATAATTAAAAAAACTAATATTAAATCTAATAAATAGTAAATTAAAATAGAAAAATATAGGAAAATTACTGAAAATACTTTAACATAAAAGAAATTAAGAAAAATATAAAAATGCAAATTACTTAATTAAAAGCTAAAAAGGAAAATTAAAAAGATAATTAATATAAGTAGAAACTATCACTTAATTTTAAATTGGTTTTTTCTGGATTTTCTTTTGGAAATCTATTTAACTACTAAAAATAAGAAACTTTTTTGAAGACAACTTTTTTCTAGCTTAAAAACAAGCCAAATGGACACCAAAGTGCTTAGCAGTTGACTTTTTGTTGACTTTTGAAGGAAATGAACCTCTGTGGGGCCCACAGGGGTGGAAAATGGTTTAAGCTAGTTAAGTGAACTGAATTAATCAAGAAACAACAAGTTAGGACCTCTGAATAAGCCAATAAGCATGAATAAGCACTTGAATACCTGATTTCACACAGAAAATGGGACAAGTTACAAGGGTGATTCTAGGTGGGTCCCAGGGTTCTTGAGCTCAAAAGCTTGGTACAAATAGAAAGGTGGCTAGCTTGTGAGTCCAAAGAACCAAGGGGGAGGCTGTGGGGCCCACTATGGAGTCCTGTGGGCCCCACAGAAGTGAGACAGATGGGGGTGCCCTGCAACTGTGTTTGAGGGCTTGTGGGGCCCACACAAAAAATTGAAAAAATATAAAGACTATTGGATTTCAAAGACTAGCTGGGGGACTGCAATTTGTGAAAGTTCCAAAGCCTAATACCAAATACAAAAATCAAAACAATTCCTTGAATTTTTGCATTTTCTGCCTATGAGTAAACTTTGACTTTTTGAAGATTTTGATAAAAGTTGAGTATGATAAACTTTGATTGAACCTAATTGATTACTTATGATATATTATGTCTAAATGGATTGAGATTTAACAACCTAAGCTATTTTTACACTGAATTCAAGGATTTGAAACTCCTAATCATCAACAGATAAGTTGTTGGATGATTGGGTGTGCTCTTTTGACTTTTCTTTTGAAATTGACCAAACCAAAGGCTGAATTAACATGATTACTGCCTAAGTGATGTTTCTACAATATCTTTTACCACAAACAACAACTTTAATAGAAGTAAACCTTTTATGCCAAACACCCCTATAGTTGTGTATGTCTTGTCCTTTTCAAAGTAAATCAAGGTTTTAAACCTCAACTCTGTTTTCAAACTTCATATTATCATAACACAAGACCTTATAAGCATAAAACAACAACAATACTAGCATGAAACTCATAAATGACAACTATGCTGTTTCTACTGACTAAATGAGATTTTTAAACAACTATTAAAACTGACTAACAAGTATATGATTTAAAGCAACAAATTAATTTATGAACACCAAATAAGCATAAAAGTGCCAAAGATAAGCAGTATAAAGCAGTCAAACAGTAAAATGCTAAAAATGAGAATTAAGCTTACAATTGAGTATAAGCTGAGAACCAAGAACCAGGACCCAAAACCACTTCCTATAGGCTTCCATAAGCCACTAATATCCAAGCCATCCAAAATCAGTCCTTCTTCTTGCTTCTTTCTTCTTAACCTGTGATTTTTTTATTTTCTTTCTATTTTTCTTATTTTTTGGAATTTTTGCTTTTTGATTCTAGACTGATTTTAATGGTTTCTAAAAGCTTTTAGAAGCTTAATGGGAGCTTATATGATCCTAAAAGATCCATAACAACAACTAATAACAACATTACATAAATCATGAGTGTTAATACAAATATCGCCTAAAAACGTTATTTATATTTTACGATCTTTGCTAAGTTTTGTTAATGACTAAGTATGAACTTTAGCTAATAGTAAATCATCACTTTAGTGTTTAAGTCTTGTTTAACTAAGGTTTACATTTCCTTTTAAATAAAACATTGTTTTTATTTCTTTAATTAGAAAGTGTCTTGTCACATCATACATTTATGGCAAGCTTGTGTATTTGACTTGCCATAACAACTTACACATTTTTGGAAGCTTTCCAAATTGGATTCAATGTGTTTGACTAGTTGTTGTTGATGTGACTTTGGTTGGTTTGAATGATTTATTGCGAAACCTACTGCAAGCCTGGCGGAACCCTTGGGGTACACGGGCGGAACCCATCTGAGGGTTTCGCCGTATCCGCCAGACCTGCTGTTTGTTTTGCTATAAATACCAAGCCAATTATTAGTTTTGAGTCATCACTTTAGGATATATATTTTCATATACTCTCTCAACTAACTCAGTAACATTTGACTTGTGTGATCCTCTTATGTAGCAAGGGACTTCACAAGCTCATCCAAGAAGTTACAAGTTTCTACTCTAAAGTTGCAAGACTTGTTAGCTTTGTTATGTATAAGCTTTGGTAGTTTATACTTCATTTGTATCATGTGTGTAGAAGTGATCGGTTAGTATTTTAGGCCTCAAAATACATAGTGTGTCGGGAGTTGTTGTACCCTTGTAAAAGAACTAACGGGAGTGGTTGTACCCTTGGTAAAGAACTCGACATCTAGCTTAGTGTCGGTAAAAGTGTAAGCGACGATGGGAGTGGTTGTACCCTTGTAAAAGAACTTGACATCTAGCTTAGTGTTGGTAAGAGTGTAAGCAACGACGGGAGTGGTTGTACCCTTGTAAAAGAACTCGACATCTAGCTTAGTGTCGGTAAAAGTGTAAGCGACGTTGTAAAGGTTTCTCCACCGGGAAAGGAGCTTGTTGATTAGTGCTTATAACTCTCGAGTTGGAAACTCGGGGCGTGGATGTAGGACAAGGAAAAAGAGTCCTTGTAGCCGAACCACAATAAACAATCGTGTTGTGGTTTGATTGTTTCTTTCTTTGTCTTTGCTTATTACATATTGTCTTTATTTATAATTGTTAATCACACGTAAAGCTTTTCAAAGAATTAAACAAGTAAAGTTGTGCTTATATCTTTAAACAAACGTAAAGTTTTAAAAGATAATCAAGTTAAAAAGCAGTAAACTATTCAACCCCCTTCTAGTTTTCCACAATTGGCATCAAGAGCTACGTTACTCATGATCTTTAAAATATAGTGTATTTTAAAACTTAGATCGATCCATGGATTTTGAAAATCTCAAAGAAGGGCAACCTATTCAAAACCCACCGCTATTTGAAAAAGAAAAGTTCCTTGAATGGAAAAGTAAAATTGAAAACTATGTGAAATCAATTGATCAAGATCTTTGGCATATTATTTCTATTGGTGATTTCAAACCAACGAAAACAAGTTTTGAAAACCAAGATGACTATCCTAAACTTGATAAAAATATTAAAGCTAAGATAATGATTTATAAAGCTTTATCAAGTACCGAATATGAAAGAGTGTATTTTTGTCAAACGGCTAATGATATTTGGAAAAATATGTTAAACTTTCATCAAGAAATATGTCAAGTCAAAGATGATCAACTTGATCTCACATATGAATTAGAAGTCTTTGAAAAATTAATCGATAGACATTTAGTTGAGATAAATACATGTGCTACTAGTTTCAATGTTTTAAATGAAGGTGTAAGTGAAGATGATTACTTATGTCGTGCTCTTAGTGGACTTGCTTACGATTCATGGAATAACACGGATGAAGATGAAGTCAACCATCCGGCTTGTGATTCTCAACTAGATAAAACATCAAGTAAGGTACATTTTGAAACCAAACACTTTTGCTTTGACACATTTATCCTAGAGTTTTCTAAACTAGAAAATAAGTCTAAACTTTTATGCAACATGGACCTAAAAACTATCTTTAACAATGAACCTTCAAAATCTTGTGTGAATAATTTTGAAAATGAAATCATGTTAGAAGATAAGATGTCTAGACTTGAGAGTCATGTTGAAATTGATTTAGAATGCAAATTATGTCTAGATTACAAACATGAAATTCAAAGACAAAATGAAAAAGGAAAAATGCTTGCTAAATTTGAAGAAAGTTCAAAAGCTCTTGAATGTTGTTTGAAGAGTCAAAAGTCATTTAGAGATAGAACCAGATTAGGATTTAACTCTAATGAACCATCAACAAGTAAAACAAAGCAAGTTGTGTTTGTGAAACCTAGGAGAGAATTGTAGGAGTAATTCTATCTCTAGTAGGAGCTCATGATAAAAGGATAAAGATATCATGTTCAAATATTTTTATGTGTTTGTCTAACCTCCTTGGATTCATAAGTATTTGAGTTTAGCTTTTCTATGAGTCAAGATTATTTGCTTAATGATTATCTTCTTGATGGCTAATCTATGGAGCTTAAAAGGTACACATCTCTTCAACTTACCTTTTAGTGTTTCATGTTGATTAGTATTAAGTTATGTCATGGGTGATACTAGTAGTTTTTACTCTAAGATGGTTATGTTGTCTAAGTAATAATAAGGATTAGATCCTTTGTGATTAAAGGATTTAGACACTACTTTTAGTAGGAGATATAAGGTGTTTTACTTCTTTTAACCTTCGGGAAAAGACACAAGTAACTCTTGAGTGAGTCTTACTTAATACTTGTCTACAAGTGAGCTAACTAAGAATCTCCTAAGTGATGAGACAACCAACACTTTTGTGATACATGCAAATCTATCAAAACCACAACATTTCATAGATACTTGTAGTACAACGTCTTTTGACATTATACCTTACATTTTCAATTGTGTCTTAAATTCAACCATTCTTTTTTAAAAAAGTTTCATATAAGACACACAAAGATAAATAAATCATTTGAATTCATTAGGATGAGTGGAAGAAAATGATTTATAAACATCTAGGACTTGCACATCAAATTCGACCCATAGTCTTATGATGTTGCATCTCTTAGACACTTACACTCATAGTGTTTTAAGTAAATAAACCCAAAGAGTCGAGGGATCATTGAATTTAACATTCAATGAAAGATCACCTCCTTCTAAGATATCATCTTTGGTAGATGATGACTTAGTTGAAAGTCCAACATTGATAAGACAAGTAAGTCAAGATCAATAACAAGGAAGATGAACTATTAAAATTGAAAAACAACATCCTTTCGTCTTGTGTCAAACATTGAGTCAAGCAATATTGACAAGGTCATAAAAATTTGATTCATAAGTCATAGTTGTGACTAAAACAAATTTGATAAAAAGTGTTTTTGGACATTAGAGTAAAGCAACCATTAAAATAAAATGGAAATAGAAATTAATGTAAATCTATGAAAGATTTTTTTTTACCTAAGCAACTCAAAAAGCAAGGGATAATCACTCAAAGACATTCCTAGTTATTCACATGTTCACAATGATTAAGTCCTTTATGACTTATCAAGAATGAGATTAATAAATCCGTAAGTAAAACTAAACATAGAGAAATGTTTGGAAGTATACTTGTTCTCACAACAAATAAATCCAACATTATGTTTAGTGCTTGTCTATTTGCTCGTTTTTTTTAGAGAAGATCCTAAAATAACTCTTTCGAAAGAGCTTGTTTGGATTCATCATAAGGTACTACACAACTAGGATTATGGTATCCCAAAAGAACGGGAATAGAAACCATAGTGTATGCCAAATGGAATTATGTCGGTAATAAGTTGATAAGAAAAGCCCAAGTGGTACTTGCACTTTTATATCTACTTACCCATTGATTCTCCAAAACGCGTAAGGTTCTCATTTTAGTATCGAATGGAGAAGCACGTCAACAAGCTCCACTTGAACAAGCTAACTCGCGTCGACAACGGAATTCATTTTACCATCATTGTTATCCCTTCAACAAAGGAAGCATCGACTTCAGCGACAATTCAATCCATTATGTTCTTAATTGACATATTGTGATCCATCATCATCGCCTTGGTAAAAATGTTCATTGAGGAACATCTTAACTAAGAAAGTCTTATACGTTAACCATTCTGTCAACGTTTTCACGAAACCTCTTGAATGAGAAGCATTCATCATCCCTAGGCTTAGTTAAAGACTCACAAGACCTAAAACCTTAGTTTTGAACATTAGGATAAAACCACAAAAATCAAGACAATTCATTTTGAAATTTTCCCTGCAGTACCCACGGAACCCTGAGACCAAACTGGCGGAACCCTCCCTTTGGTTCCGCCTGGTCCACCGAATCTGCAGCCTGTTTTATTTTAATTTCAAAACCAAACACTTCATTACTCACAACTTCAACTTACCAACAGCCATCCCTCACTCACAAACACCTTACCACACGAAAATTAGGGCTCTCACTTACATCTCCTTCAATCCAATCAACCTTTTAAGTATTCTTATCATAATTGCATTTTCAATCAAAATCTATCACTCTCATCTACATACATTAACTAGAATCTTTGGGTTTATGCATAAAATTGTTGATTCATGAAAAACCTTGGGTGTGAACTAATCAAAATTTTCATTAGTTAGGAATTGTATCCTTTTTGTTATTATCTTGATTTACCAAACACACCAAGTTCATTGTCTTTTAAAAGTCACTAGAACACCATCTTTCACCACATTGTTAAAACAAATGAAAAACGTCATTGAAACATCACTTGCATAATGTCTCTTGAATGCTAAAGGAAATACATAACTAATATGTGTTTTCGGGTACATTCAAACGAAGCTATATTGAATTAGGAGCGTTTGGGTTATTTTTTGTTATGTAACAAAACTTGCATTACAAAACGTTTTAAGCATCAAAATGAGTCAAGATAACCGCACCTCTACAGTGTTTTCATATAGGCACACATTAGAACATTCACATTATCAAAGTCATTAATTTGAACTTAAACTTTGTGTTTTCTAGGAATCAACATGCCTCCCGCAACATTCTCCGATCACAAAGAAACTCGTAATTACTTACCCAAACACCATAGGACCAAAGGTCTTACTAAAGATCAAGTTGAAACCTTTAAGAGTCTAGAAAAACGCTATGTTCATGAAGGAAGAACCATTGATCCATCCTTCCTAGAGGGAACATCCATTCGCCAAAACTTTGCCGCAATCAACTTTGATTGCCTCCTAGACATCGATGAGCAAATTTGCCCTAGGTTCATCTTAGAATTCTATGCAACCTTAAGCCTTTTCTTTGATGACGATGGTGAATTCTCACTAACCTTTACAATCAATCAAATACCAAACATCATATCCTTGAAAGATTTTGCAACAATTCTTGGTGTCCCTAATGTTGGTACATGTCTCTACATGGATAAGTGGCCTCTTTCTAGTCTTGACTCCATTGAGCGTTTTCATCCATACGACACTCCTCTTGCGAATAAGGAAGCAATTCGTGAGCATCTATTTGTTAGAACCTTAACAACTAGGAAGAATCGTTCGGGTAATGAGGTAGATAAGGACCCTTTTGGTATGGAAATCAATGAGCTCAAACCATAATTTAAGAAATGGGAAGAAATTCTTAGAGCCAACGTTATAAGTTCCATAGGAAATAGAGATCATGTCAACACATGTCTTAGCTACATGCTCTATAGCATTTCCACCGGTCAACCTTTTAACTTAGCTTATTACCTCGCCAAAAGAATGGCCGATATACCCTTGGTAGGAACAACCGCTCTTCCTTATGGAATGCTTCTCACCCGCCTCTTTAGAGCAATCTCACCCATTAAGGGAATGTGCCTTGACTATTCTCTCATTCCTCACATTTTCGTCCTTCTAAGTGATAAACGAGTCTTCAAAGCTAAGGGCAAACGTACTCGCTCACCTTCACCATCATCATCATCATCCGACATGAGCGAGGATGATAAACTTCCTAACTCTAAGTTACCCCCTTTAGACTACCTTCAAGAACTCCCCGTCATTGGCAATGCATCCGAAGAATTCAAGCAAACCAAAGGAATTTTCAAGTGCTTTGGAAGGTACCTAAGTAAGCTCAATAAGAAGATAGACCGGTTGTGAGATGCGTGATTAAGGAGTGTTTGGCTTATGAAGGTTTTAGAACTTTGTATGTGTTAAACTATGTGATTTGTATTGTTTTTCACGTTCATACTTTATTACGTTTGTCGGATAATGTTTTGTATGAGCCTTTATGCATAATGACAATATTTGAGGTGTTTGTCAATTTTTATGGTTATGGTAAATTTCACTAAGTTTAGTGAAAATCGCTAGCCCCCGGTCAAAGTCCTATGATATGAATGTCTACATGCCCAATTTTTGCATTTCCTAATCAGACATATAATAAATTTTCATTTTTAAGAGTTTTCGAAAAATTTGAAAATCGTCTCGCGAGTCAAATTAGTGGACTGTCTTGTTTTTCAGACCTGGCGGATCTGGCGGCACCCTCAAATGGGTTCCGCCAGTGAAATTTCTGGGCAACCCAGAAATGGCCCAACGGACCAGACGGAACCCAAAACAGGGTTCCGCCTGTGTTTCGTGAGGGTTCTGCCAGTCACCTGCATAAAATTTATGTCATTTTTATTAAGTTCAAAACTTGTAAAGTGTCAAACCATTATCTTTAGTGAGAAACATCTTCCCTTACCTCCAATAACCATATTAGGACAACTCTCACTCACTAAAACAATTAGGAAGTCACTTCCCGCCAAAAATTCAAATTCAAACATAACTAACCCAAGGAACCCTTTTAAAGGATCCTTCAAACCATTGGAAGATTTTCAACCAAATCACTTCCCATGATCACAAAGCATTGAGTGCATACGTTGGTCTTTCACTCCACCCAATTCCATTGGATTGAAATCCAATGATTTGACATGTTCATGAAAATTTTCTAAATCATTTGAAACCTCAATCTTTGTATGGTAGAACATCAAATCCAAACACCCATTCCAACATCTCTTCCACCCTATAAATTTGAAAGTTTTGCAACAATTCAAATCACACCATCACTATCTAAATTTCTTCTCTCAAAACCTCAAAACCACACCTTTGAAATGACTAAATCCAACACCTCATCCGAGTCATCAAAATCCTTCGCAAAAACCACTAGGATTAGTGTTAAACATTGTTGCTTCAACAAAACCGTCAAGTCAAGCTCATCATCTTCAAGTGATGCTTCACTTAACATTTCTTCACCTATCCAAGATTTCCTTAACCTTACTACCTCAACACCATCCTCAACACCTTGAAATACCAATGTGATCACTATTCAAGATTTGCTTAATCTTGCTACTCCAACACCCTCTCCACCATATTGCAACACCAACATAGCCACTATTCCACCACCAACTAGACCTTCAAGCAATTCAACATCACCGTCTCAATAAGCTCAACCATCAAAAACTCCATCACCTCAATCACCAACACTTACACCAATGAAACTTTTCCATACACCACCAACATCACCACTACCCTATTTGGAAACATTAGAAGACCTATCACCTAAATCATCAAGCCCCCCATCCTTGTCACTCTTTGACACCATTGCTCAAATGGAAACCCAACAACAACCTAGTGAGCAATTAGATGATGAACCCCATCAACCATCATTAGTAGAACGGTTGACTTACCGTTATGCTAGACCATCAATTTTTCCAAATGATCAAGGTCATACACACCTACAATCATTTATGTTTCACCCCATTTACAAAGACCTTCATGGTAATCCTTCCGGAGAACCAAGCTTCCGCCACTTTGTTCAACAACAAGAACAACCACAACAACAACAACCACCACAACAACAACAACCACCACCACAAGAACATTCCCAACAATTTGAATCTCTACTTTCTTCTTAAAAGAAAATAGAAGCATCCATATGGGAAAAACCTCCAAACCTTAATGAGGAAATGAACACTCATTTAAACAACCTACATGCCTTCAAACGGATGGTTGACTCTCAAATCAACCATTTTATGGATTTCCATACGGCATTACACTCAACTAATGAAGGAAGAAAAACACCTCTCAACCATCCACATTTTCTCCTTCAAGTTCAAACCATCCACCTCCAACAAATTAAACCTCTCTTCCACCATCATTTCCCCGCCATGATTGCGGTCATTACGAAAGAACCGCTCACATTAGTGAAAGGTGTCGAACGGAAATTCGCGAGCTATCCGAAGAAATGAGGTTTATCCTAAACCACATTTTGGATCGTCTAGCGTCCTTGTCTCACCTACCTCAACTTTAGAGTCTCCAAAATGAAACAAAACCATTTATTTTGGAAAATGTTTCCCCTTTAAACCAACAAACCAAAACTGTGTCACCTCCTCAACCTTCAAAATAAAGCCCGCTACAACCTCCAACACACATTTTCATCCGTAAACAACCTTAGCCTTGTTTTTGGAAAATGTTTCTCATTAAGGAAAATGATGATTTCCTTGTAGCATTTTATGTTCTTAGTTTATTTTTAGTTTTTCTTTATTTTTAAGAAGTATGATGTTGTCGTCCTAATTTCTTGTCTTTGACTTTCTAAGAGTCAAAATTTTACATGAAATGAATTTCATTCTACTACAAGGTTTGCATTGTTTGTTGACTATTTAGGTATAATGAGTAAACTATACCTCGCTATGGTAGCATACATATATCTTGTGTTTTAGAAACTAACCTTTCTTTTTGTAGAATCCTTATCCATGTTTTCTTTCCTTGATACTCCATTTAGGGGAGTAATATTCAAGGGGGAGCATGAGTATTGCATTATTCCGCTTCGCAACTCTTAGTTGTGTTTTAGACATGAAATGCTTTCATGACTTGTCTTGTGCGGCAATTAACATTTTTTCTTGTAGGTTCAAAATCCATGTCTCCTCTCTTGGCACTCCATTTAGGGGGAGTATCGTCCAAGGGGGAGTAAGTGCATACTTCCGCTTCGCTACTCTTCTTTTTGTTTCGACAAAAAGGGGGAGAATTTATATATAAACTTGTTCTCATTTTTTTCCTAACTCTTGCATGTCACACCATCTTAGCAAAAACAAGTTTTAATACTAACTTTATAAGACTTAACACTAAAACTAGTGACTTGCTTATAAATAAAGTTTATGTATTGTCAACAACAAAAAGGGGGAGATTGTTAATACAAATATCGCCTAAAAACGTTATTTATATTTTACGATCTTTGCTAAGTTTTGTTAATGACAAAGTATGAACTTTAGCTAATAGTAAATCATCACTTTGGTGTTTAAGTCTTGTTTAACGAAGGTTTACATTTCCTTTTAAACAAAACATTGTTTTTATTTCTTTAATTAGAAAGTGTCTTGTCACATTATACATTTATGGCAAGCTTGTGTATTTGACTTGCCATAACATCTTACACATTTTTGGAAGCTTTCCAAATTGGATTCAATGTGTTTGACTAGTTGTTGTTGATGTGACTTTGGTTGGTTTGAATGATTTATTGCAAAACCTGCTGCAAGCCTGGCGAAACCCTGGGGATACACGGGCGGAACCCGTCTGAGGGTTCCGCCGTATCCGCCAGACCTGCTGTTTGTTTTGCTATAAATACCAAACCACTTATTAGTTTTGAGTCATCACTTTAGGACATATATTTTCATTTACTCTCTCAACTAACTCAGCAACATTTGACTTGTGTGATCCTCTTATGTAGCAAGGGACTTCACAAGCTCATCCAAGAAGTTACAAGTTTCTACTCTAAAGTTGCAAGACTTGTTAGCTTTGTTATGTATAAGCTTTGGTAGTTTATACTTTATTTGTATCGTGTGTGTAGAAGTGATCGGTTAGTATTTTAGGCCTCAAAATACGTAGTGTGTCGGGAGTTGTTGTACCCTTGTAAAAGAACTAACGGGAGTGGTTGAACCCTTGGTAAAGAACTCGACATCTAGCTTAGTATCAGTAAAAGTGTAAGCGACGATGGGAGTGGTTGTACCCTTGTTAAAGAACTCGACATCTAGCTTAGTGTCGGTAAAAGTGTAAGCAACGACGGGAGTGGTTGTACCCTTGTAAAAGAACTCGACATCTAGCTTAGTATCGGTAAAAAGTGTAAGCGGCGTTGTAAAGGTTTCTCCACCGGGAAAGGAGCTTGTTGATTAGTGCTTATAACTCTCGAGTTGGAAACTCGGGGCGTGGATGTAGGGCAAGGAAAAAGAGTCCTTGTAGCCGAACCACGATAAACAATCGTGTTGTGGTTTGATCGTTTCTTTCCTTGTCTTTGCTTATTACATATTGTCTTTAGTTAGAATTGTTAATCACGCGTAAAGCTTTTCAAAGAATTAAACAAGTAAAGT
Organism: Artemisia argyi; assembly: GCA_030686995.1. Taxonomy (NCBI): domain Eukaryota; kingdom Viridiplantae; phylum Streptophyta; class Magnoliopsida; order Asterales; family Asteraceae; genus Artemisia; species Artemisia argyi. Next base: position 44,264,672 of record CM060680.1, read on the forward strand.
CGTGCTTATATCTTTAAACAAACGTAAAGTTTTAAAAGATAATCAAGTTAAAAAGTGGTAAACTATTCAACCCCCTTCTAGTTTTCCACAATGAGATTTTAAGGAAAAAATTGCATATACCAAATTTGAGCTGAGAACTCTTAAATTAAATTGAAATTAGGTTGATATTACACTGAAAAGCTTGATTACATAAAAGATTACAACTAAAACTTGAGAATTATACTACAACGATTCTAAACTATACTACCTACACTAATAATTCTTCCTATCTGCTTCTTTCATCTTTATAGGTAACTTCCAGGGCTAGTGGGACCCATAGGAGCATTTCCCAACTATAATATAGGCCATTGGATGAGATGGAGTGATCCTAGCCGTCTGTTTATTTTTGGCGGGAAAATAAGTTGAAGCCAATTGGACTGTGTTTGTGTGTGTAGGGGAAGGCATTGAATGCTCTTGGTATGTGTGATTGAAAGGATAAGGGTGGTGGGGTGAGAGCAAGTAGTGATGGTGGTTTGGAGGAAACCACGGTGTGGAGTGGTATTAGAGGGAAGAAAGGGGATGGGTGGTTTTTGACTTGCGTTGACCGGGTTTCATTAAAACGGGGGTGGAGTTTGGGTCTAGGAGGTGTATGGTGGGCTTAAGGTGTTGTTGGACCAGGTTTAGGATTTGGATTTTTAGAACAATAAGGATCCGTTTGGTTTGTAATGTGTAAAAATCACAAGGACTAATTTTTTAATTTTCTGAAAATGAGGGACCCAAGTTGCGAATGTCCCAAAGTATATCACAAGGACCATACATGCCAAGTTCCATAATCCAAGGGTAATATTTGATATTTTTCCAATTTTTAATACCCAGGGACCATTTATGTCATTTTAAAAACTTCAAGGACCAAATGTGTAATTTCTTCTAAACTTTCACCTAGGGATCAAATGTGATAACTTTTGAGTTTCTAAGGACCAAAAATGACTTTTCTTCCAAAATTTTCCACCAGGGACCAAATCTGCCAATATCTGAAACTTCGGGGACTAAACTTGTAAATTCTCAAAACTTTTTACCCAAGGATCATTTTTGATAACTTTTGACTTTTAAAGGACTTGGGTTGACTTTTCTTTCAAAATAAATGCCAAGGGATTAATTTTGACAAGTTTTGAAAGTTGGGGGACTAAAACTGCCAAACATGCAAACTTTGTTCGTTTTTTCATCTGTTTTTACTCATTTTGCATCTGAAACATATAAAACACAATCTTTGGAATATTTTCAGTATTTTGATGCATTATTGACTGTTTTTAAATGTTTTTGCAGTTCAGATTGACAAAAAATGATGAGTATTTACACACTCATCAATCCCTCACACTAAACTATTGCTAGTCCCTAACAATATAGAATCTAAAAATAACCTGTTTTGAAAATTTAATAGATTTGATGTCTCTTTACCAAAAGCAATCACTTCTGGAGTAGCCAAATGTTTCAGTTCAAGTAAGAACTATGGTACACTAATAACCATATGATTTTGAGCAAACCATAAGCTTTCAACGGATTTGATTTGTCTTTACCAGAAGTCGTTTGCTTCTGGACTAGCCAACTCTTTGATGGAATATAGTCATCATCTTGGTGAGTTGATTACCAATTATGGTTTTCCACTGCCTTTACCACAAGCCATAACCTTGCGGGCTAGCCAACTCTTTACTTTTTAAGATATCGTGAGTTGAATACCATACAATTTTGGGCAAATTGTCAGCCATAAATGGATTTGATATATCTTTACCAAGAGCCGTTTGCTCCTGGATTAGCCAGTCCTTATGTGGGTTAGATATGGTGGACTGATAACCATAAAAATTTTGAAATAAAGTGAAAAAATTTTGAAATTTTGGCCAAAAACGGGGGTACTAGAAGGGAAAATGTGATCAAATTCGCTAGAATTTCCCCCCCACACTTAGAATTGAATATTGTCCTCAATATTCAAAGTCCCGGCTATTATGCCGACTCTTTGAATGTAAAAAGGCAATATTCTAAGCTAACTGTGGAAATAACATTTTTCACTTCATATATATATATATATATATATATATATATATATATATATATATATATATATATATATATATACATACATATACACATATATACATACATATATACATATATATACATACATACATACATACATATATATATATATATATATATATATATATATATATATATATATATATATATATATACCCACACTTATGGTGAAAACCCATATGCATGCTACTGTTTTTGTTTACTGAGTCGCTAGCTTGACTCGACCCCGAATTCATTTGTTCTTGGGGAAGCAAGATGTAGAAGAAACAAACTCCATCGGACTTTCATTCAAGATATTTGGATAAACATTTGAAGCACGTGAAAGTTCCACACCGATGAGATATACAGACCCTGGCTCAAAAGAATGATACATGGAAATGCCAGGGTCAAAGATAATGTCTTCATTCCCGAAGGAGTGAAGAACAGGAGAAGCTACGGGATAGGTGAAAAAGAGAAAGAAAGTCATGATGAAAATCATGACTAACTCATCGTCACCCACAAGAAAATTCATAATCTCATGAATCTCATTTTTTAAGCTTGTTTGATCAAGACATATCCCGGGTGTGTCTAGATCAAAGTAGAAGTTATCATACTCCGGCGGAGATATGATATGAGTAAGTTCATCAGAGAACTCCTCAAAGGTGAATGAATCATATTCGGGATTAATGTGAGTGAGTTCATAGGAGAACTCTTTGAAGGTAAATGATTCATATTCGGGGAGAGAATTATGAGACTGAGAAGTGGTACTGCCACTAATCTTCTCTCCCATAGGATCAAAATGGAAGGCATCAAATTCCGGTATAAAATCATCGGAAAGAGTGCCACTATCCTTAATGGGGATAGTAGATGACATAGGTTTCTTATTTAAAGCCTCGATTTTAGAAATGAGGAAACTGACATTCAATAAAGTTGCACGAAGTGCTTCATCTTTGATTTCAGTGTCAGTTTCATCATTCTCTTCTTCTAAGCTGACTAGCTCAGAAGGTAATCGTTCCACATCACTGATGTCTCCAGAAGATAAAGAATTTTCATCAGTATGTGAAGTACTAAGCTCGATGTTGGGATTAGAGTTTAAAAGATTTTCAATTTCTCCCAGACCGGCTTCTAAGTCAAACAGATCATCGTCACTTCCTAATGGAAGTGGATTGATATGAGTAAGTTCATCTGTGAACTCCTCAAGAAGAGGGTCAACATCAGAATGAGGCAGTGATGCCTCTACATACTCAACTTCTCCATAAGATGTATAATCATCATTAAATTCGGAGAAAGCATCAGAATGATCTTTTGGATTTTCAGGAGGGGAAGGTAGATCACACATTTGATCAAAAGTTCCATGTGACTCTCTCGGGATTGGGACAAGGTTCTCAACACTATACTTTATGAATTCGTCCGATTCCTTTTCAGGAACAGTGCTAAGATGCTCGTCCCCCATGTTTAGAGGATGAGTGGGAACTTCGGGTGTGATGACAGCAGACTGAGTGAGTTGAGAAGGACTAGCAGTCATGGATTCTACAAGTTCCATTATTTCTACTGCTAGTGATTCAGTCATATTCTTTCCTCCCTGTATTTCTACTGAAGCAGTTTCAACTGAAGTTGAATCAAAAGGTTTCTCAGATACCTTTGGGATTAGAACAAGGTCATCTAATTCCTTAAGAGGAATTATTTTGACTTCCTTGTTCCCCATTATCAAGATATCTGAAAGTTCCTTAGGGTTTTCTTCTTCAAATGGTTCATCCTCATCACTTTCATCCTCAAGATAAAATGAGTCAACAGGAGGTTTTTGTTTCCTAAGAATCAGATCCTGAAGACAGTTTATTCCATTTTGAATGTTCTTGTTGAATTGAGTTTGAGCAATAATTATTTTAGTAATCAATTCAGCTCTAGCTAATTCGTCTTGAAGAAGTGGTTGAGGGATTGTGTACTGTGAAGGCTGGTTAAAACCAAATTCATGATTGTTACAAGGAACCTGTTCATAGACAAACTGATTCCTAGTTTGACAATCAGAGCTGTAGTGAGGGCCTCCACAATACTCACAACAGTAAAACTGTTGGGTCTCATGGTGTGGAAGCTGATGTAATGAATTAGTCATGTCATGGTAGGAATAGGGATTCTGGTTATAGACAGACCCGTTCCTGGCTCTACCATGCCACAACTAGGGCAATTACCACCATTATAAAGACTACCACACCATCGACAAACAAGAAGGTGATGATGAGAAATAGAAAGAATCAAAGGGTTTTGGAGGGTGAGAAATGAAGAATCAAAAAGGCAGGAGGGTAAAGATGGATATTTTTGATAAACATTTTATAAGAAAAAAAATCTTTTTGGGTTTTAGCGTTCGTTGAAAACTAATTTTAAAATGTTTTCGGGGACCGTTTTGTTTTTATATTATAATAATATGAACAAGGATGGATAGATTTATAATGAACGTATATCCAGATTCACTAATCTGTAAAATCGTTTAGAATACGCGCACAAACTCCCCGGCAGCGGCGCCAAATTTTGATTGGTGCTAAACAGTCAGATATTATTGACCAAGGTAAATGGTCAACAAGTCAAAAACAGCTTAGACCAATTCTTTATGGAATACAGTGTTTCCCCGGGTCGTTATGTCCCAACGAGGTGTAATGGTATAAAAACGGGTTTGTGATCGGGTGAATTTGAATGGTAAGTAACCAGATAATGATTTGGATTTGTTTTACACTACTGGAATGATAGGGAATAACAATATTAACAATTACGGGAAACAGATGTGTATAAACGTAAATCAAATTAAAATCAGACACGATTGCGTGCTGAGAAAACGGTGAGTTTTAAGCTAATTTAAACTACAGGGTGTGAAAATAAAACTTTTACAAACTTAATATTAAAAGAAAATTATTTTTTTGATTATTTTATTATTTATTATTAATTAAAACTATTTAATTACTTATTATTAATATTAAACTTATACTAAATATAATATAATATTAAACTAAAACTAAGAAAATGAAATTTTATTTTTAAAAATTCTAAAATAACTTAAAAATAATATAAAAACTAAAAATATGTCTTTTTGTCTTATTGTGATTTTCTATTAATTAAATACTAATAATATTAATTAAACTATTAAACTAATTTAAATTAATAATAATACTACAAATGACTTAGAAAATTAAGAAATATTTTATAAAACTAATTAACCATCACAGGAATCCTAAAAAATTATAAAAAGTTTATTTTATATGTTTTTAAACTATTTTACTAATTATTAACTAAATATTAATTAATTACTAATTAAACTAATTAAATTATGAAAATTAGAATATGAACAGTAAAAATTCTAGAAAAATTCCTAAGATTATTTTATAACATATAAAAACTAGAAAAAATATAAAAACTAGGTATTACTTGATAAAAACTAATCATGCTATTTAATAATTAAATATTAATTAATAATTAATAAAACTAATATTAAATCTAATAAATACTAAATTAAAATACTTTAACATAAAATAAAATTAAGAAAAATATAAAAATGCAGATTACTTAATTAAAAGCTAAAAAGGAAAATTAAAAAGATAATTAATATTAAATAGAAACTATCACTTAATTTTAAATTGATTTTTTCTGGATTTTCTTTTGGAAATCTATTTAACTACTAAAAATAAGAAACTTTTTTGAAGACAACTTTTTTCTAGCTTAAAAACAAGCCAAATGGACACCAAAGTGCTTAATAGTTGACTTTTTGTTGACTTTTGAAGGAAATGAACCTCTGTGGGGCCCACAGGGGTGGAAAATGGTTTAAACTAGTTAAGTGAACTGAATTAATCAAGAAACAACAAGTTAGGACCTCTGAATAAGCCAATAAGCATGAATAAGCACTTGAAATACTTGATTTCACACAGAAAATGGGACAAGTTACAAGGGGGATTCTAGGTGGGTCCTAGGGGTCTTGAGCTCAAAAGCTTGGTACAAATAGAAAGGTGGCTAGCTTGTGAGTCCAAAGAACCAAGGGGGAGGCTGTGGGGCCCACTGTGGAGTCCTGTAGGACCCACAGAAGTGAGACAAATGGAGGTGGTGTTGCAGCAACAGAGGAAACAGCCAGCCCTGCAGCTGTGTTTGAGGGCTTGTGGGGCCCACAAAAAAAATTGCTAAAATATAAAGACTATGGGATTTCAAAGACTAGCTGGGGGAATGCAATTTGTGAAAGTTCCAAAGCCTAATACCAAATACAAAAATCAAAACAATTCCTTGAATTTTTGCATTTTCTGCCTATGAGTAAACTTTGACTTTTTGAAGATTTTGATAAAAGTTGACTATGATGAACTTTGATTGAACCTAATCGATTACTTATGATATATTCTGTTTAAATGGATTGAGATTTAACAATCTAAGCTACTTTTACACTGAATTCAAGGATTTGAAACTCCTAATCATCAACAGATAAGCTGTTGGATGATTGGGTGTGCTCTTTTGACTTTTCTTTTGAAATTGACCGAACCAAAGGCTGAATTAACATGATTACTGCCTAAGTGACGTTTCTACAATATCCTTTACCGCAAACAACAACTTTAATACAAGTAAACCTTTTATGCCAAACACCCCTATAGTTGTGTCTGTCTTGTCCTTTTCAAAGTAAATCAAGGTTTTAAACCTCAACTCTGTTTTCAAACTTCATATTATCATAACACAAGACCTTATAAGCATAAAACAACAACAATACTAGCATGAAACTCATAAATGACAACTATGCTGTTTCTACTGATTAAATGAGGTTTTTAAACAACTATTAAAACTGACTAACAAGCATATGATTTAAAGCAACCAATTAATTTATGAACACCAAATAAGCATAAAAGTGCCAAAGATAAGCAGTATAAAGCAGTCAAATAGTTAAAATGCTAAAAATGAGAATTAAGCTTACAATTGAGTATAGGCTGAGAACCAAGAACCAGGATCCAAAACCACTTCCTATAGGCTTCCATAAGCCACTAAAACCCAAGCCATCCAAATCAGTCCTTCTTCTTGCTTCTTTCTTCTTAACATGTGATTTTTTATTTTCTTTCTATTTTTCTTATTTTTTTGTAATTTTTGCTTTTTGATTCTAGACTGATTTTAATGGTTTCTAAAAGCTTTTAGAAGCTTAATAGGAGCTTATATGATCCTAAAAGGTCCAGAACAACAACTAATAACAACATTACATAAATCATGAGATTTTAAGGAAAAAATTGCATATACCAAATTTGAACTGAGAACTCTTAAATTAAGCTAAAATTAGGTTGATATTACACTGAAAAGCTTGATTACATAAAAGATTACAACTAAAACTTGAGAATTATACTACAACGATTCTAAACTATACTACCTACACTAATAATTCTTCCTCTCTGCTTCTTTCATCTTTATAGATAACTTCCAGGGCTAGTGGGACCCATAGGAGCATTTCCCAACTATAATATAGGCCATTGGATGAGATGGAGTGATCCTAGCCGTCTGTTTATTTTTGGCGGGAAAATAAGTTGAAGCCAATTGGACTGTGTTTGCGTGTGTAGGGGAAGGCATTGAATGCTCATGGTAAGTGTGATTGAAAGGATAAGGGTGGTGGGGTGAGAGCAAGTGGTGATGGTGGTTTGGAGGAAACTAGGGTGTGTAGTGGTATTGGACGGAAGGAAGGGGATGGGTGGTTTTTGACTTGCGTTGACCGGGTTTTATTAAAACGGGGGTGGAGTTTGGGTCTAGGAGGTGTATGGTATGTTTAAGGTGTTGTTGGACCAGGTTTAGGATTTGGAATTTTAGAATAATAAGGATCCGTTTGGTTTGTAATGTGTAAAAATCACAAGGACTAATTTTTTACTTTTCTGAAAATGAGGGACCCAAGTTGCCAATGTCCCAAAGTATATCACAAGGACCATACATGCCAAGTTCCATAATCCAAGGGTAATATTTGATATTTTTCCAATTTTTAATACCTAGGGACCATTTATGTCATTTTAGAAACTTCAGGGACCAAATGTGTAATTTCTTCTAAACTTTCACCCAGGGATCAAATGTGATAACTTTTGAGTTTCTAAGGACCAAAAATGACTTTTCTTCCAAAATTTTCCACCAGGGACCAAATTTGCCAATATCTGAAACTCCGGGGACTAAACTTGTAAATTCTCAAAACTTTTTACCCAAGGATCATTTTTGATAACTTTTGACTTTTAAAGGACTTGGGTTGACTTTTCTTTCAAAATAAATGCCTAGGGATTAATTTTGACAAGTTTTGAAAGTTGGGGGACTGAATCTGCCAAATATGCAAACTTTGTTCGTTTTTTCATCTGTTTTTACTCATTTTGCATCTGAAACATATAAAACATAATCTTTGGAATATTTTCAGTATTTTGATGCATTATTGAGTGTTTTTAAAGTTTTTTGCAGTTCAGATTGACCAAAAATGATGAGTATTTACACACTCATCAAGACTCACCATTCACACTAATAGAAAATGAAGCAGACTTAATACACACCATAATCCAGTAAACCATAATCTTATGAAACCCAAAACTGATAAGACAGAATCTTAAGAATTCCCAGTTAACGGTGTCATAAGCCTTATGAATATCAACCTTAAAGGCACATCTACTAGTCCTATCTTTCCAATTGTACCCACACATTAATTCCTGAGCAATCAAAATATTATCACTAATCTGCCTACCACCAATAAAAGCACTCTGATTAGGATTAATGAGGTCATTCAAGACAGGTTTAATTCTACTAGTAAGGATCTTACTAATGCATTTATAGACCACATTGCAACAAGCAATGGGTCTATAATCAGAAACAATCACCGGAGATTTAGATTTAGGAATAAGAGATATAAGGGTAGTGTTTAACTCACCAAGAAGTTTACAACTGCAGAAGAATTCTTTGATAGCAGCACAAACATCATTCCCCACCACATTCCAAGAAGCTTTAAAAATTTTGGATTTAAACCCATCAGGTCCCGGGGCCTTATCATCATCAATATCAAAGATAGCTGATATGTGTCTTTTTGCACATATCTTTTCGTCCAATTTTCGAGTCACAACAATAAAAAATACTTCAAAATGGTCAAATAACATCACAAATATCCTTGGAGTATGTTTTTGTGTGTTTTAGGTACAAAGGATTGAAAACAGACGAAAAACGAGCAAAATATGAAGAGTTGTCAAAATCGGTCCCCGAACTTTCACAAATTGTTAAAACTGGTCCCTGGTAAAATAATTTTGAAAGAAAAGTCAACCCAAGTCCTTTAAAAGTAAAAAATTATAAAAAATGGTCTTTGGGTGAAAAGTTTTCAAAAGTTTACAATTTTAGTCCCTGCAGTTTCAATTTTGGCAATTTTGGTCCCGGATAGTTTCAATTTGGAAAATAAACATCAACGGACCTTTGGGAATTTAATATGTGGCGAGATTAGTCCTTGGAATAACTTTGGAGAAATGGCAGATCATACCCCTTAACTTTGCAGATTTTACATTTATGGTCCTTGTGATTATTTAGCATACTTAAGAAATGGACCTTGTTTATTTTATCCAAACCATAAACAATAAGCACCCCAATCCTATACCCAGTCCACTAAACTCATCCTTGGCCCATGCCCTACCCCAGGCCCATCACCACTCCACCTGTTTAATAATAAAAACGATTTCAGGGTCAAACCCCTCCATCACCATCCAACCCGTGACCTGCAAATCTCCCATCACCATCTCCCCCATCACTTTCATCCTTTGTCCTCCACCCCATCTCCCCATCCCACTAACTCCATCTCACTCACAATCCTATACCTAACACCATCTCCATCTCCAAGAAAGAAGTCATGAGGTACCAACTCCAGGTCATCAATCCACAATACTATGGCGCCAAAATTGAAGATGAGGGCTGAGATGGCTTCTACTTTAATCCAATGGCTGTAATTAATTGCAAAGAAGCACAAGTGATCCAGCTCATCCTTTTGTCTCACACAGGAAATCACAACTCAGAAGAGGACAAGTGAAGGCAGTGGAACCCTAGAAATTGAAGTATAAATAGTTAATGATGGTGTAGCCTCAAAGGCAATTACGGTTTTAGATTTAGTTTCAGTAATTTTAGTTTTTAAAATCTTTTGTACTCTTTTATTCAATCAAATGAAAGTCTAAAATTCTGTTGTCATTGCTTTTCTCTTGCTTATTATTTTATTTTATTTTTTTGTCATAAATTATGTTTCACTATTGCTTATTTAAGTTAGGTTAATCTTGGTTCACAATTTCTTGTTCAAATTATAGTTCAACCCTTTGTTTTTAGTCTTAAAGTTTCATCAGGTACACTCTCAAGGGAGTGTTTGGCACCATATTATATGTAGAGTAAAAACTGTTTTTAGTCATTCAATTTACTTCAAATAGCTTGGATTTAGTATATTTAGTTGTTGTGGGTTATATTTCAGTAGATTGTTGAGTTTTCAAGGAGTGGAGTAAGTTTTCAAAAGTTCTACAGTCGACTTTCATAAGTCACTAAATCCACCCTTTTTGACCCATTTTGCACACCACTGTTTCGTAGATAAGGTAGGATAGATTAACTTAGTTGTTTTCAATGTTTGAAGTGGGCTCATAATAGGATCAGGCATTTAGCAACATTTGGTAGCATAGAGTTTTTAGTCGAGGTTAATGGTTGTACCTAGTTCAACCCAATGTCATACCCACTGCTGTAACAGCCCCCCTCAATCCACTGTTTCACTAATTTGTAGCCTACTTTGACTCTTAGTCGTAGTTAAATGTCGTTTTAAAGTTGTTTACTGTGGGGTTTAGTAAACCATTCATTGACTTAAGTTAAATTTTTGAAGTCATTGGAATTTTTTTTTACCACTTACACCTACCTGCTGCTTCAGCAGTTACATGCCCAAAACCCTTGTGAGCTTGATTTTTAATTTCGTCCTATGTTGGCCAATAGACCTGAAATTTGATATGTTGTTAGTTTGGTAGCTTGTGCTTAAGATAGCATTTTTATTTCATTTTTAGGAATTTTTCTTGCCTGTTATTTTGTGCCTATAAATCACCATTTGAGCCTGATGGCCTGTTCAGTTTTTCACATCTGAGTTTTTGTAAATTTGCTTATTAATGGGTTTCCTTGCATGTTCTATCTCATTTCCTGTGTACTCAATTGAGGTGAAGCTTATTTCAGTTCTTGTTTAGTTAATAGCTTATTGGATAAGTTTTGTTTGGCCTTCAAGTTAGTCCATAATCCTGTTTGGTTATTCAGGTGCCATGGACTTGCTTATTTGGCTTATCTATTTTATTTAGTTGCTATTCATGTTGTTTCAGTTTCTTTTTATTTAATATAACTTGCTTGTATCTTATTTTGCCCTTTATTCCAGATAGTCAGCTTGTTGTGAGCTTATTCTAAGCCTAGCAAGCTTCATAAGCTCATTTTTGCTTATTTTGGTCTGCTGTGGTGGAAATAAGCTCAAGCAGAGCTTACTTTCTAGTTTCAAAAAGTTTTCTTTTGTAAAAGTTGTTTATATTTATTGTTAAAATGTTTTTGTAAAGTTAAAATCAAAAATAAAAATAAAAAGAGAAATCTGCCAAGAGTGGGGATTGAACCCCTGACCTCTTGGTTTGACTGGTCAACACCATACCAAAGCCGTTCACCATCTGCCCCAGGTGTTTGTTAGTGTTGTTTGTTTTCAGTTTATTTATATACTAGTTCATTTTCTCTTTTAGCTTATTTGCTTAACAGCTTATTTCTCAGCTTATTTTTAAGCTTTTAATGACTTTTATATTTTTCCTAGCTTTAGTGTACCACTTAGTATTTTTACAAAAAGTTTTATAATTTCTACTGTTCATTAAGTATTTTTTACAATTTAAATTAGTTTAAATAGTATTTAATTAGTTTTTAATTAATAATAAATAGATAAATAGTGTAAAAATTAATTTTAATTTTCCAAATATTTTCTTTCATCATTAGGATTGAAAAAATATAATTTTTATGTCCGTAGGCTTAGCGTAACATAGATTTCACTTTTTATTTTGCGAACTCGCGTTTTATTTAAAGTAACTCTTACGTTTTTAAAATTAGATTACATTTTAGGTTTCCCCTACTTCCTATTATCATTCTCGTAGATTTTTGGTAGATTTTAAGTTTTATTTAGCATTTCTTGATTGTATTCGTGTTTTAGTTTCATTTATTTTATTCTTCGTACGTTATTTTAATTTCTCGTTATTCCACAACACCAAATAATCTCTCAATCATCCTTACAAGCATTTTAATCTCCAAATCTCACACGATATTTCCCACTCACACCTCGTTGGGAAACGACCCGGGTAATCACTTACTCGGTATCACATATATATATTGTATTCACGAGTTTTCGCAAGTCTTTCTTTTCCTAAAGGTTGATTAGTGAATTCCACTCACGTCTACCTTGTATATTTTTTATACGCACTCAAAAACGAACTATCAAAATGGCGCCGCTGCCGGGGAGGTTGTGTTGCGACAATATTTTCCTTCGTCAAGAAGTTAGTGACTTGTAGAACCTTCGTCAAGAAGTTAGCGTTTTCAAAAAGTATAAAACACAAAAAATATTTTCCTTTTCTTTTGTATATATATCTATCATATAAAAAATACAAAAACATTTTCCGTTTTTCTTGTTAAATAAAAAAATAAGCATAAAACACACCGCCGAGAACCAAGGCAGAACACCTACCAACTGGGGGTGTGAACGTTAATAAGTTCCCAAACAAAAGATTAAAACTTGCCATTGTATCCTTGTGAATTGGTGTACCTTTTTCAAAGAAGCCATTTACATTGTGATTATTGGTTTAAGTTCACAATTGTCTTTTTGAGTTGGTCTCGTTTTAATTGATGTGTTTCTCGAAAAACCCAAAAATATTTTTCCTTACCCTCTATCCGTTTGATTCTACCTTCTTATACCCCTCTCATGTATAATTCTTATGGCGTCTCTCGGCTACACATGTTTTCACTGTAAAAGCCCCGTTGAGAATGGCTATCGTTGTTTCCAGTGTATTTGTGAGAAATATGGAAATAATCGTAGTAACAGCTTTTGCACTACGTGCAATTTGTTCATAAATCCAAACTCTCTCGATGATTCACCAGATTCTTCCAACTACCCATCACAGCCTGAGATACGTGCTATTAATGACAAACCATCAAGAATTGATCCTAACCTTTCAGGATTTACGGTTAAAGGTTTGTCAAGCAAACGTACGGAGCTTAGAGCAGTGACTAAAAAGAACGACTTGCCTAATCTTCACATTTATCAAGAACAAAAACCAGAGACCATAACGGAAGTGGTGGAAATTCCTAGCTCTCAGAGCACACCACTTGTCCCACCTCTGGCTTTTATTCCTTGTATCGGTTGTGGTGAGCCGCTTTTCGGTCTACCATGTCGTTGGTGCACGTATGAACGATGTGGTAATGTTATTCAAAACGGAAGTTGTTTGTTTTGTGGTTCGAGTAATTCATTCGCTTACGATTCTAATCCGAGCTTTTGCAATGAGCCACAAAACAATTTCATTTCATATGAGCATAATGCGTGTTATCAAAATTGCAATGATGAATCATTTCAAAATGCACCAACTTCACAACAATACGGTTGTGAGTATTGTGGAGGTCCGCATTTTAGCACCGATTGTCAAACTAGGAATCTTTTTCCTTGTGACAACAATTATCGCGACCAACCTCCACAATACCAAACTTTTGAAACACAACCTCAACCATTTCCTCAAGAAATTTTGCAAAATGTTTTAAATACTTTAAATGATCTTAAGGATTTGGTTAACAAACCTGCTCCGGAAGAACCTCGTCCGAAGTCTTACAAAGAAATACTAGCTGAAGAAGTAGAAGAAGCAGTTAGAGTAAGATTTCGAATGCGTAAAACTATCATCTACGATGACGATGACGATAGTGATGATGAAGATACCCTTGATATTCGTCAAGGCTCATCAAATTCATCAGTTGTGGTTCCTTCCATGAAAAATCAGGGAGATAATAATGTGACGAAGTCGCTAGCCGTTGATCAAATGGAACTTGAAGAATCCATAACTGCTAGTGCTTCTCAACTCCCTCAGTCTGTTGTTATCAGACCCGAAGTTCACACTCACTCTCTAAACATGGGGGATGAGCATCTTAGCACTGTTCCTGATAAGAAATCGGACGAATTCATAAAGTTTAGTGTTGAGAGCCTTGTCCCAATCCCAAGAGAGTCACAGGGAACTTTTGATCATATGTGTGATTTACCTTCCCTTCTTGAGTGTTCAAACGATCATTTTGAGACTTTCTCAGATTTTAATGATGATTGTACATCTTATGGAGACATCGAGTATGTTGAGGCATCAGTTCCGCATTCTGATGCTAATCATCTTCTTGAGGAGTTCGCCGATGAACTCACTCACATCAATCCACTTCCAACGGGAAGTGACGATGATCTCAATGACTTTGAAGCCGATCTTGGAGAAATTGAAAGTCTCTTATATCATGATCAGTCACTCACTTCTTATCCCAACAGTCCAATAGAGAATATTGATCACCTTGTTCCCGAAACATTTAATACGACTCTCACCAATCCTTTGTTTGAATTCGACTGTGACTTCACTTTGATTTCTGATAATCCAATCTTTGGTACTCAGATTGAGGATTGTGATGAGTCTACTCCGGAACATGAGTTCACAGATTTACATCTTGTGATTGATTCTCTTCGCTAGGAGTTCTCCGGTGAAGTCACTCATATCATATCTCCACCGGAGTATGATAACTTCCATTTTGATCATGACATACCCGGGATATGTCTTGATCAAGCGAGCTTAAATGATGAGATTCATAATCTAGAAATTATGGATTCTCCCGTGGGTGATGACGAGTTAATCATGATTTTCATCATGAGTTTCTTTCTTTTCTTCATCTATCCTGTGACGTCCTCTCTTCTTCACTCCTTCGGGACTGAAGACACTATTTTTGACCCCGGCATTTCCATTTACCATTATCTTGAGCCGGGTACTTATCTCATCGGTGTGGAACTTTCACGTGCTTCAAATGTTTGTCCAAACATCTTAAATGAAAGTCCGATGGAGATTGTCTTTTCCACATCATGCTTCCCCAAGAACCAATGAATTCGGGGTCGAGTCAAGCTAGTGACTCGGTAAAAAAAAACAGTAGCATGCTTATAGGGTTTTCACCCTAAGTGTGGGGGAGTACCCCTGCTGTGGTTACCAATAAAGTGAAAACAAAAAACAAAAATGGTGTTTCCACATTTAGCTTGTAATGTTGCCCTTTTACGTTCAAAGAGTCGGCATAATAGCCGGGACTTTGAATATTGAGGACAATATTTAATTCTAAGTGTGGGGGGTGGGGGAAATTCTAGCGAATTTTATCACATTTTACCATCTAGTACCCCTGTTTTTGGCAAAAATTTTAAAAAATTTTCACTTGAGTTTCAAAATTTTTGTGGTTATCAGTCCGCCATGTCTAAACGACAAAAGGATTGGCTAATCCAGGAGCAAACGGCTCTTGGTAAAGATACATCAAATCCGTTTATGGCTTACAATTTGCCCAAAATTGTATGGTATTTCAACTCGCCATATCCTAAAAAGTGAAAGAGTTGGCTAGCCCGCAAGATTATGGCTTGTGGTAAAGGCAGTGGAAAACCATAATTGGTAATCAACTCACCAAGATGTTGACTATGTCCATCAAGAGTTGGCTAGTCCATAAGCAAACGGCTTTTTGTAAAGACAAATCAAATCCGTTGACAGCTGGTGATTTGCTCAAAATCACATGGTTATCAGGTGGACCATAGTTCTTACTTGAACCAAAACACTTGGCTACTCCAGAAGTAATGGCTTTTGGTAAAGAGACTTCAAATCCATTAAATTTTCAAAAAAATTGATATGGACTAGCAATTGCTTAGTATGGGGGATTTGATATGTGTCTTTTTGCACATATCTTTTCGACCAATTTTCGAGTCAAAACAATCAAAAATAGTTTAAAATGGTCAAATAACATCACAAATATCCTTGGAGTATGTTTTTGTGTATTTTAGGTACAAAGGATTGAAAACAGACGAAAAACGAGCAAAATATGAAAAGTTGTCAAAATCGGTCCCCGAACTTTCACAAATTGACAAAACTGGTCCCTATTAAAATAATTTTGAAAGAAAAGTCAACCCAAGTCCTTTAAAAGTCAAAAATTATAAAAAATGGTCTTTGGGTGAAAAGTTTTCAAAAGTTTACAATTTTAGTCCCTGCAGTTTCAATTTTGGCAATTTTGGTCCCCGAATAGTTTCAATTTGGAAAATAAACATCAACGGACCTTTGGGAATTTAATATGTGGCGAGATTAATCCTTGGAATAACTTTAGAGAAATGGCAGATCACACCCCTTAACTTTGCAGATTTTACATTTATGGTCCTTGTGATTATTTAGCATACTTAAGAAATAGACTTTGTTTATTTTATCCAAACCATAAACAATAAGCACCCCAATCCTATACCCAGTCCACTAAACTCATCCTTGGCCCATGCCCTACCCCAGGCCCATCACCACTCCACCTGTTTAATAATAAAAACGATTTCAGGATCAAACCTTTTGGTCAAACCCCTCCATCACCATCCAACCTGTGACCTGCAAATCTCCCATCCCCATTTCCCCCATCACTCTCATCCTTTGTCCTCCACCCCATCTCCCCATCCCACTAACTCCATCTAACTCACAATCCTATACCTAACACCATCTCCATCTCCAAGAAAGAAGTCACGAGGTACCAACTCCAGGTCATCAATCCACAATACTATGGCGCCAAAATTGAAGATGAGGGCTGAGATGGCTTCTACTTTAATCCAATGGCTGTAATTAATTGCAAAGAAGCACAAGTGATCCAGCTCATCCTTTTGTCTCACACAGGAAAGCACAACTCAGAAGAGGACAAGTGAAGGCAGTGGAACCCTAGAAATTGAAGTATAAATAGTTAATGATGGTGTAGCCTCAAAGGCAATTAGGGTTTTAGTTTTAGTTTCAGTAATTTTAGTTTTTAAAATCTTTTGTACTCTTTTATTTAATCAAATGAAAGTCTAAAATTCTGTTGTCATTGTTTTTCTCTTGCTTATTTTTTTTGTCATAAATTCTGTTTCACTATTGCTTATTTAAGTTAGGTTAATCTTGGTTCACAATTTCTTGTTCAAATTATAGTTCAACCCTTTGTTTTTAGTCTTAAAGTTTCATCAGGTACACTCTCAAGGGAGTGTTTGGCACCATATTATATGTAGAGTAAAAACTGTTTTTAGTCATTCAATTTACTTCAAATAGCTTAGATTTAGTATATTTAGTTGTTGTGGGTTATGTTTCAGTAGATTGTTGAGTTTTCAAGGAGTGGAGTAAGTTTTCAAAAGTTCTACAGTCGACTTTCATAAGTCACAATATCCACCCTTTTTAACCCATTTTGCACACCACTGTTTCGTAGATAAGGTAGGATAGATTAATTTAGTTGTTTTCAATGTTTGAAGTGGGCTCATAATAGGATCAGGCATTTAGCAACATTTGGTAGCATAGAGTTTTTAGTCGAGGTTAATGGTTGTACCTATTTCAACCCAATGCCATACCCACTGCTGTAACAGCCCCCCTCAATCCACTGTTTCACTAATTTGTAGCCTACTTTGACTCTTAGTCGTAGTTAAATGTCATTTTAAAGTTGTTTACTGTGGGGTTTAGTAAACCACTCATTGACTTAAGTTTGATTTTTGAAGTCATTGGAATTTTTTTTACCACTTACACCTACCTGCTGCTTTAGCAGTTACATGCCCAAAACCCTTGTGAGCTTGATTTTTAATTTCGTCCTATGTTGGCCAATAGACCTGAAATTTGATATGTTGTTAGTTTGGTAGCTTGTGCTTAAGATAGCATTTTTATTTCATTTTTAGGAATTTTTCTTGCCTGTTATTTTGTGCCTCTAAATCACCATTTGAGCCTGATGGCCTGTTTAGTTTTTCACATCTGAGTTTTTGTAAATTTGCTTATTAGTGTGTTTTCTTGCATGTTCTATCTCATTTCCTGTGTACTCAATTGAGGTGTAGCTTATTTCAGTTCTTGTTTAGTTAATAGCTTATTGGATAAGTTCTGTTTGGCCTTCAAGTTAGTCCATAATCCTGTTTGGTTATTCAGGTGCCATGGACTTGCTTATTTGGCTTATCTATTTTATTTAGTTGCTATTCTCGTTGTTTCAGTTTCTTTTTAGTTAATATAACTTGCTTGTAACTTATTTTGCCCTTTATTCCAGATAGTCAGCTTGTTGTGAGCTTATTCTAAGCCTAGCAAGCTTCATAAGCTCATTTTTGCTTATTTTGGTCTGCTGTGGTGGAAATAAGCTCAAGCAGAGCTTACTTTCTAGTTTCAAAAAGTTTTCTTTTGTAAAAGTTGTTTATATTTATTGTTAAAATGTTTTTGTAAAGTTAAAATCAAAAATAAAAATAAAAAGAGAAATCTGCCAAGAGTGGGGATTGAACCCCTGACCTCTTGGTTTGACTGGTCAACACCATACCAAAGCCGTGCACCATCTGCCCCAGGTGTTTGTTAGTGTTGTTTGTTTTCAGTTTTATTTATATACTTGTTCATTTTCTCTTTTAGCTTATTTGCTTAACAGCTTATTTCTCAGCTTATTTTTAAGCTTTTCATGACTTTTATATTTTTCCTAGCTTTAGTGTACCACTTAGTATTTTTACAAAAAGTTTTATAATTTCTATTGTTCATTAAGTATTTTTTAAAATTTAAATTAGTTTAAACAGTATTTAATTAGTTTTTAATTAATAATAAATAGATAAATAGTGTAAAAATTATTTTTAATTTTCCAAAAATTTTCTTTCATCATTAGGATTGAAAAAATATAATTTTTATGTCCGTAGGCTTAGGGTAGCATAGATTTCACTTTTTATTTTGCGATCTCGCGTTTTATTTAAAGTAACTCTTATGTTTTTAAAATTTGATTACGTTTTAGGTTTCCCCTACTTCCTATTATCATTCCCGTAGATTTTTAGGTAGATTTTAAGTTTTATTTAGCATTTCTTGATTGTATTCGTGTTTTAGTTTCGTTTATTTTATTCTTCGTACGTTATTTTAATTTCTCGTTATTCCACAACACCAAATAATCTCTCAATCATCCTTACAAGCATTTTAATCTCCAAATCTCACACGATATTGCCCATTCACACCTCGTTGGGACACGACCCGGGTAGTCACTTACTCGGTATCTCACACACACACACACACACACACACACACACACACATATATATATATATATATATATATATATATATATATATATATATATATATATATATATATATATATATATATAACAGGAGGCGTTACACGCGTATTGCCACCTCATTGTCCAGTCATTGCCATGTAATTCAATTTCTGCCATGTCATCACAATACATACGTGTAAACTAATTTTTAAATTAAACATATAAGATTAATTTTGTATTTTTCGTCCACCTTGGCATTTAGTGTTTGTATTTTTTTTTCATATCTTTTGACTTATATTCGGGTCAATATTATTTTTATAAAAAATTCGGCTGTGCATGGAGGCAATGTGATTCGAACTTGGGCATCAATTAACATTAGCAAATGTCTCAACCACTAGAGCAACACAACATTTGTATTATAGTCTGCAAAACAAAAGTTGATAAGCTATGCAATGTCAATATTAAACCCTACAACTTAGTTAACCCTAATCAAAAATATACGGGAAAAGATGCCAGTTCATAGATAATATATTTTTCTCAAAACCCTAATATCCTTTTTTCCTCACAATCTCCTCTAATGATCGGTTTACTGAGTTTTGTTCATCACATGTTTGCAAGAAAACATTGATGTTCAAGGTTTTTTTTCACAATTTGTAAATGGCTATTTTTTTAGTTGATTTTTGGATTGCAAACACGTTCTCACTTTGTGTTACATGATGAAGAATCATATCACCGGCAACTACAAACCTTCCGAGCTTGAATCAAGGTCAGTATCTACTTTTCTTTTGATCATTCTTCAACTCTACTAGAACCATTGTGTAAGTCAAAGTTAACTTTTAGTAGTTATCTTGGCAACTTGAATTTGACTGGGCTCGGTTTTAGATGATAGGTGTATGGTTCATGTGATATTAAATATGATGAAGCAGTTTTTATTTTTTCCAGGCTAACTCTCAAGTCATCTGCAACGTCTGCGTAGATATCCTTTCTCCAGAGAAGGTAATCCACCTTGATATAACTAATCAATTTATTGTTGGACACTATGTGATTTTATATTACAATATATATTTCTTCTTCTTCTTCTTCTTCTTCTTTATTTTATATGGGTAGTTTGTTTTATAGTAACTCATGTTTATGTGGTTTTTCTAACTATCATACGATCGTGAATTTGATTAGATTTGTATTATGTGTGTTAAAAGGCAGTGACTTGGTGGATTAGTTCATAGCTGTGGAGGGTAATAAGAATGACGATGTGACAAATTCCGGACATAAAATTCCAGTGGAGATTATAACTTTGTATTTCTAAGGGGATTGCATACATGCTGGAGTACTCTTATGTGGTGGACCAATTTTGAGAAATGGCTTTCCGAATCATCCATGGTTGTGGTGGTACCTTTGATGGTGACGATTCAGCATATTTGCAAATTCACGTTCTAATTCTGTTTATGCAGTCTCAATCATTAACATAGTAAAGGCTTTCTATCACAGTAAGCTCAATCCCTGTGCTTCTATGTTGCTCATACAAACTACTCAGGTTATTCTCCATTTTCCATCCTTTGGACTTCTTATATAACAAGATTGTCAAAATGATTTATATCTTAACTGATGTTAATGTGTAGATTCTTGGGTATGGATAGGCTCATCTGTTTCAAAAGTTTTTGGTTGATTCACCTGATATGTGGTGGCCTGCCAATCTGGTTCAAGTCTCACTCTTCAGGGCATTGCATGATGAAGAGAAGAGACCAAAAGGAGGGCTCTCAAGGCTTCAGGTCTTCCTCATAGTCCTTTGTTTGTTGGATATGGAAGGACTCGGTGACAGCTCAAGAAATTGGTTCTGGTCTGCGTGGACTTGGAGTTGGAGCAATTGGGCGACTGTATCTGCTTTTCTTGGAAGTCCGTTAGCTACCCCAAGATTTTCCATCATGGACATATTTTGAAGATGATTTAGCATACATATGCTCTTTTCCAGGTACTCCGGGTTGGGTTCACTGCCCGACTCCCAGACAAGCATAGTCATGGCCAATTGCTCTACGAAGTCGTGATATTGTAGCAGTTGCTAAGATATGTTTTGGGAAGACCCCGAGTTATTTGATTCCTTGATTTAGGCATCTTAAAGTAACCTGCAATAATCCTAAAATGGGTTCAACTGTTTTGGTTTTGTCACCAACAAGGGAATTGGCCACTCAGATACAAGATGAAAAATCATCAAAAATATCTTGCATGGTATGTTGGTTTTAAAATATATATGAGTCACGAGTCAAATGATTTGAGTGTAAAGATTTTCTTATTAATAAGGCATAACAAGTTCTGTTAAACTATTTGTCGTGTAA
Organism: Artemisia argyi; assembly: GCA_030686995.1. NCBI lineage: Eukaryota > Viridiplantae > Streptophyta > Magnoliopsida > Asterales > Asteraceae > Artemisia > Artemisia argyi. The sequence goes on from CM060680.1 coordinate 44,286,289, forward strand.
ATATACGCCGCACTTTAAAAGGTCTTTTTGCTTCACCCTTGTCATCACTTTTATTATTGTTGATATTGGAGATACATTTTACATCAAATGCATATTAAATAACCAGGAGCCTATTATACTGGCAGGGATTTTCTGTCAAGTTTACCACCACCTACATTTTGTATGATGTAATTATTTAGTTGAATTCTGGCACCAATCTATTGTTGAAACAGTGCTTTAAATGAATTAGGCTTGCACTGTTGTTAAATTATAATCGTCTTTTAATTGAAGTGTTTATACGGAGGAGCACCAAAGGGCCCCTAACTAAGAGAACTGGAGCATGGTGCAGACATTGTGGTTGCAACTCCTGGTCATTTGAATGATATTCTTGGCCAGATGAGATGGCTGAGATTGGTGCCAAGATGGCAAATGCAACACCTTAGGAGCTTGCTTCTATGCGCTCTCGAGCAGATGCACAGATCAATTATCAGCTAAATGCAGCTCAAATGCTAAAGCAAAAGGTAGCTAATTGTTGATATTATTGAAGGTTTTATGCACATACTACATACCATATTGAACATGAGGCTTCATCTCAATTTTGGCAGGGGAACGAGCTTCATAGTCAGGGAATATATAGTGAGGCATCAGAGAAGTATTTAAGGGCAAGTGCAACCTTGTGATCTTAACTTTTTTTCATTTTGTTCTTGGCATACACATTTAATTTCATTTATCGATTTTCCATGCTAACTGTTTCATCTATCTATCTCTAGGGCTACTACTAATGTGAGTAGCAAATGTGCATCTTATCCGTGTAATGATGAGTGGGTCATGAAGCGGGTCCAAACTGACTACTTTTAACAAATGTCAAAACAGGTTGAGTTGCGTTTACCCGTAAAAAAATGTTTAATATTTTGAAAATTTTATAAATAATTAACGAAGTAAGTGATTAGAAGTACAATATCAATAAAATGCTAAAGAACTCACTATTTCGCTACCAATATATGCACTGGTAACCCATTGCCTGTATATGCACCAATAAACTATACAGCATACTAATATTTTTGCTAATGTGAATGTATTAGCTTGATACAAAACCTAATTCATGTTGTATCCAGGAAGATTAAAACAAGTGCATGGTTGTTGGCAACACGGAAGGCTGGCTGTCATTTGTTTTCCTAAAAGGACAGACACTTTTCCAAAGAGTACATGAAAAGAGTATGCCTAAATCGTTTTATTTTTCTCAGCCTTGGAGCATGTAGAGATGACGATGATGCTCTACATTTGCAGTGTTTATGTTCTCTTAATTGTAAGTCTCATTATTTAAATTCTACATAAGATCATTTGTTTTTGAAAAAATATGCCTCATAATTTATATTCTCAAATTGTAACAGAATTGATTAGAGTTTGTGATATTATATGCATGGTAAGTGTTTGAAGCAATGAGCTTGAAATCGAGTTTCATGTATTAGTTCTATTTAACCGTGCTTGGTAAATTCAAAGTGGTAAAATGGGTGGGTCATATCGGTTACGTACATTCTTACCAATTGTCTAAATCAAAAACAACAAATCGAACTATCCCAATGCCAACAGTAGTTAGTTATTTGACTAAAGTGAGAAAAGTCTCAAGTGGTCCATGAAAAATGGACAGATGTTGTTTTCAAATATGTGCATGGTTATAGCAGATCATGTGATTTGAATTTGAGTTGGTTGTATTGCAGGTTGCTGCACTAGCCAACTTACTGCCTGCTAACAGTATCCCAGATGAGCCTGATAGCTGCATATATCAAATTGTAAGTCATTCCTTCATATTTATTCATTTTATTAGATTGGTGATATGGACCCATTTTAATGATTGTGGATAGTAATGGAATAATGTAATAATTAGGCTTTCGTTGTTGTGGTCATCCTGTCGTTCATCTAATAGTCATTTCTCATAGGCTTAGTGGATTTATATGCTTGATCAGGATGATCATTTAGCTATTTTAAGTTTGGAATGTGATACAAACCATATTAATATTTCTATATTTTATTATAATTCTAAAATATGCTTCAATGTATCTTTAAATCTTGATAAAGGATCTTGCACAAAGAGAAAAGTAAGCAAGTTCATATAGGATGAACATTCATTTTTTTTAATGAATTCAATAAATATTTTGATATTTTTGTAATTGGTATATACTTGATGATGTCATATAACAATTTTAAAACACCCTTATTCCTCTGAAGAGAAATAAAACAATGATATTCATTGCAAACGCAAGACTATAAGTGTGAGATTCTGGCTGAGTTAGGCTGAGATGGTGGACCATCATTTTATAAGGCAAAAGACGGTTTAATGACACTTTGTTTTGTAAGGCTTATATGGCACCATATTCAATCAAATATAACATGTTGTGTCAACCTTTTAAGTTCAACATCCCGCCTTTATTTATACATAATGTATATTATGTTTTTAACTTATTACATGAGATGTTATGGTATTTCTACATAGTGGTAACTCTTAAAGAGATGGTTAAATATAGGGTAGGCAAATGTTACAAATATAAAAAGGGATGCTTGTGATCAAAGATTGGGATTAAAGCTACAACTCTTATAATATCATACAGTAACTTTTTTATACCATAAGCATAAACTTGATTTCTTTGTTAGGTATGCCAAATAGAATAAAAATGGCAAATGCTCTTATACGGGTTAAGTTGTTATTTGCGTTGCCAAATACAATATATTTTCCGTTATATATGTAGCAGAAGTTGAGTTGGCCTCCGTTGGAGTTCGTGATGGTTTGTGACCAGGATAAAGAGGTAATAATATATTTTAGAAATTAGGGTCGAGTTGTGGCTGTGAGCTTAATTGGTAATTGTGTTTTGAAATCGTTGCAGGTTATAAAACAAACATATGGATGCAAATTTTGTATTGGACCATGTACTACGGTATATTACTATTTGTCAATCAGTTAATCAAGTCATTTGATAATTATTATTACCCGTCTTCTTTCGTTATAGTAAAATATGTCCACGATAATAATAAGTCATGCCCGCCCATCGGGCGGGCTTTGCCACTAGTATATATATATATATATATATATATATATATAAATATATATATATATATATATATATATATATATATATATATATTGTATTCACGAGTTTTCGCAAGTCTTCCTTTTTCTAAAGGTTGATTAGTGAATTACACTCACGTCTACCTTGTATATTTTTGATACGCACTCAAAAACGAACTATCAATAGCTGACTTTATTTCATCATCCGAGACATCTCTAATCATATACATAGCAGCACTAGGATCAATCTTCTTGATAAAAAGGCTAACAAGATCATCAACAGGGTAGACAGGATCCATGGTTCCAATTTTTTTTTTTGAAAATGAGACACAAATTGATCAGCCACCTCATCAACATGAAATTCCCTGCCCTGCTCATCTTTAATGACCCTAATTCTACTTCTATTCATTCTACTTTTCACACAATTATGGAAAAAAGCAGTATTTTGATCACCTTCTTTAAGCCAATTAATCTTGGACTTCTGTCTAAGAACTTTCTCTTCATCAAGAACCGCTTCCTTATACGCACCAGTGGAAATCATCTCAGTTTTTCTTAATTCACTACTATTAGGATCTTTATCAAGCTTCATCTGAACTTTTTTCAATTCAGCTCTCAACACCTTTACCTTATCAAAAACATTCCCATTCCTCCAATTCAATTCCCTAAGAATCTTCTTCATACTTTTAAGTCTTTTGGCTAACACAAACATAGCATAATCAGCCAAATAATTCATAAATCTAAAAGCTTTTTTCTTCCTTACATTTAAATCAGCCAAAACAAGAAGAGTCGGGCAATGATCAGATGTGACATATGGCAGAAAATTAGCAAAACTCGCCCCATATTCATCAATAAAACTACTATTACCCATAACTCTATCAAGTTTTTTAAGAATACCTAATTTAGGATTATTCCACTTCTGAATCCAAGTATAAAACATACCTTTCATAGCAATATCTTCCATATCCATATAAGTAATACAGTTCCTAAAATCTTTAACACCCTGATCATTATTAGAAACCCCACAAGAATTCTCATCAGCGTAAAGAGTGACGTTGAAATCACCTAACATAACCCATGGCATACTACTGATACTATTTCTTTGACTTCTAAGGAAGTCCCAAAGCTCAATTCTGTCTTTAGGGTCATTATGACCATATATAAAAGAGACCAGCAAACTTCTATTCTCATGAATGATTTTAACTTCAAAATGCATAATTTGGCTAGACTGGAACAATAACCTAGCATCAATAACATTAGTATTCCATCCCACAACAATCCTACAACCCTTGTTGCTATCAATGGAATTAGATAACCAACACCATCTCCTAAAAATTCTATCGCAAACCTTAGTAACAACCTTCTTATTAAGTTGGGTTTCAACAACAACACACATACTTAAATCATGTTCCATCATTAACATTTTAATTTCATCTTGCTTAGAGGTGGTAGACATACCTCTAATGTTCCAAGCAGCTATGTTTATCGTCATAAAGAAGAACTAGAAGGACCTGGACCATCAATGCTTAATACCTTGGCCATAGATGGATCACAAGTGGCTGATACACTGTTCTGAGTCATAAAAGAAGCATGAGCAGAAGTATCTTTAGCTACTTCTTCAGTTATGTCATCATTTCCAATCTTAAGAGAATCCAGAACCTTATCGAATAGATTATCACCAACTTTAGATTTATAGAATTCAATCATCTTACTGGTCCAAGTTTCCAATTCATAAAAAGTAGAAGCTTGATCTGTAGCAACAAAAAGCTCCACTTCAAACATTTGTTTCTTCACCACCAAGTCTTCAATCCTCTTCAATTCATCCCTATAAGATTCCTCATACGCTTTAGTATACGCCTGATTTTTAGATAAACCTCTTTCCTCCATTAACCTCTCACTCATCTTTTCTGCCTTATCATTAGAATCCTTCACAATACTTCTATTACTATAATTGATTTGCTTTTGAAGTTCCGTCACTTTCTGTCTTAATCCTTCAACTTTTGGATTAGGTAGCGAAATTTTCCTTTTCATTTTATAATACTCCTTAAGATCCTCTGACCAACAACTAACTTCTTCCTCACTCACATACATACCCCTAGAACAAATATCATCAATCCTATTCCTGGTCGCTTCCCATGCCAAATCTTTCTCAGTCTCCATATCATCAACTAACGTAGAATATCTGTTCGTATTTGTAGTATCTTTATTACCTCCTCCATTACTTACTTCACCATCAATATCCATCTTACCCTTACCATTCTTCTTTTGAACATTTTCCTTTGACTGATCATCTTTAGTATTGCTATCCTTCTTAACCTGAACATATTGCTTATTTCCAAAATTACCATACCTCTGATTCCCCTACCCTCTACCATACATATTCCCTCTACCTCTTCCACTAAAGCATCCTCTACTAGAACCTTCACCATAGAAATTCCTTTGTCCATTAACACATGCATTATTCCCCTCCCTTCTAACCGGCTCTTTACCACCAACTGTCTTCCATTCATTACCATTATCACCAGCATTCACACCCTTATTAGTTCTCTGATTCTCATTGTCATTCCTAAATTTCTTTTCAGCTTCAGTAACAACCCTATGAACACAATGCTCATAGTTATGACCAAAAACCTTGCAACGACCACAAATAGGAGGCCTCCAAACATATTCAACTTTTAGTTTCATTGACCTACCCAAACTTTTATAATTAACTTCAACATGATCAACAAGCCCCTTGGCCGCATCCACCTCAACTAACACCATAGAAAAATTAGCCCTACCCAAACTTTTCACACATTGAAGCCGTTATCCTGTCAATGATAATAGGAGTACCAATGCCACTTGCAATTCTACTTATGCCTTCAAAATGTCTCAAGCGGCACATTCATAACCTTTACCCAAATAGGTACCTTAGTAGGCTCTGGTTTATTCATACACATACCCGCTTCCCATTTTTGAACAAACAAAGGTTTCCCGTCCACAAGCCAAGGCCCATTTTCTAACACATACTGCATACCCTCATCAGCTTTGAATTTAAAGAAGTACAAGCCACATTCATTTAAGATAGCTTCCTCAAAGAAATATGGTCTCCACATTCTTCTAAGATGGCCCATAATTTCCCTATAACTCATCTTCAACCCCACAAAATACCCAGCCAATGTCATTGACCAATTCTTACTCCCCTCTTCTATAATTGGATCCATTTCAACTACCTCAATACCCTTCTCATTGATACTCATAGGAAATAATTTCAACTTAGTACTACCACTAAAACTTGTACCCTGGACAGCACTTAAAAATGAAGACGGTTTCTTAGCACTATTATCTTCCTTCATCACAGTGTCATCATTGACCACATGAACATCATCCACTTTCTCAGCATTCTTTCCCAAACCATTACCCTTATCATTACCATTAACATTAAGGCTAGGCCATTTCTCAGCACTAATAAAAGAAAATGAAGCACTAGCATTACTGCCACCATCACAAAGAACCTCACCCCTTTTTAATAATCTAGGACTAACATTAGCAGGACTAGACATAGCAACATGATTACTACTAGTATCCTTAACATTAACCCTAGCCTCATTACTCACAACATGCTTATCCTTATCACTAGCAGAAACATTAAGTTCAGATACAATATTAACTTTCAAAGATTCATTAACCAAAGTGCTTACCATATCCTGCTCAAAAGCAGCGTGAACATCCTTCTCAGACACAAAAATAGATTAACCACAACTCTTAGATTCTAAACTTTGGTTATCATTATCAAAACCTTCCTCCACAGCCTCATTACCTTCATCATCATAAACTAAACCCTCCATATCCTTAATAGAACTACTCCCTTTACTGACCAACCTCGAATTAGCCTTCTTCCCACCAGAATGAGCTGGCTTATTAATGACCTTCGATTTCTTATTACTCTTAGGAGCTTTATTGGAACGTATGACATCATCGGAGAACTTTGGGGGCATCTCCGAATTAGGTTTATTTGGATCTGGGTCTCTCATATTTAAATTAAAGGTAAAATGGAATAGGAATGAATATTAGAATCTACATAATCAATAGATTGATTAGCAAATATAGATTTGGGGAAACTGGAGAAGAACAATGAGAGAGTAACGGAAATAACGAAAATATAAAATGAATTTAAGGAGAAGATCAAACCGGTGGAAATATGTGAAAATTATATCATCACATGCGTGATGAACAGTAGATTCACATGTTAAAATCTTAAAAAGAATGAACGGTTTGATCAAAAATAGATTATAGATTACTTAATAAAATTAAAGGGTTTTTAGAGAGAGAAAGTATTTTTCCTTGGGGTAGTTATCCACCCATAGGTATTTTGATGGGTACATATGTGGGTATTTTAAATGCATGCGTATTTTTATGTCTTTTTGCTATTATAATTATAGCTATAGTTAACTCGCCAAACACTTTTATAAAACAAATAATATACAACTTGTAATTATCGTTTAATCAGTCTACAATTTATAACAATCAGCTATCAATTTACAATTATCAGTTTACAGCTAGTTTTGCCAAAAATCAAAAGATGTTTCTTTTTCACTTGACGAGTGAGCTCAAACACTTATTTCATCTTATTTAGAAGGTCCACAAAAACCGTTCTCTTTCAATTAAATGGCTAATTTAGAGACATCGTTAAACCATTTAATATAGTCACAACCCCTATAGTCTAGTAACAAGTAGGAGAAACCCGTGCGCTGCGGCGAGGGTGTTCTGATACAGGTTTGGTTTCTTTTTTCTGTATGGATTTGGTTTTTTCTATTTGTGTATAGTTGTTCTTTCTCCTCATTCTTTTCAATTGTATCGTAGGTGGTATGTTACTGTATTTGTTTTTGGGTTTGCAAATAAGCTAACTGAATGGGCCAACAAAATATGAAAAAGCCCATAATATATATAGACAATATTCTAACGTGACATATGAAAAAGAAGAAAAGAAAAAGGAAATATGCCAATTTATAAAAGTCAAAACAAGACAGCAGTACCCGACCCGTTACTCACATCTAAAGAAAAGTCAAACCCTCAAATTTGACCAAAAACTCATTATATAAAGTTAATTTATTTTCGTTATCTCCTTTTTCTCCTTCGCCTCCATTCAACCGGAGAGAGCTGCAACCACTTATCCCCAATTCTTTCTCTCTTTTCTTCAACACAGGTATATACAGATCTAAGCTGTTTGAACGTTAATTACTTAATTTTATCACTTATTTTAGCTTTTTATATGCTTATACATGTTTAACTTCATTATTTTTAGGTTTAATTTCATTATTTTTAGGTTTAACTTAATTTTTATATACACGATCTAAGCTGTTAAAAAATTATTATTTTTTGTATTAGTTATTTTCATTATTTTATAGATCTGGTAAGTTTTTATTTATTTATTATTATTTATTATTTATTATTTATAATAATTTGTTGTTAATTGTGTTTAATTTTATAATTTTAGATGTAAATATTCAGATCTAAGCTACTACAAATATTTAGGAATTAATTTATAATTATGTTGTTTTAATCTATTTTTTAAATTTATTATTTTCATGATTTAAAATTAATTAACTAGAATTTGTGTTTATGAAGTAACTTGTTTATAATTTGTGCTTAAATATATTAATTTTGTTTTTTATACCACAGTAATTACTAGCGTAAAAGTGTAAATTCATTTAATTTTTATATAATTGTGTTTTTGTGAAGTAACGAAATTATCGCTTGAATTTATTATTATTTTGTTTGAGTTTAAATCGAGTTTAGCTTATTTCGTTATGTTTCATTTCTTAAATTTAGATGTATACTCAGATCTAAGCTATTAGCCTATTAGAATGTAAAGTATTACTATTAGGAATTACTTTATAATATTGTCGTTTTTATCTTATTTCTAAATTAATTATATTACTTTTTGTTTGAATATGTAAATTTTGTTTGTTACGTGAAACATCTCAATCAGCATGTACACGTAGATGATTTGTATTTATTTATAAAGACGTAACACTGATGATATAAACTAATAAACTCTCGTTTTTTACAAAGGATTTGCTTAGTTTTAATTGTTTGCCATTTTGTATTTGTATGTTACTGAATAGGTATTTCTAAATTCTATATTAATTTTGCCGGATTTGAATTATTATTTAATTAATCGGTTTGACCAGGCACGGTTAGGTTTATTCGTTATATATAAATTAATTCATTGTTGTAATTTGTTATAGGTAAAGGTGTTATGAAGCATTGTGGTATCCAACAGAAGAACACCTTTGCTTCGTCTTGTGAAGAGATGAGGAGTGTGGTTTCAGTGACGGTGTCGTTTGATAAGAGCGAGCATATGGTTTGTCCGAAACCTAGGCGGATTGGTCTCTTCAACACCTCGGTCAATGAGCCTGTTAGGCCTTTGAGATGGCATATGTGGTAACTATTCTTGTGTGTTTAAACTTTAAAGTTTCTATATACTTTTATTGTTTATCAACGTTAACCTCTTAACATGGAAGTGAATTAATAAGTACGTTAATCATTGTAGCTATCAGCCGGAACCATATGAATCTAAAGCAGGGCTTGAGCTGTTGGAAATCCTATTTGAAAAGGTATTGGTTTTTTTGTCTTTGTAGATTCACTTCACTGCTGTTAGTGTACTCTAGGACTCTTAGGTGTTGTAATGTGTTTTGTAAAGCCTTAGTTTTGATAATATGCATTCATGCAATCTTTTACATGCATTTACAGACAGTTTTTTGCATGACACGTAGAGAAAGTAGTATATGTGACTTGTAATAAACTTGTTGTATTTTTGGGAAATCTATATTATGGATAGTGAACTTCAATTTAAGAGAGTTGTACGTTTCGAGTCACGTTTTTGGAAAATAACCTATGAGTGATAAACATATTACGACTATAATTTGTTTGGTATGTATGCTAAAAGTTGGTATATATGTTATTTACAGGGTGGTGGTTACGGCGCACCAGAGAAAACATGTACAGAGGTCGCTTCGTCACCCCCGTTTTTCAATGGGTCACCACCAAGCAGAGTATCGAACCCGTTAATACAAGACACTAGATTTGGGGATAACAAGGTCACACCAGTCTCAAGATGTGCAGCGATCCCTGTTCCTGCATCTGGTATGTCATCGCACACCCCGCCTTCAACTGAACATAAAGTAGGACCCGTTGGTGGCAATTTTGGTAACAAGCCAGCTGTTAGGATTGAGGGGTTTGCTTGCCTCACGAGAGATAACCGCAACAATTGCAGCATCTCTACACGAGCCTAATTCAAACCCTTTTATATGAAATGTATCAAGTACATATGGAGTTAGCAAACCTATGTTGGAGAGTTAGAAGAGCAGGAAAAAAAACAGCAAGCTGATGAGGAATTTTCGACATTATAAGGAGAATGTGTATATAAGATGTATGTAAATAAATTGTCGGCAAGTAATTAGGTTGTTAACAAATCAAATGGAGTGAGAGTGGTAGAGATCATTAGCGAGTTTAAGAGTTTTACCCTTCTATTGATGATTTGTAAGTATAAAAGATCAAGGGGGGGATTTTCCGAATTTCAGTTTGTTTCTCTTGTTTTGGAAGTCTAAGAATGCGACTTTTGGAAGAGAAATTTGTATAAATTATAAGATGGAGCTTAGGTTTTCCTCTCAAGAGATGCAGGCGTTTTGTATCAGTTTGAGATGTATAAATGTGAATGTAAAATATGTTTAAGCTATCTTTCATTTGAAGACCGAATACTATGATTTGTTGAACTTAAAGTCCAAATGCTGTCGATATGTACAGCTCTTTTGGTCGATTAAACACGGCCTATTCTCGCGATGCAAAAAGAATTGACACGTGGAATGGTAAAGAAGTGTCTTATTTTTTGGATAAGGAATAAGGATGGTCTCCACCTTTTTATCAATTAATTCACGGGTTTTGATCGATTAATTGATGGAGTTTAAGCTTACTATTAGGTTCAAATCGGGTAAGGCTTCTATCTTTTTAGAAAAGATGGCGAGGCCACTTTAAGATCTTTTACTCTAAAGTCATTGTTTGCCCCGCTAGTCCGTTACACCAAAAAGATGCATGTCAAATCTACAAATCTTGTGATGCAATAACTTCAAGCATTATTCACCTCCTCCCCCTGGTGGATACACTTTTTGACTCTTCCCAAGTAGGATAAATAACGTCGGCTAGGTAATACCTGTTTTTGTATGTTATACTATTCACCGCATATGGGGACCTCAGGAGCGACATCATTAATGAGATAGTTAAACAAATTTGAACGCTATAGAACGCTAAAGTCATTATTCCCAAAAAAAAAAAAAAAAAACGCATGTCAGATTCACAAATTTTGTGATGCAATAATTTCAAGCATTATTTTTAGGTATTTGTGACCCCCTCCCCCCTCCTTTGAATTGCACATCTTAAATTTTCGGGCAATTCCTCCATTCTCATGCATTGCATACAATTTTAATCTTATCTTAACTACTTATAATGAAAAAATGGTCAAGTGAAATGTTGAGTTTTCAACACTTGGTCAAATGAGAGAGAAAGTTACTAATCATAATGGTTTCTTAAACTAAATTATACTGTAATTAATAATGTTATTAAAATACCTCATTACTTAAAAGTAAAACGATTTATTCACATTATACAACCAATTAAAAGCATATCTATCAAATTAAATACAACCAATTAAAACACCACTTACTAAAAAGTACAATAAAATTTTCATAATGTACAATTTAAATAAGCTACAACATAATCCATATAATAATTAAACACACTAATTAATGTTAATTTTAAACAACCTAAAATGAAAAGCACATGCTATTATACACATAATACAAATTAATAAAACACACAAAACTTTATACAACCTAACAAGTTGATGGTACATATAGTTTTGAAAGCTCGACGGGACCAACGGGTTTAACCGGGAACTGGTGTCGCCACCGGTTCAGCTAACCAATAAAAACCATCCGAAAATGAACCAGAGAAGACCCGTTGAAACCGATACAAACTGGTGAATCAGACCTTATCGAGATCTATTTCTCCGGTTAATTGAAAAGTGAAAAACTGAAGGAAAAACTGAAAAGTGAAAAGTTGAAACTAAAAAAGGAAATATTGAAACATATATTTCAAAAGGAAACTATTAATACAAATCACAAACCGGGTTGACCTGGGACGCTTCAAACCCGGCGGGTTGACCAGGTTTAATTTGACCCGTTTTCGACCAACCTAGCAAGTTGAACCGGTTTAAATTGACCTATTTTTCGACCGGAACGGTTCAACCGGTTGAACCACTCTGGTCGAACCGGGTTTTAAAACATTATGTTTAATTCCAAAATCTTCAAACTTTTATTATTTTTCTGTTTATAACCTATAAACTTTTTTTTTATTAATAAACTATTTGTCGCTATAAAATCCCGTTGCTATGCACGGGTAATCGTCTAGTCTATAATAAGTATATCATGGAACCCATAATAATTTTGTGTTTTTCATATAAACTCAACATGTCATTAGGAGGTAGTATTTAATAAAATATCCATGAACCCATAATAATTTTGTGTTTTTCATATAAACTCATGTCATTAGCAGATGGTTTAAAAAAAAAATACTTTTTTTTAAATACTATTCTGCATTAGTAAAATTGTCCAAACTATTATTCGGAACCGTCTCCTAAAACTCCTCTCGGGGTATTTTGGTTATCGCCAAAATGATCATTCAAAAGACGTTGTTCGACACATTCGTAATCCCGAGGTTTGAACTAGTCGCTTTGGCTTCATCAAAAGATAAATAATGTTTATGATAATCGTACAACCTACACAATTTCTCGGTGCGTTCTTCGTCATAATAACTCATATTGAAAGTGTGAGAAAGTATATTTTTTGTTGTTTGGAACTTTGGATGTTAAAATGGGGTTTTTAATTTTTTATTAGCCAGCCGGAACTCAAATTTTAAATAATAAGAAAAAATAAAGTAAATTACACACGAAATCGATCGTTATAGCCTTATAGGCATAAGGCATACATATAATGCACCAAACGATGCAGTATAATATAGTACTATAGATACCATACGTATAATTTTTATGTGAATTATTTTTGTGCATGAAGTCTTGAATCTGTTTGAACTAATGTACGAGTGACGGAACCAAGTCGGGTCTAGGGTCCCGAGACACTCATAGAAATGTGTTTATAATCTTATTTAGCTTTTTGTAAATGCATCTGATTATTTTCAGTTCTGATTCCGTCCTTGCGAGTGACCACCACAAAGATTTACAAGAAATAGAGTTAGAGCGAATAAATAATATCATATAATCAACTTTTATTTTCCATTAATATTATTTGATGAATGACTTTGGTCGATTAAATTAGAGAATTTTGATCTTATATCATACTCGAAGATCTAAAGGTTATTCTTCAAAACAGTCTTTCTACCCTCAATCTATCTACATCTCGCCTTTCTAATATCTTGTTTCACTAGGTCATCCTCATGGAATATCGAAATAAATAACAAACCACCATTCATTCATGTTCGTTAAAAAACCATTACTGTGTGTGTATATATATATATATATATATATATATATATATATATATATATATATATATTACAAGACTGATTAATCGTCATTTAGACGCTAAAAGGCCACCAATCTTTTGATTTGTGTAAATCGGTCAACGGAACTTGCCGGAACCTGCAAATGTTGCCGGTAATACCCAAAACTCGCTGTAAAATTATTTGAACAACTTATTATCGTTGTTTACATCAATCACAAGATTTTTTTTTTTTTTTTTTTTTTTTTTTTTTTTTTTTAATCTTGCCAGAAATAATTAAATTTTTTCGGAAATACCCGAAACTGCCAATCCGATAATCCCGTCACCACCAATTACAAGCTACAAATAAGTCGACTGTCCAACTACTTGCGATTTTTGCAACCTTGACAAAAATATTAAATATCTCGGCAATATTAAAGTAAAAATCCAAATTTATATTTGCTATTCAATTATGGCTTGGTTAAGTTGTGCATGGACGGTCGTTATTCATTAGCACCTCCATATTGAATTATAGGTGTCCATTTCAGGTTTGGTCAAATTTGTTTCACTCTAGTTTAATTATGTGCGGCTACTAAAATATGTCATAAATGATTGACAACACAAGAAACGTTTATGTCGATATAAGAGCATCTACAATGGGTAAACCATTTAAAAGCTTTTCACCATTCTAAAAAGCTATTTAAAGAGGTTTTTAGCATTGCATGAAAGACTTTTTGAAGAGCTTTTTAACAAAGACTTTGTAAACTAAGGGTACGTTTGGTTTCCACCTATGGGAATCAAACTATCACTATGAAAGTGATAGTTTGTGTTTGTTTAGAATGCTGGGCCCACAACTATGACTATGAAAGTCTAATATATTCCATACTCCATATACAACTCTATAGGGGGGAATGGATCTTTCATAGTTGAGGGACCCACCACTACTATCAAACTCATACCCATTGTCATTCCTCGCAACATACCAAACGCACCCTAAAAGTCTTTGCAAAAAGCTTTAGTCATTAATTAAGTTGAGCATTAAATGCATTAAATGCAAAAAGTCTTTAAGACTTTCCCCCATTGTAGATGCTCTAACTTTTGGAAAGAAACATAATGGAAGATATCTTTTTTGGTAAAATAATTATTGGGTTGTGAAATCGAGTTTCGTTAACGTGAGTTAAGATCAAATGAGAAATAAAATTAAAATGAGAAGGGAAAAAAAAAACTAAAACCGCATATTTCAAAATGAGTTGTTATGAGCTATTATAGTCGATTTGGGTCCAAAATCTACTTATAAATGTGCATATAAGAGTATTTTACTATTAGACGAGTACCCGTGCATAGCAACGAGATTTTTTAGTGGCAGATAGTTATAATGATATTTTGGTTAAGTGTTTTGTGTTACCACAATATCACTATAACTATTTACCTCAATAAAATTCCGTTGCAATGCATGACACTTGGCTAGTAATAGGCCTATTGTCGTTATACACGGTTACTCGTCTATCATTTTAAATGCATGTGAGGGTTAGAAATGGACATTGCATGTGTATGTTGTTTGCATCATAGAATGGCCACTAAAATCAAAAACCACAAAAGATATCCAAAGAAGGCACTCGAACTAAACATAGTGATGATCGTTTACTTTCGATATCTAACAAGCATTAAAAAGTTAAACATGCACAACATAACAATTGTAAACATCAAAATTCAAAAGGCATGGTTCTTATAGAATATTAAGGAAAAATTCTTCATGTTCTCGGATTCACGCATATATTTTACAAACCTCCTCCAAAACACCATAATGCAAAACCCATTTTTACTACGCACTACTACACAAACATGCTAATGCAATGGAAAATTGCAACTGTATATTTTTGTTGCAAATTTGCAAACTATTTTGTAACGAATTTCCAACCGAATAGCAATGACACAGAAAACGGTAGCAAATCCGTTGTAAACAATAAACTAATTTCTTTCTAAATTTTTGCAAAGCAAGTGCATAATCCGTTGTACGTATTAATTCAAATCAACTATAGATCTCAGCCATAACAATTCCACTCAAATCATAATAGATCTGAACATACTTGAAATACCCAAAAAAAAAAAAAAAAAAAAAAAAAAAAAAAAAAAAAAAAAAAAAATCTCAGCTATACCTATGTAACAAACACACACCAAAAACACCAACACTACCTAGCTTTTCTCAGCATCGTCACACACCCATCACCATTATCAGTTTATCACATGCAAAGTGCGGCGGCAACGATGGGATGGAGGCATCGAAGAGAGCGGTAGTGTACGTGCTTATTTTGTGTGTTTAGTCACCAACCTTTCTTGAAATCCAACCGAAACCACCCTAAAACCGTTTCACTACCAACAACCCCGAAAGTATATGTGACAGAGGATTCAAATGATGGAGTTGGAGGTGGCGGATTTATAAGCTGATGCCCATCTATGCAGATCTTACCACAATCAATTCAATGAAAGTATGATGTTAGCCATGCGATCTCTATATGTTTTTATACTTGAAAATGACACTAAATGTGTGAAGCGCTATATGTTTTTAAACTTGAAAATGACAGTAAATGAAAGTAATTGATTGATAGTAATAAGAATGCAGACGTGTGAATATATGCCATTTTTATAAAGTCAACTTAAGTTGAATGTAAATGTGAATATTTGCTACAATATTTTTTAAAAAGTCAACTTAGTTGCCTTGTATTTGCCAATCCGTTTGTATCAGTAATGAGTTTCAAAATTTTCATCTTAATTGTTCAAGTTTCCTTAATTAATAAGGGCATTATGGGGATTGACCAAAAGTTAAGTTTTCACTTTTCCACTTTGACCGTTTTGTCTTTATAAGTAGTATAGATGTCTTGCTGAATGTTCCGAATTTAGGGGTCATTTTTCCGTGTTCCTTCGACGTGGTTCTCTCAAGCGCCCTAGTATACTTTACTTATTCACCTGTGTCAGTTTGGGGTACGGTCAGATCACCGTGAGGATCACCCTCCAAATTTGAAGTTTTTTCCTTGAAGTTTCAACCGTTTATTATTATTTTTTTTTTCACTTTATGTCAGACTAGTCGGTAAAGGAGTGACTTATACTGAAGAGGTAGTCACTTAGTTATCACAATTGAAGTGAAGTGGGCCCCTCATCCTTTTTATTGTTTTTTATTTTGTTTGTGAGTGTGTGTGGGGTATTTAGTAATGTATATTTGTATAAAGTGGGTATTTTTATAAAAGGTTAAAGTAATGTGATCATGTCTTGTGAAAGATGAGAGAGATTGAGAGGAAGTGAGAGGAGAAGAAAGTTGAGGTGGCGCTGATATGTAATGTGAAGTTATGGTGACCAATGGCCACCGGCCTCAGTTCAACTTTGATTGATAGTTTCTCAAATTATAATTTTTATAATTTGCTAAAATTAAATTTCAAAAATGATTTTGAAATCTTTTTCATTGAAAAACCGGTGAGTGATTGAGTATTTGAGTGTGGTTGCTATAATTTTATCTTTTGGGCTGGGCTATGATCCATGTGTTTGACAGACAATTTTTTCACAAGTTATATACCCAACTACCCAAGACTTGTTCAATGATCCAAAAGATGGTACATTTTAATATATGGTCTTAATATTGATCATGCTAACTGCTAACAGCATTTCTGGTTGTCTTAAGATGTAGAGGAAACTTCAAATCTAAACTTTTATGGTAATACATTATAACTTTGTTCATGATTCTGTGTATTGAGTTGTCGTTTAGAAGATATTAGACACGATACTGACCTATATTTCCTTTCAAATGGTATGCATATTTGATAGCTTATTTGGTTTAGTTATCGTAGTATGCATAATATAACTAACCTGAGTATTATAGTGAGCAAATAACACCTCTAGTACCAACGTCCGCCGATATATATCCAGTAGTTCGTATTCATGAGAAGCGTATGTATTATTCAAACGGAAAATGGATACTCGTTAACATTTTAGCTTTCTGAAAACATGTCGAAATCCATCTACTATGAAAGAGTGACTGAGATCTATAAATCTTATACATCTTTCATGATTGATTAATAGGGCATGTTTAATGGCGAGTATATCCATTTAGTCATTTAACTGGAACACAAGTACACAATCAAAGGGCCTTTGGCCCAACGTATAGTATGTGCAAAATAGTTTTGTTTTTAATTTATAGGAATTGATTGACACACTCTTATATGTTATTTGCACATTCAAATGTAAAAACTGTTAAAGCAGAATATAATAAATATATAACTTTTGAATGCACACGTTAGAGAGTGGAAATAAGAAATTAAAGTGTGCAAATCATTAGCCTTGACTAATAGGATGTGGTTCAAAACTTCAAATCCCTCCAACGATGAAAGTGAAATTATTGTTGTTGTGTGAAAATAAGTAGCGTGTGTGAGTTGGAGACCTTTGAAAAAAACATCAACGGGAAACACAATATTGTATGACATATATGTCTCATTCATTTAAAAGTATAAATGTTTCAATAAAATTTACTGGTATCTGCGGTTCTTCTAAGTCTACTGTTAGACTTATTGCAGTTGTCAAACAATTTGCCAAATTAAGCAAGTTATAATAAACACGTGAGACAGTTTTTTTCTCGAAAAGGTGAATGCTTCCACTAAATAACAAACCGATATGGAAGATGATGCCTGATTTTATTATTATTATTTTTTTTTTTTTAATTTTTATTATGTTTTAATTAAGAATTAACTTTTAGATTTAAATAGAGGTGGAAAGGAAATTAAACTGGCAACAAGCTGTACTGCTAACCTTTTTTGAATTGCAAAACTTATTATTTTGAAAACTACGTATGTTGATTTAGGTGTCATAACATTACTATGAATAACACGTTAGACTCTGTTGAGGAACTCTATTGTCTCAGGTGCAAGAAAACCAAAATTATCAAACGCAAAAGGAATAAAAACATGTTGATTTTCAATGCACGCTTTCTCGTGTTTTGTCACTTTGTACGAGGCGGCTTTCAAAGCAGCCTGTCCTACTGTAAAACCCCAGCTACTCAAACCCACGAGAGGAGAAACCCTGGTTGGATCCGCACACGCATGTTTCCATCAAACCCATCCAAACATCATAACGTCTGCCGATCTGAGTATGGATATTTCATCCAACGGGCCAGTAAAAAAGTTCACATGTGCTTCTTTCTTTGTAGAGATCCCAACACGCTTACAAACGTAAAAAAAAAAAAAAAAAAAAAAAAAAAAAAAAAAAAATCCCTAACCAAATCGTATCTGTACTTAAAGCCCGGGAGCTTTTTGCATGAATGGTTATGATTTATGAACATATACCTCATTGCGTGACAAAATCACAAACTACGATCATGTCACTAGATACTTTGTGTCTGGAACCCAAAAACGTTTACGACTTTACGTATCCAGATGAATGAACAAAACACGAGTTCAAGAACGTTGCTAGCTAGTCATGAAATAGAATTGATTAGCATTGGACTGTTCGAATAAATCACACTAGATGCTAAACACAAATTGCTGTATGAAATTAGTTTACCTTAGAATATAGAAATGGATGTAATGTGTACATTACAGATATTGCAGTATAATGCTATACTATATATTGTTGATATTCTACTTTAGACTGCTCCCATCGCAGCCATGGTGAGGAGTTGGCAAGCTCCTTTGTAGCGTGAACTCGGATGGGAGGTGATGGTGATGGATCGGCAAGGAGGAGAGAGGAGCAACCAAAGGTGAGATACTCACTTTTCGGGCATTGTGTATAGTGGGTGTTTTTTTATTTTTTATTTTAGTTTGTGAGTGTGTAAGAAATATTTAGTGGGGTAGTTTAATAAATAAAAAATGTATTAAAAGGTGAAGTGATAGTGATATGGTTGGGAGTGAAAAGTGAGATGGTGGTGAAGGAGAGAGAAAGCTGATGTGGCGCTGAGGTGGAAGGTGAAATGGTGTGAGGGATGGGGGTAGTCTTAGCATATACTACTGTACAGTATATAGCTAGGTATCGAAGTTGATGACATACAAATAGACTCTCATAAATAAAAAGATTGATTGTGTGATTGTGTCTATATTTTTAGTTGATTGAATTGACTCATAGTACTAAATCAAATCAACACATTGTACTATAATACACCTCAGGTCCTCGGCATTCGCTTGGGGTTTGTCTTTCATAGTTTTCAACATAAATCTCGTGAATGTATACAATGATATGACCACTCCTTTTTTTTTTTTTTTTTTTTTTTTTTTTTTTTTTTTTTTTTATCAATTTCAAGTTGGTTTCTAGTTCTAGACTCTCTTTTGAAAAACTTGTTGGTACTATTTGACTAAATACCATTTTTGTTTGTCAAAAATATTACGATTGTTCCACTCTTTTTACGATTGTTAGGGCCACAGAAAGTTGGTACTATTTGTTATTTTCTTGAGAAAATCGACCCATTAACCTGACAATATGTTTGAACTTGTCTGTATTTTTTTATGCATGCTTGATCTTGTCTTGAGGAATATTATTCTAGCTTGATTCAATAGCTCAACAACATTTCATTAGAAACCATTTAGAGATATATACTACAATTCGATAGCTCAATAAAATTCCACATGTATGGAAGAGCTAGAATAGACTTTGTGCTCAAGTAACTATTTTCTAAAAGCTCAACGTGCTACTTAGCAGGCCTGATTATATATGGATTCACAATTACATATCAAGCAGGCTTTGCAAAGGGCAATACAAATTTGAGTAAGTGATAGTAACATTGAGCTCATATATTTATTTGTTTTGATCTCGACCCATTAAGTTGATTTGTCATATAAGATGTTTCTTTCATAAAATGAGAAACAAGCTACATCGTTATGTGGTTTGAGCTAAAACCTACTCCAGGGGCCATTTTAGAATACCACAATTTATCCACACAGTAACAACATACGTTTTTTTAATTATTACTTATCACATAGTCCGTATAAATTTAGTTCCAGAAGTACAATATGTTTACTACATAGACCCCGAAACATGTAATGACTTCTAGCACTATCAGTCTATCAGTGAAAAAGTGACTAGATTACGAGAACCCTATTATCGGTTTTTCAACGCGGTAGCAAGCTTTAGCTACTCACGCGTTATAATCGTCGAAGTTTGAGCATTAATATGGAAAAAGAGATGAGTTAGTTAGATTCGGCTAATCAATGTTATTCCTTTTGTGATTAAGAGAATGTGTTAAACAAAAATCTTAGAAAGATATGCATAGTATTATGTTAGATAGAGTAAATTGGGAGATCTTAATGATTGGCAGGTTGGTGAGGAATTAATAGACACAGATTGGATACAGTAGGCATTTTACTTATTGGGAATTTAGGGCTGTAAATGAACCGGACGAACATGAACGGAGTTCTGTTCATGTTCGTTCATTTAATTTTAACCGAACAAATAAATGGACACGGACGCTTAAACGGACGAATTTTCTTGTTCATGTTCGTTTATTAAGAAAATGAATTGTTCATGTTCGTTTATGTCCGTTCATTAAAACACTAAACGAACGCTAAACGAGCATAAACGATCGAACATAAATGAAAATAGACAAACAAACATAAACTTTATTGAATTCTTCACAATATATTGTTTTATAAGTAGAGTTGCTTTGTTTAAACAAACCAATTTTTAAATTATAAAATTAAAATATATGATATATGAACATAAATAGATAAATAAACATAAACGAACTTTAATGAACGCTTAATCGGACGTTCACGGACATAAATGAACGAACGACACTCTTGTTCATGTTCGTTCATTTAACTAAACAAACGTAAAATACTGTTCATGTTCGTTAATTTAATAAACGAACAAACATAAACGAACTTTTTACCGAACGGTTCATAAAATGTTCACTGAACGTTCAGTTCGTTTACAGCCTTAATTGGGATATTGACCCTTTCCTTGAATTTTGTTTTCTTTTCTTATTTTCTTGAAAAAGCTGAAATTTTATTATAAAAACAGCTCAAAGTAGAGCCCAGCAGAACTATCAATTAAAAAAATAATAATAATAAATAAAAAAATACTAGTAATAATAATAATAAAAAGATTCAGAAAATATCATTAGATATTCTAGTTAAGCCGTGTATAAATAAGTCAAAAACTCTTACCTTTGGGTATCATGAACAGTGAAAGTTTAATTAATTATTTCAACGAATTGGGAGTATAATTGTACAAACCAAGAAACATGAACTCGAACATCACATTGTACGTATAATGCATAGTATATATATATATATATATATATATATATATATATATATATATATATATATATATATATATATAGTCTTATTTTTCTAAAGTCTTTCAAGAAATCTTTTTATGATGATTTGCTAACAAAAGATAAAAGTTCAAAACCGACAGTTGCCTTGTAAAGGCAAACATATCATTCGTACATATACTTGATTTTATACCCCTTCCCACGCATTGCCAGCACACACACAAGTAGTAAAGCGTGTTGATGTAATTAGAAATAAACCAAAATACAAAGTTAGTCCCTTGATTTTTATTATGAGTTTTTTGGACCTTTATTTTAAGTTTATTATTTTGATACTTTGTAGAAATGACCCATTGTATGGTATATCCTCCATAAATCCAGTTTTGTGTTTGTAATGGATGAAATGATATCACTCATGAACAGTTGAAAACAACCAAAACTTTAAATGATAGAATTGGATGAAGTATGAGCAAGTGATGAGATCATGAAATTACTGTAATGAGTTTCTTTGCAATAACATCATTAGTGTCTCATTGGGTTATGCATTTGTGGTGGCTCTTTAAAGATACTCTCTAGATGGTCCTCGTATTAGTTGTTCAATGTTTAGGGAATGCAACTTAAAGATAGAGGTCATGGGTTCAAATCATAATCCCGTGTCTTTAAGTCATTGCATTACGTGATTCACCTCTCTAATATAGGCCATTGAACCGTTCGGTTATTGGGGCCGTCAGAAAGTCGATTACCCCATTTTATTTTACTCTACAGATGATGCATTATATTTTACTTAAATGTATACCTCCAAGTTTTCGTAACTAAAAGCTTACAGAGCAACTCATGAAACCACACATTCGTTTGGATGATGTCTTGAAGAAGTTCAGGTTTGGTGATCGTTGGTGTGATTGGATTCAAAGTTGCTTAAGATCAACCAGAGCTTCGATTCTTGTTAATGGAAGTCCAACATCAATTTTAATTCCATAAATGTCTCAAACAGGGAGACCCCTTATCCCTTTTTCTCTTCATCTTGGTCATGGAACGTCTTCACTTGTCATTTCAAAAAGTTGTAAATGTAGGTTTGTTCAAAGGAGTTGTCTTATATAATTCTTTGCAACTATCTCACTTCTTCTACGCGGATGACGCGGTTTTTTTAGGCCATGGAGCGACTCGAATATTAATACCATAATCCATGTGTTGCAACGTTTTTTTTTTCGTGCTTCAGGATTGCGTATTAACATGCATAAAAGTAAGATTATGGGTGTCGCTGTGGAAAACTCTAAGGGTAGTCTCGCTGCTACAAATATCAGGTGTATGACTCTTAAAGCTCCATTTAATTACCTAGGTGTCAAAGTTGGTGGTCGAATGACGCGTATAAACTCTTGGGACGAGATCATCAACAAGCTTCTTTGTAGGCTTTCGAAGTGGAAGATGAAAATTCTCTCTATTGGAGGAAGATTAACGCTCCTTAAATTGGTTTTGAGTTCGATGCCTATGTACTATATGTCGATGTTCAAAGTTCCATCACAGGTGTTGAAAAAAATGGAGTCCATTCGAAGTCATTTTTTTAATGGGGCTGATCTTTCTGACAGGAAGATGTCGCTTGTTAAATGGGATAATGTTCTGATTTCTATGGAGAAAGGGGGCCTAGGCATTTTGAGTTTCTTTGCTTTAAATCGTGCTCTCATATTTAAGTGGGTTTGGCGGTTTAGTACGCAAAATTCCTCACTTTGGTCTAGGGTTATTAAAGATATTCACGGTACGGATGGTAACCTTGGTCGTCCTAAAAAGGCTTGCTACTCGTCTAATTGGAATGACATTGTTAGAGAAGTATCTCTTCTTCATAACAAAGGGATGGATCTCCTTGGTTTTATTAAGAAAAAAACAGGTAATGGCGAGAATACTTTGTTTTGGGAAGATTCTTGGAAGGATGATGTTCCTTTCAAAACTGTGTTTCCCAAGATATACGCCCTTGAACCTGATAAGAAAGTTACGGAAGCGACAAAGATTTCTCATTTTGATATGTGCTCTTCGTTACGGCGTATGCCAGGAGGTAGGGTGGAACATCAGCAGCTCATGGACTTATGTTCAAAAGTGGAGGGTTTACTTCTCCCTAACATGTGTGATCGTTGGTACTGGTCTCTATCAGAAAATGGTGAGTTTTCTATTGCCTCGGTTCGAAACTTCATTGATGATCATATTCTTATGGTGGCTGCTCCCAAAACTCGTTGGATCAAGGCCGTTCCAAAAAAAATCAACATTCTTGCTTGGAGAGTCAAAATGTATAACCTTCCCATGCGTTTCAATCTCTCTCGCAGAGGTATGGATCTTGCCTCTATCTTATGTCATACTTGCAATGTGGCGGCTAAAAGTACTAGCCATATCTTCTTTGATTGTCCTATGGCGAAAGAGATTTACAAGAGTATCGCTTCTTGGTGGGATATCAATATCTTGGAGATGTCTTCTTATGAAGATTGGTGGACTTGGCTTATGGCTCTTCGTCTCCTGGCCAAGTTAAAGATGTTCTTAGAAGGAGTTTTCTATATCACTTGGTGGTCGATTTGGACTTTTCGCAATAACTCTATTTTTGGTTCTAATCCTCTGTCCAAATCTCATATCTTGGATGATATTGTGGCTCGCTCTTTCTCTAGGTGTAGGTCTAGATGCAATTCTAATTTTAGTTGGATAGAATGGCTCAAGAACCCTTCGCTTATTCCTTTGCAATTGTTTGTTTCTAGCTTTTTTTTAGTGTTTTAATAAATTCCGTTGTTAAAAAAAAAAAAAAAAAAAAAAAAAAAAAAAAAAAAAAAAAAAAAACCTAGATGTCCATATATTTAACACCAATATATCGTTGTTTAGAGACATACATTTAATATAAGTAACCAATAAATATTGTTTTAGTACAAACGAAGCATTAAATTTTCGTTTTGATAGCAAAGTGTCGAAGAAAGGTCAAATAACAAATTTAACAAAAGTGAAGGGGTTGAAAAGGATAAATTTTAAATGGTAAGAACATACTCGTTAGACAACAAAAGGGTTTCTCAACACCGTAGCGGGATTCTCGGCCTCTCCTCAAACACTTCCCTTTTCCGTAGGTCTACATGTATTCTTATTTAAATATTTTCTTTTCCAACTAGAGATCCTTTTCACAAGTCTAAAAGTATGTGCAATTAGAGGAGTCAATTTCTTATCCAACATGAAAACCGATTTAAAATCGACACGAAAATTATTAGGTTCGGATTGAGTTTAAATATATTTCGAGTCGAGTTTGGATCGACCCATCTAACATGTTTATTAGTATATCAGGTTCGAGTTGAGAATAAATTAAGCGTATCGACCCACTAACCCGTTTAAGATTTTTTTTCTTAAATTAAAGATTACTTATATTTTACGGGTTAAATGGGTTAAACAGGTCGACCTGCAAACCCGTTTAACCTGTTTAACTTGTGTAATGTGCCAACTTTTGTATATAGAACGGGTTAAATGGGTCAACCGAAAACACGTTTAGCCTATTGAACTTGTGTAAACTATTTAACCCGTCAACCCAACTATATATACGGGTTATATAGGTCATGTTCGGGTTATGTGTAAACATGTTAGGGTTGACATAGCTGATCCGATGATTTAAATGAGTCAAGTTTGGGTTGGGATTTTCTGACCCGCCAACCTGTCAACACCAACCCGACCCGAATTGCCAACCCTATGTGCAGTGGTGGTGATGAGACACCTTACACTCCCATCCTCACGCGCCACCATTGTTGCACCCTTCCGACTCATGCGTGAGACTAGACCAAAAAATAGGTGAATGGTGATGTAGCTCCCCATTCGGACATTGTGTAAAAAGTGAGCCTCCAACTATCTTGGAGTATTTATTTGATTTATAAGTATGTGTATTTTATGAGTTATGTTTATATAAATTAAGTTATTTAAATGAGATGTAAAGGAGTAATGACCATTGTATGTGAAAGGTGAATAAAGGTAATGTGATAAATGATGATGTGACGCTGAAATAAAAATTGAGAAAGTGGTGTTGAAGGGTGACCGTTGCACGTAGTCTAAATGTATGTTTGTGTGTAAGAACAAGCTTGTTAGATCTTTTAAAAACTTGACACTTGAGAATAAAATAACTTACATGATATTTGCTTGGCACAAAAGTTTATTAAAGTATCAATGATAATCATGCAAACAAATAAATTATATCCGAGTTGAATTTGATGTATTTTTATTTCATAAAAATTTGAAATGTGTTATATACGGAGTAATAATTTTTCTGTTTTAAATTTATTGTCACATTTTTTTTTCTCAAACTAACTGTCCTTTTAAAAAAAAAATAGAAAATTTAGATCAAGTTTTCATATTATTCTCATTTGAGGTTACTATTATAACTTTAAAGAAGTTATAAATTAATGAGTTAAAGATAAAACTGTCATTTTGCATTAAATAAGAAAAGAAAGCTGTAACGATGATGTTTTACATAAACTTTTTTTTTTTTTTTTTTTTTTTTTTTTTTTTTTTTTCGATAAACAATTATTTTGGGACGTAGACAGTATCATTATGCACGCCAAACGTCTCTATAAAACTTTTAGTTTTCTGCTAATTATACTATAGTGTCGGCTTCATCTATAGATTTATTTAATTATATTCGTACCTTCTTCATTATTTTATATTTACATTTCATCTAGCTAACATATAAAATCTATACGAATTACAAGACAAACAAAAAAAACCGCAAAGCCATGCGTGTTTAGCTCATTTTGGTGTTTAGCTAATTTTTATACACGTTAACAACAGTTCTTCTCAGTTTGATGTTTAGCTCGACTTATTTTTATTTATGCTTGATATTAAATACTTTTAACTGTTTATTTGCTATTAATCATCATAAAAGAAAATGAAACTAAATGCCTAGGTTAATTGTACACTTTTAAACTGCTTGTTTTTTTTTTACGTACAGGAGCTTTTGTTCTAATGATTAACTTACTGTGTATAGTTTTTATTGTATGAAGTGTAACTTTTGACAACACTTTTGCTAGATTCGGTTATCTAGTGTTAAGTTAATACCCACATTTCTATTAATTATTTGGCATGGGCTATATTTTTAAAATTCTTTTGGCACTTAGTAGAGATACCCATATCTTGCTAACATTAAGTCTAATACACGTAATCGGTTGTTTAAATGACAGTCTGATTCCTAACTAAGCAATTTAACGTTAGGATGTCCTATCCTATGTTGAATTCGTATTCCTAATATATTTTCTACCCTGTTCATTGTCTCCATTGTAGAGCATCGGTAGTGTTGTTTTATTTCATGAAATGCATCATTGTTATAACTTATAATATACAGAAAATGTGAACGCTTTGATCAAGATATGTGTAGTGCTAATTGTTAAACAGTAATTTGATCAGAATAAAAGTAAATAAAAAAATAAATATTAGTTTGCAATATTTCATTGAAATCAATATTTAAGCTTTGAGAAATACAGAAATTCAATATTAAATCTGACGAGTATGGCTCTAGAAAGTGTTTTGGTGGATTTTAGATAAGTATTTATATTTCTAAGCATTTAAACTGCCACAAATATAATGCTAACTTTGCATGGTTTACACTTCACATTGTTCAAACATTTATATCTTTAAATTACAAACGTTTTGGTAAGCACCTTTCACCATGTAACGAGCATAAATAGTTCATTACTGAACAATTAGTGAGATACTTCTTTCGACACCACGGGTTATGTACTACAAAAGATGTATATTATATAAAAATCTCTAGTTATGCAAGGAATTATGAAATGAGACTCGAACCAAGTTGGTCACATGGTACAACTATTTGTTGTTAATGTATTCTATGGTCACTTCTGCTATTCCATCAAAAGCGGGGCCCATTCTTGCATGAAAACTCATGACTCTCTCTTTGACATCTTTCATAATATCCCATCATATTTAACTCTTGATTTAGATGCTATTGTGTGTGTTTTTTAGAAAGAGATCTTCCAAAGAATATATCAAGAGTGTCATTGTGTCATTGTGTGTGTTTTCTATTTTGATCCTTTGGATCTTCTAGTTTCTTGCTATTATATGTGGTAATCATCAAGCGATGTTACTTTTTGGCAAAAAGCGAAGATCATCCACAATGGTATTGCTTTTCATCTTCTTTTGGTTGCTCCAAATATGTGTTTTGAACAATGAGTGTTGCAGTGTAAGAGCTATAAGGATACTATCATCATCATCAAGTAAAGAGTTGAACGAGATTAAAAGAGCAAATCTTTTTAAAAAGTTCTTCAATGGTGATCGATATCGGCAAAAGATGAACACTACTACGAGTGTTTCTAAGGGCAAAGGCTTCCAAGAAAACAAAAGAACGATACCCAGTTGTCCTGATGCTCTTCATAATTAGAAAAAAAAGGTTAATCGAGTAGTATAGTTTTTTCTTTTAACTTTTCTTTTCGAGTTTAATTTGGTAATCTACTATACGCAACAAGGTTGCCACATTTATGTGACACATTTATCTGGTTACTAGCTGTAACCAAATAAATTTGTTACTGTGAGCGTGACAACCTTGTTGCTATAAGTTTAAAGTAGTTTAGTATCTTACTCGGAAAATAAGTTAAGAGTAAAAACAACCCAACATATATTTTGTTTCGTTTAGCCTGTTCTTTTGGTTTTGAAGTTTGTTTATTATGCAAAAATGGCCACGTTTTTCCAAAACTGTGGATATTTTGGAATTAGCTTGGGCAAAAAAGCTTTGGTTTTTATTGGTAGATGAAGAAATTTAAAGTTAGGCATCATGATGTATAAATATAGTATCTGAAACTTAATAGTATTGAAATACAGTTCAACTCTTGTGACTTCTTTGTTTAGCTTTGGATATAATCATTGTAATGTACTTGTTTCTATGTTTTGGTTATTCGTGGATAAACATATCAACGTAAAGAGTTAACATTCAAGTGTGGTTGTTTCGTCTCCATTATTACTTTCCGTAACACATTTTTAAATTAGCTAAACCTGTCTTTTAAAAAGTAAATATTTGTCTGGTATAATAAAGTAAGTTTTGTATAAAATATGTAGATGGCATAGTATAGTACGAGTAGACCTTTTGTTTTTGTAAGATGGTCCTGTGGAATTTGACATGATCTACAAACATCCCATCTCAACATATTCAATCATGGCTCATAAACATAATTCTTGCCAGATTCCTTACTAAAGCAACACGAAAGGTTTTAGTAATTTCTTAGCCAGAGTCAGTTCATTGTTGAAGCTTTCATGATGAACTTCTATGTAGATGGTAAAAGAATGTGATCACAAATCTCAAACTATGTACGACAGAGTATTATCATAGATTCATAGATGCATAGACATATTGAATATATTATGTTGATGGAGATCCCCTCATCATTCATCTTAATTAATGTTGAAAAAGAATGCAATATTTTGTTTTATCCTGCATCTTATTATGTTTATGAGCATATGGATTATCCTAAACCATACGATATTTTGGTTATTTAGACTTCACAATGTGTGTTAAGATCATTTTTGAAGCTTTAATGGAGATGCAAAACATTGTGTGATAGACTTCACATCAGTAAACATATCCATAAACAAATCTCTCTTAAGAGAGCTCAGTGCGGGCAGTTGTTTGCCCGTCATATGTACCAAAAATGGACGAATGACACGCCATACTGCACTGTTAGTCTCGTTGTTCGTCCGCTGTAGGGATTTTAGCCGTTCAAACAACGTACGCCGTTCATTATTTTTTTCTGCAATTTTTAAACGTTTGATAATGGTAAAAAGCAATGACACAAAATAAATTAAACCCTCATTTTCACATATAAATACCCACTTTTAACATCTATTTTTCAAACATTCATACCAAATCACAATTTATATACACTTTCACTTACATTTTATTCCACTCTTCCATATTTCATATTCTTTTAATTTCCATGGATCTTTTCGACGCTGAAACTCGAGCCGAAGAATTAATACATTTATACGATTATCATGAACAATTTCTAGCCTTTGATGATGATGAAGCAAGTAGTTCGCACACTCGGACGTATATACCCCGAGATATTAAGCCGCGTAACAACGTCTACCGGAAGATTATTATGGGATGCTCCAAAATATCCTGAAATGAATTTTAGGCGACGATTCCGATAAGTCGTAAACTATTTTTACAAAAATCGAATGTATAATTAACTATGATGTTGAACCTATTCCCGTGCACTTTAAAATTTTAGTTCACGAAATGAGTATTGATGAGTGCTCAAACACTCATCATTTTTTGTCAAAACTGAACTGCAAAACATTTAAAAACACTAAAAAATGCATCAAAATACTGAAAATATCTCAGGGATTGTGTTTTATATGTTTTAGATGCAAAATGAGTAAAAACAGATGAAAAATGAACAAAGTTTGCATAATTGGTAGTTTCAGTCCCTCAACATTCAAAACTTGTCAAAATTAGTCCCTGAGCAATTATTTTGAAAGATAAGTCAACCCAAGTCCTTTAAAAGTTAAAATTTATCAAAAATGGTCTTTTGGTAAAAAGTTTTGAGAATTTACAAGTTTGGTCCCTCAAGTTTGGAAAATTGGCAAAAATAGTCCCTGGGATGTCTGATTTTGGAAAATTACAATTTATGGTCCTTTGGTTATTGGTACTTGGCACGTTTCACCCTTGGAACAATTTTGGAAAGTTACACTTCAGCCCCCTCAAAGTTTCGGCAGTTTACATTTTGGGTCCTTGTGATTTGTAACTACTTAAACCAAAAAAAAAAAAAAAAAAAAAAAAAAAAAAAAAAAAAAAAACTTTTTTATTATTACCCAACAAACCAAACCAAGCCCAGCCAATACTTTACCCAAGTCCACCCTTTTCTATCCTAACCTGTGGCCCAACTCTACCCAAGACCATCCCCACTAATAAAAAACCTTCCCCCGTTTTTTTTACTCCCTCCCTAGAGTCAACATAAGTCAAACCTCCACCTCATCTCTTACCTCTGCCATAGCCATCATCATCACCTCCCTCCTCTTCTACCACCCCTACTCCAAACAAAACACTCCAGTCCAAGGCTAAGTCACATGTCCTATCAAACTTCCCAATTGCAAAGTCAACTATCCTCAACTCCCCACCTCATCCACGGCTGAGAAATTAAGACTGGGCTCCAAGCTTTCATCCTATGGCTGCTATTGATTCAAAGAAGCACAATTTGGACAATTGCTCAAGTATCTCACATAACAAACACAAACAGATAGAGACAAGAAAGCCAAAGAGGAACCCTACCTTAGTATAAATAAAATCGATTGTAGCCATTATAAGGCATTAGGAGTAAGCAGTAGGTAAATTAGAGTAGAAGTAGTTTTAGTTTAATTGTTATTAAGTATTTTAGCTCTTAAATTCAGTTTGTAATCTCCTTTTTTAAATTCAATAAAAGTTTTAAACTTGGTTTATGTTTAACTGCTGATCTAACTCTGCTTATTAAATTGCTTATTATTTTGAAAGCTTGTGCTTATTTTACCATTTAAAGCTAATTTAGTTCATTAATTTTAGTTTCTTAAAGTTTTGGATACGTTGGTGGAAGAAATCATAGGCAGGCCTGAAAAGGTTTCTCTTATAAAAAGTGCCCAAGTTAGCTCTAAATTTGATCTTTCATAAGTCCCTTATAAGCTATTTGACCCTGAGATTTTGCATACTTATACCTTGGTAGCTTATCTCTATCAGTCAATAGCCTATTAGCACTTTTCTTTCCATTAGTTTGAAGAGATCTTAACTCAAATTCACCCATATTGGCCTGCTGCATCAGTCCCATAGCTTTTTTATTGCATCAAGTTTGAGGACAGATAGAGTAGGAGTTGGAGCTCACCCTTGGTTGTGTAGTCAGATGGTAGCTTAGGGTCTGTTAGTCTAGGCTTATTTTGCACCGAGGAAAATATTTAGTAGCTTATTTAACCCTGCAAACAGCCCCCATTAGGCCTGCATAAGATTGTTTGCCTGTTAATGCTTATTCCTTTGTCTGAGCTTATTTGGCTAAGGAAAATGCTTAATTTAGTATAAGTCTTTGCTAATTAGGGTAGGTCTTAGAGGCTAGCTTATTGTTTTGGCTTATTTCATGTTTGTGCAATTCTTTTGTTTGAGCTTGTGTGACTTTAATGGTAGCTGCTAGATTACATAATCTCACTTAAGCTTTAAAAATTTGAATCTGATGGTTAGTTAAGTTTCCTTTGAGCTTGAAACCTTTTTGCACACTGAGCTTGTTTGCTTGTGATTTCATTTGTTTGAGTTTCTGTTTCATTTGGCTTTAGTCCATAAGGACTGTTTGGCACTAAACCTTTTTCCTTGTTGATAAATGGTTTTTACTTTTTTTTTATCACTAAAATCAGTTCTATTTAATAGTATTTAGTTGTTGTTAACTATAAATTTCCATTTTCAAAAGGGTTTGAGATACTTTACCTAGCTTTGCAAAATGTTTCTATATTGACTGTCTTTATCTAGCTGCTAGGTCATGATCTTAGTTTTGGTTCTTCGTTTGTTTAAACTGCTCTACTCTAGCTGCATTTAGGATAAACCAAGTGTGTACCACTTGGTCTTTGACTCTTGCAGGTCAAATGACCCATTTTATGTCCACTGGTTCATCAGCAGTCCTGTCTCCACACCAGCAACTTATTCAAGTTTATGTAAGCTCCCATAAGCTCCAATCTAGTTCATTCTTGGTTTGCTTGTTCTCTTGTTGCTAGTTTGTAGATCTATAACCTTTTTAGGCTCCAACTCATTGGAGTTTGGCTTATGCTTAAGCTTGATTTAGACCCCTTGGGACTGCCCTACACCACAGATTTTGACCCACATTCATAAGCCCATAGCCACTTCTCTAGTCAAGCTCAACCTAAGCTTGTGGGTTCTTTGAGAACCCCTTGGTTCTGTCTAGTTGGTTCAAGGCTTGTTTCAGGCTCTAGTGCTTATTAGATAAGCTTATTATGGTCTGCTAGTAGACCCACTGGCCTGCCAGGTTCTCAGTGAATTTGGATTTTCTTATTAGGCTTATCAGCTTAGTCAGTGTGGAATTTCAGTCTTTTAAACTTATTTTGTGTGAATCTCAAGTGGTTGTAGCTTATTTCATCTTTGGATTCTCATTGTTCAGCTTTTTCTATTGCTTTTCAAGTGTTCAAATCTCATTAGAACTCAATAAGCTCACTGTCAGAAACATAAGCTCACCAAATGCTTATTTTTGAGTTCTAGGAAAAGTGCCTTCACTAAAGTTTCCTTAATTCAGTAGTGTAACAGTTTTGTAAAAAGAAAATCAAGAAAAGCCAAACATAAAAAAGTGATAGCTTTTATTTAAGCCAATTTCGCTTATTTTTCCGCTTATTTATAAGTAATATCTTTTTTTATATTTTTGTTGAGTTCCTGATAGTTTAAAATAATTTTAGGAATTTTTCTAGATTTCTCTCTTTTCATTTGCTATTTTTAATAATTAATATTAGTTTTATTAAAAATTAATTAATATTAGATAATTAAATAGTATAAATAGTTTTTATTGAGTACTCCTATGTTTTTATATTTTTCATAGGTTTTAAATGTCATAAAATATTTTTAGAAAAAGTTTTAGAATTTTTACTATTCATTTGCTATTTTTCTTTAATCTAATTAGTATTTAAATCTTAATTAATTAATAATAAATAGAGAAAAAGTAAGAAAAATATATTTTTAGTTTTAGAATTACTTTTATATTATTTTAGAATTTTTAGAATTAAAATTTCATTTTTCTAGCTTTAATTCATAATTAGTGTATTTTAAATATTATTAATTAGTTATTAAATAGTAATTAATTAAATAGTGTAAAAATTATTTTTGTTTTTGTTAATTCTTTTTTTTATCATTAGGATTGTAAAAATGTAATTTTCATGTCCGTAGGGTTTTAATTTCTCACGTTTCACTTTTTATTTCGCGCACTCGCGATATTTTAAATTTAAATGCACACGTTTTAGGTTTTTAAACGTTTAGCTTTCACCTAATCATTCAAATAGTTTATTTAAGCTATTTTATCTTATATTCCTTAGTTAAATCAATCACAATCCCTTTTCTGTCCAAATTCACCCGATCACAAACCCGTTTTGATACCATCACACCTCGTCGGGACATAACGACCAGGGGAAACATTGTATTCCGCGGAGCATTGACTCTGAGCAGTTTGACCTTGATTGACCATTCACCTGGTCCATTTAGGTTGACCGTTTGGAGCCAATCAAATTTTGGCGCCGCTGCCGGGGAGGTTGTGCGCGTATTCTAGACGGTTTTGCAGATTAGTGATTTTGGAAATCACTTCTTTGTAAATTTACCATCCTCATGTATATTATCATATATAAACAAAACTGTTCCTGAAAACATTTTAAATCAGTTTTCAACGAACACAAAAACGCAAAAAGATTTTCTTTCTTATTTTTATAAAAATGTTTGTAAAAAATACCAAAAATATTCACCTTAACCCCTATTACCTTTTTGATTCTTTATCCCTTACCCTCTATAAACATTTGATTCTTTCTTATGTCGTATCCACACCATTTAGGTTGTCAATGGTGTGGTGGCCCTCACAACGGTGGTAATTGCCTCGACTGTGGCATGGTAGAGTCAGGATACGGGTCTGTCTGTAACCAGGATCCCTATTCTCACCATGACACGACTGATTTATTCCACCAGCCACCAAACCATGAGATACTGACATATTCGTGTGAATATTGTGGAGGTCATCATCAAGGATTTGAGTGTCAAACCGGAAACACGTTTGTCTACAAACAGTTTTCTAGTAACACTCAGAATTTTGAAAATGATCAATATCCGTACGATTCACCAAACCAGACTGAACAGTTTTACTGTTGTGAGTGCTGTGGTGGACCACACTACGGTTATGATTGTCCATCAGGAAACACACTTGTCTATGAGCAGGTTCCTGGTGACAATTATAACCCAAACACATATGACTCACAACCACAGCAGTTCAATTGTTGTTGGAACTATGGAGGTCCACATTTCAGCTCTGATTGTCAAACAAGGAATTCATTTCCTTGTGACAATTACGACTACCCTTATCATGACCAAACTCCACAGTCCCAATTGAGTCAGGCACTTCTTCCAGAAATGCAAAATATGATGGAAATCATTGATGATCTTAAAAGTTTGGTCCAAAAACTTGCCCAAAAATATACTCATCAAAAATCCATGGAAGAATTGCTGGCTGAAGAGCAGGCTGCAAAAATAAATTCCCAAGATGCCTTTGAAAAATCTATTAGGGAATCCATTGCAAAAGAAAAAGCAGCCAAATCTAGCTCTCAGTTCCATTTCATTCGTGATGACAGTGATGATGAAGATACACTTGATATTCTACAATTCTATAAAGATTCGTCAAGTTCATTAGTTGATATTCCAGCAGTTGAGATTCCATCTCAATCGACTGTTATCACACCCAAAGTTCCCACTCACTATCTGATCATGGGGGATGAGCATCTTAGCACTATTCCTGCAAAAGAATCGGACGAATTCATAAAGTCTAGTGCTGAGAACCTTGTCCTAATCCCAAAAGAGTCACAGGGAATTTCTGATCATATGTGTGATCTTCCTTCCCCTCTTGAGTGTCCAAAAGATCAAATTGAGACTTTCTCCGATTGTAGCAAAGAATTTGCATCTTATGGAGACATCGAGTATGTTGAGGCATCAGTTCCACATTCTGATGCTGATCATCCTCTTGAGGAGTTCACTGATGAACTCACTCACATCAATCCACTTCCAACGGGAAGTAACGATGGTCTCCTTGATCCACCACTCACTTCTTATCCCAACAGTCCAATAGAGAATGATAATCACTTTGCTCCCGAAGCATTCAAAACTACTCTCACCAATCCTCTGTTTGAATTCGAATCTGAATTCAATTTGATTTCTGATAATTCACTCTTTGATAGTCAGAATGAGGATTGTGATGAGTCCACAGTGGAACAAGAGTTCACTGATTCACGTCTTGTGAATTATTCTCTTCATGAGGAGTTCTCCGATGAACTCACTCATATCATATCTCCGCCGGAGTATGATAACTTCCACTTTGATGTAGACACACCCGGGATATGTCTTGATCACATGAGCTTAAATGATGAAATTCATGATGATGAATCTACGAATTCTCCTGATGATGAGGAGTTAGTCATGGTGTTTATCATGATTTTCTTTCTCTTTTTCACCTATCCCGTTGCTTCTCCTATTCTTCACTCTTTCGGGAATGAAGACATTATCTTTGACCCCGGCATTCCAATTTACCATTATAGTAAGCCAGGGTTTGTATATCTCATCGGTGTGGAACTTTCACGTGCTTCAAATGTTTGTCCAAACATCCTGAATGAAAGTCCGATGGAGATTGTCTCTTCCACATGTTGCTTCCCCAAGAACCAATGAATTCGGGGTCGAGTCAAGCTAGCGACTCGGTAAACAAAAACAGTAGCATGTATATGGGGTTTTCACCCTAAGTGTGGGGGCGTTGCCCCAGCCGTTGTTACCATGAATATATATCTAAAAAAAATGTATGTATGTATATATATAAATAAAGTGAAAAATGGTATTTCCACATTTAGCTTGTAATGTTGCCTTTTTCCGTTCAAAGAGTCGGCATAATAGCCGGGACTTTGAATATTGAGGACAATATTCAATTCTAAGGGGGGGGGGGATTCTAGCGAATTTGATCACATTTGACCTTCTAGTACCCCCGTTTTTGGCCAAAATTTCAAAATTTGTTCACTTTTTTTCAATTTTTTTTATGGTTAGCAGTCCACCTTGTCTAACCCACATAATGACTGGCTAATCCAGGAGCAAACGACTCTTGGTAAAGATATCTCAATTCCGTTTATGGCTTACAATTTGCCCAAAATTGTATTGGTATTCAACTCACCATATTCTAAAAAGTAAAGAGTTGGCTAGCCCGCAAGGTTATGGCTTGTGGTAAAGGCAGTGAAAAACCATAATTGGTAATCAACTCACCAAGATGATAATTTTATCAAAAAGTTGGCTAGTCCAGAAGCAAACGGCTTCTGGTAAAGACATATCAAATCCGTTGAAAGCTTATGATTTGCTCAAAATCATATGGTTATCAGTGCACCATACTTCATACTTGAACTGAAACATTTGGCTACTCCAGAAGTAATGGCTTTTGGCAAAGAGATATAAAAATCCATTAAATTTTCAAAACATTTTATTTTTAGATTCTATATTGCTAGGGACTAGCAATAGTTTGGTGTGGCGGATTGATGAATGCTCAAACACTCATCATTTTTGGAAATCTGAACGGCAAAACATTTAAAAACACTAAAAAAATGCATCAAAATACTGAAAATATCCCAGGGATTGTGTTTTATATGTTTTAGATGCAAAATGAGTAAAAACAGATGAAAAACGATAAAGTTTGCATAATTGGCAGTTTCAGTCCCTCAACTTTCAAAACTTGTCAAAATTAGTCCCTGAGTAATTATTTTGAAAGATAAGTCAACCCAAGTCCTTTAAAAGTTAAAATTTATCAAAAGTGGTCTTTGGGTAAAAAGTTTTCAGAATTTACAAGTTTGGTCCCTTAAGTTTGGCAAATTGGCAAAATAGTCCCTGGGATGTCTAATTTTGGAAAATTACAATTTATGGTCCTTTGGATATTGGTACTTAGCATGTTTCACCCTTGGAACAATTTTGGAAAGTTACACTTCAGCACCCTCAAACTTTCGGCAGTTTGCATTTTGGGTCCTTGTGATTTGTAACTACTTAAACCAAACAAAAAAAAAAAACCTTTTTATTATTACCCAACAAACCAAACCAAGCCCACCCAATACTTTACCCAAGTCCACCATTTTATATCCTAACCTGTGGCCCAACTCTACCCAAGCCCATTGATGAGTGCTCAAACACTCATCATTTTTTGTCTAATCTGAACTGCAAAACATACAAAAACACTCAGAAATGCATCAAAATACTAAAAATATTTCAAAATCGTGTTTTATATGTTTTAGATGCAAAATGAGCAAAAACAGATGAAAAACGTACAAAGTTTGCAAAATTGGCAGTTTCAGTCCCTCAACTTTAATAAAATGACAAAACTAGTCCCTGGATATTTAAAATATGGGAAATTATCACCAAAGGTCCTTTTGAAATCATAAGTTGTCATATTTAGTCCTTTGGTGAAAAATTGGAAAAGTTTTGGAAATTTACAAAATCAGTCCCTGGAGTTTCAGTAATTGACAGATTTGGTCCCTGGTGGGATATTTTTGAAAGGAAAATCATTTTTTGTCCTTAGAAAATAAAAATGTGTCAAAAATAGTCCTTGGAATGAAAGATTGGTGAAATTAAAAGTTTAGTCCCCGGAGTTTGGAAATTTGCAAAATTGGTCCCTGGGTGTTTTATTTTGGAAAATTGCAACTTTGGTCTTGGTATTATTCACAAGTGGCAACTTTGGTCCTTGTATCAAGTTTGAAAAGTTTCATTTGTAGCCCCTCAATTTGCAGAATATACACAAATGGTCCTTGTGATTTTACTACTTAGCCAAATAAACCCTTTTCTAAAATTAAAACCAATACCTGGTCCAAAACCATACAACCCTTACCCAGCCCCTTGGCCCAGTCCACCATCACCAAGCCCAATCCCACAAATAAAAAAACCTTACCCCGTATTTTATTTCCACCTTAGTCAAACCCAAGGTTGACCACCTCCACCTCACCTTCTTCCCCTCCAACTTGCCTGGTAAACCACTGCAACACACCACAACCCCTCACCTCCAACTCACCTTCTCCATTTCCTGTCCCCCCCAGCTCACCAATACTTCCTTACTCCATTTAATTCCCTTAAATCTCTCCAAGCTATCCAAAAGCAGAAATTCTTGTTTTCCCGCCATAAGTGCAAGTAGGAGCAAAAGTCATCCTTAATATCTGGAAAATGATGGGATTTCTCCCCTAGGGCCCACAAATACTGAAAAGTCATCTATATAGCAAAGAGGAAGCAAGGAGAGCAAGTTATCTTGTGTAATTTTTAAGTTTTAGTCGATTTTTGTAATTTTATCTTTCTAGTGTAATTTTCAATTTTAAATAGATTGTACTAAGTTTATCTAGTGTACTTTGAACCTTTTTCATAAATAAATTGTAGTCTTCTTTTGAAATTCAGTTGTGTGTAATTTTCAATTTTTCTCAAAATCACCATTGTCACTTAATGTTGTTATTCAGTTGTTAAATAAGCTCATTAGTACTAACTTCTGAGTTTCTTAAAACTTAGAAAACATCCAAGATAAGCAAGGTTAGTGAAATCAAAATCCTTAAAAATAGCTAAATAAATAGAGAGAAAAATAAAAAATGAGGTAGAAGAGAAAAGAAGCAAATGATCTTGTTGATTTTGGAATTTGCATGGGTTATAGTCTCTTGGGAGACAATAGGTGTGTCTTGAATACTTGGTTAACTTGTTTCCAGTCCAACTCCAACTGTAAGCCATCTTGCTAAAGTTTGCTTATTTTACTATACAATAGCTCAGGTACTGCTTATTTGTATGTTTCATGCTTATTTGGTCTAGGTTAGTTTAATTAATGCTTTATATTACTTGTTTGTTCATAAATATCTTTTGGTGCTCAAGTTTTTATGTTAACTGTGAGTCTAAGACTATAGCATTATCTCATTTCAAGCTTCTTGTTGTTGTTCTCTAAGTTTTTGTGCCCAAATGATCCTATGCTATCATCTTGATACCTTTGGATTCAGTTTCATGGTTTGAATCTAGCTTTCCCTTTGAAAACCTTCAAAATAGTTAAGTAAGGGGGTGTTTGGCACTGCATCATTCACTGTGTTCTAGAGAGTTTTGGGTACTACAAATGGTTAACTTATGCTACATTAGATATTCTTAGGTCATACTAGTCATAAAAACCAGGTCTCACTTGTTCAAAAGTCAAAATCAAGTTTAAAAATCCTTTGCTTAAGCCACTGTTGGAACAGTGGGTTCCTAACCCACCCAAATCCTTTCATTTATTGTTGCTGTAGCTTAAATTCATGATAAGATAGCTTAATATATCATTTCTAGTTAGTTTAGCAAGATCAAAACTCATAAAAGTCAAAATCTTAAGTTTATATGAAAAGTCAATATGCATGTTTTCAGGAATTTCCATTTCTTGTGGGAATATTTGTGAATTTTGTAGTGTGTTTTGGATCATGAAACTTGTTTCCATATAAAGCCTTTCAGCTGATCTTTAGTGTCATCTAGTTGTTCTAATTTTGTGATTTTTTTCTTGGGCCCCACATTAGATCAAACAGCAGCAGCTGGCTGTCTGTGTTTATGGTTCTCGTACTGTAGCAGCTGCAGCTGCCCAAACAGCCATGTTCTGTGGGTCCCACAGACCACATAAGTGGGCCCCACACCTCCCCCTTTAGTTCATTAGATTTCCCACCTAGCCCTCTACATATTTCTAGCAATTTTGTGCCCCCAATCCCTCTGTGGGCCCCCTGATTTAGCTCAAAAATCTGTCCATTTCTCTAGTTCTAACATGGGTCAAAAGTGAGTCTTTTGACCCATTTGCTTATTCTGAGCTCCAACCTTGTTATTACTAGTTCCATTTAGTCACTCTAAGTAGTTTTCATCAGTTTCCACCCCTGTGGGCCCCACAGAGGCTCAAAAAATAGAAAAAGTCAACCAAAGTCAACTTTCTTACCTTTTTGTGGCCATTTGGCTTATTTTTGAGTTCCACAAAACTTGTTTTTACAAAAGTTACTTGTTTTTAGGTTTAAATTAAGTTTCCAAAAGAAAAATTCCAAAAATCCAATTTAATTTTTAAGTGATAGTTTCTATTTAATGTGATTTAAATTTTAATTTTCATTTTTATATTTTTGTTAAGTACTTAGCTTTTTTATATTTTTCTAAATTTCCTATTATATTAAAGTATTTTTAGTAATTTTATCAGAATTTTATTTTACCATTTAGTATTTATTAGAATTAATCTTAGTTTTATTAATAATTAATTAATATTAAGTTTTAAATACCATAATTAGTTTTTTAAAGTAAACCTTGGTTTTTATATTTTTCCTAGCTTTTATATATTATAATCTAATTTTAGGAATTTTTCTAGAATTTGTACTGTTCATTTTCTGTTTTTCTTAATTTAAAATAGTTTAATTTGGTAATTAATAATTAATTAGTAATTAATTAATATAAAATCCACAAAAAGAAAAAAATACTTATTTTTAATTTTAAAACTTATTTTTAGTTATTTTATAATTTTAGAAATTTTATTTTCTCCTTTTTAGTATTTAATCAATATTGTATTATATTTAAGTATTTTAAATATTAATAATTAGTAATTAATTAATATTAAATAATTAATTAGTGTAAAAATTAATTTTAATTTTCTAAAAATTTTCTTTTATCTTTTAGTTTGTAAAAAAGTCATTTTCACCCCCTGGGGGTTTTCAGATTTCACTTTTTACGTTTTATTTTGTACGTTTACGTTTTATTTAAACGTGAACGTACGCGTTTTAGGTTTTAAACGTTTCTGGATTTTCCCACTTTCCTGTCTTATTCATATAGCTTGTTTAAGCTATTTCATTATATATTCCTTAGTTTAATCACTCACAAACCTTATCCTATCCAAATTCACCAAATCACAAACCCGTTTGAATACAATCCACACCTCGTCGGGACATAACGACCCGGGGAAACACTATATTCCGCGGAGCATTGACTCTAAGCAGTTTGACCTTGTTGACCATTCCTTGGTCAGTTTAGGTTGACCGTTTGGAGCCAATCACCCATCCCCACTAATAAAAAACCTTCCCCCGTTTTTATTACTCCCTCCATAGAGTCAACATAAGTCAAACCTCCACCTCATCTCTTACCTCTGCCATAGCCATTATCATTACCTCCCTCCTCCTCAGTCACCCCTACTCCAAACAAAACACTCCAGTCCAAGGCTAAGTCACATGTCCTATCAAACTTCCCCATTACCAAGTCAACTATCCTCAACTCCCCACCTCATCCACGGTTGAGAAATTAAGACTGGGCTCCAAGCTTTCATCCTATGGTTGCTATTGGTTCAAAGAAGCACAATTTGGACAATTGCTCAAGTATCTCACATAACAAACATAAACAGATAGAGACAAGAAAGCCAAAGAGGAACGCTACCTTAGTATAAATAAAACCGATTGTAGTCATTATAAGGTATTAGGAGTAAGCAGTTGGTAAATTAGAGTAGAAGTAGTTTTAGTTTAATTGTTATTAAGTATTTTAGCTCTTAAATTCAGTTTGTAATCTCCTTTTTTAAATTCAATAAAAGTTTTAAACTTGGTTTATGTTTAACTGCTTATCTATCTCTGATTATTAAACAGCTTATTATTTTGAAAGCTTGTGCTTATTTTACCATTTTAAAGCTAATTTAGTTCATTACTTTTAGTTTCTTAAAGTTTTGGATACGTTGGTGGAAGAAATCATAGGCAGGCCTGAAAAGGTTTCTCTAATAAAAAGTGCCCAAGTCAGTTCTAAATTTGATCTTTAATAAGTCCTTTATAAGCTATTTGACCTTGAGATTTTGCATACTTATAACTTGGTAGCTTATCTCTATCAGTCAATAGCCTATTAGCACTTTTCTTTCCATTAGTTTGAAGAGATCTTAACTCAAATTCACCCATATTGGCCTGCTGCATCAGTCCCATAGCTTTTTTGTTGCATCAAGTTTTAGGACAGATAGAGTAGGAGTTGGAGCTCACCCTTGGTTGTGTAGTCAGATGGTAGCTTAGGGTCTGTTAGTCTAGGCTTATTTTACACTGAGGAACATATTTAGTTGCTTATTCAACCCTGCAAACAGCCCCCATTAGGCCTGCATAAGATTGTTTGCCTGTTAATGCTTATTCCTTTGTCTGAGCTTATTTGGCTAAGGAAAATGCTTAATTTAGTATAAGTCTTTGCAAATTAGGGTAGGTCTTAGAGGCTAGCTTATTGTTTTGGCTTATTTCATGTTTGTGCAGTTCTTTTGTTTGAGCCTGTGTGACTTTAATGGTAGCTGCTAGATTACATAATCTCACTTAAGCTTTAAAAATTTGAATCTGCTGGTTACTTAAGTTTCCTTTGAGCTTGAAACCTTTTTGCACACTGAGCTTGTTTGCTTGTGATTTCATTTGTTTGAGTTTCTGTTTCATTTGGCTTTAGTCCATAAGGACTGTTTGGCACTAGACCTTTTTCCATGTTGATAAATGGTTTTTAACTTTTTTTTTTTTTTTTTTTTTTTTTTTTTTTTTTTTTTTTTTTTTTTAACTAAAATCAGTTCTATTTAATAGTATTTAGTTGTTGTTAATTATAAATTTCCATTTTCAAAAGGTTTTGAGATACTTTACCTAGCTTTGCAAAATGTTTCTATATTGACTGTCTTTATCTAGCTGCTAGGTCATGATCTTAGTTTTGGTTCTTCATTTGTTTAATCTGTTCTACTCTAGTTGCATTTAGGATAAACCAAGTGTGTACCACTTGGTCTTTGACTCTTGCAGGTCAAACGACCCATTTTATGCCCACTGGTTAATCAGCAGCCCTGTCTCCACACCAGCAGCTTATTCAAGTTCATGTAAGCTCCCATAAGCTCCAATCTAGTTCATTCTTGGTTTGCTTGTTCTCTTGTTGCTAGTCTGTAGATCTATAAACTTTTTAGGCTCCAAATCATTGGAGTTTGGCTTATGCTTAAGCTTGATTTAGACCCCTTGGGACTACCCTGCACC
Source organism: Artemisia argyi (assembly GCA_030686995.1). Classification (NCBI taxonomy): domain Eukaryota; kingdom Viridiplantae; phylum Streptophyta; class Magnoliopsida; order Asterales; family Asteraceae; genus Artemisia; species Artemisia argyi. The sequence goes on from CM060680.1 coordinate 44,329,820, forward strand.
ACAGATTTTGACCCACATTCATAAGCCCCTAGCCACTTCTCTAGTCAAGCTCAACCTGAGCTTGTGGGTTCTTTGAGAACCCCTTGGTTCTGTCTAGTTGGTTCAAGGCTTGTTTCAGGCTCTAGAGCTTATTAGATAAGCTTATTATGGCCTGCTAGTAGACCCACTGGCCTGCCAGGTTCTCAGTGAGTTTGGATTTGCTTATTAGGCTTATCAGCTTAGTCAGTGTGGAATTTCAGTCTTTTAAACTTATTTTGTGTGAATCTCAAGTGGTTGTAGCTTATTTCATCTTTGGATTCTCATTGCTCAGCTTTTTCTATAGCTTTTCAAGTGTTCAAATCTCATTAGAACTCAATAAGCTCACTGTCATAAACATAAGCTCACCAAATGCTTATTTTTTAGTTCTAGGAAAAGTGCCTTCACTAAAGTTTCCTCAATTCAATAGTGTAACAGTTTTGTAAAAAGAAAATCAAGAAAAATCAAACATAAAAAAGTGATAGCTTCTATTTAAGCCAATTTGGCTTATTTTTCTGATTATTTATAAGCAATATCTATTTTTATATTTTTTTGAGTTCCTGATAGTTTAGAATAATTTTAGGAACTTTTCTAGATTTCTCTCTTTTCATTTGCTATTTTTAATAATTAATATTAGTTTTATTAATAATTAATTAATATTAGATAATTAAATAGTATAAATAGTTTTTAGTAAGTACTCCTATGTTTTAAATTTTATAAAATATTTTTAGAAAAAGTTTTAGAATTTTTACTATTCATTTGCTATTTTTCTTTAATTTAATTAGTTTAATTAGTATTTAAATATTAATTAATTAATAATAAATAGAGAAAAAGTAAGAAAAATAAATTTTTAGTTTTAAAATTACTTTTATATTATTTAAAAATTTTTAGAATTAAATTTTCATTTTTCTAGCTTTAATTCATAATTGGTGTATTTTAAATATCATTAATTAGTTATTAAATAGTAATTAATTAATAGTAATTAATTAAATAGTGTAAAAACTATTTTTGTTTTTCTTAATTTTTTTTTTATCATTAGGATTGTAAAAATGTAATTTTCATGTCCGTAGGGTTATTATTTCTCACGTTTAACTTTTTATTTCGCGCGCTCGCGTTATTTTAAATTTGAATGCACGCGTTTTAGGTTTTTAAAGGTTTAGCTTTCACGTAATCAATTAAATAGCTTATTTAAGCTATTTTATCTTATATTCCTTAGCTAAATCAATCATAATCCCTTTTCTGTCCAAATTCACCCGATCACAAACCCGTTTTGATACCATCACACCTCGTCGGGTTATAACGACCCGGGGAAACACTGTATTCCGCGGAGCATTGCCTCTGAGCAGTTTGTCCTTGATTGACCATTCACCTGGTCCATTTAGGTTGACCGTTTGAAGCCAATCAAGTATCCACCCTATAATGAAATGCACGGCCGCTATACGCTAATTGGAGTATAGGATAACACCCGATACTTTCAATGAATATTTATAAATTGGAAAACGTTGTAGTTGTGAAAGTTGAGACAATTTTACCAAATGTAAATGGGATTTATACTCGGAGGAGTATTAAGAAAACCCTCCCCCAATAATCTATGCGGCTATGTGAAAAACACGAAAACAATCATGGGTTCCTGCGTATGCTCGGTAGTATAGATTTTATGTATTGGGAATGGAGGAATTGTCTGAATGCTTACAAAGTGAAATTTCAGCAGGGGGATCACAGACATCCGACAATAATGCTTGAAGCAGTTGCATACTAAAATTTGTGGATTTGGCATGCATTTTTGGTATAGTGGGTGCAAATAACGACATAAATGTTCTATATGGGTCGAATTTGTCTGACGGCCTCATTGACGATCGCGCTCCCGATGCCCTATTTACGGTGAATGTAAAACATACACAAAAGGATTTTACCTAGCAGCCAGTCTTTATTCCACTAACGGTGAAAGGAACTGCGTGACAAAGAGGTGCATACCAACCTTCGAGATTATCTTGTGGATCATCTTTGGCAACGACAAATAGAATGACAACAACAAGGCGATATGTAGTGTCTTTATTTATTGTATTGTATTTTTTTTTTGAAATGTTGTATTTTATTAATGTATTGTAAATTTAATTTTAGATTAATAAAATGTTGATTGTTTTAAATAAATTAAAAGGAAAAAAAATGGGACTCACAAGTGGTACCAATAACATCTTATTGGATTTTTTGCCGGAGAGGTATTTTAGTTATTGGTGTGTTATTAGAAGCCTGATGAAGTAGCTCTAAGGTGACAGACGAATAACGTGTTATTCTCTCTACCACACCAAGCACTCTAAGTACGCATTTAACCCCAAAGGTGCGCTTTGAGTGCAAGGTGTGGGAGGAACGAATAAAACATTATTTGTCTTCCACCTCAGCGCCACGTCATATCTCTCTCCCAATAACACACCAGTAACTAAAACACCCTCCCAACAAGAAAACCAATAACATTTTGTATGTCCCACAAAATACTCCACAAAAAATACCCACTCACTCACAAATAAATAAATTAATAAAACAAATGGCGTTTGTTATTGCCTTGGCTAAATGACCAATGGCGGACGAATGGCTAAAGGGGTGGTGCAGGATGTTGGACGAATGGCATGTTGTTGGTACCTATGGAAGACGAAAAATGTTCCCTCACCGAGCACTATTAGTAGTGAGTCATTGAGATTATCAAACATAGAGGCTTCACAACTTTTTGGTGCAGGATGTTGGGCAGCCTGCGACACCTATTCCTACAACACACGTCCTTGTAAGGCTGTGAAATGAAGAGATTTTTCAAAATAGCTTATTGGTTCGATCCCAACTTTCCCGGTTCGCACAATAAAACAATAATAATAAACGATAAACAATACAAAGAAATATACGAAGAAGCCTCCCCCTTGAGATATGCTAATGTCAAATTCCAACATTCTTCAATAATCCTCATAAATGACCCGCAAATTCAATTAATCGGTCCAAGAGCAACTAGTAACCCAATATCATAGAATTAAAAGAACTACAGGGTAGGTGATTGGCTCCAAACGGTCAACCAAAGTCAACCACAGATGTGGTCAAATAGGTCAAACAGCTTGTGCCAATTCACCAAGGAGTACAGTGTTTCCCCGAGTCGTTATGTCCCGACGAGGTGTGAATGGTATCAAAACGGGTTTGTGATCGGGTGAAAATGAATGGAAAAGGGGTTATGATTGATTGAACTAAGGAATAATAAAAGGAAATAGCTTAAACAAGCTACTAGAATGATTACGTGAAAGCAAAATACTTAAAAACGTTTAAGGATTAAAAACGCGTACGTTTAATTTAAAAACTACATTAACTTACAAAATAAAACGCGAGTTTTGAGAAATAAAAGGTCTACGGATATGAAAATTAAATTTTTACAAACATAATGACATACGAAAATTATTGGAAAAAGAAAAATTATTTTTTGACTTTTTATTTATTTATATTAATTAAAAACTAATTATAAACTATTTAAATTACAAAAAATACAAAATGAACAGTAAAATTAACCAAACTTTTTATAAAAATACGAAGTGGTTTCAGAAAGCTAGGAAAAATATAAAATTGCCAAAAAGCTTATAAATAAGCTAAGAAATAAGCTGAAAAGCAAAATAAGCTTAAAAGGAAAATAACTTAGTATAAATAAAAGAGTGAAAATTATAAACACTAAGAACAAGGTAGGGCGGATGGTGCACACCTCTGGTCTGATTTTTGACCAGTCAAACCAAGAGGTCCCAAGTTCGACCCTGGCTTGTGGCAGTTTTCCTTTTTATTTTTCTTTTTGACTTTTTACTTTACCAAAAACATTTTACTAATAAAAATAAACAACTTTAACAAAAGCAATAATTTTAGACCTTAAAAATAAGCCATGTGCAAGCTTTTTAGCTTGACAATATAGGCTTATAAGCTAAAATGAATCTAAAACTTGAAAAGCTATCTAGAAAGCTGAAAACTAAAACCAAAGATTGAAATAAGCTAGAAATAGGTTAAATGAACTTAAAAGAAACTGAAAAAGCAAGAAAAGCACAGGGAAAAGCTGATAAGATAGCAAATAAGCAACTCTAAAGCACCACAGACCAAACAGGCCTTTGAGGTGACTTGCAGGCTTATGCAAGCTTATCAAATAAGCTTGGAAAGCCAAGGAAAGCTTGGAACTAGAAACCTAGCTATGTGGGCTTCTCATAAAACCCAAAAGCTCAAGCTGATGACCACAGGGAGCTTGTGAACACTCCTTGAGTACACTGAAGGATTAGTGTAGTGGTGGAAATCAGGCAACTACAAGGGCTACAATAAGCACATAAATAAGCTATTAAGGACCAACAAAGGATGAATGCAACAACCTAGCATGCTCAGCTTTCCAAAATATCAAGAAACAAGTTAAATGCTCAAGTAGTGAGCAAGTTATGATTAAAAGAAAATGGGTCAGTTTGGGCAAAGGCCAGGCTACAGAGCATTATACATGCAAAAAGGCCAACAGAAGCTTATGAATAAGCACTAAGAAAAAATTCCAAAAATAAACAAAAATAATGACAACAAAGATGAGCTTCCAAATTTAGAAAATCCAAAAGCTCAAGTCCTAACACTAAGCAGAGAAATCATGAAAATTCCTACAAGATTGGAAAAAACTGCTAAGCATGGAATTTTTGACTTTTTCAGTTTTGGGCACAAGTTGACTTTCATGAAGTTTGATCCTACCTAGTTAACTGAAAATGATATGTTATCCTAGAATAAGACTATATTAAGTTATCTTAACAAGTTTTATAACTAAAATTGAGGTCATACCACTTAAATTCCTAACAGTTATGCCATTAGGAGGAATTAAAAGTGAATTTGACTTTTATATGAATAACTTGTCAATTTATTGACTGATATGAACTATATTGGCCTAATGAAATATATCTAAACTTAAAACAACAGCAAAAACACAAAGGGACATGCAGAAACTACTTAAACCAAACACCCCTTAAAACCAATGATTTTAAAATTTTCAAAGCATAAGCTAGATGCAGGCCATGACATTGATTCATAGAGGAATAATATGATGCAAAGGACTGATCTTAACACAGAAACACAACTTTTAACAACCATACACCATGAATCAATCTATTGCTAATTTTGACAGTGGATTCCTTAAAACTGAGCAACAAGGATCTGAATGAACCAATGATGAAAACTAGGCACTAAACTATCATAACAAACCAAATAACCATAAAGAAGCACACATAAGCAATTAACTAGCAGTAGAACATTAAAAAAGCAAAAATTGACATGAGACTTACAAATGATTCCGCTGGACAGATTAATGAACCAAGGACCCTAAACACTTCCTAACACCTCCCATGAGGCTCTATTACCATGGCCTTCCTGAATATACCATGCTCTATGAATCTTCTTTATTATTCACTGAATTTTTATTTTTACTCTATTTTTTTTTGTATTTTGATTTAATTAGCTACAAGTCCTCTAAGTGAATTCTTGGATCTGAAAAGCTTCTCAGTAAGCTTAAAGAGTTTATAGACCAATGAATAACCACTTCCAACAAGATTAAAACAAAATGAGATTTTCACTTCACATTTAGCATAAACTGATTTTACCAAAGAAATTTGGAATTGAGATTAAATAAAGATGGAATTACACTCAAAATACTTAATTCAGAATCTTTAAACTAATTTTAACAATTAGAAACTACAAATACACTAAGTCGACATTAAAGCTAAACTACAACTACTAAAACTAGCTAACTACCCTCCAATTCTGCTTTCTTTCTTTACTTTTATAGACCAGGGGTGTTTCTCTTTCATTCCCATCAATTTCCAGTCCTTCGATTGGCTTGGAACAATCAGAGCCCTTAAATGGTATTTTGGCGGGAAAACGGGTACAAGTAGTTTGGGTGGGTTAGGTTTGTTGCAGGTGAGCATTTAATGGCTTGGGGTGAAGTGGGAGACAAGTAGGAGAGGCTAGGAGGGGGAACAGGTTTTGTGAAAAAGGGGGGGGGGACAAATTTGCAGGAAAGGAGGGAAAGATGGTTGATGGTTGACTGTTTGACCCAGGGGTGGGAATACAGTTTTATTAATAAAACGTATTGGGTTGGTTTTTGGGCTGGGTGATGGGCTTAGGTGGATCAGGTTTGGATTGGGTTTGGAAGTGGATTTTGGATTTGATATTTTTAAGCTTAAAATCACAAGGACCATTCATGTAACAAGCTAAAAATTCAAGGGTGGGTTTTGACAATTTCTTGAAGTTATCCAAGGGACTAAACTTGCCGTATTTAAATAGTCCAAGAGTAGTAAGTGTAATTTTCCACTTTTGAGTGTCAAGGGACTAAAATTGACAAGTCTCAAAGTTCAAGGACTAAACTTGTAATTTCGACAAACTTTTCACCCGAGGACCAAAAGTGTCATTTTATGATTTCTGAAGGACTGATGTTAACTTTTCTTCAAAATATATCTTCCAGGGACCATTTCTGACAATTTCTCAAAGTTCAGGAACTGTTTCTGCCAATTATGCAAAAGTTGCTCATTTTTCGTCTGTTTTCAATCCTTTTGTACCTGAAACACATAAAAACACAATCTAAGGATGTTTGCAGTATTATAAGGCATATTTGAGTGTTTTCAATATTTTTACAGTCTAATATGGGAACAAAATGATGAGTATTTGAGCACTCATCAATCCCCACACTAAACTATTGCTAGTCCCTAGCAATCCAATCATATAGTAATGAAAGAATATCAAGTATACCCCATTTCGACTTTTTATTTAATGCGAGACATTTAAACTAAAACCAAAATAAGCAAAATGATTGATTTTCCAAAAACGGTATTATGGAATGGGATTTACACAAACTGGGTGTCTCCAGGGAATTTTAATCATCATTCTCTTTTTATACTTCCAACTAAGTTCAAAAACCCTTGCGCAAATGTTTTTGCAAAAATGCTAACACTACTTATATTAATAAACTGTGTAAGACAAGTCTTAACTTTTTACTCCCGTAATTTATAAAGTTTAGGCGTGTGTGCTTATTTTCAAAAGTTTGACCACCAAAAATCGGAGCTCATTATGTTTGTCATTTATTTAAGCTCCATCCTAACTGTTAGCATTAAAAATATGTATAGAAAAGTGATGGTCATTCTCATATGAGAACTTTGTGTCGTTTATTAAGATAAGTAATAGATTAGTCATTGGGCTTTGGACTTGGCAAGCTAATATGTTATGAGCTATGTTATATAAGCCTTGTTATTTAATCATGTAACCAAGTCCAAGCCCAAGCCCAAGCCCATAGAAAGCCTTTAGAGCATCTCATGTTAAGTACTATATAAACACCTCAAAGGCTCATTTGAGGTGTGTACTTGAGTGTGTATTGTGTGTGTTTTTCTTTAATAAAGTTCTCATCTTCATCTCTTTCTCTCTACATCCATACGACATACATATACATCCAAGTCACCACCTTTACTTCATATTGAGCTTATATTGTGTGATAAATTTGTGATATCTAAGGTCCTACTAGTGGTATCAATCGCCAAACAATGATTTAGGAGTGTTGGGAGTTTGTTTGTTTCGTTTTTTTAGCTTTCTGCACGATTTTCTTCAAAAAAAAATTTACTTTTCTTGTTTTTCTTGGCTTTTAACACTTTTTTGATTATAAACTAGTGTTATAAACCTTTTCAAACAAGAAAGTTTCAATCTTTTTGAAATATTTAAGCTTAAAAAGAATTCGAATTTTGTGTTGTAATTGTTTTCTAGAATACAAAAACTTTTTATAAAAATCATCAAGTTTGCAACTTTATTCAAGTTTTGGTGTTTTTATAACTAGAAGTACAAGAATCTTGGAATACAAACTTAATTTAGGTGAGCTTTTAGTAAAATCAAAATTCCAGCAAACTTTCGAGAACACAATTGTACCATCTTTCTAGAACACAAATTTTCGAGAACACACTTGTACCAACTTTCGAGAATACACCTCGTTGATCCTTAAGAGCTACCGTTGCTTACTCGGTGTTTCCCTTGCTTGTATAAGTGAGAAAACACTTCGAGTCGTAGTATACTCTCTAAATTGTATAATTTAGAAAGTTTTGGTGCATATTTTCGAAATTTCTGAAAACTTTTGAGAATTCTGAAATCTTTCGAGAATCTTAAAAGTTTCGAGAATTTTGGAAAAGTTTCGAGAATCTTGAATTTTTTGAGAATTTTGGTAAAGTTTCGAGAATCTGAAAAATTTCCAGAATTTTGGTAAAGTTTCGAGAATTCTTGAAAAATTTCGAGAATTGTGAAAATTTCGAGAATTTGGAAAACTTTCGAGAATTTTGAAAAGTTTCGAGAATTGTGAAAAGTTTCGAGAATTTTGACAATTGTGAGGTTTTTGACGATCAAACTTCAAACGGCCATAACTTTGGAACCGTAACTCCGTTTTGGACGAAATACTTGTCAAAACGATCGTGAGATCGAGGAGAACGACACGCTAAATGATTTATCGATTCAAGTGAAGTTTCGAGGCCCAAAAATGCTCCGGGAAGAAGTTATTGAGGTTTTAAAGTTTTAGATCAAAATTTTTCACCACAAAAACCTGCATCAACCTTCACCAAATTCAACTCCTATTTCGTTGGAACAATCCAAGAATCAACTTTATCGTTCAACACTTCATCAATGGCAACTCAGCAAGATATTCATGCTGCCGGTGTGGAAAACCGACCTCCCATGCTGTCAAAGGGTGGATACTCACAGTGGGGTAGTCGTATAATGCGCTATCTTAAAAGCAAACCAAATGGAAAACTTCTTATCAAATCCATTGTGGATGGACCCTTCAAACCAATACAAGTACTAGACCCTGGAGATCCAAATGGAACCCCCCCCCCCCCCCCCCAATACAACCATTTTATAGATATCAGAATGAGACTAAGTACACTGAGCAAGACAGACAATAGATTGCTGCTGATGATCAGGCATTTCATTACGTCGTTCTTGGTTTACCTGAAACCACTTATGCTACTGTTGATAGTGAAGTAAGTGCTCATGCAGTCTGGGAAAGAGTCAAGAGGTTAATGTATGGGACATACATCGGGAAACAGGAAATGGAAACACAATTGCTCAAGGAATTTCACAAGTTTACTTCAATTCCTGGTGAATCCATAGAGTCGTACTACCACAGGTTCTGTAAGATCATGAATGATTTATCGAGACACAACCTCAGTCAGACAAACATTGCTAACAACACTAATTTTCTGAATGAGTTACAAACAGAATGGGGAAGATATGTCACTATTGTTTATCAGACAAAGAATTTGCATAAAGTGACTTATGATTAACTGTACGACTTCTTGAAGCGAAATCAAGATGAAGCTAATGAATTAAGGGCTGAATTACTTGCTAAAAAGCTTGATCCTCTAGCATTAATGGCTAATGCACCAACACCTATACCAGTGAACACACAACAACAACCATCATCATCTTCCACTCATAACTACATGCAACCATCATACATTCAACAACCAACACCTGTCTACCAACAACAATTTTACCCACAACAAAAACATGTTATTCCACAACAACAATACCCACAATTCCAAGAACCAGAATTCACTGACAATGATGAAGCTACTGCAGCCTTGACACAAGCGTTTGCTTTTCTGAAAAAGGCATTCCAAGGACGCTATTCTACACCAACTAACAACAACCAAAGGATTTCATCGAACACTCACAACAAGCAGATTGCTTAGCCGAGTTTCAATATGGGCAACGGAGGCCAAATGGTTGGAGTTTATGGGAATCAGCAAGGATATGCTACTGGATTTAACATGGGTAATCAGAATATGCAGAATCAGTTGGGTTAGTATGCAGGGAATCAGATGGGCCAGTTTGTTTGGAATCAGAGGGGATAGAATGTTGGCAATCAGGCAATAGGTAATCAGATTCGGAATGTGGCAGCTCTAGTTGTTGGGAATAATGGAAATGTGAATCATGGAAATCCGGTAAAGTGTTTCAACTGCCAGGGTGTAGGTCATATGGCAAGGAACTGTCCTACAAAGCCTAACAAAAGAGATCCATAGTATTTGCAGAAAGCATTTCTGTTGGCACAAAAAGGAAAGGCGGGGTTTGCAGAGGAAAATGATTTTATAGCTCTCATGGATGACATGGAAGAACGAGAGGATATTGATGTGAACTGCATATTCATGGCAAATCTTCAGGAAGCTAAGTATGACACGGATTCTGACACACTTCCTGTTTATGACACCAATGCACCATCTGAGGTATCAAACTTCAACACATGTCACAATAATGATATATTTTGATATGTCTCCTCATGAGGAACAGCATTCTGCGAAGCTAGCACCCACTTATGATACATACCTGGATACGCCAAGTAGTAGCAATACTCCTTCAGCAACTTCAGATGTGAATCATAATGGAGGATTCGTTTCACAGCATGCTAAGAATGATGAGGAAACACGTACTTTATTTGAATCATTATTGAACAATTGTGGTATTGAAATTGAGAAAGTTAAAAAGGTCAATCGCGAAGTTAAGGCCGCAAATGAGACATTGACCACTGAGCTTGAGAGATACAAGGAAAATTCAAAAAGTTTTCAAATTCACAAAGAACACGAGTCAGAACTTGAAATTGGTTATAAGAAGTTACTTGTTAAAGACAGGGAATGGAAAAACAAATTTGATACTCTTGAAATTAGTTCAACAAAAACCATTAACTCTTTAAGACAAGAAATTTCTGAATTAACAAACCAACTTTCAAAACAAAAATCAGCTTATACCAATCTTGAAAAAGAACGGGATGAGTTGAAAAAGGACTTTGCAAAGAAAGCAGATAGACTTTTGGATGAAATCTTAGAGTCAGAACACAAGATTGCAAAACTAGAAGAATTAGTGGTTAAGTCGGGTCAGTCAAGTCAAACAATGAAAATGATTTCTAATCAAAGTAACCCGATTTACCATACAAAACATAAAATGGCTCTTGGTAACAAAACTCCTTGCAATCTCAAGAAAGCTCAGGAAGAACAAAACGTTTTGTATAATGGTAATCTTATTTACACCAAACATGATCCTCCCGTCGTTCGGGATTCAGTGCAAATGATGGAACTTGTCGAAGAGAGCATTAATAAAATGAAACAAAAGGATTTGAAACCCATTGATTACAAAAAATTGAACAAACTTTCTAGAATTACTTTTGTTCCACAAAAAGAACCATCAGTGTTTTCCATAAAACGACAATTCTCAAAAATAGTTTCAAAAAAGGTAGTTGCTTCTAAATCGCTTTCAAACATGGAACAGATGTCCTCAAACAACACTTTTAACACAAGTAATGAGGCGAAAAATGAACCATTTTTAGGGGGTCATTTAAGCCCGAATTCGAATTTATTTGATCAAATATTGCCCTAAATCGTTCCTTTTGTGATTTTAGGTGCTTTGGGAGTGAATTCTGGAAAAGGAAGCATTTTGGACGTTTTTGAAGCATAAAAGTGAAGAAAACGCCAAAGACTTAATTTTCCATGCTGAGAACAATACCTGACGGCGTCAAGAGCATTTTGGTGACGGCGTCAAGAGTAAAAGTGGTGACGGCCCAGAGAGAACGTGAAGGCGCCACCCAAGGCCGTCACGTGTTAACTTGTCAAAACTTGCGCGCGAAGTAGCTGATATTGTTTTGGTCATAACTTTTGCATACGAACTCGGATTTAGATGATTCAAAAGCCCACGCGAAGAGGACGAAGAGATATAAAATTTGGTGAAAAAATGGTCATGACGGCGTCAAGAGTAACGGGCTGACGCCGTCTAGAAGGGCCGACAGAAAACATGCCTAGCTATAAATATAACATCATAACTTCACTTTTTGTAAGCCCTAAACCCTAAGGTCGATTCCTGGGTTTAGGTAGGTATTTTTCCAGCAACTTAGAGGGTTTCAATCACTCCATAAACATCATGTATTGGTTTGATGATTCTATCTCAATTATGTCTTTCATTATTATTGTTGATTGTCCTTCTTTGATTATGTTTTGCTAATTCACCTTGTGTCTACTTATGATTATGTGAAACTTGTATATAATTGATTAGATCTCATTGATTTCTTGTAATGAGGGGCTTGTTGATGTGTGTGTCTATCTCCATCAATTAAGGCGTGACAACTTCAATAGATCTAGTTCGTTTAGTTTATAATTCTTGTTTCCTAATGATTCTTGTATTGATTGAATGAATTCGATGTTAGGCTTAAGAAAACTGGCAGACTTCCATAGGGTAACATGCTTGAACGTCTTAAGAAACATGAACCGATGTGTACTAGGTTTTTATGGTTGTATTTAATGCATGAGTGAATTCTAGTGATCCCATGTTGGGAGCTTCTTAGTCAGCTCGACATAGGAGTGAAGTAGGAGCTTATAGGATTGGGGAAGTAAGTACGCCACCCCATGAATGGTATTAAGGAATACAACCCGTCAATTAAAACAAGGTGTAACAATTCAATAGGTAGAATTGGATAGCTAGCAAGGAGTAACATATCATAGGTAGACATGCTTCACTTATCTTGTAGAACCTTAGTTTATTTTCTTGTTTATTAGATTAATTAGTAGCTTTTGGGTTAGTTGATTAGCAATTAATTCCGCCCACTATCCCAATACCCGAGATTTTTACTTGCTTTTCATAAAATATAAAAACATAAAAAGAATCATCCTTCACCTTTAGACCTAGTTAGATTAATTTCAATCCTAACGACACTATTCCTAGCTGAATGATCAATCCCCCAGTACTTGTCACTATACTATACTACAACGATCAGGTACACTGCCTGGTGGGGGTTGTAAGCTTCTCGAGATCCCTCGAGAGGTAAAGCCTGGTGCAATTCCCACGCATCAAGTTTTTGGCGCCGCAGCCCGAGAAATAGTTATTGTTTAGGTTGAATTTGATTTTTATTAGGTCTACTCATTAGATTCCCATCAAGTGAGATTTTTTCTTTTTACTTTGTAGCTTTCTCGTAGTCTATCTTTTCTTTGTGATTTTGTTTGTAATTTGCTTCAAATGGACTTTACACTTAGACTTCTAAGATTGCAAGACAGGGTTGAGCGGCTAGCATACCAAAGAGTTCAAAATACCTCATTTAGAGACACCTATGAATCATATGAGCCTTCACCTAGGATAGATTCTTATGAACAACCTCCATGTTTAAGATCTAGTTTTAGTGAGGCCAATAGGAAATGCGACCTAGTTTGCCAAGGAATTATGGAGAGAGCCATTGCAACAAATCATAAGTTGGATGAAGCACTAGGTTTGCTATTATCACTACCTAAGAAAACAATTGAGGAGGATTTTGCCGAGCATGATCACATTGATAAAAAAGACCTAGGTTTTATGATCGATGATGATGAATCTCAAGAAACAGAAGATGAATCTCTTGGGCAATTTGTATATAGCTGATGAGGCGAAAAATGATCCGTTTTTAGGGGGTCATTTAAGCCCGAATCCGACTTTATTTGATCAAATATTGCCCTAAATCGTTCCTTTTGTGATTTTAGGTGTTTGGAGAGTGAATTTTGGAAAAGAAGCCATTTTGGACGTTTTTGGAGCATAAAAGTGAAGAAAACGGCAAAGTATCAATTTTCCATGCTGAAGACACTAGGTGACGGCGTCAAGAGTTACACCCTGACGGCGTCAGACATCAAGAATAAAATACCGTAGTTGGTGACGGCGTCAAAAGTCACCCTGACGGCGTCAAACATCAAGAATAAAATACCGTGGTTGGTGACGGCGTCACATAGGCCGTCATAAGTAGATCAAGGCCGTCCGAGGAAGTATTTGGCGGCGAGGTGACGGCGTCACATGCTTGTCTTGACGCCGTCAGCCCAGTTTTCCTATATATAGTTTTCTAGTTTTTTCATAAAAGAGAGAAGTTTTGGTGAAACCCTAAAGACGAATTTGGTGTATCTTTTACAGGTTTTTCAAGGGATCCAAACCCTTGATACCTTGCATTGTAATTGAGATAAGTGTTCTTCTAATTCAATCAATATGTCTATGTGTTGGTTGTTTATATCTTGTTCTTGTCTCAATTCCATTATGCTAGGCTAGATCTCTTTTGTGTTTGCTTAGATCTAATGAAACCTAGATGTTGATTATGTGTTGATTACTTGTCTATTCTTGTCTTGGATGAATGATTTTATATGTTAGGCTTAAGAAAACTGGCAGATCTCCAAATGGTAACATGCTTGAACGTCTTAAGAAACATGAACCGAGGCGTACTAGGTCTTTATTGGTTGTATTTAATGCATGAGCCACTGTTTACAATCCCTATAGTTGTGCTGGGTCATGGTGTTGGAGGAGATAAGAGCTCATAGAGTTGGGGAGTTATGTATGCCACCCCACGAATGGTATTAAGGAATACAATCCGTCATCCATACAAGTATAACAAGTAATTAATGTGTAAAAGATGTCTAGGGAGTAGTGAAGTCTAAGTAAACACAATTTCTCCAATTACTGCTCACAACCTTAGTATAATTTAGTTTAATTTCATTTTCAGTATTTTATTTTGAATATATATTAGTTTTGGGTTAGTTGAATAGCAACTAATTCCGCCCACTCTTCCAAAACCCGAGATTTTACTTGCTTTCATAAAAATATAAAAATACAAAAATAATCATCCCTCACCTTTAGAACTATTAATTAGGTTTTCTAATCCTAGCGACACTATTCCTAAGCTGAACGATCAATCCCCCGGTACTTGTCACTATACTATACTACAACGATCAGGTACACTGCCTGGTGGGGGTTGTAAGCTTCTCGAGATCCCTCGAGAGGTAAAGCCTGTTGCGATTCCCACGCATCAAGTTTTTGGCGCCGCAGCCCGGGGAATAGTTATTGTCTAGGTTAGGATTTCTTTTTATTAGGTCTACTTGCTAGATTCCTTTCTAGTAAGATTTTATTTTTATTTTTAGGTCTTCTTTAGTCTATCTTATTTCTTCGTGCCTCTGTTCGTAACTCTTTACCATCCGACATCATGGAAGGTGGTAACATCCGTGAACCCATCAACCCACCGCAACGAAGCCACCCACAAAACCTACCACAACCAATCCAACCACCTATAAGGACCATACGTTTGCAATCCAGCACCGTTCGATTGGTGCAAGACGGGTGTGCATTCTATGGGTATTTTTTCGAAAACCCGACCCCACACCTTGAAAACTACCTAAAAATTACCAATTCTATAGGAATAGGTGTTGATAACCAAGAAGAGGGACTTTTAGCCCTCTTTCAATTCTCTTTACGTGGTCGGGCTCTTCAATGGTTATTCCAACTCCCCGAAGGATCCGTCTCCTCTTGGGACGATCTTGCTTCCTACTTCTTAACTAGATTCATCTTACCCAAGGAAGTTATTTTGCAACATTACCAACTTAAAACGGAAAATGATGAAATAATGAAGGTCAATGAGATGAATGAATGTGAAATCAAGCTAGGGAGTAACACTTGTAGGGAAGGGCCATGGGATGATGATAGAATAATTAGGAACTCCACACCAACCCTTGAGGAATTGAGGTACCATAAGTTCCTTTTAAAATGCCCTTGCCCCGCAAAGTACCGAAAACACCCATGGATTAGGAAACACAATCCTATGAATCTTAAGGTTCCATGCATGATTGGTCATATGTTTAGAGAACACACTTATATCGATTTAAAGGCACCAATGAACATCATGTCTAGGCTTTATTATAATTGGATCATGAACAAAAAGTTGAAACCTAGGTAGGACCCTTACAACCCTAATCGCATGAGTAATTTTGTTGAGCGGGTTCGAGGGTTACATGTTTTCATTGGGAATTTTGTCTATAGGTGCGACTTTATGATCTTAGAAGATGTTAGGGGAATTATTGATCAATCTTTGTGTCAGATTGTTTTAGGAGAACCTTTTGTTAAAACCTCTAAGATGACTTACAACCATGATACGGGCATTATCACATTCGCAACCCAAGAGAAGAACATTAAATATAGGATGCCCCATAAAGAATAGAGGTTTAGAGAGGTTGAGGATCTCGATATTGACAACATCCCTGTGATTAAGGTTGAGAGTGAGGAAGAGAGAGACATTGGAGGTTACGCAAAGAAAGAGATCTATTACTCGAAATGTTTAGCTTTAGGTCCCGAGTATAGGAAGGATAAGATACTGGTTAAGATGTTTGAGACCGCATTCATTTTGCGGATAGGAAAACGTAGTAACCCATGACTTTGAGTCTAGCTACAAGACTCGTAAATAAAGAAAAGCGCTTCTTGGGAGGCAACCCATGTTTTGTGTGATTTTATTTGTTTGATAGTTATTCGCTTCCGTATGCATGTTTTATTTTTTATTGTTGGTTGATCATGTTTCTCAATTAAAATGTGGAAGTACTTTATTATGTTGTTTGGCCTAGTCTTAACTTCAACCTAAAGGTATTTTTGCAAAAGATAAGTGTAAGGGGAAACCCCAAATATGTTTTTAAGAAACAAACCGATCATGATTCTCCACAATATTAAATGAACATGTATATTCGTATTTGTTAGAGTCAAATGCTTGTATTGAGTCATAATGAAGTTTTGTAGGATTTTCCAGGAAGTAGGACAAAGTTTTTCCAGAAATTTTCCGGAAACTTAACATAAGAATTTTTGCAGGCCCATTCTGACGGCGTCAGAGTATTACTCTTGACGGCGCCAGGAGTTAAAATCTGGAAATTTTATCGGTTTTGTTTTTCTAACGGAGTCTTATGGTTTTTGTGAATTATTAAGTTTTATAATCTCCAGGAAATCTGCAAACTTTATTCCACAAGCATTATATCTTACTTTGTTTTCTAGGATTTAGTAACTTATATAGGATGCCGCCGATTTTACGCGAGGTTGTCTTGTCTATTGTTGTCAGGATTTACAGGTTATTTATGACAAGAAGATGATTTATATTCTGGAAGGGAACCTTTGATTGTTCATTTTCTTGGAGGAAGATTTAACCTGGCCAACCTATAATCCATACCGAGCGAATCAGGGGAGTATGTGATTTCATTCTCTTTACTTTTTCACTTTTACATTCTTTACTTGAACATTGGGGACAATGTTCATCCTAAGTGTAAGGGGAGGGTAAAAAGATGATACCTTACATATGCACTTTCGCTTGAGTTTGTTTTGTTTGATAGTAGATGTGTAATAAAACTATGAGAAATACTTGTTAGTGTAATTTTAGCGCCAAATTTAAAATTTTTTACAACATTTAGGAGTGAAACTTTAGCCATAGCAAGCGTCTCATGGATAGGAGATTGTATGACTAGCACATAACCGTATATTCAGAAAAATTTTCCACCCAAAAATGTGAGGTTCGCCTTTAGATTTGATAGGAAAAGCATTCATTATTGGTGCTTATGAGTGTACCGGTAGCATTTAGATTCTAGAACTTGCGTTAGTGATGCATCCCGAGACCGCTAGTGAGACTACATTCGTGTGGTAGGATTTACTACATGATAAGAGGCATTAGGATCACCCTTGTGTTAAACCCGTATCATAATTACTTGACCATTTAAGTCATATTACTTGGCTAGTTAAGTCAACTAATTTTTCCGACACCCTTAGCGTTGTACTCATTTTTAGTACACGATACCCCTAGTACACCCCTCCGAGCCTATCTTTTCGTTTCTAACTTTAAGCATTTTACTTAAAGGAAGAATTTGTTACACCCCACTTAAATGTACACCCAAATCGCCTTAGCCTTCCGTGTATGCGCTCATTTTTAGTGCATTATTGTTATTTGTTAAACCCTAAGTTAACTATCTAATTGATTACATGGTTGCTAAGTCGAGTCATATCCTTGTACATATTGTTTTGGGACGATTGGGACTCATGGGTAAGTACTTATTTTATGGAGTAATGGGGAAGAATATAATATTATTACCCCCATATGTACGTTAATCTTAAAAGTGCTCCAAGTGTTTTGATTTTCTTAATTCGAGTCATTAGATTAGTTAATTGTAAAGCATGTAAAGATTCAAGTGTAAGGGGAACGTTCATACCCCTATGATGTATTATTTTGGATGGTAGGGTAAGAGTGTATGTAAAAAAAAAAAAAAAAAAAAAAAAAAAAATCGAAAAAAAATTAAGAAAAAGAAAAAAAAAATAGAAAAGAAAAAGAGAAAAAAACATACGGACTACCATCCCGTTTTTATTCTATGTTCATTTTATGTTTTAGTTATTTTTCATTTGTTAGCTTAAGTCGAGTCGAGTCTAGTCTTGGCTTAGCAACGCCATCTTGTACATGTAATTAACCAAGATTGTTAACTCGCCACCAGTAAAACTTCCTGTATCCAACAAAACCGTGTAATTCATATCCCTATACCTAACGTTACAACCCTTTAAAAGACCTCTTTGATAGTTTATCCTAGGTGCTTACGCCATGTGGTGGAGGTTTCATCCTTTCCCAAGCCTATGGTAATCTATTTTGCTATGACAGGTAGTGAGAGATATCTTCCATTTCCATAATGTTATATTACTTTATTACACCCGACAGATGTGAGTATCTAAACACTATTTGCGAGGTGCTTGTGTATGACCTCCGTGCTTGTCTATTGGTCTTTAGTGGAACGATTATTTGTTGTAATTACTTTTATATTAGTGTTAAATGACCCCTAACTTGTCTTTTGAGTAGAATAAAAGCTCATTTGCTTGAGGACAAGCAAATCTCAAGTGTAAGGGTATATGATGAGGCGAAAAATGATCCATTTTTAGGGGGTCATTTAAGCCCGAATCCGACTTTATTTGATCAAATATTGCCCTAAATCGTTCCTTTTGTGATTTTAGGTGTTTGGAGAGTGAATTCTGGAAAAGAAGCCATTTTGGACGTTTTTGGAGCATAAAAGTGAAGAAAATGGCAAAGTATCAATTTTCCATGCTGAAGACACTAGGTGACGGCGTCAAGAGTTACACCCTGACGGCGTCAGACATCAAGAATAAAATACCGTAGTTGGTGACGGCGTCAAAAGTCACCCTGACGGCGTCAGACATCAAGAATAAAATACCGTGGTTGGTGACGGCATCACATAGGCCGTCATAAGTAGATCAAGGCCGTCCGAGGAAGTATATGGCGGCGAGGTGACGGCGTCACATGCTTGTCTTGACGCCGTCAGCCCAGTTTTCATATATATAGTTTTCTAGTTTTTTCATAAAAGAGAGAAGTTTTGGTGAAACCCTAAAGACGAATTTGGTGTATCTTTTACAGGTTTTTCAAGGGTTCCAAACCCTTGATACCTTGCATTGTAATTGAGATAAGTGTTCTTCTAATTCAATCAATATGTCTATGTGTTGGTTGTTTATATCTTGTTCTTGTCTCAATTCCATTATGCTAGGCTAGATCTCTTTTGTGTTTGCTTAGATCTAATGAAACCTAGATGTTGATTATGTGTTGATTACTTGTCTATTCTTGTCTTGGATGAATGATTTTATATGTTAGGCTTAAGAAAACTGGCAGATCTCCAAATGGTAACATGTTTGAACGTCTTAAGAAACATGAACCGAGGCGTACTAGGTCTTTATTGGTTGTATTTAATGCATGAGCCACTGTTTACAATCCCTATAGTTGTGCTGGGTCATGGTGTAGGAGGAGATAAGAGCTCATAGAGTTGGGGAGTTATGTATGCCACCCCACGAATGGTATTAAGGAATACAATCCGTCATCCACACAAGTATAACAAGTAATTAACGTGTAAAAGATGTCTAGGGAGTAGTGAAGTCTAAGTAAACACAATTTCTCCAATTACTGCTCACAACCTTAGTATAATTTAGTTTAATTTCATTTTCAGTATTTTATTTTGAATATATATTAGTTTTGGGTTAGTTGAATAGCAACTAATTCCGCCCACTCTTCTAAAACCCGAGATTTTACTTGCTTTCATAAAAATATAAAAATACAAAAATAATCATCCCTCACCTTTAGAACTATTAATTAGGTTTTCTAATCCTAGCGACACTATTCCTAAGCTGAACGATCAATCCCCCGGTACTTGTCACTATACTATACTACAACGATCAGGTACACTGCCTGGTGGGGGTTGTAAGCTTCTCGAGATCCCTCGAGAGGTAAAGCCTGTTGCGATTCCCACGCATCAATAGCAGTCAGAATATTGAAGATGATCCTTATGATTCGGACATAGAAGTTGAGATGCCTATAGAAGCACGTGAGATACTTGGGAGAATGTTAGGGCTAGATTATAATAAAACACATGTTGAGGATATAGGTGATATTAACACAGGGAATGATGAGGTAAATAACATAAGCCCACAAAATACTTAACCATCATTTGAGGCACACACACCGCCCGTGACTTACCCGGAAGAAGTAGAAGAAACTTTAGGAATTCCGATGGAGGTAGAACCCTTGGACCAGGCACCACTTGAGGATATAGGTTTGAACACTTGTAGTGATAACCTTACTCCTAGTTCTAGGGAATTTCCTAGTGTTGATGAACCGGAATCTCAATCTTTACACACCTTTTCATCCTTAGATATATTTCTAGGAGACAAAAGAGGAACCGACCCACCCATCAACCAATATTATCCGGGTAGTTTTAGGATGAAGGAAGCCATTCACTCACCCCCTTCACCTCACGTGGCATATTCACACCCTAAGGGTGTGTATCGATACTTTCACCCACACTTGATCCTAAGTGTAGGGAAAACCTCCCCTATTTCCGTTAAATAAGGGTAGAGTCAGGCTCGTGACTCGAACAAAAACAAGCGCTTCTTGGGAGGCAACCCATGTTTTGTGTGTTTTTATTTGTTTGTTGGTTTGTTTGTTTGATTTTATTTGTTTCCGTATGCATGTTTTATTTTTATTGTTTGTGGCTCATGTTTCAAAGTAAATTGTGAAAATGCTTTATTTTGTTTTTAACTTCGTCTTAATTGCATATAAAAGTATTTTGCAAAAGATAAGTGTAAGGGAGATCCAAATTTGTTTATAAGAACAAAATTGAACATGAACCACAACAATAATAAATGGACATGTGTATTAGTACTTGTTAGAGTCAAATGCTTGTATCGAGTCATAATGATGTTTTGCAGGATTTTCCAGGAAGGAGGACAAAGTTTTTCCTGAAATTTTCCGGAAACTTAACATAAGAATTTCTGTAGGTCACTTCTGACGGCGTCACGAGTTTACACTTGACGGTGTCACGTGTAAAATTCTGGAAATTTTGCTAGTTTTGTTTATACCGGACTCTTAAAATTTTTGTTGATTCTTTAGTTTAATAAACTCCAGGAAATCTGCAAACATTCATTCCACAAGCATTATATCTTTAATTTTTTTGTTTTTATTCCTAAGTCTGGAATTACATCTAGTTGTGAGTTATCTTTGTTCGGGTTGATGCTTTGGGTTTTTGTCTATTTTCTCAGGATTTATAGGTTATGTATGACAAGAAGATGATTTATATTCTGGAAGGGAAGCTTTGATTGTTCATTTTCTTGGAGGAAGATTTAACCTGGCCACCTTATTATCCATACCGAGCGAATCAGGGGAGTATTTGATTTCATTCTTTTTATTTTTTCACTTTTACATTCTTTACTTGAACATTGGGGACAATGTTCATCCTAAGTGTAAGGGGAGAGTAAAATGATGATACCTTACATGTACACTTTTGCTTGAGTTTGTTTTGTTTGATGGTAGATGTGTAATAAAACTATGAGAAATACTTGTTAGTGCAATTTTAGCGCCAAATTTAAATTTTTTTACAACATTTAGGAGTGAAACTTTAGCCATATCAAGCGTCTCATGGATAGGAGATTGTATGACTAGCACAAAATCGTATATTCAGAAAAATTTTCCACCAAAATATGTGAGGTTCGCCTTTAGATTTGATAGGAAAGGCATTTACTATTAGTGCTTATGAGTGTACCGGTAGCATTTAGATTCTAGAACTTGCGTTAGTGATGCATCCCGAGACCGCTAGTGAGACTACATTCGTGTGGTAGGATTTACTACATGATAAGAGGCATTAGGATCATCCTTGTGTTAAACCCGTATCATAATTACTTGACCATTTAAGTCATATTACTTGGCTAGTTAAGTCAACTAATTTTTCCCACACCCTTAGCGTTGTACTCTTTTTTAGTACACGATACCCCTAGTACACCCCTCCGAGCCTATCTTTTCGTTTCTAACTTTAAGCATTTTACTTAAAGGAAGAATTTGTTACACCCCACTTAAATGTACACCCAAATCGCCTTAGCCTTCCGTGTATGCGCTCATTTTTAGTGCATTATTGTTATTTGTTAAACCCTAAGTTAACTATCTAATTGATTACATGGTTGCTAAGTCGAGTCATATCCTTGTACATATTGTTTTGTGACGATTGGGACTCATGGGTAAAGTACTTATTTTATGGAGTAATGGGGAAGAACATCATATTATTACCCCCGTATGTACGTTAATCTTAAAAGTACTCCAAGTGTTTTGATTTTCTTAATTCGAGTCATTAGATTAGTTTATTGTAAAGTATGTAAAAATTCAAGTGTAAGGGGAATGTTCATCCCCTATGATTTATTCTATGTTCATTTTATGTTTTTGTTATTTTTCATTTATTAGCTTAAGTCGAGTCTAGTCTTGGCTTAGCAACGCCATATTATACATGTAATTAACCAAGATTATTAACTCGCCACCAGTAAAGACTGCCTTTATCCAACAAAACCGTGTATTTCATATCCCTACACCTAACGTTACAACCCTTTAAAAGACCTCTTTGAGAGTTTATCCTAGTTGCTTACGCCATGTGGTGGAGGTTTGATCCTTTCCCAAGCCTATGGTAATCTATTTTGCTATGACAGGTAGTGAGAGATATCTTCCGTTTCCATATTGTAATTTATACTTTATTACACCCGAGAGATGTGAGTATCTAAACACTATTTGTGAGGTGCTTGTGTATGACCTTCGTGCTTGTCTTTCGTCTTTAGTGGAACGATTATTTGTTGTAATTACTTTTATATTAGTGTTAAATGACCCCTACTTGTATTTTGATTAGAATAAAAGCGCATTTGCTTGAGAACAAGTAAATCTCAAGTGTAAGGGTACATGATGAGGTGAAAAATGAACCGTTTTTAGGGGGTCATTTAAGCCCGAATTCGAATTTATTTGATCAAATATTGCCCTAAATCATTCCTTTTGTGATTTTAGGTGCTTTGGGAGTGAATTCTGGAAAAGGAAGCATTTTGGACGTTTTTGAAGCATAAAAGTGAAGAAAACGCCTAAGACTTAATTTTCCATGCTGAGAACAGTACCTGACGGCGTCAAGAGCATTTTGGTGACGGAATCAAGAGTAAAAGTGGTGACGGCCCAGAGAGAACGTGAAGGCGTCACCCAAGGCCGTCACGTGTTAACTTGTCAAAACTTGCGCGCGAAGTAGCTGATATTGTTTTGGTCATAACTTTTGCATACGAACTCGGATTTAGGTGATTCAAAAGCCCACGTGAAGAGGACGAAGAGATAAAAAATTTGGTGAAAAAATGGTCGTGACGGCGTCAAGAGTAACGGGCTGACGCCGTCAAGAAGGGCCGACAGAAAACATGCCTATAAATATAACATCATAACTTCACTTTTTCTAAGCCCTAAACCCTAAGATCGATTTCTGGGTTTAGGTAGGTATTTTTCCAGCAACTTAGAGGGTTTCAATCACTCCATAAACATCATGTATTGGTTTGATGATTCTATCTCAATTATGTCTTTCATTATTATTGTTGATTGTCCTTCTTTGATTATGTTTTGCTAATTCACCTTGTGTCTACTTATGATTATGTGAAACTTGTATATAATTGATTACATCTCATTGATTTCTTGTAATGAGGGGCTTGTTGATGTGTGTGTCTATCTCCATCAATTAAGGCGTGACAACTTCAATAGATCTAGTTGGTTTAGTTTATAATTCTTGTTTCCTATTGATTCTTGTTTTGATTGAATGAATTCAATGTTAGGCTTAATAAAACTGGTAGACTTCCATAGGGTAACATGCTTGAACGTCTTAAGAAACATGAACCGATGTGTACTAGGTTTTTATGGTTGTATTTAATGCATGAGTGAATTCTAGTGATCCTATGTTAGGAGCTTCTTAGCCGGCTCGACATAGGAGTGAAGTAGGAGCTTATAGGATTGGGGAAGTAAGTACGCCACCCCATGAATGGTATTAAGGTATACAACCCGTCAATTAAAACAAGGTGTAACAATTCAATAGGTAGAATTGGATAGCTAGCAAGGAGTAACATATCATAGGTAGACATGCTTCACTTATCTTGTAGAACCTTAGTTTCTTTTCTTGTTTATTAGATTAATTAGTAGCTTTTGGGTTAGTTGATTAGCAACTAATTCCGTCCACTCTCCCAATACCGAGATTTTTACTTGCTTTTCATAAAATATAAAAACATAAAAAGAATCATCCTTCACCTTTAGACCTAGTTAGATTAATTTCAATCCTAACGACACTATTCCTAGCTGAATGATCAATCCCCCGGTACTTGTCACTATACTATACTACAACGATCAGGTACACTGCCTGGTGGGGGTTGTAAGCTTCTCAAGATCCCTCGAGAGGTAAAGCCTCGAGAGGTAAATCACTGGTTTGGAAAACCTAAATGATTCTCTCTTCGAAGCCGTTATGACTACTGATATTATGTCCATTATTTTGCAAACATATTTTGTTCAAGATGATGAAAGACTGCGAGCTGAGACCTCCACAATTGTTTCAAAATATGAAAATGCTCTTATAAAACTTGAAAAAGAAAATGTGTCATATTTTAAACAACTTGATCGGAAAAGCGAAGAATGCGAGTATGACAAACTGTCGTATTAGCGTGTCTTCAAGAACAAGAAAGAGCAAAATGATCTTTTGAGGGCTCAGCTTGAAAGTATAAAAGGGAAGGGTGTGGATACTAAGTTTGCAAAACCATCGG
The DNA here is from genome assembly GCA_030686995.1 of Artemisia argyi. Classification (NCBI taxonomy): domain Eukaryota; kingdom Viridiplantae; phylum Streptophyta; class Magnoliopsida; order Asterales; family Asteraceae; genus Artemisia; species Artemisia argyi. The sequence continues at coordinate 44,354,774 of CM060680.1, forward strand.
CTTTGGAGAAACCAAATGTTTCAAACACGGTTGAAAAACCAAAAATGTCAATTTCTCTGTTTGCTCCAAAAGTCGATGAGAAAAAGAATTTGACAAAACTAGTCACTCCACATTCTTTGCCCAACAAGAAAAGAATTTTTATGACTGATGAAAATATTGTTGAAAAACAAAAATTGGTTGTTGAAAGAAACACAAATGTGATTGCACATGGCTCTTATAGGAATAGTACACCGAATGTGACCACAAAAATTATTAAAGAATCTGTTGGTTCTAATGACTTGGTCCAAAATCACCATCTAGAAGAAGCTAAGAAAAAGGCACAACTTCGAAAAGACGTAATTTTAGGTACAAAACCTAGTGTGATGAATTCTACAAGATTCCAAAGCACTGATAGTAGTAGTAAACCATTACCTAGGAACAATCAACAAAATACTAGGGATTGACTTGCATCTAAGAGTAGTGGTACAAAAGAGATTGCTAGGAACGTAGAATGCAACACAAAGAATTCCAAAGTCTCATCGAACAACAAACAATTTCCAAAAGACTGTAGTGACAAAATTAAAATTGTTGTGTTAAACAAGAATGTTGAATTTGTCTATCGTACATGTCAAAAATGTGTTTTTCCAGCTAATCATGATGCATGTATAGCACAATTTATCAAGAAAAGAAAGTCAAGTGTCAAGACACAATCCACTAAGACACCAAATCGAAATGAACCCGTTGATAAGAAGCAAGAGGTTAAGAAACCTAATAGGTGGATACCGAAAGGATGTAGTTTTTCCAAGACTGAGACTTCCGCTGCATCTGATAAGAAAACTACGTCTAGATCTTACCTTAGGTGGATTCCCACGGGAAAAGTTTTTAAAACAATTGGTCTTAGATGGATTCCCACAGGAAAGATTTTTGATAGTTGCACCAAGACAAATAATAGTGATAATCATCAGGATAAGGAAGTAGAAACCATTACAACCGTTGATAGTCAACACCCGTAGAGTGATGATTCATGTACCTCTAACACTGTTATTTGTGAAACCTCTTCGTCTTCGGTTGCAGGTGCTTCAACTATCTCCAAACCTAGTTCATCAGAGGGTTCAAATTTCGTAAATTCTACAAAATCATTCTTTCAATCTTCTATTTTTGATTTTCCATTTCTTTTAAAAAAATAATAATAATAATAAAAAAAATCAAAAAATCCAAAAATATTCTTCTTACGACATGCCTCTCGTATAAATCAATATTTTGTACGTTTCTAGAAATGTCATTCAACAATGATACGGACATGTACAAATGCTTGAACGGGAGTTCTTTAAAATGTTTTTCTAAAACATGTCGTTTCTCAAAAGTTTCTTCACGATGGCTTTCGTATACTTCAGTACGAAACCCAGACTTAAATGATGACTTCTGATTATTTTCAAATCAAGGACTCGGACGTTCAAAGATGAAATCATTTTCAAAAGTTCGAGTATAAACAAACGAAAAAGATTTCAAACATAAACTCGTTTTCAAAACATAATTCTTGAGCACTTTTTCAAAGAATTGTTCAAAAGATTTCTCAAAATCTCTCAAAATTAGTGCTCAAGATAACTCCCTTCAAACCCTTAATTGATTTTAAAATGAGCTATCATTAAGGGGGAGTATGAAAACAAAATTGTTCCAATTTCATGCAAAACCAAATCTGTCTTTCTCTCGAAAAAGCTTTTTATTAATCAGTTGTGTTAGCATTAAAAATATGTATTTAGAAGTGATGGTCATTCTCATATTGTAACTTTGTGTCGTTTGTTAAGTTTAGTCATTGGGCCTTGGACTTGGCAAACAAATATGTTATGTGCTATGTTTCATAAGCCTAGTTATCCAATCATGTAACCAAGTCCAAAGCTCAAGCCCATAGAAAGCCCATAGGGCATCTCATGTTAAGAACTATTTAAACACCTCAAAGGCTCATTTGAGGTGTGTGCTTGTGTGTGTATTTGTGTGTGTTTCTTAATAATATTTTCTCATTTTCCATCTCTCTCTCTCATATATACGATTCACATATATATACATCAAGTCACCATCTTTCAATCTTTCCTTCTTATTGTGCTTATATTGTGTGTGATAAAGTTGATAGATTTAAGGTCCTACAAGTGGTATCAATCGCCTAACAATGATTTAGGAGGGTTGAGGGGTTGTTTGTTTCATATTTTTTAAGCTTTATTCATGTTTTTTTTTTCCAAAAAATCATTACTTTTCTTGTTTGTTTTGTGTTTTTAACACTTTTTTGATTACAAACTAGTGTTATAAACCTTTCCCAACAAGAAAGTTTTAATCTTTTTGAACATTTCTAGCTTAAAAAATTCGAATTTGGTTCTTGTACTTGTTTTCTAGAACACGAAAAAGTTTTATAAAAATCATCAAGTTTGGAACTTTCTTCAAGTTTTGGTGATTTTATGCATAGAAGTACAAGTATCTTGGAACACAAACTTGATTTTGGAGTGCTTTGAGCTACACGATTTGGCTACCATTTTTCGAGAATCTCATACTTGTTATCATCATACGATTCCGTGGTTTACTCGGTGTTTTTCTTCCTTGTATAAGTTAGAAAAAACACTTCGACTTGGGATAACTTTCTAAATTGTATAATTTAGAAAAGTTTCAATCATTTTTGATAAAGTGCACATTTTCGAAATATTGCACAACATTTTCGAAAAGTCTTGTAATTCTCGAAAAAGTCATCTGCCAACATTTTCGAAAAATATTATATTGCCATCCAATCTTGGACAATTTAGAAAACTTGGACCAGCTTTTTCGCAATTATGATATTTTCGAATATCTGTTGAATGTTTCGCAAATCGAATATTTTCGAAAAAATTTGGACAATTCCTTTTTTTCGCAAACTTTATTTTCGAAAAAACTTGGACCATTTTTTTTCTCGCAAAACTGAGATTTTCGAAAACATTGGACAATTTTTTTTCTTTCGCAAACCTGATTTTGTCGAGAAAAATATTGGACAATTTTTTCTCAAAAATTGATATTTTCGAGAACTTGGACAAAATTTTGCAAACTTGAAATTTTCGAGAACTTTGTCATAATTTTCGAGAACTTGGAACTTGGACTTAAATCGAGAAACTGACAAATTATCGAGAACTTGGGAATTCTCCGAGAAGAAGTCATTGAAATCAAAACTTTCACCGACAAATCTTGCAACTATTTACTCCAAACTCAACTCCTATTTCGTTGGAACGATCCAAGAATCAACTTTATCCATCTAAACTTCATCAAATGGCATCTCAGCAAGATATTCATGCAGCCGGTGCGGAAAACCGACCTCCTATGCTTGAAAAAGGTGGATATCTCCCATGGACAAGCCGCATGCTTCGTTACATCAAAACTAAGACTGATGGTAACCTCATGCTCAACTCCATTAAGAATGGTCCATTTCAGCCAAGACAAGTTCAAATTGCCGGTAATCCAAAATCAACAAATCCTACTGAACCATACATGCGTTTACAAACAGAAGAAGATTACACAGATGAAGACAAGACGCAGATCAAAGCTGATGATCTGGCAATGCATCTAATCCAACTTGGATTACCTCGGGAGATCTTTGCTGCGGTCGACAGCTGTGAAACTGTTCATGCTATGTGGGAACGTGTTAGAAGGATTTGTCATGGAACAGAGATTGGACAACAAGACGTTGAGAACAAACTTCTTACTGAATGGGAGAACTTCACATCCACTAAAGGTGAACTGATTGAGTCATACTACACAAGGTTTTGCACGTTGATGAATGAGTTAATCAGAAACAAGTTGACACCTCGAACAATTGCAAAAAACATCAAATTAGTCAATAACCTTCCAGAAGAATGGGGTCGTTATGTTACAATTGTTAATCAGACAAAGGACTTACATCAGGTGAATTATGATCAACTCTATGACTTTCTGAAGCAAAACCAAGCTGAGGCTAATGAAGTTAGGAAAGAAAGATTGGCAAAGAATCATGATCCTCTCGCACTAATTGCTAATACACCAACACCATTACAAGTGAACACTCAACAACCATCATCATCCATACAACTACATGCAACCATCATGCATTCAACAACCAACACCGGTCTACCAACAACAATTCTACCCACAACAACAAGAAGTTATTCCACAACAGACATACCCACAATTCCAAGAACCAGAATTCACTGACAATGATGAAGCTGCTGCAGCATTGACTCAAGCGTTTGCTTTTCTGTCAAAGGCATTCCAAGGACGCTATTCTACACCAACAAACAACAACCAAAGGATTTCATCGAATACTCGTAACAGGCAGATCGCTCAGCCGAGTTTCAATATGGGCAATGGAGGCAAATGGTTGGAGTTTATGGGAATCAGCAAGGATATGCTACTGATGAGGCGAAAAATGATCTGTTTTTAGGGGGTCATTTAAGCCCGAATCCGACTTTATTTGATCAAATATTGCCCTAAATCGTTCCTTTTGTGATTTTAGGTGTTTGGAGAGTGAATTCTGGAAAAGAAGCTATTTTGGACGTTTTTGGAGCATAAAAGTGAAGAAAACGGCTAAGTACCTAATTTGCATGCTGAAAATACAAGGTGACGGCGTCAAGACCAACATCTTGACGGCGTCAGACATGAAGAATTTAACACCGAAGGTGGTGACGGCGTCAGAAGGACTCGTGACGGCGCCAAAGTGGCAAAATTAATATACCGTGGGTGGTGACGGCGTCACGTAGGCCGTCATAAGTGGATCAAGGCCGTCCGAGGAAGTATATGGCGGCGAGGTGACGGCGTCAGAAGTTACTCTTGACGCCGTCAGACTGTTTTTCCTATATATAGTTTTCTAGCTTTTTCATTAAAAGGAGGAGAAGTTTTGGTGAAACCCTAAAGACGATTTTGGTGCCTCTTTTACAGGTTTCTCAAGGGTTCCAAACCCTTGAGACCTTGCATTGTAATTGAGATAAGTGTACTTTCAATTCAATCAATATGTCTATGTGTTGGTTGTTTATATCTTGTTCTTGTCTCAATTCCATTATGCTAGGCTAGATCTCTTTTGTGTTTGCTTAGATCTAATGAAACCTAGATGTTGATTATGTGTTGATTACTTGTCTATTCTTGTTTTGAATGAATGATTTATATGTTAGGCTTAAGAAAACTGGCAGATCTCCAAATGGTAACATGCTTGAACGTCTTAAGAAACATGAACCGAGGCGTACTAGGTCTTTATTGGTTGTATTTAATGCATGAGCCACTGTTTACAATCCCTATAGTTGTGCTGGGTCATGGTGTAGGAGGAGATAAGAGCTCATAGAGTTGGGGAGTTATGTATGCCACCCCACGAATGGTATTAAGGAATACAATCCGTCATTCATACAAGTGTAACAAGTAATTAACATGTAAAAGATATCTAGGGAGTAGTGAAGTCTAAGTAAACACAATTTCTCCAATTACTGCTCACAACCTTAGTTTAATTTCATTTTTATTATTTTATTTTGATTGCATCTTAGCTTTGGGTTAGTTGATTAGCAACTAATTCCACCCACTCCTTCAAAACCCGAGATTTTAATTGCTTTCATAAAATATAAAAACACAAAAATAATCATCCCTCACCTTTAGAACTATTAATTAGGTTTTCTAATCCTAGCGACACTATTCCTAAGCTGAACGATCAATCCCCCGGTACTTGTCACTATACTATACTACAACGATCAGGTACACTGCCTGGTGGGGGTTGTAAGCTTCTCGAGATCCCTCGAGAGGTAAAGCAAGGTGCGATTCCCACGCATCAAGTTTTTGGCGCCGCAGCCCGGGGAATAGTTATTGTCTAGGTTAGGATTTCTTTTTATTAGGTCTACTTGCTAGATTCCTTTCTAGTAAGATTTTTATTTTTATTTTTAGGTCTTCTTTAGTCTATCTCATTTCTTCGTGCCTTTGTTCGTAACTCTTTACCATCCGACATCATGGAAGGTGGTAACATCTTTGAACCCATCATCCCACCACAACAAAACCCACCACTAGAACCCCTTAGGCCCCGAACCTTAGGAGAGTATTCCCGACCTAGCCACCAAGGCTACCGAAACACCATTGAGCTCACCGGAGCCAATGTGACCCCCTTGCGATCCGACACCATCCGGTTGGTGCAAAGCGGATGTGCATTCCATGGACTTCGTTCCGAAGATCCAAACCAACACCTTAAGGACTTCCTCAAAATCGTAGATTCCATAGACCTAGGTGTTGAAACTAGAGAGACTACCCGTTTACGCCTATTCCAATTCTCTCTACGGGATCAAGCTAGTCAATGGCTTGAGCGTTTACCCGCGGGATCCATCACCACATGGGATGATCTCACCACTCGTTTCCTTGCTCAATTTTTCCCACCGGGGAGAACTACTAAACTTAGGAATGACATCTTGATGTTTCAACAACGTCAAAATGAATCTCTTTATGAAGCATGGACTCGTTTCAAGGACTTACTCCAAAAAGTCCCTCATCATGGCATAGATCTTTGGCTCCAAGTCCAAATCTTCTATGACCATATCGACATCTCCACGAGGCGAACCATTGACCAATCGGCCGGTGGTAAGCTACGTGATCTTAGTGCGGAACAATCATGGGAACTCATAGAAGATCTTGCTCTCTATGACAACGAAAGTTGGAATGATCCCCGTGATTTGAACAAAACGGTCAAGGCAATATCTTTGCCTTCGAACAATTCAAGCACTCCCGACCGTAGGATCATGGAACTTGAAGGTCGAGTCAAGTCTCTTATGAAATCTTACGAAGCTCATAAGCCTTCAAGCCAAGTAAGCAGAATCGCTTCTACATGCAAACTGTGCAATGGCCCTCATGAGACCTACAACTGCATGGAACTTCCAAAATGTGCTTATAACGAATTCACATCATCACACGTAGGGCAGGGTCCTCGAACTTCTGCCGAAGCATATGAGGCATGGAAGGATAAACCTAATTTTAGAGGGTATCAAACACGAAGTGTATCATTCAATGACTCCTCACCACTCATTTGGTCCGAACATTTTCCATCGCAAAGTACCCCTAGGCGAAGCTGTGAAGATGATCTAAAAAAATTCATTCTTTCTCAAGAACTGCAGCTCACTACACTCGAGACAAAATTCAAACAACAGCAGGCTGACGTGAACAACAAGATTTGTAATCTGTTGACGGCTATCAAAGAGCATATTGATAATAAGCCCATTCACGTTGATGAGGTTAAGTCTGCTACCGTCATGAGTCCACCAGCCTCCCCTGTAAAAATAAAAAGTCCTAGCAAGCTATTCAAACATCTATCTCCTAACGAAAAAGGACCTATCAACCCCCCTGGACCAATCCACTTCGTAAACACCATCACCACAATATCAGCTGCAGCATCCAATCCAACCCAACAACAAACTGACAAACTCAGTCAGACAGCGAAGGATGAGATCTCAAAGGTTGACCACGCTTCGGCAAGGGAACCTACCAACTCACCCGAGCAGTGCACCGCGCAGAAATCCGACAAACCGGATGAAAGGAACGAGACATCGGAGGAACAGGAGAAAGGCCCAACCATTTTAAGTAAATCTGTTATAGAAGAATCCGGAATAGAGGATGTTATTAGTATAGGTAGCAATCAAACCGAGGAGAGCGGCTCTAAACTTTTCAAAATCTCCTGTACCATTGAGGGAAAGGTCTTAATTGATAGTCATATAGATCCTAGCTTCCCAGTCAACGTAATCCCACTTTCCCTATATCACAAGGCTTTCCCAGAACACATTGCGTGCGAAAGGGTAGTAGCGAATTTGTCAATTAGTATTGGAGAGCTTGTTTACAATACTAACCTCACCGTGTTTGATGACGTGGACCCTCTCGCCAATCAAACATTAACCAACCTTGTCCTTGGGATGCCATTCATCAATGAATCGGGAGCAATCCTTGACGAGAAAGATGGTAGTGTATTACTCACCAATGGTGTTAGAACGGTAATTTTTCGTAGGGATGGTGAGGAGGTTTATGAGTATCGTCCCTCCCTTGAGGGGAATCTATATGGGTCAAAGGATGGAGAGTTGAGAAAGATCAAACGACGTGATCCGAATAACCTAAAAATCCCTTGCATGATCGGTCATAAGTACTTCGAAAACATATACTTTAATGTATTCCTGCCAAAGAATTTCATGTCATTGTTTCATTATAACAATATCTGCAGATGGGGGATGATTTACAAGGGAGAGAAGGTGGTTGGTAAGGATCATGAAATCTAAGTGTTCGTAGGAAATATGGCATTCTCTATGGAGTTCACGATTGTGGACAACATAGAGGACTTTGTTGACCCTAGGCTATCGCAAGTCGTCTTTGGAGCACCCTTTTGTGAAATCACTAAGTTGATAGTGGATGACTTGAACGGAATCATGACTTTCACTGACGGGATTAGGAGGATTTCATACCAAACGCCATACAAAAGAAGAGACCTTAGGGAGATAGATTGCGACGGGCTCGATGTGATGAGCTCCCAACTTGTCTTGTGTGATGATGATGTTAGGAGAGGGTGTAGAAATATTTCTGATTTATCTTGTGGGTTCTTTAAGGATGTTAGTAAGCTTGGCTCTAAGTATCGACGGGATGTTTTCGAATTCGAAGATCCGAAGTACTTACACTATGAAAGCGATACTAGTTTAGAAGACAACCTAGAGAGTGGAACCAATGATGAGATCACGTAGTTACCCATGACTTTGAGTCTAGCTAAAAGACTCGTAAATAAAGAAAAGCGCTTCTTGGGAGGCAACCCATGTTTTGTGTGATTTTTATTTGTTTGATTGTTATTTGCTTCCGTATGCATGTTTTATTTTTATTGTTGGTTGATCATGTTTCTCTACTAAAATGTGGAAATACTTTATTATGTTGTTTAGCCTAGTCTTAACTTCAACCTAAAGGTATTTTTGCAAAAGATAAGTGTAAGGGGAAACCCCAAATATGTTTTTAAGAAACAAACCGATCATGATTCTCCACAATATTTAATGAACATGTATATTCGTATTTGTTAGAGTCAAATGCTTGTATTGAGTCATAATGAGGTTTTGCAGGATTTTCCAGGAAGTAGGACAAAGTTTTTCCAGAAATTTTCTGGAAACTTAACATAAGAATTTCTGCAGGTCCATTCTGACGGCGTCAGGGTATTGCTCTTGACGGCGTCAGGATGTAAAATCTGGAAATTTTACCGGTTTTGTTTTTCTAACGGAGTCTTATGGTTTTTGTGAATTATTAAGTTTTATAATCTCCAGGAAATCTGCAAACCTCATTCCACAAGCATTATATCTTACTTTGTTTTCTAGTATTTAGTAACTTATAAAGGATGCCGCCGATTTTACGCGAGGTTGCCTTGTCTACTTTTGTCAGGATTTACAGGTTATTTATGACAAGAAGATGATTTATATTCTGGAAGGGAAGCTTTGATTGTTCATTTTCTTGGAGGAAGATTTAACCTGGCCAACCTAAAATCCATACCGAGCGAATCAGGGGAGTATTTGATTTCATTCTCTTTACTTTTTTAACTTTTTACATTCTTTACTTGAACATTGGGGACAATGTTCATCTTAAGTGTAAGGGGAGGGTAAAAAGATGATACCTTACATATGCACTTTCGCTTGAGTTTGTTTTGTCTGATAGTAGATGAGTAATAAAACTATGAGAAATACTTGTTAGTGTAATTTTAGCGCCAAATTTAAAACTTTTTACAACATTTAGGAGTGAAACTTTAGCCATAGCAAGCGTCTCATGGATAGGAGGTTGTATGACTAGCACATAACCGTACATTCAGAAAAATTTTCCACCCAAAAATGTGAGGTTCGCCTTTAGATTTGATAGGAAAAAGCATTTATTATTGGTGCTTATGAGTGTACCGGTAGCATTTAGATTCTAGAACTTGCGTTAGTGATGCATCCCGAGACCGCTAGTGAGACTACATTCGTGTGGTAGGATTTACTACATGATAAGAGGCATTAGGATCACCCTTGTGTTAAAACCCGTATTATAATTACTTGACCATTTAAGTCATACTACTTGGCTAGTTAAGTCAACTAATTTTTCCCACACCCTTAGCGTTGTACTCATTTTTAGTACACGAAACCCCTAGTACACCCCTCCGAGCCTATCTTTTCGTTTCTAACTTTAAGCATTTTACTTAAAGGAAGAATTTGTTACACCCCACTTAAATGTACACCCAAATTGCCTTAGCCTTCCGAGTTTCAATATGGGCAACGGAGGCAAATGGTTGGAGTTTATGGGAATCAGCAAGGATATGCTACTGATGAGGCGAAAAATAATCCGTTTTTAGGGGGTCATTTAAGCCCGAATCCGACTTTATTTGATCAAATATTGCCCTAAATCGTTCCTTTTGTGATTTTAGGTGTTTGGAGAGTAAATTCTGGAAAAGAAGCTATTTTGGACGTTTTTGGAGCATAAAAATGAAGAAAACGGCTAAGTACCTAATTTGCATGCTGAAAATACAAGGTGACGGCATCAAGACCAACATCTTGACGGCGTCAGACATGAAGAATTTAACACCGAAGGTGGTGACGGCGTCAGAAGGACTCGTGACGGCGTCAAAGTGGCAAAATTAATAAACCGTGGGTGGTGACGGCGTCACGTAGGCCGTCATAAGTGGATCAAGGCCGTTCGAGGAAGTATATGGCGGCGAGGTGACGGCGTCAGAAGTTACTCTTGACGCCGTCAGACTGTTTTTCCTATATATAGTTTTCTAGTTTTTTCATTAAAAGGAGGAGAAGTTTTGGTGAAACCCTAAAGACGATTTTGGTGCCTCTTTTACAGGTTTCTCAAGGGTTCCAAACCCTTGAGACCTTGCATTGTAATTGAGATAAGTGTACTTTCAATTCAATCAATATGTCTATGTGTTGGTTGTTTATATCTTGTTCTTGTCTCAATTCCATTATGCTAGGCTAGATCTCTTTTGTGTTTGCTTAGATCTAATGAAACCTAGATGTTGATTATGTGTTGATTACTTGTCTATTCTTGTTTTGAATGAATGATTTATATGTTAGGCTTAAGAAAACTGGCAGATCTCCAAATGGTAACATGCTTGAACGTCTTAAGAAACATGAACCGAGGCGTACTAGGTCTTTATTGGTTGTATTTAATGCATGAGCCACTGTTTACAATCCCTATAGTTGTGCTGGGTCATGGTGTAGGAGGAGATAAGAGCTCATAGAGTTGGGGAGTTATGTATGCCACCCCACGAATGGTATTAAGGAATACAATCCGTCATTCAAACAAGTGTAACAAGTAATTAACATGTAAAAGATATCTAGGGAGTAGTGAAGTCTAAGTAAACACAATTTCTCCAATTACTGCTCACAACCTTAGTTTAATTTCATTTTTATTATTTTATTTTGATTGCATCTTAGCTTTGGGTTAGTTGATTAGCAACTAATTCCGCCCACTCCTTCAAAACCCGAGATTTTAATTGCTTTCATAAAATACAAAAACACAAAAATAATCATCCCTCACCTTTAGAACTATTAATTAGGTTTTCTAATCCTAGCGACACTATTCCTAAGCTGAACGATCAATCCCCCGGTACTTGTCACTATACTATACTACAACGATCAGGTACACTGCCTGGTGGGGGTTGTAAGCTTCTCGAGATCCCTCGAGAGGTAAAGCAAGGTGCGATTCCCACGCATCAGCTACGGGGTTTAATATGGGCAATCAGAATATGCAGAATGCAGGTCCGTATGCAGGGAATCAATATGGTCAGAATGCAGGGAATCAGTTGGGTCAGATTGTTGGAAATCAGAGGGGTCAGAATGTTGGTAATCAGGCAATGGGTAATCAGAATAGGAACGTTGCAGCTCCAGTTGTTGGGATTAATGGAAATGTGAATCAGGGTAATCCGGTAAAGTGTTTCAACTGCCAGGGTGTAGGTCATATGGCAAGGAACTGTCCTACTAAGCCAAACAAGAAAGATCTAGCATACTTGCAGAAACTAGTGATGTTGGCACAAAAGGCAGAGGCAGGATTTCAGTTGAACGCAGAGGAGAATGAATTTATGGCTCTTACGGATGACATGGAAGATAGAGAAGATATCGATGCGAACTGCATATTCATGGCGAATCTTCAGGAAGCTAAGTATGACACGGATTCTGACACACTTCCTGTTTATGACACCAATGCACCATCTGAGGTATCTAATTTCAACACATGTCACAATAATGATATATTTGATATGTCTCCTCATGAGGAACAACATTTTGAGAAGCAAGCACCCACTTATGATACATACCTGGACACGCCAAGTAGTAGCAATACTTCTTCAGCAACTCTAGATGTGAATCATAATGGAGGCTTCGTTTCACAGCATGCTGAGAATGATGAGGAAACACGTGCTTTGTTTGAATCATTATTGAATAATTGTCGTATTGAAATTGAGAATGTGCAAAAGGTCAATCGCGATGTTAAGGCCGCGAATGTTAAATTGACCGCTGAGCTTAAGAGTTACAAATCAACCGTTAAAGCTTTTGAATTTCATAACAAAAGATTGTCTGAATTAGAAACTGGTTATCAAAATTCCGTTTCAAGGGAACAACAACTGCAACTCAAGTTTGATACACTTGATGTTAATTCTTTCAAAAAGATAAAATCTTTAAACACGGAAATTTCTGATTTACAAAACCAACTTTCTAAACAAAAAATAGCTTATACCAATCTTGAAAAAGAAATGGATGAGTTGAAAAAGGATTTTGCAAAGAAAGAAGACAAACTTTTGGAAGAAATCGTAGAGTCGGAACACATGATTGCTCATTTAGAAGAATTAGTGGTTAAGTCGGGTCAGTCGAGTCAAACAATGAAAATGATTTCAAATCAAATTAATCCGATTTACCATACGAAACATAAAATGGCTCTTGGTAACAACACCCCTTGTAATCTCAAGAAAGCTCAGCAAGAACAGAATGTTTTGTACAATGGTAATGTGATTTACACAAAACATGATCCTCCCGTCGTTCGGGATTCTGTGCTAACGATTGAACATGTCGAAGAGAGCATAAATAAAATGAAACAAAAGGATTTGAAACCCATTGATTACAACAAATTGAACAAACTTTTGGGAATCACTTTTGTTCCACAAACAGAACCATCTGCGTTTTCCATAAAACGACCATTTGCGAAATTCTTGTCTAAAAAGAAAGTTGTTTCCAAATCTCTTTCAAAACTGGAACAAATGTCCTCTAACAACACTTTTAATACAAGTGAGGCTAGAGAAATTCTGGATGACGTTAAAAAGAGAATTCAAGAACTTCAAAATATTGTTGCCTCTAAAACTAGCATCAATATTAACAACTGGCATTCTAGTTTTCACATCGAACAGAAAAAGGTATTTCAAAACGAAATTACTATTCCACTGAATAACATCAGCGCGAGTGTAAAAAATTTTGAACAAGTTTTCTTAAAAGAAACGGCCGACTTTGTCAAGGACCACAAATCCCTGGTAACCGAAGCTAATGATATTCATGAAAACATGATTGTTTTGGAAAACCTAAATGATTCTCTCTTCGAAGCTGTTATGACCACTGATATTATGTCCATCATTTTACAAACATATTCGGTTCAAGACGATGAAAGACTGAGAGCTGAGACCTCCGAAATTGTTTCCAAATATGAAAATGCTCTTATAAAGATTGAAAAAGAAAATGTGTCATGTTTTAAACAACTTGATCGAAAAAAGGAAGAATGCAAGTATGACAAACTGTCGTATGAGCGTGCTTTCAAGAACTTGAATGAGCAAAATGACCTTTTGAGGGCTTAGCTTGAAAGTCAAAAAGGGAAGGGTGCGGAAACTAAGTTTTCAAAACCATTGACTTCGGAGAAACCAAATGTTTCAAACACGGCTCAAAAACCTAAAATGTCAATTTCACGGTTTGCTCCAAAAGTCGATGAGAAAAAGGATTTGACAAAACCAGTCACTCCAACACCCTTGCCCAAGAAAAGTGAAAATGTTAAGATTGTTGATAAAGGAAAAGCGGTTGTCGAAACACCAAAAGTGTTAGCACCTGGCCTTTTTAGGATTAGTCCCACTAATGCGTCTGCCTCTACATCTAAGCCAAATGCGTTGAAAAAGGATAATTCTAAAGAGTCTAGTAATGTTAAAAAGAACAACAATATAAATCCTAACGCGTGTGCCTTACCTTCTACAGGATTAGAAAGCACCTCTAGGAGCAGCAGACTAACGCCTAAGAGCAATACAACAAACAATAGAGTCTCGCCTGCCTCTAAGAGTAGTAGCAAGAATAAAGTTGAAGCAGTAGAAGAACACCCTAGGAATTTATCGCTTTTTAATAAGAAACATGATTCATCTTAATGTAATGTCGAAAGTACTGGTTCTAATGCATGTAATGACTCTGTTTGTTTTATATGCAAGAAAAGTTTAATCAATGATGTTCATGATGAATGTGTTTCTAAGAATGTGAATATTACGCCTGAACAGAAGAATGTTCCAGCAAGACCTAGTGCCAGATCTAGATCTTTAGAAAGATTAGTTGCACGCTTTAGGTCTACCACTATTAGTTGAATGCCTAGGAACTACCTTAAGTATTGTATGTGGATTCCAACGGGTAGAGAGTTCACTCTTCAGGACGGCAAATTAGAAATAGCTCAAGCTAAACAAGTAGCAACTGTCTATGAGTGTGATTTAGATCTTACTCCTAACCCCATGGAACCTAATTCAAAACGGTTTCCAAATACAAACTCTTCTGTTCTTGGCAAGTTATCGAAATATGTCTTTGGATCGTCGACTCGGGTTGCTCCAAGCACATGACCGGGAATTTAAAGCTGCTGATCAACTTCATCTGGAAATTCATGGGAACTGTACGTTTTGGAAATGATCATGTAGCAGCTATTCAGGGTTATGGAGATCTTCAGTTTGGAAATTTTTTGATCACTTGAGTTTACTACGTCGAAGGGTTGGGACACAACTAGTTTTCAGTTGGGCAGTTTTGTGATGCGGATTTAGAAGTTGCATTCAGAAGAAACACGGTTTTTATTAGAAATTTGGTTGGTGATGATCTCTTAACTGGTAATCGTGGTACAAACTTGTACGCTATCGACATCAACCAAATGGCTTCTACATCACCAATTTGTCTCATGACAAGGGCAACCGAAACTAAGTCCTGGTTGTGGCATAGACGTTTATCTCATCTCAATTTCGACACCATCAACAAGTTAGCCAAAGACAACATCGTCACCGGACTTCCTAAGTTCAAATACACCAAGGATCATCTATGTCCATCATTCGAACAAGGAAAAAGCAAAAGAGCATCATATAAACCGAAAACCGTACCTAGTTCAGAAGCAAGGTTACACTTGTTGCACATGGATTTATGTGGCCCAATGAGAGTTGAAAACATTAATGGGAAGAAGTATATTCTTGTTATTGTTGATGATTATTCAAGATATACTTGGGTAAAGTTTTTAAGATCAAAAGACGAAGCACCAGCATCATCATCACCTTTCTGAAGCGTATTCAAGTTCTACTTCAAGCTCCAGTAAGGATTATAAGAACAGACAATGGCACAGGATTTACAAACCAGGAGTTAAGAACTTACCTTGAAGATGTTGGAATCACACACCAAACGTCAGTTGTTAGAACTCCACAGCAGAATGGGGTAGTTGAAAGAAGAAACCGAACTCTTGTGGAAGCTGCTCGCACAATGCTGATTTTTTCTAGTGCACCACTATTCTTATGGGCTGATGCTGTAGCCACTGCTTGTTTTACTCAAAACCGATCCCTAGTCCATCCGAGATTCAATAAAACCCCATATGAGCTAGTGAACAACCGTAAACCTGACATCTCTTATCTTCACGTATTTGGCGCTTTGTGCTATCCGACAAATGATAGAGAAGATCTAGGAAAGTTAAAAGCTAAGGGTGATATTGGAATCTTCATTGGATATTCAGAAAACTCGAGGGCATTCAGGGTGTATAATAGAAGAACAAAAAGGATTATGGAGACGATGAATGTGAAGTTTGACGAGATTTCACAAATGGCTTTTGAGAGACTCGCTCTAGAACCCGCGCTTAATCCGATGGCTTCTAATCAAAACGGATTAGGACCCGCACCAAACAATCCGACTTCTGGACACATCAGTTCAGGACTCGTGCCTCAAGGAGCTCAGTCAACAAACACGGATAAACCTTCAGAACAAGAACTGGAAAATTTCTTCGAGTTAATGTTTGATGAATATTATGGTGGAACTTCGGCAAATGCATCTCAACAACATTCCGCTGCACCTGCTCAAAACCATCAACCACCACCACCCTCACAAGATGCATATACCACAATCGAAGCTGAAGCACCAACTACATCAACATCATCTACATCTACTCAAGTAACTACAGTACTTGAAACTGTTCTACCAAGAGTTGATGAGCAAAACCAAAACACAAATTTTCAAGAATAACCAACAAATAATTCAAACGATGTTACGTTAGAAGAAGAAGAAGAAGTATTTGAAAACCCGTTTGCATCAGACTCTGCTGAATCTTCTTCAAGGTTACAAGAACCATCTAACACATATTCGTTCAACCAAAGGTACCCTTCTACGTTTCAATGGACAAAAGACCATCCGTTAGTACATGTTATTGGTGATCCTTCAATGCCAGTTCAGACAAGGAGACAACTTGCCACCAATCTCGAATTGTGCATTTACATTTGCTCAATAAGCACCAAAGTACCTAAGAACATTCGGGAAGCAATGGCAGAAAACCCATGGATTGAAGTAATGCAAGAGGAATTTCTTCAATACCTGTTACACGATAGTTGGGAACTTGTTGAACGACCACTTGATAAACGAGTTCTTGATCTCAAGTGGTTGTGGAAGAACAAACTGGATGAGGAAATGACTGTCATTCGCAACAAAGCTCGTCTCGTGGCTAAAGGTTATCCACAAGAAGAAGGGATAGATTTCGAGGAATCATTCGCGCCTGTAGCTAGACTTGAAGCAGTCCGGATTTTCTTAGCCTATGCAGCTCACAAAAATATCACAGTCTATCAGATGGACATTAAGACTGCATTCTTGAATGGAACTCTGAAAGAAGAAGTGTATGTGAGTCAGCCAGAGGGATTCATCGACAGAGATCATCCAGACTACGTCTACAAGCTTAAGAAAGCAATTTATGGTTTAAAACAAGCTCCAAGAGCGTGGTATGACGAACTATCATCTTTCTTGCTCAAAAACAATTTCACAAAAGGAACGGTTGATGACACCTTGTTTATCAAAAAATTTAAAGATGACATTTTGATCGTTCAAATTTACGTTGACGACATTATTTTTGGATCAACCAATCCTAACCATTCAAAACATTTTGAAAATCTCATGAAAAGTAAATTTGAAATGTCCATGATGGGGGAACTAAAATTCTTTCTTGGTTTACAAATCCATCAATCCCCTCGTGGTATTTTTATCAATCAAGCTAAATATACAATAGAGATTTTGAAAAAACATGGTATGGAAAACTGTGATTCTGTTGGTACACCAATGGTCACTTCACCAAAAATAGGTGCTGATTTGTTTGGGAAACCCATCGATCCGAAGAAATATCGGAGCATGATCGGTTCTCTCATGTACCTAACTGCTAGTCGACCCGATATTCAATTCGCTGTTTGCTTGTTAGCACGGTTTCAGGCAAAGCCTACTGAACTTCACCTCAAAGAGGTTAAACGGATCTTTCGGTACCTACGAAGCACCATCAACATGGGACTTTGGTATCCAAAGGATTCGGAGTTCAATCTAACAGCATTTTCAGATGCAGACCATGCTGGTGATCAAGTTACAACAAAGAGTACATCAGGTGGAGCACAATTTTTGGGTGAAAAGCTTGTAACCTGGTCTTCAAAGAAACAGGACTGTACTGCACTATCAACCGCCGAAGCCGAGTATGTGTCTCTATCTGCGTGTTGTGCCCAAGTTCTTTGGATGCGGACACAGCTCACAGATTATGGCTTTACTTTTGACAGAATACCTATGTATTGTGACTCAAAAAGTGCCATAGCCATCTCGTGCAATCCCGTACATCACTCTAAGACGAAGCATATCAAAGTCCGCTACCATTTCATCAAAGAACACGTGGAAGAGGGTACTGTTGAATTATTTTTCGTTAAGACTGATTATCAACTCGCCGATCTATTTACTAAAGCCCTTCCAAAAGAAAGGTTTGACTATTTAGTTCCACGAATTGGCATGCGAAGCCTAACTCCTGAGGAGCTAGAATGTCTTCTTGAATCTTCTTGAAAAATGTTTTCAAAATCGCTTCGCTGTAAATATTTTTGAAAAACAAAATACAAAATTTGAAAAACCAACAAAAACAAAATACAAAAATATAAAATTTTCAAAAAATACAAAAACAATATAAAATCAAAAAATCCAAAAATATTCTTCTCACGACATGTCTCTCGTATAAATCAATATTCTGTACGTTTCTAGAAATGTCATTCAACAATGATACGGACATGTACAGATGCTTGAGCGGGAGTTCCTTTTTTATGTTTTTCTAAAACATGTCGTTTCTCAAAATTTTCTTCACTATGGCTTTCGTATACTTCAGTACGAAACCCGGACCCGAATGATGACTTCTGATTATTTTCAAATCAAGGACTCGTACGTTCAATGTCGAAATCTTTTTCAAAAAGTTCGAGTCTAAACAAACAAAAAGGATTTCAAACATAAACTCGTTTTTCAAATTACAATTCTTGAGCACTTTTTCAAGATTGTTCAAAAGATTTCTCGAAATCTCTCAAAATTAGTGCTCAAGATAACTCCCTCAAATCCTTTAATTAATTTTAAATATGCTATCATTAAGGGGGAGTATAAAAAGAAAAAATGTTCCAAATTCATGCAGAATCTGTCTTTCTCTCCAAAAGCTTTTTCTAAATCAGTTGATATCAAAAATATCACGCTATGCTATTTTTGAGGGGGAGAAGACATGATTAAAATGTGATCAAAGATGTTTAAAGATTGTGGCTGAATCTCAGAAGAGCTCGACTCAGTAAGTACCAATGAATTGACGAAGCTTAAAATGTCAGTAATCGAAAAGACTTGTCCTGGACGGGTAATAATTTCAAGCTAGTCTAACTAGTGATGTAAGCGTGTCTCGAATAGGACTTGTCTGAGTAGAATGTACCGTATCGAGAAACTTCCTTTGGACTTGACCAGGACGGGTAATAATTTCAAGCTAGTCTAACTAGTGATGTAAGCGTGTCTCGAATCGGTCATGTTCGCTGAAAGTGGATCAATTCAAAAAGTGCAAACTCCTCCCGCATGTGCAAGTTTCTTAATAACACATGAGCACATGTGAAGGGGGAGTCCTTCAAACAAAATTGCAAAACTCTCGAAGTGGCAACAACAATGTGTTTTATTATCATAAACACTTTGAGGGATTTTCAATAAATGGTTTCATGGCAATTATAGGATAGTCATGGAGTTATAAGGTGACTAAGGTTAGGTAAAACCGTCCTATGATCCGCCTGAGCCGGAGGGATCTAAACAAGGATAATTCCAATAGATTAGAATTAGAAGTCCTTAGGTATGATTGAAAAAAAGGAGAAAATGAGAAAGGAGAAAGAAGGGGTTGAAGAATTAAAAAGAAAAGTTATGAAAAACGGTGAAAAGAAATAGCCCTCCAAATGTTCAACCTTAGGGCAGACACCGGGTACAATTCATATGCTATTGGTTGTTACTAAGGTGACACCGGTATTGAAGACAAAGACGTCATGGACCCAGTGACGCACTGCACTAAACCTTCTTAACCACTCAAGTTCTCTTAAAAGAGCTTGTTTCATTCTCACGGGGAACCGGTGTAATCTATCGACCTGTCTCTTATAGATGGTTGATATTGAAGCAGGAGACCTCTCCCTAATCTCCGCATAGGAAACCAAATGTGCACTTATCGAGTCTAGAGCCCCGAGATTCATCATAAGATCTCATAGGAACACATGATATTTCTACACTGGTTGTTCAACATTAAGGATGCCAGATGTAAACTTAAGAGTCCTACGCAGATCTTAGCAATCTGCCAGAACATTTATGAGAGAATTCACACAAGTGATTCTCAATGATTGAATGGAAATTCCTGCCAGGGTCAACATCAAACAGCCCTGACAGCAGGTCACTTCGGTAATTCTTTATGGGTTACGCTTAGTGTTCGCGGTGGTTTCAAATGGTCTACAGTCGTGGAGTGATCCCCAGCGACTCACCCAGTCATTGAGCTACTAAGTAGGTCTTGTAAGCTCTCTTGAGAGTATCTGACATGGGAACGGCCTTGGTAAGGGTTAGAAGGAGTCTTCACACTATGCTGTTGACAATCTCTAATTCTTATCTGTAAGTACCGGATGTTTTATTGCTAACTCTTTATATGCAGGGACACTTCATCTCCATGGCGACAGATTCCACGTGCTCATACATACATTTGGAAGTTAAAGAAAGCTCCCTCAAAGATCTATACAACACAAAGTTCAAAGAAAGATTCTACGCCAAAAAGAAGAATCTACAAAGTATAAAGACTAGAGATCAAAGTGAAAGAAAGGGAACTACGTGCTTATGAATATCAAAGCCCAAAGATGTATGAGCATGTTGGAATGGCAAACAACCACCACAGACGCAGAAGTGAAGAATGGCAGATAACTCCACATCACAAAGGAACAAAGAACGATGAAAAAATCAGTTTCAAAGATCACAAAGCATGAAGGAACAAAGACTAAAGACTATTCTACAACGACACACAAAGTTAAAGACAAAGAACACGGAAGACCCACTCACGTGGAGCATCATTCGAATGACCACCCCTTAGGGGGAGATTGTTAGCATTAAAAATATGTATTTAGAAGTGATGGTCATTCTCATATTGTAACTTTGTGTCGTTTGTTAAGTTTAGTCATTGGGCATTGGACTTGGCAAGCTAATATGTTATGTGCTATGTTTCATAAGCCTAGTTATCCAATCATGTAACCAAGTCCAAAGCCCAAGCCCATAGAAAGCCCATAGGGCATCTCATGTTAAGAACTATTTAAACACCTCAAAGGCTCATTTGAGGTGTGTGCTTGTGTGTGTATTTGTGTGTGTTTCTTAATAATATTCTCTCATTTTCCATCTCTCTCTCTCATATATACGATTCACATATATATACATCAAGTCACCATCTTTCAATCTTTCCTTCTTATTGTGCTTATATTGTGTGTGATAAAGTTGATAGATTTAAGGTCCTACAAGTTGATATCAAAAATATCACGATATGCTGTTTTAGAGGGGGAGAAGACATGATTAAAATGTGATCAGAATGTGTAAAGATTGTGGCTGAATCTCAAAAGAGCTCGACTCAGAAAGTATCAATAAATTGACGAAGCTTAAAATGTCAGTAATCGAAAAGACTTGTCCTGGACGGGTAATAATTTCAAGCTAGTTTAACTAGTGATGTAAGCGTGTCTCGAATAGGACTTGTCTGAGTAGAATGTACCATATAGAGAGACTTTCTTTGGACTTGACCAGGACGGGTAATAACTTCAAGCTAGTCTAACTAGTAATGTAAGCGTGTCTCGAATCGGTCATGTTCACTGAAAGTGGATCAATTCAAAAAGTGCAAAACTCCTCTCGCATGTGCAAATTTATTAAAAAAACACATGAGCACATGTGAAGGGGGAGTCCTTCAAAAGAAACCAAAACTCTCAAAGTGTCATCAAATATGTTTTATAATCATAAACACTTTGAGAGATTTTCAAATGAATGGTTTTATGCCAACAATAGGATAGTCATGAAGATATAAGGTTACTAAGGTTAGGAAAAACTGTCCTATGATCCGCCAGAGCCGGAGGGATCTACCCATGGAAAAATTCAATAGACTATAATTAGAAGTCCTTAGGTATGATTGATGAGGCGAAAAATGATCCGTTTTTAGGGGGTCATTTAAGCCCGAATCCGACTTTATTTGATCAAATATTGCCCTAAATCGTTCCTTTTGTGATTTTAGGTGTTTGGAGAGTGAATTCTGAAAAAGAGGCTATTTTGGACGTTTTTGGAGCATAAAGTGAAGAAAACGGCAAAGTACCAAAAATCCAAGCTGAGGATACAAGGTGACGGCGTCAAGACTTGATTCTTGACGGCGTCAGACATGGAGAATAATTTACCGTAGCTGGTGACGGCGTCATATGGAGAGGTGACGGCGTCAAAGTGGCCAAGAATAATTTACCGTGGGTGGTGACGGCGTCACATAGGCCGTCATAAGTGGATCAAGGCCGTCCGAGGAAGTTTATGGCGGCGAGGTGACGGCGTCAGAATTAACTCTTGACGCCGTCAGACTGTTTTTCCTATATATAGTTTTCTAGTTTTTTCATTAAAAAGAGAGAAGTTTTGGTGAAACCCTAAAGACGATTTTGGTGCCTCTTTCACAGGTTTTTCAAGGGTTCCAAACCCTTGAGACCTTGCATTGTAATTGAGATAAGTGTACTTCCAATTCAATCAATATGTCTATGTGTTGGTTGTTTATCTCTTGTTCTTGTCTCAATTCTACTATGCTAGGCTAGATCTCTCTTGTGTTTGCTTAGATCTAATGAAACCTAGATGTTGATTATGTGTTGATTACTTGTCTATTCTTGTTTTGAATGAATGATTTATATGTTAGGCTTAAGAAAACTGGCAGATCTCCAAATGGTAACATGCTTGAACGTCTTAAGAAACATGAACCGAGGCGTACTAGGTCTTTATTGGTTGTATTTAATGCATGAGCCACTGTTTACAATCCCTATAGTTGTGCTGGGTCATGGTGTAGGAGGAGATAAGAGCTCATAGAGTTGGGGAGTTATGTATGCCACCCCACGAATGGTATTAAGGAATACAATCCGTCATTCATACAAGTGTAACAAGTAATTAACATGTAAAAGATATCTAGGGAGTAGTGAAGTCTAAGTAAACACAATTTCTCCAATTACTGCTCACAACCTTAGTTTAATTTAGTTTAATTTCATTTTTATTATTTTATTTTGATTGCATCTTAGCTTTGGGTTAGTTGATTAGCAACTAATTCCGCCCACTCCTTCAAAACCCGAGATTTTACTTGCTTTAATAAAAATATAAAAATACAAAAATAATCATCTCTCACCTCTAGAACTATTAATTAGGTTTTCTAATCCTAGCGACACTATTCCTAAGCTGAACGATCAATCCCCCGGTACTTGTCACTATACTATACTACAACGATCAGGTACACTGCCTGGTGGGGGTTGTAAGCTTCTCGAGATCCCTCGAGAGGTAAAGCAAGGTGCGATTCCCACGCATCAAGTTTTTGGCGCCGCAGCCCGGGGAATAGTTATTGTCTAGGTTAGGATTTCTTTTTATTAGGTCTACTTGCTAGATTCCTTTCTAGTAAGATTTTTATTTTTATTTTTAGGTCTTCTTTAGTCTATCTTATTTCTTTGTGTTCTTTGTTCGTAAACAATTTTGATGGATAACAATAACATTGATCGCTCGATTCCTGTTATTCGTGTTTTTCGTCGTAGGATTTTCCAAATGCCCGTCCCACTTCCTTTAGCAGAAAATGAGAACCCACCTAACCTGTCACCCAACCACCACTTTGACAATAATTCTGAGTTAGAAGAGTCTGATCATGATAATGACCATAGGGCTAGTCCTTTTTACTATTCAGACTCCGATGAGGATCTTGATGATGGTGATGTGATTAATGTGGATAGAATGGAAGAAGAAGTAAACCCTCTTAGGTATGTTGACCCTAGAACTAGGATTGAGTGTGATAGTTCATTTAACATGCAATTCCCTTGTAAGATTGGATTTAAGAGCTTTAACGCCTATCTCAACTCACCTCTTCCCATGAACATAATCTCACGTAATGAATACAATAAAATCATGGTAGATGAGTTAGAACACAAAGGAGAAAACATTGTGGCTAGGGCAATACCATTACATGTGTTTGTAGGAAGTTTGGTTTATCTTGTTGAATTCATGGTTATGGAGAATCTAGGAGAATTTATTGATGATAAATTGACCCAAGTTGTGTTTGGAAGACCTTTCAAACGGTTGACCAACCTCGATGAAAAACTCATAGAAGGGTTAATTACATTCTCGGATGGGGATGAAGAATTTGTCTATCAAATGCCCCGCACACACCCTAGGTTCAAGGATTTCTCCATGGAAAAGTGTAGTAAGTATCCACCTATGGAAATGCTAAGTGAGAATGATGAGAGAAAAGGACTTAAGTACACGTATGAAAAGAATAAAAGATATTATCGCGGGTGCTTAGAGTTAGGAGACGAATACAAGAAAGATGAGGCGACTATTAGATGGCTCACACTTGGTTACGTGAGCATAAGCGATACACGTTAACCCACGACTTTGAGTCTAGCTACAAGACTCGTAAATAAAGAAAAGCGCTTCTTGGGAGGCAACCCATGTTTTGTGTGATTTTTATTTATTTAATTGTTATTTGCTTCCGTATGCATGTTTTATTTTTATTGTTGGTTGATCATGTTTCTCTACTAAAAAGTGGAAATACTTTATTATGTTGTTTAGCCTAGTCTTAACTTCAACCTAGAGGTATTTTTGCAAAAGATAAGTGTAAGGGGAAACCCCAAATATGTTTTTAAGAAACAAACCGATCATGATTCTCCACAATATTTAATGAACATGTATATTCGTATTTGTTAGAGTCAAATGCTTGTATTGAGTCATAATGAAGTTTTGCAGGATTTTCCAGGAAGTAGGACAAAGTTTTTCCAGAAATTTTCCGGAAACTTAACATAAGAATTTCTGCAGGTCCATTCTGACGGCGTCAGGGTTTGCTCTTGACGGCGTCAGGAGTTAAAATCTGGAAATTTTACCGGTTTTGTTTTTCTAACGGAGTCTTATGGTTTTTGTGAATTATTAAGTTTTATAATCTCCAGGAAATCTGCAAACTTCATTCCACAAGCATTATATCTTACTTTGTTTTCTAGGATTTAGTAACTTATATAGGATGCCGCCGATTTTACGCGAGGTTGCCTTGTCTACTTTTGTCAGGATTTACAGGTTATTTGTGACAAGAAGATGATTTATATTCTGGAAGGGAAGCTTTGATTGTTCGTTTTCTTGGAAGAAGATTTAACCTGGTCAACTAAAATCCATACCGAGCGAATCAGGGGAGTATTTGATTTCATTCTCTTTACTTTTTAACTTTTACATTCTTTACTTAAACATTGGGGACAATGTTCATCTTAAGTGTAAGGGGAGGGTAAAAAGATGATACCTTACATATGCACTTTCGCTTGAGTTTGTTTTGTTTGATAGTAGATGAGTAATAAAACTACGAGAAATACTTGTTAGTGTAATTTTAGCGCCAAATTTAACATTTTTTACAACATTTAGGAGTGAAACTTTAGCCATAGCAAGCGTCTCGCATTCATTATTAGTGCTTATGAGTGTACCGGTAGCATTTAGATTCTAGAACTTGCGTTAGTGATGCATCCCGAGACCGCTAGTGAGACTACATTCGTGTAGTAAGATTTACTACATGATAAGAGGCATTAGGATCACCCTTGTGTTAAACCCGTATTATAATTACTTGACCATTTAAGTCATATTACTTGGCTAGTTAAGTCAACTAATTTTTCCCACACCCTTAGCGTTGTACTCATTTTTAGTACACGATACCCCTAGTACACCCCTCCGAGCCTATCTTTTCGTTTCTAACTTTAAGCATTTTACTTAAAGGAAGAATTTGTTACACCCCACTTAAATGTACACCCAAATCGCCTTAGCCTTCCGTGTATGTGCTCATTTTTAGTGCATTATTGTTATTTGTTAAACCCTAAGTTAACTATCTAATTGATTACATGGTTGCTAAGTCGAGTCATATCCTTGTACATGTTGTTTTGGGACGATTGGGACTCATGGGTAAGTACTTATTTTATGGAGTAATGGGGAAGAACATAATATTATTACCCCCATACGTGCGTTAATCTTAAAAGTGCTCCAAGTGTTTTAATTTTCTTAATTCGAGTCATTAGATTAGTTAATTGTAAAGTATGTAAAGATTCAAGTGTAAGGGGAATTTTCATCCCCTATGATGTATTATTTCGGATGGTAGGGTAAGAGTGTATGCAAAAAAAAAAAAAAAAAAAAAAAAAAAAAAAAAAAAAAAAAAAAATCGAAAAAACAAGAAAAAGAAAAAAAAAATAGAAAAGAAAAAAAAAAAAAAAAAAAAAAGAGAGAAAAAAACATACGGACTACCATCCCGTTTTTATTCTATGTTCATTTTATGTTTTTGTTATTTTTCATTTATTAGCTTAAGTCGAGTCTAGTCTTGGCTTAGCAACGCCATCTTGTACATGTAATTAACTAAGATTGTTAACTCGCCACCAGTAAAACTTCCTTTATCCAACCAAACCGTGTAATTCATATCCCTATACCTAACGTTACAACCCTTTAAAAGACCTCTTTGATAGTTTATCCTAGGTGCTTACGCCATGTGGTGGAGGTTTGATCCTTTCCCAAGCCTATGGTAATCTATTTTGCTATGACAGGTAGTGAGAGATATCTTCCATTTCCATAATGTTATATTACTTTATTACACCCGAGAGATGTGAGTATCTAAACACTATTTGTGAGGTGCTTGTGTATGACCTCCGTGCTTGTCTATTGGTCTTTAGTGGAACGATTATTTGTTGTAATTACTTTTATATTAGTGTTAAATGACCCCTAACTTGTCTTTTAAGTAGAATAAAAGCTCATTTGCTTGAGGACAAGCAAATATCAAGTGTAAGGGTATATGATGAGGCGAAAAATGATCCGTTTTTAGGGGGTCATTTAAGCCCGAATCCGACTTTATTTGATCAAATATTGCCCTAAATCGTTCCTTTTGTGATTTTAGGTGTTTGGAGAGTGAATTCTGAAAAAGAGGCTATTTTGGACGTTTTTGGAGCATAAAGTGAAGAAAACGGCAAAGTACCAAAAATCCAAGCTGAGGATACAAGGTGACAGCGTCAAGACTTGATTCTTGACGGCGTCAGACATGGAGAATAATTTACCGTAGCTGGTGACGGCGTCATATGGAGAGGTGACGGCGTCAAAGTGGCCAAGAATAATTTACCGTGGGTGGTGACGGCGTCACATAGGCCGTCATAAGTGGATCAAGGCCGTCCGAGGAAGTTTATGGCGGCGAGGTGACGGCGTCAGAATTAACTCTTGACGCCGTCAGACTGTTTTTCCTATATATAGTTTTCTAGTTTTTTCATTAAAAAGAGAGAAGTTTTGGTGAAACCCTAAAGACGATTTTGGTGCCTCTTTCACAGGTTTTTCAAGGGTTCCAAACCCTTGAGACCTTGCATTGTAATTGAGATAAGTGTACTTCCAATTCAATCAATATGTCTATGTGTTGGTTGTTTATCTCTTGTTCTTGTCTCAATTCTACTATGCTAGGCTAGATCTCTCTTGTGTTTGCTTAGATCTAATGAAACCTAGATGTTGATTATGTGTTGATTACTTGTCTATTCTTGTTTTGAATGAATGATTTATATGTTAGGCTTAAGAAAACTGGCAGATCTCCAAATGGTAACATGCTTGAACGTCTTAAGAAACATGAACCGAGGCGTACTAGGTCTTTATTGGTTGTATTTAATGCATGAGCCACTGTTTACAATCCCTATAGTTGTGCTGGGTCATGGTGTAGGAGGAGATAAGAGCTCATAGAGTTGGGGAGTTATGTATGCCACCCCACGAATGGTATTAAGGAATACAATCCGTCATTCATACAAGTGTAACAAGTAATTAACATGTAAAAGATATCTAGGGAGTAGTGAAGTCTAAGTAAACACAATTTCTCCAATTACTGCTCACAACCTTAGTTTAATTTAGTTTAATTTCATTTTTATTATTTTATTTTGATTGCATCTTAGCTTTGGGTTAGTTGATTAGCAACTAATTCCGCCCACTCCTTCAAAACCCGAGATTTTACTTGCTTTAATAAAAATATAAAAATACAAAAATAATCATCTCTCACCTCTAGAACTATTAATTAGGTTTTCTAATCCTAGCGACACTATTCCTAAGCTGAACGATCAATCCCCCGGTACTTGTCACTATACTATACTACAACGATCAGGTACACTGCCTGGTGGGGGTTGTAAGCTTCTCGAGATCCCTCGAGAGGTAAAGCAAGGTGCGATTCCCACGCATCAATGATTGAAAAAAGGAGTAATTGAGAAAGGAGAAATAAGGGGTTGAAGAATTAAAAAGAAAAGTTATGAAAACGGGTGAAAAGAAATAGCCCTCCAAATGTTCAACCTTAGGGCAGACACCGGGTTCAATACGCATGCTACTGGTTGTTACTAAGGTGACACGGGTATTGAAGGCAAAGACATCATGGACCTAGTGACGCACTGCACATAACCTTCTTAACCACTCAAGTTCTCTTAAAAGAGCTTGTTTCATTCTCACAGGGAACCGGTGTAATCTATCGACTTATCTCTTAGAGATGGTTGATATTGAAATAGGAGACCTCTCCCTAATCTCCGCGTAGGAAACCAAATGTGCACTTATCGAGTCTAGAGCCTCGAGATTCATCAAAAGATCTCATAGGAACACATGATACTTCTACACTGGTTCTACAACATTAAGGACACCATTTGTAAACTCAAGAGTCCTACGCAGATCTTAGCAATCTGCCAGAACATTTATGAGAGAATTCACACAAGTGATTCTCAATGATTGAATGGAAATTCCTGCCAGGGTCAACATCAAACAGCCCTGACAGCAGGTCACTTCGGTAATCTCTTGTGGGTTACACTTAGTGTTCGCGGTGGTTTCAAATGGTCTACACTCGTGGAGGGATCCCCAGTGACTCACCCATTCGTTGAGCTATTTAGTAGGTCTCGTAAGCTCCCTCGGGAGTATCCGAAATGGGAATGGCCTTGGTAAGGGTTAGAAGGAGTCTTCACACTATGCTGTTGACGATCTCTAATTTCAAACCTGTAAGTACCGGTTGTTTATTGCTAACTGTTTACCTGAAGCTATACATCATCTCCATGGCCACAGATTCCACATGCTCAAACTTTCGTCACAAAGTCAAAGAAAGCTCCCTTAAAGATCTAAGTAACACAAAGTTCAAAGAAAGATTCTATGCCAAAAAGAAGAATCTACAAAGTAAAGAGACAAAGATCAAAGTGAAAGAAAGGGAACTGCTAATGTATGAATCTCAAAGTTCAAAGACATATGAGCATGTTGGAATAGCATACAACCATCAGAGACTATGAAGTGACGAAAGGCAGACACTGAAAGATGAAAAGTCAGCTAT
The DNA here is from genome assembly GCA_030686995.1 of Artemisia argyi. Lineage (NCBI taxonomy): Eukaryota > Viridiplantae > Streptophyta > Magnoliopsida > Asterales > Asteraceae > Artemisia > Artemisia argyi. The sequence continues at coordinate 44,384,084 of CM060680.1, forward strand.
CAAAGATCACAAAGCATGAAGGAACAAAGACTAAAGACTATTCTTCAATGACACACAAAGTTCAAGACAAAGAACACAGAAGACCTAATCACGTGAAGCATCATTCGAATGACCACCCCTTAGGGGAGATTGTTAGCATTAAAAATATGTATAGAAAAGTGATGGTCATTCTCATATGAGAACTTTGTGTCGTTTGTTAAGATAAGTAATAGATTAGTCATTGGGCTTTGGACTTGGCAAGCTAATATGTTATGAGCTATGTTATATAAGCCTTGTTATTTAATCATGTAACCAAGTCCAAGACCAAGCTCATATAAAGCCTTTAGGGCATCTCATGTTAAGTACTATATAAAAACCTCAAAGGCTAATTTGAGGTGTGTGCTTGAGTGTGTGTTTTTCTTTAATAAAGTTCTCATCTTCATCTCTCTCTCTCTACATCCATACGACATACATATACATCCAAGTCACCACCTTTACTTCATATTGAGCTTATATTGTGTGATAAAGTTGTGATATCTAAGGTCCTACACTAACTCACAGGGAACCTCAGAAATTTAAGAATAAAAAAGAGCCTTTTCCATGTAGCGGCTTTCTTCTCGGCACATCCCAGCTAGTTGATTTAGGTGACCAGGCTTTTGACACCACACAAAGAATAGTACTGGAATTGGCGGGATTTCGATTCAAAGATTTTTGATATTCCACGGCACATTAAAATCAAAACTTAAATAGATAACAACAAACGATCATCTATAGATTAAAGACGCAAAGATGAGATCACTCCATGTGACGATTTTCTTCTCAGCTTGTCCTTTTAGCCGAGGCTTAGGAGGCTAGCTTTTTACACCCTTGAGAATAGTATCGGAGCTTTCGGGGTCTTTCGAAATCAACAATCTATAAATTCCTGTTTAGTCTTTACACAAAATCAACGAATACTAGCTCAACTTTCTATTTAAATTTGAGAATAAGCAACTTTTATTTATTTATTCTTATTCTATTCAACACATATTTTTCATTTCGATTTTTCTCATTTTTCAATTTTTTTCTTTTCTTTTCATCATTTTATTTCTTTTTCTTTTCATAATAAACTCAAAATTTTGCATCATTCAACAATTTTACATTACATCATTTAGCAATATTATTCAATTTTAAGGGAAGTTGCTTGTTCCAAAATTTAAATAAAAATTTGAACTAGTACTCTATATTAACCTTGCATAATAACTTATTTACATAACGAAAACTTTTAATGGTCAAAAGTTTGAAAACAACACGTATTAAGATCCGATTAGGAGCTACTGGGAGAAAAAGCCACAGATTACTTATATAAGCTCTAAAGAGAACCAACTACTCTACGCTTAGCATTTTCATTTGCACAATTTGTTAAGAATTTAGTCTAAAAAGTTAAGGAAGCAGCCAGATCAACACTCTGGCAGAGTCAGGATTCCCTTTGTTCTAACCTAATCAAGACTAAACAACTTATTTTATTTTATTTTTGTGTGCAAAGCACTTTCTTTTTCATGCAAAAATTTTAAAATTTTGGCCAAAACGGGGGTACTAGGGCACTAACAGGTACAAAACATGTGACAAATTCGACAGAATTCCCCCCCCCCCCCCCCCCCCCATACTTAGAATTGAATATTGCCCTCAATATTCAAAGTCCCGATGCCGACTCTTTGAACGGAAAAAGGTAATACTAATAGCCAAGTGTGAAATGGAAATCTGTTTTTTCACAAAAAGGATTAAAAAGAATATCCCTAGATAATCGTTAGCAAAAGGATAAGATATTGAGCGGCTGGATTGAAAACAGGTGCGTCAATCATCACTATCCAAAGGGTACCTGCAAAAATGAGCAAACATACAAAGGCAAACAACAACAGAGGTCACCGGGTAGTGTCTTCATTCCCGGCTATACCTAGAATGGGCGGGAGGGATGGGATTTTGATATCAAACATGAGCAAACATACATTCTCGGCTTTACCTAGAATGGTAATTGGAAATGCTGGGGTCAAAGATAGTGTCTTCATTCCCGAAGGAGTGAAGAACAGGAGAGGTCACCGGGTAGGTGAAGAAAGTGAGAAAGATCTTGATAACAATCAATACTAACTCATCATCTTCAGAAAGAGAACTCATAATTGGTATATCATGAATCTCATCATTGAAGCTCATTTGATCTAGACATATTATGGGCGGGAGGGATGTGATTTTGATATCAAGAAAATTCTCATGGCTGAGAACATTTCCCTCCGGAACACAAAGATCATCTTTGTCTAGATCAAAGTAAAAGTTATCATACTCCGGTGGAGATATGATATGAGTGAGTTTATAGGAGAACTCCTCAAAGGTGAATGAATCATATTCAGGGAGAGAAATTTGAGAATGAGAAGTGGTACTGCCACTAATCTTCTCTCCCATATGATCAAAACTGAAGGCTTCAAATTCCGGTATAGAATCATCAGAAGAAATGTCACTATCCTTAATGGGGATAGGTGATGAAATGGGTTTTTCATTGAAAGCCTCGATTTTAGAAATGAGAAGACTGACATTCAATAATGTAGCATGAAGAGCTTCATCTTGGATTTCAGTGTCAATTTATTCATCATTCTCTTCTTCAAAGCTGACTAGCTCAGAAGGTAATTCTTCCATATAACTCATGTCTCCACAAGATAACGAATCGTCATCATTAGAATCAGAGAACATCTCAACATGATTATTTGGGAAGACAAGAGGAGGAGGGATATCACACATATGACCAAGAATTCCCTGTGACTCACTTAAGATTGGGACAAGGTTCTCAACACTAGACTTAATGAATTCGTCTGATTCCTTTTTAGGAACAGTGTTAAGATGCTCGTCCCCCATGCTCAGGGAGTGAGTGGGAACTTCGGGTGTGATAACAGTAGATTGAGATGGAATTTCAACTGATGTAATTTCAACTGATGAACTAGATGAATCATTATAAAATTGAAGAATATCAAGGGTATCTTCATCATCACTGTCATCTGGAATGAAATGAAATTGAGAGCTAGATCTGGCTACTTTTTCTTTTTCAATTGATTCCCTAATAGATTTCTCAATGGCAATCTTGGAATTTATTTTAGCAGCCTGCTCTTCAGCTAGCAATTCTTCCATCGATTTTGATTTGGATTATCTGGGGTATGTTTAATTCCTTTCAAATCTTTCACTAAATTCAAAAGATCAAGGAGAAGATTTTGAGGAAGTGGCAGTGCCTGATTCAATTGCTACTGTGGAGGTTGGTCATGATACGGATAGTCATAATTGTTACAAGGAAACGGATTCCTTGTTTGACAATCAGAGCTATGGTGTGGACCTCCACAGTACTCACAATAGTTGAACTGATGTGTCTGTGAGTCATATGTGATGGAGCCATAATTGTTATCAGGAACCTGCTCATAGACAAGCGTGTTTCCTGATTGATAATCAGAACTGTAGTGTGAACCACCACAGTACTTACAACAGTAAAATTGCTGAGTCTCATAGTGTGAAAGCTGATGGAATGAATCAGTCGTGTCATGGTAGGAATAGAGATTCTGGTTATAGATAGACCCGTTTCCTGACTCTACCATGCCACAACTGGGGCAATTACCACCATTATAAGGACCACCACACTATTGACAATCAAGAAGGTGAGGATGAGACATAGAAAGAATCAAATGGTTTTGGAGGGTAAGGGATAAAGAATCAAACTGATAAGAGGGATAAGAAGAATATTTTTAGGATTTTTGATAAACATTTTTATAAAAATAAGAAAGAAAATCTTTTTGGGTTTTTTTGTGTTCGTTGAAAACTGATTTACAATGTTTTTGGAAATCGTTTTGAAAAACCAAATCGTTTCATCTTAGATCACACTCAGTAATCCTTGAAATGGTAAAATTTACGATTTGTTTTGTTTTTATGAAGATATGAACAAGAGTGATAAATATACAATGAGCGTATATCCAGATTCACTAATCTGCAAGACCGTTTAAAATACGCGCACAACCTCCCCAGCAGCGGCGCCAAATTTTGATTGGCTTCAAATGGTCAACAAAAGTCAACCACAGATGTGGTCAAATAGGTCAAACAGCTTGTGCCAATTCACCAAGGAGTACAGTGTTTCCTCGGGTCGTTATGTCCCGACGAATTGTGAATGGTATCAAAAAGGGTTTGTGATCGGGTGAAAATGAATGGAAAAGGGGTTATGATTGATTGAAATAAGGAATAATAAAAGGAAATAGCTTAAACAAGATATTAGAATGATTACGTGAAAGCAAAATACTTAAAAACGTTTAAAGATTAAAAACGCGTACGTTTAATTTAAAAACTACGTTAACGTACAAAATGAAACGCGAGTTTTGAGAAATAAAAGGGCTACGGATATGAAAATTAAATTTTTACAAACCTAATGACATAAGAAAATTATTGGAAAAAGAAAAATTATTTTTTGACTTTTTATTTATTTATTATTAATTAAAAACTAATTATAAACTATTTAAAATAATTTAAATTATAAAAAATATAAAATGAACAGTAAAATTAACCAAACTTTTTATAAAAATACTAAGTGGTTTCAGAAAGCTAGGAAAAATATATAATTGCCAAAAAGCTTATAAATAAGCTAAGAAATAAGCTGAAAAGCAAAATAAGCTTAAAAGGAAAATAACTTAGTATAAATTAAAGAGTGAGAAATATAAACACTAAGAATAAGGTAGGGCAGATGGTGCACACCTCTGGTCTGATTTTTGACCTCTCAAACCAAGAGGTCCCAAGTTCAATCCTGGCTTGTGGCAGTTTTCCTTTTTATTTTCTTTTTGACTTTTTACTTTACCAAAAACATTTTACTAATAAAAATAAACAACTTTAACAAAAGCAACAATTTTAGACCTTAAAAATAAGCCCTATGCAAGCTTTTTAGCTTGACAGTATAGGCTTATAAGCTAAAATGAACTTAAAACTTGAAAAGCTATCTAGAAAGCTGATTGAAATAAGCTAGAAATAGGTTAAATGAACTTAAAAGAAACTGAAAAAGCAAGAAAAGCATAGGGAAAGCTGAAAAGATAGCAAATAAGCAAATCCAAAGCACCACGTACCAAACAAGCCTTTGAGGTGACTTGCAGGCATGTGCAAGCTTATCAAATAAGCTTGGAAAGCCAAGGAAAGCTTGGAACTAGAAACCTAGCTATGTGGGCTTCTCATAAAACCCAAAAGCTCAAGCTGATGACTACAGGAAGCTTGTGAACACTCCTTCAGTACACTGAAGGATCAGTGTAGTGGTGGAAATCAGGCAATTACAAGGGCTACAATAAGCAAATAAATAAGCTATTAAGGACCAACAAAGGATGAATCCAACAAACAAGCATGCTCAGCTTTCCAAAATACCAAGAAACAAGTTAAATGCTCAAGTGGTGAGCAAGTTATGATTAAAAGAAAATGGGTCAGTTTGGGCAAAGGCCTGGTTGCAGGGCATTATACATGCAAACAGGCCAATAGAAGCTTATGAATAAGCACTAAGAAAAAATTCCAAAAATAAACAAAAATAATGACAACAAAGATGAGCTTCCAAATTTAGAAAATCCAAAAGCTCAAGTCCTAACACTAATCAGAGAAATCATGAAAATTCCCGCAAGATTAGAAAAAACTACTAAGCATGAAATTTTTGACTTTTTCAGTTTTGGGCCCAAGTTGACTTTCATGAAGTTTGATCTTACCTAGTTAACTGAAAATGATATGTTATCCTAGAATAAGACTAGATTAAGTTATCTTAACAAGTTTTATAACTAAAATTGAGGTCATACCACTTAAATTCCTAACACTTATGCCATTAGGAGGAATTAAAAGTGAATTTGACTTTTATATGAATAACTTGTCAATTTATTGACTGATATGAACCATATTGGCCTAATAAAACATATCTAAACTTAAAACAACAACAAAAACACAAAGGGACATGCAGAAACTGCTTAAACCAAACACACCTTAAAACCAATGATTTTAAAATTTTCAAAGCATAAGCTAGATTCAGGCCATGACACTAATTCACAGAGGAATTATATGATGCAAAGGACTGATCTTAACACAGAAACACAACTTTTAACAACCATACACCATGAATCACTCTATTGCTAATTTTGACAGTGGATTCCTCAAAACTGAGCAACAAGGATCTGAATGAACCAGTGATGAAAACTAGGCACTAAACTATCATAACAAACTAAATAACCATAAAGAAGCACACATAAGCAATTAACTAGCAGTAGAACAGTAAAAAAGAAAAAATTGACATGAGACTTACAAATGATTCCACTGGATAGATTAATGAACCAAGGACCCTAAACACTTCCTAATGCCTCCCATGAGGCTCTATTACCATGGCCTTCCTGAATATACCATGCTCCATGAATCTTCTTTATTATTCACTGAATTTTTATTTTTACTTTTATTTTTTTTTTTTGTGTTTTTGAGTTAATTAGCTACAAGTCCTCTAAGTGAATTCTAGGATCTGAAAAGCTTCTCAGTAAGCTTAAATGAGTTTATAGACCAATGAATAACCACTTCCAACAAGATTAAAACAAAATGAGATTTTCACTTCAAAATTAGCATAAACTGATTTTACCAAAGAAATTTGGAATTGAGATTAAATAAAGATGGAATTACACTCAAAATACTTAATTCAGAATCTTTAAGCTAATTTTAACAATTGGAAACTACAAATACACTAAGTCGACATTAAAGCTAATCTACAACTACTAAAACTAGCTAACTACCCACCAATTATACTTGCTTTCTTCACTTTTATAGACCAGGGGTGTTTCTCTTTCATTCTTATCAATTTCCAGCCCTTCGATTGGCTTGGAACAATCAGAGCCCTTAAATGGTATTTTGGCGGGAAAACATGTACAAGTAGTTTGGGTGGGTTAGGTTTGTTGCAGGTGAGCATTTAATGGCTTGGGGTGAAGTGGGAGACAAGTAGGAGAGGCTAGGAGGGGGAACAGGTTTGGTGAAAAAGGGGGGTGGGACAAATTTGCAGGAAAAGATGGAAATATGGTTGATGGTTGACTGTTTGACCCAGAGGTAGGAATACGTTTTTATTAATAAAACGTATTGGGTTGGTTTTTAGGCTGGGTGATGGGCTTAGGTGGATCAGGTTTGGATTGGGTTTGGAAGTGGATTTTGGATTTGTTATTTTTAAGCTTAAAATCACAAGGACCATTCATGTAACAAGCTAAAAATTCAAGGGTGGGTTTTGACAATTTCCTGAAGTTATCCAAGGGACTAAACTTGCCATGTTTAAATAGTCTAAGAGTAGTAAGTGCAATTTTCCACTTTTGAGTGTCCAAGGACTAAAATTGACAAGTCTCAAAGTTCAAGGACTAAACTTGTAATTTCCACAAACTTTTCACCCGATGACCAAAAGTGTTATTTTATGATTCCTGAAGGACTGATGTTGACTTTTCTTCAAAATATATCTTCCAGGGAACATTTCTGACAATTTCTGAAAGTTCAGGGACTGTTTCTGCTAATTATGCAAACTTTGCTCATTTTTCGTCTCTTTTTAATCCTTTTATACCTGAAACACATAAAAACACAATCGAAGGGTATTTGCAGTATTATAAGACATATTTGGATGTTTTCAGTATTTTTACATTCTAATATGGGAACAAAATGATGAGTATTTGAACACTCATCAGTAGGCTAGGTGTTAAGTGTAACGAAACAATCATTTAACTTATTTTATAGGGGAATTGAATAATCAGTGTGAAAAGTCAATATACACAATACATAACATAATTGTATGGGCTTATTTGGTTTAAATCCTAAAATTTCTGCCTTTTATCCTAACTCAACCGATTACACCATGTTACCCTAGTGCAATGCTCATTTTGGAGGTCTCGATATGCAAAAATGATCATGTTCTAAAGTATAATACAAGCAACAGGCACACACTCAACTGATTCTAAGTAAACCAGAATATCCTATTCGGAAGTTATCTTTCTGGTCTTTTTGGAATACTAAATAATCATGTATATAAAGGCTAGAAATCCTCACATATAGAATAATAAGGGTTATGCACACTCGGTTACGCGCTTAAATAGCTTGGTTATAAAAAAACATGTTAAAATTTTTTAAATTATGGCTTAAATTTCATTAAAAACTAGCAAGATGTACAAACATATTTTATTTCTATTCCACCCCCTCACTTAAAAGAAAAATTGTTTGCAAGATAAGAACACATAAGAACTTAATCCACGTGTGTAGAGTCTTTTTCTACAATATTCTTAAGATTGAGTCTTCTTCTTCTTCTTACTCGATATTCTAGGTGTCTTGTGTAAAGTCTTACACGGGTGCGGATAAGCAGGTGTAAAGTCTTATCTGGGTGCGTAAAAGCAAGTGTAAAGTCTTGTCCATGTACAGATAAGCAAGAGTGTAAAAGTATTGTACTGGGTGCGGTCAGGCCTTGTACAAGGTGCAATCAAGTTTAGGGTTTTATACTTCTTTGGTAGAACTCTTGTAATAGGTGTAAGAGTTCGCGAGGTACTTGTAAATGGTTCCATGTGCGGAACTCCGTTAGGTGCTAACTCGGGTTAAGGTGTAGATCGGTGAGAGCTGTGGTGTACAATTTATCCGCCGCAAGATTTGGTACTAGTGAATAGTATAGGTGTCGCGGTTCGCAATTAGATGTACGGATGATCTAAACCTCTCATCCTGAACCAGTATAAATCGCTCTATTTGTCTCTCTTCTATCTTCCCTTAAGTTGGTTCTCAATCAACATAAAACTTAACATAAGTTGATAAGAACGCACTCACCCCCTCCCCTCTTTATTGCTCTACAAAAATAAAAGATCTGAATGAAACCACGACCCTTTCTGTATTTAATACATTATCCAAGGCCACAAAAACCACCCTCAAAACCATGACCCAGCAACGACCCTTACATTCTTGCAAGAAAGTAACTCGAATATGATGCAAACAAAAGACCCATAGAAAGCTGAGGGAGGTGAAAAGAAGTATATATGTTAGAGAGTAGTGGGAAGGAGGTCCTCCCGACCACAGGAAAGGTGGTCGGTGGCAACTGCTGTTTAGTTTTAAGTTTTTGATGGGGAAAAAGATATTAAAGAGAAGAAAAAGTTTTCGATCTGTAATAGTGATGGTAATGGTAATAGTTTACAAGAAAAATATCTATCCAAAGTAACTCTTGACAATGTTTGCTTGATTTCTTGATGATTATTTTATTTCATCTCCTTTAGTGTATTCTGGTTAAGATTAATTTTAGCGATAATTTTTGTTAAAACTCGGTATGTATAAGGACCTAATTCATAAATAAAACAAAGCGAATATATCTCATATTCAATTTTGCGTTTTTAACTCTAACACTCTAGATTGACCTCTAGTCACCCGATAAAACTTACTTTGGAGATACATATGATATTAAACTCGGAAAGGTATGAAATAATGGGAACAAGTATGGCGTCGGCCCGGCGCGTTGCGGCCGGGGCAATTTTTTGTGCTATTGTATTTGTTTTTTGATGTCTTAGCGAGCCGTAAAGTGAAAACACATTCAACATTGCATAATACTATTCGTTAACATGTAACTGTTTAAGAGTGTTTCTTATTCATACTTTTAAAGTTTATAATAACCAACGAGTTTTGACACTTTCATGTCTCCCTATTCCTATTTCTATAACATTATAAAAGAAATAGTTTCCAGTACCTCTGGGTTCAGTTGCAGAGTCTGCAAAATCAGCAGCAGTTGTGACTGCTTCCAAATGCAGGGCCATAATTCAAGCCGTAACCTAGAGAGTATCAGGCATAGGAAAACTGAAACCTCGATCATCCTTTAGCTGATCCTCTTTCGGCCCAACTTCAAGTGTACCAATTGTGTCTGCAATGTTTAATGCAATCATAAGCTTTCACATGCAACGAATCATGAAAGAAGTTTGTGTAGGAACATGCGAAAAACTAACACAAATCAAACAATTGTATATGAATTTGTATTAATAAAACTTTCTGGTATTACTAATGTTAACTCGATAGTTAGACTTATGACTGTCAACTCGATAGTGAGACTTATGACTGTTACTTGATATTTCAGGTCGTAACCGAGGGGAAAAGAATAGGGGTGACCGTAAAACTTTCATTTTCAGTTAACAGTAGCTTACTTCTTGGTAATACTTACCCGTAACAGATAAAACTGTAGTAACTTACTTTGTTGGTGCAATTTGAAAGAACACCACATCTACCGGTCTTTTATATGAAAAAGATGCAGTTGTTGTTGTACCAAGTGCCTCCACTTCTATTTCTTCTGGATCCCAACTATAAAGCGTACGTGCAACTACTTTTGCAGCTTCTTTATCAGCCTGTTCCTGTAAAATCATGTTAGCGGATTTAGTACAACTGTACAGCAGTAGAATACTGTATATGGTTTAGCGTAAAAAAGTACGCTGATTAGCTAGATATGTTCTTTGTTTAGGTGGTATACTTTCCTTACCTTGTTCCAAACCAAATCCACCGCTATTGATGTTTTGCAAATTGCAGATGTGGCTTCGTCTGTAGCATATATTTTGTCTGTCAGAGATGTTGGCCGAACGCAATTTTTGGTCAGCTTCAGCTTGACGTCCATTAGGATTAAGTGTATCATTTGGCTGTTCAAATGGACGCTGGTGAGCAATAGCGTTTCATACAGCACCAATGTTATAAGAAATGGCAATAGAAATCTTACCAATCCAAAGCTGTAATAAGGGCACCAACCCAAATAGGCACAACACCATTGCTCAAAATCTTGATCGCAATGGCACTTTCAATCACCTCTTGAATATCAGCCGCAATCAACGCTCTATCTGCGATAAACCAAGCTAATCAAATAAGATAATACAAACACTCCCTTAAGCAGTTTATCAGTTTTCCTCTATAAGCATAAGGATAAGCAACTCTAAAAAGCCTTAAAGATGACCTTTACTTTTAACAAACTATGCGGATCAACGACACCATCACACCACCGCTGTGGATTATCAATAAACAACCATAACCACTGCTGCAATTGAGACCCCAAATCACACTATAAACCATAAGTTCAATATAAAGTATATTAAAAAAACTGATAAGAAGATGAGTGGTTCTTCATGCGGTTAAATTAACCAACAACAGAAATCAGCCCAAAAAAAAAAAAAAAAAAAAAAAAAAAAAAAAAAAAAAAAAAAAAAACCTGGAAAGAAATCAAACATACCTTTATATCAAATAACAATTATCACAAGTTAAGGCTCGGATCGAGTATAAATGCGGGCGCCAAAAACCCCAAATCTGAAACTTAAAACAAAAGCTCCCAACAAACCATAACTGTTGTACTATGGTTGTACCAGAAAAACCTAAATGAAAACCCTAACTCCTCCATAACTCTTGCACCTATGGTCGGCTGTAATCGATCTTGAATGTTATATATCTAAATTCTTTTACACAAAAACCTTGAATCTTCTCATCTTGGTACCTCATTTTTCCCAATCTTCTTAATCGTCTCTGGTACGCATGTGTGTATGTTAATGGTAACTTGGTGAAGCTTCTTGATATCACTATATACTTATCCAAGGATTTTTTTTAGACCGGACAACATGGCAATTGGATCGTTTGAGGCGGATCAAAATAGCCCAAAAATTTTGGCGAGAAAAGCCCTATGTAAAATGGCAGCGTTTTGAATGCAATTTAATCTAAACATATAAGGTATGTTTGGCGAAATAGGCTGGGACTGGGGCTTGGGCTGGGGCTGGGACTTATATTATAAGCCAAAATTAAAATTTGTATTTTTATAAACTTGTTTGGCAAATGGGCTGGGGACTGGGGGTTATTATTGCAAAATTACTAAAAATGACATAATTAAATGAGTTTTTGTATATGTTAGATATTTTTACGGGTAAATAAGTAATTTATTCTTCAAAAGCCCCGGGCTAAAGTTTTTAGCCGACTTATTTTATAAGTCTTTTAATAAGCCACATGACAAACGAGACTTATTTTATTAGCCGACTTATTTTAAAAACTCAAAACATTCTTATAAGCCTCCTACAAACCCTTGTCAAACACAACAATAATGGAATGACCACTAAACACTAACAAAAACATTTAAATATTGGACCCCATTATTGGGCCCAAGGAGGACCTATAAGAATTACAAAATCATGTTTTCATCCATTTATTAAGGGAACATGGTGCCATATGAACGGAATTGATTTACACAATTGATTGAGACACTTAAAACATTAGATTTTTTTTTTTTGAAAATTGATTTTCATTGGAGAAATCCAAGTCCAATTTGAAACTCGATGGGGGAAAACCTTCAACTTAAGCCGCCCGAAGGCACGACACTTAAATTGAAGTAAACCCTGCCTTCTCCAGATTCGAACCCTTGTGGGTTGAAACCTTCATTGAAGGACTTTGAAATCGTACTGACAGGGCAGTGAGTGGTCCACAAGGGAGGACTTCCCGGTTTGGTCACCCAAACTAGTACTACTCTCCACTAGGCACGCTTAACTGAATAAGACATGCCCAGTGGACCACAAGCCCATTGGTACTTAAAACATTAGATACATGTATAATATTCACATATTTGTTAGGGGTGAACATGGGGCGGGGTGAGGTGGTTTTATGGTAAAATCAAAAACCGAATCGTATATTTCGGTTTTTAAAAATTACAAACCGCTTGGTATCAGGTTTTTCGGTTTCAGTATTTGACATTGAATCGGTTCAGTATTAGTTTTATTCGGTTTTTTCTTAGTTGAAAACAAGCAAGTTTTAATCTTAATATAAAGTTTATGATTCCTAAATTTCAAGCAAAAATATTTAAACAAATATCAATATATAATAGCATAATATCCAATAATCCAAAGCTTTGAAAAAATATACGAAACAACCAAAGATGAATCTAAAATATAAAATGCCTGTCTTTGCGGCTTTGCACTTTTCACTCGTAAAAACATTCAAAAAACACTAATGCTCGAAAACAAAGATATAATATATACAAATATGACAAATTTAAATGTTTAGATAATAAACAACACTATTGCTTTTTTTAATAGATAATTAAAGTTGTATACTCAAATCTTTAAAATTAAATATTAAATCTCTTATATAGATAAAGTTATATAAAAATATATATAAAGGTGAGGCGGGGTGGTTTTCTCGGTTCGGTTTTTTTTATGAAACCAAAGACCGCCCCAAATATTTGGCTTTTATAAAATTCAAAACTACCACCATCGGTTTGTGAAATCAAATGGGGCGATTTTTTCGATTATGGTTTTTTTAATTTCTCGGTTTCAATTCGATTTTTTGGTTTTTGTGCTCACCCCTACATATTGTTTTAACAGTTTGTATATATTTGAGTGCACAAATATATATATATATATATATATATATATATATATATATATATATATATATATATATATATATATATATATATATATATATATATTAAAAAAAAAAAAAATCAGTATTCAAACTACCCGTTTACGAAATTATGAGTCAACAAACCACGTGTTCAAGGTTCAAAGTTTCAAACCAACAAATAAACCATGTCGCCTCAACCAAGTTCATTTGACTTTTTTTTTTCAACATTTTAAAGTCATAACTTCAATTATCTAAGAACATCAATATCATATATTAATTTATATCATTTAAAAAACTAAAAGAACAGGATATTACGACTTCCATTTCTTCAATGGCTACATCAGGGGCGGAACTAGGAGCCAAGTTTAGGGATAGCGAAATACGAAAATTTGTTTAGGGGTAGCGAAAATTTGCTTCAGGGGTCGCGAAATCGCCAAAAAATGGCAAAAAATCGCCAAAAATCGCTAAAATTACACTACCGGGTAAAAGTTCAGGGGTAGCGACCGCTACCCCTGGCTTCTACATACATCCGCCCCGCCTACATGATTACAATGTATCATAACTATAGCCTAAAGCAATTGTTTTGCTCATATGTTAGCTTAAGAACTATGCTTCAAGACCTTTGAAAGACCACGAACAGTTGAAGGTGTGGTTCGGCAACAACCACCAATAAGTTTGGCTCCTGAATCACGCCATCTGGTCGCTAAAACCTTGAACTTGTCATCATTGAAACACTTGGATGGCTACATATAAAAAGCAATCACCATCAAATAAAGACATAAATAGCTTAGAAAACACTTTGTTTTTCTTAACAAATAACTCACCAGCCATCTTTTCTGGATACCATCCCATGTCTCGCCACTATTTGGATAAACAACAATCACTTTCGCAGTTAACTGCATAATAGTTAAACAAATTTTATTATATTAAAAAAAAAAAAAAAAAAAAAAAAAAAAAAAAAAAAAAAAAAAAAGCACAAAACGAAAATTTTACATTTAGTCATGTTTTACCTCCTTGAATTTTTGGACAAGGCTATGAACAAACTGCGGTGGAGCACAGTTTATCCCAACAGCCTCGATTCTTTTGCTCTTGTTGAGTACTAGAAGACAATCATCAAAGCTCTCTCCTGAAGGAGCGTTTACACCATCTACCGAACTAAAACAAATCCATGACGGGATTTGAACATTTTCTTCATCAAGTAATTCGGCTATAGCCTGTTTACAACAAGAACTTAAAAAAAAAAGAAAAAAAAAAAAAAAAAAAAAAAAAAAAAAAAAAAAAGGTTTTCAAGATTTTTAAGAGCAATTAAAAAAAGTGATTACTTGAGCTTCAAGCTTATTTGGAATGGTCTCGAAAGCAAGGATATCAGGACCAGCTTCAACAAGAACTTGCAATCGACGTCTATGGAAGTCCTTAAGCTTTTCCAAGTCGACATTGTCCCCATAACACCCACTGAAAGCATAAAATGCAAAGACCAAATTAAGTTGTAGTCACGTCTAGCTGAAAACTTCTCAATTTTATTTTAAAGATGGTACAAAACAATTAAAAAAATAGTGCATGGCCTGCCAATTTAGAGTTATATATGGGTCTCTTTTTCTAACATGGAAGACAGGTGGTTACAAATTAATTACCTGTATTCTGAGCCATCAGCAAGATACGCACCGTAGCTTCCAACGGAGGCTGCAACTAGAGCTCGGTTATACGAATGATCACCAATCTTTTCCACTGTTTTCCAAAAAACATCACGAGCGTCCCTTGCTAACTTGACACTCTTCTCTAGTAGTTTTTCGCCTTGTTCAAGAGACAGTCCCCTTGATATGAATCCAGGAAGAGTAGCCTAAAATCCACCACAATCACATTCAGTTTCATTTTTAAAAGGCACATTTTTTATATCAATTATCAAAACAAATGGATAATGTATGTAGTATATACCACTCAAATATACATTTTTTAAAATCATGGTCACCCATATATTAATACTCCATTTAACATACCAGCAAGCAGGGACGGAGCCAGGGGTTCCCGCGGGTGCCGGACACTCTATGGATTTTTTCAATGTAGTATTAATTTTTGAAAAAAAAAAAAAAAAACATCACCGTCTTAAATGCACCCGGTCAATCGAAATATGTTTATAGTATTAGGCTATGTTTGGCGCGGAGCTTTTTTGGAGCTTTTTGGGGTAATGAGCGGTGAGAATGAGCTTTTTTATTTTTGATGTTTGTTTGGCATGAGAGCTGTGGGCTTTGCTATTTTTTAGGAAAGCTCATTTTCCCAATGCTTCTTTATGAAGCTGTGAGCTTTTTTGGCTACTGCTCACAGCTCACTGCTACTGCTCACAGCTACTTTTGTCAAACACAGCCTTAGTGTTTAAATTTTTGTGTGCATCCGGTCATATTTAGTACTGGTTTAATGACAAGTATGTATTGTATATGTTCAACTATATCCAACGACAAAATTGTAGCTCATGTTAACAGCTTTGCAGTTTACAACTTACAGCTTACAGTTTACAGCTAGTTTTGCCAAACATATTCAGGACCCATAGAAAAGAATCAGTACCCAAAAAAACCAATGACCCATATTTTATATCATAAAATTATAGCTAACTAGCTACAAAAAAATTGTAGCTAATATATTCCATTTTTAAGATCATGGTCACCCATATATTGATAGAGTACTATTTTACATACCAGCCTAGTATGTATATGTTCAACTATATCCATAACAAATTGACTTAAAAATATGTAGATTACAATCAAACAACTCGTAACAATTATTCAAAAAAAGGTTATATATAGTTGGACGTCCTTAGCTAACCTGATATGAAGACGTTACAATTATATCCGCACCGGCTTCCAAATACTCCAAATGAACCTACATTTTATATTTCCATCAATACGTAGCATTCAAAAAACCGAAATGAATTTATAAACCCTATATAGTATATAAAACCGATCAATATAACAATAAAATTTAAAAATATGTTCTACCTTAGATATAAGATGAGGACTATTAATCAAACAAAGTGCACTCCATAGAGGATCATTAATGTCAGCACCGTGAATCTCAAGTTGTGTAGCAAAACCACCATCAATAACCGCGCAACCACCGGCTTTTTCGATATAATTTTCCAACGTGCCAACCCTTTGTTCCTCATTCTTAGTCTCAAATAGGACACCCATAATTTTGTTTTGGTTTTAACGCGTTCGAATTGGAATGACGAAGCTTATGATATATTTATATTATGGGTATGAGGAAAACGGTGTCTTAGAAGACAAGCAAACAGGCTGTATATTTTTATGTTTTGTAAAGGTTGAAGCACGCCATGTTCAGGTTGATATGAGGTGGTATTTAAAGGCGTTGATGGCGGAACAAGTTAGGAAATAGGTAAAGGGTGAATGGGGACGCGTATGTATATTAGATTCTTACTTGACTTCCACTTTGTACGATTTTTTATTCTTAATTCCTAATCCTTAGCTAGACTAGGATTATGCAACGCTATAAAGTCGCACTATGTATACATCGGCTCAGAAAACCCGAACCGAACTTGACCTATTTAAATCATCAGATTAGTTACGTCAACCCTAATCTGTTTACACGTAACCCGAATCTGACATATTAAACCCGTATATATACTTGGGTTGACGGGTTAAATAAGCTACACGGGTTGAATATGTTAAACAGGTTTCGAATTGACCCATTTAACCTGTTTTATATACAAAAGTTAGCATATGACACGAGTTAAACGGGTTAGTAGGTCGACCTGTTTAACCATTTAACCCGTATAATCAAATATAAATAAATTTTAGTTAAGAAAAAAATTTTAAACAGGTTGGCGGGTTGACCCGTTTATTTATTTCTAAGCCGAACCTGACCTGTTTAATAAACGGGTTAGATATGTCGACCAAAACCTGACCCGAAATCTATTTAGCTCAACCCGAACCTGTTAATTTTTGTGTCAGTTTCAAGGTGGGTTTTGTGTCGAGTCAGAAATTGACACCCCTAGTTGGCTAGTTATATTATTGTAATCCGTTTAATATTGTATTGGTACACAAATACTACCTCCATCACATATTAAGTGTCAACTTTTATAATGCACAAAGTTTTAGGAGATTCTACTATCTAAACTCTCCACCAATCAAATACTACTTATACCCACTAAACTCTCATCTTATCTATACTACTTAGAAAGACAAAACGGTCAAAGTAAAAAAGTGAAAACTTAACTTTTGTTCAATCCCCATAATGCCTTTGTGAAAATGAATTAGTCAATGCCCTTATTGCTTGCAAAGGAAAGTCGAAACTCTACATTAAAGGCTTGCAAAGGAAAGTAGACTTTCCAAAAAAAATAAACACGTTTACATCACATACATTGTTAATACTTTCCATTATGCCGTTGAACACTTTAAACACTTTCTAAAAAAAATAATTTAAAAAAATACTTTTACATCACATAAATGGTTAATATTTTCCAAGATTGTCTAACAACTCGTTTTACATGTATTTACATACACGGCTACATATATTTACATGCATATTCATGCTTTATCATTGGTGAAAATAAATACTTTCCAAAACATTATCCTATTCTCTACTATTTAAACAACATAAACTTTCAATTTTAATGAAAAAATTGTTGATGTTGATGATCATCTTGAGGTTGGTACATCGTAATCTCTTATTTATCTTCGTAAATTTGTTGTTTTATTGCTTTTCTTCATGGATTTTTAAAATTTTTGAAAACTTAAAAACAATTATAGAAAACTTAAAAACTATTATAGGAAACATGAATTGTAATAAGTGACTTGAAACTGAAACATGGTTTGGTAGTAATTTTAATTGTAATCTAGACAAATTTAGTAATATATGAAACACACCAAGTTGCAAGAGTTGTCTTTGAAAATACTTGAAACTTAGGAAACACACCAAATGTCTAAGAACCACAGTTATATATGAATTGTGAAACTGCCAATCGTATATATATGATTTGTGAAAATAAAATAAGATTTTTTATATTTTATACTTTCCATAATATTATCATATTCTCAACTATATAAACATCATTTGTAATACATGCCTTGAAGAAACACATGTTTCACAACCGTTATCGTTCACTCTCTGTGAGTTACTATCTCGTTGACGGATCTGAGGGTTCAACACACCACTTGATCAGATCGGACATTCAGCCACCCACAAATGAGAACTTGCACAAGAGGTCAGGTTTCAGTCATATGTCCCAGCCAGTGAATTTCAAGAAAGATTTAACATTGTCAAACACATACATTTTATGCTACATACTTAGCTCAAGAGTAACTAATGCAAATTGTAGAAAATAAATCTTTGATTATTTATTACTTGTTTAGTATTATTGTTCTTGAATCAAGAATCATGTGTATGTATGTACCGAAGAAGCACATTCAAAATAATTAGTTGTTGTATTTGAGTATGAATGTATGATCATATGCCTTTACAGACGAATGCAAAGTTGTACATTCTAGCATGCTTGTTTTAATGTTGTTTTTTTCATTTTAATGTGTACAAATAGTTATTGTGTTGCTTATAATATACATATTTAATCGCACAATCAACATGCAAAGTCTATTAAAAGTGAAAATATTGAACCTAATAAAACTTATGCCAAGTGTTGTTTACAAAGTTTATGGAAAAACGCAAATAGATATTTCCATGAAAAAAAGCAAACATATGCCAAATGCATTGTTGATTGTGTTAACATCGGGGAGATTCAACCGAATAGAGTTGGCCAGCGTATTGTCTTGCGTGCGTTTTTATCAGAGGACCACGTCTCATAATTGATGTAATGTTCTAAATGTATTGATATGTTCTTTGATACATATTAATTAGTATTATTGTTTGAGTTGATTATCGCATTTTCTAACCTTTTACAATTACATTTTGATATCTTCATGTTTTTATATTTAAGTGTTACATGGAATATAACCACAATATCACGACTATAAATGTTTGCCACTAGAAATTCACGTTGCTATGCACGGGTACTCGTCTAGTTAGTTAAAAGGTATAAGTGAACACTTAATTTGAGACATTCAAAGATTTTATTATTGACACTTAATTTAAGACATTCAAAGATTTGATTGTTGATAATTAATATCGGACAGAGGGAGTAATAAATATAATTATTGTGCCTAATAACTATTTTTAGTGATGTATTTAATGATTTGATTGTATTAAAGTATACTCCGTATTTTGTTATGCACTCATATCTTCTGGTTTCTATTTCAAAATCCATATGTGTTGTTTGAAGTTTGAACAAAAAGGATCGAAGTTTTTGTTGACTTTGTTATCTGAATTTGTTTATTGGATAATTGTAGTTACAAATATAGAGCAGCTTTGTTTAAAAAGGAAAATTACAGAGCAACAGTTTATTTGACAAAGTGTTGGATGAAATTTATGTCAACTTTCCCACCAACTATTTTCTTGGTCGCAACTCCCATGGACTTAATTTTTACACTTTCGGTATTCGACACTACACGTTTAGCATTTGACAAAATATACTTCTAGGGTCATAGCTTCAGATGTGTTCCCCCAATACCCATACATTAAGAACAGAAAATTTATTAAAAGTTAAAAGTTATATTATATTCGATTGATAACTAAAATTATATCAATCTCTTATATAATAAGGGAAAATAAAATCGAAAATACATGATTCACATCAATCAAAAGGAGAGTTCAATTTAAAAATTGATGATTCTTATTGGTCGATTGAAAAATCAAAATTGAGTTTTTTATTTTATTTTATTTTTATTTACTTTTTTTGGTCAACATTGCTTAAATTTTTGTACAATAAAAAATGCATAAAAGTACAAATGTCAAAACTGTAAAAGAAATAATTAATAACATTGATTTTGTAATTTGACGTGGGAAAAAACTAAAAGAAATTGGTGTAAATTGACAATAAAGAAATTAAAAAAAAAAATGGTGTAAGTAAACTTAAAAGGAGAGTTCAATTTTAAAATTGATGATTCTTATTTGTCGATTGAAAAATCAAAATTGAGTTTTTTTTATCAACATTGCTTAAATTTTCGTACAGTGAAAAATGCATAAAAGTACAAATGTCAAAACTGTAAAAGAAAGAATTAATAACATTGACGTGGGAAAAAACTAAAAGAAATTGGTGTAAGTTGACAATAAAGAAATTTAAAAAAAAATGGTGTAAGTAAACTTAAAAGGTTAAATTTAAAAAATAACATTATATTCTGATTATTTAATAGAATTTACATTTAAGACCAAAAATTTATAATGACATCTAATCTTAAATTAATGGGTTTTGCTATGACTGTGATTAAGAATACAATTTTTATTACATAATTATAATGAATGATTATGATTGAAAAAAAAAGCGGAGGCAACCCTTAAAAATACAAATTTACAACTAAACACTTGATTCTTATTGGATGCTTTAGTTTCTTACAACCAATTGTAATAAAAATTAACTTTTTAACCACAACTCTTATATTGGGGGCTGTCATTAGCAAAATCCTTAATTTTACGTAATAGATTTCTCATAAACTTTATATCAACATTTATTGTTATTGTTGTAGTTTATAAAGTTTTAATTTAGAGAAACTCAAACAAATAGTAAATCGAACTGTGTCAAACCCAATTAGTACGATTTATGCTAAAACTCATTTAATGCGAGTTATGTCAGAACCATTTGCTTGCGGGAGATTTAAATAGTATTATACAGATTAAACTTTCCTCTCTTGTTTGTTATTTGAGTTAACTACAATTTTTTGTCCTTGTTGTTTTACGGGTTAGGGTATTTCAGTTTTGTCTAATATTTTAAAAATTTAGCGATCCTTAACTTTAAAAACATTGAACTGAAATTGAAATACCCGACAAATCTCAAAGACCAAAAATTTACTTAACTCTTCTTATTTTCTTATATCGCGAGATGCGATATAAACACAAATAATACACAACTGCAACTCTATGCAGTTTTTATAAATTGATGCAAGAAAGTTTATATATTATTCGCCTTAACAGCTGCCATTTGGTGGATATCTATACTCCGTAATAAATAAAAGAGTATTGATGTAAAGACTTAATTCATATGAATAATTTAATGTCTAAACAATTTATCATGTGACGTGAAATGTGCATTTTATTTTTCATAATTTTAACACTAATCTTGTCATGTGTCATAATCTTAGAGTTAGGCATGCCTTTAGTCAAGAATTTTAGTCATGCAAATCATTTTCCTAAATAATATTTATACATTTTAGAAACAAAAACAATTTGTAGCATGAGTTAAAATATGATTATTTGCTGATATTTTATTCAAATACGAAAAAACGTTCTAAATCCTCCAAATTACATGAAGATAATAAGTTTAATTGTTGCGTACTCCCATACTTAATACTAGCAGGGTAACCACGTGTTGTGGCGACGATTGCCCTATAATTGAAATTTTGGACAAACAATGTTTTTTTGTCAATACGATTTATGTGACAATAACTTTATAGAAAACGAGAATTTTAGGTTATAATAACTTCAAAAAATGACAAACTATATTATGTAAAAGTAGATAATAAAGAATATAGATATGCAATTTATTTTGATAGATTGTATTAATTTTTATTTATTGAATGTTTAATGCGTTTGAGAAGACTATTTAAAAGTTTATTCTAATGGCTTAATTGATTTGTAAGTATAATATTTGCATTAAGAAATGTTTTGATAATCATATTAAATAAAAATGTTAAACATATATGTTGGTACATAAGTAAATTGTACAACATGCATATATGTTATATTGTTTAATATTTAAGTTTGTAAATATTTTAGTTATTTAATGAAAGGAATGATCTTTTTATATTGTATGTAGTTTAGATATAATAACGTAATATTAAACCAGGGACGAAGTAGGGGTTCCCGCGGGTGCCCGAAAACTTCATGTATTTTTTAGAAGTAGTGTTAATTTTTGAAAAAAACACTGATTTTTTTTAAATTCATTTTAAATGCATCCGGTATTTCGAAATGTGTTTATAATATTACGGTAAAAGATTTTGTGCACTCACTCATATTTGGTTCTGGTTCTGTGCCTGATTAAACCCATTTCCTTGTTTTAAAAGAGTTATAAAAGAAATTGTTGATCAACATGATACATACTTTCGTTCGATTCATTATCTTATAATGGCATTATCATAGAGTAACAGTGTGATTATACCAAATCCATTTGGGTATGAACATTGAAGAGCAAGGCATCTATGAAAGCAACCTGGGGGTTGGTAACATCTGATATAGCTTTGACTTTGAACTTGTCCTAACCATGCTGGATCAAATGTTGGTGGGTAAACGCTAGTAGTTTTATTTATTTACTTTATTTATTATTGACTTAGTTCAACCTTGTTTGATTATTCTTGCAAAGCGCATACTCATACCGAGTATATTTTTCATTTTATTCTTTCATACAAAAAATATATATTTACTCCGTATCAGTTAAAAAAATATATATGTTTATCAATTACATAAAGATGTCCGTGATTGTATAAAGCTAAATGTGTATGACATAAAGAGATGAAATACTAAACTTTAAGAATACAAAAGAAAACATTGATCACATCAATTCTAATACTGATTTTAGCTAACTGATGATGAGCGATCTATACACATCTTTTCTTCAGTTTCAATTACACAGTCGATAATCAGGCCCGAACATAAGCAAAGGCAACATGCATGGGCCAGTTCACAAGGCCCTATTATTTGGAAGGGCATCAAATTTGTAAGAAGCCCAACTCATATACATATTTGACATGTCTATTTTAAAGCCCAATAGAAGAATACACACATATGCAAATGTTGAGTTTTAGTAGGATTAGTATTTAGATTTTACTCATTTTAGTCTCTATATATGCATACGATGTACCATAAACAAGGAAAAAAAAAACCATACAATAGTTTTGAGTTTTGATATCGATCGAACAGAAGAACAACGTTTACCATCGTTATTTGTTTTGGCTATTATAAAGTAAAACTTCTATTTGTTTACTTTGAATTTTTAATTGAGATTTTCAATTTATTATTATTATTATTATTATTATTATTATTATTATTATTATTATTATTATAATAAACCATCACTTTTATTAGAATAATAAAATTTACGTGAAGTTGGCTGGGAGTCTATACACAAGCTGTGCTCCCACTTATTTCTGAATACAAAAACTTATTCGATGAAAAATAAACACACCACTATTAACATTATTGGAGTGGCTAATGGCAAATGACATAATACATGAAAGTGTGTCCAAGGTTTCCGTATCGAATTTGCCGAATGTGAAAAAAGCAAATGGTATGAATGTGGAAAAAGGAAATTATTATTATTATTATTATTATTATTATTATTATTATTATTATTATTATTTTATCATCAACATCATTTTATTAGAAAATAATAGAATTTACAAGAAGTTAGTGGAGAGTTGAGATACTAACTGGGCTCCCACTCATCTAGCTATAGAAAAGCTAATCCTACTAAAAATATGAGCAGCAGCTCGTGCTCCAATGTCTTGGGTCATCGAGAAATTTTGAATCCGATTTAGTAAAGTCACTGCATCCTTTTCAAGTTCCCCAAAAGAAGAGAATTGAAAGAGAAGGGAAGGAACCCGTATCTAATATTCGCGCACTTAGCCTCATACTTGACGCGTTTACGTTGTGCAGCCTCAATCACCGCACGACCCGGCACAAAATCAACCATACCGGTTTGCGTCAAGAACGATGACTCAGTCAAATCAACACATACATCAAGCCCTCCGTCCCAAGAGTATAGTAACATATCAGCTGGACGTAAGGGTTTATCCCTTTCCCCGCAAAGCCCAATATCAACCTCTTTACGAGCCGAAATCCCCGACCGAGAACATACGTCAACAAGGACATCACGTACCACGTTATGCCGATGTTTAATACCAATAATACCAGCGCAAGATACAGCATGATCACCATAAATATCCCCAATAAAGACCCTGGAATAAGCTGAGCATGGCATCTGAATAGAGAATAAGGGAACACCTAGCCGATAACATAACACGCACCAGTAGGTCCTAGCATTCATAGTCTGTCCAATCCCAGAAATCAGAACCACCCTAAGCCAGTCTGAAGTGTAGTCCTCCATTTGCGAAATGTATTAATCATCAAACTAAGATAAGTACTTACAAAGAATTAGACTAAAGAATCAAATGACATGCCCATGATTCGCTACTAAATGAAAACTGTCTGACTACATTCTTTACAAACACAACACCATTCTTCACATTAACACTCATAGATACTACATTTCTTTTAACAATGTCAAGAAACAATAAGTCATTTCCATAGCAGAAAGACTTAATGATCAACATTTAAAGGTCTCATATCTGTGAAAGAACATACACTTAGACTACATTTCCTACATGAAGGTAGCCAATTCACCCATCTGCAGCTCACCCTCATAGAAAGATCAAAAAACCAGCATCTATGAAAGGTGTCATCTAATGCAATGAACTTGTTACTAATGACTTTAGAACTACATGTCCTTCATGAAGGCAAGTAGAAAAACCAAACCTCACAAGGTTATCATCGATGATAAGTATCATTTACAGCCAAAAGCCCAACTATCTCTTTCTCCTTCCCCTTCATCATAACATCCCATTCCCTTTCAACATTCCTTACTTGCACATAATCATTAACTCTCATACTCATTAGCTTCAATTACATGTTCAACTATCATTTCTGTCATAGTTTCAACTTTTTAACATCTCCTTTTACCTTTATCAAACAACATCTTATTCCTTTCATTCCATATATAGTAGACAGTAGCAGCCACAACGATCCTTCTTATAATGCTTCTATTAGCATTATTATTATTTAGCTTCACTAATTCAGAAATGATATCCTTCAAATCATTAGGCAAAGACATTCCTCATTTTACTTTTCACAGTGTTCCAAATCTTTATAAAATTGTTACATCCAAAGAATAAGTGATTGTGTGAGTTTGGACACAAGCTGCACAAGGGGCATTTTATATCAGCATTTGGGTTCCACACTTGAATTCTATCTTGAGTAAGAAGCCTCTCTTGAATTCCCAGCCACATAACAAAGGAATGACTTGAATGATTTTGAGTGAACCAAACTAGTTTCTGCCAATTTACATTTGCAAAAGCAACATTCCTAATTTCATTACATACTTGACTTGTAGAAAAAGGATTTTCTACTTAACCACAGCTTCTCCACATAATTATGTCTTTTACATGTTCATTTAAAAAGGAACACCCACACTCTTAAGTGTAGGATATTCATAGAACGATTCCTGAGGCCAAATCCATCTTCCATTAATAATCACATTAGCCACAGTAGCATCATCCCTCAATCAAAGACTCCTTTTACTAATAATATCATAAAGAGGATAGATAACATCCCATTTATTGTACCAGCATATACATCTTTGCCATTGCCAATCTTATGCACAATAAAGGGTCTAATTTTCACTCTTAACCCTAGGAACACTTTCCACATCCAACTATCATTAACTTCACTTGAACATCCTAAAAATTCCTCCATTTCAATTTAACCATATAAACCCATTTAACCCATTAATGGTCTTTTTTGGATGCAATATTGCACACATGTTTTGATAGAAGACTTTCATTCCACAAAGCTAGAATTTTTAACCCCAAACCTTCCTGACTTTAATTATTCTTTAATGTTATAATTTATTGATTTATTAATTTAGTTATCAAATAGGATAAATGCTTAGTAATCATATATGTATATTATATAGTTAAGTAGTTGATTAGTTTTCGGTTACTCAGTTTACTTTATAACTTCAAGCTTTTGATTTTTAGTTGTGATATTATTTCAGTTGTGAATTATCTTGCTAAACACAAGTTATCATTTCGTGGAAAAAATGTGAAGTTGTATTAAAAAAAAAGCAATGTGAACTTTTTGGGCTTGTAAGAAATGTTGTAAGAATTTGACCCTGTTATCAAAAAGCATGTGCGGCGGATTGCGAGAGATGACATGATGCATGTATATTATCTTGGTCCCACAATCCAAAATGATTAATACTATTGACGGCTCGTGAAATTAAATCAACAAATATTAAAGTAAAACAAGCATAGTATTTCTCTATGATACTTGATTGTATTCCTGATACAAGTCATCAGGAAATAATGTCCTTGATGTTGAGGTATGTAAATGTCTCTTCAACATGTGTTACAATTGAAGAATCATTGTTAGGATTTTTGAATGTTGATGAAACCACGGGGAAAAGACTTTTTGATATTACACAAGATGAATTGAAGTCTCTAGAACTTCATATTGATAATGTGCGTGGTGAAGGTCATGACAAAGGATCAAATATGAAAGGGAAACATAAAGGACTACACAAAAGGTTTTTAGATATAAATCCTAGAGCGTTTTATACTCCACATGGTTTTTTCCTTTGATGAGAGTAGTTATGTCTTGTTATATATGCTTTACCGTATATGTAACAGACTGAGATGTGAGATTTACTAACATCCGTTGTACTTAACTGTTTTTTAGAGTAATTAATATATGTTTACTGGGTTACAATTTAAAAAAAAAAAAAAAAATCAATATTTTAATAGTAATGAGCACCCTAAATGCATTATAGTGGTTACAATTATATATAAAAGACTAAGGGTCCGTTTGGTTTATAGATGCGTTTAGATTAGGATTTGGATTTGAATGTAAAGTTGTAGATTAGAATTTGAATTTAGGTTTAAATAGGAGAGAGAAAATAATATTTAAAAATATGATTATATATAAAAATATAAATTTAAAACTATTTACTTCGTATATTAATAATTGGAGGATAAAAAGAAAAATATAAGGTTAAGATAAAAGATGGTCCCACATTTTTTGTAAAACCCATCTAATACATAACTTTAGCACACACCCTTATATTTGAGATTAAAACCTAAACTTCAATCTAAAAATAGCAACCAAACAATTAAAATTGACTTTTAAATCTTAAACCAACAAAAAAACACCAAGCCAAACGGACCCTAAATAAAAGGCATCTTGAGCGTGGGAAATGTTTAAACTTACGAAAAGCTTTATCATTTAACTTTATTTATAATAATAAGTTATTTTATGCTTATGTGTCCTGAAATAGCTCAAAATTCTTTGATAAAAAGTTCTTTTGAGTGACATGGCATATTTATAAAGTTTAAATAATTGGCATAATAAACGTAGTTTAGTAAACGGTCTATGAAACAATTAGTTATGTGGCTATATGATTCATTTGTAAAGTTTTTAAGTTTAATCACTGTGAAAGACCATAATGTTTTACTTAGGGAAAGATGTAACAATCCAATTATTAAAGGGTGCACGCCATATCATTGATTAAAATGTCCCACCTCTATTGCCGATAGCTAGTAGCTAGCCCTTGACTCATTTTTTGACTTGTATTATTGTGATCATTTAAAGCAACTTGATATTTTATAACCATACTCACTAATCACTTAATCAGTAATTAGGTGCGTAAACGAGTCGAGTCAAGCCGAATACTGCTAAGCTCGAGCTCGACTCGAATACTAAGGGGGTGCTTGGTAAGGGATTTAAGGGGGGGGGGGGGGGGGGGGGGGGGGGAATGGGTAAGGAATTTAAAAGGGTCCACCTCACTCAAATTAGGTGCTTGGTTAGGGGTGTGCAAAGGTATTGATTACCCAGTAGTGGGTAATCAACATTATAGAGTAAATTGAGGGGTAAGGTATTGATTAACTACCTCAGTCAATCATTTGCATTCTATTTCCCTTTCCCTTTACCTTTCCCTACTTTGAACCAAGCGGACCCTAAAACTTGACTCGAGCTCGGTCGAACTTTATATTTCGAGCTCGAGCTTGACTCCTTATATAAAACTCCAGCTCGAAGCTCGACTCGAGCTCTATTATTTTCATATTTAAGGCTCGAACTCGATGAATACTCGACATATCAAGCTCGGCTTGGCTCGATTTGTATGAAAATTAAGTAAATATATGTATATAAAAGGGTAAATGCGCAATTTAGTTGAAGCTCTTCACGAGCAGAGTATTTTAGAGCTCGAGCTCGACTCGAAAATATACTAGAGTAGCTCGAACTCGAGCTCGACTTGTTTAAATCAAGTCGATTTGAAGTATTACGAGTCGAACCCGAGTAGCTCGCGAGTTGTCTCGTCTCGTTTACACCCCTAATCAGTACTAAACTTTTCAAGTACTTCATATAAGATTGGGTTATTTGGTTGATCACCACCATCAATGGACAACGGTCGTCAATAATATATATTGGCTTTCTGGCTACTTCAAGGATCGTTGGGCTCGACTGATTAATGATCTTAGAAATAGCTATGCAAAAGTAATTAACTACCAACTGAACATTAAAAAATCAAGATGAACATAGATTTCCGGTCCATTGCACAACATGGCAAAGTACGATTATATATTACATTACGAGTAGTTTTTATGTTTGTATACATGCAGGATATAGTTTCATGTTGGAGAGGAAACGACACCTAATCTAATATGCTGATATAGAGGCATTGAGCCAAGAAGGATTGACAAGCTAGTTTAGTTGTAACCTTAAATTTTTGTTATTAATAGAGTTATTCAGAAGCCTTTTAATAAAAGATCACAAAAATCATCATCCGAAAACAACCTGTAATATTTATGACCGGGACATTACAAAACAACGTACATCATAATTTTTCGATAACTCAACAACAAATGTCTTGTACTATATATTTGCAATAAATTTATTATCTGGGACGGTACGTTTCCTTTAATAGATAGAAAATGAAAGACAGATTGGTCAAGTATGCCATGCAGTGATCACCAAAAAAAAGTAAAAATTTTCAAATATGGTCCTTGATCATAAAAGTTAGAAATTTTCACGTATGGATCTAGGTATTAAGTTTAATCATTACTTTTTAATTTTGTATTAATGTTAAAAAGCAGTTGCTTAACACATGCACCTCATGTTCCCCCTCAAGGCACTTTCAATGAGAGGTAAAGTCATTGAAAAACTTAGGGCACTTTTGGTTTATACATTTTGGATTCGGGGAATTGCTTCATTATAAAATGTAATTATTTGGTTCAAGCTTTTGAGAATTTATGTGGGCTCAAGAATAACAATAGATTAACACCTAACATATATGGTATCTTTTGTAAATAAAAACATATAATGAGTCATATATATATATATATATATATATATATATATATATATATATATATATATATATATATATATATATATATTCACTCACGATATATACATAAATTAATTATTAAAAAATAAAACTGCTCATTTTTCTTTTAATAAATTATTTATCAACTATTAAAATAAACTTTCAAATAAAATATTAATTTTTTCTATTAACTTATTTTCTTTTATTCTAATCTTAATCCAAATCTGATTCCAAATTATTTTACAAACCAAACGGCCCTAATTCCCCCCAGCCCCGCCCCCCCAAAACACACACACGCAAAGTCAGATCTATGTATCTATTTAATTATACAGACTAACGAATGTTAAGATGAACAACGTGTCACTTTCCCTAATCTAGTATATATAAACCATTGTATTCATTTATTTCATCACAAAATACCCGAATCCCCCTTTACATCTTCAAAATGTTCGAATATGCAAAAGAATCTTATTACTATCTCAGCAACAATGTCCATAAACTTCTTCTCATAACATTAGTCTTCGCTATATCCATTCAAGCATTCAAAGAATCCCCATATCAGCTTCTTAATCATCTTTCTTTAATCCAAAAACTCGTTTTCACCTTTCTGATCATCTCCGTTCCCACATTCTACTTCTTGAACAAGCCTAGAAGTGTCTATCTCGTTGACTTCGCTTGTTTCAAACCATCTTTTACTCTTCGTGTTCCTACTGCAACCGGGCTTGAACACGGACAAATCATCTTAGCCACACGACCGGAAAGCTTCACTTTCGTAAAAAAGATGTTAGAGAGGTCTGGTTTGGGTGAGGAGACATGTATACCAGGAAAGTTGCATTATCTGCCACCAAACCCTGATATGATGGATGTTAGAGATGAGGCTCATTTAGTCATATTCTCAGCTATGGACTCTTTATTTCAGCAAACCGGGATTAGCCCAAAAGATATCGATATTTTGATAGTCAACTGCAGCCTCTTTGCACCAACTCCATCTATTTCAGCCATGGTAGTTAACAAGTATAAGATGAATCATAACGTCAAGAGTTATAACTTGTCAGGAATGGGGTGCAGTGCGGGATTAATATCTATAGATCTTGCTAAAAACTTACTCCAAGTACACCCTGAATCAAATGCAGTTTTGATAAGTACTGAAATTTTGACCACTAGTCCTTACAAGGGAACAGAAAGATCGATGCTTCTTCCAAACGTTCTTTTCAGAATGGGTGGAGCAGCGATTCTTTTGACCAACAAAAGGTCACAACGTAAATATGCAAAATTCAAACTTCTGCATGTTGTTCGTACCCACATAGGGTCCGATGATAAATCGTACCGTTGTGTCTCACAAGAAGAAGACAAAGAGGGACATGTCGGGATAGCTTTAAACCTGGATCTCTTGACGGCCGCTGAAAAGGCCTTAAAGTCAAACATTAGCACAATCGCACCATTAGTTCTTCCAGTTTCAGAGAAACTCTTGTTTGCTTTAAATCTTTTGGAGAGAAAGCTCCTTAAGCTTGATAGGAAACCCTACACTCCCAACTTCAAAAAGGCGTTCAATCATTTTTGTATACATGCAGGTGGACGTGCTGTTATTGACAAGCTTGAGAGGAATTTGATGTTGTCGGAGGAAGATGTGGAAGCGTCAAGGATGACTTTGCACCGGTTCGGAAACACATCATCATCTTCATTGTGGTACGAATTAGGTTATGTGGAAGCAAAAGGGAGGATGAAAAAAGGAGAAAGGGTTTGGCAAATAGGGTTTGGGAGTGGATTTAAATGTAATAGTGCCGTCTGGGAATGTAACAAAGATATTGAAGCTCCAAAAGTTGGTGCATGGGCTGATTGCATCAATAAGTACCCCGTTAATGTGCCAAGATTTCTGAAGTTCTAAAACCAAAAAATTATTCACTATTGGGTACGACTTGAATAAAGGCGAGATTTGGTGTCTCCCTGGAAAGAGAGAAACGAAAAGCTACTCGACAACAACATATAGCACATGCCGTCCATCTTATTTTCATTATGTTCCGTAAAATGCGATGGTGTTGGACTATCTGTTGCTAAAAACCCTTTTTTTTAGAAGTTTCTAATTCCTTTTAGTTTCCTTATAGATTTAGGATGTTGTTTTTCTACAACGTTAATTGCATTGTTTGATGTCCAAAAATATGAATAAATCCTAATATCCTATTACCCTCTAAAATTAAAGCTATATTGTACGTAGTAACATACAAAAAAAAAAAGTGACTTGAAGTAATTCTTTCGAACCAATAGAAACGAATAGGTAAACGTGTCGTAACTTGTAAGTAATGGGGAGTAATGTTAGAAGAATACAATACTAAGAAAATATATATATATATATATATATATATATATATATATATATATATATATATATATATATATATATATATATATATATGGGGTAGGGATCCAGTAAGAAGTAAATTAAAATAAGAAGTGGTAAGAAGTGACCAAAACCACGCATTTGAGATGCAACGACTTGCATTAGATGCATTTCTATTCATATAGATGCAACATCTTGAGTTTCGAAAGTTAATTTGATGTATAGATGGTGCAAATTGATTTTCATGATTTTAGCATGTGCAGAGGAACAAAAAATAAGAGAAATCAAGAAATGCATCTAATATACGTATATGCATCTGATTAAAAGCAAGAAAACACACTATGATACGTTATAATGCATCTAAGATTATAGGGATGCATTTAATTTAGGTCGGTGCATCTCGGATTTGTAGTTATAGTTCTTCTTATTACTTCTTATTTTAACTAATCTTCTTATTTGATCTTAACTCTCTCTCTCTCTCTCTCTCTCTATATATATATATATATATATATATATATATATATATATATATATATATATATATATATATATATATATATATACAAAATGTGCCAGTATAGGCCACACATATACTGTGAGTTTGTGACCGCAATTTTTAATGCCCCTATGCAGGTAATTGTCTCGCGTTATTAGCCACAATAAATTAATTACATAAGTAAGCTAATTTATACATAATCCTCCTAAAGTATTAAATGAGTTCAAAGTTTCAATACATTAAGTAAAGATTTACCTATAGACAGCAATGGGATATGAATAAAATATTTTATATACGTATGACCGGTTTCGAACTCGAGCATAGGTGACTGCACATGTTATGTTTAAAGATTAAGTTTATATAATTAATATTAATAATGAATTTTATTTATTCATGAAAAAACCACTTATCCTACATTGGTGGTGGGATGGTTTTTTACTAGTTATGAGAAACGTATATAATTAACCATTTTAGACTTCATTATTCTCGTAACTTGTAAACCTAACAGGTTAATCTTCTCTTCTCCTCTATAGCCAATCGATCTCCTCCCAAAGTAAGGTTATGGTTTCAATTTTGGTTGTTGATAACAAGAGATTAATTTGTTTCGTGATCGAGAACTAGCATTCTAATTGAGTTGCTATAACAACATTTGTGCAAGATCGCAGAGAAATCATACTTTAGTTTTTGGTGGTGAAGCATTCAACTAAATCCTTTAGTCGTTTTCTATAAACCTTAAATTAGGGTTTATGGCGTTTTGATCTTGTGTTTGATATAATTGCGGCTTTTCTATCAACTCTATTGAAGCTAACAAGGTATGTTAGGTTAATTATTTTGCACTATATAGTCTAATTATTCCGCTGCGCTCTCTTGATGATTATATGTTATTATTTGATAAGTTGATTATATAAATTCCAACATGTTCAATATTTGACACTTTTTTTTTCATACATACCATTGATATTTACACATATCTCAATCTTCATTTTAAGCATCTCACATAGATTATTTTCCGTTCATGCACATGGATTGCTCGAATCATAGAATACTTCATGAAGCGGACTTTGTGTTCCCTTAATTAAAAAAAATGAACAAGCATACGTAGAAAAGACTACACGTTTATTTTTCTTCTACTTTTTATGTTTTACAATTCTGTATTACTGCTCTGCCGGTCAGTCGTGATTCGCAAACCGTTTCGTTTTCTTTATCTCTCTATTTAGTATTTACGATTATTAGTTTTCTCACGTAATATTAGGGCTGTAAACGAACCGGACGAACACGAACGAATGCTTGTTCATGTATGTTCGTTTAATTTTTACCTGACAAATAAACGGATACAGACGCTTAAACGGACGAATTTTCTTGTTCATACTCGTTTATTAAAAAAATGAGTTGTTCATGTTCATTTATTAAGACAATATAAATGAACATAGACAAATAATCATAAACTTTATTAAGTTATGTACATTTTATAAGTGTTGTTTTGTTTAAACTAACCAATTTTATAATTATCCAATTACAAGATATAATATACGAATATAAATGAATAAATAAATATAAACGAATATTTTTTTTGGGTAAAAGGTCGACGACCCGGTAAATATATTACTCCAAAAAGCATTTAAGTACAACGGATATGGGTGAATCACATATCTCAGCCCGTTACATAGGCGAAAAGCTTACGTACATAACAAGAAACTTCCTATTTTCTAAACAAGAAAACAAACCACTAACCATATGATAACAAAAGACTCTGACAAAAATATAGACTACTTCCTATGACCTTGGAGATTAAAGCCAGAAATGGCTTTAAGAGCTTCCAAATTACCTGGAAAATCATAAATTTGCTTCGAATAATCATCATAGACGTCAAACTCATCTTCACGCTCATGACCACCACCAAAAAGATTTGATGATTCGTCGAACGTATTAAGAACCTCATCATCATCACTATCAGAAACCACAACCTCACCCACCTTTGAAAATATGTTAGCCCTCTTAGTGGAAGAGGTAGACGGAATAGGATGGCCATCATCATCCACAAGCGTAGCTTTCCCATTAATAAGTAGCTTTTCAAGCTTCCTAATTTTCTCAACAATAGGAGTGGAACCAACTTCCATTGTTCCCATTAAATCACTCACAAACGGTTCTTGTGATCTATTAACATTTAATGACTCATCCTTATTAACTACCATTGTACGACCAGAATCCACATCCTTGTTGGTGTCAATATTAGGAACACCAAAAGCATCCGTATCATCCATATTAATAGCATCAAATTGGTTAGATGTAGAAATCTTCGTTCCACTAGAACTAGCCACATCAGAATTCTTCTTCTTAGTGCCATCCACTTTCTTAGGTTCAGGAGGAGTCTTTTTGGGTTGATACTGAAAGTGCTTACCCACAACAGGTTTAGTAAACCCTCCTTGGCCCGAAATTGTAGGACCACCTTGCTTTCCTTTCTTCTTGTTATTGACAGTCTTGAAACCATCATTAACAGGCTTAGTAGGCTGACCAAATATCTTACACTTATCACAACGAGGTGGTTTCCACTCATATTCAACCTGTATCTTCTCAATAGTCACACCCGACCCATCAAGTAAAGGTATCTCAACAATGAGGCTATCCCTAAGCACCTCATCCGACTTCACTTCAATCATGCATCTAGCAAAACTACTACGGCCCCATGATTCCTTGCACATTTGGCTGGTATAAGCATCTAACTGTTTGGGTGTACCAATCAATGTGACAAGAAGACTAAGACCATCATCAGAAAACATAGCAAGAGGAACATCATGGAATTTAACCCACACTGGAATGTTAGTCAAATCCTCTTTAAATAAATTGGTGTTCAATGTCCATGGTTTATGAATAATAGGTACATTTCTAATTAACCAATGACCGTTTTCAAGAACATCATCAACACCTTTCTTAGAATTGAACTTAAAGAAAAAGAAACCCTTTGCATTCATCATTACCTTTTGGATACCATACTTAGCCCACACATTACGTATAAAATAATCAACAACAGGAAACGCAAGGCGTTGACCTAGGAAATACAAATACAAAGTATTCTCAAACCTAGTGTTCACCTCTTCAACCACTTTCATC
This sequence comes from Artemisia argyi, assembly GCA_030686995.1. NCBI lineage: Eukaryota > Viridiplantae > Streptophyta > Magnoliopsida > Asterales > Asteraceae > Artemisia > Artemisia argyi. The sequence goes on from CM060680.1 coordinate 44,419,589, forward strand.
GGGACAGAAAGATCCACACCATTAGCTTTCTTACTACATTCCAACGTACAAAAGTTTGACGTGTGTTTCTTAGGTTCATTAGAAGTAACTATAGCACCCACAAAAGAAACCGTCTTCCCATTAGTAGTACTCGTAGTAGTAGGCTGTTTTAGAGTACTTGGAGTGTTTTTTAGAGCAGCACCCTAAGGTAACGAAGTAGGAAGAGCCTTAGCATGATTTTCCTTAGCATCAAGGAAATCTTGGAAAGATTGATATTATGCAGGCTCTATTCCACCCTCTTGATTAGAACAACCAACATCCAAAACAGTACCATGTGAAGTAGCACCTAACCATTGAGGCTGCTGTAACCGTGTAGGACCAGATGTACCCACCTCAAAATTAGGGTTTTGCACATCCCTAGTATTATTCGATGGCTGAAGAACATCGGCGTTCCCACCATCACCTTCCTTTAACCATTTCATACGCTCACAAAAATCATCAATAACAACCTGAACACTAACATCAGATTTGGTAGTACTTGTGTTTAAAAAACCTTTATTCATCTTCTCCCAACCTTACGTACAATGAAGAACCAGAATCACAACCACTAATAAGGATTAAACCCTAACCGAAGTTAGGGTTTAAAGCGAAGCAAACAACCCAACTAATCACTAGACATACTAACACGACCAAGGATTAGGGATAGAATAATGAGCAATATATAGACGCAAATCGAAACCCTAACAAACCGATCACAACAGCAACCCAAAACAAAGCGATTTAGGCAAAAATCTGATCAAGATAATGAAAAACATGAATGTTAATCATATAAACGCATATTAATAAATGCATAATTGGACTATACAATTAAAAGATATGATATACGAATATAAACAAATAAACAAACATAAACGAACGTTAACGAACGCATAATCAGATGTTCACGAACATAAATGATCGGACACGATATTTGTTAACATTTGTTCATTAATGAATGTAAATTATTGTTCATGTTCGTTCAATTAATAAATAAACGAATATAAATAAACCTTTTACATAATGGTTCATTAAATGTTCACTGATCGTTCAGTTCGTTTTCAGCCCTACATAATATGTCAACTTTAGTTATTGCTTAAAGGAACTCTTTTAATATACCCCAGAAGTTGAGGGCTAAGCTAGTTCATTAATAAATTTGGCCTGCGTACTTTGACGATAGCCATTTGCCCTTGACTCATTTTTTGACTTAGTTTTACATATTCCTGTGATCATTTAAAGCATAAAGCAACTTGCCTTTTAATTAGAACTTTAATTACCATACTCAAGTCATTTTCAATTACTCATATCTATGATTGGTTGACCACCATCAATGCTCGTCAATAATATATTGAAACCATAATAGCGGTTCAAATTTTATCAAATCATTCCCGAAAGGTATACACTAAGCACGACCGGGGCGATGTCATGATGTTTTAACAACTCACAATAAAAGTCGTGTACTATCTGAAATGATACAATTATCAGCTGGGACATTTTCCTTTGACAGCTTGAAAGTGAAAGACGGATTGGTCAGGAATGCCGTGCATTTCACCTTGCAATAATTTTTCAAATATGGAGCCCTAATAAAAGTTAGCTTGCCGACATATGCATTAAGCTTTTAGTTTTGTATTAATGTTGAGAAGCCGTTGCTTAACTCATCTCATCATTCGTTGAAATCTGATGAGTAGCAATTGAATTGGGTGGATAAAATACCCAGATTTAATTTGCCATCTATCTAATTTCATTAGATAATTTATCTTGCTACATAAGTACTCTCCTATATCAAAAGCAATCATGTGAGATAAATCCTTGATTCCTATTGCGAAAAGGGCATCCGGAAGACCGGAACTGTATTAAATCAAAGCCAATAACTTTAACTTGGAATCAATCAGCTTAACCTAAAATATCAAATAGATATTGATTAATATACAGACACGAGAAAGCAAGGAACTAGAAGATAAAGGAAGCAAGAAACTAATATTCTATTTGATATTTTGATGTTAATCGTTGGTGTAAGAGGGGCTCGAACGGCCTACTAAAGATTTACCTATAGACAGCAATGGGATATGAAGCAAAATATAAATGATCAACAACATTTCAATTTCCCTCGTCTACTACTAGTATTTAACTTCTACTGTTCATTACTTTTATCAAATAACACTCACATATCTGTCTTTACATGTTCACAATGTTCAAATTCGCAAAAGGATCTTATTACTATCTCATCAACAATGTCCATAAACTTCTTCTTGTAATCCTAGTCTTTGCTATATCCATTCAGGCATTCAAAGAATCTCCATATGAGCTTCTTAATCATCTTTCTCTCGTTCCCAAACTCATGCTTGCTTTTATAATCATCTCCATTCCCATATTCTACTTCGTGAACAGGCATAAAAAAGTTTATCTCATCGACTTCCCTTGTTTGAAGCCATCTTATCTTCTTCGTGTTCCCACTGCAACTGCGCTTGAACATGGACACACCATCTTAGCCTCACGGCCAGAAAGCTTTACTTTTATAAAAAAGATGTTAGAGAGGTCTGGTTTGGGTGAGGAGACATGTATACCACATGAGGGGCATTATCTGCCACCAAACCCTAATATGACGGATGTTAGAGACGAGGTTCATTTGGTCGTATTCTCAGCTATGGACTCTTTATTTCAGCAAACAGGGATTAGCCCGAAAGAAATCGATATTTTGGTCGTCAACTGCAGCCTCTTTGCACCAACTCTATCTATTTCCGCCATGGTAGTTAACAAGTATAATATGACTCATAATGTCAAAAGTTATAACTTATCAGGAATGGGGTGCAGTGCGGGATTAATATCAATAGATCTCGCTAAAAACCTACTCCGAGTACACCCTGAATCAAATGCAGTTTTGATAAGTACAGAAATATTGACCACTAGTCCTTACAAGGGAACAGAAAGATCAATGCTTCTTCCAAACGCTCTTTTCAGAATGGGAGGAGCAGCAATTCTTTTAACCAATAAAAGGTCACAACTTAAAAATGCAAAATACAAACTTTTGCATGTAGTTCGGACTCACAAGGGTACGATGATAAATCGTACAAGTGTGTCTCACAAGAAGAAGACAAACAAGGACATGTCGGGGTAGCTTTAACCCTAGATCTCTTGGTGGTCGCTGGAAATTCCTTAAAGTCAAACATTAGCACCATCGGTCCTTTGGTTCTTCCGGTTTCAGAGAAACTCTTGTTACTTTTCAATTTCTTGGAGAGAAAGTTGCTTAAACTTGATAGGAAACCCTACACTCCCAACTTCAAAAAGGCGTTCGATCACTTTTGTATACATGCAGGCGGACGTGCAGTTATTGATGAGCTTCAGAAGAGTTTGAAGTTGTCAGAGGAGGATGTGGAAGCGTCCAGGATGATTTTTCACCGGTTCGGTAACACATCATCGTCTTCATTGTGGTATGAATTAAGTTACATTGAAGCAAAAGGGAGGATGAAAAAAGGAGAAAGGGTTTGGCAAATAGGGTTTGGGAGTGGATTTAAATGTAATAGTGCTGTCTGGGAATGTAACAAAGATATTGAAGCTACAAAAGTTGGTGCATGGGCTGATTGCATCAATAAGTACCCCGTAGATGTGCCAAAATTTCTGAAGTTCTAAACTAAAATATCATCCACAGGTGTGTACTACTTAAATAAAATCGGAATTTGGTACGTGTCTAGAAAGCTAGCTAAATGAAAAGTTATTTATAACATATTCCCAAAAATTTGATGGTGTTGGACTATTGATGCTTAAACCATTTTATAACAGTTTCAAAAGGATTGAGATCCTATTATGTTCAATTTGAACATGAGAGGTAATGTTGAATATTTTTGTGAGTGAACAAAAAAGTGAGTCATCTATGTGGGACCTCTAACTTATTAAGAATTAAATATCTCACTCACAACAAACCCAACATTACCTATCATATTCAAATATTACATGAGAGGATCCCAATCTGTTTCAAATTCTGTTTAGTTTCCTTATCTTATAATTTGGATGCTGTTTTGCTACTGTTGTTGATGGTGAGTTTTGTTTGTATTAATTGCTCACCTTCATCTCGAGGTTGAGTTCCTTCTATTATATTACTGCAATTTTTTTGTTTGCTGTACACAAAAAATTGCTAGTTTTCTTTGCCGAGTAGAAGAAAATCGCACATATATAGCAACACACAATATAAGGGACTTGAAATACAAAGTTAGTGACTAATTCTTTTGAACCAATAGAAAACAGTAGGTAAACGTTTTGTGAAAATACACAACAATAGAAATGTGTTTAACTAACTACCTAGAGGCTCGCTACAAAAAAGAAAAACAAACTTTAAATTCTGGAAAAGAAATCCAGCGACCAACATTACTTACTCTGAGGCTGATGTTGTTGATTCGTCATTTTGATAGTTGATACAATTTCTTAGATTACTGATTTCGTTATTCATTTGAATTCTCTCTTCTCTAATCAATGATTGCTAATTTCCCTCTCAGTGATTTGATGTAAATTAAAAATTAATTGGATTTGTGTACCAATGTTCATTCAGCAAGGTATTTACCTCTGCCTTTACAAAAGCGCTCTTGTTTTATAATTATCATGTAAGCCCTAAATTAAAACCCAAGAATTATTATTGCTCATGCTTATTTTAGATGCTTACGTTATATCTACTAATCTAATAAGGTGGCCTTTTCCCAAAAGCGCCCTCGAAAAGATCGCATACTTAACGACATCAAGGTATCGGCCTTCACTTGGATCTCTAGTAGGAATAAGAAAGTGTCTCCTAGTTGGGTAGAGTGGCTATGTAATCCATGTAATTCATTGTCCCTTTTGTAATTGTTCTTTTCTAGCTCCTTGCTAGTTTAATGAAATCCGCCGTACAAAAAAAAATATCTACTAATCTAATAGCTGACAATATAATCCACCCTTAAGTCAATAATATTTTTAATTCAGTCAAAACTCAACAAATTCCAGATTCACCAACAAAAAACATAACTAAGAAGTAGGTTATGGATTCAGATCATTAGCAAGATAATCATGATTCAAAAATCTACCATATATAAGAATTATACTCTATTGTTATGTTGGTCCATTGCTGAATTATTATTGGTCTCAGCAAAAGGAGAAAACAAAAGGATTTAAGCTAGGCTAGAATATTAGCAAGCAGCCAAGCACTACTACAGAAAATGGAATAGAGCCCCTCATGATAACCCGATTTAAATAAAAATAAAAAAAAGGGGGCTCATCCCACCCCACAAAAACCTATAAAGCCTTGAGGTAGCACAGTTCAAAAATATTCACCTAAGGTACAATGCTATTTTGAGTTATCTAATGTAAACCTGCAATATAGGGCCGGGTTAGTATTGTATTATAAACTTTATCAGATCAACCCGATAAGATCAGAAAATTTGAATCTATAATTTGTTTTTCAGATGCCCATATGCCAAAGTCTACGAAACATTTTATTATGCCTTTTCATAATGGTTTCTTACTCCTTAGACTTTTTGTATGGAGGTTTTTAGTGATTCTTTTTATATGCAGCCTCTTCATATTTTAAGTCGGCAAGAACGGAAGCTCAAGAACAAGAGGATTCGCGGTTTGAAGGCCTGACTAAAAATAGAAATAAAGATGAAGATTAGATAACAATTATTTCTTATAATGGATGGAAATATAGAATGATGAAATTGGGACTTTTTTGCTCTTGGAAATTTGCTTTAATGGCATATATATATATATATATATATATATATATATATATATATATATATATATATATATATATATATATATATATATATAACAACGACGAGTACTAAGCACAGATGTTTTGATCACACGTATTTTCACCGAAGAGTCTATTATGATAAACCACATTTGAATTATACATTACCACACATCAAGCAAGAAATACACGAGCACTTTGACATATGTATACCTTTCAAATGAGACAAAACGTTTAAAAACATGAGTATTGTGCTAAGACTTACCATACTGATCTAGATCGTGTGTCGGAGCGGTTGGACTGTGTTATTTGTTGACTAGCAAATTGCTATTATTAAGGTGAGTTTATAGCCCAATTTTTATACGAATTGTTTTATAAACCTTGGGGGTAAGAAACATGTAAAACTATTTTCGTGGACCAAAAATAGATTTTTGTTTTTACACGCTAGTATGCGGATAACCTAAGTATGTATGAATCCCATTGCGCCCACTATCATCAGCCGTCAATTGCTGCGGTAAGCGCGAATGATAAAAATAGATCTATTGGGGGTGACTCCCCCATTTGATTGGCCCGGTAGGTCAACGCGAACGTATACCATGTCAGATTTTTGCCGAGTGTCTGGGGATTAACACTCGCAGGCACCCTTATTTGCTATGCCTTTTGGCATATTGTTTGTCTAGTTTCGGTTGGATGAGCTTAGTCTTAGCATGCGGTTAGTGTGTGTTTGCTGAATTATTTGTTATGGTTCATATGTGCTTATTTACTTTAAACCTATGAACTCACAGCGTTAGCTGATTTTTAGCATGTTTTCTCAAGTGTTTGAGAATGTATTTGATGAAGGCAGGGCATGGTATCCGTCTAATTACCAGAAGTGATTTAACACATGCGTTAAACTCTGATTTGGGACAGTCATGTTAAATAGGCCTTGATTTTTATTTAAACTAAACTTGATGTATGACATTTAAATTTGGTAATGTAAACTATTTTTAAAACGAATCTTCAAATCCGTTCTCTATATCTTTGTGTTGTGATTACCAATTCATAGCACCCAAACATGCATGCTTCCGTAAATCCAGATTTTAAATGATTTTTAAATGATTTTTCCCGCTGGTAAAAAGTGCGTCTCACTTTATTATAAAACCAGAGTACATTGTTCATTTTCGGCTCTTGTCACAAAAATGAAAGTTATATATAATTCTTTCCCTTTTCCGTGACCGCTTGAATCAACTCAATCGGAGTTCGTATTAGTGAGATATGGCTAAAACAATGAACATGTGTCGGGAACCTTAGAACTTGAGCTTACATCTTAGTTTTAGCTCAATTTCTTCGTGATTTTCGCGTTTTCTTCCACGACACCCTACAATATCATATATAATCAATTAAGTATCGAAAGTTTATATAATTAACTAAAATACATATATATATAAACACCAATGACACGTATAAAAATATGTATAATTTTAGCGTTATCACTTTCAGTTTGTGTAGATGGAATCATCTAGATCAATCTTTCCTTATCTCCAAGTTCAAACACTCATTCCACACCTCGGTATAGGTCGTCAAGAGAAAAACACATTGAACTTTTAAACACTATTGGCGAACCTTCATAATCCCCAATAAAATCACAATGGGGTTCGAAGCGGGTTTTGGTAAAGCTTTAGTATTTGGGTTTTGGTATGAGGATGGGTGCCCTGCCCCAAACCCGCGCCATTGCTATCCCTACTCATGGACGTTGGTTGTCCATCCTCGATTGGCTAAACCACGTTAGATACTAGCTAGAGTTGTTCTGTTTCACTTGAGTTGTCACTCGCTTGTTTATTGCATTTACTCTAAGCTTTGCTTTGGTTAAGTTTTTGGAGGGGCCACAACCCGGCCCCCTTTTGGTCTTCGCCCCTGCATTGTTTTATCAATCATTGGTTCAGATATAACAAAAAGATAAACCAGAACTCCAATCATAAATGACAACAATGATAAATGCTTATAATGGAAGGAAGATGATAACAAGTCAGGAATGTCATGTATCTGAATTATATACAACTGAAAACAAATTGATAATGTATGACAACATATATTATTACATTTACAAACTACATTATCATATGTATTTAATTTCAATGGCGGATCCAATCAGCTTATGGGCAATGTTACTACCGTTATAGAGCAAGAAAAATACAACAAAATATCCTTAAATGAGCCAGAAAAGAATGGATTATATTAAGAAGTTTTTGCAATCAGGTTATGGGCAATGTTACTACCGTTAGTTGTTTACGAATTACCGTTCACTTGTATAATAGCAATAATTAAAGTTCAAAGTCACAAAATTAACATTTTAACTTAAAAAGGAAGGGTAGTGACATATAACAAATATCTGTTCATGTTGTTAGCTTTCTCTAACATTAAAATAGGTTTTTTATATTTAGATCCTAAAAACATTAAGTCTGCTAATTAAGAATGAGCTTTGCTATATTCTCCTACCATTTTATCCTACAAATCTTTCTATACATACAACAATATTATATAGTTTTTTCCTCCTCATTCTCTCTCTGCATCCAAACCGTCAATTCTACCACATGACATGATCCTGTCAGTATACGGATTTGTAAGATATTTTAATAGAAATATTTAACATTTCTCATTAAGAATCGGTTGAGCTGGGCAACCTCAAACATGGGGTGAGGGCATCTTCAGTAAATGTCAAAAAGGGAAACACAAGTACCCTATATACTTGTCAATATTGGAGAACATGTCGAGGAACCCCCCCCCCCCCCCCCCCCCCCCCCCCCCCCCAAGTTCGCATATAGATCCACCACCCATGTTATAACATGACTTTCGGATAATAAATGTAATGAACTATTTTACTTTGTCTAGTCGATCTATAAATAGTGCCCTTCTATCCATTTCTTTCATCATCCAGACATACAATGCATATCTCTCTTTACATACCCATAATGATCAATTACGCAAGAAGATCTTATTACAATTACATACAATCTCTCCCTAAACTTTTCCTCTTAACCATTGTCTTTGCTATATCGCTTCTAGCAATCAAAGAATCCCCATATCACCTTCTTAATCATGTTTCATTCACACATGCACTCACTTGGTTCTTTTTAATCATCTCTAGTCTCACATTCTTTTTCTTGAAGAAACCTCAAACCGTCTACCTAGTTGACTTTGCTTGCTTCAAGCCGCCTTTCAATCTCCGTGTATCCTTTGCTGCGGCTGCTGAACATGGCCGTATCATCTTAGCCTCACAACCTAAGAGCTATGATTTCTGTCTTAAGATCTTAGAAAGGTCTGGTCTGGGTGAAGAAACATGTGCACCACATCCATTGCATTATATACCACCAACCCCTAATATGGCAGATGCAAGAGATGAAGCTCAGTTGGTCATTTTCTCTGCTTTGGACTCGTTGTTTCAGAATACAGGGATTACACCGAAAGAGATCGATATTCTCATCGTTAATTGTAGTCTATTTGCACCAACTCCTTCTCTTTCCGCCATGGTGGTTAACAAGTATAAAATGAAATCGGATGTCAAGAATTACAACTTGTCAGGAATGGGGTGTAGTGCGGGACTAATATCAATAGATTTCGCTAAAAACCTACTCCAAGTGTATCCTGAATCTTATGCCGTTGTGGTAAGTACTGAAACATTGACCCCAAATAGTTACATGGGTACAGAAAGAGCAATGCTTCTCCCAAATGTTCTTTTTAGAATTGGCGGAGCAGCGATTCTTCTAAGTAATAAAATGTCGCAACATAAACATGCAAAGTACAAACTTGTGCATGTGGTTCGGACACACAAGGGGTCCGATGATAAATCTTACCGTTGTGTCTCACAAGAAGAAGACAAAGATGGACATGTTGGGATAGCCTTAAACCTAGATCTCATGTTGACAGCCGCCAAAGCCTTGAAATCAAATATTAGCACCATCGGACCATTGAATCTTCCGGTTTCAGAAAAGCTGAAGTTTGCTGCTAGTATTTTAGGGACAAAGTTCCTAGAACTTGATATGAAACCCTACACGCCTGACTTCAAAAAGGCATTCGATCACTTTTGTATTCATGCAGGCGGGCGAGCTGTTATAGACGAACTTCAGAAGAATTTAGGGTTGTCAGATGAGGATGTGGAAGCTTCTAGGATGACTTTGCACAGGTTTGGGAACACATCATCATCTTCATTGTGGTACGAATTACGTTATATCGAAGCAAAAGGGAGGATGAAGAAAGGTGATAGGGTTTGGCAAATAGGTTTTGGGAGTGGCTTCAAATGTAACAGTGGTGTTTGGGAATGTATTAACGATATCAAAGCTACAAAAGTTGGTGCATGGGCTGATTGCATCCATAGGTACCCGGTAAGTCTGCCAAAAGTTGTCAAGCTCTAAACTATGCAAATGTAGTGCATTTCACTGCCTTGTAATTCAGAGAACGGTGAATAAGAAGTTGTATCCTGACCTAGGTAGTCAATAAAAAAGGAGTGAAAAAGACTAAATATACCAACTATTTGTTTGGTTAATCATATCGATAGCTTATGGTAAATTATAAGTTCCAGTTGTCAGTAAAACATCCATGCGACCATCTTGTGTTTTACCTAACCATACTATAGTGTGGGTAGTATACATTTTTTTGCAATTGCTCCTTCTAGCATATTGCTAGGTTATATAATCTAATTGACTTTAAGAAAAAGTGAATCTGTGGGGAAAAAACTGGGTGGTAAAGTGTTTACTAACTCACCTATACTGACCCGAAACTTCTGACGACTTAGGTTTGTTTGAATACGCGTTACCTTGAGTATTCAAGTGAACACGTGGTGACTCAAAAATTCAGTCACTATCAGTTAGAGACAAGCTTTGTATCAAAAAATTACTCTCAGTGTATGAATTTGTATGTAATCCAAATACAATCATAATTTAATATAATAACAAAATATATACTCCAAAGCTATTTTCCAATTCTACTATACAAAGTCTGAATCCTCAACGTTGTGCAAATGATTTTTTTTTTTTTTTCATTTGCATTGTTTCTTGATTTTCTGATTTAAATTTGTTTTGTGTGCTAGAAATATCTAATAATTCAATTGCATTATTTTTCTTCCTAATAACAACCTTCTTGTTCATTAACTCAGGCTGAGCTAGCTACCGCTGAAACATGGTTGGAAACCTGATAATATTTCTAACTCTTGCTTAATTTTGAATATGATCTGTTATTTTGCTCGCTAATTTGCCATTATATCATTAATGATTTTTCTTGATCGCTGAGTTTTTTCACAAATACGTAACACTTCCTCTCTTGGTCAAGTTTTGATTGCTCGCCATAATGGGCAATAACCACATTTGATAACGGGTATTTGAGATTTTTTGCCATAATAGAGTCCGACCACAACGACCGAATTGATTCACTTGATTCATATATTTCTCTCGGTATAAATAATGGAATTTCACTACAAGAATTAGGAGAACGGGCGACAAATCACATCCCAACGTAAGGGTGAGCATCGGTCCGGGACCGGACCGAACCGGACCGACAAGACCGAAGACCGAATTAAGGTAAAAACCGGGACCGAGACCGAATGTGGTCGGTCCGGTCCGGTCTTCGGTCGGTCCAGTCCAAATAGGCAAGATTTGGCAAGCTTTTTCGGTTTTTTGGTCGGTCCGGGCCGGACCGGACCGACAGGACCAAAGATCGAATTAACCAAAAAGCCTAGACCGAGGACCGGACCGAATGTGGTTGGTACAGTCCGGTCGGTTTTGTCGGTCGGTCAGGTCCATCCGGTCCGTTTGCAAAAGCCTAGACCGAGGACCGGACCAAATGGGACCCAACGACATAATTAATGTCGTCGGCATATTACGCTATCGCCAAAAAACACATTTGACCGAGACCAGCGTGCGTTGGATTTTTGGATTGATAAAATCCCGAAGACATGTCGTCGGTACCATATTGGTCAAGCGAGACTTTTCCCCCGCCTCTCAATAATTGCGAATAATTAGGCAGGAATTTCCCCCGCCAAGTTGGTACCGACGATATGTTGTCGGGACCATACCAAATAAAAAATTAACGCAATTAGCATTTGATTAGCATTAAACGTTATAATTAGCCTTCAGATGCCGACGACATGTTGTCGAGAGGTATTTAGGTCAAATTTGGTCTTCCCCTGCTTGTAAATAATAGCGAATAATTGAGCGGGATTTTTCCCGCCAGTTTGGCACCGACAAAATGTCATAGGTATTTTTTCCCACCTCATTGCAACTTTATCCCACCAATTTTTTAATTATATATAACCAATCATCCTCAACTCGGCAAAACGCACATAACTTAATCGTCAATTCTCACAAAACACATATAACAATAGCTAGTTAATTATACGCTGGAAGATGAGTGGTCAAAGGTATTATCGTTGCTGCATCTCTTTGATGATCAAGTTCTTAATACATTTGACAACGAAATTATGGATGAATATGGTTCTTATAAGAACATTATCCCGTGGATAAGAGATGTTATTCTGGAATGGTTGAGGAAAAAGCCATACTTCAGAGAGTGTTGGATGGTGCAGCTGAAAGCACGTTATCAAAATTTGATGAAGTGGAAAATAGGATAACCAATCTTAAAGCTTTGTTTGAACATTTCATCAAGCAAAAGAATGCAAGTGGGGGAAAAGGTGGTGCATGTTCTAGCAAAGTGGGAAGTAGCAGCAAAAAAATAAATTGAATGGGCGATGTTTGTTATGGTCTATGTCATGTGTTTCATTTGCTTGTCGAGTTATTTAATTTGTTGGAGTTGTTTCATTTGTTTGTCAAGTTGTTTCGTTTGAGTCTGTATGAAATGTATATGGTTGATTACAATATATGTATTATGAGAAATTGGGATACTATGTATTGTTTTTTAAGGTTGGATACGGCGTATGCAGTTTCTCTATACGGCTTATTGGTTGAACAATAACATAAAAAAAAAAAAAAAAAAAAAAAAAAAAAAAAAAAAAAAAAGTCATTTTTGTATTTAGATCTTATTATTTTAGGTGTACTAACAGTTTTTGTTTGATTTTAGATTAAGTAAGAAAATAATTGCAGAGGGTGAATTCATGGACATCATGAACATTGACACGGATTTTTTTCAGTTACGAGATAAAAACTAAAGATGGATTCATAGCCTTCGCATGATCGCATTGAACTTATCCACTCGCGACATTATTATGCACCTTGGCGAGGAAGAGCACTTCATATTAGGATGGAAGATTACTGATGGAAAGAAAATGTCTCTAAATGTTGTGACCGAATCGAACAGGAAATTAATAATAGTATTTATAGAAAGGTAAAGGCAAAGGAGATGACTTTTTATAAATGGGTTGAAGCAAGCTATGAGGGTATTAGTGAGATGGACGAAGAAACTAAAGGGAGAATGTGGGATATCTGGTATGCACATCTAGTTTAAGAAGGGTGTTACTACTAATTTAACTAATCACCAACAGATTAACAAAAGTGTCATTTTGAGAAGTTACTACCACTACTTAAATTTTCTTCATGTACCAAAAAGTGTTCTGCTACCCTTGGCCAATGATTTTTGAATTAAAACTGTAGTCCGATTAACCACTTAACTAAGCACAATTTGGTTGTGCAGGCCTAAAGAAGAAGAAAAAAACGAATTAAGCCAAATATGTTAACATAAACTGCAAAGGCCCATATCACCATTATCCATCAAATATATACCCTGATTTTTAGACTATTTAAACACAACTACCACGTTTGGTAGAGAGAATTTGAGAGATGAAAAATGAAGTAGAAAATATAAATTCGGAAAAATAATATTTAGTTAGAAATTATTAAATTGCATTATTTAATAGCGCCAGAGAATTGAAATAAAAAATAATTACAAATATTTTTTTTCAAAATGTTTAAGCAGCAACTGTTACACGTAATTTGTTTATTTAATTTTTTTTAACAAAGTTCATTTTAAATTAAAAAAATAAAAAAACAAAAAAATAAAACACCACACACATAATAATAATAATAATAATAATAATAATAATAATAATAATAATAATAATAATAATAATAATAATAATAATAATAATAATAATGGGTTTGGACGAGCTTGGTGGTTTTGATTTACATCTTCTTGATTCTTTATTTTCTAAGGGGCTGCGTACTGTCAAGTCCATCCCTCCTAAATGTCGTTTGGAGTTCTCTCGTGTTTTGAAAGGAGCTCTTGACAAAGTTATCTGCGCGCCTGATGACATTTCTGGTTGGGTTGGTTTGTTGGTCCTGCCTCTTTGTCTCCTTAAAACCTTTTGCCCGAGGAGTAATCAAGAATGTAGGTCTGCCAATAAGCGCCAACGCCAGGAAGAATATATTGTTAATACTATTCAGGCGTGGGGCACCCCGAGTGGTAGTATACAGATTGTGCGTGATGTTTTAGCCGAACCCTCACCTGTTTGGTCTAATATTGATGATGATAGTTCGGATTTGGGTGACCGCAATGTCAAGCAATGTAAGAGGAAGATTTGTGATGGTCATTATACTGCTGCGGTCAGAGTTCTTTCGTCTTCTGGTATTGCACCTTATGATGTTTCTACTCTTGATGACTTAAAAACTAAGCACCCTTTCTAGTCTGCTCCTCTTTTGCCTGATATACCTATTGATCATCATCACCTTACTGCATCTACTGCTACGGTTCTTGACATGATTAAGAGTTTCCCGCGTGGTACTTCTTATGGGCAAGATGGTTTTCGCGCTCAACACCTTTTGGATTGTTTAAATGGTGCGACTGTGGCTATTTCTGATGAATTGATCGCATCTATCACCCAAGTGGTGAACCTTTTCCTTGCTGGTAAATGCCCGAGGGAGTTGGGTGAGTACATTGCTAGTGCTCCTCTCACACCCTTAGTCAAACCAGGTGGGGGTATTCGTCCTATTGCTGTTTGGACTGTTTGGAGGCGGTTAGTTTCCAAGGTTTTTGCATCCATGATTGGTCATTCTTCAGATGGTTATTTAGATGATTTACAATTTGGTGTTGGGGTATCGGGAGGAGGGGAGGCTATTCTTCATGCAGTGAATCATTTGGTTGAGGATCGAGGGGGTGATGTTGGTCTTTCTATGTTGTTGGTTGATTTTAAAAACGCCTTCAACATGGTGGATCGGGCTGTTATGTTGCGTGAGGTTCGGCTTCATTTTTCGGCTATTTCACAATGGGTGGAATTCTATTACTCTAGCCCCGCCAGATTATATTATGGTGAGCATACTCTTTGGTCTCATCAAGATGTGCAACAAGGTGATCCGCTTGGGCCTCTTCTTTTTGCTTTAGTGTTACATCCCCTGGCATGTAAGATTAGAGACTCTTTTAACCTTTCTTTTCAAGCATGGTATCTGGATGATGGTACTATTATTGGAGATACTTTGGTTGTGGGTAAGGTTTTAGAGTTGATTATGATGGATGGACCTAGTCGTGGCTTACACCTCAACGTTGATAAAACTGAGGTTTTTTGGCCAAAGGAAGACCCTAGAAGTAGATATGCGGGTGTGTTCCCTCCCAATATTTCTCGCCCCGTACATGGTGTTAAATTATTGGGTGGGCCTGTTAGTGTTGATTTTGAGTTTGGTAGTAGGATGGTTTTGAAAAGGGTGGCTAAAACTATTGAACTTATGGATGTTGTTGCTAAACTTAATGACCCTCAATGTGAGTTGTTGTTACTTCGTGCATGTGCAGGTATTTCTAAGTTGTATTTTTCTATGCGCACATGTTCTCCCAGGGTCTTTGAGTGTGCTCAGGTTTCTTTTGATACGGCACTTCGTTCTTCATTGGAACGTATTGTCACTGGTTCTGGGCCTGGTTTTGGTGATTGGTAGTGGAGACTCGCCACCCTTCCCTTTGCCTTTAGGGGGCTTGGTGTTTATTCTGCAGGAGATGTCTTGAAATATGATTTTCTTGCGTCTAGACTTCAATCTGCTAGCTTACAGACTAAGCTTCTCCATAGTTCTGGTATTGTAACCGCTGGTCCCTCCTTTGACGATGCTTTATGTACTTTTAATATGGATATGGATTTTGATCTTTTGAGTAACCTAAGCGAGGTCGCTGCCCCCAAACTCATGAAGAAATTGGCAGATATATATTTCGATCGGGTTACCCAAACTGTTGAATCTACATTCCATCTTTCTCCTCGACAGATGGCATTATGGAGCTCTCTAAAGGAGGATCATACTTCAGATTGGCTCAGGGTGGCTCCTATATCTGGATTGGGTCAAACTATGAATGCCCGGACATACCCTTGTGTGTTGTGCTATCGGCTGGGTGTTCCTCTTTTCACTGTTCAAGTACCGTGTTCAGCTTGTTCTCGTGTTTTTACTGGAGATATTTATGGGGATCATGCGGTTTCTTGTGCGGGTATTGTTGGCATTAAACATCGGCATAATATTGTGCGTGATGTTCTTGTTGATATATGCTCTCGGTCCGGAATTTCAGCTCATAAGGAGGTGGATATTGGGCTTTATGGTGATAGGGATAGATCTTTGCGCCCAGCTGATATATTACTTTACTCCTGGGATGGTGGGCTTGATGTTTGTGTTGATCTTACGGGGTCGTCACCTTTGACACAATCTGGTATGATTGATTTTATGCCAGGTCGTGCGGTTATTGAAGCTGCACAACGTAAACGTGTCAAGTATGAGACCAAATGTGTGGATATCGGATATGGGTTCCTCCCCTTCTCTTTCTCCTCTTTTGGAGAACTTGAGAAAGATGCAGTAACTCTTCTAAAGCGTATTTGACGTTTCTCTACGACTCAAGATATTGGGGCGCGGGCTGCCGTTCATATTTTTAATAGGATTGGATTCGCTATTGCTAGAGGTGTGGGAGCCCAGTTGGTTTCTCGGCTCCCTACCAATTTCTTGTAAAATCCTATTTATTGTTAATAAAAAAATAATAAAAATAAAAATAAATAATAAATAATAATAATAATAATAATAATAATAATAATAATAATAATAATAATAATAATAATAATAATAATCTATATCTCCAATTTCTACAACAAAATAATGGAAATGGAGCTACCTAATTTACACTACACATTTCTCTTCATTTCTCCGCCAAAATCTCTTTAATTCTCTATCTTTTTATTTCTCTTTACCAAACAAGATAAATTAGTCCAATTTCATTCTCTTAATTTCTTTCACTCTACCAAACACACCCTTAAGTGACTGAACCCTAATTTCAGTCTCACATAAACATTCACAGCTACACAACGAAAAACCCAACACACTATCTGTAAGCACACACTGTTGTTCGAACAAATAACATCCCTAAACAATGAAGATTCGTCCCATTTTCGTATACAGAAACCCCTCAATCTCTTTCGTTTTTATCAACAAAACCGAATAAAAACTCCAACCGTAGCACAACATGTCTTCATGATCTTTCAAATGATGTCTCGGGTAGGTTTCGTTTGTATTTTGTTTCTTGTTTTAACCGAAAGAAAGGAAGAATGAAACTAATTTTTAAAGTTTTCGAATATTTGAAAAAAGTTATGCTTCTTATAGATGTATGATGGTTTTTGTTCACGCATGAAAATCTTTAAAGATTGGTACTAGTGATGAACAAAACTGAGATCTCGTGTTGTTTGAATGTATTATTTTTTTTTAACGACAGAAATATATTATGAAAAAAGCTACTAGTAAGACGCTAGAAACAAATAAGTACAAATACAAATCTACAAATAAACAAAGCTACACGTCTAGACTCCTCCCAAGGCTTTAGCTGCGAGGAATTCAAATATATATATATATATATATATATATATATATATATATATATATATATATATATATATATATATATATATATATATATAAAAGCCTCTTGCCAATTACAGAGAACCGAGACAAGAGAAAATATCCCCGCTCACGGAAGCCGAGCCACCGGTTTTCATTCCAAAGTGTTTTGTATGCAGACCTACAAAAAACTAGTTGAATTCTCCACATTTTAAAGGCCAAATGACCACATTTAAAAATGTGTAAAATTATTGATTTCACACTTTCTCAAGTGTGGTAATAATAGGTGTGACAAATTTTGCTACACATAAAAGTGTGGAGATATTATCCATGGTTAAAAGTGTGGAAACAATTTTTGAATGTCCACACTTAAAAGTGTGGCAAATTTGCAAAAAATGTTCAAAAATAAAAATGTAGAGACATTTGCTACACTTATAAGTGTAGCTTTATTTTAATTGTACACACATAAATATGTGGATTGTTTTTTAAATATTTGTCACACTTATAAATGTAGCAAAATTATTATCTCTCTAAAAAAAAAAAAAAAAAAAAAAAAAAAATCCACAGTTTATCATACCGTGGCAAAATAAGTGTGAAGAATAGCACTATTTTTTGTAAAAAAAAAAAAGTTCACAGTTTATCATACTTATTTTTGTATGGCCATACATGCCTCGGGGAAAGAAAAAGGAAATTACAAACTAATTCGTTTGAATTTATATTCGGGAGAGTAAGTGAGGTTAGTGAGGTGGTGGTTTTGTTGTTATGAAGATGAGATTGTAATTGTATGTAACATGGATCAAAAGTTCTATTGAGGCATGGAAATATCTTTTATATATTAAACAAGAAATTGTAGCGTTGCAAAATAAAACTAAAGTCAAAGTCAAAACGACGCGCCTTTCGCATTGACCAAGAACAAATCGCGGTAAAAACGACAATCTTTTCATAAACGACGTCATTTTTCGCCCATTCAAAACGTCGTTTTAAATGGGGAATGATGTATTGTAAAATGATACTTTTTAATTGAATAATTTTGGTTTGAGATATTGGTTTACAAACGCAATTGTAACTCGTTTACAAATTTTATTTTCACGTAGTCATGGATTGGATGAGTTGTTGAAAATAAAACCGAAAGATGGTCTTCCTCAATCCTTAAAAACTGGTTTTCTCACAAAAAAAGTAATCACAGTCGATCAGCTTTGGTGCCTTTCTTTTTTGAAAAAATATCACAGTCGATCTCACAAGTGTGAAATTGTTATGATTTTTTTTTTTACGCATTTATATATGTAAGAAAGAAACTCGACAAAATTTAACAACTGGATGTCGATCTCCTTATCCATAAGTCCCTGAGATCTGAAAGCATACATAAGCCTAGGCAACACAAAGAGAATGTATTAGCGGGGATAGGAGTTGAGCGAGTGCGCATATCCTGCAATTGAGACAAGTCAACGGAGGCTTCTTTCCCTTTGTTCATTCGACATACTATTCCACGAAGCACCAAAATAGCACTTTAAGAGAAGCATTAAAATAGCTTTCTGAGCAATCAACCTACAAGGAAATCTTATACATCTATTAAACAATGCAGGACATTGAGGCTAATGATACTACCTATACAGAAGACAAGGACTTGATCTAGAAACATGTTGAGAAAAATATGTGTATATCTTGGTTTTTAATAGTCTCCAGAGGAACATAAGTATTTTCAACTTTTCAAGTTCTGCATGATATATTTTGATGGACTTAATTTGCTCAAACATAAATTATAAGCTATTGGGTGATAGCCCATTGTGAAACATATAAGTCCATGTGATGGGTTGATCATTGTTGATAGTATAGCCCACCTATCATTTTAGCAGAAACAAGATGGATTAGGTAGTTGTGGATAGCTCATTGTAAGTTACATTTAGGTGTTTGTATGCTAGCTCCTTCCTAGCTTATGGTGTTTTGTGATATTTAAATAAAAAAAATTAGAGTATGTACTCGAGCAAGAGTAATTGGGCAAACCTTTTATGTATTCACACATTTACAAAGACATGCTTCGATCCAGTGACCCCTTCTTGCAACTTGCAAGTAAAGGTAAAACTGCAAAAGGATATATAATAAAGTTATACGTATAAGATGGCTATTGATCTGACTGTTCAATGACAATATGTATAGTATCTTGATATCTTCAACAAACTAATTAAATACAGTACCAATCTAAGATATGATGAAAAAATAGCATCCTCATTTAATCTTCTCATCTGCCTCCATCTACATTTTTAAATCTTCACCTTCTCCCTTCGCTTTATATATATACCCCTTCACCTTATTTCTCATTCACACCAATTTAATAAAAATCTTCAATCTTCACTATTCTATTCACTATGTTCAAGTTTGCAACACAATCTTATCACCATATCCCTAAGCTTCTTTTCATAACCCTAATCTTAGCTATATCTATACAAACCTTCAAACAATCCCCATATCACCTTCTAACTTTCGCTTTACTAACCATCTCGGTTCTCACATTCTACCTCTTGAACAAGCCTCGAACCGTTTACCTCATCGATTTTGCTTGTTTCAAGCCACCGAGCATTCTTCGTGTGCCATATGCCACCGCGGCTGAACATGGTCGAATTATATTAGCATCACAGCCCAAAAGCATTGCATTTCAAGTTAAGATCTTTGAAAGATCCGGTTTAGGTGAAGAAACATGTTTACCACATCCATTACATTATCTACCACCTAGCCCTACTATGGTGGATGCTAGAGATGAGTCTCAATTGGTTATATTCTCAGCCATGGACTCTTTGTTTAAACAAACCGGGATTAGCCCGAAAGAAATCGACATTTTGATTGTAAACTGTAGTCTCTTTGCGCCAACTCCTTCCATTTCGGCCATGGTAGTAAACAAGTATAAGATGAGAAGTAATGTCAAGAGTTTTAACTTGTCGGGAATGGGGTGTAGTGCGGGATTAATATCTATAGATTTCGCAAAAAACTTGCTACAAGTTCACCCTGAATCGAATGCAGTTGTGATAAGCACCGAAATAATTACCCCAAACTCTTACATGGGTAAAGAAAGATCGATGCTTCTCCCGAACTGTCTTTTCAGAATGGGAGGGGCAGCGATTCTTTTGACCAATAAAAGGTCACAGGGCAAACATGCAAAGTACAAACTTTTGCATGTAGTTCGGACCCACAAAGGGTCCGATGATAAATCTTACCGTTGTGTCACACAAGAAGAAGACAAAGAAGGTCATGTAGGAATAGCTTTAAATCTCGATCTTATGGTGATAGCTGGAAATTCTTTGAAGTCGAACATCAGCACCATCGGACCATTGGTTCTTCCCGTGTCCGAACAACTCAAGTTTCTTATCAACATGTTGAAGAGAAAGATCCTTAAATTTGATATCAAACCCTACATTCCCGACTTCAAAAAGGCATTCAATCATTTTTGCATTCATGCAGGCGGACGTGCAGTTATCGACGAGCTTCAGAAAAGTTTGCGGTTGTCAGCGGAGCACGTTGAAGCGTCGAGGATGACTTTGCATCGCTTTGGGAACACGTCATCATCTTCATTGTGGTATGAAATAGGTTACATGGAAGCAAAAGGGAGAATGAATAAAGGAGATAGGGTTTGGCAGATAGGGTTTGGAAGCGGGTTTAAATGTAACAGTGCTGTTTGGGAATGTAACAAAAAAATTGAAGCAACAAAAAGTAGTGCATGGGCTGATTGCATCCATAGGTACCCAGTAAATGAGCCAGAAATTGTGAAGCTCTAAGCCAGGGGCAAACATATTTCAGGTGTTCTCAATACGTTTGCTTAATTATAAACAACGACATGGAGCATGTGGAACTATCCAAATAAAATTTGCTTCGACCCAAAACCCCACCGAAAGGACCCGTTGGTTGATGATTTCAAAAGTTTGTTTCAAACTTGGATTTTCAGTAGAAATAGTCATTGATCCAACAATTGTTTGTACTGTTTCTTTGTAAGTTCTTCTCCTCTAGTTTCTTGCTAGAGGGGCTTGAGGAATCACACCTTATGTTGTACGAAAAAAAAAATCACCTATAATATTTATGTGTGTATCATAAGCACGAAGATTTCACGATAAAAAAGAAGGATATTTCCTGCAAATTTTCTTCTTGATTATCTTACCCATATAGTTGTTACATGTGTTAAAGTAATTGATTGAGATGATGAAAAAAAGAATTGGACATGTCATGTTTTTAAACGGCCAAAATGATAAGTAGGTGAGAATTGCAGGAGGAGACATGATACATTTCCATTCCAAGCTCAGGTTCAAATTCGTTAACTTCAACATTAACATTAATAGGGTTTGGAGTGAGTGATACGACCCGGTTAGGGGTTGTATCGGGATAAGGCATCACTTTTAGCGTGTGCGAGCTCCTTAATAAAATAGAGAAAATAACTACAGATTTGTTTATCTTAAACTTTGATTGATTGATTATAATAAATGATTACAAGAGTATTTATAAGACAAAATAGAGTAAAATCCTAAGACCTAAATAGGCTATGGGCTCGGGCCCAGACGTATCATTCATCACTCATTCAAAACCACATTGCCCTCAATGTGTTATCTTAAAACATTCTTAATTGACTTTCTTAAATAAACATGAAAATAATCCTAAACAAAGACACGTAAATAAAGATAGATTATATGACATAATCTTTATGCCATACGTTTAGACTTCTTGAGTCGTTTGGGCAGTCCGTCCTCCTGCAACATTTGCGTTATCCGGGATCCCATAATCTTCTTTGAATTGCAGCTTTCGCCTTTCCTTCTTTCGTATTCCTTTGCCTTGGACATAACATAACACAATTCTTACGTCTTCCGCTACCCATGTCATAACACTCCCCACTCCTTCAAAAATCACCTTGCCCTCAAGGTGATATGAAGACTATGTGGATTGAGAGTCCGCTAATTCCTCGCTTAAATTCAAATTTATTTCATTCAAACGACTATCAAATTCACCATCTCCATCCTTAAGTGTCGATATCACTATATTCGACTCATCTTCATCAACCCTACACGCTTCACCACCACCCACAACAACATCTTCCACACTTTCTTTATTTTCTAAAAATTTGCTAAACTCACTACTAACTTCCATGCTATCCACATTACTCTCACCAATATCAAAAACATCGTTTATCGCGCTACTAACCTCAACAGCAACAATATCTTCATTAGCATCTAAGGACTCTTTAATCACATATGGAGCTTCTTCACTTGGCCATGATAGAACGATATCTATTTTCTCTTCAATGTTCAGCTTTTTCCCTGCAATTATCTCAAAACGAGCCTCCATTATACGGGCTATGGAACAGGCTTCTCCTAAATTGTAGGTGTTAACCTTAAGAGTGCACATTGTAGAATCGGTTTATAATAAATGATTACAAGAGTATTTATAAGACAAAGTATGGTAAAACCCAAAAACTCTCAATGAAAGCACTAATTGATACGACCCGTTGAGGTTGTATCGAGATAGGGCACAACTTCAAGCGGGCGCAAGCTCCTTAAGAATATTAGAGAAGAAGAGAATTATTTATTTGGCAACTATGCCTTCATTAATGAATGATTCGGTATTTATACCGAATAAACCCCAACTTGTATCACAAGTCGAATACAAGATAAACTCATAAAACAAAGATACTTTCCTAGATAATGACTTACATGACTCTTTTTTAACATGACTCGAATACGACTAAATAAAAGATAGTTATCCGTAGGCGTATTATTCCCCACTCCTTCGAAAATCACCTTGTCTTCGAGGTGTTGCTTTAAAATCTCGCCTCATGTAGTTCCAGGATCCCATACCTTCATTTGTAGTTCACCCTCTTTTGGATTATAAGAAAACGGCATAAAGTGCATCAAAAAATGTTGCGAAGGCTGTCCATAATTTGCATGACTGGTGTCCAAATTTAGCCCGCCATATACAACTTTATTCTGCCCAACTTGAATGACAACATAAAACTTTGATTACATCCACACGAGAGGCACCTCATCTCTTTTCTTTCTCTTAGTGGTTTTCGGTGGAGGTGGTTCAACAGTAGTTTTAGGTGGCGTTGTCAACAAAGGTAGTTTAACGACGGTTGTAGGTTCCTGGTTTTGCGATCCGTTGTTGATACTACTCGCTTTGCTGCTGAAAGAAGAAGACCGTTGATCCTCAAAACATGCTTCTGTTATGCGGGCCAAGGGTAAGGCTTCTCCCAAAGTTGTAGGATTTAATCTTAACCGCTCCCAAACTTGTAGGTCCGTGAAGCGTGCTTCCGTTGCACGAGCTAATGAAAAAGCTTCGCCAAATGTTGTGGGGTATGACCTTAAGAGTGCACATTGTAGAGCCGGTTTAAGTCCAGAGATATAAAACAATTTAAGTAAGTTTTCAAAGATCCCCGTTACTCGATTTATAAGTACCTCAAAATCACTATGATATTCGTCCACGGTACCCATTTGCAAGAGCTTAGATAGTGTGTCCTGATCGCTGATGCCCGATGCCGTGAACAGTAACTCGAAGAACATAAAATTTTTCTGGTGAACAGTACAATGAACAGTACTTCGTTAATAGTTGCGTGAACAGTAAATGTGAATAGTTGATTGAGGCATAAACAGTCAACCTAAATTGACCAGGTGATGGTCAATAAGGTCAAACTGCCTAGAGTCAATCTCCGTGGAAGTACAGGGTTTCCCCGGGTCGT
This sequence comes from Artemisia argyi, assembly GCA_030686995.1. Lineage (NCBI taxonomy): Eukaryota > Viridiplantae > Streptophyta > Magnoliopsida > Asterales > Asteraceae > Artemisia > Artemisia argyi. The sequence goes on from CM060680.1 coordinate 44,443,779, forward strand.
TATGTCTCGACGAGGTGTGATGGTAATCGAAACGGGTTTGTGATCGGGTGAATTTGGACGGGAAAAGGTATATAAGAGTTTGAATGATTACACTAAGGAAATATGAATGAGAACGATTTAAACAACCTATGTTAACAATAACGTGAAACCTAGTTAACCTAAACGTAACCTAAAAACTTAAAATCAGAGTTTGCTTATAAATAAGCAGAAAAATAAGCCAAGAGGGCTTAAATAGAAGCTATCACTTTTTTTTTTTTTTTTTTGGTTTTTCTTTATTTTATAAACTACTTTTACTAACGTAACCTAAAATTAAAAAAAACGTTAAAGTTATTTAAATAAAACGCGAATTGCAAATAACGTACGAAAAGTAAAATTAACACAACTAAAACATGAATTCGAACAAGGAATGAAAATTAAAACTCAAAGACTACTTAAAAGTCTACGGGAATGATAATAGAAAGTTAGGGAACCCTAAAACGTAATCTAAAATTAAAAACGCGAAAGTTAATTAAATAAAACGCGAGTGCGCAAAATAAAACGTGAATTTTAAGCTACGCTAATCCTACGGATATGAAAATAACATTTTTACAATTCTAATAATAAAAGAAAATTTTTAGAAAATTAAAATTAATTTCTACACTAATATATTAATTATTATTAATTAAATACTATATTTAACTATTTAATAATACATTAAAAATAAAGAAAATATAAAATAAACCTAGAAAAATGAAATTAAGACTTTGAAAAATCTAAAATATTATAAAACTAATTTTAAAACAGAAAATGTATTTATTATACTATTTATCTATTTATTATTAATTATTTTCTAATTATTAATTACTAAAACTATTTATGAATTATTATAAATACTAAAAAGGCAAAGAAAAATCTGAAACTTTGCAAATAATTCTAAAATATAATTAGAAACTTAAGAAAAATAAAAATTACTGAAAAAGAAATCAAAATAAGCAAAATGGGCAATAAGCACTTACAAATAAGCACTTATAAATAAGCACTTAGCAAGAAAAGTTGCCACAAGCTCAGAAACAGCTCCAACAACTTAAATGAGCTTAAAGCAGCTTAAATCACCTAAAGAGATACACAGAATAAGCACAAACAAGCAAATAAGCCCAATTCAAAATCTGAAAATCAAACAGGCTAGGGACAGATTTGAAGGCCAAAAATAAGCTAGGGCAAAAGCCCTTGAACAAGAAATGGGACTGGAATCCACAAGTCAGCTATGTGGGCTTCTCAAAGAACCCACAAGATCACAATGGGACCCACAAATGAGCTCTAAAAGAGCTTATGAAAATGGTTGAGCAAACACTGATGAAGCAGTGTTGAGAGCTGGGTGGATCAAGTTGGAGGGCAAAGTAAGCAAACAATTAAGCACTATAATGAAACAAAAGCAAAAGCATAACAAGTTTATACATTAAGCTTTCTGATAAACTAAAAATCACTGGCTAAGGATGATTCAAGAACAAGAAACAAGCTAAGGAAGCTGAGCTTATTACCCCAAATGCACTCAGAACCAACAGGCCCCAGGGCTAATAGCAGGCTTAAATAAGCCTTGCAAATAAGCTCAAAAGGGCAATCTAAGCCAGGAAATAGGAAGTTAGTACTGCAAACTCCAAAAAAAATCCAAAGTTCAGGAAAAGCTTGAGAAACAAGCTCAAAATGAGCTTGTGAAACACCCACAATCAACACTGACTGATCAGTGGACCAAGTTGGGTGAGGCAAATGAGGGATCAAAAATAAGCTCATTAATAAGTTGTTAAGGGAAAACTTAAGGGGGCAAATGGAAGATCACCTAGTAGACTACCTAAAAAAACTAAAAGCTCTAATTTATAAGTCCTAATTAAGCCCTAGTTTACACTACTGTAGCAACTACACTCTTTGATGCACAGGTTGGGACAGAATTTTAGATCAAATTCTTCCTAGTAAAAGCTAATGCAAATGTGAGATTCTATGTTCCTGTTAAGTTTGCTATGTAAACTAACCCTAGATGCAATAATTAAACATAGTTGAAGCCTAATGATGCCCTAAACTCACCCTAGAACAGACCTGTTGAGACCAGTTTAACCCCAAGGTTGACTTTTTGCTATCAAACTTAAGTTGACTAAGTTGAAATTCTACTGAGCAATATTGATCCTAAATGATATGTTAAACTTGATTGTAACTAACTTACCCTAGATTTAACCTAGTTCTAACAGATTGTAAGGTTCACAGGTCCTCAAAATTACTCATGCCAACAGATTTTAAGTTTTAGGTGGATTTTGACTTTTACTTAACAACCTATTGATTTTATGCTGTAACTAAGCTACCTAAGGCTAAGGGAAACTACTGATGCATAGAAACCAACAATTAGATAGCAAACACACCTAGCTTACACCTGATCCAAACACCCCTATAAGTTCAGAAAATGGATCCTTGTGAACCAAATTTGAAATTTGAGCAACAGTATATGAACACAGAAGCCACAACAGTTCCAAAACTACTTATAAAGCAAGCATGAGTCTAGAGTAAGCAGTTGAAAATGAACAATAAGCTAAATGGGCTTAAGGGTATAACTCACAGTTAATATGCAAAATAATAAAAACTTGCTCAACTTGCAAAAACTAACCTGAAACATATAATAGGCAACAAGAAACTGGAATAAGCCAAGATAAACACAGGATAAGCAGAAATAAGCATAAGCTAATGCTACAGTGATTTAAGAAACATGAACTTTTATTGAATTTTTGAAAAGAGTTTACAATCTGAGATTAAAAGCTACAATACTTGAGAATTAAACCTAATTCTACCCTACATTATCTACTTCCTACTGCCAAACAATGGCATACATCTTATCTATTTATACCAAATTAAAACCAGGGTTTCCACTTGGTCTTGTCCTCTTCTGGGCTTCTTTTCTTCAAATCCCAGCCATTGGTTCCATTTAACTTGATCTCAGCCATTAGTGGTGTTTTGGCAGGAAAAGGCTTTTTTATATCAATTTGGCAGTTTACTTGTGGCATGGGAACAAGTTTTGGATGGGAATGGTGGAAAGGTAAATTAGGCAGGGGTAGGGATGTTGAGTGTTGCAGGAGTGGATAGAGGTGATGATGGTGTTTGGAGATGGCAGGAGTAGGGTTGCATGATGTTTTGGAGGGAGGTGGAAGGGGTGCGTTTGACCTGGGGTTTGACCTGGGAGAGGGTATTAAAAAACGGGGTATTATATTTATTAGGGTTTGGGCTTGAGGGTGGATTGGGCCAAAGGGGTGGGCTGTTTGTGTTATTTGGGTTGGTTTGGATTGTAAGGAGTATAATACTAGGTCTATTTGGTTTGTAACTTTGGGATTTCACAAAGACTAAACATGTACTATTCTGAAAAATGAGGGGCCTAATGTGACAACTTTCTAAATTAATCAAAAGGGGTATTCTTGCCAAGGTTGAATAGTATAAGGACCACATTTGATAATTTCTTGTAATTAATCACCAGGGACCATTTCTACCAATTATGAAACTTCAGGGACCAAACATGTAAATTCTCAAAATTTTCACCCAAGGATCGTTTTTGATAATATTTTACTTTTAAATGTCTTGGGTTGACTTTTCTTTCGTTTTAAGACTTTAGGGACTAGTTTTGTCAATTTATGAAACTTGAGGGACTGAAACTGCCAATTATGCAAACTTTATTCGTTTTTTATTTGTTTTTAAACATTTTGCATCTAAAACATATAAAACATACTTTTGGGATAATTTCTGTATTTTGATGCATTTCTGAGTGTTTTTGGATGTTTTGGCAGTTCAGATACGATAAAAATGATGAGTATTTACACACTCATCAATAGTGATCGCTGAACAATTTTTTTTTTAAAACCCTAATTTGGTAACCCTCTCAACGAGGGCTTTCAATGAAAGCACCAATTGTTATGACCAAGTTAGGGTTTGTATCGGGATAAGGCACCACTTTTAGCATGTTCGAGCTCCATAAAAAAATAGAGAGAAGAACTAGAGATTTGTTTATCTTAAACTTTGATTGATTGATTATAATAAATAATTACAATAGTATTTATATGACAAAGTAGGGTAAAACCCTAATACCTAAATAGGCCATGGGTACTGGCCCAGGCGTATCAGTGAGTCGCCTACTATTGTTAGGCAGGCTGCTTAAGAGGTGCGATGTTTCATCCTAAGTTTTCAGGTCCTTTTTTTGTAAGTTGTCTGGTGAGGATGCTGCTTTCCTCGAATCGGAGATCTCTTTGAGTGAAGTTAGATCGGCTATGTGGAGTTGTGCTGGTTCCAAATCTCTGGGGTCGGGCGGTTTCCATTTCATCAAAGCTTATTGGGACATTCTCAAGGACCAATTCTTAACTTGCATAAAATACTTCGAATCCACTAGAAGGTTTGCTACCGGCCACAATCCTTCCTTTGTTGTCCTTATTCGTAAAGGCTCTGATCCGCTCAGTTTTTCGGATTTTAGGTGGATTAAATTGATTGGTTGTGTGTACAAAGTAGTTTCTAAGATCTTGGTTATATGTCTCGCTAAGGTAATTCGCTCAATCATTAGGCCTAACCAAATGACCTTTTTAGCCGAGAGGCAAATTCTCAATTGTTGTCTTATTTGGAATGAAATCATTTATATGGCCAAGATTGACCAGCTTCTCCATTTCAAGGATGATTTCAAGAAGACCTTTGACATTGTTTATTTTTGATTTCTTCTTTGATGTTAAAGCTCAAATAGGCTTTGGAGTAATATGGAGGAATTGGATTGGGTCTTGTCTCTCCTCAACTTCGATTTTTTTATGGATTAATGGCTCCCCCTCTAAGGAGTTTAAGATGGGAAGGGGTCTCCGTCAAAAGAGATCCTCTCTCTCCCTTTCTCTTTCTCTTAGTCATCAAGGCTCTTTAAGTTTCTATAATCGAAGCTTGCAATAAGGGGTTCTTCAAAGGAGTTTCTCTTTCTAAGGATGGAACTAACATCTCCCTTTTGCAATATGCTGACAACACCCTTTTCTGTGGTAAATTGTCGAGATCAAATGCAAAAAATCTTATTCTTAATCTTAAAAGCTTTTATGAAGTCTTGGGGTTGAAAGTCAATCTTGCTAAAAGTAGACTTTTTGGTGTTGGTGTAGATCTTATTAAGATTGAAGTCGTTGCTTCTTCCTTAATTTTCTCTCATGATCACCTCCCGTTTATGTATCTTGAGCTCCCGGTGGATAAGAATATGCATTACGTTGACGGATGGACAGACGTGGTTAATCGTATTCGCAGCTGCGTCTCCGCTTGGAAAGCTGAGTCCCTCTCTATTGGGGGCGGCTCATGCTTGTTAATTTGGTCCTTAATAGTATTCCCATTTACTTCCTCTCCCTTTTTAAATCCCCCATCACTATTATCAATCTCCTTGAATATATTTGTTGTAGATTCTTTTGTAGATTAAAAGAGAATCAACGTGGAATTAGTTGGGTTAAATGGGATAACATTTTTAATAGCTCCAAATCAGGTGGTTTAGGGTTGGAAGCTTGCTCACCAAAAACCTTGCTTAGGTTGGCAAATGGAAGTGGTGTTAACTTTCGGAAAAGGATTCCCTTTGGAGAATTATTTTTAAAAGTTTATATGGATTATATGGTGGTTTTTCTTCCTCTTCAACTCGAAATGAGGTTAGTAGAGTGTATTTTTAAGGCCAATTAAAAAATTAAGGACACTAATGATTCCTTTAAGAACTTGTTTTCTTTAAAAGTCTCAAATGGTTTCTCATACTCTTTTTTGGAAAGACGTGTGGTGTGCCAGTCGTTCTCGTCTCATGGATTCTTTTCCTAGAATTTTTGCTCAAGATACTAGAAAACATTGAACTATGAGTAGGAGATAGATGCTTGTTGATGGAAATTAGAGGAAGAATTAGTTCTGGCATAATCCTCTTAGAGGGAGGGCTCTTGATGATCTTAATACTCTCATCTCTATTATAGGGTCTTTTTGTATTATGGACAATGTCAGGATAAATGGGTTTGTTTTACGAGCTTATCAGGTTTGTTCAAAGTTAATATTATGTCTTCTCTCATCCAGAATAACTTCATGTCTAAAGCATCTCTTGGAGTGCACCAATACTGGAATAGTTAGATCCCTTGTAAAGTTAATTTATGTGTGTGGATGGATTCTATTAATAGACTTGCAACTCGTCGTTTTCTTTTGTTATGCCCGAAGGTGTTGCTTGTTTGGAGGAACGTCTAGGGTTGGTGGAATCTTGATGCCCCAGCGACGTTTCCTTCCTTCTTAATCAAGGACTTTGCTCTTGCTAACGTTGGCAATGCTAGTCACTACTAGAAAAAGTAGAACTGGCTACGAGCAAAATCCCGATGACAAAATGGCGTCGGCATTTTACACTAAACGACAAAAAAAACGATTGACCGAGACTTCAGTCCGTTGAAATTTTTACCAAACAAAATGCAGACGACATGTCGTCGGCATTTTATTAGTCAAATTTGACTTTCAGGATTTCACCCATTTTCTGGGCGGTATTTTTTTCCCGCCTTATAAATCCCTACGACATGTCGTTGGGACCAAAAATCATACAATTTTTTTGAGCAATTAGTGTTTGATTAGCGTTAATTACGATTGTGGTTTGTTATATACCGACGACATGACGTCGGTATAATCTTTTATTAGCTTAGTGTAATTAATTAAGCTTAGTGTTCACACGATTTCACCAATAAAAACAACATAAAATATAAGATAAAAATTGTACATACGACTTATATTACAAATTGATAAACATTCAAATATTAAAGCACACGGAATTACATTACAAGTCGATAAACAACCAACATTAATAAAGTGTACAAATAATATTATATAAAAGTTCAAACATATCGGCACATCGTTTAACATGTTATGCATGTCCATAACATATCGAATCATCCATTTAACATGTCATGGATATCCATAACATCTCGACTCATCCGTTTAACATGTTATGTATATCCAAAACAACTCGACTCATCCGTTTAACATGTTATGTATATCCATAACATAACGACTCATCGTTTAACATGTTATGTGTGAAATCGTAGAGGGGGTTGAATACGTTTCCGTTTAAAAATCTTTAAACTTGTTGTATCAAATATAGTATAAACTATTGTGTCAAGTTATGCCATTATTAATCCGGTTTGCTTTTCTTTTATAAAAACATCCATATGTCAAATTTCCGATCAAGCTTGTTGTAATATGAGAAAACTGGCAGACTTCCAATTGGTAAGTTGCTTGAACGTCTTAAGAAAAATGATCGGATGTGTACTATGATAAATTGGTTATATTTAATGCATAGGTAACTACTAATGAGGCCATGTTAGGAGCTAGTAGTCTGCTCGACATAGGAAGAGGTAGAAGCTTATAGAGTTAGGGAAGATCGTACACGGCCCTACGAATGGTATTAAGGAATATAACCCGTCATCCATGCAATTGTAGCAAACTAATCAACTGGTAAAAGATAGCTAGGGAGTAGTAAAATCTAAGTAAACACATTTTCTCTTATTATTGTTTTCGCCAAATTTACTTTTGTGTCATTTTATTTTATTTTGTTTGCATTCGTAGTCATTTGGGTTATTTGACTAGTAACTAATTCCGCCCATTCTTCCAAAAACCGAGATTTTTACTTGCTTTTCATAAAATACAAAAAGACAAAAAGAATCATCCCTCACCTCTAGACCTAGTTTAATTGAGTTTCAACCCTAGCGAACACTATTCTTTGAGTTGAACGATCAATCCCCCGGTACTTGCCACTATACTATACTACACCGGTCAGGTACACTGCCTGGTGGGGATTGCAAGCTTCTCAAGATCCCTTGAGAGGTAAAACCTTTTGCGAGGGCGCAATCCCATGCATCAAGTTTTTGGCGCCGCAGCCCGGGGAATAGTTATTGTCTAGGTTAAAATTTCTTTTTATTAGGTCTACTTGCTAGATTCCTTTCTAGTAAGATTTTTATTTTTATTTTTATAGGTTTTCTTTAGTCTATCTTTTCTTTGTGTGTTTGTTCGTACAATCCTCATTAATTATTCCGTTGGCCACTATGGAAAACGCGAATCCACCCTTTTCACCTAGCGAAGTCGCTTTGTTGCGTGAACAGATTGAGAATGAGATTAGGGAACTTAGAGAACTTAATAGATTGGTTGATATTGAGCTTGATTATGCGCATAATGACCTAGCAATAGCCATGGACTTAAATAAGGAACTTGAACCCAATGACTTGGCAATTGTAGAAAATGTTAAGGATGAAGAAGAGGAGGATTTAGATGATTATTATTTCAATTTATATCCCACTAAGGAGGAAATCGCTTATTATAACAATCTCATTTATAATCCTCGGCCTCCTTTTGTTAAGATTGACCCTAAGATTAAGAGAGGTGACCCTGAGAATGTAAAGATACCATGTATGATTGGGTATAAATGCATTGATCAAGCCTACATCGATTTCGAACCCCCAATCAACGTTATGTCTTCAAGTGTTTATAATGATATAGTAAAAAGAAGACTCGAACCTAGGAAAGATCCCAAATACCCAGGTGGAGTTTGTAATTTTGTCGGGAGAGTTGAAGGTTTGCATGTCTTTGATGGGAGCTTTACTTCTGTCGTTGACTTTATGGTTGTTGAAGACTTGGCTAGTATTATAGATTGTCGCTTATCCCATGTTGTATTAGGAAATCCATTTGTTGAGGAGTCCAAGTTAAAATACGATAGGTTGGGATAGGTTGGGGGGAACAGTCCAATTCTCTAATGAAACCAATAAGCTCAAATATAGGATGCCTAATAAGATGAAGGAATTTTGTTACGTGCCTCAACTTGATATGGATAACATTAGTACAATTGAGGACATTAACGAAGAAGATAAGAATAAAGGAATAAATTTTGTTTGGGAGAAGAAGAGCCTTTACTATAAGAATTACTTAACCCTGGGGCCTAAGTATAAAGTTGACATGGAAGTAGTTCAAAGGTTAAGAGAATCGATTGAAAAGTGGGAAAGGAAAACGTAATACCCCGTGACCTTGAGTCTAGCTATAAGACTCGTAAATAAAGAAAAGCGCTTCTTGGGAGGCAACCCAAGTTTTATTTGTTTTATTTGTTTGATTGTTTGTTTGTTTGATTTTATTTGTTTCCCTGTGCGTGTTTTATTTTTATTGTTTGTGGCTTATGTTTCAAAATAAATTGTGAAAATGTGTTACCTTGTTTAACTTCGTCTTAACTTCATATAAAGGTATTTCGCAAAAGCTAAGTGTAAGGGAAATCTAAACTTGTTTCTAAGAACGGAATTGAACATGGACTACAACAATATTAAATGAACATGTATATTAGTATTTGTTTGAGTCAAATGCTTGTATCGAGTCATAATGATGTTTTGCAGGATTTCCAAGATTTAAGGCATGAGTTTTTCCAGAAATTTTCCGGAAACTTAACATAAGATTTCTGTCAAACACTTTGACATCGTCAAGGTTATAACCTGACGGTGTCAGGTGTAAACTTCTGAGAAATTTTACGAGTTTTGTTTTTCTACCAGAATCTTAAATTTTTTGTTAATTCTTTAGTTTTATAAACTCCAGGAAATCTGCAAACATTCATTCCACAAGCATTATATCCTTATATATAGATTGCCGCCGATTTTACGCGAGGTTTGCCATGTTTGTTTTCTCAGGTTTAACAGGTTATATTTGAAAAAAAGATGATTTATATTTCTGGAGGGAAGCTTTCAACGTTCCTTTTCTTGGAGGAAGATCTAACCATGTTATCACATTATCCACATCGAACGAATCAGGGGAGTATTTGTTTCATTCTTTTACCTTCACTACTTTTACATCATTTTTATTGAACATTGGGGACAATGTTCAGCCTAAGTGTAAGAGGAGGGTAAATGATATGATGATACCTTAGAGAATGCAATTGCACTTGAGTTTATTTGTTCAATAGTAGGTGTGTAATAAAACTAAGAAAAATACTTGTTAGGGCAATTTTAGCGCCAAATTTAAAACTTTTTACAACATTTAGGAGTGAAACTTTAGCCATAATGAGCGTCTCATGGATAGGAGTTGTATGACTAGCACAAAAACTGTACCACTCAAAAATTTTCACCCCAAATATGTGAGGTTCGCCCCTAGATTTGTTAGGAAAATATGCTTATGAGTGTACCGGTAGTACTTAGATTCTAGAACTTGCGTTAGTGATGCATCCCGAGACCGCTAGTGCGACTACATTCGTGTAGTAGGATTTACTACATGATAAGTACATGATACCCTTAGTACACCAGTAAAGATTGCCTTTATCCAACAAAATCGTGTTTACCATATCCCTACACCTCGCCACCAGGAAAGATTGCCTTTATCCAACAAAACCGTGTTTACCATATCCCTACACCTCACGTTATAACCCTTTTAAAAGACCTCTTTGATAGTTTATCCTAGGTACTTACGCCAAGTAGTGGAGGTTTGATCCTTTCCCAAGCCTATGGCAATCTATATGCTATGACAGGTAGTGAGAGATATTATCCATTTTTATATTGTGATATACTTTATTATACCCGAGAGATGTGAGTATCTAAACACTATTTGTGAGGTGCTAGTGTATAATTTCCGTGCTTGTTTCGGTTGTAGTGGAACGATTATTTGTTGCAATTACTTTAATATTAGTGTTAAATGACCCCTAGCTTGTATTTTGATTAGAATAAAAGCGCATTTGCTTGAGAACAAGCAAATCTCAATTGTAAGGGTATTTGATGAGACGAAAAGTGTACCGCTTTTAGGGGGTCATTTAAGCCCAAATTCGAGATTATTTGATCAAATATTGCCCTAAATCGTTCCTTTTGTCATTTTAGGTACGTTTGAGGAGAAATCTGGAAAAAGAAGTATTTTGGACGTTTTTGGAGTGAAAAAGTGAAGAAAACGACAAAGTCTCCAATTCATGCTGAAAACAGTACCTGACGGCGTCATGATTTGCTTATGACGCCGTCACCCTTTGACAAAGAGGTGGATAATCAAGTTGCACGTGACACGCCAGAATGTTTTGGAGAAATTACACGTGACGGCGTCATCAAGGCCGTCACGTACAAAATGCAAGAGACGGTCATGAGGGAGTTTACACATGACAGCGTCAGAATTAGATCTAGGCAATACGATAGTATTTATAGCGGCGAGTTGACGGCGTCAGAACTTACTCTTATTGCAGTCAGACTCAAATCTCTATATATAGTTTTTGATTTTTCATTCATTAGTGTGCAACTTTGAGAGGAGAAACCCTAGACGAATGTCACCTTATTTTTAAGGGTTTCAAACCCTTGTTTCATCCATGCTTAACTGAAGATAAGTTTTCAAATAATCATTCAATATGTTTATGTGTTGTTTGATTCTATCTTATGCTTGTCTTCACTTTAACATGCTAGGCTAGGTTTTCTTTGTGTTTGCTTAGATGTAATGAAACTTAGTTATTGATTATTGGTTAGTTGTTTGTTTATAATTATTGTGGATTAATGATTTCAATGTTAAGCTTAAGAAAACTGACAGACTTCCAATTGGTAACTTGCTTGAACGTCTTTCGAAACATGATCGGATGTGTACTACGATAAATTGGTTATATTTAATGCATAGGTAACTACTAATGAGGCCATGTTAGGAGCTAGTAGTCGGCTTGACATAGGAAGAGGTAGAAGCTTATAGAGTTAGGGAAGATCGTACACAGCCCTACGAATGGTATTAAGGAATATAACCCGGTATCCATGCAATTGTAACAAACTAATCAACTGGTAAAAGATAGCTAGCGAGTAGTGAAATCTAAGTAAACACATTTTCTCTTATTATTGTTTTCGCTAAATTTACTTTAGTGTCATTTTATTTTATTTTGTTTGCATTTGTAGTTATTTGGGTTAGTTGATTAGCAACTAATTCCGCCCATTCTTCCAAACCCGAGATTTTTACTTGCTTTCCATAAAATATAAAAAATACAAAAAGACTCATCCCTCACCTCTAGACCTAGTTTAATAGAGTTTTAACCCTAGCGAACTCTATTCTTTGAGTTGAACAATCAATCCCCCGGTACTTGCCACTATACTATACTACAACGATCAGGTACACTGCCTGGTGGGATTGCAAGCTTCTCAAGATCTCTTGAGAGGTAAAACCTTTTGCAAGGTTGCAAAACCACGCATCAATAACATATCGACTCATCCGTTTAACAAGTTGTGTATATCCATAACATATCGACTCATCCGTTTAACAAGTTGTGTATATCAATAACATATCGACTCATTCGTTTAACATGTTATGAATATCCATAACATCTCGGCTCATCCGTTTAACATGTTAAGTATATCAATAATAACTCGACTCATCCGTTTAACATGTTGTGTATATACATAACATATCGACTCATCCGTTTAACATGTCATGGATATCTAAAACATCTCGGCTCATCCGTTTAACATGTTATGTATATCCATAATATATTGACTCATCCGTTTAACAAGTTGTGTATATACATAACATATCGACTCATCCGTTTAACAATTTGTATATATCCATAACATATCGACTCATCCGTTTAACAAGTTGTATATATCCGTAACATATCAACTCATCCGTTTAACATGTTGTGTATATCCATAACATCTTGGCTCATCCGTTTAACATGTTATGTTTATCCATAACAACTCGACTCATCCGTTTAACATGTTATGTATATTCATAACATATCGACTCATCGTTTAACATGTTATGGATATCTATAACATATCAACTCATCCGTTTAACAAGTTGTGTATATCCATAACATATCGGCTCATCCGTTTAACAAGTTGTGTATATCAATAACATATCGACTCATTCGTTTAACATGTTATGAATATCCATAACATCTCGGCTCATCCGTTTAACATGTTATGTATATCCATAACAACTCGACTCATCCGTTTAACATGTTGTGTATATCCATAACATATCGACTCATCCGTTTAACATGTCATGGATATCTATAACATCTTGACTCATGCGTTTAACATGTTATGTATATCCATAAGATATTGACTCATCCGTTTAACAAGTTGTGTATATCCACAATATATCGACTCATCCGTTTAACACGTTGTGTATATCAATAACATATCGACTCAATCGTTTAACATGATATGAATATCCATAACATCTCGGCTCATCCGTTTAACATGTTATGTATATCCATAACAACTCGACTCATCTGTTTAACATGTTATGTATATCCATAACATATCGACTCATCCATTTAACATGTCATGGATATCCATAATATCTCAACTCATATGTTTAACATGTTATATATATTAAATATAAAGCATTTAATTTTAATTATATATTAAATAAAATATTTAATTTATATATTATATCAAATATTTAATTTTAACTATATATTAAATAAAAGTATTTATATTAAATTAAATTAGTTAATTTTAAAAAATTATTTAATTTTAATTATATTTTAAATAAAAGTATTTTTATTTAATTAAATTAGTTAATTTATAAAAGTATTTAATTTATTTATATATTAAATAAAAATGTTTATATTAAGTTAAATTAGTTAATTTTATAAAAATATTTAATTTTAAATTTAATTATCTATTAAATAAAGTATTTATACTAAATAAATTGATTTAATTTTATAAAAGTTTTCACTATCCCGCCAAATCATCACAAAAAATAAGATTTTATTCTTTCCCGACCTTCGTACTAAAAATTTCACCCGTAGTCAAATAAGCCTGCGTAATTTACCCAAAATTTTCATCAAAATTTCACCAAATTCAAACAAATCCCACCTCCTTTATCTTATTTACCACATTCTCTTTCACTTTTATCTCATTCACCAAAACTAGATCTACACTTCACACAAACACTTTTATCTCATTCACCACCTCCTCATTCACTACACCACTGTCTCCACCACACCACCACCTTCACTGCTGCCGTCGTGGACCCACCACCACCACCAAACGAAACAAAAGGTAAATTTGATATTTTATTCTTTAATTGTTGTTTATTGTTGTTTATATAGGTTTGTATTTGAGTTTGTTAATTTGTGTTTATGTTTGTGGTTAAATTTTGATTGTGTAGTACCACCGCTCGCCGTCGCTACTAACCACCACCACCTGCAGCCGTCTCATCTGCCGACCACCACAGCCGTTCACCACCACTCATCTCATCTCATTAAAGGAGGGTAAATGTTTTTTATATAGATTTGTGTTATTTATAAATGTTTTTTATATAGATTTGAATTTGTGTTGATTTACAAATGACTTGTGTTTGTGGTTGTTTTTGTTTATGTAAAAGAGACCACGCAAAACCACTGCTGCTGCCGGACCACTGATGATGTTTTTATTTTTTTTTCTTGATATCAACTGCTGCTGTCGGACCACCACTATCGGACCAATGCTGTTGTTTTTTCTTTTTTTTTTTTTTTTTTTTTTTGATATCCTTGATGCGTGGTTTTGCAACCTTGCAAAAGGTTTTACCTCTTAAGGGATCTTGAGAAGCTTGCAATCCCCACCAGGCAGTGTACCTGACCGTTGTAGTATAGTATAGTGACAAGTACCGAGGGATTGATCATTCAACTCAAAGAATAGTGTTCGCTAGGGTTAAAACTCAATTAAACTAGGTCTAGAGGTGAGGGATGATTCTTCTTGTATTTTTGTATTTTATAGAAAGCAAGTTAAAATCTCTGGTCTGGAAGAGTGGGCGAAATTAGTTGCTAGTCAACTAACCCAAATAACTACAAATGCAATTAAAATGTGTTTACTTAGATTTCACTACTCCCTAACTATCTTTTACAAGTTGATTAGTTTGTTACAATTGCATGGATGACGGGTTATATTCCATAATATCATTCGTAGGGCCGTGTACGATCTTCCCTAACTCTATAAGCTTCTACCTCTTCCTATGTCGAGCCGACTACTACCTCCTAACATGGCCTCCTTAGTAGTTACTTATGCATTAAATATAACCAATTTATCGTAGTACACACCCGATCACGTTTCTTAAGACGTTCAAGCATGTTACCAATTGGAAGTCTGCCAGTTTTCTTTAGCCTAACATCGAAATCATTTATCCACAACAATTATAAACAAACAACCAACCAATAATCAATAACTAAGTTTCATTACATCTAAGCAAACACAAAGAAAACCTAGCCTAGCATGTTAAAGTAAAGACAAGCATAAGATGGAATCAAACAACACATAGACATATTGAATTATTGTTGGAAAACTTATATTCAATTAAACATGGATGAAATAAGGGTTTGGAACCCTTAAAAATAAGGTAAAATTCGTGTTAGGGTTTCTCCAAAGTTCTCCTCCCTAAGTTACACACAATGAATGAAAAATCAAAAACTTTATATAGAGTTTTGAGTCTGACGGTGTCAAGTGTAAATTCTGACGCCGTCAACTCGCCGCCATAAAAACTCTCGTATTACCTAGATCCAATTCTGACGCCGTCATGTGTAAACTATCTGTTGGCCGTCTCTTGCATTTTGTACGTGACGGCCTCGGTGACGCCGTCACGTGTAAATCCTCCAAAAACATTCTGGTGCGTTACGTGTAACTTGATTATCCACCTTTTTGTCAATGAGTAACGGCGTCACATGCAAATCCTGATGCCGTCAGGTATTGTTTTCAGCATGAATTGGAGACTTTGTCGTTTTCTTCACTTTTTCGCTCAAAAAACGTCCAAAATGCTTCCTTTTCCGGATTTCTTCTCAAAAGTACCTAAAATGACAAAAAGAATGATTTAGGGCAATCTTTTATCAAATAATCTCGACTTTGGGCTTAAATAACCCCCTAAAAGCGGTACACTTTTCGTCTCATCAATCGTTTTATTACCGGCGACATTTCGTCGGTATAAATTAAAGGCCATTTGACTCCGTTGACCGGATTGTTAATTACGTAATTAATTAACGTTAAAATCCCGACGACATTGCATCGGTAAATTTCTTGTCGAATGACAATTTTGGTTGACTGAAAATGGTTGTGGGTCCCACACGTGCGTCGGTAATTGTCGTCGGAATAATATGTGCCGACGAGGCATTCTCGACTAATAACAACCGACGTGATTTCGTCGGCATCCACTACTTGCCGACGTGATGACGTCGGCACTATGTTTTTTTGGTCGTCGGGAGATGGCCTGTTTATACTAGTGGTCATTTTTCTTGCTAAGGTCCTAAATGGTATCCTTCAATGTACGACTTAGGCTATTTGGAAGTCGAGGAACACGGTTATGCACTTCGACCCTGCTATGGTTAACGCCTCCCTTGCGATGGATATATTCCCATCTATTCAAAGTGTGTCAAGGCGTTGGATTGTTGCTTGCTGCAAGAAGGATATGTTTTATTGGGATTGCAGGATCTCCAACCTGAATAACCTTATGTATCATAGCTAATGGGTCGGGTGTGGCTCCCTTTGGCTTTGTTTGTTTTGTTTAGCTTGTTGGTTAACCATTTGTGGCTCTTCAATTTTTTTTGTTTTGCTTGTTCCTTGCCTCCTTCTAGTAGCCTTTGTTTCGTTCTACTATATTCAACCTTTAGAAAAAAATCGGATATAGAATAAATGATGGGTGGTGTTATTTGTACCTCTCACATTATTTGCATCCGATGATGTAACAAAAATTATCAAAAATTATTATTTTATTAATTTTTGTAATTTTTAACTTTCTCTTAAATCTATTAATTGCAACCCCCCTTAAACACTATAATTTGGAAAAAAAAAGTTTTCCGGTTCCTGTTATTCATGCAACAGCAAAACAGTATTATTCTTGAAAAAACTAACAAAATACAACAAAAACAAAATAGATTTAATTGCATTTTTGGTCCCTGTGGTATGGCTAAATTGCATGTTTGGTCCCCAAAACTTTGAAAGTGCAGCGATAGTCCCCATTTTGAAGCTTGGGTTGCATTTTTGGTCCCTGATCGATGTGAAATGACCAAATTACCCTTTGTCTTTTCTGAAGAAGATAAAGGATATTTTAGTCATTTAACTTTATCCAGGGACCAAAAATGCAACCTAAAGTTCAAAATAAGGATTATCACTGCATTTTCAAAGTTTTGAGGACCAAACCTGCAATTTTGCCGTATGCAATTAACTCAACAAAATAATAGAAAAGGAGGGGATGCAAATATGAAAATGAAGTGGTACAGATAAATTTACCCATTAATGAGCAAATGAAGGCGAGTGGAAGAAAATTTTGAAACAATAGACTTTATTTGGTTATATAAATATTTTTTATAAAACATAATCAAGACATAATAGTTTGATTAGTTATAGAATAAACGAACAAATATGTTTCATCTTCTTTTGTTATCATCGGTTTATGATTTTTACTAAGTTGAATTATAATCAAGAACTAGAATGGCGATGTTACGCCGCGTTGCGGGCGAGCCTGTTTTTTGGATGAGTTTATGGTGTATAAATAAATAGGTATATTTAAGGTATTTGAAAACTTTTGTAATTGTAAAATGCAACTCAGAATTTACTTCTTATAAAACAAATGAAAGTATGCATTAACTGAGGTGAACTGGCATAGTGAATTAGTGATGTTATGCATTCAATTTATATCTGTTGCCCAGCTAGTAGAGAACATTACAAATAAAGTTGTTCGGTACAATCAAAAGGATCCCTATGTCGTTCAAAATTTACTACAACTTGTTTTTGAATGTGTACAGATTCATGCCTATGATGACGATGCTTGTATTCTCCTGGTAAACTAAGCATACCCCTTATGACGTTAACTCCATAACTACTCTTCCACCGTGATTCATCATCATTTACGGTGACCTATTACCAAACCCATATGAACCATCGAAAGAAGTTACTTACCAGTTTGAGCAAGTCCATTTATTATACCATTACTTTTTAGCTGACAAAACACATACCATGCAGCTCTAACTTTTGTTCTCGGAAGTCTGTTAAAAAACTTGACTTGTGGTTGCGTGCCTCTTTGACAGTAACTGCAATATAGAATGATAATTTCAGTCAGGCGTAAGTCCAAGATTTATGCTTTATCGATTAGATGAATCACACACCGGATGTTATTTATGAAAGTAATTGCAATATACTCATACCTACAACACGTTAAGTTTTATGAGCATAACCTGAATTTAGATGAACGCAAGCACGCGATTTGACCATTTTCAACGTAGTCCCAGACCAACCTGTCAAGGTCACCAGAAGCTTGTGGTAGAATGGTGATGTCAACTACTGGTTCTGGAAATATTCCAGCTTCTTTCTGCCGTTTAGCAAGGGGCGTCAACATTCCCTAAACATATTAGTTATTTGCATCAGGTTTTCTTAAATAGGGTTCAACGCAAAATAATAAGCTGTTGAAAGCAAGGTCACATAAACGTAAACCACATAATCAAACAGCAAGTATAAACAGATTATTTGCTATTTACACAATTTAACTTCAGTAAATTATACTTAAGTTGATTACTTTCCGAGATATTCATATGCAATTGAATACATGTTTTGCCTTTGGTCGTTCTCGGCTTTGGCCATTCTCAGCTTTAGTAAGCAAATGATTATAGGTTAATATTATAGCAAATGTCTCGTGTAAATGAAGTGCAGATTTTAGAATAATAGAACTAAAAGTTGAGATGGTTTAAATATGTACCTGTTTAAATAATAAGTATAATGCCTCGACTCACTTGTACAGGTAGCATTTTCAATGGAAAAGGTTATCACCCAGTTGAAGCTCACAAATTTTGGGGTTCTCCACATTCTCTGCCTAAGAAAACATGTCAGATACCATTTGAGTACATACGACACAACCTATAATGGATCTCAAAAAGAGTGGCATGAACCAATATCAAAAGTTTAGCATGATTGCAAATAAATGCAATCCAGGTACCAGGGTAAACTAATATTTGTAGATGTATGACTGCGATAAATAGATGTGATTGATATAAAACACAAATTCAAGTAAAGTCAGCAGAGTAGACTGTATAAGCAGCGTTTGCAGCAGTATCAAGGTGCGTCAGTAGCAATAAACCGTATAAGCGACAGTAGTTAGAGGTACAGATAAGGCATGTTTACCAGACCAATTGTGAGACGCACATTTATTTGCCTGCCATTGTGCAAGAACACCTTTTCCAACTCCTTTGCATATCCCTTTGTCTCTGTACAGAAGCACAAACCACGACAATTAAGCAAGTATAGTGAAAACAACTTTTGTGTACTAAACAACAATTGTTTCCATATGTGTTTTGCGATCAGCTAAGGGAGTGTTTGGGATTGCGGCGTATCTTTAAGCAAAAGCAATTTTGCATAGTCCAATAATTTTCTGGTTATTTTAAAACAGGCAGACTATTGACGTTTATATGATATTCGAAATTGCTTATTAAACCCATAGTTGGAAGACTGAAATTAAGAGATACATTCTTCACATGCATTTAAGATAAATAAGTATAACATTGTATACGTTTGTGATAAGACCTTACAGAAGAAGACACAATATACCCGCGTGGACTATACCTTTGAATAAAACGACTCGCATAGCTTAGGAGCCCAATACCATCTTGTCACTGCATAATCCTTTTAATTTAGCATCATCTGATTATAATATGTACGGGAATATACGACGTTAGATGAGGTCTTACCTCCACGTAAACCACCCTAGATGAATATTAGATCCCATGCAGCAGCAGTTGCATTCCTACAATGCCTTGTCAATTCAACCTGTCCATGGAGAAGTCAGAACAGATTCCGTATAGCGGCACACGGCAGGCGGTGTATGAAGAACTATCTATCGGGAAATTATGAAAAAATTATTGAGAAAAATTCTGTAATCTAAAATTAGGTGCGATACGAATATTTGGAAAACTATTCATCTGCACTTTTTTCAACAAATTTAATTCAACGTCCTAAAGGAATGAATAAATTTTAGAAGAAAATGAGCATACATTGTACTTCTTCCCTTATCGTGCCGATCTATTAGGCAGCCTTATAGTTTAGTTGATCTTTTTACCACTCATATCAGGCTTATCCATAGAATTTTTCAGTTCATTAAGTGATGGTTCTAGCTTAACAATATGTGCTCCTATGTCCTGCCAATTGCAAACGTCAACACGAAATGAATACATGTCGCACAGAAAAGCATAAAAAACAGTATGATGATACATAGAAATACAAATCATAGCAATATAAACATCGTCGCCAACCTAGCAAGCTCAACAGCTGTATTCGCAGCCGAAATTTTTCAGCTGCAAACGTCAGCACAATGGCAAGTGCCATTGTCCGTTGTTTACTTATTGCCTGTTCAGTAACCGCCAATTGTGTAAGGAAAATATAAACTGTTAAAAAAGGTGGTTACTGGACTAAAAGTACAGATGAGATGAAAAAAATATAAGCTGATCTTATATTTATCAGAAGTCAACGCCTCTTTCTTTTAACTTTGGAGCAACCCGCAACATAAAAATAAAGATGAAAATTGTAACATGTTTGCTCTAAAAAGGTGCAAATGAAACTGGCATACTAAATGGTCGGAGTGCGCGACATATACCTTCATATTGCTGAAAGTACTTGGTAGGAAAGACCGAGTGGCTAAACAAAGTGGTTCTGCACACCGAGAATGACTCTTGCACGACTACCTGGCGGCTGGCCCAACAGATTGGCAATTTCCACACACGACAATTGTTCGAGAGTCATTAAATGCAGCATTTCTGTACACCCAACATTAAAAGGAAAATAGAAATATTAGTTATCCACGTTAATACTAACATAAGAAAGCAAAACAACAAAGAATTATCACAAATATAAGACCGATTGTCTCATTGTTATTATATCAAGTTAGCGGTCATTAATTTAGGCAGTCAATAAAATACACATACCAATAGTCCTAAGAATACACATAGCAAATATTTCATGTATATATAATTTGGTAGGCCAGTTGCATGTGCAAGGAGCTTTTGGAATAGGCTAATATATATACAAAAGCTGAAGAAATAGCTGAGCCAACATTCAACATAAAAATAAGTTTCATAAGTAGATTATATGTAAACAATCGATTTGAATACAACTAACTGAAACCGCGTCTTTACATAAAAAGTCATATTATGCCAACAGAGAAGATTCTGTGTAAGCAATTGCTCAACGCAACATGTGGTAGTCATGCTCGCAATCCCCAAAGGCCCGTTATCATCGGCATTTTCATTCTCTTCCTGGAATACAACAGACTTCATAACTGTTGTTTGTAATTTCATCGGCCATTAAATCACTTATTTTTGTGATAAAAGACCACAAAATCTATCAAAACGTAAAAGGCTAGAAAGAGCATGTTATTTGTTTAAATAGAATATAAGGCATATGGAAAGCAATCCACATAACACATACTTTTTGCACATATGCATATCTACCCTAAGAGAAATAAGCTAATCGGATTCAACTTAGACATTCATATATACTCAATATACTTTATACGTATAATAAATTTAGCACAAAAACTAATAGCTGGTCCACTGTCCATAAATTCATTTGCCACATTCCTAACCGAGCCTTGTTCTGTCATACATTAATTTATGAATTTACGCATAGGTGTTACTCAAACCTAATAAAAATCCAATCTTTCTCCTACCCGGCTCACAAAATCAAAAGATATTTAAAACAAAAACTGCAGATTCAAACTTTATCAAAGCTTTATTAGTTTTAAAGTCAAGGGTCGTCAAAATTGCATAAAATTACTGGAAAATTTACAAATGGTAAGCATTATTACTCACTGCTAAGAGTTTCGTGTTCTTTATTACTCCCTCTATCTTAACATAATTTTCCACCTTACTATCTTAGTTTGATTGAAATTAGATATCAACACGGAGACTTAAGATTGATGTTGTTGCTGTTTATTGCAGACTAGAAAAAGTCACATTTAACATACTACAAAATCGCCATGGACACCTTTTACAGTCTAGCATGATACACATTTATTCAAGTTTGAACAACCCAAAAGCACCCATTTCAGCCCCTATTTCGGCACACAAACCCACCCATTTCAACCCCAACTAACCCACTCCTTTAAGCCCCCAAACTCACCCATTTAGGCCCCCAAACAACATCAAGAAAAGTGGAATCAAATGCTTCCAAAATACCACTATAAGTTTTAAATGGAGAGAATGAAGCCAATTATCATTCTAAGTGAAACACACAGACCTTGAGTTCATTGATCTGGTCAAGGGCGTCAAGGAGAGTAGGTCCGTTGTAACAGTCAAGGTTGACGAATCAACCAATCAAAAGGTGATTTTGCCTGGGTTGTATCCGTCCTTCTGTCATGACACTTCCTTCATGATTTCCTCATATCCGCTCTTGGAACTCAGTAGTGGTAGCATCTACTACAAATAATTTGAGCAAAAACAGTTACCGACAAAAGACATAAGCAACACTCGCATCAGTTAAACCAAATGATCAAATTCAATTATCTCACCTTGTTACCGCCTCTTCTAGCTTTTGGTTACTCTACTTAGCTCTTGTTGCTTAGCTTCAATGCATACGCAATTGGCACATTAGGAAACGTTTTCCACCCGTATAGTTTATCCACCTACAAATCCGACAATAAAATACATACAAAATCAAACAACGAATAACCAAAACAGAAAGATTCATATAGTATCAAGGCGCGACTCAGTACCTTATTCAATGCCACAACAACCTTCCAAATGTTTTGTTCTTTTGCGAATATAGTTTATCCACCTACAAATCCGACAATAAAATACATACAAAATCAAACAACGAATAACCAAAACAGAAAGATTCATATAGTATCAAGGCGCGACTCAGTAATTGAGCTGCTTTTGTAGTTATGATCTCATACAATCTTTTAACACCAACAGCAATCTCAGCGGCAGCATGATTTCTCAAGAGGCCATCATCACTATTAAAAGATAAACCGGGAAATCAACATGAAAAGACCAAAAAGCACAATTCAACCAATGTATCCCTCTTGAAACATATTTGTGGCTTATTTTCTGGCTTATGAGCATATTTTCTATGCTTAAACTGAACACCGTAGGCACCAAATCTTCTTAAGCAATTCATCAAACACATGGTAGGCACCAAATCTACCAAAGATATTAATAACATAAGTCAATCCCAAAATCATAACTAAACCCTTAGATTCATATTTTTTTTGACAAATCATCAAAACCCCACAAACCATATCAATAATCAACACAAAAAAATAATTAAAAAAAAAACTCCAACAATAATCAAAGTACATAGCTTCTTGATTTTCGTACCTGTAAATCAAGACGATCATGACCCGTATCCCACCACCACAGCCTGACCACCGGATGGAACGCTGGGAATGAAGATGTCGCTACAGCATCTGAATGTTCTGGATTTGTATAGTAGTATAATCTTTATCATATAGCGGTATGGATCATAACGGGAATGGATCCGTTGGGCTAGGGCTAGGAAAAAAGGCTAAGGATTTGGGCCACAATTTTCGGCGGGAAAAGCCTCAACAAAAACGGCACCGTATTGCACGGGTTTTAAATATATATATAATGTATGTTAGTGTTTTAAATGTGTATCAACAATGCTTATTTTGTTGTTTTATCAATCCTGTCGAAGGTCTTAATATAGAAATGATTATGCACAAACATTCGTATGTTATTTTGTGATGTATACCAAAGAAGTTTATTGTACGAATTTTGTGTATCATATTCGACATCAAATCTAAGTTGCTTGATATGAATTCTTCTTCTTCATTAATTTGTTTTAGTATTTTGCTATATTGTGACGGTGTTTGATATTGTTTCAAATTTTTGTATAAACCGTGATTCATCAAACATGATTTAACTTATTATAATCAACCTTTTGTGTCATGCAACACACCTCGCCTTTTTCTTTGTGAAACAAATAAAATAATAAAAGGATACCAATTAACTTGACTAAACTTTCTGACTTTGAATGCTTTTAGGGATGATTGAAAAATTACTGCCGTGTACTCAGGTTATGGAAAGGCATGTGATATCCACACCCTCCCTATTATTGTTAACTAAGCCTTCCCTATTAATAGGGTGTACTTTGTGTTTTTGTGTTTTTTTTACTTTTACCCTTTTTTGTCGTTTTTTTTTTTTTTTTTTTTTTTTTTTCTTTTTTTTTTTAATAGAAAAGAGTATGTTTGTATATGTATAATGTTTGGTATATTTGTGTTTAATAATATTTTGTATAATAGCACGTTAAATATTACCACGTTAAATAACTGCAACAACGTATATGTATAATGTTTTGTATGATAGAACGTTAAATATTACCACATTAAATAACTGCAACAACAACTGTTATTATTAAATTAAACGACAACGTTATACATATTATTTAAAAATAACAACATCTACGATATATGAAGATTATTCATCTCATTTAAAAGATCATGGAGCCAGGCACTTGACTGACAAGCGTGATCCTCAGGATTCCTTGCCATTTCTAACTCCATTTCCAGCGCCTTTATTCTTGCCTTCAACAAATTGTTCTCATTTTTTGTAGCAACGCAGTTTGAGCAATGCGTTGAAGAAGAGGGTTGATTAAAGTGCTCAGCTTCAAATTCATCTTTCCACGCGAAGTATCGACACCCATAGTCTTTTGTACCTGGCTGTTATATGTTAAGAAAATAATAAGAAATGTATTTTTAACAAACAAATTATTTACATAACTAAATAATGGTTTTAACTTGGACAATGGTTTTAACTTTGTGTTTCACTTTTGCTTATAAGGCGATGACGAATGGTTTCTAAAACCCGAAGGGATGGCGAAGTGATATTTTTATCACTTGCGCAACCTTCAAATCCGAGCCTAATTAAAAATCTACATTTTTTTCGATAACGTTTTCAAATCTGAGCCTAAAAGGCGATGACGAAATCTGTGTTGTGTGGAATCTGCACTTTTAACTTTGTGTAACTTTTGGTTTAAACTTTGTGTTTCACTTTTGTGTTTGTGTGGAATCTGCACTTAAACAATATGGTTTTAACTTTGGTTTGGTGTGGAATCTGCACACTTGGACTTGGGATATTAAACATTGACAAAAAAAAACACAAAAATAAAGTTATTACTTTAACTTAAAAAAAAAAAAAAAAAAAAAGAAAGAAAAAAAAAACTGACACAAAAACAAAAACTGCACCCAAATAGTGCCCTATTATCCCCAGGGAAAATTACCAAAATAGGCCAAAAACATTCGGGCATTTCATGGTTTGGTCATGATTTGACCCCATTTCCAATTTTGGTCATGCTCGACTGCTCAACCGGCCTCTATGAGCGACACGTGTCCCACTTTCTATTTTTTTATTAATACTTTATGGCAGACAAGATCTATGACAAAATCTTTGTTACTGTTGCTAGTGGGTGTACTATAATATTAAAAATTGCTCGACTCATTTACTCGACTGACGGCTGCTCGACTGACGGCGTACTTTTTGACTTTGAAAAAGAAAAAAGGTGTCAGAATATCTTTTGCTTGGATTTCCTTTGTACTATACCAAATCCCACTCAATGTACTTTTTATTATTATTTTAATTAATACATTATTGCCCTATTTTCATTAATTCAAAATTTAAAAAAAATAAAAAAACATACACACAGTACACCGATATGTATTGGGAAACGTGCATGGTTTAGAATCCAAACGGTGGCGAGAAAGTGAGAAATCGATCACTCCCAATCGCTCAGTCACACAGATCCGATCAGATAGATATTTCGTTTTCCATCCTTTGCGGTTGACTGATGGATGAAATACAAGTGAGTGAATCCATCCTTTTCGTTTTCCATCCTTTGCGGTTTACTGATGGGTTGCGTATTTTATGTGGTTTTGGTAATGACGAAGCATTTAAACATTAGAAGTGCTTATGAGTGTTTTCGATTGCTTATTACCGTTTAGGGTTTGCTTTATTTTAGGTTTTGGTCATGACGAAGCATTTAAACATTAGAAGTGCTTTTGATTGTGCTTATTATTGTTTAGTTGTTTAGTAGTGCTAATTATGGCTCATAAGGTTGATTAGGTATTGGTATATGTAATGTGAAAGAGATTTTCTAGGTTTCATCTAGGTTACTAAGTGATAAGTTCTGATTTAGTGGTTGGAGTTTTTAGTATCTCAGTAGGGTAATTGAGTTTTTTCCCCCATTATTTTGCATCTTAGTGCTTATTTTGTCATTTCTGAGGTTATATAAGGAATTGCTAATTGTTGTTGTTTGTTGTATTTCTGGCTTATATAATGATATAGTAACTGGATTTGATCATTGTTAAGGAGTATAGAAGTTTACATCTGTGAGATTGTGTTGAACTGATAGATAAGGGAGTGTTTGGATATGTTAGTTTATGTGATGAGTTGTTGTGGTTTCATTGTTTTCTACGAACATTTAGCTTATAACAGGATAGTAGCTTATTCATAAAATAGTCAAAGTTGCTCTTTAAATTTCAAATACAGTTAACTGCTTGTGATTTAGTGTAGCTTATTCATTAGTTAGTTGCATATCTAGTAATTGTAGCTCTCAATAGTTGCATAACTGCTTATTACATCATAATTAGTCATCTAGGACAGTTAGAATTTAGATTTAGTCAACTTTGCTCTAAAATCAAATAGTCAAAAGTTTCTTTTACTTAGAATTCTGATAGATTTTTAGATCATTTGCAGAGCTTAATATTGATTGGAAATAGTTTTTTCTTGTTGATTTGTAAAGTTTAGGAGCTTGTCAGTTGAGAACAACAAGTAGCTTGCAATTTGAGACTCATTTATTCTACTTCTGATTTTGAGTTTTATTGGATGTTTATCTTCACACATTGGTGTTGTTAGCATGATGTTTGGGTTAGCATGGGAATTGTAGGCTAGTAACATGATGTAAGCAGTCGAACTGTCGTGTGTATGAGTAAATTGGAAATACAAGCTAAGATGTACTCATGAATATTGAGTGCCTAACTCTACTAATGCCAAACACCCCCTTAATATTGAGCGCCTAACTCTATGCCTGCACAGGGTTACATGAAAAACATTTTAGCGGCTTATAGATTAATCATATGGTTAAAAGAGTTTAAGACATTTTCAAATAAGTTTAACCTTATAATAGTAGAAACATGTCTGCTTCATCACGTCAAGACAATAAATAATTAAAAGTTAAAACTAAAGTATTCGTATTTACCAAAATGACTTGGTTGATCTAGGAGTTGGGATGGGAATTTCTTAAATCCTTAAACTTTGTTAATTTCTTATTATTTGTGATATAACCTGCTCGCACTTTCTCATAGTGATGCATAGCACAGTTTATGTTCTTGTGATGTCTGATGTAAAGATTAATATAAATAACGAGGCATAATTTTATTTACGCATTTACTTAACCCAGTTAGATAAGTCATAATCATTATATGTTTTGTTGCTTTGTGTTTACAGTTGTATCATGCCAAGGTTAGTACGAGATCGAAGTTGCACTATCTAAAGACCATAAGGCAAAAGTTGAGCGCAAATAAGGAACGTCATTCCTTGTTTAAAAGCACAGTTTTTGGTGATTGGATAAAGATAAAAACATATTTTCATGATAACCACTTGCTGC
This sequence comes from Artemisia argyi, assembly GCA_030686995.1. Classification (NCBI taxonomy): domain Eukaryota; kingdom Viridiplantae; phylum Streptophyta; class Magnoliopsida; order Asterales; family Asteraceae; genus Artemisia; species Artemisia argyi. The sequence continues at coordinate 44,471,330 of CM060680.1, forward strand.
ATTATTTACTTCAACATCAACGTGAAGTTCAGAACCATGATATCAATACTCCATTTTATTTTGATATCGGGCAGCACAGTTTAGAATTTGGTCGGCAGGAAATGTGTTTGATATTAGGGTTTCGATTTGGTGATGTTTCTTTTGCTCCTTGTCACAAGCGTCAATCTGGTTTTAAAGCTCGTATTTTAAAGATTCTTAGAGAAAGTCTACGTGAGAGAACAAGTACTATAAAGGCCTCGCATCTTTTAAAGATACTTAATGATCCATTTGAGTTTGGTTCGTTAACAAATGATGATGTTGTACGCCTTTGCTTGTTGTTAATTTTAGAGAACGTTTTTATGGGCAAACAGGAAAGATGTGTAATCTCTGATGAAATCCTAGTATTAGCAGACGATTTATATGCATGGAATGCGTTTCCATGGGGTGAGTATATATGGGTGGAGTTTCACAACAGGATATACAATTCTGTTTTAAAGGTTAAGGAACGACACTTGACAGAAATTGCCGAGAAAGGTCCTAGTTACAATGCAACATACACTCTGTGTGGATTTGCGTTTGCTTTGAAGGTTAGTGTTAGTGTAATTCATTAATTATTGTGTTTTTTTTCATTGTTTGTTTATTATATTTATTATTTTTTTTTCATAGATTTGGATTTTGAAAACCTACCCCAATGCTGCTACCAATTGGTGGGTTAAAGATGACAGTGTGATACCTAGAGCACTTGCATGGGAGGATGGACAGAAGTTTGAATTTAACGATTATGATCTTCTTTTTGGCACTAACTACCGTGTTCGCCTCTTGCCGACAGGTGAGAATTTTACATTAGTTGTATATGATTTTTTATTTGTGTTTTAAAGCATGAGGTTAATAAAGTAATACTTATTTAATAAGCACATAAGCAGTTTATTTAGTGTATCTTGAAGTTATTTCAATAAAAACTTAAGTTTTACTTGTTTAATCTCATTCTATGCCAATTAGTTCATTTTCTTTCCAAACTGCTTCTTATCTTATCATTGCTTATACTTGGTGTTTTCCTGTGGTTTTATGTTCTTTTTGTTTGCCTAAGTCCATAAGCAGTTTATTGATTAGGGTTTGTTGACAATAGTTAGTGTTATTTTAGAAATGTTTATTTGGTGTCGTCAAGTTGGGCATTATGACATTTTAACAAAACTAATATTTTCCTTAGTGTATATTTAATTAGCTCTCTAATGTAGTCGAATCTACTTAATTAATAAGTATGTTCATGACATTTAATTTGAGCGATAAAAATGATAGTAAGAACATGTTTTCTAAGGACTTAAAGCTCAATTATAGTGGAAGATCTATCTAACGATTTTTGGTTTTGAGCTTTAATGCTTTATTTTCAGGATACCGTTTTATACAGGTTGGTGTTTGATCAAACACCAACCTGTATAAAACGGTATCCTGAAAAAAAAGCACTAAAGCTCAAAACCAAAAATCGTTAGATAGATCTTCCGTTATAATTGAGACGTCTTCAATGCGAGAATGATATAGTGTGGATTGTTCATGACATGTCACACTCCTTCATTATCGCATTCAAGATGAGTGATGTTTCTTAGACTATTTTCTTTACTAAACATCTGTAACGTTTAATGTATTAAGCTTTACTATGGTTTACTGATGTTGTGTTGATCTAAGCAGTCTATGTTTAATGTAGTAAGCTTTACTATGGTTTACTTCACAATCTTAATTCTTTTTTATTAGGTTTTAGTTCACAAACTGCTTCTTATATTATAATTGCTTATACTTGGTGTTTTCATGTGGTTTTATGTTCTTTTTGTTTGCCTATTTGACAATACTTAGTGTTATTTTAGAAATGCTTATTTGGTGTCGTCAAGTTGGGCATTATGACATTCTTGTTAAAACTAATATTTTCCTTAGTGTATATTTAATTAGCTCTCTAATGTCGTCGAATCTACTTAATTAATAAGTATGTTCATGACATTTAATTTGAGCGATAAAAATGATAGTAAGAACATGTTTTCTAAGGACTTAAAGCTCAATTATAGCGGAAGATCTATCTAACGGTTTTTGGTTTTTAGCTTTAATGCTTTATTTTCAGGATACCGTTTTATACATGTTGGTGTTTGATCAAACACCAACCTGTATAAAACGGTATCCTGAAAATAAAGCACTAAAGCTAAAAACCAAAAACCGTTAGATAGATCTTCCGCTATAATTGAGACGTCTTCAATGTGAGAATGATATAGTGTGGACTGTTCATGACATGTCACACTCCTTCATTATCGCATTCAAGATGAGTGATGTTTCTTAGACTATTTTCTTTACTAAACATGTTTAGTTGAGATAGCTATTATTAATTTGTAGTTGAGCTTATTTGATTTGTAGTATAACTATTTGGTTAAATCTGTGTTCATTAGTTTCATTTTAGTAACTGTCTTTGCTATTAATTTGTACTTCATTGTCATTTATGAGGTTAATAAAGTAATATTCTGGGTTTGAATGATTAGTATGATGTTTCATTGAATTTCTTTAGTTGATATAGCTGTTATTATTTAATAAAGTAATACTTAGTTAATACACAGATGTTGAGAGAAATCAACTATGGTGGAGTTCGAGTCTAGACTATTTCGGGAAGTTTATGCCATCAGGCTCTTTGAATGATGTACCACCTAGTCCAATCATGGACACACCAAAAGTGGCGTCAGGATCACGGGCCAAGATTACACCACGTAAAAGTTGTTCTGTCATTCGTACCGAGATTCATCAATCGACACATATCCGTACAGAGGTGCGTAAGTATGTGGAGAAAACCATGTCGCAAGTGTATGAACAGATGCCATCTAGCGCAGCAGTTGCAACGCAAATGGATGGTATGCAACAGCAGATTAATCATCTTCATGAACTTGTTCCAAATTTGATGTCCGACGGGTTTACGCACATGACGGATATGGATGCGGACATACCTCCTAACGCATCACTTGTAGTTCAGATGACCCAAATGCAATGGCAGATTACCGGACTTCAGAATTTTGTCCATCGTATCATTGCTGAGAAGGTTATATTACTTACTTACTTACACTTTCAAACATACATATGTATATTTTGCTTTCACTTTTTTTCATGAATGTATTTTGCTTCTAGGCTGATGGTGTTAATCAGATGAATGGTGGTCCGTGCGACACTACAAGAGTTTTTGTTGAAAAGGTTATATTATCCGTTTTGTAATTTTTGAAATCCTCGGCCACCGCAATAAGTTAGCGAGTTACATAACTGTTTCTAATTATTTTTTATTTTATCTTTTTTTTCAGAAATCAACTACAAATGATGATAATATGGATGCAGATCACGATTCAAAGGTTTGTTGTTTACGATAGTGTTGCTATCATATATTTATATGTTTTTTACGATAGAATTTGAGTTAATTTGTTTTTCTAACTATTTATATATATATATATATATATATATATATTTCAGAAATCAACTGAAAATGAAGATAATATGGATGTGCATGAAGATGTTTTCTCCTCGGCTTACGATCTATCTACACAAGAGGTGCAAGAAGTAGGGGATAACCTTACAGGCTCACCTGAATGTCCGTCAGGTTGTGAGGTAATATATACACGTCTTTTTGTTTATTTATTTTTAATTACCTTTTCTACACCGAACATTTGGCCTGTTTACGCATCCATTTTTTCAGGATGAGAGCCTTGTTGAACCTTATGAAGTGGCAAATGATGAACAACATGTTCCTGTGTTGAACGAGGATGACCAACATGTTCCAGTGGATGAAACATTTATGAATGAGCCACAAAAATCAAATGCCCCTCTTATACCGGTAAAGAAAAGTTTAACATGTTTATATTATCAAACCATAATCAAAAAACAAAACAGTCACACAATGTCATCTATTTTTCAGGATGTGCCGATTAAGAACGATGACCAATACGTGGCAGAGGATGAGGTGGTGAATGATCCACACATCTCAGACTCCCCTTTTAACTCGGTACTTACACTTTTAACATGCTAAGTTAATTGTTTTTCAAATCATGCAAATTCATGCTAAGTTAATTGTTTTTCAGGACATTCTTCTTTTTGACGATGACCAAGCTGTGCCAGTGACCGACATGGTGTGTACACCACAAAATTTAGAGCATGCCTTTAGTCAGGTAGTCGGCAGTCCTAGTCATATGGTGGATGTTGAGATGTTAGACTGTGAGACAGATTCCGTTAAAACTTTACATGTTCCCTTTGAACGTGAAAAGAAGGTGAGCAAAGTCCTTCAATCCCCATACACACAGCAACCAGCGACTACTCCAAGAGTTTTAAGAAAGCGTCAAAAGAGATATGTTCCACACATTACTCCTAAGGTAATCGGACCTGATGGGAAAGAGATTCCTCTCAAGCCATGAAAAGAGGTATTTAGTGGTTTTGTTGATTTATTTGTTAATGTTAATTAGATAGATTTACCTTTTTATGTGTTTCTAACCATACAATTTATTTTAATGCGACATTTCAGAACCTTAAACGCAATGTTATGGGCACAATGTATAGAGCGTTTGTCCACCCAGAAATATTGTGTTTTTTGGATGAACAAAAGAAGATTAGGAAATTGGCTGACTAGCAGTTATTTCGTTTTCCATGGGGAAGCGGCGGTACGGCTGCTAATCCTGAGTTTTGGCTGAGATTGTTGGGCAGGGACATCAAGGGTAGAGGATGGCTAAGTGATTCGGTATGTAGTTCTTACAAGTATAAAATCTTATAAATTAACTCCAGTCCTAGTCATATAGTCAATGTTAATTTTTTTTCTCTTTTTATATGACAGCATATTGGATTATTTGTTGATTTAATGATGCACTTTCGACCCGACGATGCTGACTGGGTCATGGTTGGTCCATTTTTTTGCACCATGATCCTCGGCCATGAGCTACCGCTATGCTATGCTGATGGCGTAACGAATGGTATCCCATGGTTTCGTCAAGGCATTGAAAAGGTGTGTATTTTAAAACTTCAAGTAATATAGGTTATCCTATATTACGGTTCATAATTTTTTAATTTCAGATACTATATTATGACTTTGTCTCTTCACTATCTACACATTCAACATTTAAATTGCGTTAATGCAAATATTGTAGGTTTTCTTTCCAATTAATCAACCTGACGTGCACTGGACTTTGGGTGAATTAACAATTTCCACTGGTGTTATAACATTGTATGATAGCCTTGGAAGTCAGAAAGATAAATACCTCTCACCTTGGGACAGAAAATTGAGGCGAATCTTTCAAACTCAACTGCCCATTTATCTTATCAAGAGTGAGGTGATGGTGAAGAGGAGAATGGATCCCGATTCCTATCATGTATCCTTTCGGTATGCAACAAACATTCCTAAACAAGGTGGCATGTACGGGGATTGTGGCATTTGGGTCATTATACTATTATACAGGTTGTCCCAAAACAGGCCATTTAATTTCAGGAAACCGGATCAAGCCGCTTTAGCATACCGTGAGCATTTGACAGCTTTTTTCTGGAAATACAAGATTCCAATTCCTAAAGGGTTTACCCAGTAAACATATGTTATTTCTGGATGTGTAATGGCTGTGTGTTGGTGAAAATCCAAACATTCTCTTTTGTCTCGTGTACTGGCGAAACACAAACTATGACTCGATTTACTCATAATGTTCTATGTAGTATCGTATTTTAACATTTGTATTATGTATTTTGTATGTGTTATAATGTTGATGTTGTGACGTTCTACTTTGATTACAAGTGAAAATGTTTAAGATATACAAAAAACACCAATAAGTTGATAGTTTTTAACATTTTGTATTGCTCAACTCAACCCATATATTGCTCGACCCATCGACCAGTGGTTGGGGAGATGGTGCATTTAATGTTATGAGGTAGATGATCAATATAAATATGTCCTCATAACATATGCCCTCATATCATATGTAGTTCCTACTATTAGTTGAAAAAAATAGAAAATGAATTCACCATCAAATGATGAATGGGAACTATTGCTTGACATAGACGACTCCGATCTTCGACTTTCCGCCACCAGCCAGAACGTAGTTCCTCCAGTTCAAAATGTTATGAAAATACCTGGTCCTGCAGGTATTGTTCAAGATGCGAAGAGACGCAAACTTTCTGATATTCAAGAAGGTGTTGATCCTGTGATGATGACACAAGAATATATAAGGAGGGTGGTTCATGATGTCGATGATTCTGATTTTAAGAGTACGCCATGGGTTAACGCAGCTGATTTTATTAATGATAGGGACGGGATGATGATTGGTGTTTTTGCCGATATCAAAAAATTTCTCAACAGAGGGAAAGTTGAGAAAGTTGTTGCGATGATCAAGTCTTGTACTTTGAATGTTTTGGGTGATCTCACTGTAACACTAAAAGATGTTTCAGGTTTACTCTCTGGCACAATTCATCACAAAGTCCTTGAGGATGAGTTATTTGCAAAGGTGCTTACCGTTGGATCTGTGTTGGTGCTAAAAAATGTTTCTGTGTTTTCACCAAAACAATCTGACCACAATTACCTTAACATTACGATAAGAAACTTGGTGAGGGAAAGTTGAGAAGGTTGTGTAATTTGTGTTTGAGCTGATGTTAATTTTTTTAAGTTTAACTTATGTAATCCTTCTTTTAGGCTATTTTTATTTTATTTTTAGTTTAACTTATGTAAGTTTATCTTGTTTTTAATGCACTTGTTTTAACTTATGTAGTACATATGTCATTCCTAATATGTATACAGCCGGTTGAGCAGTTACAAGTCGAGCGCCGTATGTCGATCACTTACAAGTCGAGCGCCGTATGTCGAGCAGTTACAAGTCGAGCGCCGTTGGTTGAGCTCGACTAGTAACTGCTCGACCAGTTAAGAATGTAAATAAAACAACAAATATTAAACTAATATTAAACATACTCTAGTAATTATTAAACATGCTAGTTAAAAATTACAAACATACTAATATTAAACATACTAATTATTAAACATACTAATATTAAACATACTAATTATTACGTACTAATTATTACGTACTAATAAACCAAATAAAAATACTAATTATTACATACGTAATTTTCCCAAGTTATCATAGAGCTGTTCAAGTAGTACAGCTGATGCATCTGTGTGTCTTTCTGGATGCCTGTACATCTCTAGTGTTGTCTTCAGTACCATTAACTCGTTAGACAACAACTTGCAGTTTGAGCATTCCCCACTTGGTGTTGACGGACCTGCAGAATACCTTGTAGGTGTTGACGGACCTGCAGGATACCTTGTAGGTGTTGAAGGGCTTGCAGAGTTTGGTGTTGGCGGTCCTCCAGTCATTAGACGGATTCGTTCCTCTTTCCATATGAAAAACTTACATCCGTGATCGTCAGTACCAGGCTGTTAAAGCATAAAGAAAATTAATTTCAACAAATAACATATTATTATTTATTTATAACAAAACATTTGATTATTAACCTTTGATAGAGGACATGCGTAGTACAATTGACCATATGTATGGGGTCGTTGTGATTGTCGCAAAACGACATCTCCGTTTCCACATGGACACGCAAAAGCTTCATATTTTGCCATCTTCATGATTACAAATTGTATGTGTTTTTTTCCTCTCATACAGACAAGTAGTTGTGTATGCTTTTATAGGAGTTTTTGGCGGGAATTTTTGGCGCCATTTTTTTGCGCTCGACCAGCAAATTATAAAGTACATCGCCGGTCGAGCATTTGCTAGTCGAGCGTTGACTTTTTCAAAGAGTTAATGTAGGGTAGATGAAACCTTTATTACAATTTAATATATAGTAGATGAAACATTTACTACAATGTCTTTAGGTAGTTGGAAACATTTATGGCAAATTAATAAGTGGTAGGTATTTTTAATTAATGATATGTACTTTTAATAAATGTGATGTGATGGTACACCAAGAAAAATGGCGCCAAGATTTCCCGCGAAAATAAATGGCCCCAAGATTTCCCGCCAATTTTTTTGCTCGACTGGATCATGTATTTGCTCGACTGCTCGACCACCAGAAACCTATATGTAAATACATTATTACATAAATATGCATGTATGTAATAACCTATTGAAAGGTACCAACAAAAAATATGAGTGCTTTAGATAATAAATTTCGTGTATATTTGGTGTTCGAAGATGGCTCCAGTTATGGTGTTTCACTAATGAAGACTGTTACATACGATGGGTTAGTTACCTATGTTAATAAAAAGTTCAAACTTAACAACGAATTTGCTTTAAGTTTTTATTACAAAATGGCACATGGTCCAGTCAACATAGTTGATAATGAGGATGTTCAATTTTTCGTTACCGAAATTTGTAGGCCAAAGGCTGCATTGCCTAAACTTTTTATTAAAAAGGTTGTCAAAAAGGTAAAGGCAAAAGTAAAACCATCTTCTTCCAATACATTAGATTTTGACCTTAATGATTCATTATTTACTAATGATTTTGAACCAACAGATTTTAACAATGATTTTCAAATGCCAAAAGATGAACCTTTTGAAAACTACAACGAATTTAATCAGGAATTTGGCAAAAATTATGTGCCTACTTCATCTTCAAATGAACAATTTAAAAATTCTGGGCCTACTTCATCTTCAAATGAACAATTTGTGCATAAATGGGAACAAACAAATACTTTTGAAAATATGCCTCCTATTCCCGATCAACCATTACCTATCATTAAGGAGCTGGATATCATGGATTTCAACAGCAATAGCTCTCGTATCCTTAAATCAGGTGATGAATTTGATGATAAAGATTGGTGCATGTTTGAAATTGGTAAGAAAGCTCTAATAGATGGAAGACAATTTAGGACTAGAAAGTCTGATAAATTTAGGTACGATGTAGTTTGTTTTCATCAGGGGTGCGATTGGAAAATAGTTACGTCAAGGATAAAAAATAGTGTTAAATGGAGGATAGGAACAATCAACGATGTTCACACTTGTCCCAAAACACAACTTCTTCCTAACCACCGTAATGCTACCATAAAACTGTTGGCACGTTTGATCGCACCGAAACTGAAAGACAGCAGTCGAATCTATAGGCCACGAGATATAAAAGATGATTTGGCTGAATATTTCAATATCGACATTTCTTATAAAAAAGCATGGGCTGGGAAAAATCGAGCATTGGAGCTTCTCACAGGTTGTCCTACGGAATCGTTTGATCGATTACCGTACTATTTTTATAACTTGGAGATGGCAAATGATGGTACGGTAACTCATATTGATACGGATGATGAAGGACACTTTAAGATGTGTTTTGTCGGCTTTGGTGTTGCGGTAAGCATGTATAAACACAATGTTCATTGTAGATAAATCTATTTTTTTTGTTTTGTTACTGATCTTTGCTATTAGTCTTTGTAGATATGGTTCATTGTATATGAATATGTATTTTTCTATACAAACAACTACTAATTGATAATTTCTTGGGTCCGACAGATTCAAGCTTTCTTACAACATTTGCGACCACTTATCATAATTGATGGGGCGCATCTTAAAGGGAAGTATCTTGGAACAAATCTGCTTGCCGTTGGAATGGACGGTAACAACCAGATTGTACCGATTGCTACTGGTGTTTCACAAGGTGAGACTGGGGAATCGTGGACATGGTTTTTGTCATGCTTGAAAGATTGCATCGGGGAAGTTGAGGATTTGGCCATCATTTCTGATAGACATTATGCCATTGGACTAGCTTGTAAAACAGTCTTCCCAAATTCATTTCATGGGTTATGTTGTAGACATCTAATGATGAATTGTGCTTTGGGAACGAGTAAAAAATCGAGGGCTTTGTATTGGAAGGCATGCAAAAATTACGCTAAGGATGATTTTCACCGTTCGCTTTCTGCTATTCAAGCATATAAACCAGAAGCTTACAATAAACTTATTGAAGCTGGCGTAGAGAGATGGTCTAGGGCATATTGTCCGGCTAAGCGGTACAACTATATGACATCCAACAACGCAGAGTCGGTAAATGCATTAACAAGGGATGTGAGAAAAGAACCAATAACAAGGCTAATGGAGTGGTATAGAGGGCTGGTGCAAAGCTGGTTTTGTGAACGTCGAGACAAATATGAAGGTAACCTTCATTTTTTATAATGTAATTTGAATTTTATACAATTTGATAAATAATTTATTATGTGAAAAATATTTTAGATGAGGTAGAGGGGGAACTTAGTGACTGGGCTGCTGCAAAACTAAAGGACAGGATGATGAAAAGCGCTAATTGGATTGTCACAGGTATTCAAGCTAACATACTTTATCAGGTGGTTGATTTTCGAAAGCAACATACTGTGAATCTAGATAATTGGACATGCACTTGTTGTCAATGGCAATTTTCCGGTATACCATGCGGTCATGCGATAGCGGTTAGTAGATTTCTTAAACAAAGAGACTGTAATCATTTGGTCTGGTATTGGTTTAAAACAACAACGCTAAAAGGGACATACCAAGGATTGGTTTACCCTGTAGGAGAATCATCCGAATGGGAGAAACCGGATGGCTTGCAAATTGTGAAGCCACCAGGTGTGATTCGAAAACAATCAGGGAGACCAAAAAACAAAAACCATATTGCATCTCAAGGAGAAGTACCAACTCCTGTAACGTGTACAAGGTGCTGGAAGGTTGGACACATGCGTCAATCATGCATGGAACCATTGCCAAAAAGAAATGTAATTGAATTGTATTCTCTTATTCAAAATAATATTTTTTGTACATTAGAGTACCATTGTTTAAATAATGTTTTTTCCAGGAAAATGTGGGAAACGCAGTTTGGCAACAACCATCGATGTTGGGAAATTCATTTTGGCAACACCCATCGATGGAGGGCACATCTAATCAGGGAGCCTCAGGTTGGGTACATCCATCAATGGCGGGAACTTCGGGTTGGGTACAACCATCAATGGATGGAGCATCGGGTTGGGTCCAACACTCGATGGGGGGAGCAGTAGGTTGGGGACAACCATCAATGGAGGGAACATCAGGTTGGGTACGGTGAGGCAAGTAGCAGCAAGTCGGCAATTAATGGTGAACCAAACCAAGATGGGAAAAAATAAATGCGCTTGTAGCTTTGCCTATCCTACTGCATGTATCTTACATGTTGCTTAATGAATGTTTATCTTACTAGGTATCAAGTATTAGATTTGTACAAGTATCATATTATAATTCTAAAAGTATTTGTACAAGTATCAATGTTTCTTGGAAAACGTATTTTAAATGCTATGTAGAATGACATACCTGAATAATAACATGCAGACCCACACCCCACAGTCGTCAAACAACCCACCCTGCCTTGGAACATTCTCAGCATTCGTAAACGTAATCCTATAGGACATAGGATCGATTCCTTTCTGGTCAAACAAATCTGCTTCTTTCAGCACTTTCGGAAGCCTTTTCTCTAGGCAATCCCTCATTCTCAGGTAAAAATCACGCGTTTCAATCTCAGGATAGGGTTGAGTATCATAGAATGTAACTTTACCAGTCCGGATGTGAAACACAGCAAGAGACCAATGTGTTTCAGGTTCATTTATGGGGATAAAAACCCGTTCAACATCAGCCCATCCAAGAGGGTATTTTTCTTTGTTTACATAGAACAAAGGCATCGATCCATTCATCAGTAATGGTAGAAAAAAGCAGCTAACCATCGACCAATCCATATTGTCTGGTCTAGTATGCCACATGTAGCCAATCCATAGATCAATGTGCTGTGAAAAGAAAAAGAAGAAAGAAAAAATATTCAGTTGGTTGTATAAAAAATGCAATTTTGATTTTATATACCTCGAGACAGATTTCAAACAACTCTTATATGATACAAATTACCAAGGTGTGCCGAAGAAAATATTGTGGATTATATAAAAGCATGTGAGTAATAGGACTCGTGTTGAATGGGATGATGAAGGAGTGTGGATTGCCATAAACAATACACACTATATCATTATCACAAACAACACACCTCAATTATAAGAGCCCATCTATCAAACGATGTATATGGGTTCCATTCCTTAATTTGACCGAGTTCCCATAAAACCATTGGTGTGCTTGATATTGATCATATTCTTTGTTATCTGTAATTGAACCAAGAAAATAGGATCAATATCAAGCGCACAAATGATTTTATGGGAACTCAGTCAAACTAAGCAATGGAACCCATCAACATCGTTAGATAGATGTGCCCTTATAATTGAGATTTTCAATGTGAAGTTCAAATTATCAACTTCTCTTTGAAACAATTTTATAGAATCCACAAGAATAATGTTTGGCAATTTACCTCAAATAAAAGTTACTTGAAATCAGTTGGCAAGTACATACAATCAAAAGCACAATTTTATATAAAACTGAGCAAAGTAAATAAAAGATGTATTTACTTTACCTCGTCAAGCAGCCATCCTTTGCGTTTATCATCAAGGCCGATTAGAGAATCCCAGAAATTACGACCCACAACTATATCACCGGACCAAGGAAACTTACAATTACGCCACCCTTCCATAAGGAGAAATCGATCAATTTCGTAGTTAACATAAATTTTGTCGAGATTGTGATATGGTCGTTCAAGAACCTGAAATACAAAATAACAAACATAAATCACCTTTAATATCAAAACAATCACAATACCACGTGCTTATATTAATACAAAGGATCTTAAACATCATACCTCTACCCAAGGTCTTACTTGCCGTAACATTTGAACCATAATCGGATCAAGAATGTTCTTCCGATTTTTCAATTCATCTATGCTAGGAACTGGTGAAGGTTTTACTTCAATAAACGGCGACCTAATAAATTTTTCGAACCTCCTCTTCTTCATTTCATAAAGCTCGTGAGGAAGTTTCACCCGAGGTAAAATTTTGCTGTTTGGTTCATTAGGTGGACAGATATCCTCTTGCTTTTCATCGTTTACAACATTTCGTCCATGTGATCCGTTGTATGGTCCATCTTCAACGCATGGCGACTCAAACATGTTAAGAAAATCATTGCCTTGACTGCAATACTCATCAGCAAGCTCATTGTCCTACCAATGATATAAAAATAGTTAGCCAAAGGACCCTCTACCCCCAAAGGACAACTTCAACTGTTTCTATTCAAAAACCCTCTTTATACTTAAAAAATAAATTAATATTAACGTCACCTACACGACACCATAAAATTACCTTTTCTGCATCAGATATGTTAACATAATTGTCTTGCTTTTCTGGTTTGCTAGTATGAAACTGCGTACGAAAGGTTTACCACATAGTATTAGAAACTCATATTTAAAAATATAAAACTCTTCACATCTAAATAAATCACCTTTTCATAAGGCTCCCGTTGTCTTTGAGCAGTGTAAACCTACATACCAAATTGTTTACCAAAAATTAGTATAACATTATAGTTGAATAAAAAATACATGCTTAAAATTAATGAAAGTATTGTTTAAGACAACATCATAAAATTACCTTTTCATTAGGATCTGTCTCCACATTCTTTCTTTTACTAGGAAGTAACTGTAAGTGAAAGTATTGTGGAACAAAACTAGCCTATTAGTGTATACCATGACAAGTTTCTCAAAAGAAAATAACTTGGAAACAAATTGGAAAAAGGTAAAACAGAAACCTGAATTATAGTCTCGAGTTTCAATGTTCGGGCTTCCAAAGCCTTGACAGCAGCTTCAAGAGCAACCACATCCACATGTTTAACTACCTCACCTGAGGAATCAACTTGACTTATATTCGGCATATCACTCGCCTTTTTCTTCCAATAATGATCATAAAGTCCACCCTTTCGAACAGGCGGCGCCCTCGGGGTATACCACTTAAAAAATTCTAATGATTCTATATACCATTGAGATTCAGCCTCAAATTTGTTTGGGATGAGACCAAATTTTGGTTTGGATTCCTATGAAAAACATAGAACTTAGTTTTCTGTGCTAAACTAGTTGTATCATGGCGAAAAAACCTATTTTGTGAGTAGTAGTAAACGTGTGCTTTGCGAACAACTACGGTAAACAAAGTAATTATTTGAACCATTATAAGATGTTCCAAAAACAGTATATTTACCTTAGCAAAGAGTAGTTCAAAATTATCAGATTTTTTCGATGGTCTATGCTTCGACCATGAAAGCGCTCTTGGGATCACCCCATCATCCTTCCTCCACCAGAGCTGACTTTTATCAGAAGTCTCGATAATCCATATCTGCAAAGAATGAAAACATAACCATTAGTTACAAGGACTAGAAAGATAATAATCAAGCATTACTCTAAACAGTAACCAAAGAATTGCAATTAATAACCTTGAATGCACAAACAAATCCAGCCAAGCAATAGGTCGGAACATCCTTGGATTTTGTTTTGTCCAATGGTGGATACAATCCAACTCGATTCTTTGAAGCAACATTTCTGATTGAATCATACAGCTGCCTCCAAATGTACTCGCCCCATGGGAATGCATTCCACTCATCAACATCTTCGACCATCGTCAGTAACATATCATCAATGACAGACCCTAAATCCTTACCCATGAATATAACCTCTAAGGTTAGCAACAAACACACCCTTACGGCATCTGCATCCGACAGGTTTAAAAAAGCATCTTCATCTTCAATAACATATAGAAGATCGATGTTTTTCACATACTGTCCAACCTTATCTGGAAAAACACGATCACGAAATGGGATATCCCCACTTCTCCATTTCCGAAAGCTGAGAATACCAAATTTAAACCCAGTAATCAAGTAGAATTCATGCCGACCAAAAACAAAACTATGTCCATTCACACAATATACAATTGGAAGATCGTAGTTATCATCGTATTGGCAGACTTGTTTCTGAAGCATATACTGAACCAGACGTTCTTCATTATCAACATAAGTAAGATCTAGCTACGGTCCAAAACATGTGGCCTTAAACAATGTCTGTCGCGGCTGGTCTAATTCCTTTTTCATACGTGAGAAGTAACGCAATTTACTCCTAACGATAAGTGTTGAATCATAGTCCTACAAAAAAGAAATATACTTAAAAATGTTAGAATAAGGCTTACAGTTAATAAAACATCCAATACATTAGCAATACTAAGAAACATAAGCACTATAATAATCACTTAAAAATTAACTGTCAAGCTAGGATAACCCTTAAGTAAGCTACTTAACAATCCCATAAGCCTTTATGTAGCCAGTAAGCTTTAATAAAACTAAAACAACGAATACTATTTTCGTCACTTGCTCATGCTCTAGCCAGTGAGCTTAAGTATACTAAACATAAGCAGAAATAAAGGAAATAAGAACATACTATGTTAACATTCAATGTAAGGCAGTGACTACATCTTCCAATAAACTTAAAATTTGCAATGTGCTAAACGTACATTTTAACACAATGATGGAAAGTCGACCAACGTTATATTTCTTTCTAACTATTGTACAAAATAGGCATTCAGTGCTAAACAACACTCGTAATCACTCCAAAGACCATTAAAAACATGCTTGGATTTTTTAGCTCAAATGTTGAGCACCTAGATAAGCATAGCAAATTTAAACCTCTAAAGTGAGAATTAACGAAGGGCAATCAACAAACGTAATGACCATAAAAACCATAACGATCTTGTAAATAACGAGTAAAACAAAAGATTAGCCAAATGTCTAAGCACTTAATCTTCTTAAGTACTAAAAACCCTAAACAGATTTGTTCCAACAATGAATTAAGCACTTAGACAATCACTTAATTAATTAATCACGAAAAGGAATTAGGATCTTCCAATAAACAGTAACAAAGGACACAATCGACACAATCACTTAATTAATCAACCAAGAAAACTAACAAACATAAAAACCCTAACAAGCATCCCAATTCGAATGGAGAAAATAAACCCTAATAATAAGAACTTATCAAAAACGGAAGACTTGATGCAAAACACTCACCATTTTTGATGAAAAAACCGGTATCAATCAATCATTCAACACCCGTAACCTGTGATGTGTGTGTGTGTTTTTTTTGAAATTATGTTTAGAAAAATAAGTTAATTTAATATTTTATTCAATAAAGTACAAAAATAAAGTAATAAAAAGTACATTGAGTGGGATTTGATATAGTACAAAGGAAATCCAAGCAAAAGATATTCTGACACCTTTTTTCTTTTTCAAAGTCAAAAAGTACGCCGTCAGTCGAGCAAATGAGTCGAGCAATTTTTAATATTATAGTACACCCACTAGCAACAGTAACAAAGATCTTGTCATAGATCTTGTCTGCCACAAAGTATTAATAAAAAAATAGAAAGTGGGACACGTGTCGCTCATAGAGGCCGGTTGAGCAGTCGAGCATGACCAAAATTGAAAATGGGGTCAAATCATGACCAAACCATAAAATGGCCGAATGTTTTTGGCATATTTTGGTAATTTTCTCTTATCCCCACACCCTCCCATAGGGAGGGTTGGGTTAACACAACCCGGAAGGGAAACTGAAAGATTTGTACAACCCTGAAAACTTAACACTGGACGTGGCTTAAATGGATGAACAGTACTACTGAACATTCTGTTAGTTGTATTATGGTGTTTAATTACTTTTGTTTCACAGCTGCTAAAAAGGCAATGCTACTACTTGTATGATTTTTTATGTTTCTTAAAAATCAGTTAAAGCGCTTTGCTGTTTCTACAAAATAACCAACCATCCACTATTGCATATTGTCAATACATTATTATTGCGTTTATTTCAATTATATAGTATATCTAACATGGTTTTTCTTCAAGGGTAGTGGCAACAGTGGCGGTTTGGCCAACGGTTTGCCCCAAACCGTCGGGGAACACCGCCGCCACCCCAGCGGTTTGGGTGAGCGGTTTGAGTGAGCGGTGATCTTCACCTACGCGTTTGGGAGAAAAGTATCCGTTGCTTGTGAATGTTGGAGCTAAAAACAAAAAAAAAAAAAAAAAAAAGACGTTGGGCCATTTATTGTGGAACAAAAAAAAAAAAAAAAAAAAAATCCTATAAATACTACACAATACAAATAAACTACACATATTCAAATATCACACACACAATACAAATTACTACTAAATCCTCTATATTTCACACAATGTTTTCATCATCTTCTTCATCCGATGATTTATATCCCCCCCCCCTCCCCCCCCCCCCCGCAGCCTTTCGAACAAAATGTTTCCACGAGTAGTACTCTATCAACCTTTTTAGCCGTGTACGATTCGAGTGAGGACACGCCAACCTCTACCGAAACACGGGAATCTGTCACCCGTTTTCGTGAAAAAGCTTTACAAAATCTAAAGAATGACTATTTCGTTGAACGACCAAAGTTTGCCCACCATATTTTTCGAGATAGGTTTCGTATGAATAAAATGTTGTTTTTAAGAATTGTTGGTGATATTGAAGCGAGATTCGAATGGTTTCAAGAGGGATATGCTGCAAGGGGGAAAAAAGTTTCACGGCATTACATAAATGCACATCGGACATTCGGCAACTCGCAACGGGTGAACCTCCGGATAGATTTGATGATTATTTAAACATGGCACGAAGAACGTCAGGTTATCATTCTTATTTTTTAATAATGTTATCGTTATATTTTTTTTAATAATGTTGTCGTTATATTTTTTTTAATAATGTTGTCGTTATTTTTTTTAATAATGTTGTCGTTATTTTTTTTTTATAATGTTGTCGTTATATTTTTTATAATAATGTTGTCGTTATTTTTTTTTAATAATGTTGTCGTTATTATTTTTTATAGGTGAATGCCTTGATTATTTTTGCAATGCGGTTATTGAATTATATGGTCGAGAGTTCTTACGTAGGCCGATATCCCATGACATTGCACGCTTATACGAGGCACATGAAGAACAACATCACATTCCTGGAATGCTTGGTAGCATTGATTGTACACATTTTGTTTGGCGAAATTGTCCTAGACATTTGAAAGGCCAATATAAGCGAGGTGATCACCAATACCCGACTATTATGCTTGAATCCGTCGCTTCATACGATTTGCGGATTTGGCATTCATTTTTTGGTCCTCCCGGTACTAACAACGATATCAATGTTTTGAATCGGTCTCCGTTGTATCTTACGGAGCGAAATAGAACGGCGCCAAACAGTTCATTTTCTGTAAATGGACGTTTTTACAAACGTGGATATTATCTTACCGATGGAATCTATCCTACATATTCTACGTTTGTTAAAGCATATAAGTATCCCACTGATCCGAAGGAAAAGATATTCAAGAAGTTACAAAAGTCTCCAAGAAAAGATATCGAGCGAGCTTTTGGTCGTCTTAAGGCAAAATGAATGATTCTCAGTCGTCCTCTCCGTCCTATGACGATCGAAAAGATTCGACAAGTCGTTAATACGTGTATCATATTGTGCAATATGATTTTAAAAGACGACGAGCAGGCAATATCACCGGTTCATATAATGGATCCGCCGGTCGCGCCAGTATATGACGATAGTGTACTACCGGAGTTACTCGATGAACAAATCCATTATCGTCTCCAATATGATCTTACGGAGCACGTTGAGGCTCAAAACTTAGCATACCTCAATGACTAGTTATTTCTTTTCTTTTTTTTTACGTATTATGTAATTTTCTATTAATTATTTTTTTTCATGTATTGTGTATTTTTATTTTTATTATTAATGAAATATTATGTTTTTATTAAATTATTTATTTATGAAAATAAAAAATAAAAAAAATAAATAGTTGGTGGTTTGGGAGGTATGAAAAAAGTGACTATTGCCATTAAAAAAAGGTTATGAGGTATGGAAAAAGTATGAGTGAGGTGGAATGATATTATTAGTGGGTTGGGAGGTATGAGTTTTTTTTGTAGTGAACACTGCCACTACCCTAATGTAATTTTTTGATGTAATCATTGAGATCTTCTGGTTGTAGACCTATTGATTATCTAACTATTAATGAAAAGCCGGTGAAATAGATTCGGTTTAAACTACAAGATACTATGTAAATTATTGCGATTCTTGTAATTGATAACTTATGCAAAAGTAACGCATTTATTGGAAACTCTCATTTTTTCATAAACATGACACGAGACTTAAATTTTTAATCATCTTGTGAGGTCCTAATAAAGAGCAAGTCGATATCATGGTAGGTGATAGAACTTCAATGGGTCAGCATGCAATTTGCAAAACATAAAAATATATACAGCTTGATATATGATACGCTCTGAGATTTATGTCATGTTATATTTATTTAAGATATGTTTTTGTGACGTATTAAGAAAGTGTTATTGTTTAGATATGTTTTTATGTTTAGCTTGTTTTACAAGCTAGAGTTATTCGGTTATATATATTTTTTTTGAAAGGTGAATTTCGTTGAGACTTCGTGTCGCGATTCGACATCGGGAGGTCTAGCTTACATTGTCTTAACCGGGCCCGCGCTAGAGAGCTCCCTCGAAGTATGAATGCCTATTCAAATACCCGATGGGGGAAAACCACCTACTAATCCGCCCGAAGGCACGACGATTAATAGGGGTAAACCCTGCCCCCTCAGACTTGAACCTGGTTAGACCCAAGCCAAGCCCTCATAGAGGGACTACCTAATATCTCAAAGATGGCTTTAAGTGGGATTCGAACTTGAGACCTAAAGGTCACCAAGTGAAGTCCCAACCGCTAGACCAAACCGAATCATTATTATGAATGAATCAATCAAAGTTTAAGATAAACAAATCTCTAGTTTTTCTCTCTATTTCTTAACGAGCTCGCGCCCGCTTGAAGTGGTGCCCTATCTCGTTACAACCTTAACGGGTTATATCAATTGGTACTTTCATTGAAAGCTCTCGTTGAGAGGGTTTTTTATTAGGGTTCCAATATAAATAAATAAATAAAGTTACTGTTCACGACACTATTCACGGTACTGTTCATCGATCACTAGTCACGTGCATTGTTCGTCAGAGTTACTGTTCACGGGGGGTATTGTTTATCATTTTTTTCTGAGTTAATGTTCATGGCATCGAGCGGATGTTATCGGGACGTGGAATATGCACTATTTAAGCTTTTGCAAATGGGTACGTTGGCCGAATACGAGAATGATTTTAAGATTCTTATAAATCAAGTAACGGGGATCTCAGAATCTTTACTTGCATCGTTTTATATCTCCGGACTTAAACTGGCGTTAAAAATAGAACTGTTGAGGGCAAGGCCTACAACTTTAAGAGAAGCCTTTTCCTTAGCCCATATAGTCGAGGCTCATTTTGAGGCAATTGAAGAGAATGAGAAAGAGCATATAATTGAAAAGAATCAGATACCATTCCATCATTACAAAGTGAATTTGCTTCACCTGAGATTAAAAGGTCATTAGATGCTGATAAATACATTGGTGTTGATGTGGATAACGCGATAGATGGTGTTTTCGCTATTGGTGAGAGTAATAAACTTCATAGCAAGTTTGAAGAATTTCAAAAAATAAGAAATTTATGGAAAAGATTGTTGTGGGTGGTCGTGAATTTGATGGTCGTATGGGTGAAATAAATTTGAATTTAAGCGAGGAATTAGTGGACAACGGGGTTAGTCCTATACCCACTACTTTGGTGGCTCATGAAAGTCCACGGGTTCGCCAACTATGGGAAGGAATTGGTATCGGTGATGCTCACGGGCTCATGGATAATGCACGCAACCATAAATTTGTTCAAAAAAATGTGTGGAAATGGATATCGGACTCTCAATCGACATACTCTTCGTATCACCTTGAGGGCAAGGTGATTTTTGAAGAAGTGGGGAGTGTTACAGAATGGGTAGCGGAAGGCGGAAGAATGGTGTTGTGTTATGTCCAAGGTACTGGAAGGCGGAAGAGGAAAAAGGTATTGGTTGCGGTAGCGGAAGGTAGGAGAACTACGGGAGTGGAAGATAGGACTAGGATTAGGATTAGGATATGGGGTCCCAGAATCAATAGAAAACTTTCAAGACCACACCTTGAGGACAAGGTGATTTCGAAGGAATAGGGAATGATACGCCCCGGGCTTTATGTCATGTTATATTTATTTAGGATATGTCTTTGTGTCATATTAGGAAAGTGTCATGATTTAGATATGTCTTTATGTTTGGCTTGTTTTACAAGCTATGGTTATTCGGTTATATATACCGAATCATTGTTATGAATGATTCAATCAAAGTTTAAGATAAACAAATCTCTAGTTCTTCTCTCTATTTTCTTAAGGAGCTCGCGCCCGCTTGAAGTGGTGCCCTATCCCGATATAACCTTAACGGGTCGTATCAGTATCTTCGGTCATTAACTCCTTTAACATCATTTCAATACCCATTATGCATGCCGTTTCGTGATTTAACATGTGTAGAATATCTAACAAATATAAACATGTTCAATTACCATTCTTTTATCGTTAAAGACTTTATCTTACTTAGAGTACAAATCTTTTATTGTCACCCGCGAATCTATAGTCTAGTATATATAATATTAGTATATATAACACATTAATTAAACTTATAAATTATCAAAATTAAATCTAATTTGTAATTAAATAAACTCAAACTTTGACAAACCCATAATATAATGCACCGTTTTCAGGCCAATAACCGTAAATCTTGAATTTTGGTATCAAAACATAAATAAAGATAGCATTATTACTAATATTCTCCAGTGATTCTGTAAATTGATCCACAATACGATTTTTTTTAAGTTCAATTTTCCTGTTCTATTGCCATCTTATAAGGTTCATCAAGGAGGTTTTCAAATATGATACTATTAGTTTTATAGACATAAAATAATAGACGTGTGTTAGGATCGAACTCGAGATCACGGGATTGCACATTTTACGTATAAAGAGTAAATGAATAATAATTATTAATGTACTCACGGTGTGTACAAGTTTTAAATTTATAAACACGATTACCGGATCTAGAAATAACACATACGAGCAAGTGAACTCGTCCGTTATAGCAAGATGAGGATGGTAAGTCGGGATCGTTCACAGAGATTTGTGAGTGAATCGAAGCGTAAGTTTAAAAAGTAAATCTCTAACACAAGCAATAATAATAATAAGATAATTCAAATAATTAAAATAAATAAATAAATAAATAAATAAATAAAAATAAAAAAAAAAACCTACACTTGTTTAGACTAGTTAACTACTCATAAGATAAGCATGATTGTAATAACTTTCTTTAACATGTTGGTTATAAGAATTAGATTGTGTTTCTAATCTATCGTTTCTACAAGTTAAACCTTCGTCAAGATTTTAGTTTACAAAAACAAGCATTAGGTTTGGACCAATCAATTTAAGATCAATTCAAGGTTCATAAAGTCGGATTAACAACCTTAAACACAAAAATAGTCTTTTGTTTAATCAAATACTCTTAAGAAATGGTCATACAAAAGGTAACCGATCATAGATAAAAAGGTTACAATTGATTATAAACTACTATACTTTCGACCAATTAGGCGTTTACAACTAATCCGATTTGATTAACAAAAAGTATTCTCATTACAATTACACCTTAGTTCCTTTGTTTAATCAAGAATAATTATGGCGAAAAATAATCATTCATAGACAAATGATTATAACTAGTTGAATAATAACAACTCTTTCGGCCAATGAAATTACAAGCAACTAGTTAAACTTGATTCAACAAATGTCACTATGAAACTTAAGTCTAATTGGGTTTTAGAATTGACTTGAAATTGAATTAAAACATGTTATCACAATCATAGGCTAATCATTAAGTATTTAACATCATCTAAGCAAATGCACGAAGTTACTAGCCACTCATAGCAAACATGAACATAAACTTAGAATATTGAACATTAGAAATCATAATTAAAGTCTTACAAATGTTAGGAATATGATTACAATTGAGTAGGAAATGATTCCCTAAGTATTGATGTTGACCTCTTGAGAGTTTGACCTCCGGATGTTGACTTTTTGGACCCCCAATGTTTTCTGAACTTCTATGGACGAATTTGAGAATTTGAGGCTAGTAGAGAACTATTTGATGATTGATTAGTTGTTGTAACTTGAGTTGTGTGTTGACAAATGATTGCAAAGCCTCTATTTATACTACTCATCAAACCTAGGATCATTAATGCAGCAACTTGGCCTCCAAGGTGAATAGAAGGACCTAGAATACCAGAAAGAATGGCCTAAAATCGGGTAGAATGAAGTAGAATGAAGTTTGCAAAAGTTATACGAGATAACCATCCGATCGGATATGGGGCATGTCCGATCAGATGGATGGAACATTTTCATCTAACCGATCGGTTCTCTGGGGCAATTTCCATCCGATTCGGATGGATGACCATCCGAACGGATGGAATGGTTCTGACAACAAAAACTTGCTCTTTCTCTTAGCTCTTCGTTCTTTTTCTAAACTTGGTTATTTTTTGTCTTGGAACTTTGGAGTGATGAAAACTTGGATTCTTCTTTGTGAAATGCTTGAACGAATTGGATCTCGACTTGGAAATTGCAAATCCTTATTTTCTTTCTTAAATCTTTCACTTTTTCTTCATTTTTCCTGTTTTTGGCTACAAATGCTTTGCAAACATACTTTGATACCATTAAGTGACAAAAGCATATAAAAATAACCAAATAACATATATAAAAACACGAATAACGCTACTAAAAACATGCACAATTTGAGCGTTATCAAATCCCCTACACTTAAACTTTGCTTGCCCTCAAGCAAATCTAGAAACAAAATATTATCCACATGGTACTTCAAAGATGTTTAGGAAAAATGTGATGCAAATCTTCCAAGTACAAGTTAGATTCATCATTTTAAGCTTTAATGGGTGAAGCATTGAGATATTTGACAATACCCAAATGATTTTCTTGCTAGATAAAAATTACTAATCACCTCACGAAAAAGGAATAAGATATAATTCACTCTAAATACTCATTTTTGGGTGAAGTATAAGAGAAATCACACTCATTGCTCAATCATGATTTAAATATTACCATAAGCTTGTACAAGAAACATAACTACACCGACAAGGCGTAAGCACCAGGTATTCATATCAAAGAGGGCTTTTATTCGGGTTTAAGGCTAAAAAGGGTAAAAAGGACATATGTGCAACTACCTTGTGTAAAACATAGTAGATCGCTGGCGCGAATTCTTGCATTACCAAACAATGGATGGTCACTAAGGATAACATTAGATCGCTAGCGCGTTGTCTAATTTCTCAAGAAATCGGATGGTCACTACATGCCATACACTTGATAATTTCACAAAGCCAAAAGGTAGGGATAAGACATGGGATAAGTTTAGAGAGTGGAAATGATTTAAAAGAATATACAAAATAGTCAAAGTCTACAATCCAAATGTTGCTAGCTATCTCGAACCACTATCATGTAATCTTTAAAAACTCCATGCTTGATCGAACAATACCTTTATACTATAGCTCATTGGCTACTTTATTTGATATATACATTTTTTTAACATAAACTCAGAATAAAATCACTTGTTACCATTCTAATTTGATGACTTATTCTTTGCTTTGCTTCGATCACTACTTCCGGAATTACTACTTTCTTTATGCTTCATGATTTCCCACATAACATCCATCTTGCCATATAGCTAGCAACCAACTAAGACTTGACTAAGGGCAAGTCTAGGCTAAAAAGTGTAAAATCTTTTTTGTATTTTTTGGATTTAATCAAAAGAAAAGATTGGCTCAGAAGGTGTAACTAGGGGTATCTAGCGTTAAAAATAAACGCTAACAAAAAGGTTATATTGGTGGTTAACTAGTCAATGAAACTAGCTAAAAATCAATATGGAAGGCTATTTGGGTTAGATACTAAGATTGCCTCTTATCATATATGTATACTTATATCATACAAGAAATGTGATCTCACAACGGTCTCGAAATGATTTACAAGTACAAGTTCTAGAATAAATAAAAACACCTGCACACTCTTAACAAAAGACTTAAGCATAAAAGAATGTATGCTATATAAGAAACAGGCGCAAATCCTCACAATTTAGTGGAAAGGGTTAAAACATGTGCTAGCTAATGTTATCGATCCCATAATGGATTGCAATATTAATTGGGACACATCTCAATTTTTCAAAAATTACTGTTTTTACCAGTGGATAGATCCAATTATTCTAACATATTAAATCCTAGAAATTACAAATAACTAGATCAGAAGGGCAACAAAATTTAAAATTAAGCTCGAAATTTACAGATTATTCTTATTTACCTATTCACCCCCCCCCCCCCCCCCACACACACACACACACACTTAAGTTAAGCATTGTCCTCAATGTGATAAATGAACTTCAAAGCATGAAAATAGGTGATGCGTGGAATTGCGCCCTCACAAAAAAGGTTTTACCTCTCAAAGGATCTTGAGAAGCTTGCAATCCCCACCAGGCAGTGTACCTGTTCGTTGTAGTATAGTATAGTGACAAGTACCGGGGGATTGATCATTCAACTCTAGGAATAGTGTTCGCTAGGGTTAAAATTCTACTAAACTAGGTCTAGGGGTGAGGGATGATTCTTTTTGTATTTTTATATTTTAAATGAAAGCAGGTAAAATCTCGGGTTCTGAAGGAATGGGCAGAATTAGTTGCTAGTCAACTAACCCAATTAACTAAAGATGCAATCAAAATAAAATAAAATAAACTTAAACTAATTTCGGTGTTAACAATAATGAGAGAAAGTGTGTTTACTTAGATTTCATTACTCCCTAGATATCTTTTACCGGTTGATTAGCTTATTACAATTGCATGGATGACGGGTTATATTCCGTAATACTAGTCGTAGAGCCGTGTACGATCTTCCCTAACTCTATAGGCTTCAACCTCAATCCTATGTCGAGCTGAATAAAAGCTCCTAACATGGTATCCCTGGAAGTTACCTATGCATTAAATATACCCAAATAATCGTAGTACACCTCTGATCATGTTTATTAAGACGTTCAAGCAAGTTACCAATTGGAGGTCTGCCAGTTTTCTTAAGCCTAACATCGAATTTATTCATCCACACAATTATAAACAAACCATCAACCAATAATTAACATCTAGGTTTCATTACATCTAAGCAAACATGAAAGAAACCTAGCCTAGCATGTTAAAGAGAAGACAAGTGTAAGATATAATAAAACAAAACATAGACATATTGAATGATTTGTTAAAGTACTTATCTTCAATTGAACATGGAAGAAACAAAGGGTTGAAACCCTTCAAATAGCTGGAAAATTCGTCTAGGGTTTTATTCCCTCAAAGTTTCACACAATGAATGAAAACTAGAAAACTATATATAGATTTTGTAATCTGACGGCGTCAAGAGTTAAGTTTGACGCCGTCAACTCGCCGCCAAATTAAACTCGTATTACCTCGATCCACTTCTGACGCCGTCACTCTATATGAGTTATGGGCTATCACTCTTTATGATACTCTTGATGGCCTTGGAATTTTTGTACATGACACCGTCAGACCCCCTTCACAAAACATTCTGGCGCATCATGTGTATTTGATTTATCCACCCTTTTGTCAACTCATGACGCCGTCACTAACAACTTGTGATGTCGTCAAAGGCAATTTCCAGCATGCTTTTGAGACTTTGTCGTTTTCTGCACTTTTTCGCTCCAAAAACGTCCAAAATGCTTCCTTTTGTAAAATTCCTCTCAAGAGTACCTAAAATGACAAAGGGAACGATTTAGGGCAATATTTGATCAAATAATCTCGACTTTGGCCTTAAATGACCCCCCAAAAGTGGTACACTTTTCGCTTCATCAAATAGCCTTACACTTGAGATTTGCTTGTCCTCAAGCAAATGCGCTTTTATTCTAATCAAAATACAAGTTAGGGGTCATTTAACACTAATATAAAAGTAATTACAACAATTAATCGTTCCACTAAAGATCAAAGACAAGCACGGAGGTCATACACTAGCAACTCACAAATAGTGTTTAGATACTCACATCTCTCGGGTGTAATAAAGTATATATCACAATATGGAAATAGAAAACATCTCTCACTACCTGTCATAGCAAATAGATTATCATAGGCTTGGGAAAGGATCAAACCTCCACCACTTGGCATAAGCACCTAGTATAAACTATCAAAGAGGTCTTTTAAAAGGGTTATAACGTGAGTTGTATGGATAGGATAAACACGGTTTTGTTGGATAAAGGCAATATTTACTATTGGCGAGTTAATCATCTTGGTCAATTACATGTACAATGTGGCGTTGCTAAGCTAAGACTCGACTCGACTTAAGCTAATAAATCAAAAATAACAAAAACTTAAAATAAACATAAAAGAAACGGGATGGTAGTCCGTATGTTTTTTCTCTTTTTCTCTTTTTCTATTTTTTTTTTTGGCATACACTCTTACCCTACCATCCAAAATAATACATCATAGGGGATTTGCATTACCCTTACACTTGAACTTTTACATACTTTACAATCGACTATTCTAATGACTCGAATCAAGATAATCAAAACACTTGGAGTACTTTTTAAGATTACGCACATATGGGAGTAATATATGATGTTCTTCCCCATTACTCTATAACACAAGTACTTTACCCATGAGTCCCAATCATCCCAAAACAATATGTATAAGATATGACTCGACTTAGCAACCATGTAATCAATTAGACAATTAACTAAGGGTTTAAACAAATAACAATAATGCACTAAATATGAGTGCATACACGGAAGGCTAAGGCGATTTGGTTGCACATTTGGGGTGGGTTGTAAACAAATTCTTCCTTTAAGTAAAATAATTAAAGTTAGAAACGAAAAGATAGGCTCGGAGGGGTGTACTAGGGGTATCGTGTACTAAAAATAAGTACGACGCAAAGGTGTGGGAAAAATTAATTGACTTTACTAATCAAGTAATTATGACTTCATTGGTCAAGTAATTATGATACGGGTTTAACACAAGGGTGATCCTAATGCCTCGTATCACGTAGTAAATCCTACTACACGAATGTAGTCTCACTAGCGGTCTCGGGATGCATCACTAACGCAAGTTCTAGAATCTAAGTACTACCGGTACACTCATAAGCACTAATAATGAATGCTTTTCCTAATAAATCTAAAGGCGAACCTCACATATTTGGGTGGAAATTTTTTTTTTTAGTGGTACGGTTTTTGTGCTAGTTATACAACACCTATCCATGAGACGCTCATTAAGGCTAAAGCTTCACTCCTAAATGTTGTAAAAAAATTTAAATTTGACACTAAAATTGCCCTAACAAGTATTTCTTAGTTTTATTACACACCTACTATTGAACAAACAAACTCAAGCGTAATTGTATTCTCTAAAGTATCATCATTTACCATCCCCTTACACTTAAGCTGAACATTGTTCCCAATGTTCAATAAAAAGATGTAAAAGTAAATAAGGTAAAAGAATGAAAACAAATACTCCCCTGATTCGTTCAAATGTGGATAAATCGTTAACATGGTTAAATTCACTTCTAAGAAAATGCATGTTGAAAGCTTCCCTTCCGAAATAATAAATCATCTTCTTGTCCAATATAACTTGTTAAACCTGAGAAAACAATCATGGCAACCTCGCGTAAAATCGGCGGCAATCTATATATATAAGGATATAATGCTTGTGGAATGAATGTTTGCAGATTTCCTGGAATTTATAAAACTAAAGAATTAACAAAAACTTTAAGACTCCGTTAGAAAAACAAAACTTGTAAAATTTCCAGAATTTTACACCTGACGCCGTCAGGTGTTAATCCTGACGTCGTGAGAGTGTTCTGACAGAAATCTCATGTTAAGTTTTCGGAAAATTTCTGGAAAAACTTATGCCTTAATTCCTGGAATTTCCTGCAAAACATCATTATGACTCGATACAAGCATTTGACTCAAACAAATACTAATATACATGTTCATTTAATATTGTTGTGGTTCATGTTCAATTTCCGTTCTTAAAAACAAATTTAGATTTCCCTTACACTTAGCTTTTGCAAAATACCTTTTATGAAGTTAAGACAAACAACAAAGTAAAGCATTTTCACAATTTAGTTTGAAACATGATCCACAAACAATAAAAATAAAGCATGCATACGGAAACAAATAAAATCAATCAAACAAACAAATAAAACATGGGTTGCCTCCCAAGAAGTGTTTTTCTTTATTTACGAGTCATGTTGCTAGACTTAAGGTTATGGGCTACGATTTCCTTTCCTTCTTTTCAATCGATTCTCTTAACCTTTGAACTACTTCATTGTCAACTTTATACTTAGGTCCAAGGGCTAAACAATTCTTATAGTAAAGGCTCCTCTTTTCCCAAATAAAATTCATTCATTTACTCTAATCTTCTTCGTTAATGTCCTCGATTGCACTAATGTTATCCATATCAAGTTGAGGCACATAACGAAACTCCTTCATTTTATTAGGCATTCTATAGGTTATCCAATCGGTCCCATTGGAAAATTGGACCGTTCCCTCTATTTGATCGTGTTTTAACTTGGACTCCTCAACAAATGACTTACCTAGTACCACATGGGATAAGTGACAATCTATAATATTGGCCAAGTCTTCCACAACCATAACGTCCACGAGGTAAGTAAAGTTCCCAACAAAGACATGTAGACCTTTAACTCTCCCGACAAAGTTACAAACTCCACCGGGGTATTTGGAATCTTTTCTAGGTCCGAGTCTTGTTGTTACTAACTCATTATAGACACTTGAAGACATAATGTTGAGTGGGGATTCAAAATCGATGTTGGCTTGATCAATGCATTTATACCCAATCATACATGGTATCTTCACATTCTTAGGGTCACCTCTTTTAATCTTAGGATCAATCTTAACAAATGGAGGCCTAGGGTTATCAATGAGATTGTTATAATAAGCGATTTCCTCCTTAGTGGGATATAAATGGAAATAATCATCATCTAAACCCTCCTCTTCTTCTTCCATAACATCTACAATTGCCAAGTTATTGGGTTCAAGTTCCTTGTCCAAGTCCATGGCTATTGCTAAGTCATTAAGCGCATAGTCAAGCTCAATATCAACCAATCTATTAAGTTCTCTAAGTTCCCTAATCTCATTCTCAATCTGTTCACGTAACAAAGCAACCTCGATAGGTGAAAGGGGTGGATTCGCGTTGTCCATAATGGCCAACGGAATAATTAATGAGAATTATACGAACAAACACACAAAGAAAAGATAGACTAAAGAAAACCTATAAAAATAAAATAAAAATCTTACTAGAAAGGAATCTAGCAAGTAGACCTAATAAAAAGAAATAGTAACCTAGACAATAACTATTCCCCGGGCTGCGGCGCCAAAAACTTGATGCGCGGAATTGCGCCCTCGCAAAAGGTTTTACCTCTCAAGGGATCTTGAGAAGCTTACAATCCCCACCAGGCAGTGTACCTGTTCGTTGTAGTATAGTATAGTGACAAGTACCGGAGGATTGAACGTTCAACTCTAGGAATAGTGTTCGCTAGGGTTAAAATTCTACTAAACTAGGTCTAGGGGTGAGGTATGATTCTTTTTGTATTTTTATATTTTAAATGAAAGCAAGTAAAATCTCAGGTTTTGAAGGAATTGGCGGAATTAGTTGCTAGTCAACTAACCAAATTAACTAAAGATGCAATCAAAATAAAATAAAATAAACTTAAACTAATTTTGGTGTAAACAATAATGAGAGAAAGTGTGTTTACTTAGATTTAATTACTCCCTAGATATCTTTTACCGGTGGATTAGCTTATTACAATTGCATGGATGACGGGTTATATTCCTTAATACTAGTCGTAGGGCCATGTACGATCTTCCCTAACTCTATAGGCTTCAACCTCAATCCTATGTCGAGCCGACTAAAAGCTCCTAACATGGTATCCGTGGAAGTTACCTATGCATTAAATATAAGCAAATAATCGTAGTACACCTCCGATCATATTTCTTAAGATGTTCAAGCAAGTTACCAATTGGAGGTCTGCCAGTTTTCTTAAGCCTAACATTGAATTCATTCATCCACAACAATTATAAACAAACCATCAACCAATAATTAACATCTAGGTTTAATTACATCTAAGCAAACACGAAAAAAAACCTAGCCTAGCATGTTAATGAGAAGACAAGCGTAAGATATAATCAAACAACACATAGACATATTGAATGATTTGGTAAAGTACGTATCTTCAATTGAACATGGAAGAAACAAAGGTTTTATTCCCTCAAAGTTGCACACAATGAATGAAAACTAGAAAACTATATATATATTTTGTAATCTGACGGCGTCAAGAGTTAAGTCTGACGCCATCAACTCGCCGCCAAATTAAACTCGTATTGCCTAGATCCACTTCTGACGCCGTCACTCTATATGGGTTCTGGGCCGTCACTCTTTATGATAACTCTTGATGGCCTTGGAATTTTTGTACATGACGCCGTCAAACCCCCTTTACAAAACATTCTGGCGCGTCACGTGTATTTGATTTATCCACCCTTTTTTCAACTCATGACGCCGTCACTAACAACTTGTGACGCCGTC
This sequence comes from Artemisia argyi, assembly GCA_030686995.1. Classification (NCBI taxonomy): domain Eukaryota; kingdom Viridiplantae; phylum Streptophyta; class Magnoliopsida; order Asterales; family Asteraceae; genus Artemisia; species Artemisia argyi. Next base: position 44,502,727 of record CM060680.1, read on the forward strand.
AAAGGCAATTTCCAGCATGCTTTTGAGACTTTGTCGTTTTCTGCACTTTTTCGCTCTAAAAACGTCCAAAATGCTTCCTTTTGTAAAATTCCTCTCAAAAGTACCTAAAATGACAAAAGGAACGATTTAGGGCAATATTTGATCAAATAATCTCGACTTTGGCCTTAAATGACCCCCCAAAAGCGGTACACTTTTCGCTTCATCAATAGGGAAATGAGAAAATGAACCGTATTTTTCCTTTGTTATTCTTTATTCCAAGTGTCCAAGTTTCTTCATCATTTCCCATAGCAATCATAAAACAAACAAACAAAATACCATATGTTTTATTAAAAATTAGTGAGACACCCCCACACTTAAGTTCAACCAAGTGGTTTAAACTTTGGGGTGTAATCACTGAAAATAAACTAAGAATGAAAAATAGCAAACACACGGGTTGCCTCTCGAGAAGCCCTTGTTTTATTGACGAGTCATCAGCCTGACTCAAACTTTGCAAGAACTACGTTGATGCGGTTTGGGGTTCCCTTTTAGGATATTTTGGTACGTACACTACGTTTCCTACCACAATTCCTTCTCCAGTTTCATCTATATCTTCCAATGTGACTTTTTCCCATGCTCTAGGAAGAGCATCATAGATAAAACCTTTTTCATGTGCCCATGGCGTCATTTCCTTGTAGGTGTTTGGAAAAGGTGCCATGAATGTGATAGTTTCGTATTCAGATTCGGATGGATATTCAACATAAATTTTGGTCATTTGCTCCTTATCATATTACAATTTAATGCGGTGACCATTAACAATGAAACTTCCACCATGCTTGTCATGAAGTTCGACATATCCGGATGGAAATCCATGTTTCACTGTATACAGTCCCATCAATTTGGGTTTGAGCTTAGGAGTTTTGAACTTGTATTTCATATTGAAAAGCAGAACTTTATCTCCAGCTTTGAATTCTTTTCTAATTCTAAGCTTTCTGTCATGATAAGCTTTGGTTCTAGCTTTGTATAGCTTGGAGTTTTCGTAGGCTTAGAGACACAATTCATCGAGTTCATGCAATTGCAAAAATCTTTTCTCTCCAGCTATTTTGAGATCGGGATTATAGCTTCGTAATGCCTAGTAAGCACGATGTTCGATTTCGAACGGCAAATGACATGTTTTTCCATACAAGAGTCTGTATGGTGTTGTGCCAATTGGAGTTTTGTAAGCCGTGCGAAAGGCCCATAGAGCGTCATCGAGTTTCCTTGACCAAACGGAAGGATTGTCTTTAACCGTTTTCTCGAGTATTCTTTTTAATGCTCTATTAGTATTTTCGACTTGTCCACTAGTTTGTGGAAGATATGCTGTAGCAAAATGATGATGAACTCCATATCGTTTCATGAGTTTCTACATTTGTTTGTTACAGAAATGGGTTCCTCTATCACTTATTAAAGCTTTAAGGATTTCATAACGAGCAAAAAGATTTTTGAGAAAAATGACAACAACTCGTGCATCGTTAGTGGGTAAGGCTTCAGCTTCAGCCCATTTAGAAACATAATCGATCGCAACGAGAATATATTCATATTTGTGAGATTTAGGAAATTGTCCCATAAAATCGATTCCCCAAATATCGAATATTTCGCAGACTTGAATGCTCTTTTGAGGCATTTCATCTCTACGAGAAAGACTACCGGATTTTTGGCATGCATCGCAGTTTTGAACAAGAGTATGAGCTTATTTGAGAATAGTTGGCAAATAGAATCTAGCATCAAAAACTTTTTTAGCTGTGGTGGTAGGACCGTAATGTCCCCCGGTTGGGCCATGATGGCATTCATCAAGAATTTTTCTTGTTTCTGCTCTAGAAACACATCTTCGGATCATCCCATCGGGGCACATTTTGAAAAGAAATGGTTCTTCCCAATAATAGTTTTTTAAATCCGAAAAGAATTTACTTCATTGGGCATGAATTAAACCTTGCTTGAGAATATTTCCAACAAAATAATTGGCAAAATCTGCAAACCACGGTATTTCCTCTTCATCGACTCTATGTAGAGTCATGAGAGTTTCGTCGGGAAAATAATCATCGATTTAGTCTTCCTTTAATTCTTCTAGATTTGGGTTCTCAAGACGAGACAGATGATCGGCAGCAAGATTTTCTACTCCCTTCTTATATTTTATTTCGATATCGAATTCTTGAAGTAGGAAAATCCATCGGATAAGACGCGGTTTTGCATCTTGTTTGGCAAACAGATATTTGAGCGCTGAGTGATCGGTGAAAACGATTGTTTTGGAAAGCACGAGATAAGATCTAAATTTGTCAAAAGCAAAAACTACAGCTAATAATTCTTTCTCTGTAACCGTATAGTTTTGTTGGGCGTTGTTTAGTGTTTTGCTAGCGAAGTATATAGGACGGAAATGTTTTCCTTCACGTTGTCCTAAAATAGCTCCAACAGCAAAATCGCTTGCATCGCACATAAGCTCAAATGGTAGTGACCAATCAGGTGAAACCATAATCGGAGCACTAGTCAATTGACTTTCTAGTGTTTCGAAAGCTTTAATGCAATCCGCATTGAAATCAAAAACAGAATCTTTTTCAAGAAGTTTTGTCTTAGGACGAGATATTTTGGAAAAATCTTTGATGAAACGCCGGTAAAAACCGGCATGTCCTAAGAAACTTCTAACGGCTTTAACGTTAGTTGGAGGTGGTAATTTGGTGATAACATCAATTTTTGCTTTATCAACCTCCATCCCTGAACTTGAAATTTTGTGCCCAAGCACAATTCCTTCAGTTACCATGAAATGGCATTTCTCCTAATTGAGAACAAGATGTGCAGCTTCACATCTTTCGAGCATTTTGTCTAGATTTGAAAGACAAGCTTCACATGAATCTCCAAATACTGAAAAGTCATCCATGAAAACTTCCATAGACGTTTCAAGCATATCTTGGAATATAGCAATCATACACCTTTGAAAAGTGGCAGGTGCATTACAAAGACCAAAAGGCATACGCCGATAAGCGTAGGTTCCAAAGGGACATGTGAATGTGGTCTTTTCTTGATCAGATGGATCAATGGGAATCTAGAAGTATCCTAAAAAACCATCAAGGAAACAAAAGTATTTGTTACCTGCTAATCTTTCAAGCATTTGATCCATAAAGGGAAGAGGGAAATGATCTTTCCTGGTGGTTTTGTTCAGCTTTCTGTAATCAATACATACTCGCCATCCAGTGACTGTTCTAGTAGGAACTAATTCATTCCGTTCGTGGGTCACTACAGTCATTCCTCCTTTCTTGGGAACACAGTGAACAGGACTCGCCCAAGGACTATCTTCAATGGGGTATATGATTCCAGCATCAAGAAGTTTAATGATTTCTTTCTTGACAACTCATTTCATGTTGGGGTTGAGTCGACGTTGTCTTTCAACAACAGGCTTAGCACCTTCTTCGAAGTTGATTTTGTGTTTATAGAAATCAGGGTTAATTCCTGGGATGTCAGAAGTTTTCCACACAAAAGCGCGTTTATGCTTCTTGAGAACAGAAATGAGTTTTTCTTTTTGATCATCCTTGAGCAACGAAGATATGACTACAAGAAGAAGTGAATTTTCTTCTAAGTAAGCATATTCAAGATTATTGGGAAGTGGTTTAAGCTCAAGATCGGTTGGTGGCTCTTGAAGAGATGTTTTTATCCTCATTTGATCATTAATGGTAATTTCTTCGAAATTCTCTTCAACTATTTCTCCTTCCTCAACTTCTTATTCATCTTCTTCAAATTTTACTTCCATAAATTCAGCGAATTCTTTATCAAAATTCGTTTCATTTATTTTCTCAGAAGTGGTTGTGAAAGGATCAGAATCGTTAAGTAATGCATCCAATTCTTCTTCAGTGACTTCATCGATTACATCCATGTTAAAACAAGTGTCATCACTAGAATATGGATATTTCATTGCTTTGCCGATTAGAAAGGTAATTCTATCTTCTCCAACTCCTAGATTGAGTTCTTTACCTTTGACTTTAATTATGGCATCAGCGGTGTTTAGGAAAGGTCTTCCTAAGATTAGGGGTACTTGTCTATCTTCCTCCATTTCTAAGATTACAAAATCCACGGGAAAAACAAATTTACCAACTTGGACAAGCATGCTTTCGGCAACCTCAACAAGATATTGGTATGTGTGGTTGGCTAATCAAATACTCATCTTTGTAGGTTTCAAAGTATTGATGGAAAGTTTGGAATACAAGGAATAGGGCATCAAATTGATACTTGCACCGAGATCGGCTAAAGCATCGCATGTGATGTTGTTTCCTAATGTGCATGGAATAGAAAACTTCCGGGATCTCTTAGTTTTGCTGGAATTTTTGTTTTCAACAATGGCTGAATATTCTTCATTGAGAAAAGTAGCAGATGCTCCAACTTGTTTTTGTTATTAAGAAGTTCTTTCAAAAATTTCTCATAATTGGGCATTCCAGCTAGAACATCAACGAGGGGTACATTGAGTCTAACTTCTTTAATCATCTCAACAAACTTCTTATAACGTTCCTCCTTTTTCTCTTTTCTAAGTGCTTGTGGATATGGAATTTTTGGTGTGTATGCTTTGATTGGTTGAGTTGTTTTTTCTTTGGTGGGTGTTTCAGGAATATCTTTCTTTTCTGCCTCAGCTTCATCTTCACTCTCATCATCGATGATTTTAGTTTCATTAGGGTTGGGTGGTGGATCATAAGAAAGACCACTTCTCGTGAATACATCATTGATATGCTCACATCTGGTAGGTGGTGGACGATAAGTTTTATCGTTTGACCCAGAAGGCTTTGGGTTGGATTGGGTATTTCTTGGTAATGCTCCAGGTGGTCGAGAAGAAAATTGATCAGAAAGTCTACCAAATTTTTGTTCAAGATCCTAGATAGAAGCTTGATGATTTTTCTGACCTTGCTCAACTTTGGTTTTGAAATTGAAAAATTGAGTTTTAACAAATTCATTGGTGGATCTTTGAGCAGTTATGAAATCTCGCATCATTTTTTCGAAATCAGTTTCTTCCGGTTTTTTGTTAGAGTTTGGTGGAGTTGGATTGTCTACTCGTGGTTGGGAATCACTGTTGTTATCCCTTTGGCGATCTTGCCAATTTCCAGAATTTCTTTCGTAATAATTACCACGATAACCACCTCCACGGTATCCTCCTTGGACATAATTAGCTTCCCTTTCTTTGGGTCCATCCATGGCTTGGTCGTCACATTCGGATGACGTGTGATTTCCTCCATAGTTATTACAACCTTATCGCATTTCTTTCATTTCTCCTTTAATATCTTTGTATTGCGAGTCGATTTTGGAAGTTAAGGCTTCCATTTTCTCCACGAGTTTAGAGGAATCTGAACTTTCGGCAAAAGCAATGGTTTTTCGTAAGGGTTTGGTTTTGGAATCTTTTGACCAATCGAGTTTAAGGAGCACTCTGTCTTCGAGTAATTGATATGCCTCGTTGGGAGTTTTATAGAGAAAAATTCCTCCAGCATCAAGAATTCCTTGAGGTGTTTCATCAAGTCAATGGTAGAAGATTTGGATAATGGTTCCTCGTCCTAAACCATGTCCATGACAACTACGAAGTAAATCTTTCATACGAAGCCAAGCTTCGACAAGAGATTCATTGGGGTTTTGTGTGAAAGCACGGATTTCTCCCATGAGACGATCAAACATGGCAGGTGGAAAGAATCGGCTTACAAAAGCTTCCCTCATCTCCTCCCAAGTATTGATAATTCCTGGGGTTAATTCGTTATACCACACTTTGGCATCTCCAGTGAGTGATGATGGGAAAAGTTTGAGTTTAATGGCATTGACATCGGTGTCGCCATATCAGAACATGCCGCAAATCTCCATGAATTCGGCAATGTGTTTGTGCGGATCGGCCCGCGAGCGGCCATCGAATTGACGGTCTTTGATCTTAGAAATATAGTGTCCCTTCACGGTGAAGTTGTCACCAAGATTCACAGCAACAATAGCAGCTCCGGGAGTAGGTGCTACGGCTCGGTTTGCGGCCCACATGGGTTGGTCGTCGGCCATGGGAAATGGTTGATTGATGAATGGGTTATAACAACTAAAGCTTCAAAAAGATTATCAAACAGTGGATTTAGTACTATTGGTACACGATTGGTTGGTGGAACAAAAGGTGTTCTTCTTCTTCTAGGTCTATGAATCAAACTTTCGAGATTGGAAAGAGGTGAAATTGGTTCTACTCCAGTTGATCGAGTGTTCATACAATTGCTGAGTGAATCTCAGAAACCTTGGAACAAACGAGTAAAGAATGAAAACAGTTTTGAAAAATCAGGAAGGTTTTATCCGTCCGGTTGGATTGATATCCTATGATGAAGCGAAAAGTGTACCGCTTTTGGGGGGACATTTAAGGCCAAAGTCGAGATTATTTGATCAAATATTGCCCTATATCGTTCCTTTTGTCATTTTAGGTACTTTGAGAGGAATTTTACAAAAGGAAGCATTTTGGACGTTTTTGGAGCGAAAAAGTGAAGAAAACGCAAAGTCTCAAAATCATGTTGGAAATTGCACTTGACGACGTCACATGGTGCTAGTGACAGCGTCATGAGTGGACAAAAGGGGTGGATAAATTAATTGCACGTGACGCGCCAGACTGTTTTGTGAAGGGGTCGTGACGGCGTCACGTATTAAATTTCCAAGGCCATCAGGAGTAACTGCAAAGAGTGACGGCCCAGAGCCCATAAAGAGTGACGGCGTCAGAAGTGGATCTAGGCAATACAAGTTTATTTTGGCGGCGAGTTGACGGCGTCACACATTGCTCTTGACGCTGTCAGGAGACAAAATCTATATATAGTTTTCTAGTTTTCATTCATTGTGTGAAACTTTGAAGGGGACAAATTTTACAGCTTTTTCAAGGGTTTCAACCCTTTGTTTCTTCCATGCTTAATTGAAGATAAGTCCTTTATCAAATCATTCAATATGTCTATGTGTTGTTTGATTATATCTCACGCTTGTCTTCTCTTTAACATACTAGGCTAGGTTTTCTTTGTGTTTGCTTAGATGTAATGAAACTTAGATATTGATTATGGGTTGGTTGTTTGTTTATAATTGTTGTGGATGAATGAATTCGATGTTAGGCTTAAGAAAACTGGCAGACTTCCAATTGGTAACTTGCTTGAACGTCTTAAGAAACATGATCGGAGGTGTACTACGATATATTGGTTGTATTTAATGTGTAGGTAGAAGCTTATAGAGTTATGGAAGATCATACACGACCCTACGAATGGTATTAAGGAATATAACCCACCATCCATGCAATTGTAACAAACTAATCAACCTTTAAAAGATAGCTTGATGAGGTAAAAAATGAACCGTTTTTAGGGGGTTATTTAAGCCGGAATTGGAATTTATTTGATCAAATATTGCCCTAAATCGTTCCTTTTGTGATTTTAGGTACTTTGGGAGTGAATTCTCGAAAAGGAAGCATTTTGGACATTTTTGGAGCATAAAAGTGAAGAAAACGGCAAAGTCTTAATTTTCCTTGCTCGGAACAGTACCTGACGGCGTCAAGAAGAATTTTATGACGGTGCCAGGAGCAAAATGGATGACGACCCAGAGAAAACATGACGGCGTCAGCACAAGGGCGTCAAAAGTAAATGTGGTGACGGCCCAGAGCAGAATTACACATGACGGCGTCAGCTATGGATCTAGGCAGTCCGAGAACTTTATTGGCGGCGAGATGACGGCGTCAGATTTTTCCTCTTGACGTCGTCACCTCCTAAAATCTATATATACTTTTCTAATTCTCATTATTTAAATAGGAACTTGTGTGGAGAATTCTAGGGCCGAACCTAATAAACCCTATGTCGTTTGTAACAGTATTTTCAAGGGTTTTCACCCCTTGAAACCCTTCATGTTCAATTGAGAAAAGTTTTCTTCCAATTCATTGAATATGTCTATGTGTTGTTTGAATATATCTTATGTTTGTCTCGATTTTAACATGCTAGGCTAGATCTATTGTGTGTTTGCTTAGATGTAATGAAACCTAGATGTTAATTATAGGTTGATTACTTGTTTATAATTGTAATGGATGAATGATTTCAATGTTAGGCTTAAGAAAACTGGCAGATCTCCATTGTGTAACTTGCTTGAACGTCTTAAGAAACATGAACCGATGTGTACTAGGTTTTTATGGTTGTATTTAATGCATGAGCGAATTCTAGTGATCCCATGTTAGGAGCTTCTTAGCCGGCTTGATATAGGAGTGAAGTAGGAGCTTATAAGATTGGGGAAGTAAGTACGCCACCCCATGAATGGTATTAAGGAATACAATCCGCCATCCACGCAACTGTAACAAGTAATTAACATGTTAAAGATATCTAGCGAGTAGTGAAATCTAAGTAAACACAATTCTCCCATATTTTGTTCACACCACTAGTAATTTAGTTTATTTTTATTTTTGTTATTTTATTTTGATTGCATTTGTAGTTATTGGGTTAGTTGACTAGCAACTAATTCCGCCCATCCTTCCAAAAACCGAGATTTTTAATTGCTTTTATAAAATATAAAAATATAAAAAGAATCATCCCTCACCTCTAGACCTAGTTTTTAGGTTTTCTAATCCTAGCAACACTATTCCTGAGTTGAACGATCAATCACCCGGTACTTGTCACTATACTATACTACAACGATCAGGTACACTGCCTGGTGGGGGTTGTAAGCTTCTCAAGATCCCTCGAGAGGTAAAGCCTGGTGCAATTCCCACGCATCAAGTTTTTGGCGCCGCAGCCCGGGGAATAGTTATTGTCTAGGTTAGAATCTCTTTTTATTAGGTCTACTTGCTAGATTCTTTTCTAGTAAGATTTTATTTTTATTTTCTAGGTTTTCTTTAGTCTATCTTATTTTCTTCGTGTTTTTGTTCGTAACTCTTACCATCCGACATCATGGAAGGTGGTAACATCTTTGAACCCATCAACCCACCACAACAAGACCACCCACAAAACCCACCACTAGCAAACCAACCTCTTAGGCCCCGAACCCTAGGAGAGTACTCCCGACCTAGCCACCAAGGCTACCGAAACACTATTGAGCTCACCCAAGGAGCCAATGTGTCTCCCTTGCGATCCGACACAATCCGGTTGGTGCAAAGTGGATGTGCATTCCATGGACTTCGTTCCGAAGATCCAAATCAACATCTCAAGGACTTCCTTAAAATCGTAGATTCCATAGACCTTGATGTTACAACTAGAGAGTCAACCCGATTACGCCTATTCCAATTCTCTCTCCATGATCAAGCTAGTCAATGGCTTGAACGTTTACCCGCGGGATCTATCACCTCATAGGATGATCTCACCACTCGTTTCCTTGCTCAATTTTTCCCACCGGGGAGAACTACCAAGCTTAGAAATGATATCTTGATGTTCCAACAACGTCAAGGTGAAACTCTATATGAAGCATGGACTCGTTTCAAGTACTTACTCCAAAAAGTCCCTCATCATGGCATAGATCTTTAGCTCCAAGTCCTAATCTTCTATGACCACATCGATCTCTCCACAAGGCGAACCATTGACCAATCGGCCGGTGGCAAGCTACGTGATCTAAGTGCGGAAGAATCATGGGAACTCATAGAAGATCTTGCTCTCTATGACAACGAAAGTTGGAATGATCCCCGTGATTTGAACAAAACAGTCAAGGCAATATCTTTGCCTTCGAACAATTCTAGCACTCCCGACCGTAGGATCATGGAACTTGAGGACCAAGTCAAGTTTCTCATGAAATCTTACGAAGCTCCTAAGCCTTCAATCCAAGTGAACAAAATCACTTCTTCATGTGAATTATGTAGTGGTCCCCATGACACTCGTGATGGTGTGGAACTCCCCGGAACAGCTTTTACGGACTACGCATCCTCGCGTACCGACGAAGCAGGAGATAAGTGGTACACTTTCAAACCCGAGCCAAACCCTTACGGTGATTCCTACAACCCTTCTTGGAAAAATCACCCAAACCTTAGGTGGAAGCAAAACCAAAACAATTCTTCCAATCCGCCTAATCGTTACCAACCAAACGGTCCACCCTCCAACCGTACTTTCAACAACAATCCTTCCAACAACTATGGTAGTACCAACAATCTTGAAGGATTGATGTACAAGTTTATGGCATCTCAAGAAGCTCGCATAGCTAGGTTTGAAACCGAATTCAACCAACAACAAACGGAGATTACCAATAAGATTGACAACTTGTTGAAAGCCCTCAACAACCAAGCGTTAACTACACCTAGGAAGGACACTAGGGACGCCAATAGCGGAATCCAAACTAAGGACCCCTCGTCATCCAAGCACGTCCACTTTGTCAATGTTGTCACCGTTAAACCAATTGATAAGGAGATAGAAGAAAGTGACAAGGATGAAGTTGGAGTAGAAACCGAGACTAGGGATGAAATTAGGAAAGTTGAGGTTAATAAGGGAGAAAAGTTAGAGGAAGTAGAGACTGTAGAAGAGTACTTTGATAAGTTGCCCACCAAGGAAGAACGGGAATATCACAAGGATTTCTTCAATGATCCCGAGACACCATATATCCTTGGTTCACCCCTTATCAAAATGGGAGACCCCTCTAACATCAACATACCATGCAACATTGGGCATATGCATGTATGGAAAGCTTATATCGATCCTAGGTCTCCTATAAACATCATGACTAGGACTTATTATAATTGGGTAATGAAGAAACAACTTGGTTATAGGATGATGCCCAATAGGAATTTAATAAGTAATTTTGTAGGTAGAGTGAAAGGATTGCATGTGATTGTCGGAAACTTCACTTACGAGATCAATTTTATGATAGTAGAGGATACTCGTCCGGTGATAGATGCTTGCCTAAGTCAAGTAGTATTCGGAAAACCATTCGTTGAGGCCACTAAGATGAGTTATGATCCGACTCTAGGGATAGTTAGGTTTAAGGAAGAGAATGATGAGATTGCCTACCAAATGCCCTATAAGATTGAACAATACCGCCTCCTATCGAACATAGAAAAGGAACACAAACAAGCGACTTACTATAGGAATGATGAGGATAGACGTAGAGGAGTAGAGTATGTGACGAATAGGATGCTTGGTTTCTAAAAAGAATGCTTGCAACTAGGTCCGGAATACAAAACTGGTATAGGAGATGACCTAGAGAGTGAAACCAACGATGAGGTCACGTAGTAACCCATGACCTTGAGTCTAGCTACAAGACTCGTAAATAAAGAAAAGCGCTTCTTGGGAGGCAACCCATGATTGGTGTGATTTTTATTTTGTTTGATTGTTATTTGTTTCCGTATGCATGCTTTATTTTTATTGTTGGTAGATCATGCCTCAAACTAAAATGGTGAAAATACTTTATTTTGTTGTTTGGCTTAGTCTTAACTTCATCCAAAGGCATTTCACAAAAGATAAGTGTAAGGGGAAACCCCAAATATGTTTTTAAGAAACAAAATTGATCATGATTCTCCACAATATTAAGTGAACATGTATATTCGTATTTGTTAGATTCAAATGCTTGTATCGAGTCATAATGATGTTTTGCAGGATTTTCCAAGAAGTAGGACAAGGTTTTTCCAGAAATTTTCCGGAAACTTAACATAAGAATTTCTGCAGGTCACTTCTGACGGCGTCAGGAAGAAATTCCTGACGGCGTCACGTGTAAAATTCTGGAAATTTTGCTAGTTTTGTTTTCCTAATGGAGTCTTAAAGTTTTTGTTAAATCTTTAGTTTTATAATCACCAGGAAATCTACAAACACTCATTCCACAAGCATTATATCTTACTTTGTTTTCTAGGATTTGTAGCATATATAGATTGCCGCCGATTTCACGCGAGGTTGCCTTGTTTGTTTTCTTAGGTTTAACAGGTTATGTTTGACAAGAAGATGATTTATATTCTGGAAGGGAAGCTTTGATTGTTCATTTTCTTAGAGGAAGATCTAACCTTATTACCATACTATCCATACCGAGTGAATCAGGGGAGTATTTGATTTCATTCTTTTACCTATTTCACTTTTACATTCTTTACTTGAACATTGGGGACAATGTTTGATTGGGTGCTAAAGCAGTCAAATACCCTAGACCAATACTTCCGGTGAGTATAGTGTTTTCCCGGGTAGTTATGTCCCGATGAGGTGTGGATGATATTAAAACGGATTTGTGATCGGGTGATTCTGAACAGGAAAGAGGTTTGAGTGATTTGAATGATTACACTACGGAAATTCAAGTGAAAACAAGTTAAATAAACTAACTTAACTAAAATGTAAGGCTAAATTACCCTAGAACGTATTTAAAATTAAAGACGCGTGTTTACCTTAAAAATAACGTCAACGCGCAAAATAAAAAGTGAATCAGGAGCAAAGAAAATCCTACGGACATGAAAATTATATTTCTACGATCCTAATGATAAAAGAAAATTTTTAGAAAAAGAAAAATAATTTTTTGACTTTTTAATTAATTATTATTAATTATTAACTATATAAACTAAAACTAATTACCAAAAATACTAAACTATATTGGAAAAATATGAAAATTTTCCTAAAATTACTTTATACTAACAGTGAGCTAAGAAAAATAAGAAAAGTCTAAAGCACTTATTAATAAGCAGTGTATTAACAAAATAAGCTAAATAAGCTAAATGAGCTAAATGCTATTTAAATAATAAAAGATGCATGGATATATTGAAGAAAGACCCTAGGGCAGTTGGTGAAGGTGTGGTGTTGTGTGTCAGGTTACCCAGGTTCGAATCCTACTAAACCCAATTTTTGCAAAACATTTATTTTTTTCAATTTTCTTTGTGAGATTTAATAGACTACTGAAAATAAAGAACTTTTTACAAACACAACTTTTCTAAAAGCTCACAAATAAGCTGGTAATAAGCATTTGGCTTATCAGGAAACAAAAATTGAACAAACATCACCCCTGAGCCTAACTGTTTGAGTTTATGGGCTCAAAATAAGCTTGCATAAGCTACCTATCAATGGGAACAAGTAAAAGGGAAACTAGGGAGATTCCTAAAAGCTAAAGGGGACAGAAACTAAGCAATTTACTAAGTCTATCAAGCACAAGATAATCTAACCTAAGCCTACGGACTGCTGAGTAAAATTGGACTACGGGGAAAACTTGAACACGGAATTAAGCTAATCAATCAAGCTTACAAATATAAAATAAGCTCAGAAGGGTAAAGAATAACCTATAGGCTACCTAAACTATCAATTTCAAAAGCTAAATCCAATACAAGAAAGCTTAATTCTAAGATTGAAAAGAGACTGTTACACTAAAACCCCCAAAGACACCTGATAGCAGGCCTATCAAAAGCCATTTGAATGACTTTAGAAAAGCTAAGAAAAGTTGAAGTACATAGAGCTAATAGTACAAACTGTATTTAAATGAAATTACAAACAAAAGGGACAAGTGAAAAACAGAAAATTAGCCAAGAACAAACTACTATGATCAGTTATGTGGTAGTGCAGGGCAAGCCTAATGGGGCTAATTCAAGAGCTTGCACAAGCTTATAAAAAAATCCAAAAATTAATATAAAAATATACACATGTTGATAAGCTGGGAGATAAGTTGAGGACCAATTTCTAGAGCAAAAGGACAAGAAATAAGCGAACTAAAGATATCCTATTGATGGCTGTTGGCACTAGGGGTGATCATCGGTCGGAAACCGGACCGGACCGGCCAAGACCGGACCGGACCGAAGACCGAGAACCGTAATTTATGAGGACCGAGACCGGACCGATGTGTACTCGGTCCGGTTCGGTCCGGTCTCGGTCCGGTCGGTCTTCGGTCGATCCGGTCCAAATGGCATGGTTTTGGCATGATTTTTCGGGTTTTTTGTCGGTCCGGACCGGACCGGACCGGACCGAGGACCGAAATAGCCAAAAAACTTAGACCGAGGACCGGACCGAATGTGGTCGGTCCGGTCCGGTCCGGTCGGTTTTGTCGGTCGGTCCGGTCCATCCGGTCCATCCGGTCCATTTGAGCACCCTTAGTTGGCACAAGCAATCCTGATGTGCATGTTCAAAAGGGCTATTTGCAAGGCAAGAATAAGGTACGAAGTAAGACTCAAATACTAAGACGAGCTCTGAAATGGGAAAGCTATACTACTAACTAATTGTGCACCTAATTGCGAACACTAATCCTAACTACAACTAACCTTAAATGAGATCAAAAGGGGCCATTGGGGGCTGCGTTGCAGCAGAGCAGCAGTGTTTCAAGGAGTCAATACCAGGCCAAGATTAACTAATCAGTGAACACTAAATTGCGAAAGAAGCTCAAACAAATGTATACTAACCTACAAACTGCTTATGAAACCATAGTTGGAACATCTAACACAAGCTTAAGCTAACTAAATGATGAAATCTAAGGGAGTGTTGAGACTATTTTTGATACAGAAACTGAGGAGTACACAATGGGCCTATTTGACTTGAAACTTAAGCCTGGAAAATCAGTACTCACCAATGAGGTTTTGCAAATCAAGAATTTAGCTATGAGACTCATGTTAAATGCCAAAAGCACCTTTAAACTACTAGCTTACACTGAATCAAAGCTTCTGAAATTGGATTGAATCATCATAAATGACTAAAACTTGAACTTGTTGCAGTGCCAAACACTCCTTCACAAGGGTTAATTGATACACATTTTCAAAGGTAAAACATATTTTTAGACTCAAATTATCAAAGAAGTACTAGAGTACAATAAATTAGGAACTGATGATCATGAGTTAAATAATAAGCAGTTGTAACGAGCAATAATAAATAGCAGTATGAAGAATCTAAATGAAAAACTTAATTTGCATTGATTTTAATTGAAGGAGTACAGAAAACTTGAAATTTTTTAAAGACTAGAATACAAAAATTAAAACCTACTTAATTTCTACTACTAAAACCTAATTCTTGACTACCAACTACTGCCTTTGAAAGGCTTACAAGAAGAGTATTTTTACTAAACTAGGATTAGGGTTTCCTTTTCTTTGCTTTTTCTTCTTGTGTCGCACTTTTTTGGTCTTTATCCCAGCCGTACAATTGCTTTTGGCGCCAAGGGTGTTGTGGATTGGTGAGGTGGAGGTGGTAGGTACGGTTTTGTGAGAGGTGGAGGAAGGTAGTGGGATGGGGAATGGTGAATTGGAACTTTTGAGGCATTGGTGGAGTGTTGCAGGGGATATGGCGTGGAGGGGGAATTTATCTTCTGGGTAAAACAAAGGGATGAAGAAAGGGTGCGTGTTGATTTGACCTTGGTCAAAGAGGAGGGGCGTTTTTATTATTCACAGAATAGGGGTTGGATTTGGCACTGGGCTTTTGGGCTTTGGGGGAATTTTTGGGCCAAGGGATGTTTTAAACTTGTATTGGTTTGTTGGGTCAAAGGATTCGTTTGTATTAGTTCAAAGAAATCACAAGGACCAATTTTGTGCAAAACTGAAAATTGGAGGGCTGGACATGTAACTTTTCCAAACTATCACCAAGGGTCATATTTGCCATCTTTCAATTTCCAAAGGACCTTGAATATTATTTTCCAAAGTTTGAATTCCCAAGGACCATTTATGCCAAAATTTGGATTTTGAGGGGTAAAAGTTGCCAATTTGTTAAAACTTTCATCCAGGGATTAATTTTGAACAAGTTTGATTATCCAAGGACCAAAGTTGACTTTTTGTTCATTTTAAACCTTCAAGGACTAGTTTTGTCAATTTATGAAACTCCAGGGACTGAAAATGACAATTGTGTGCACTTTGCATGCTTTTCATTTATTTTCAATCCTTTTTACCTGAAACACACAAAAACATACTCCAAGGATATTTGTGATGTTATTTGACCATTTTGAAGTGTTTTGGATCGTTTTGACTCGAAAATTGGACGAAAAGATATGTGCAAAACGGCACATATCAAATCCCCAACACTAAGCAATTGCTAGTCCCTAGCAATTTTTGAAAATTTAATGGATTTTAATCTCTTTACCAAAAGCCATTACTTCTGGAGTAGCCAAATGTTTTGGTTCAAGTAAGAACTATGGTCCATCTGATAACCATATGATTTTGAGCAAACCATAAGCTTCCAACGGTTTTGATTTGTCTTTACCAGAAGCCGTTTGCTTCTGGACTAGCCAACTCTTGACGGACACATTCAACATCTTGGTGAGTTTATTACCAATTATGGTTTTTCACTGCCTTTACCACAAGCCATAATCTTGCGGGCTAGCCAACTCTTTCACTTTTTAGGATATAGCGAGTTGAGATACCATACAGTTTTGGGCAAACTGTCAGCCATCAACGGATTTGGGATATCTTTACCAAGAGCTGTTTGCTCCTGGATTAGCCAATCCTTTTGTCGGTTAGACATGGTGGACTGATAACCACAAAAAGATTTTGAAGCTCAAGTGAAAATTTTTTAAAATTTTTGCCAAAGATGGGGGTACTAGATGGTAAAATGTGATAAAATTCTCTTAGAATTCCCCCCCCCCCCCCCCCACACACACTTAGAATTGAATATTGTCCTCAATATTCAAAGTCCCGGCTATTATGCCGACATTTTGAACGTAAAAGGGCAACATTACAAGCTAAATGTGGAAACACCATTTTGTTTTTCACTTTATTGGTAACCACAACAGGGGTACTCCCCCACACTTAGGGTGAAAACCCTATAAGCATGCTACTGTTATTGTTTACCGAGTCGCTAGCTTGACTCGACCCCGAATTCATTTGTTCTTGGGGAAGCAAGATGTGGAAGAAACAATCTCCATCGGACTTTCATTCAAGATGTTTGGACAAACATTTGAAGCACGTGAAAGTTCCACACCGATGAGATAAGTACCCCGGCTCAAAAGAATGGTACATGGAAATGTCGGGGTCAAAGATAGTGTCTTCATTCCCGAAGGAGTGAAGAAGAGAAGAAATCACATCAAATGTGAGAAATGGAAAGAAGGTCATGATAACAATCATGACAAGATCAGCATCTTCACAAGGAGACTTCATAATTTGCATACGAAGAGTCTCATCTTTTAAGCTCATTTGAACCAGAAATGTTCCGGGCGGGAGGTTCGGGATTTTGCCATCAAGCAAATTCTCATGATTGAGAACATCTCCCCCCAGGTCACAAAGATCGTCTTTGTCTAGATCAAAGTAGAAGTGATCATACTCCGGAGGAGATATGATATGAGTGAGTTCACCAGAGAACTCACCATGATCAAGATCAAAGGTAAACGAATCATATTCCCGAAGAGAAAGATAAGCATGAGTAGTGGTACTGCCACTACTCGTCTCTCCCGTGAAATCAAATCTAAATGATTCGTAAGTCGGAAGAGAATCCTTGGGATAAGAAGTGGGATTGCCACTTAATGATTCGATCTTAGAAATGAGAAGATTGATATTCAATAATCTTTCACGAAGAGCTTCATCTTGGATCTCCGTATCAATATCTTCGTTATTCTCTTCTTCTAAGCTGACGAGCTCAGAAGGTAACTCCTCCACATAATCGATGTCTCCACAAGATAAAGAATAATCAGTATCGTCAGATTTGGAGAACAACTCATCATGATCATTAGAATTGTCAATAGGAGGTAAATCACACTCCTCAACCGTATCAGAAGTATATTTTTCAAAATCGGGTAAAGAATCCTTGAGCTCGGGCTCAGGGGGGTCTAACGGCTTATCATAAACATCCATTGGGGAAAGAGAAAGAGATGTTTCATCAGATATCATCTTTTCAAGTACAGGGATGCCTCCCCCCACACTACATTCTTCATTCTTTGATGAGATTGGATCATCCTTGAAGAAAACCTCGAGCTCTTCCTTGGTGATATTACTTCCCTCAATTGGTTTGAGAGAAGGGAAAGAGTCAGAAATGATTGGTTCAGAAGATGGAGTGGGATTGCCACTCGGAGATTTAACGATATCTTCTTCAAAAGGTTCATCCTCGTCACTCTCATCGGAGTCTGAAAAGTAACTAGTGTTAGGATGACCCAGTCCTTGTTGGCAATATTGGTTTATATAACTTTTGTGATTGCCAAGGACCTCAATTTGTGCAATCTCAGCGGGAATGTAATCGGAATGATGAGCACTCAAATCAGTGGTAGAGTAATAATGAACTTCAGTATCCCACTGATAGTGATGATTTGTCATATTCTCGATTAAATCATAAGCTTCTTGCGGAGTTTCTGCATGAGATTACCACCGGCAGCCAACATGATTTTGTCTCGATCAATCAAAGTTATACCATGATAGAAGGTTAGGATTTGATCAAGAAGCAAAATTTTGTGATCAGGACATTTCCGTAACAATGATTTGAATCTTTCCCAAGCTTCAAATACGGATTCCATGTGCAATTGCTGGAAATTCAGAATGTCTTTCCTAAGCTGCACCGTTTTAGAACGTGGAAAGTATTTTGAAAGAAACTTGAGGAACATCTCTTCCCAAGTATGAATTGAGTCGGTTTTTAGAGCATAAAACCAAGATTCAGCGTGGTGGGATAAAGAGAATGGAAATAGATTCAAACGAATGCAATCCTGGGAAACTCCTTTTTGTTTCATGGATTGGGTGATAGATATGAACTTGTCAATGTGCTCTCTGGCATCCTCATCTCGAAATCCGTGAAATTGGAAATTTTGCCGGATCAGTCGAACCATGTGATTTTTCAATCTGAAATTGGTTCCTGGAACTGATGTTGGAGTGCTCGGTCCTCCTCTACCGTCAAGTGTTGGACGATAGAAATCCTCCATGGTCTGAGGATCATGGGGATGATGTGGTGAGAAATCGATCATTGTGGAGAATCAAATAATGAGAAGGTGAAAAGATACGAATTAAACATTTTAGAGGTATAAGAAGTTAGAATCAAACGGATAGAGGGTAAACGAAAGAATCAAAAAGGTAGGAGGGTAAAGGTGGATTTTTATTTTTATTTTTATTTTTTGGATTTTTTTGTGTTTGTTGAAAACTTATTTAAAATGTTTTTGGTAATCGTTTGAAAAACCAAATCGTTTCCTCGTAGACCACACAAAGTAATCCTTGAGTAATCTGATATGGTAAAATTCACGATTCGTTTTTCTTTTTTTTTTTTTTTTTTTTTTTTTTTTTTTTTTTTTTTTTTTTAAGAAAATATGAAAAAGGATGGTAAATATACAATGAGCGAATATCCAAAGATCACCAATCTTCAAGTACGTTTAGAATACGCGCACAACCTCCCCGGCAGCGACGCCATTTGATTGGGTGCTAAAGCAGTCAACTAAAGTCAAATACCCTAGACCAATTCTTCTGGTGAGTATAGTGTTTTCTCGGGTAGTTATGTCCCGACGAGGTGTGGATGGTATTAAAACGGATTTGTGATCGGGTGATTCTGAACAGGAAAGAGGTTTGAGTGATTTGAATGATTACACTACGGAAATTCAAGTGAAAACAAGTTAAATAAACTAACTTAACTAAAACGTAAGGCTAAATTACCCTAGAACGTATTTAAAATTAAAGACGCGTGTTTACGTTAAAAATAACGTCAACGTGCAAAATAAAAAGTGAATCGGGAGCAAATAAAATCCTACGGACATGAAAATTATATTTCTACGATCCTAAGGATAAAAGAAAATTTTTAGAAAAAGAAAAATAATTTTTTGACTTTTTAATTAATTATTATTAATTATTAACTATATAAACTAAAACTAATTAATAAAAATACTAAACTATATTGGAAAAATATGAAAATTTTCCTAAAATTACTTTATACCAACAGTGAGCTAAGAAAAATAAGAAAAGTCTAAAGCACTTATTAATAAGCAGTGTATTAACAAAATAAGCTAAATAAGCTAAATGAGCTAAATGCTATTTAAATAATAAAAGATGCAAGGATATATTGAAGAAAGACCCTAGGGCAGTTGGTGAAGGTGTGGTGTTGTGTGTCAGGTTACCCAGGTTCGAATCCTACTAAACCCAATTTTTGCAAAACATTTATTTTTTCAATTTTCTTTGTGAGAATTAACAGACTACTGAAAATAAAGAACTTTTTACAAACACAACTTTTCTAAAAGCTCACAAATAAGCTGGTAATAAGCATTTGGCTTATCAGGAAACAAAAATTGAACAAACGTCACCCCTGAGCCTAACTGTTTGAGTTTATGGACTCAAAATAAGCTTGCATAAGCTACCTATCAATGGGAACAAGTAAAAGGGCAACTAGGGAGATTCCTAAAAGCTAAAGGGGACAGAAACTAAGCAATTTACTAAGTCTATTAAGCACAAAATAATCTAACCTAAGCCTACGGACTGCTGAGTAAAATTGGACTACGGGGGAAACTTGAACACGGAATTAAGCTAATCAATCAAGCATACAAATATAAAATAAGCTCAGAAGGGTAAAGAATAACCTATAGGCTACCTAAACTATCAATTTCAAAAGCTAAATCCAATACAAGAAAGCTTAATTCTAAGATTGAAAAGAGACTGTTAAACTAAAACCTCCAAAGACACCTGATAGCAGGCCTATCAAAAGCTATTTGAATGACTTTAGAAAAGCTAAGAAAAGTTGAAGTACATAGAGCTAATACTACAAACTGTATTTAAATGAAATTACAAACAAAAGGGACAAGTGAAAAACAGAAAATTAGCCAAGAACAAACTGCTATGATCAGTTATGTGGTAGTGCAGGGCAGGCCTAATGGGGCTAATTCAAGAGCTTGCACAAGCTTATAAAAAATCCAAAAATTAATATAAAAATATACACATGTTGATAAGCTGGGAGATAAGTTGAGGACCAATTTCTAGAGCAAAAGGACAAGAAATGAGCGAACAAAAGATATCCTATTGATGGCTGTTGGCACAAGCAATCCTGATGTGCATGTTCAAAAGGGCTATTTGCAAGGCAAGAATAAGGTACGAAGTAAGACTCAAATACTAAGACGAGCTCAGAAATGGGAAAGCTATACTACTAACTAATTGTGCACCTAATTGCGAACACTAATCCTAACTACAACTAACCTTAAATGAGATCAAAAGGGGCCATTCGGGGCTGCGTTGCAGCAGAGCAGCAGTGTTTCAAGGAGTCAATACCAGGCCAAGATTAACTAATCAGTGAACACTAAATTGCGAAAGAAGCTCAAACAAATGCATACTAACCTACGAACTGCTTATGAAACCATAGTTGGAACATCTAACACAAGCTTAAGCTAACTAAATGATGAAATCTAAGGGAGTGTTGAGACTATTTTTTATGCAGAAACTGAGGAGTACACAATGGGCCTATTTGACTTGAAACTTAAGCCTGGAAAATCAGTACTCACCAATGAGGTTTTGCAAATCAAGAATTTAGCTATGAGACTCATGTTAAATGCCAAAAGCACCTTTAAACTACTAGCTTACACTGAATCAAAGCTTCTGAAATTGGATTGAACCATCACAAATGACTAAAACTTGAACTTGTTGCAGTGCCAAACACTCCTTCACAGGGGTTAATTGATACACATTTTCAAAGGTAAAACATATTTTTAGACTCAAATTATCAAAGAAGTACTAGAGTACAATAAATTAGGAACTGATGATCATGAGTTAAATAATAAGCAGTTGTAACGAGCAATAATAAATAGCAGTATGAAGAATCTAAATGAAAAACTTAATTTGCATTGATTTTAATTGAAGGAGTACAGAAAACTTGAAAATTTTTAAAGACTAGAATACAAAAATTAAAACCTACTTAATTTCTACTACTAAAACCTAATTCTTGACTACCAACTACTGCCTTTGAAAGGCTTACAAGAAGATTATTTATACTAAACTAGGATTAGGGTTTCCTTTTCTTTGCTTTTTCTTCTTGTGTCGCACTTTCTTGGTCTTTATCCCAGCCGTACAATTGCTTTTGGCGCCAAGGGTGTTGTGGATTGGTGAGGTGGAGGTGGTAGGTACGGTTTTGTGAGAAGTGGAGGAAGGTAGTGGGATGGGGAATGGTGAATTGGAACTTTCGAGGCATTGGTGGAGTGTTGCTGGGGATATGGCGTGGACCAGGGAATTTATCTTCTGGGTAAAACAGAGGGATGAAGAAAGGGTGCTTGTTGGTTTGACCTTGGTCAAAGAGGAGGGGCGTTTTTATTATTCACAGAATAGGGGTTGGATTTGGCACTGGGCTTTTGGGCTTTGGGGGAATTTTTGGGCCAAGGGATGTTTTAAACTTGTATTGGTTTGTTGGGTCAAAGGATTCGTTTGTATTAGTTCAAAGAAATCACAAGGACCAATTTTGTGCAAAACTGAAAATTGGAGGGCTGGACTTGTAACTTTTCCAAACTATCACCAAGGGTCATATTTGCCATCTTTCAATTTCCAAAGGACCTTGAATATTATTTTCCAAAGTCCAAGGATATTTGTGATGTTATTTGACCATTTTGAAGTATTTTTGATCGTTTTGACTCGAAAATTGGACGAAAAGATATATGTAAAAAGGTACATATCAATGTTCATCCTAAGTGTAAAGGGAGGGTAAACGATGATACCTTATAGATACAATTACGCTTGAGTTTTGATGGTAGGTGTGTAATAAAACTATGAGAAATACTTGTTAGTGTAATTTTAGCGCCAAATTTAAAATTTTTTACAACATTTAGGAGTGAAACTTTAGCCATAGCAAGCGTCTCATGGATAGGAGTTGTATGACTAGCACAAAACCGTACCATTCAGAAAAATTTTCCACCCAAATATGTGAGGTTCGCCTTTAGATTTATAGGAAAAGCATTTACTATTAGTGCTTATGAGTGTACCGGTAGCATTTAGATTCTAGAACTTGCGTTAGTGATGCATCCATAGACCGCTAGTGAGACTACATTCGTGTAGTAGGATTTACTACATGATAAGAGGCATTAGGATCACCCTTGTGTTAAACTCGTATCATAATTACTTGACCATTTAAGTCATATTACTTGGCTAGTTAAGTCAATTAATTTTTCCCACACCTTAGCGTTGTACTCATTTTTAGTACACGAAACCCCTAGTACACCCCTCCGATCCTATCTTTTCGTTTCTAACTTTAAGCATCTTACTTAAAGGAAGAATTTGTTACACCCCACTTAAATGTACACCCAAATCGCCTTAGCCTTCCGTGTATGCACTCATCTTTAGTGCATTATTGTTATTTGTTAAACCCTTAGTTAATTATCTAATTGATTACATGGTTGCTAAGTCGAGTCATATCCTTGTACATATTGTTTTGGGACGATTGGGACTCATGGGTAAAGTACTTGTGTTATGGAGTAATGGGGAAGAACATCATATTATTACCCCCATATATGCGTTAATCTTAAAAGTACTCCAAGTGTTTTGATTATCTTAATTCGAGTCATTAGATTAGTTTATTGTAAAGTATATAAAGATTCAAGTGTATGGGGAATGTTCATTCCCTATGATGTATTATTTGGATGGTAGGGTAAGAGTGTATGCAAAAAAAAAATCGAAAAAAATCAAGAAAAAAAAAAAAAAAAAAAATAGAAAGAGAAAAGAGAAAAAACATACGGACTACCATCCCATTTTATTCTATGTTTATTTTATGTTTTTGTTATTTTTAATTTATTAGCTTAAGTCGAGCCTATTCTTGGCTTAGCAACGCCATATTGTACATGTAATTAACTAAGATGATTAACTCGCCACTAGTAAAGATTTCCTATATCCAACAAAACTGTGTATTCCATATCCCTACACCTAACGTTACAACCCTTTAAAAGAACTCTTTGATAGTTTATCCTAGGTGATTACGCCATGTGGTGGAGGTTTGATCCTTTCCCAAGCCTATGGTAATCTATTTTGTTATGACAGGTAGTGAGAGATGTTTTCCATTTCCATATTGTGACATATACTTTATTACACCCGAGAGATGTGAGTATCTAAACACTATTTGTGAGGTACTAGTGTATGACCTCCGTGCTTGTCTTTGGTCATTAGTGGAACGATTATTTGTTGTAATTCCTTTTATATTAGTGTTAAATGACCCCTAACTTGTATTTTGACTAGAATAAAAGCACATTTGCTTGAGGACAAGCAAATCTCAAGTGTAAGGGTATATTTGTTGTAATTACTTTTATATTAGTGTTAAATGACCCCTAACTTGTATTTTGACTAGAATAAAAGCACATTTGCTTGAGGACAAGCAAATCTCAAGTGTAAGGGTATATGATGAGGCGAAAAATGAACCATTTTTAGGGGGTCATTTAAGCCGGAATTGGAATTTATTTGATCAAATATTGCCCTAAATCGTTCCTTTTGTGATTTTAGGTACTTTGGGAGTGAATTCTGGAAAAGGAAGCATTTTGGACGTTTTTGGAGCATAAAAGTGAAGAAAACGGCAAAGTCTTAATTTTCCTTGCTGGGAACAGTACCTGACGGCGTCAAGAAGAATTTTATGATGGCGTCAGGAGCAAAATGGATGACGGCCCAGAGAAAACGTGACGGTGTCAGCACAAGGGCGTCAAGAGTAAATGTGGTGACGGCCCAAAGCAGAATTACACATGACGGCGTCAGCTATGGATCTAGGCAGTCCGAGAACTTTATTGGCGGCGAGATGACGGCGTCAGATTTTTCCTCTTGACGCCGTCACCTCCTAAAATCTATATATACTTTTCTAATTTTCATTCATTAAAGAGGAACTTGTGTGGAGAATTCTAGGGCCGAACCTAATAAACCCTATGTCGTTTGTAACAGTATTTTCAAGGGTTTTCACCCCTTGAAACCCTTCATGTTCAATTGAGATAAGTTTTCTTCCAATTCATTCAATATGTCTATGTGTTGTTTGAATATATCTTATGCTTGTCTCGATTTTAACATGCTAGGCTAGATCTATTGTGTATTTGCTTAGATGTAATGAAACCTAGATGTTGATTATAGGTTGATTACTTGTTTATAATTGTAATGGATGAATGATTTCAATTTTAGGCTTAAGAAAACTGGCAGATCTCCATTGTGTAACTTGCTTAAACATCTTAAGAAACATGAACCGATGTGTACTAGGTTTTTATGGTTGTATTTAATGCATGAGCGAATTCTAGTGATCCCATGTTAGGAGCTTCCTATCCGGCTCGACATAGGAGTGAAGTAGGAGCTTATAGGATTGGGGAAGTAAGTACGCCACCCCATGAATGGTATTAAGGAATACAATCCGTCATCCACGCAACTGTAACAAGTAATTAACCTGTAAAAGATATCTAAGGAGTAGTGAAATCTAAGTAAACACAATTCTCCCATATATTGTTCACACCACTAGTAATTTAGTTTATCTTCATTTTTGTTATTTTATTTTGATTGCATTTGTAGTTATTGGGTTATTTGACTAGCAACTAATTCCGCCCATCCTTCCAAAAACCGAGATTTTTAATTGCTTTTATAAAATATAAAAAGAATCATCCCTCACCTCTAGACCTAGTTTTTAGGTTTTCTAATCCTAGTGACACTATTCCTGAGTTGAACGATCAATCCCCCGGTACTTGTCACTATACTATACTACAACGATCAGGTACACTGCCTGGTGGGGGTTGTAAGCTTCTCGAGATCCCTCGAGAGGTAAAGCCTGGTGCAATTCCCACGCATCAATAGCTAGGGAGTAGTGAAATCTAAGTAAACACAATTTTCTCTCATTATTGTTTACACCACAATTTAGTTTAAGTTTATTTTATTTTATTTTGATTGCATCTTTAGTTAATTGGGTTAGTTGACTAGCAACTAATTCCGCCCACTCCTTTCAAAATCGAGATTTTTACTTGCTTTTCTTAAAATATAAAAATACTAAAGAATCATCCCTCACCTCTAGACCTAGTTTTAGTGAATTTTAACCCTAGCGAACACTATTCTTTGAGTTGAACGATCAATCCCCCGGTACTTGTCACTATACTATTATACAACGAACAGGTACACTGCCTGGTGGGGATTGCAAGCTTCTAAAGATCCCTTGAGAGGTAAAGCCTTTTGCAAGGGCGCAATTCCATGCGCATCATCCTATCGGATGGATGAGGCAAAAGGGTTTGACCGATCGGATAGAATTGTGTCCGATCGGATGGATGGCCGGAAGACTTTTCTTTTTCTTTTTTTTAGTGAGCGAACAAGGAAAGAAATGGAAATTTAAAACTTACAGAAAACACGATCAAAATCCCCGGCAACGGCGCCAAAAACTTGATGTGCTCACGGTGTGTATAAGTTTTAAATTTACAAACACGATTACTAGATCAAGAAATAACACATACGAGCAAGTGAACTCGTCCGTTATAGCAAGATGAGTGAATCAAAGCATAAGTTTAAAAAGTAAATCTCTAACACAAGCAATAATAATAATAAGATAATTCAAATGATTAAAAAAACTACACTTGCTTAGACTAGTTAACTACTCATAAGATAAGCATGATTATGATAACTTTCTTTAACATGTTGGTTATAAGAATTAGATGGTGTTTCTAATCTATCGTTTCTACAAGTTAAACCTTCGTCAAGATTTTAGTTTACAAAAACAAGCATTAGGTTTGGACCAATCAATTCAAGATCAATTCAAGGTTCATAAAGTCGGATCAACAACCTTAAACACAAAAATAGTCTTTTGTTTAATCAAATACTCTTAAGAAATGGTCAATACAAAAGGTAACCGATCATAGACAAAAAGGTTACAATTGATTATAAACTACTATACTTTCGACTAATTAGGCGTTTACAACCAATCCGATTTGATTAACAAAAAGTATTCTCGTTACAATTACACCTTAGTTCCTTTGTTTAATCAAGAATAATTATGGTGAAAAACAATCATTCATAGACAAATGATTATAATTAGTTGAATAATAACAATTCTTTCGGCCAATGAAATTACAAGCAACTAGTTAAACTTGATTCGATGAATGTCACTATGAAACTTAAGTCTAATTGGGTTTTAGAATTGACTTGAAATTGAATTAAAATATGTTATCACAATCATAGGCTAATCATTAAGTATTTAAGATCATCTAAGCAAATGCACAAAGTTACTAGCCACTCATAGCAAACTTGAACATAAACTCAGAATATTGAACATTAGAAATCATAATTAAAGTCTTACAAATGTTTGGAATATGATTACAATTGAGTAGGAAATGATTCCCTAAGTATTGGTGTTGACTTCTTGAGAGTTTGACCTCCGGATGTTGACTTTTTGGACCTCTAACATTTTCTGAACTTCTATGGACGAATTTGAGAATTTTGAGACTAGTAAAGAACTATTTGATGATTGATTAGTTGTTGTAACTTGAGTTGTGTGTTGACAAAATGATTGAAAAGCCTCTATTTATACTACTCATCAAGCCTATGATCATTAACACAGCAACTTGGCCTCCAAGGTGAATAAAGGGACCTAGAATACTAGAAAGAATGGCCTAAAATCGGGTAGAATGAAGTAGAATGAAGTTTGCAAAAGTTATACGAGATGACCATCCGTTTGGATACGAGGCACGTCCGATCGGATGGATGGAACATTTTCATCTAACCGATCGGATGGATGTTTGTCCGATCTGTTCTCTGGGGCAATTTCCATCCGATTCTGATGGATGATCATCCGAACGGATGGAATGGTTCTGACAGCAAAAACTTGCTCTTTCTCTTAGCTCTTCAATCTTTGTCCAAACTTGGTTATTTCTTGTCTTGGAACTTTGGAGTGATGAAAACTTGGATTCTTCTTTGTGAAATGCTTGAACGAATTGGATCTCAACTTGGAAATTGCAAATCCTTCTTTTCTTTCTTAAATATTTCACTTTTTCTTCCTTTTTCCGGTTTTTAGCTACAAATGCTTTGCAAACATACTTTGGTACGATTAAGTGACAAAAGCATATAAAAATAACCAAATAACATATATAAAAACATGAATAACGCTACTAAAAACATGCACAATTTGAGCGTTATCAATTATTTATAAATGTTAAGAATAATTATTAAAACACAAAAACACCTAATGACCGTTAGTATTTAACGGAAAATGGCTAACGATCGTTAGACGAATATAAGGAAAGTGATATATATGAATTACTGGAATGTCAAGAAGGTTCCGGAATCCCTTTGGGAGTTCCTTAACCGATCAGCCACCAAAGGAGGCACCTCCTTTGTGCCTTGGACTCCAAGTAATCTCACCTATATAAACAAACCCAAGGTTATTTGTTTCTCATCTCTTGTACACAAATACTTGGTGTTTTTTCTCTCTAAAAATCGATCAAATAATCCCTTTACCTAAGGGATTCGATTTTTGTGTTCTTGTGTTTAAATTAATTGCATAATCTTTTACTTGAATTAGTACCTGTGTACAAGAAAGTGATATAACCACACTATTGGTTATATCTTGGATTGAATAACAAAAACGGTAAGGGGTTATTCGTGTAATCCATATAAACCCTAATTAGGGTTCATAAGTTGAAGATTTGCTTAACTTGATTCTTGTTCGGGCTAGAATCATAACGGTACGTTTACTATTTATTATTGATTAATTAATTACGCATTATGTGATCTTGTTATAACGCTTCCGCATGTGTTTACTTGATGTTTATTGTTTATATTTATGATATGTCATGTTATATAATTCTAACAGTGGTATCAGAGCCGTTATAATATGTAATTAATTATCAAAACGCATAAAAAATTGAATCTTGATTTGTTTTTTATTCATATAATCAATTTAGGGTTAAAAAAAAATCAAACTCTATTTTTTTAGGTCGATTTACTTGAAAATTTTTTAGGGTTTTGGTTTTGATTTTTAATATGATTAGAAATCGTAGGATTGTCATGTAATTGTTATGTGTTTTTGTAAACGATCAAGGTGCAATATGTTAATTGTTAAGTGTAATCCATGAAAAAGTGCATGTTTGTATGGATTTTATTGTGTTGTAATTTAAATTGTTTAAATTGGCTATATGAATTAAATTGTTAAGTTATATCGTAAACATGTATATTAATTAATAGATGTCGAATTGGGGAAGACTCCAATATTAAGTAATCAATTATTTGCTATCTGGTATTTATTTAGTTATGGCTTACGTAATCGATTCGTTGATGTATGTGGATCTACTTCCTTTGAAGAGAAAGCCATAATTGAATAAATACATTATACACCTAGAATTAATTGTTAATAGGATTATTCAATTGAATTTACATGTGGCTACATGTTTTATACATATTTAATTGTTATGTTGTGTATTTGTTTATTTAGTTGTGTTATTTTTTATTTATATTACTTGTTTTTTGTTTATTTTTTATGTGAGACATGAATATAAATGAAAAATGGTAATTTTTTAATAGAAAAATAATATAGACTAAATAAATGGTGAAATTCGTTTTGGTTTTAAGAGTCAAAATATCAAGGTTTTATTGAATGATGTTTTCGTACGTAATGGTTAACTAGGCCTACCGAAGTTTGACAAACTATAAGGTGGGATAAGTGGAAACGGGTTCTTTAAGAGATTCGCTCCTACCGAGTTTCCACGCTTTCTTGTGCGTCAAATTAGACTTACCGAACAACCATTACATGTACATTGTCATCTTAAGGGTGAATTGACCACAATTCCATAATGATTATTCGAAACACTAAGCTTTAGGGTTTATGCAAAAGTACGATATAGTGGACGATAATTGTTGGTAATTCTTTAATTGCTGAACCCAATATCTCAATCAAAACTTTGTTATTTTGCTCTTAGTGAATAGGTAAAAAAAATTGTTTTGTAAAAACCAATGTTATGAAGTTGTATACATGCTTCTTCATACATTATTTTGATTACACGTCAAAATTAATACCCTTATAAAATTAAGTCGAATGTCATCTAATTAAGAACACTTGAAGTTGTAGTTTACGTCATGTGAGAGCTTGGCTAGATTGCAATGGAGAGGTAAATTTTGTAATTTCATTGCTAGCAGATCAACTGATGTAATGGAATTATGAGTTTGCAATTTTTAAGTTAGACGACTTAAATTGAGTAGGAAGTGAGAACTTAGACTCAAGGCATTAAGATGGGGATCAAACATGCTTACATTACAAAAGTTTTGTGATTGTAAATCCCATAAATCTAGGAATTGGAATAATGTTATGCCAATTATTGTAAGACAAGTTACCTTATATTATATTTTCATTCCTAGCAGATCAAGTGATGTGATGAAATTATGTTTATTTGGATCCTATTTTTCAAGAAAATTATGTGGATTTAATTTCCTTGGGTATTTTATTTTCTTGAAAAATTGTATTATCAAAAATACTAATGTTTTGAACTTTCTTTATCTGTAGAAATGGCTCAAATTGATAACACCAATTTACGTTCTGCGTTCAAGGCATACTTTGAACGAGAAAAATTGACTGGCACGGAGAATTTCAATGAATGGTATCATTCACTCAGGATTGTCTTGCGAGTGACTGATCAACTTGAAATCTTGAAAACGCCTTGTCTTGCTGAACC
This sequence comes from Artemisia argyi, assembly GCA_030686995.1. Classification (NCBI taxonomy): domain Eukaryota; kingdom Viridiplantae; phylum Streptophyta; class Magnoliopsida; order Asterales; family Asteraceae; genus Artemisia; species Artemisia argyi. The sequence goes on from CM060680.1 coordinate 44,533,072, forward strand.
AATTGGCGAGGCTGCAACTGATGCAACAAAAGCAGCTTGGAAAGAAGTTTATAAGACGCATGTTGATGTGGCCTATTTAAAGTCGGGGGCGATGATACCTGCTTTGCAAAGGCAGTTTGAAGATTTCTTCCATATGAACATGATTGAAGAACTTAAGAAACTATATGAGAAACCAGCAAATGTAAAAGTTTACGATTTGATGGAATCCCTACATGGTTGTATGCAGGGTGATGGTGAACCTGTGAATGCTCATGTATTGAAGATGAAGAGTTACATGGATCAATTACAAGCACTTGGAAAACCCTATGACAATGATATGGCTGTGAACTTAATCAATAGATCCTTAAATAAGGATTTTAGTGGTTTTGTTAGGAACTTCAATATGCATTGCGTGGGGAAGATAATGAGTGAATTGCATGCACTACTCATTGATTATGAGAAAGGTACACCACTAAAGACTCCTACACCCCATGTACTTGCTATTCAAGGGGTAGAATTAACAAGCCAAATGCAAACAAGAAAAAGGGTAAGGGAAAGGGTAAGGCTGATAAGGGTAAGCAAGTTATGGCTTATCAACCTCCTCATCCTAAAAAAACCTTCCAAAGAAGGATAATTCGAAGAAGGATCAAGGATGCCATTACTGCAAGGTGATGGGTCACTGGAAGAGGAATTGTCCTCTTTATCTTGATGACTTATGAACGGATAAGGTTAAGAAGACTGGGCACGTGGGCGCCAGCACTTCAGGTAACGTATTTGTAATTGAATTATTTACTTTATCTCATAAAATAAATTCCTGTGTATATGATACTAGATGTGGTATTAACATATGTAATACACTCCAGGGGTTTAGATAGGAAAGGAGACTATCTTATGGGAAGCAATTTCTGCAAGTGGGCAATGGAGCACAAGTAGTAGTTGAAGCCATAGGAGTGTTTAATTTAGTTTTACCTTCTGGTTTACTACTTATTTTAAACAATTGTCATTATGAACCTTCTATTGTTAGATGTGTTGTTTCCTTTTCATGTTTATTGGATCTTGGTTTTACTCATACTATTAATAGCAATGGAATTTGTGTTTCTTTAAATGGTGTATTTTATTTTAATGTTATTGCTGTGAATGGTGTGTTTGAAATTGATATGAATGATTGTGTGTCCAATAATAATAATTCAATGTATAGCATAAGTAAGAGAATGAAGTATGACTTGAATTCTTCTTACCTTTGGCACTGTAGACTTGCCCATATAGGCAAGGCTCGCATGCAAAAGCTGCAACATGATGGGCTTTTGAAAAATATCAATGATGAGTCATTTGATAAGTTTGAGTCTTGTATATCTGGGAAGATGACAAAGAAACCTTTTCATAGCAATATTTAGATCTACTTGGTTTAATACATACTGATGTGTGTGGCCACTTAGACATGTGTCAAGGAAAGGTGCTAGCTACTTCTTAACTTTTACATATGATTTCAGCCGTTATGGTTATGTTTATTTACTTAAACATAAACATGAGGTATTTGAAACATTTAAAGTTTTTAAAACAGAAGTAGAGTTGTAATTAGGAAAGAAGATTAAAGCTCTTCGTTCTGATCGAGGTGGTGAATACCTTAGTCAAGATTTTAAAGATTACTTAGTTGAGAATGGAATTGTACAGAATCTCACATCTCCATATACTGCACAACAAAATGGTGTATCTGAGAGAAGGAATCGTACATTGTTGGACATGGTTCGATCAATGTTTAATCTTACTACTCTTCCTTTGTCCTTTTGGGATTATGCTTTAGAATCTGCTGTTCGCATTCTAAATATGGTTCCTATAAAGAAGGTTGATAAGACACCATTTGAGATATGGAATGGAAAAGCTCCGAACTTGTCTTATTTAAAGGTTTGGGGTTGTGAGGCGTATGTTAAACGTGACTCAGCAGACAAACTCCAACAAAGATTTGTAAAGTGCATTTTTGTAGGATACCCAAAGGAAACAACGGGTTACTACTTTTACTACCCACCTGAGAACAAAGTGTTTGTTGCTAGGTATGGTGACTTTCTTGAAAAGGATCTTGTATCTCAAGAAGTCAGTGGGAGAATGATCTGGAAGATGATCAAGAAAATGCATTACCTTCAGAAAACACTAGCACACTTCCTGTGGAACCTGAAAGTCTGGGTCCTCCACCTGAAATTGAAGTAGTTCCCATTCACAAGTCTTCTATACATGTGAAAGCTCCTGACCGTTTATGTCTTAACGTAGAGTGTGAGGAAACTATACTAGGGGATCTTAGTAAACCTACTAGTTATAGAGCTGCCATTAATAGTCCTGAAAAGGATAAATGGATGGTTGCTATGAATGGGAAAATGCAATCCATGAAAGATAATGAAGTCTGGATTAAAGTAGACGTTCCTCCTAATGCTAAGGTAGTTGGGAGTAAGTGGCTCTTCAAGAAGAAAACTGACATGGATAGAAATGTACACACCTATAAGGCTCGTCTGGTTGCTAAAGGTTTTAGTCAAACTTTTGGGATCGATTATGAGGAGACCTTTTCTCCTGTAGCAGACATAAGAGCTATTAGGATTCTCATAGCTATAGCAGCGTACTATGACCATGAGATTTGGCAAATGGATGTAAAAACTACTTTCTTAAATGGTAGTCTAGATGAAGACATCTATATGGCACAACCAGAAGGGTTTGAAAATCCAAATTTTCCAAATCGTGTATGCAAACTTCAAAGATACATTTATGGATTGAAGCAATCATCACGACAATGTAACAAGAGATTTGATGCTGAGATTAAAAAGTTTGGATTTACTCAAAATCTCGATGAGCCATGTGTATATTACAAAGCTAGTGGGAGTGATAATGTAATTTTCCTAATTTTATATGTTGATGACATATTAATCATGGGAAAAGACATTCCAAGTTTGCAAAAAGTTAAGGCATATCTTGGAAAGTGTTTTTCTATAAAAAATTTAGGAGAAGTTGCATACATTCTGGGAATCAAGATCTATAGATATAGATCAAAGCGGTTTATTGGATTAAGTCAAAGTGCTTACATTGAAAAAATATTGAAGAGATTCAATATGCAAAATTCCAAGAAAGGAAATTTGGCAATGGAAGTAAAACATGGCTTAAGTAATAAGTTATGTGTTTCAACATCTACTGAGGTGGCTCGCATGAGTAAAGTTCCTTATGATTCAGCTGTAGGATCTATTATGTATGCGGCAAAATGCACAAGGCCAGATGTGGCGTTTGCTCAAAACATCACCAGTCAATTTCAACAGAATCCAGGTGAAAAACATTGGATTGTTGTTAAACATATTCTTAAGTATTTAACAAATACAAAAGATATGTTTTTGGTATTTGGTATATGCAAAACTTGATGTTACAGGTTTCTGTGATGCGTCCTGGCAAAGTCACAAAGATTATGTGAAGTCTCAGACGGGTTATGTCGTTGTTATCAATGGAGGAGCAGTAGACTGGAAGAGCAAGAAGCAGAGTACAATTGCGATGTCTACAACAGAAGCTGAATACATTGCTGCTTTAGAAGCTGCTATAGAGGCTGTTTGGATTAGGAAATTCATTTCAGGGCTTGGTGTTATGCCTTCAATTGAATAACCTATTAATATGTATTGTGACAATTCTGCTGCAATCATATTTGCCAATGAACCTGTAGTCATGAGAGGCACCAGACATTTTCTACAGAAGTATCACTTTGTTCGAGAAAAAGTTAACGAAGGTGAAGTAAATCTGCTGAAAGTTCACACAGACGATAACTTAGCTGATCCATTCACTAAGGATTTAGCTAAATAAAAGCATAATGAATTAGCCAATGACATTGGACTTAGATTAGCTAGTAGTTTCATGCATAACTGTGATTAGTATTTGGATAAATGATATTGTAAACAATTATTATTTTTAATGAAATAACGTATTTTTGGTATGTTTATTTTCATTGTTAATTCTTGTTATCCTATTTTTGCATGTTTAATCCATGAATAAAAGTTATTCTAAATTGTCTATTGTTAGTTAATAGTATGGTAATATTATTAAATTAAGACAAATATGAAGGTTGGTATAATATACTTAAAGTATATTGATGCGTAGACATGCCATTTCAGATGATATTCAATGATACCGAATATAGGACTTATCCCAACTACATGATGTTACTTTATGGATCTTGTTATTAAGTAAATCCTAAGAAGTTATCCTCATACTTGAGATACAAGGTAACTGTCATGAATGTAGTGCATTTTTGTGGAACAACTTAACGCTATAAGTAACTGGTAGTCATAAGGGTTGTTTTCGGAAGTGTTACAAAGTTCGTGTGTTTTGCTTTTAATCAATACAAAATTTGTTCCTTCAAATTAAGTTTTGGAGTTTAATACTGTTGGGCCCCTTGTAGGGTTGTCAAGGTGTTTGCATGGCCACACCCAAGATCTTCCCTGAAATGTTCAGACGATTTGGTAATCTTGTCAATCACAAACAACGAGAAACAGAATAGTTAATTAAGGAATGACCTTGATCCATATCCTTATTAACGTGTTATGAGAAACAAAAGGATAATAATAATGAAAAATCATTAAAAGGTTTTCCAGAAGCCTTACTCGAGTTGTACTCGAGGCATCGGCATGTTGCAAGACGCTAACCGATGTGATCACTCTATTATGATATGTCTAAGTGAGAGCTGTTAGTTTTATAGACATAAAATAATAGACGTGTGTTAGGATCGAACTCAAGATCACGGGATTGCACATTTTACTTATGAAGAGTAAATGTATAATAATTATATATAAATGTTAAGAATAATTATTAAAATACAAAAACACCTAACGACCATTAGTATTTAACGAAAAATGGCTAACGACCGTTAGACGAATAGAAGGAAAGTGATATGTATGAATTATTGGAATGTCAAGAAGGTTCTGAAATCCCTTTGGGAGTTCCTTAACCGATCGGCCACAAAAGGAGGCACCTCCTTTGTGCTTGGACTCCAAGTAATCTCACCTATATAAACAAACCCAAGGTTATTTGTTTCTCATCTCTTGTACACAAATACTTGGTGTTTTTTCCCTCATTTTTTTCTCTCTAAAAATCGATCAAACAACCCTTTTACATAAGGGATTCGATTTTTGTGTTCTTGTGTTTAAATTACTTACATAATCTTTTACTTGAATTGGTATATGTGTACAAGAACGTGATATAACCACAGTATTGGTTATATCTTAGATTGAATAACAAAAAAGGTAAGGGGTTATTCGTATAATTCATATAAACCCTAATTAGGGTTCATAAGTTGAAGATTTGCTTAACTTGATTTTTGTTTGGGGCTAGAATCATAACGGTACATTTACTATTTATTATTGATTAATTAATTACGCATTATGTGATATTGTTATAATGCTTCCGCGTGTGTTTACTTGATGTTTATTGTTTATATTTATGATATGTCATGTTATATAATTTCAACATATACACCCTCCATCCCAAAATAAATATCAATTTTGACTTTTTGAAGTTTTTTTTTTGTTCAATTTTAACTTTAAATAATTTTAATTGTGTTATATAATACTTGATGAAAATTATGTAGTTTTGCATTTAGTATTATATAATACATATAAAAGTATTAAATATTAAAGTTGAAAAAAAAAACTCTAAAAAAAAACTAGATACGTAGTATTTATTTTGGGATTGAGGTAGTACATAATGAGGTTGACTAACATGATGTAAACCGATTATTAAGTTTATTTGTATAGCTGAATCAAATTTCCTTTCAAATATCAGCTGGGTCGTTGTCTAGTACCATATTTTTTATCCATAGACCAGAATGGGTCCATGCATGGGCACGAACTATATTGAATGATGTAGCAAAAGTGGGTGAATCTAACTGAAAATTGAGTAAGGAATTTATGTAAATTACTAGTAAAAATTTCAAACATCAAACACTTGTCAATAAAATCCTATACAACAATTATTAAAGTAACTTTCAAGATATGATTTTTTATACGAATCCATACAAATAAAGTAATTATACTGAACTAAATATGGAAACTAGCTAGCTTAGTAAAGGAAAAATCTACAAAAAGCATCAAGTGACTTAAAGAGATTAAACGGAAGTACTATGTGAGAGCCACTTGATATTTTTATTCGTAAACATATTTACTATAAATACTATAGCCCATGGACTCGAGGTCCGTGCCAGTTAAAAAATTAATTTTTCAAATAAAAAACAATAACTTTTATTAGTAAAATAAGAAAACTTACAAAACATACTCTGGACTTTTTAAAATTTACGATTTTTTTTTATATAACAAACTTTGTTTGCCAAATAACTAACAGATATCTGGTAATTTTGTGAATAAAAAAAATACTGGCAAAAAGCCTTCTCGATAACGAACAGAACAAGACCAATATTGATATGTTTTTTACGTACGCACGGTTTTATAAAAAATGTTGAAGTTTAATATATATATATATTTTAAGTAAAAAGAACTTTCAAAATGCGCTCTTAACTTTTCAAATAACTTTAAAAATTATCCTAAATTTTTTTAAAAGGGCAAATTACCTGAAAATGTATTTAATTTGCCACTTTTTACCATTGTATGCAGCCATCTTTTTTTTCCTATTGTGTGACTAAACTTTCAAATTTGGTACATTGTGTGTATTTTGTGACCATTTTACCCTTACATTTTCAAAATTTCAAACGGTAAAATGGTCATTTTACAGGGCTAAAAAGTCACAAAATACACACAATGTACCAAATTCGAAAGTTTAGTCACACAATAAGAAAAAAAAAATTGCTACATATAATGGTAAAAAGTGGCAAGTTAAATACATTTTCAGGTAATTTGCCCCTTTTAAAACTATAAGGGCCAACACCACCACACAAAGACTTCCGTTCACTTACGGCTCAAGTTCTTTTCCAATGATGTCAAGAATCTGATTAATCTATCGAAATTGATCAAAAGTACCCGCCGCAACGCGGCGGGCGCGAATACCTTGTTCTATCTATATACTAAAGAGGGGGAAGTTGATTCCCGTGCCTCAATAAAAAATGGGTTTCTGAATTAAATAAATGTATATAGAGGGAATTCGATTTCCGTGCCAACATAAACAATTGATTTCCAATTGATTTCCAAATTAAGGTGCCATCTTATTGGTTGTTACGTAATACATGGACCGAAGTGAATTAAACAGTTCTTTTGTAAATATTGATTGTTTGCTAGGCTGACGAAGGTTGGCTTACTTTACTAAAAAGGAGAGCTATTTAAAAAGAAAGTTATAAACACACCCTGAACTTTTGATTATTGACAACTTTTTTATACAACAAATTTTATTTACCAAGTATTAAACAAATATCTTGCGAATTCCTGAATAGAAAAAATACCGGAAAAAAGGTCTCTCGATAATAAACAAAACGAGCCTAATATTGGTGTGCTTTTGATTTATGTACGATTTTATAAAATTGTTGAAGTTTAATATATATGTTAGCTACACCTTGATGTAGGCAATTAGCTGCACATCCTCTTTGTAAAAAAATTTAAAAATTTACAGTTCAACCCCTGCAGTAAGTCGCAGGGGCTGAACTGTACATTTTTAAAAGATTTTACAAAGAGATGTGTAGCTAATTGCCTACATTTGGATGTAGGTAAGATTTCTCATATATATATATATATATATATATATATATATATATATATATATATATATATATATATATATATATATATATATATATAATTTTTAAATAAAAAAAACATTGAAAATACACCTTTAACATATAAAATAATTTAAAAACTATTTTAAATTTCTTTTAAACTACAAAGGCCATACAATCAGAAAAAATACCCGCTGCAACGCAGCGGGCGCCCCCTACTTGTTTTGATATATAACTGTAGCACTCATAATAATAAATGACTGTGAGAGTGACAGATCGTTTGTTGTCACAGTATTAGCTTACGACTTTTTTTATAGAATAGTCGAGTCATGAAATTATTAGGTTGTGACACACCACACACAAAAAAAGCCAGTCCATGCAGGAGTAATGTTTTGTACCAAACTACCAACCCACTATCTATGTGTTCATAAATCATAACACAATTTAATGTACCCCTCCCAAATTTTATTTTCACACTATATTAATTTGTATTTTGGGATTTCTAATACGGAGTATATGATTAGAAAGAGATCCGGTAAAAAAAATAACTAAAGCGAAAAAAAAAAAAAAAAAAAAAAAAAAATCTATAGTTATGTATTTTACATAAGAGAGATATTCAAAAAAAATATACATATATTTTTATAAGTGTATTTAAAATATGTGATTATTATTTTATTTTTATTTTATTATTTTCAATTTAATTTTTTCTTCGCGAAAATTACTGCAGAGGACTCTGCAGTAATGTGTTGCCTTTTTTGAGGCGGGTTTTTTTTTTATTCTCAAAAAGGCCACATATTTCGCTGCAAATTATTCCAGAAATTTAATATCAACACGTGTCAGCATCTCGTCATTTTTAGAAAAAAAAATTATAAAAAAAATGTAATTCACATACCCTTTGCAGCGAAATACACTGCAAAGGGTCCCACCACTCACCCGAATATTAAAAAAAATTAATTTTTTGTAGTTCTTGGTCAACATGCAGCGAATTACCACTTTGAATTAATAAAAGAATTAATTTTTTATGAGATAGTTGTTTTTGGGGCCCACACTGAAAAAAATTAGTATCTCTTGTATAGGATGCAGCGAGATAGCTTTTTTTTGGACCCACAACTGAAAAAAAAAAAGTATTTCTTGTATAGGATGCAGCGAGATTCATGGTCACTCGACAAGTGTCAAAAGCGGGACAAAAGCATTAGCTAAAGACAAAATACGTATCTCGATTGTACTTTGCAGCGAAATAACATGGGGAAGGAGCGAAATAAAAAAAATCCAGTTGATTGACAACACTTTGTCACCGGAGTAATTATATACGGTTGTTTTAGCTCTTTTTCATACGTAAAAAAAAAATTTGCTAAGCTTTTCTTGAATCTCTCTCGAAAACAAGAATCTTGGTGGTTGTTTGTGGTGGAGTATTGTTGTTTTTGTGTTGTTGTCGTGGTAGTGGTGGTAGTGTTGTGGTGTTGGTGCAGCTGCCGAAGCTGGTTGAGTTGTGGCTGGTGTGTTGTGTTGGTGGTGGTCTCGGGGTGTTGGTGGTTATTTTCTGTGGTAGTGGCTGTGTTGGTGTTGGTGGAGGTGCTGTGTGGTGGAGGTAAGGTGTTGTACTGTTGTGGTGTTGGTGGTTGTGCTTGGTGCTGTTAGTGTTGGTGGTTGTGAGGTGTTTTTATTATGGCGCAAAATAATGATGTTCCGGTAAATATCAACATTTGTTCTTTTAAATTTTTTTTGATTTTGATCCTTATTTGTGTAGTTAATACGTATATGTTTATTATATGTTTTATTAGGATTTTGCCGTTGATCTTACCTGTAGAAGTAAGCTAAAGTTGCTTCATGAGATTAAGCGAAATTTTAGAAATACAAATAAGGATGCCATGTTTAGGCGAACGTGTTTTGGATGGTTGTTTGATTTAGCAGAAATGCAAGAAACATGTATCCTTCTACATTATATTAGTTTATGTCAAGAGGAACTTGCCCAGGGAGACACGGATGTCGTTCCCTTGACGTATCATGTAAGAGGGTACGAGTTAAAATTCGGTAGACAGGAGTTTTGTCTCGTAACGGGCTTACGTTTTGGGATTGAATTTAAAGAATTTTTAGAATGTCGTCCTACTCCATTTAGGCGACGTGTCTTTTCATCCGTATATGATGGTTCTAGCATAACTGTTGGAATGGTGCATGATAAGTTTTATAGCGAGGATTTTGATAAACTTAGTGATATTGATGCCGCTCGCTTTAGTTTAGTTGGACTGTTGGTGCTAGTGTTGTTAGGGCTTGAGTTTAATTACAGAGTTGAGAATTGGATATGGAGCTTAGTAGACAATTTGGATGCATGGAACATGTATCCATGGGGTAATGTTGTATGGAGAACGTTGTACGATCAGTTAGCTGGCGCGGTTGATAAACGTCTTGAAGCTTTTTATGTGAAACCGCGACCACCGCCCGATGCTAAGGGTAAAGCAAAAAACCCTAAGTATACGTTGATGGGGTTTCAATGGGCCTTTAAGGTGCGCTTATTGATATTTTTGTTATTTATGTTTATTTATAATGTTAAAGAAATTAATCAATTAACTTTGTTTTTAGACTTGGATATTGGAAACTTATAGAGTCGGGGCTGTTAATTATTTTACTCGTGAAGACCGCTATCCTAGAGCGTGTGCTTGGGGTTCTAGGAGGAGGTTTAAACGCATTGTGCTCGATGAATTTTTGGTGAGTTGTTATTTAAGCATGCCCTTTACTCGTTATATATAATTTATATGAAATGAAATTTATTGTTCGATATTTTATATGTATACCCTAACAATATTGTTTATATATATATATATATATATATATATATATATATATATATATATATATATATATATATATATATATATATATATATATATATATATATATATATATATACTTTATAGGTAACACAACCTGTTATTAGGCTTTTCCCCGATGAGCGTGAGCGTAACGAGGATTGGTGGGTTCATAGCTTGGCATACTTCGAGGGTCGTTGTACCCAACCACCGCCATTACCCCCTCCCACGGACCCGTATAGCCGAGACGACGTTCCGGAAGAGTTATATCGAAAACTAACGGAATACGAGGAAAAACATAAGCACTTTGAAGCTCTGAACGATAAAGTAGAACAACACAAGAAGCTGATCCAACAACTATTAGGTTACATGCAGGTATTTTTTTATTTTCTAAATTTGAAGCATATACATAGATTAAATAATAGTTGTTTATTATTCCGTTATAAAATTAGATACAGACCAAGCAAATGGGTGTTAGTGGATTTACAGGGTTTCCGAATACACAGGTATATTTTGTTTTATTATAAATTTTGTTATTGTACTATACTTTATATATTTTGTATGACATTACTTTTTTTTTGTTTCATAACTGAATAAACATTCTAATATTGTATGTAGGGCTTCGGTCAGGCTAGTGAAGCATTTCCGAATACACATGTATATTTTGTTTTATTATAAATTTTGTGTTACATAAAAAAATGATTAAAAGAACTTACTAAACATTATAATATTCTATGTTGTGTTTTGCGCAGGCTAGTTCAGCATGTCATGGTCCGCCGAATAGTTCTTTCTTTCGCGGGATGTCTCATTTGTCGCCACAGGTGGCCTCACAGTTTACTATGCCTTCTGTTACCCCTATGCAACAACAAGGATTTGCACCGTGGTCAGGTATTAATATGCATGAAGCAGGTACATCAGAGGCCCCTGTACGTAGCCGTGTCAACACGGTAAAGTCATTATATACCTTTTTCCAACTTACTTGTATATTTTGAATTATGTGCGAGTAACAAATGTTTAATTCGCTTTCTTTTCATCAGCGGACTTCGCATAACAATGCGACCTCGTACACCCCTATCCCACTACAAGGATTTTCACCGTGGTCGGGCAAGAATATGCAAGAAGATGGTCCAACACGTGGCACTGTACCTAGCCATGTCATCCCGGTAAATTCACACGTTCATAAATATATATCTTTTTTGCAAAATTACTTGTATAATTATAAGCACGTGCCACTATTAAATGATGATTTATTTGTGCCAGGCTGTCATGAATCGAGAGAAGCGGGATGTCCGTCCTGGACCTTGGCATAAGGATCCTTACGGGCCTTTGCCAGATACTACTCCCATGCCTAAGAAACGGGTTGGACGGAGGAAAAATATTGACGATCCTAATGAGAACGAAGTTGTGGTTACACATGCTGCATATACCGGCAACTTTATTACGTTTTATAACGTCGACCCTAATAAGGTAATTGTAACATTACTTGATTAAATTATTTAAAGTGATTAACAAGTTTGTTTTGATGTATGACATTTAGTCATGTGTGACCACTGATGAAATTGTTTTTTATCACATAAAACTGTACACGAAATCGTACACACAGTTTGGCATTTAGCATACACTTTAAGCACAGTATACGGACATGGATGTGACAATTCAATGACAATACGTATTTCACATGTTTTGTTACACGAAATATGACAACTTTAAGCACAGCATACGGACATGGATGTGACAATTCAATGACAATGTGTATCTCACATCTTTTGTTACACGAAATATGACAACTTTCAGAGTTTCTTACTACATTTTCAATCTATAAATATAGACTTAGTTTATTATTTCATATACAACTTGACTAGTATCAAAGCCTTTCAGCATTTTAAATTTGTCATTCAGTCCAATAAAGTCTGATATGTCTTGTTCGGTTCCACATAACCTTAATGAAATCACGGCTTTAGTTGATCAACTAATTGCGGAGGATAGAGCTCGTCAACAAGCATTGTATCAATTAGCCATGCAATTTGAAAAGGCATTTGAAGCTAAAGATGTTTTGAGACAAGCATACCAGAAATGCCAAGACCTCCCTCCTGGAAACCGTGCTCAAATAGAGACTTTTTTGTCCGTGGAGTCAACCAAAGATTATGAGATGTATAATTCTATGTTTAGAAAAGCCGGGAAAATAGAAAAACAAGTCGAGGGGAAGTATATTTGGCTAAATGAGAAATACACTTAGCATGATTATGTTTATTTTCCGTATGTTTTAGTTTTATTCTGCTTTTCTTTTTTATAAATGTATTCCAAAAAAAAAAAACATGTATGTTAACCATTTTCCGAGTTGTAATTTTAAAGTTTCTATGAAACATTTTTTATATTGTTCAATTGATAGTATATTAATTTGTAGTATTAAGATCTAAAGTAGAAGAGAACCTTTTATTTATTAAATATAAACGCGATACATAAAATAAACACACGAAGATTAAAACATGTAAAATTAATCCAAATAGTAGCACACCACCAAGTTGTGCTAATGCTATAACTATTTATAGAAACGAGGTTTCCATATCGATTTTTGACGTTCATGTGCTTTAGCTTCCTCATTTTCAAAGTGTTCTTGTTCCGCCCATTCAACCATTTGATCAAATGTGTAATCTGTTTGTGATATAATCTTTTTTTCATCTTCGTTGTCACTTGTGTATGGTGTTATAACATGATCCATCATTGCTGCCAAGGTAGCATTTGGGCATATATATCTTGATATAATAAAATCTACACCGACATGGTCAACGTAAATTTCCAACCGGCCTTGTGATGCTGAAATATCAAACATCACATGCATATCATAGTTGTTTCTTAGTTTCACGATTACTGAATACCCGGTGTCTGGTACTGCGTAATAAATAGCATGAATCTTCCTATCAACAATATTACACAAGTATTGCTTCAACTCTTCCATCTTCATTCTTGGAATAGTGATTTTCATCTTCCAACCGTTGACATAAATGGGGTTTCCGCCATTGCAAACCAATTGACCATTATTGTGGACAACGAAATTAAATTTGGTTTGGGTATATGGGGTAGTAGGTTTGCTTGTTTTCATCCGGCCAACTTTAAACCGGATACGCTCTTCACGTTTGTTTTTTCTCTGAACCATTTGATGCAGGTACGCGACACGCTCTTCACGCTTTAATTTTGTTTCTTTTGATATGACACAACCAAATGATTCTTCCAAAGAACCATCATCTGGAATCAAAATTGTGCTTATATCAATAGGATGCTCAGAAACAAAAATTTGAAGCTCCCTAACAACTTTTGCAATGTCAAACATAACATCAAGATCATAATCATTTTTAATTTCCTTCATACCCACTAACTTGTTGTTTTGTGGCAATGCGTAATATAGGCTGTGTACCCTTATTGGTAATTCGCTATTGAGAAAGGTAACCATATCTTGAAAATCAATTTGTGGAACATTAATTTTCGTGCATGATCCATCTTGATATGTTATTGGGTTGAATATAAACTGCCCGTTGTAGTTTACATTCAATTCGAAAGTATGGTTATTAGATGTTGACATTTGGTTATAGAAAGAAGGAAATATTTAGTTTTGTTCAATGAAACCACAAAGTGGTATTTATAGAAAAACGGTAATGATAATACAACATTACAAGCTGAACAGACCCGTACTTCCTATCTAGTCAAACAACTTTTTTGAACACGAAGGTTTATCTTGAATATTCTTCTTGGTACCCACATGATTGCATTGAGCGGCCACAACGAGTGGGGATAACTCCACACGTGATACATACACATGTAGTTTGTTTTGATTAACTTGGGTATAGGCTAATACAGTTTCGTGGTCGTCAATAACATCAGCCAAACATACGAGACCTGAATCAAGACAACAATTAGGTTTCTTTATATAAAAAAAGGTTGCGGACCTTTCATCGTAACCTAAAGAATTCGTTAATATTTTTTTCAATTGCTCTGCCGAAAAGGTTTCAATCTCAACTGGATCTACACAAACAATTAAACCACCTACAAATTTTCTTCTAGGTGGGGAAGTGAACATTCCGTAATGGTGAAGTAGGACTTTGAATGTCATTTTAATAGCTATAGTAAGAATTTTAAAAAAAAAATCATAAGGTTTTTATGTAATTGGGAGGTGAAACAATATGGTCTATATACCCAGAAAGTCACATAAACTTCTACACGAAATATGACAATTATTAAAGTAAAGTGGCCAGTGATGTGACAGCTGATGCGACGAGTGAGAGGAAATTTCAAAGTCACATAAACTTCTACACGAAATATGACAATTATTAAAGTAAAGTGGCCAGTGATGTGACAGCTGATGCGACGAGTGAGAGGAAATTTCAAAGTCATATAAACTTCTACACGAAATATGACAATTATTAAAGTATAGTGGCCAGTGATGTGACAGCTGATGCGACGAGTGAGGGAAATTTCTTGATCACATAAACTTCTACACGAAATATGACAATTATTAAAGTAAAGTGGCCAGTGATGTGACAACTGATGCGACGAGTGAGGGAAATTTCTTGATCACATAAAATTCTACACGAAATATGAAATTTAACTATGAGAAGTTTAGTGTCACATATAATTGTACACGAAATATGACAATCGAAACAGTGACTTTATAAAAACACACACGCTTACTAAGCCACCTATATATAACACATCAACAACTTGATGTGCATACACACTTTCACACACAAAAGAAAAACAAATTTGAAATGAGTTGTAAAAAAATAAAATGCAGGTTACATTATCATGATATAGATCGTGGTGTCATAATTTATGATGATGTAACGTATTCCGGGTTAGTTAATATGGTGATGAGCAAGTTTAATTTGAACCATAATGACCGGGTCAATTTAAAGGTTAAACTTCCTTCAATTGACTCTCTACTCGATATTACTGATGACAACGAGGTAATTTTTATGGTTGAATGTGCTTTACAGTCTCCTAGTGAAATTGTAGAATTGTTTGTTTCACAAACAAAAAATTTTGAAGCAACAAAATCTTTTAATACAACCCAGCAAGTGCCACACTTTCATAACTTTTTTTCATCAACAATAGATGAACACATTGGCTCAGCTAGTGATGTTCCATTTATGTATGCCGAAAAAGATGATTTTCAAAACATTGACTCTGGAAACATGAGGCCAATTTCACAAAAACGGACTCATCATTTGCTTTCAATTCGAATAACGAACAAGAAGATGATTTTCTAAACAACTACTATGCTTATAAAAATGAGGCCAATTTCACAAAACCTGGGTCATCAAGTGCTTTCAGTTCATATAACGAACAAGAAAATGATTTTCTAAGTATTGACTCTGGTTATAAAAATGAGGCCAATTTCACAAAACCAGGGTCATCTTGTGCTTTAAGTTCGGATACCGAACAAGAAGATGAGCCAAGTAATACTTACTTGGATTTAAATAATCAACCGCAACCCATTCACCAAAATTGGACAAATTGTTTTAAACATATCCCCCAAGTTCCTGAAACACCACTTTACAAGTCAAAACCATTTTCTACAGAGGTTTATGATAAAGAAAATAGAATAAAAGTCAACGAGCTTTTTTTAGATAGGGCTACGTTAGACATGGAATATAGGTTGAAATCTCTAGAAGATGGTTTTGAATTTGTTTCCAAAAAAAGTAATCCGAGTACGCATAGTGTTAAATGCGTTCAACATGGAAAATGTGCATGGTTTGTTAATGCAAAACGTTGGAAGAATTCAGATGTTTTTCAAATTACAAAGATGAATGATGTTCACACCTGTGATAGAACTCAAACATTTCCTAACCATCGAAATGCAAACAAAAAAGTTATTGCCCACATTATGAAAGGCAAATTACAAGATGGTAGCCGTGATTTGAAACCCAGAGATATACAAAAAGATATCTTGGCACAATATAAAACATCTATATCTTACAAACAAGCATGGAGAGGTAAGGATTATGGGTTAAAAAAGTTAAGAGGTTCACCATTAGAATCCTTTGAGATGCTACCTTATTACTGTTACAACTTAGAGAAAAAAAACCCAGGGACTGTGACACGAATCAAGACAAACAATGCAGGAGTTTTCGAAATATTATTCATTGCAATTGGTGCATCAGTAAGTCTCGTTATTTTTTTAATTTTTTTTTGTAATACATTTTTTTGAGATACGTGACAACACGTTTGCTTGTAAAAATTGTTTATATTCAGTTGCGCACGTTTCGGAACCATCTTCGCCCAATACTTATAGTGGACGCGGCGCATTTGAAGGGTGTATACAAGGGTACCAATTTCCAAGCTGTAGGGATGGACGGAAACAACCAAATTGTGCCAATTGCTTACGGTATATGCAGAGGAGAGACTGGAGATTTATGGTCGTGGTGGATGTCAGTACTTAAGGAGTGTGTAGGCGATAATCCAAATATGGTTATCATATCTGATAAGCATCCTTCGATAGCTTTATCAGTAAGGAATGAGTTTCCGTCGGCGTTTCATGGTATATGTTGCCGTCATCTAATGATGAACCTTAAACTAAAAAATAAAAAAGTTAAAGGTCTATATTGGGGCATATGCAAAGCGTATACAACAGATCAGTGGCAAAGAAAGATGAACATACTCTTGTCTGTTCAACCAGAAGCGTACCAGAAGCTAATGGAGGCTGATCCTACACGTTGGTCTAGAGCGCATTGCCCACGTACTCGTTACAATTACTGTACATCCAACAGTGTCGAGTCTCTTAATTCTTGTACTGTTAGGTACAGAAACCTGCCGGTCACAATGTTGACCGACACGTATCGAGATATGGTGCAGAAGTGGTATTTTAACCGTCGAAAAGCTGCAGGTATTTCTTGCTTAAAAAATTAAGTATATATTAAACGTGTGAGTTGGTGGTAAAATAATTAACGGGTTTATATTCACGTTTTTTGTAGCAACAATGAAGTACGAAATCACTGATTGGGCAGCAGATAAGGTGGAAAAAAGAAAAAGAAAAAGCGTCAGATGGGTTGTATACGGAATTAACCAATTTCAGTATCAAGTTTCTGATGGGCTATATAACCGTGAAGTGAACTTACTGACACAATGTGAATGTCGGAAATGGGAGCTGTCTGGGATACCTTGTGGGCATGTTATTGCTGTTAGTCGGTTTTTGGGTCAAACAAATTGTGTACAATATGTCGCGCACTGGTTTAAAAAGGAAAAATATCAAGCAACCTACGCGGAGTCAATTCAATTTGTTGGCAATTTTAACGAATGGGAGTATCCAAGCCATATACATCCTGTTACTCCTCCAAACATGAACAACCCTCAACCAGGTCGTCCAAAAAATACAAACCGTATACTATCACAAGGTGAGGAACCAACTACAAGACATTGTAGCATGTGCAATGAAGTTGGCCACACACGTGGGCGTTGCAACAAATCATTCGTCCCTGATCCGCCTGTACGCAAAGGTAAACAAAAGCAACAAGAATTTGCAATGGATAAGCAACCATATGCTCAAAACTCGTACTGTTACCAAGAGTATGGTCAAAACACATACCCCACAAACAATTGTGATCAAAACCAATACACGCAAGCATTCGATCATAACCAATACACGCAAACATTCGATCATAACCAGTACGCATCTCAACAATATGATCAAAACACAAATGCTTCACAAATGTATGATCACAATTACACACAACCATCATTCAACATGTCTCAACAATACGATTCCCAGCAGTATGCCTCTCAACATATAGATGATCACAACACGCAACGTTCAAATAGTTGGTTTAATCACCTTGGTTTTTAAGATGGTAGAACAATTTATGTGTTTTTAATATTTTCAATTTACTATGTAATGTAATTTACGTATCCTGTAATAAATTCCTTCTTTTTTAATATTATTATATAAATACTGTCGTACTACAATTTACCATTGTAATTGCTCTTACAAGCTAAAAACCCTAAAAAAATTATAACCTAAACCCTAAAATCTTACAAACAACACACTAAAACATAACCCTAACAAAAACTTAACATATTTCGGATTAATTTATGGAAGAATTACATACATTATTTTTTTGAAACTTCTATTTCGCTGCAATACAGCATAGAAATACATTTGTTTTTTTTGTTTTAATCAAAATGCAATAAAATATGCCGCGTGCGTAAAATAATTTAAAGCAGAAATATAACTTTTTCTGCAAACGTGGGGCCCAAATGTGTATCTCGCTGCATCCTAGCCTAGAAATACAAAATTTTAATTTTTTTAATATTCGGGTGGGGCCCAAATGTCATATTTCGCTGCATATTCAACTAGAAATACATTTTTTTTTTAATATTCGGGTGGGGCCAAAATGTCATATTTCGCTGCATATTCAACTAGAAATACAATTTTTTTTTTTTTTTTTTAATATTCGGGTGGGCCCAAAAAAGAAGTGTGGTGAGTGGTGGGACCCTTTGCAGTGTATTTCGCTGCAAAGGGTATGTGAAATACATTTTTTTATAATTTTTTTTTCTAAAAATTACGAGATGCTGACACGTGTTGATATTAAATTTCTGAAATAAATTGCAGCGAAATATGTGGCCTTTTTAGGAATAAAAAAAAAAACCCCCGCCTCAAAAAAGGCAACACATTACTGCAGAGCCCTCTGCAGTAATTTTCGCTTTTTCTTCTCTTTTAATCATAACTCATATATGATCATTTTCTACTTTCTAGCTAGTAAAGTTAGTTAGGTTTTAGCCATGGATCGTCACATTAATGAGAGCAACACATTATAGCAATTAGGGGTGTCAATTCTTGACAGAATACGATAAACGACACAAAATTAAACAAGTCTGTGTTGATGATAAACAATTTTTGTCAAAACAGATCAACCTTTTTAACCCGTTTAATAAACGAGACGTGTTTATTTAAACATGTTAAACGAGTCACAAACGGTTAAACGATTAATAAATGGGTCGCATTTTGTTAGAGGTTATAAGAACCCGTCAACCCATGAACCCGAATAAGTCAACCCGAACACGGCTCGATTACCACCCCTGATAGCAATCAAATAGTCACACAAGCCAAAACTAAGAGAGAACTGTTTATCTAAAACTAGACGATTATCCGCACATAACGACAACAATGTATACTAGAGTTAATTTGCGTTTGCAACTTTTTTGTATGTATATAGGTGTAAAGTAAGTGAGAGTAAAGAAAGTTAGTAGTTTAAATTGTAGTTAAGTATATTAATATTCAATAGATTGCATTATATTTTATAAATATTGGTATTTTAATCTAACAACATTACTTATTTTTAAAAATTTTAAGGCACTATAATTTTTATTTATGAAGATGATGAAATAAAAAGAGAGAATCTCCTAAAAAGTCTAAAATACTATATCTTGTTGACAGTGTCCCTCCGTTTTCCCTCATTTTTACCTTCATTTTCCCACCACACCCACGATCGAACAATTATGATGAATATTAAGATATAATGAACCATGATTGATGAATATTCTGACCATAATTAATCATATCAAAATATGTTGAAGCATGACTGATATATGAACACTTGATTTAATCTTTTATCAAAGATTTAATCTTTTTATCAAAGATTTAATCTTTTATCAATTGCTAAAATATTTATATTATATTGAGCACATTTAAACACAAAAATAACAAAATTACTTTATTAAGACATTTCATCAAACGCTTTACGAACACTTTTATGAAGACTTGATTTGTTTTAAAATTTCAAAGGAAAACAAATAAAATAGAAGAATTTGATGTTACATGATTTTAATATAGTGTTTGGTTAATCAACAATTGTTATAGTAATTTCGTTTGACTCATAGTCAACTAAACCAGGGCCAGATTTGAGGGTGCGCGAGGTACTCGATCACAATTCATACATGGCCTCCATTTTTATAGGGGGCCGTGATTATTGACCCAATGGATGTTTTAATTTGATTTCTTGCATAAAAAAAGTAACATTATGCTAAAACAATGTAAAATATGATTTTACAAGAAGATATTGAATGTAAATACGAATCAAGTTGTTTTAAGTTGTTTATAAAATTTATGGTTTTCGAGTTTTGACTCTTCGAGAACATTATTACAAATGGCCAAAACAATCTTTTAAAGGCATACGTCCAATAATATTATAAGTTTGATCGCCGAATGTTAAAGACTTTGGTTTTACTTATTTTCTTCAATACTCCTTCCGTCTCAAAATTATTGTCAGGAGATAAAAAACACCAAGTTTAATAAAAGTGGGGCCACTTTTATTTTCATCTACTAAAATAGAATATTTCCACAATAGATTTTCTAGTTTTTAATCTAAAAAGAAAGTGGACAATTAATTTGGGACATCCCAAAAAGGAAATATGGACTATTATTATGAGACGGAGGGAGTATTAAAATTGTTGTCGTGTTTACTTTATAGACAATAACTAGTTTTGCAACCCGCGCGTTGCTGCGGAATTCTTTTATTGTCGTTAGCTACTTAACCTGAAGTTAGTTACCTAGGACTGACTCTGCAATTGATGTATAACATGAAAGACCATTTATGTAAATTATGTGAAGACTAAATTTGCAATGAACCGCTGAGATGAAGGACAAAGTGCATACAATTTTTTTTTAAATGTTAAAGATAACGGTCGTTAGTTAACAGCCGTTAAATAACAAATGACCGTTAGTACTGTACAAATAGGACAGACTTTACAATTGATGTATAACATGAAGGACCATTTATGTAAATTATGCGAGGACTAAATTCGCAATGAACCGCTGAGATGAAGGACAAAGTGTGTACAATTTTTTTTAAATGTTCAAGATAATGGTCCTTAATTAACAGCCGTTAAATAACTAACGACCGTTAGTACTGTTAAAAAAAATTATTGTAGCGTCCACTGTAGCAAACACTGTAACTGCTACAGTAACCTCTTATCCTTTAGTATATATATAATTATAGAGTTAAAAACATACACATTATAGATTGATATGGCACACGACACGTAAAATCACGAGATAGTCTCCTAGTACAACAACAACAACACTCAAACATGTCTGGGCATGAGATAATCTACTAGTGAATAGTTATATTTTTCTTGATCAAAGGCCTATTTAGAAGTTTTCGCACAGGGCCTTTGAAATTAATGGGACGGCTCGAACAAAACCCTAAACTTGATTAACTTCAAATTCACGAAAATTGTCGTAATTTGTACTGCCTGAACATTTATATGATGAAATTCACCAAAAATGGGAGTTTAATTTTATGATTTTAAATGATTTAAAACTTAAATTGGAGGAAAAAAATGATGTAACCATTGAAAATGAGAATAAAAAAAAGATATGTGGAACGAGGGAAAAAGAAGCGGGATGTAGACGAAGGGCACGTATTGTAATGTGGAGGGTTGTTTAAACTTTGTAAAAAGTGAACTTTTTACCTTTCACTTTCATAATCTATATATAGTATGGATAATATATTTGATCACAAGTTATTTAATTTCCATTTTCATAAATATCATCCAGCTTATTGTAGATTCTTATATTTGAAAATTGCTCAAGAGATCCGACTTCTTTCCTTTTATGGATACACCACGCCTACATATCTTAAAATAAAGGTTTTACTCGGTTCTAAGACTATATGACTAAATTAGTCGGTTAAAATGATGGTTATAAAATGTCCGCTTCTTTCAACTTGCATTCATATCAACATATATGTTTGACGATGGAACACAATCCAAAAAAAAAACACGTTTCTATTAACACAGGAATGATAATAATTAGCAACCATTTTACTTAAAAATTTGTGCAGGGTTGTCTTTTGATTTTCGGTTGCTCTGTCAATCTCGAAGCTATATTACACTTATAAATTAAAATAAAGATCTAAAGTTACATGTAAACATGAATTATATGTGTCATATATGTTTAATATCTAATGTTCACATATATAAAATTCCAAAAATGCGGCTTTATTTTAAATTGAGGTTTGGTATGCCGGCAACACTCACACACTTCTTTAGCCACTTCTGCAACCGTGTTAACACAAACTACGAATAATAATTATTTTTAACGCCTATTAAATAATAATTAGCTAACGCAAGAAAATGTCAAAAAATATACTTTCATTGGTTTATTTTGCGAAATTATCCTTATATACTCAGCCGTAGCTTTCGAAGTCGTCTTGGAAAGATTAGCAAAAAATATTCGTAGAAAAAATGGAAAGATTTGTAACAAAAGAAGCTCTTAGAAAAATGGTAAACTCTCTCAACAAAATAAAGGTCCCGAGTTTGAGCTGCACAGTGCACACTATCAAAAAAATTTATTTTTATTTTTTGTTTTTACTCCTATTCTTTGAACTAAGGGTGAACAAAAAAAACTGCAAAACTAAATTGAAACTGAAAAAATCGAAAAGACCACCCTGAACAAACCGAACCAAATGAAAAACCAACGGGGGCGGTATTGATTTTTAGGAAAACCAAATGTTTGGGACGGTTTTTAGTTGTTTATGAAAAATGGGACCGAAAAACAGGCCCCACCCCACCTTTATCTTTTTTGAAAAGATTTAAAATACCCTTATTTACTTAATATTTCAACGAATGATTTGATATATCTCGAATTTTTGCAAATAAATAAATAAGTGAATGCTAAAACTTGCATTTCATATTTTTATGGACTTATATATATATATATATATATATATATATATATATATATATATATATATATATATATATATATATAATCCGGTTCTATTGAGAAGGCTTTTAGATTGAGAAGAGATCTTGGCCATCCAATTTGAATCATTTAATTAATTAATTAAAATAATGATAAGGGTAAATAGGTAATTGAATCAATGCATTTAGAGAACAAAATATCCCTACATTTGTGCTTTCCAAAAATTTGAATTTGGCAATAACTAATCGTATCACAGATTTTTTTAGCGTGATTTCAATTTCTCTAAAATTTGATACATATTATATTGTTTACTGATTCAATTTCGTCTCACAAGTTCTCATCATTTTCTTGTGAAGATGAATAAAAAATCAAAACAACTACTACATAAAACTCGGTCAAACAAAGGTTAGAATTTTTATTTTCTTTTGATTCACGTTAATCGTTTATTTTAAAGTATACTGGTGGTACTTTTTTTGTTATTGTGAATCACTGTTTATGATAATGAATCGATTTACCTCTTCATTTTTTAAGTAAGTTAATTTAGGGTTAAAGATATTCTTCTTAATTTTTGAATCATTGTACAATTTTTTGCTATTTAGGTTTGAGATGATATAATATTTGGTATGAGTTCTAGTATTAAAATCAACCCATGTTTATGAATCAATGATCAATGATCCGTTTATTAGTCCATGATGTATGAAACATGCATGTTTGTGTGGCCAACAAATTTTTGTATCATGTTTTATGAAACATGCATGGGCAGATTTATAATTTTTATTTATGAATCAATGATAAGTTAATCAAGTTAATTTGTTTTTTTTTTTCTTTTTTTTTTTTTGAATCATGTTATATGAAAGTTGCATTACCAGATGTTCAAGCTTTGTTTGTGAACAAGATATACTACTTATCTTGTTTGTGAATCAGTTAAACTTTGTTATGAAGTAAGCATGTTGGTACTCGCAAATTTGATACCTATTGTGGGTGTATGCAGGAAAAGATGTGAAGGGCATAACAACATTCAAGAGTTCAGAAAGTCATCAGTATCCTAGTGATTCAGATGATGATTTTGTGAAGTTGCCTATACGACCTAATTTGATAAGCCCTAAAAGGAAAGCGAGTGGGTATAAAAATGAATCGAAGAAGAAGCAGAAATGTGATAATGATAGAGATAGTGCAAAAAAGTATGGAAAGAAAGGGAAAACATATCTAACTGTGAATAGGCGGCATCCACCAAAATGTTTAATTGATTCGATAAAAAAATTTACAGATGCGCAACGGGAAAGGGCCAAAAATATGGGATTCGAACATGTGTTGTCTCTAAAAATTGAAAAGATTCCAAAAAAACTGGGTTATTGGCTATTAACCAATTATGACCCTGAAAATAGTAGCTTAAACATTAATGGCAGGTCATTGTTGATAACGAGGGAGGTAATTCATGATGTCTATGGGGTTCCGATGGGTGAAGTGCCGATTAAAAGTTTTAAGAAATCTAAAAAGCTTGACAGCGTTATTGAATAGTGGAAGAGACAATTTGTCATCAAACAAAATGGTAGAATAAAGGTAAGTGATGTGATACCGAAAATGTTAGAAGATAAAAAAAGGAGGAAGAGTGTTTCAGTTGAAATTCCTGGTGTTGTTTGTTACAGTAATGATTTAGAGTAGTAGTAATGGTCCGGTAAACCAAAAGTTTCTAGCAAACATTGAAGCAGATACGGTTATTGATAACCTTGATTGGTGTACTTACACTTTAGATTGCTTGAATGAAAGTAGAAAGGCATGGAACAGGTTGGACCCATCGAACTTCTACACCGGTCCATTGTTGTTCTTAGTGGTATGATCGATTCATATTTTGCAGCAATCAAATTCATTGAACCATTAATTTATTTGAGATTATATGAAGTAGTTTCATTTGTCTAAATCATTATTGTTTGCACTTGTTTTTTACAACGACGCAGGTATTTTACATGAAGTCTTCAATGTTAAATGGTGAAGATTCAGTTTGTAGAATTTTTCCGAGCGTGGATGGTTGGACAACAAAACAGCTAAAAGATAGGCAAAGTAAAGAAGTTAAAAAGGGTGGGTTCGAAATAGTGGCATTTGAACCTAACGTTCTATTTGTGGATGATGTTGGATATGTTGAAGCTAAACATCATGAAGTACCAGAAAAGAGAGTAGATACCCCTGTTGTAGCTGCTGAAAATACCATAACTAAAGCACCTTCCATTGGGACATGTAAGGAAAGGATACACGAATCAAAATCTGACATGATAGTTATGATTCAAAAAGAAAATACATATCGTGATGGGTACTACGACGAGCACAATGATTATTCTACGCAAGAATATCGTGATATGTTTGAAGATGATGATTGGGGTAATGAAGAGCCAAATGATTGTGGTGATGAAGAGATAAATAATTATGGTGATGAAGAGCCAAATGATTGTGGTGATGAAGAGACGAGTCTCGAGGTAATATTATTTCAATTAAATCATGAATCATTATGGATGTTTAATGACGTAATAATATTTTATCTAATCAAAACAATGCAGGATATTGTGAATGAGGTGAATAGGAACTTTTCGGTCATTGCAAATGCAAAAGCATTAATAAATGAGAACATTTGCAAAGGACTTGATTTGTTCCCGAATAATAAGGATCTCCTCTCATTGGCAAAACAGTGTGATGTACTGTTTGGTGCATCTTCTTCAGGAAACTCACACGATTTTATGTTTCAGCAAGATGATAATGCAAACAAAGAAAATTTGAATGATTCAAATGTTGAAGTTCCAGGCATTATAACTCAAACTCTTACTGATCATGTAATATTTGATGCGATATTTGAATCATCAATAGCTAAAGCATCAATGAAGGAAGTACACAGCAAGTATAAAGGGTTGCAACCAATAAGCATCCATTTTCCAGAAGATGGAGATGAAGAGAACAATGGTAGTGTTTGTGTGCATGATAGTGATTCAAAAACTAAAATAGGTGAAGTCACGCCCGAAATGGTTCAGGACGTTGTTAGAAAATTAGACGCAAGTAAGTTTAAACCATTTCAAAACTCATTAGAATCACATAAGAATGTAGAACCTGAGAAAGTTGATAATAAATGTGATGGTCAAAAAGCAGTAGGTGATGGAATTTCTATGATAAGTAGAAGGCCTCGATCATTGAATGAAATAGTTTTTGAAAAAATAAGGGAGAAAAGGGAAGTAAAGATACCTAATTCACTTAAATCACCCTACATTACTCGGATTGTGGATTGTAAAAGACGACTTCAGTCAGCTGAGAAAAAGGTTTCGAATTGGTTATTTGCATGTACCGAAGATGAAAAGTAAGTATTTTAATAAATATATCTTTTATTTCTTTTTAATGCATGATTGGTGGAACAATAATAGTAACGCTTTCGACTAAATTGATAGTGAAATAATATTTGAAGCACATGGGCAATTGATTGGATACAAGGGTATCATGGAGAGCCTAATGCCTGGCTCAAAAATTCATGCTACTGTGGTTGATATTTGGGTAGCAATTCAAAACGATTTGGAAAAAAGACGTTCCACTGGTGCACGTTCGAGGGTCTTTGTACATTCTGACATCATGGTAAATGTACTCATTCATTTTTTAACTCAAATATTCTAAATATAGGTGGATTAGTATTAAATGACTAATCATTTTTTTAATCATCTTGAATTGGTAACATGATGTTTGTAAAATTAATAGGGTGATGCCATGATGGATAAAAAAATGTCGAATGCTCGTAAGTGCGATTTATTTAACACAAACTTGAAGGCTTGTTTGAAGCTTTACAACCATGAGAAATTGAATAACATCGAGTTGGTATGGAATCATGCACATATATGTTTAATACTTTAATGATTCATAATATGTTGTATTGTAATCACTACTGTGTTTAATAGGTTTGTTTCCCAATTGTCCAATCCGGCCACTTCTACTACATCACGTTCGACTTGATGAAGGATGAGGTTCATGTTATTGACAACTTGGCAATTTGTCCGGGTTACAAAGAATTGCCTGAGAAATTGGTACGTGTATACATTGTTTGGTTAATAATAAATATGAACCGTAAAAAAGAAGAACTGGATCAAACGATTTATTTGTTTACTTGTATGCTCGATACTGAACAAATTAGTAAGTTTGCTGGATACTTGAGAAAAATAAATCATCACAAAGCTGTTGCCATTGGGAAAGTTAAGCCCGTCCGATTAGAGTTTAGCTGGCAAACTAGATACAACTGTGTCGATTGTGGGGTATTCTTGATGAGGCATATGGAGATATACAAAGGCTTGAACAAAATGGAAGATGGTTTAGCTCCAGAGGGGGTTGCTCAACAAGAGCAGTTGAATGAGCTTAGAAGAAAATATGCCACAAAAATTCTGCTAGCAGATATAAACATACACAAAGAAGCATTGACGAGGAAAGTCCACATATTTGATAAACTTGGAAAAGAAGATAAAAATATCTTGAAACAACGTGGGTTGGTGTTAGGAGAATCACGAGTGGCTAGTTTTGGTTAGAATGATTTGTTGATTTAACCAATGAACCATGTTTTTTTAGTCAAGTTCTTAGGATTTTTTTAATTGTCTCGTTTTTTTTTTTTTTTTTTTTTTTTAATGGATGGTGCCTAGAATATTGAATAAATGAACTTGATGTTATTAAAATTATGGAATTTTGTTTGATCATGTTTGACTATAACAGTTTTAAAATATTGAATCATTCCTGATACACTGAATCATTGAGTTTTTGGGTAATTTTTGCTGCATTTTGGGTCATTTTGAGATGGTTTTTAGTGTTGTACTTTGACATAGTTTTTGTTGCTGCACTTTGGTACCGAAATCAGCGGCCAAACACCACTTTCAGATGGTTTTTACTTTGGTTCATTGTTGCTACAAAAGTCATCAGCCAAGCACCAATTTGAGACGATTTTTGTTGTTGTACTCTGGTTCAAAAATCAGCAGTCAAACTCCACTTAGAGATGGTTTTGTTGCTGGACTTTGGTTCAAAAATGACCATCCAAACACCACTTTTAGATAGTTTTTGTTGTTGCACTTTGACATGGCTTTTGTTGCTACACTTTAGTTGATTTTTGCTGCAAAAATCAGCAGCCAAACACTGATTTGAAATGGTTTTTACTTTCATTAATTGTTGTTGCATTCATTTGACCCGTTACCAAATCTTACCCATTATTGGTGTTTGGCAAAAAAACCACTCAAAGTGGTGTTTAGTTGCTGGATTTTAAACCAAAGTGCAGCATCAAAAACCATCTCAAAGTGGAGTTTGGCCACTGATTTTTGCAGCTAAAATGAACAACAGTAACAAACCAAAAACCATAATTCTTATCAGGTCTTGTTCCTGGAACAGAAGTATCAAGGTGTTTCACTCCCAAGGAGTTGACACATACTTGGCAACTTAACTAATTATGATACTCTAATCACACTTTCACCCGTAGCCTTGTATAACCGTTATTGTGATACAACACTTTGCTACACCAATTTGATATAAACACTAAAGAAAGGACCTTGTAAAACAAATTATTAATGTATACAACGTGTAAAAAAACATCAATACCTTAAGTAATAGTCATAACGCTACTGATTCAAAATAACAAACAAAATCAACTAAAAAACAATTTAAATAACAATTTAGTCTGTTGAACCAGATGTTGCACGTTTCTCATTTTCTTCCCTTTTGCTTTTGTGCTTCAAGTTCCTTCAGTTGATCTTCCTTCTTCTTCGGACAATTATGACTATCATGATCAAATACATATTCTTCACAGTAGTTGCCTCGCCTCCCATTTGGTTTTTGAGATTTGGCAATTGCCTGGTCTTTTAAGCTGATCAACCTTTTCTTACCTCGTATTCCACCTTTATTACCGCATATATTTGGATTACCTACCAGCAATTCCTCAGGTTGTGGTTGTGTTACACCAAGTATTGTCGCGATAACTTCATTATTCTTCATTGGAAGTTGATATGGCATATCAATAAAGACTTGTTCCATAAGCTCTTTTTGCTTATCTCGAAAGAGTGCTAGCTTAGAAGGATCATTCACCAAACGATCAACAGCTGATTCAAGGAAAAAAACTAACTCGCATATAAGTGTTTGAATCTCTTCTTTGTTTTTAGAAATGTCATGTCGGCTAAAACTGCTCCCATAAGATGGAGGGGGAACCACGTCCTTTGTCCAGCGCCTTAGAATGTATCGTTTCGGATACTCTTTAATCTTGCGCATACGTAGGACATAGAAGCAATGGCGACACAAAAACCCCTCCAACTCAAAAAGCTTACAAGTGCACGTAAGGCTAACCTCTGACTTAACAAAATCAACCTGCAAAACGGTAAGAATTCTAAAATAGTAAATGCATAATAATTGAATCTTGACATCGTCATCCCTAATAAAGAATTCTAAAACAGTAAATGCATAAAACAATAAATACATAATAATTGAATCTTGAAAAACAGTAAGAATTCTAAAACATTACCTGAAATTAACCTTGAAACTTGACATCATCATCGACATCCCTAATAAAGTATCTCCTACCCCCTTCAATGTCAATTACATTATACGACAGGCAAAATAGCATTGATTTCAAAATTTGGGATTGAATAACCTTAAAAGCTGCAGCCGTAAAGATTTCAGCTGCTTCTTTCTCGAAAAGAAAGCTTGTTCTGAGTTGAGGTACCTTGTACCGTAAATCATGATCATTGTTTCTTTGGATGTTTCTTTGGGCGTCCATAGCAGTATCAAAGTGGTTGATGAACTCAACAAGATATAAATCAGTGTTCGTCAAAAGCCCAAAGAAATAATTTTCTCCTTCACAACGAGATGTCGTTTGCATAAGTCCGGCCAACGGTAAGTCACGAAAATAAGCAGGTATCCATTTGTCACGGATATCGTACATATCAGATAGCCATTTGTGTTCTTGCTGGCCATACTCATTCATAAGTGAAGCCCACTTAAGCTCAAACTGCTCCGGCGCCAATGTTTTGCTCCAAACAATACCATTGATACGTTGTAAAAACTCAGAATTCATTAATGTTGAACCGAACTGTAACATGAATCAAAAAACAAAAGAGATTAAGGGTAAATGTATTTTTGAATCATACGAATATAATTTGAATCAGACCTTGTCTCCAAACTTGTCTGCAATATGCCACATACACAACCGTTGCTTTGCGGTTGTGATAACTTTTGGAATTGCTATTTTAATTGATGGATCTTGGTCAGTTACCAATAATTTAGGTTCGTGGGACATTGTTTTCTTAAAACATTGAAGCAGCCACTCATATGATTCTACAGTTTCATTACATAGCAAACCGGCACCAAATGTTACACATCGTTTATGGTTATCGATTCCAGTAAACGGAACAAAGATCATAAAATACCTGTACCAAATCAAACATATGATACTTATAAGTCGATTACAACAAGGAAATTAATTTTATGAAGCATAAAATAATTGGGAACAAATGTCTTACTTGTTGGTGCGAAAAGTAGCATCAAATCCCACAATATCTCCAAACGCAATGTAATTACGTTTTGCAGTCTCGTCAGCCCAAAATGACCCACTCAACTTTTTATCCTCCCCTTGCATAAATTCAAATGTAAAGTCTGGCAACAACTCTTTTTTTTTCTCCAACTTCTCAATCGCCATATGGGCACCCCCCTCCCCGATAAATAAGTCTATGTCCCTTTTATAATTTTTAGAATCAGTTTCAGTGGCACCAACTTTGTCAAAGCTACCGCGAGCCTGTTTCAAAAACTTGAACCCTTTACACGGACCCATATTTAAGTTCCCTATGTCCATTAAAGTTTGTTTTTGACAAAAATTAAGTTGCCTTTGAGAATTGAGAAAATGTGAATCATCCTTATGCACCATACTGTGGTTATGCTCTTCCTCAAATTCAACAACTTCATACTTATTCTTTCTACGATTCAATTTTAAAATAATGCGGGCTTCACAACCGGTTCGTTTTGATGTGGTTACACGTTTTTCAGTTGGTTCTATCAAAGTATTAGCATGTGTCTTTGGATTTTGACCTTCCTTACTACACAAGAAATATTTTCGTGTAATCACTCTGTTCTTACCTTTATTTTCTGATGACTTACGTGGTTCAAATCCACTTTTTCTGGCATAGTTGCTGTAGAATTCAAAAGCTTGATCCAATGAATCAAACAACATCTTTTCCACCGGCTTTTCATTATCAAGAACAACAGGCGTCCAATATCTTGATCCTCTTGGAGTAACACGCACATTGCCAATTGATTGAGGCTCTGGAACGCTTTCAATATCTGTTAAAAATGATTCAAGTTAGTGATGCATAATATAAAAAACTAAATTATCGAATTGGTTAACTAATACTTGATTCTGGTCATGCAACTTTCATACAACATGATTCAAAAACAAAGATATAACTAATACTTGATTCTTTATTTTTAATGATATAAGATATAACTGATCATTGATTCACAAACAAGATATGATTCACAAACAAAGATTCATAAAATACATCAGGTCTCTATTAAACAAAGATTCATATAGAACTCATGTACTAATAAACTGATCATTGATCATTGATTTACAAAATTGGCAGATAATTGATTCACAAACTAGTGTTTAGTATATAACTAATTCACAAACAAGTATATAATTAACGTGATTCTTTGATTCACAAATAAGAATACCATCAAGTCGTGCCGATGTTCAAGGTGAATATGATTTATCCATTAAAAATGAATTATCTTGTGTGATTCAAGTTTCAAGTTCGTTTCACAAACAAAGATTAAACATCTGGTCATACAACTTTCATACAACATGATTCAAAAACAAAGATATAACTAATACTTGATTCTTTATTTTTAATGATATAAGATATAACTGATCATTGATTCACAAACAAGATATGATTCACAAACAAAGATTCATAAAATACATCAGGTCTCTATTAAACAAACATTCATATAGAACTCATGGACTAATAAACTAATCATTGATCATTGATTCACAAAACGGGCAGATAATTGATTCACAAACTAGTGTTTAGTATATAACTAATTCACAAGCAAGTATATAATTAACGTGATTCTTTGATTCACAAATAAGAATACCATCAAGTCGTGCAGATGTTCAAGGTGAATATGATTTATCCATTAAAAACGGAATTATCTTGTGTGATTCAAGTTTCAAGTTCGTTTCACAAACAAAGATTAAACATCTGGTCATGCCACTTTCATACAACACGATTCAAAAACAAAGATATAACTAATACTTGATTCTTTATTTTTAATGATATAAGATATAACTGATCATTGATTCACAAACAAGATATGATTCACAAACAAAGATTCATAAAATACATCGTGTCTCTATTAAACAAAGATTCATATAGAACTCATGGACTAATAAACTGATCATTGATCATTGATTCACAAAACGGGCATATAATTGATTCACAAACAAGTGTTTAGTATATAACTAATTCACAAACAAGTATATAATTACCGTGATTATTTGATTCACAAATAAGAATTAAAAAGAACTTGTTGTGAATTAGTTACATCAAGCTAAAAAAAATATTTGTTGGCCATGCAAATATGTTGTGATAGATAACTCATGGACTAATAAACTGATATCTTTGATTCACAAATAAAGATTAAATTATCACACACCTAAATATCTTTGATCCGGATACTATTATAACGTGCGTAGGTTTTTTATTCATGTCTTTGATGATTCAAACACTTATACGCGTAGGGTTTTTATGATTCATTTGTTGTATTAAAAAATAAAGCATCATATGAATCAAAAGCTACAATAAAAAAAAATAAAAAAAAAAAAAAAAAAAAAAAAAAAAAACTTACAGGAAACATTTTGGTTCGCCTCAATATCATCGGTTTTCATAATTGTTGCATCATTTTCAGATTGAACGTCGGACATGTTAACTTTTTTAGTATGTTAAGGATAGATTGTTTTGAAGAAGAACACGTATGGAGGTTGTTTTTGTGATGCGTGACTTTCTGAAATGTGGAGATTTTTATGTTGATACGTTCTAATCACCAGGCAGTTGAAAAGAGGATTTACAGGGATTTTCCTAGAATGATGCTATAAATATATTAAATGAATCAAAAAATCATTTTAATAGAAAATAGTAATTGCCAATCTTACCCTTACAAGGTTTGATGAAATAAAGGGTCAAGATCTCTTCTCAACCTTCTCAATCTCAAAACCTTCTCGACCGATCTGGATTATATATATATATATATATATATATATATATATATATATATATATATATATATATATATATATATATATATATATATATATATATATATATATATATATAGTTAGGATCAAATAGGAAGAATAATTAAAATAAGAAGGATAGGAAGTAACCACAACCACACATTTGAGATGCACCTACAAAAGTGGATGCATCTTCCTTCAAATTTTCCCTCCTAATTTGAAATGTGTGGCTAGAATTAATTCTTACCCTTCTTATTTTAATTATTCTTCTTATTTGATCTCTACCCTATATATATATATATATATATATATATATATATATATATATATATATATATATATATATATATATATATATATAGTTAGGATCAAATAGGAAGAATAATTAAAATATGAATGATAAGAAGTAACCACAACCACACATTTCAGATGCACCTACAAAAGTGGATGCATCTTCCTTCAAAATTTCCCTCTTAATTTGAAATGTGTGTCTAGAATTACTTCTTACCCTTCTTATTTTAATTATTCTTCTTACTTGATCCCTATATATATATATATATATATATATATATATATATATATATATATATATATATATATATATATATATATATATATATATATATATATATATGTTTTCGTACTTTATTTAAGAGTTTTGGATGGATAAATATTATGCTACTATCAATCTCGTTAGAACAATGTTGTGGGAAACATAATTTCTTATGTTTGAAGTGTAATTTGCTAGTTACTTATTTTTGCATGGATTAAAATTGAAAGAATGACGAAGTAGATTAAGAGTTATGATGGTTCATAACTAACTAGTTTATTTATCGTAGATCTAAATCAAAATAGAAAAACCGAAAGAAAAACTAAAACCGAACCGATTTAATGAAAAAAAAAAACCAAAAACCGATTTGCATTTTCAAAAACCAAAGTTTTCGATTCAGGTTTGGTTTTAACCAAAAACCGTCCCAAACCGTCACATGCTCACCCCTTGAACGACCAAGGCAAATGTACCTGTTGTCAGTTTGTCACCCCCATTACGCAACAATTCCCAAGTTCGAGTCTCTGGCTTAATGGCAAATGTTAGTCATTTAGCCCTTAGTGTTTTTGACAATTATTAGGAAAATGATAAAAAGAAAAAGTTTTTTTTTGGGGTAAAAGGTCAAAAGACCTAGTAAATATATTACTCAAAAAAGCGTTTAAGTATAAATGATATGGGTGACTCCCATATCTCAGCCCGTTACATAGGCTAAAAGCTTACATAACAAGATACTTCCTATTTTCTAAAAAAAAAACGTACCACTTCTCAAAAGATAAAAAGGAAAATGACGAAATAAAATTACTTCCTAAGACCTTGAAGCTTAGTGCCATACATAGCATTGAAAGCATCCAAATTCCCTGGAAGATCATAAACCTGCTGCGCATAGTCATCATAATCATATCCATCATAGTCGTATTCACGCTCATGGCCACCACCAAATAGATTACCGGACTCATTAAACGTGTTAACAACCTCCTCATCATCACGATCAGACACAACAATCTTTCCCACTTTAGAAAATGGGTTACCCCTCTTAGTAGAAGAAGTAGACGACGAAGAAAAAGCACTAGGCTTAGAAGTCCCAACTTGTTCCTTCTCTTTCGGATCACTCACAAGAGGTTCTTGTGATGTAGTAGCATTCTTTAAAGACCCATCCTCTTTAGCTTCCGATGTAATTCCAGACGCCACATCCAAAGTTACTTCCTTAGTAGGAATACGAAAGTCATCAGTATCATCCATAATAAGGGCATCAAACTGATTAGATGTAGCAATATTCGTTCCACTAGTACTAGGCACATCAGCAGCCTTTTTCTTGTTGACATCCTCTTTCTTAGGTTCAGGGGGAGGTTTTTTGGGTTGATAAATGAACTTCTTACCCACAACAGGTTTAGTAAATCCTCCTTGACCCGTATTAGTTGAACCACTTTGTTTACCTTTCTTCTTATTGTTGACAGTTTGGAAACCATCATTTCCACTCTTAGAAGGCTGAGTAGGGGGTAAAACAGATTTTGGACATTCAACAAGAGTATGACCAAAGATCTTACACGTATCACATCGAGGTGGCCTCCACTCGTATTCCACCCATATCTTTTCAATAGTCGACCCCGACCCATCAAGTAGGGGGATTTCAACAGTTAGGCTATCCCTAAGTACCTCATCCGACTTTACTTCAATCATGCATCTAGCAAAACTACTACGGCCCCATGATTCCTTGCACATTTGGCTAGTATAAGCATCAAGCATTTTAGGCGTACCAATCAATGTGGCAAGGAGACTAAGACCATCATCAGAAAACATAGCAAGAGGAACATCATGGAATTTAACCCACACCGGGATGTTGGTCAAATCTTCTTTAAGGAGTTGGTGTTCAAAGTCCAAGGTTTGGGAATAATTGGAACGTTTCTAATCAACCAATGACCGTTTTCAAGGACATCCTCAACACCTTTCTTCGAATTAAACTTAAAGAAAAAGAACCCCTTTGCATTCATCATAACCTTCTGTAAACCATACTTAGCCCACGTATTGCGTATATAGTAATCAACAACAGGAAAAGCAAGGCGTTGGCCAAGGAAATATCCGTAAAGAGTATACTCAAATCTTGTGTTCACCTCTTCAACCACTTTCATAGGGACAGAAAGATCCACACCATTTGATTTCATGTTACATTCCAGCCTACGAAAGTTAGATGTTTTTTCTTAGGTTCATTAGAAGTAGCACCAGCATATGACATAGAAACTTGCTTCAAATCATCCACACCAACCTTATCAATTCCAATAGCCTCATGTGAATTCGTATCAACCTTTTCAGAACCATGGGATTGTTTAGCAGCCCCATTTGTACCATTCGGATCATTAACAAAAGAATCAAGTGAAACCGGCTTCACTTGTTTATTCTTGTCCACTAGCGTAGATAATTCTATATCACCATCATCAACACTCCAATCAGTAATAATAGGACCAGACGAAGCATGTAGAGGCTGATTTGACCTAGGATTACCATTATTAGGAGGAGCATTATCGTTGTTCATTTTAGCATCAAGGAAATCTTGAAACGATTGAGGTTGTGCATTACCACCATTAGGATTGGTTGGATCAGTAACACCAAAAGTTGTATGAGTCGAACTTACATGATTAACCACATTAGTATTCTGATCATTCTTACCACTAATCGACTTTAGTTTACAAATTTCTTTTCTAATATTTTTTATATTTTAATTTATATTTGTTGGTGCCACTTTTTTTCTACATTTACTAACAGATTTTAATAGAATATCAGCAATTTCTTTTCATAAAAAATGAGGCATCTGGATAAGCCAATCACAATTTTGTTGTTTTATATTTTTGCATGTAATACAGTAAGTTTTTACATTGAAATATCTTTAAAATTTTGTTTTACAAATACAACTATTACAAGTCTATAAGAAAGTTTATTTACAATGCAATAAAGTCAACATGTTAAAGTTTTGTATTTGTGATAATTGATTAAGGATTAACAGTGCAAATAATGTTAACGATTTACGCCCACGGCGAAGCGTGGCTTCAACTAAGGTAAAGAATCTACAGCCCACTAGCTAAAATTTAGTCATGTTTAGCATGTTGATACAAGGGTTATCAAACCTTCGTGGATTATTACTTTGATCTGTAGTTTAAATCCTCTGTTAATTTCAACGCTAGCTTTTAAACTTTTTGGTTTTAATAAGATAACTCGTAATGATTCAGTTTGTCTCACTTCTAAGTTCTGACTCTTGCACTTATTGTTAATAGCTCATAGCCTCATACCCACGATGTTTGTATTTTGAAGGTTTTGGGGTTTCTTAACTTTCTTTGTACCACCCAAGCAATGAAAACCCCTTTCACTTTGCCAGTTATTACGTGTATATATATATTTTTTTCTTCTCATAAAACGTCAATAATCAATTCTAAGTTACATTTAAAACATCACTTTACACATCTTTGAAATGGTGATAAACATTTCTTTTAAATAAAACATAGATATCTTTCAATATGTACAAACTAAGGGCCCGTTTGGTTTGTAGATGGGTTTAGATTAAGATTTGGGGTTGATGGAAAAGTTGTTGATTAGGATTTGGATTTGGGTTTAAATTGTGTTAAAAATTGTTTGTTTTGTATGTTAGGATATGAAATGAGGTTGAGATTTATATTTATTTTAATAATAAAATAATAAATATGGCATGACTGGTACATATTTTGTGATTGCTATCTAGCGAAAGAAAAAACAAATGAGAAAAAGAAAGTCTAACTGTCAGAAAACCAGGGCACTGGGTTGACATTTGAGTCCCTCACATGTGGGGTTCACTCCCACATTCAAACCCCATCCTCCTCAACCAAACAAATAATAAATGACCACAACCACAAGCTTGTTGTATTAAATGTCACATTAAACGAGTCAATCTACCACTCCGACACACCCTTCTGTATATCTTCTTTGTATTTATAGTACACACTTTTCAATACACACTTATAAATTTTGAGTTGAGTTTTGATAGAACGACAAAAAAATTCTCGCGACGTGTCAAGCAGTGAGGAGTAGAATAATTAGAGAGAAAAGAGAAAAGTTATAATAAAGTCCATCAACCATACGTCATTTTGTGAAAGATTTTTTTTATTTTTTTCTTATTTTATTTTATTTTTTTAATTGTATCATTCCTCATTTAAGTTTGTCTAGCAAATGTTTTTGAGACGATTGCTAAATGTTAAAAGAGGAAAATATGAATTATTAACTTAAAAATCATTTTTAAATAAGATGATTTATAAAGTTTATTTGGGTTTATTTTTTCATTAACCCGAATTAACTAATTTTAACTGTACCAAGATATATGTAATTATGTATGTCTTTTTAGAGCATTAGGTGTCATGAAGAGCTAAGGTTATTCATTCGGGGGCTCACGGAGTACCACATCACTATAACAAATCTCTACAACTAACCTTCACACTCAGAACTAACCTCAACTTACTTATTTGTAGTCCACCACTTATAACTTTATTTATTTTTGTTCAAATTTCCATATATATATAAAATAAATTCATTTCATTAAAAATTACCCCCTCCGTTCTAAATTAATAGTCCACGTTTCCTTTTTTGGATGTCCTAATTTAATTGTCCACTACTAAATATAGATAGAAAAGTTTAATCAAGTTTACCGTATTGCCCTTGTTTGAAATTATTACAAACTTTAAAGAATACCTTAATTAATTAGTTAAAGGTAAAACTGTCATTTTGCTAAAAAGTAAGAAAAATAAATCTGTAATAAATGCACTTTTCTTAAACTATGTGTTTTTTGTCGGGAGACAATTATTTTGGGACGGATGGAGTAAAATACATTACAACATACTAATATTACACGCAACTAAAAATAACACTACGAAAAAAAACCGATAAAAAAAAAAAAAAAAAAAAAAAAAAAACCCCACCGATACGGGGAAAAAAATACAACACATATTAATAATATGAAACTTAAGCATTTTTACTCGTCATCCTCATCAGCATCGGCATTTCGAAATTTCTTCATTATTTTTGTTTGTCTATTGCGAATGATAGCGGCTTTTTCCAGGTCAGTAGTCATGTCGGGATCTAGCAGGAGAAACTTCATCTCCTTCATATCTAACGTCTTCAATTCCTTCTCCCTCATCGCCTTGTACGCGGCCATTTAAACGTTGGCTTTTTGCGAATACTTTTCGCATAATTGTCTTGAAAAAGTATTCGATTGACTCCCACCGGAGCTCACCGCGTTCGACATATCCGTCGACTTTTGTTTCTTTGCAGCCCGACTCTTTCTGCCGCCGTCTCTTTCGGGATAAGGTCGTTTGTTTGGCCCGAATATATCCTCGAGACATGTAATGTCTATCGGATCCTCGACATTCCATTTCGGGTAATTTTTCAAGACCTGCCAAATGTGAACATACATGAACTCCTTCGAACCAAAACGTTCTTCAAAGTTACTCTTCGCATTTTCGAGATGATCGTGCTTATTTTCACCTCTTCGACGTTGCAAATGTTTATAAACAGCGTTGAATTTTTGACAGTCGCCATTAATCCTCGTCCATTTACCGGTGATCATATTTTTGGTACGAGGGTCACCGGCAGTTTGAACGTTGAACAGCTCCATAATTTCGTTCTAAAAGTAATCTTCGGAACGGTCATTTCCTATATCTTTATCTTGGGAAATTTCTAGCCAAACTTCCGCAAGTAACTTTTCTTCGGGCTTGCTCCATTTCCTTTTCATATTCTGGGCTACTGCTTCCACGTCATCATCATCATCCGCGTTCAAGTCCACAGATTTTTTTTTTTTTTTTTTTTTTTTTTTGCCATGGCTTTTTTTCCTCTACCTTTGGCCGGTTCATGTGCTTGTGGTACTTTGAATTAAGAGTCGGACGGTTGTGATTCAAATTGTGGTTGTGGTAGAGATTGAGGAAATGTTGAAGGTTGTGACAGGTTAAAAAATTGTGGTGCCGGAAATCGTTGGGGTTGATTTGCGAACCCTTGTTGAAACGTGTACTGTTGGTTAAGATAAATTGCATCCGGATTGAATTGTTGTGTGCCATATGGCGACCAAGAGTTTGAATTTTGCGACGAGGGGTAGACGGGCTTGACGATCCCCCGTATAGTTGTGAGTTTGAATTGAAGAGGTTCGTGAAAAGCCTTCATTCGAGTTTTGAGATATTTTTGGGTATTTTTTTTTTATTTTTTATTTTTTATTTTTTTGAGTTGAGATATAGAGTATAATGATATTTTTTGTTGGTTAAATTATAGTTAGAAAAATATGTGTATAATGGTTTGGTATTTATAAGGGGTGTTAAGGTTTATTTAAAAAAAAAAAAAAAACAAAAAAACAAAAAGAAAAAAGAAAAACCGCTTGAAAAACGGTAATATATCTGTTTTTTCCTCTACCATGGCCCACTCCAATGTCTCAAATGTCAGTAAAATACCTGGCCGTGCATACGAAGAGGCAATCAATGGCGAGCTAAAACGGGAAGAGGGGTGGGTGGGTCACAGCGAGGCAAAACGAGGTAGACACTGTGTGCTCTTAAAATCACGCAAAAAAAGTCGACCCTGACATTTCTGCTCATGGAGAAAATGATGTTCCATTATTTAAAAAGAGAGATTTAGGCTACAAAGTGGTGACAAACGTTTTTTTCCTCAACTTGTGGTGAGTGGTGACAAACTGACAATGGCCACTTGCAATTAACATTTACCGATGTAAATATGTCTTCTCCTAAAACTTATCGCCTTATAGGCCAATTTTCAACCGATAAATCTGGTAAGAAAGTAAACCAAATCGGGCACATTAACTATCGGAGGTGATTAGCAGCTATTTTTTTGATTATTACAATATTTTGTACAATATTGTAATACACAAAAAACATACATTGTAATGCACAATGTGTAGTAGAATAATAAAAAAAAATGGTGTGTGAATCACCTTCCATAAACTATCCGTAGATGATTTACACACTCAATAAAATAATTTGGACACTTCAATTTATTGTGTTTGGACATTTATGCACTCACAGTTACTTTTACACTATCACCCATGTGAAATTATAAATGTCCAAATACAATTAATTGCAGTATCATAATCATTTGATTGAGTGTGCAAATTGATACGATTCGTTAAGGTTGTATCGGAATAGTGCACCACTTCAAGCGGGCGCGAGCTCATTAAGAAGAAGATTAGAGAACTAAAATATTATTGACTGAAAACTTGATTGAATGATAAACTAAAATATTATAAAGAGTATTTATAAGACAAAGTAAAACCCTAATAGCTAAATGAGCCTTGGGCTCGAGCCCGAGCCCAAGCGTATCATTCCTCACTCCTTCAAAATCACATTGCCCTCAAGGTGTTGTCTTCAAAAGTTTTCTTAATTCCGGGATTCCATAATCTTCTTTGAATTGCAGCCTCCATCGTTTTCTTCTTCCACCAGACATAACACAACACCCTTCTTCCAACTTTTGCTGACCCACGACTCTTCTCGCGATATACCCACTTCAAACAAACAACCAAACTCTCGTTGGAACCATCTCTACCTTCCAACATCTTAATCACAAACTCCTTGATTAAAACCAAATTTATTTCATCCAAACGACCATCAAATTCACGACCACCCACAATAATCTCTTCCATACTTTTCTTATTTTCTGAAAATTCTTCAAACTTGCTATGAACTTCATTACTCTCACCAATATCGAAAACACCATCTATCGCGTTATTAACCACATCAAAACCAATATATTCATCAGCATCTAAAGATCTTTTAATCTCAGGTGAAGCAGGTAATGATAGAATGATATCTGATTTCTTTTCAATTATATGCTTTTTCTCCTTCTATTCAATTGCCTCAAAACGAACCTCGACTATATGGGCTAAGGAAAAGGCTTCTCCTAAAGTTGTAGGCCTTGCCCTCAACAGTTCTATTTGTAACTTCAGTTTAACTCCGGAGATATAAAAAGATGTGAGTAAAGATTCATAGATTCATGTTACTTGATTTGCAAGTACCACAAACTCACTTTGATATTCAGCCACCGTACCCATTTGCAAGAGCTTAGAGAGTGCATATTCTACGTCCCGATTGCTGCCGCCGGATGCCATGAATAATACTCAAACGATTAATAACTCAAAATATTTATTTATTTTTTCTGAGATGAATAGTACCCGCGATGAACAGTGGTCGTTGAACAGTACTCGTGAATAGTGATCGATGAACAGTACTTCAGGGCGAATAGTGCTGATGAACAGTTTTTTATTATTATTATTTTTTTAATAAATTGGAACCCTAATTGTAAACCCTCTCAACGAGAGCTCTCAATGAAAGCATCAATTGATACGACCCGGTTAGGGGTTGTATCGGGATAGAGCACCACTTCAAGCGGGCACGAGCTCCTTAAGAAGAAGATTGGAGAACTAGAATATTATTGACTGAAAGAGTTGAGATCCATGAAGAACTCATACATGCCATAGAACCTATCAACCAATCATATCTACCCATTTATATTTTTCACTTTTTTTTTTCAAAACAACATATCTTGCAAACGGTAAATCTTCAAGCTACAAAAAAAATATCATCGCGACGAGAATTAAATGATCTTTCTATAGATATGCATTGTTATATACTTTCGACAAGTTTTTTTTTTTTTTTTTTTTTTTTTTTTTTTTTTTTTTTTTTTTTTTTTCACCCAGAAATAATCATATATGATTCGTAAAAATCATATATGATTCGTAAAAAATCATATATGATTCGATTCTTGCGAATCATATATGATTCTTACGAATCATATATGATTTCTTAAGAATCATATATGATTCGTAAGAATCATATATGATTCGTAAGAATCATATATGATTTGTTAAAATCGAATCATATATGATTCTTACGAATCATATATGATTTTTCTGAGCGAAAAAAAAAGTTTATCGAAAAAAAAGTTCGTCGAAAGTATATAACAATGCATATCTATAGAAAGATAATTTAATTCCCGTCGCGATGGTA
The DNA here is from genome assembly GCA_030686995.1 of Artemisia argyi. Classification (NCBI taxonomy): domain Eukaryota; kingdom Viridiplantae; phylum Streptophyta; class Magnoliopsida; order Asterales; family Asteraceae; genus Artemisia; species Artemisia argyi. The sequence continues at coordinate 44,576,037 of CM060680.1, forward strand.
TTTTTTTTGTAACTTGACGATTTACGGTTTGCGAAATATTTAAGTTTTAAAAAAAGGGTGGAAGTTTATTTTTTTATTTTGATAAAAAAATGAGTGGCTAATATTGCTTGATGAGTTCTATGGTAAAAGTTAGATCTATAAAGAACTTTTGGCTTGACTGAAAACTTGATTGAATGATAAACTAAAATATTAGAAAGAGTATTTATAAGACAAAGTAAAACCACAACAACAACAACAACAACAACAACAACAACAACAACAACAACGAGCCCAATCCCGCCAGGGCAGGGTATGAGGGAGGTAGAATGTAGACAGATCCTACCCCTATCCCAGGGTATACCAGGGAGTAGGGAGACTGCTTCCAGTGAGACCTCCGGCAAGTGTAGGTGTGCGGGTGAGAGAGTCAAGCAGATAGCAAAAAGCTAGAAGACAATAAACAATAAGCAGACAGAAGGCAGGCAAAATAAAAAAATAAAAGAAGCAAACAACATAGCAAAGCGAACAAGGAAGCAACAAACATAAGGAAGCAACAAAGAGCAAAAACCTAGCAGGCAACAAACAACAAAGCAAAGCAAACCATCCTAAGGAAGCAACAAAGAACAAAACAAAGTAAACGCAAAGGGCCTAAAACGAAGGCAAAAACATAGATGAGGCACCAAAAACGCAGGGGCAAAAAGCAAGCAAACCTAAGGGGGAAAAACCAAACAGAGAAAGCAACACAAGGGGCCTAAAAAAAAAAAAAAAAAAAAAGCACCTAGCCCACCAAGCACCTAAGGCAACCTAAACCCTCAACCACATAGCCGGAACTACCCGCCAATCCTAATCCTATCCCTCCATGCCTTTCTATCTGAGGTCATGTCCTCGGCTAAGAGAAGCTCCTTCATGTCGAGCTTAAGTCTATCCTCCCACCTTAGTTTGGGTCTACCCCTTTTCCTCCCACCATCTACTACTATAGCTAAATGAGCTTTGGGCTCGAGCCCAAACGTATCACAAATCATCTCTCATCCTAAAACCACCTGTTTTATTTATTTACTTATTTATTTATTTATTTTTTATAACTTTTTTTGGTTAGCCATAAATGCTTCAGTCGTTTGCATTAGACCAAACGAACGATCAACCTACACGTAATGTATCGGCCGAGACATTTCTACTTTCTTGTTTGTACTATTGTAAGCCCTTTATTTGTAGTTATTAAAGAGCAAAAAAATTTATGACTGTGTTTAATAGGCATGGTGGTTAAAATTGACAATTATAATACTAGAAACTACTCGAAATCAGATCGTGACATGTGAATGTTTTTTTCTATTTTAGGGCAGCACCCTTATTAGTAGTGGGGACAAACAAGGTACTCATGTACGTGTATACTCAAAAGTTCTGCGACTGTATTTAATCGCATTGATCATCAGGTTTACCCTACTAATTTATCAGTTATTTTGGCAGCATTAGTTTCAGTAAAAGTTGAATGGATTGATATTTTGTCTATGTATCGTACTTAAGGGGGAAAAAAGAAAGAATTCAAACTTTGATGGTCTGTGAAAACGTGTAAAGGCAAGTTTAGTAGTTTAAAACATATATGAAAAACAACGTAACATAATCTTTTTTTTTTTTTTTTTTTTTTTTTTTTCGAGGCTTTAACTGCGAGAACTATAAAATGGATGAAAAAACTCTTGCCAATTACCCTGACAAGAGAAAAATCCCCAACTACGGAGGCCAAACCACCGGTTTTCACTCCGGGTTGTTTTGATGGAGTCCCAAACAAGCCCCGAGGAAAATATACAAAATAGAAAATGCGAGCAAAATAAGAGAACCATAAAACCAAGCGAAACCGAAGAACATCCTGCAACATCATCGAATGTCAGTCTAACCAACTACAAGTCATACGACCCTTGTGATTATAGCCAGGAAAAAGAAGAACGCATGTTGTCGAAAATGTCGCTATTCCTTATCGGATGCGAACAAAAAGCTAGTGGTTCAATGAAGTGGTTCAATGAAGTGGGTTTCGCTTCCGAAACACCAAAAATGATCAAATCTTTAACAACATATATTCTATGATTCTATCATTTTATCCTCGCCATGTAATTTTTTGTTGGCTTTTAGCTAGTCTTTTAATATCATTCCCGTTCATATTAGAAAAGAAAAAGGATAATACTACTAAAAAACATTATATTTGTTTAAAATACTTTTTAATGTAGAAAAAAAAATAATAAAAAAAAAAATAAAAAATCTTGTGAACACTAATGTTGACATTACAAAAAAGTATTCCGTAATGACTATTTTGCCCGTGAATTTTTGAAAATTGCATCAACCATCCCTAGAATAAATTACATAAATGATCCCTGTGTTTTAGCGAAAATTGCATCCACAGTCCCTAATATATTTTTTTGGATCCACTCCTTATGGTTTTGACCAGTTACGTTTTTATATATGTTTTTTCTATGTTTTAAACGTTTTAGTTCTATTTTATACGTTTTCACTCTTTTTTCTTAGGTTTTCGTCCGTTTTCTTTTTTTCAAAAAGAGTTTTTCAACCTTTATTTTTTTGCATATGTGATTTTTTTTTTTAAATTTTTTATTGAAAACTTTTTTTCCGTCACATGTAAATTTTCTTTGTCACAAGTGAGTTTTTTATCGGAAAAAAATTTTACTAGAATATATTACGAAAAAAAAATCATATTTTTTTTTCACGTGTCACGAAAAGAAGTTTCCTAAAAGAAATTATTTCTGAAAAAAAAATCGACAAAAAATAACAAAAAAATTGAAAAACAATTTCGAAAAAAAATTGAAAAAAATTAGGGACGGTGGATGCAATTCTCCAAACGACAGGGACCATTTATATAATTTAGCGTATGGACGGTGGATGCAATTTTCACAAACCCACAGGGATCATTTATGTAATTTGAAGGAGTAAAATGGTCACACTACTCACATAAAGACAAAAGTGTCAACATTAGTGTTCACAGGAGTTTTTTTTTTTGTTCGCTACTTAGAAAAGTATTTTTTGACAAATATAATGCTTTTTAAACGTATTATTCTAAAAGAAAAACATAAAGTAAGCTAATAAGTCTTAATTAGATAGATATCTTTGTGCAGATGCCAATGAATTTCAAGTCACTTAGAGTGCATGGTGTAGGGGGTTTTGGCACGCCATTGGCAAATTTTTTGACCAATGGTGTGGTGGTAGCGCACCGGGTAGTCATGCCATTCGTCCCTTCGTTGGTTTACTCGCGGCTGGATTTTTCATTTTTTTTTTTCTTTTGTGAGTGAGTGGGGTATTTTTAGTGATTGTGTTATGAGACTCGCATGCACAAATAACAGTTATTGTCGGAAAGTGTTTTAATTATTGTGATGTTATTGATATTTGTTGATGTGACACACAAATAAAGGTTATTTGTGTTAGACTACACCTACACTCTTAGATTATTATCACCAACGAACTCTCTCATAAGGGACGATTATATAAGATGTGTCAAGAGGGTTTGTCAACGAGCATAAGATCTAACGAGGATGATAGCCCGCGCGCTGCTTCGGGTTTTTTGCCTAAATTTTTTTGCCGGTGTGTATTTCATCATATCAGATGATTGAAGGCACAAAGCTACAAAATATTATAAACAAAAAGGAAGAGAAGGCCGTTATTTTTGAACTATTATAATGATCTAAAAGTTAAAACATACTTGATTAGACCTGGAAGGCATGTCATTTTTAGGGGTTGGCTTAAGGTCGTTTTTGGCTTCCCTCGGCGCTCTTTATCATATAATCAGAAATCTGCTGCAAAAAATCAAACAGAATGGATTTTTTTTAAGTTTAAAGCAAATAGCTAATATACCGTCAATCTATCATTGTCCTGTGACGCCACCAATAACAAAGTTTTTACTTTCCACTGACGAACACAATCGAATTAAATGCTCTGTCGTATATTTATGTTTCATATGAACCACCTAAAAAATTTATGATTCGAGATTAAAAATATAAAACGACTCCACTGGGGATCGAACCCAGAATCTCTGGTTTCGTAGACCAGTGCCTTATCGATTGGGCCACGGAGTCTTTGTTGTATCGTTTTTCATTTCCAACATACTTATAAGAATAAATATATTGTTATCTTTAGTACCTGTGCTGTGGCTGGAATCACTTTTCCTTTAGGGTCTCTTAAAGCAGAAGAATCACCAATAGCAAATATGCGAGGGTGACCCTTAACTTGAAGAGCTTCGTCTGTCTCTGCTTGTCCTCTACCATTAACAGGAAGCTCATAAGTCCAACCATTTGGTTCCAGTTCTGGTAGTAAAGGTTTATTCCCAACAGTCCACAAAAGTAAATCAGTTTCCAGAAGTTGAGTTTTTGCCCCTTGGCTGCATCTCCACGATTAATTGTTCTGGATCATTGACAGTTGCTGCAATATCTTATTGCTTGAGAGCCTGCAAGGTAAGATATCTGTTTGAGATATGCCAACGTGAATTACCGTAACATGCTTTATTAAGTATGTGATGTGAAAAAAGAGGTGCAGGTTAATCTTAAGGCGTTATGCTATAACTAATGGTCGCAAAATGGTGGTTGGGGCAAGTTAATGACAGATCAAATGGGCTCAGGTCAAAACTTCAAATAGGTATGCCTAGGTCTAGGTGTAGTGGATTGACCCGCCAACAATTTTTTGTGTTCTGTAAGTATGTAACTAATTAATGTATCAGATATAATTAAACTATATTATTGAAAATAGAAAATTCAATTCCTTTGAACAAAATGTTTTAAGGAGATAATAAGAACATGAATATAAGAGACATCTGGGAACCACCTTAACATGTTCAACCCATTTACCCCATTTCATTTCCTTTTTCATATAACTGAGCTGAAAATGGCGTCTCAATAAAAAACTTAAAATCTGAAAATGAAAGCTCCTGCTTGGATGGACCATGGAGTCACAATGTATGATGCATACAACGCCCTATATGGTTTTATTCAATATTTGAAGTATTTTGTAATCTATAATATTTCGATTATCATAATTAACTTGGTATTTGATTAAAAATAAATAAATAAATTTATTGCAAGGCGACCCCCTTTTGGACCCGTAATGGTTAATTGTGTGTTTTGATCCTTGATCCGCCCCACCCCTGTTTGCCAAATCTAAGAGAAAAAGCTTTACAGGTATTTGATTAAAATAAATAAATAAATAAATAAATAAAAATAAAAAGTTGTCGCGATGCTACCCGTAATGAATAATTGTGTGTTTTGATCCTTTATCCGGCCCACGCCTTTTTGCCACATCTAAGAGAAATGCAAACTAAAAGGTTTATAGGTAAGCTATCTAATGAGCCTAATAGCCCATTCAAGATTGTATGCTCCATAGAAATATGAGTTGATTAGAAAGAAAAAAAAAATTATTACCTTCAAAGCAGCTTCTTTATTTCCAGGAGGAGAAGCTGGCAACATCGAGGAGTCAACACTAATGGCTTGTTAAAATAGTGAACGAAAACAGGGGAAACCAAACAGTATTTGAAAAATCGCACCAGAACATTTACAATACATAAATAACCAATAGTCAAATAAACTCAAGGCGTAGAACGTTAATGCCCATCATCCCCATGTAAACTGGTATAACCCGCCGCTAGTCTTACAGTCATACGTACAATAACAGTAACCATGAATAAATTAGTATTAGGTTTACGGTTCAATAATTTCATTGTGTCTAAATGTATAGATTAGCTTACGTTGAACAGATTGCTACGAACACATAATATTGCTACAGCAAGTTTTAGCCTGTGTCGTTGAGGAAATGTAAAGTTCAAATAAGCAAGTAATAAAGCATTCATCTCGTTCATTTTTTGTTTTCCATAACGCTCTATCAAAAATAGATCCAAATTACCTGCACAAATCCATTACAAATATGTATTACTTTCAGAATCTATAATATTTATTATTGTAGATATACTTAATTTTATGCACACTGGTAAATATACAAATGACTACCTATTTGATCAATAAGAAAAGAGTTCACAATGACAATGATTTTTCAGTAAAACAAAATTTAGTTAATTATAGAATTAGGAAACAAATACATAGTTAAACATGTTGTGTACTAAACAGACCAAATAGAAGGGTGTCCTGCTGTAATTTTGTTGTTTAAAGGTGTGCAATAACAAAAACATTTAAATGGGGAGAATTTAACATGTTTGTCCATTGTGACCGTTTTAACCCTTATTTTTTTTTTATTTACCCGTTTAACCTCTATGCAGATTTAACAGTACACTGATAAGAACCCATAATGAGATCACAAAAAATGTTAAGAAAAACGTATTTACCTTAACATGCCATGTTACTTTATCCCACATGTTCATTTGCAACATCAACTGATCCCACACGTTCATTTTCAACAGATCACATGAAAAAAAATGAGGATGTTGTTTCCGCTGTTCATTTGCAACATCAACTGATCCCACACATTCATTTTCAACTGATCCCATAATTGACGTGCGTAATCACATGGCTCTGTTCGATGCACGTCTAACAGCAACAACAATCTGATCACCATTTTTTTTATCAATTGGTGGCAGAACTTTTGTGCTTACACAGCTAGTATTTCATCTGTTTTTGCAATGTTGGGATTGAAATAGTAACGTGTGGCTGGTGTTCCCAAGAGTTGTAATGAAATTATCATAATGTTTTTTTATGTACCTGTTACGACGTAGCATGATGCCATTGAGCCTACAATGGTCTAAGTCTCGACCATTTGTTCATTGGATTTCGCATTAGGCATTCTTTGCACCCATTTTTCTTCAAAATCGTTAGGTACAATTATTACCTGTAAAATAGAAGAACATAAGCATATAACATTCTGAGTTGCAAGCATCTTATGAATGGTTATCAATAAAATGAAAGCTAAAAGAAAAAGGTATCACAAAGATTTGGAAAAAACATTAGTTGTTCCTTTTTCTTGTATCTAAAAAGTATCACAACAGAAACGAAATATCCGTAAGATTTTTTTTTTTTTTTTTGCACATTCTGTCGGAGTTATTAGCAAGATACACTATTGGATATTGTATATTATAGTCCAAGTGAAAGATCAGACAACTTCCCCTGTTTCATGCACCTTTGTAGGTCGTTCTTGACCAATAAAAACTTATGAAGTCTTTTACATATCTCCTTTCCAGTCGAAAACTATTACCCAAATTAGATCCCAACCCCATCAACACACCCCTTGAACACACCCACTAAACCAACTCACTCAACCCGGTCATTGAACTCATCTCCTGAACACACCCCACCCCCTGAACACACACACAGTGAGCTTCATCGACGGCGTTGTCCAATATTTCATAAATCTGAATAAATTCATAAAAAGAAATTAATAAATAAAAAGCAGCGAGATGATATGAGTTAATGCAACCAAACCAAACCACGGAGCATACCAGATGGTGCAGACGACGGAAACTCCGTACTTCAAATGTACATTCTAGTTTTTTTCCCTCACAACATCCAAGCCTTCTATTATCTAAAATGGGGAAAATAAAACTTCTCTAAATAGAAAATGAGGGGTCAACTGCTTATAATGGAAAAAACAAACAGTTAAAAATAAGCAAATTAGTACCTGCTTATAGTTTTTAAGCGCATAAGCAAACTATCAAACAATCTCAAACACTTCCTCGTTCACCTTTTGAAATATGTATATAATCACCTTTGTTGAGTAAGGCTGAAAAGCAAGTACGACATGTAATGGGTAAAACTGAGTAGCCTTGACATGACAATCTAGTAGCATCTCCAATCGCCTGTAGTCTGATTCAAACCATATCTAAATTATAGAATTTAGAAAATAGACCAAAAAAAAAAAAAAAATCAAGAAGCTCACCTGGAACATGATAGGACAAACATGTTTTGCCCAGGCCTTTAACCAAGTAACACCTTCCTGGTCTCTATTGCGCGACCAGCAACCCATATTGCAACTGCCAAAACAGAAACTTCCAACCCTTAGCCACTACTTATATATTTATCAATAATAGTTGTATTCTTCTATAATTAGCAATTAACAATTAAGATTCAATATGCACTTTGAGGCACCAAAAAACTATAAGCACATATACATTTCCAATAAGCAATCCCAAGCAACTGAATACCTAAAAAGATGCTAAATTTAGCGTTTTCCATAAACTTCAAACTAAACTTAACTAAATTAAACATTAGAAAGCATTGATTTTTATCATTACAAACTCAGAAACAATGATTCGAAAAACCAAAAACAGCAATCAAGACAAAATTATACAAATTCACCTAAACTTATAACCGTCTTTTTATTGCAGGAAATAGTGGCTAGCTACCAATAGAACCCCTAAAATCAAAACAAATGCTCAACTACTAAATCTAAAAAAAAAAAAAAAAAAAAAAAGGCTAATTATGTCAAAACCCTAATTTCAAATTTAAATTCTTATATATGTATAAGTCATAATAATTGTTAAATTTTAAAGAAGAAAAACAAATTGACAACAACAACAAAAATGATCATCATATATTAAACGTTGATTTCGAGCAAAAAGTCAAAAACCCTAATTTTTCATAATTAATAGCAAAAAATTAAAATTCGGGAAATCATAAATACCTTTAAACAATCATCCGCCATTATAACTGTCGCTGATGATAATTATTCGCCGGTGGAATGAGGAATAAGATGGAGATCTCCTAAGATGAATGAATAATCTGGAAAAATCTTGTAACATATAACATATAAATGAGTGGCTATGACATAAAAAGTACACCCACTAACAACATTTGAGTAAGAATAAGCCACAAATTTGCTTTCCTCTTACAAAAAAGATCCAAACCCAGTCAAATGGATAAGTACTGTAGAAACAACTGTAGCCACACTCACATATTTTACTATAGATGCCCCGACTCCGAATTGATTTCGGGTTTTGTTAGCTCCGGTGGATCTCCAGTAAACTGGAGAATGTGTGAGGGGGATAAGAATTTTTGCGGGTATGGAGAAAAGAATGGGTCGAACATGGACAACCGGGCCAAAAATAATGAACAGTAGTGATCTACAGTAAAGTAACGGGTTTTAGTATATAGATATAACTAGACCGATGTGTATACTTTCTTTTTTTCTTGAATAGTAGGTTTTATTAAATAGTAACAAGAAGCAAAAGACAACAAATTACAACTTTTTTTTTTTTTTTTTTTGAAAGGGCAACTAACTATCTCATACATACACCACAACTTTCTCACATGTCTTAAGCAGAACTTGAACCCACAATTATTTGGTTAAAGAGATTTTCACACAACAAAGAGTACGATTTAGACACAAGCCCTTTGGTAACAAGTTACAACATTACATTACAAGCAAGGATTGAGTTATTAATCCAATCAATCAATGAGGGACGAAAATTCCTACTTCTATTTACAATACAAGTACGTGACAATGATTTGATATCATCAACTAAAGTGTCTTTTCTCAGGGGTTTTAGGTCCAAACAAAAGGATCTCCTATACCGCCATATCATTGAGAAAGTAGCTTGGACGACAACATCAAAACAAGTTTTGAGATTAGCTGAGAGCGAAGAATGACCAACCCAAACTAAACGAGCTCTCGGCCATCCATCCTCACCGTTTTCTCTTCAACACGTGCTTAACTACTTATTGTCGAACTTTTATAACAACTATTTGGTTGAGGAGATTTTCACACAACAAAGAGTACGATTTAGACACAAGCCCTTTGATAACAAGTTACAACATTACATTACAAGCAAGGATTGAGTTATTAATCCAATCAATCCACGAGGGACGAAAATTCCTACTTCTATTTACAATACAAGTATGTGACAATGATTTGATATCATCAACTAAAGTGTCTTTTCTCGGGGGTTTTAGGTCCAAACAAAAGGATCTCCTATACCGCCATATCATTGAGAAAGTAGCTTGGACGACAACATCAAAACAAGTTTTGAGATTAGCTGAGAGCGAAGAATGATCAACCCAAACTAAACGAGCTCTCGACCATCCATCCTCATCGTTTTCTCTTCAACACGTGCTTAACTACTTATTGTCGAACTTTTATAACAACTTATAAGACCACCTTCTTATAATTCGCAATGAGCTATGTCAATTTAGTACTCCCTCCGTCTCATATTTATTGTCCACATTTTCTTTTATAGACCTCTCAAATTAATTGTCAATCTTCCATTTTAAGTAAAAATAAGATAACTTTGTGGGGAATATTCCATTTAATTGGTTGAAAGTTGTAGGGGTTCCATTTTTATTAAACTTTGTAATTCTTGTCTTCTGACTATAATTTTGAGATGGAGTGTTATGTAGTTGAAGATAACCTGAAAGAAACTTGCACACATCAAGATACGTTCAATGTGTTTTCCTGTAACATTAAGATACGTTCAATGTACTTGAGCAAATAATTGGACACATCATCTGACAAAATAATTGGACACGTGTCTGTATTCTTTAATATTTTTGAGACGTGTCCAAACTTGCACACATCAAGATACGTTCAATGTACTTGAGCAAATAATTGCCATTTATCTTTAATATTTTTGAGACGTGTCCAAATTACCATTAAAATATGATCTGTCCTAGGACATGCCATTTAATTAAATTTGTATCGACAATAACAAGTCATGAGCGGATTAAAATTGATAAGACGAAAAGATAAATTGCAAATGATGAAAAAAAAAAAAAAAAAAAAAAAGCTGGTAAATGCTATTCCAATAAAAACTATGCAATGAATAATGTCATTACGTATTGTAAACTTCTTCTCATAGTAGAGCTATCAACTTTTCAAAGTTTTTTGCACGATTATATCAAATTATTCATTTAATATTAACTTCGGCATTATAGCAAAACAGAAATGACATTGTAGCTCACCGTAGCCAAGTCTAGACGTTTATGCAAATACATAAATACAGTAAATCATATTGTACCTTCAATTTTGTCCAAAGACGCTTGCTTCTAAACGTTATGATGCTTCTTGATTTCTATAAAATGCATACATAAAACAGATATGGATAAATGTTATACGTAGTATATAACAATTAACAAGAGACTCGTGGTATACAATTACCTTCTGTTTCGATCAATGAATGAACGAAAACGATCTGCTTACCGAGAAATGGAAAGGAATTTCCACAAACTTGTGTCTACAATTGTCCTATTATAATGAAAGTAGCCAGTTCATTTGAGTTACGTTGACATCCATTAACTTGTCTATTCAAGATATTTGATCAATGTTGCATTATAATGAGAAAGGGTACATTAACATTCCTATATGTTACAGATAAACTTTAACTGAGATATGATGAAAATGCTAACCTCATACGAGCATCAATCGATCAATGTGAAGATGGTAGTTATCAGTTTCCCACTTCCCACATCAATCATTTGTAAAAACATAATTGGCATCAAGTCTTATTGGTTACCAACTTGTCATCCGAACTGAAGAGATGATGCTCATAAATTGTTTCAATGAAACAAAACATCAGTTAGAAGACTAATTAAATTATCATATGTTTTGATCATGTGATAGTTCCTAATTCATATCGTTGGCTTGAGGCATGCTGGCATCTGTTAGCTATGCTGCATCATATTTTAGAGACCGTCTGTAACCTGTGCTGCAAACAGGATCACTTACAGATTTATTAAAGCTCAATGTTAAAATCTCTTTTAACATCTATGAAATTCACTTTGACCTGCCCGCCAACCTTTTCCTGTAACATTCTGACAAAAACGACAGACGAAAATACAGAGAAGTAAAACATGGAAGATGCACATACAGAAAATACAAAAAAGAGCATGTCCGTGATACTTTGAAAAACTACACAAAACAGCTCTTAGTTTACACGCACTTCACCTTTGAATGCTATATTATCTCCGGACTAAAACTTTGGTTAGCAAAACAAACTAATCTGATTCCATTGGACAAGGCTAGTGAGTAGTAGAAGCAAATGTGTGTACTTATATGGTGTCACAATGTTTCCAGGATTTTCATTTCTGCGCGATGTCTTTTTTTCGCCACCAAGAGGAAGTTGAACAATTAAGAAATCACTCACAAAGACATAAACAATAATTATATATTGACGGTGGATATATAGGCTACGAGTTACATTTAGATAGCCTTTAGATGATTAGATCTGTGCTAACCAGAGTTCACGACACATGGTCTAATGATTGTCAATGCCATATTCTTCCCAAAAGAGTAACCTTTTTTCAAATAAAAACCAACCAAAACTAAGAAAACGTGCTATTATCTTCCCTTCTCTTCTCATGAATACCCAAAAAACACATACGCTTAGCTTTTCTTTGACCATTCATCTGTTTTAAACTTTTACCTTGCTTCTGCACTAAAAGAACATAAACAACAGATACACTCTTTCAGATAATCATAATATAACCAACAGAACTAGAATAAGGATTGTTCTAACCACACAGTTTCTTGAGTGATTTATGTATAATAACGAAAGCCTAGATCAGGGTATAATGGTATACTTTATAGTACAGAGTTGTAACCTTACGCTTTTGATGTTGATAAGGTAAAATAAGGAATTGTAATTAGTGCTACATAGCTTTCTCTGAAATCGGTGATGGAATATATGTTCAGGATTCTGTGGGATATACTAAACTGTATCTTCACAAAAACAAACAGTATTAAGGGCGTTTTGGATTGCTTATCCAAAATGCTTATATGTTATTTGCAATTGAGATAACTTTATTTTGAATAAGTGACTTGTAACTTCTTACTGGAAAGAGCTTGTTAAAAAAAGTAATAAGTGAATAATCAGTTATAATTGCATTGCTTATCCAAGATGCTTATATGTTCTTTGTGATTGAAATAAGCTGTTTTGAATAAGCGACTCGTAACTGCTTACTCAAAAGAGCTTATTTGACAACATGATGAGTAAATAAAAAGTTTTAAGGGTGTTTGTGATTGCTTATTACGCAAAAGGTAGCTTAATTTTAAGTGCCTATTTAGGGGGTGTTTGGGATTACTAACTTTAAACCGCTTATCTGCTCAACATTCATATAGCATAAGCGTGAAATAGGTTTGATCTAAACGCTTAAGCTTATCTGCTATAAGTGAGAAGGGCGATAAACACTCAAGTAAGCAATCCCAAACATCTCCTAAGGAGCGTAATCACCCCTTAAATCTTATACAAGGAAACACAAATCGAACATTGAAAAAACTAAAATTGTGTTATAATAGCTCCAAGTACAATCAAATCAAAATTCTAAATGTACAATTTAAATCAAATTATAACCTGTGTCTGCAAGCTGAAAACAAGATCAGTAGAACATTTGATAAAGTTTGAATGTTTAAAATGTGTTTTAACATCTGTAGACTTCATTTTGACCTTCCAGTCAACTTCTTCCTGTAGCATCCTATGAAAAATAAGTAGAACATACGCAAAAAGCAGAAACATTGCAGAGACAGATAGTCATTTATATGTGCAGCAATAGATTGGTTATACGTAGGCTATCTGAATCTAACTTGGAGCCGAACAATGATACCATGATACCCTTTATAGCTCTGCTAGTTAACTAATCACCTAGGCACAAATAGTTAATGACTGTCAAATGCCATTTACTTCCTAACAGAAGTTACTGAACCGAAGTTTATTAAATAAGAAACGAACCTGAACTGAGAAAACGTGTTACTAGCTTCTGATCCAGTCTTCAGACCCCAAAAAAGACATATGCTTAACTTATGTTTGTGAATTTGTGTGTGTTATACTTCTATCTATTTTTCTTTAATCCGCTCTGCACTCAAAAAATATAACACGATACTAATTTTCCTCTAGACAGAATAACCAACAATGAATAAGATTGCTCTAAATACGAAGGTTCATGAGTGGTTTTCTGTAAAATAATAAATGCATTAAATCATGGTAATAATATCATACGGTTACAAGATCGTGTTGTAATCCAGCACCTTTGATGTTTCATAATGAAAAACAAGGAATTGCAATTGGTGTCAAACAACTTGCCCTGCAATCGGTGATGGAATCTATGTTCAGGGGTGTTTGGGATTGCATATTAAAACTTATCTGCAGATAGACAGCTAGTGCTACTGGTGTTTCAGAATGCTAACCCAAGATGCTTATAAGTTATTTGTATTTGAAATAGGATTTTTTGAGTAAGGTACTTGTAACTTATTATTCAAAAGAGCTTATTTCAAAAGTAATAAGTTAATAAATAGTTTAGGGGTGAGTTGTAATCCTAAGCCTTTAATGTTGATACCGAAAAGCAAAATTGTAATTAGTGCCACAGAACATTCACAGAAATCGGTGATGGAAAATATGTTCAGGGGTTTTTGGGATTGCATATTAAGATTATTTGTCTGCAAAGAGACGAACAGTTTTAAGGGTGTTTCGGATTGCTTATCCAAAATGCTTATATGTTATCTATAATCAAAATACGACGTAAGCTTTTTCGAACAAGCCACTTGTAACTGAATACCCGAAAGAGCTTCTAAAAGTAATACTAAGTGAATAAACAGTTTTAGGGCTGTTTGGGATTGCTTATATCAAAGTGCTTATCTGCTTTATAAATACGCAGATACCAACCTGCTTAATCTGAAGTACCTATATAGGGGGTATTGAGGATTACTAATTTCAAACTGCTGATCTGCTAAAAACTAAAGAGATACCAACATTCTTATAACATAAGTATATAATACCAGTAAGTTTAAATCTAAACACTTGATTGATTATCAGATTTAGAAACAAGGGAGGTAAACGCTTTAATAAGCAATTCCAAACACACCTTAATGAAAAAGGTAATGAATAAAACGCACAAGTGCCTAACATATATTCATCCATTCATGTGCTGTTACACTTTTACTATCTTTTTTATGGCTTTATCGTACTCTGCCCTACCAAAAACCAACATCAAATCACATATTTTTTTTAGACAGATGTCAGAACAACCAACAGCACTAGTATAAGGATTGTTCTGCGCTTCAAGAGCGTTTTTCGTTAAAGGCATAAGATCACTGTAATAGTGGCATGCTGTTAAAGGATAGAGTTGCAATCCTACGCCCTCAATGTTGATTGTGAGAAACCTGGAATTGTAATTAGCGCCAATTGCTGCCAAAGAACTTGCTCTGAAATTGGTGAAAGAATATCTATTCAGGGGTGTTTGGGATTGCATATCAAAATTATTTATCTGCAAATAGGCAAATAGTATTATGGGTTTTTCAGATTGCTTATCCAAAATGCTTACTTGTTCTTTGCGATTCAAATAAGCTGTTTTGCATAAGCGCCCTTGCAACTGCTTACTCAGAAGAGCTTCTTCAAAAGGTAATAAGTGAATAAACAGTTTTAGGGGCGTTCGGGAATGCTTCTATCACAGTATTAAGGGTGCTCCGATTGCTTATCCAAGATACAAATTTGTTCTCTGTGATTAATATAAGCTGTTTTGCATAAGCAACTTGTAGCTGCTTACTCGAAAGAGCTGACTTCAATAATAAGTGAGTAAACAGATTTAGGGTGTTTGGGATTGTTTATATCAAAGTGCTTATCTACCTCGAAATCACGCAGGTACCAACCTGCTTAATTTTTAAGTGCCTATTTATGGGGCATCCGGGGTTACTAATTTCAAACCAACAATCTTCTATAAAAACACGCAGATAAACACTCAAATAAGCAAATCCCAAACACCCCTTAATGAACAATCCTAATCACCCGTAAAATTAACAACCAAGAAACGCAAAGCTAATAACAAAAAAACTTTAAATTTCATTATAACCTCTCCAAGTACATTCTAAACAAAAATTGTAAACATCATCCAAACTTTTCTATACAACATTTAACTAAAAGCTTAAAAACTATCCACCCAACCTGAATTGGCCACGCCAACCTCGGTTTAAGTCTGTTTAACTGTGGGGTGCAAACCCTGTGTATTAGTCAGCCAAAAGGAACCCTAAACTACAAAAAGCATATACTCCTCCTCACTTACAAAATCCTTAAATCCTCATCCAATCTACTAAACTCACCCAACAAAAACCCATGAGTATCAATCATAACAGAATCAACAACCTGAGTATCCCTAACTAGTAACTCAAACTCATGTTTCTTTTTAAAGTAAGCACTCAATGCAGCTTCACATGAACCAAATTTACCCAAGAATTCGCGCGAATTAGTAATCGGGTTGCGAATACGAGCAACCCATCTCCCATTTTTCCTCCAAACACATCTGTAACGTTTTGTTATGGAATTTGATTGGTTTTTCGATAGGATTATTTCGGTTTCTTCGGGTTGGTTTGGGTCGTTGTTGTAACCGTATATGACCGTTATTGTTTCTTCCTCCATTGATGTAGTGTTGTTCTTCTTTAAATTTGAAAATCTGTTATTATCTTATCAAGATTCAAAAGTTTCTAAAATAAGGTAAGGGTTTTGCTAAATGCTAAACATTGAAACACTTTAGTAGTTTAGTGTGTCGATATATAGACTTGAGTCACGATCCTTTTAAAAACTAAAAAGTGTAAAAAGCTAGTGACAAATATCTACCCAAGGTTAAAAAGGTCTTTTAATCTGTTTTCTCTTTTTCACCCTCGAAATTTAAACACAACTTTTGGTGTCGTTTAAAAGTTATAGAATTTAGGTCAACCTTTACTCAAGTCCGATTTCATATGAGTGAGATATCACACGTTAAAGATGATATTTTAGTCATATTTAATAATGAACAGTATGGATTATGATGAATAATGATGAATTGATAAACAATACTAACTAACAAACAACATTAACTGATGAACAAGACTAATTAATAAACAAGACTAACTGATGAACAAGACAACATCAATCTACATGTTGTTCATAAGTGTTCATCAGCTAGTCTTATTCATCAGTCTTGTTAATAAACCGATGAACAAGACTAATTGATAAATAAGAATAACTACTAATGAACAAGACAAACTAATGATCAACATCAATCTACATGTTGTTCATAAGTTAGTCTTGTTGATGAACTGATGAACAACATTAACTGATGAACAAGAATAACTACTAATGAACAAGACTAACTGATGGACAAGAAAACAACAATCTACATGTTGTTCATAAGTGTTCATCAGCTAACCTTATTCATCAATTCATCAGTTCATCAGTCTTTTTGATGAACACTAACTGATAAACAAAACAAACTACTAATAGACAAAACTAAATGAACTAGACAACATCAAATCAATATGTTGTTCATAAGTGTTCATCAGTTAGTCTTGTTGATGAACTGATAAATAAGACTATCTGATAAACAAGACAACATCAATTTACATGTTGTTCATCAATAATAAGTGTTGTTCATCAATAAAAATAGATGTTCATCAATAAAAAGTCTTGTTCATCAATAAAAGTTTTTTTCAGCAGTAAGTTTTGTTCATCAATTAGTTTTGTTCATCAGTTAATGTTGTTTATCAGTCTTAATCCATTTTCATCATTGTTCATCATAATTCATCATCAAATATGACTAAAATGTTATCTTTAACGTGTGATATCTCACTCATATTATATCGGATTTGAGTTATTCAAAAACCTGAGTAAAGATTGACATAAAATCTATAACTTTTATGTTTTACAAAAATTTTAATTTGAATATAATATTGATCAAATTTATGGTTAAAAATGCAGTAAAACGCAATGCGTACATTTTGTACAAAATTAACAAATTGAAAAACTATCACATTTTTTTAATCTTACATTAATAAAATGGTTATAATGCTTTGTGGTACAAAACTTAGTGCATTCAACACAATTTTAACACTAAAAATTTAATCTAGATATTTCATCAAAAACCTTATGTGCAACAAATATGACTAAAACATCATTTTTAGCATGTAATATCTCACTTATATCATATCGGATTTGAGTGATTCAAATTTCTAGGTAAAAGTGAACCAGAGTCTACAATTTTCATGTTAAGTTTTTACGATTCGGTATTTATGAGGGTATAAAATATGGTCGAAAATGCCAAAAAAAATCAAGAAAATTAACACCTATTTGATATGTAAAAAAAAAAGTTTTGAAATTTTTAACAAAATTTATACCAAATTAAAGAGGATTAAAATTAAGAAATTATTATAGTGAAATTGGTTTTTTCTTTTTTTCTTTTTTTTTCCCTCTAAAAGTGTGTCGTTTAAGAGTTATGTGCGATTGAAATTCGATGGTGAAAAAGAAAAAACGAGTTAAAAGACCAAAACACCCTTTGATCGAAAATTATTAGAAAAATGAATGATTTTGACCAAATCTAATCCAATGGTGGATATTACTTTTTAAAATGATCCCCTACCATATAGACTTAAACAAAGACGTCAGATCTAATTCATTTATTTCAAGACAAATATTAAATGTTTATTCTCTCTCAATACTTTTCACTAATTAATTTTTTAAATGAACCAATTACATTTTTAGGCCTAAATATAAGTTTTACTTTTAGCTTTAGTTTTAAGCGTACAATTCATTTTCCATATTTTTATTATTATTTAACTAGCCAAATAAGCGACTTTCTAAAATAAGTTATGTTTTTTACATATCAAATATAAGAGTTAACGTGTAGATAGGTTTAAGATTAAGATTTAGATTTGAATTTGAATTTGAGTTATGATTTAGATTTAAATATAATGTTAAAGAGTGAAAATAGTATATAATTAGATAAATTTTATATATGGGGATAACTTGGCTACAATTATTGTAGCCAATTGGCTACAATCCCTTCACAAAAAATACAAAAGCAATGAATCAGGGACCCACAGAAAAAATCAGGGACCCACAAAAAGAATTAGGACCCACATTTAAAGCACAAAATTGTAGTCAATTAGCTACAATTAATTGTAGCTAATATATTCCTTATATATATATATATATATATATATATATATATATATATATAAATTGAGTTCCCTTATTGAATGTGAGCATTAATGCCACAAGCTAAGAAACTCAAATATGTAGTTTAAGCTAATGAATTTACTACATGCGGAGCTTATTTTAAGGCTTTTAAGAGTTTTTAAGCTGAAATGTCTAAAGCTATGCTAATTGTTATGAAGCATTAATTTGCTCTTACATTAACAAGTTTCCAACGTTTTTGCTAAGGAGTTCCAAAATTCATGTTATTAATGAAATTTTATTACTAACAATGTTTCTGTTCCCCAACAGTTGATGAATAAAATTTTTGGGGTTAGTAAACACAAAATATCAATAAAGTAGTCAACCTTTTCATTTTAGGGATGGGATCCTCTCAACCACACACCATTTTTCTTCTCCGGTTTATTTTTGGTCTCATTTTCTTCCTCCTTTTAGGAGTGTATAGTAGAACAATGTGTCAGTTTTAATTTGCTTTCTAAGATATTTGTTCATATATTCCGTGTTTTTTTTAATTTTATAGATTTATGATTTGGTTTTTGATCTTGATTATTAACATATATAATGATATGTTGACTTTTTTTGCAGAAAATCATGGTGGTGTAATATACAGAAAGATGATTGTCGGCGAAGTTAACTATTTGGTAACTAAATCTGAGATCTAATCACAACTATCATTATATGTAGAAAATGATCTAGCATGATTTGAATGGCTTTTTTTTTTTTTTTTTTTTTTTTTTTTAAGGTGTCTTTAACATGAAGATACGAACAATATTATGAACTTGGATAGAGAGTTGAACATTGGAAAATGTGAAGCATTTGTAGATTTACTTATGGGTTAAGGTAATTTGCTTTATTTAGATTCATTAGTTTAGGTTTCTATATTTTAATTTGTTCTTATCTGTTGGTTTATGTATTGTAGAATTAAAGGTGGTGAAAACGTGAGTATATGATGGATGGAGATTTTCAGCTAAAATGTGGTAACAAAAGTTTAATAATTCAAATAAAATATATTTTAACAAAATTTTTGTATGAAAATCTTTGTAGTCAAGATCATAGCAAGTATCTCCATCATCTTTATAAACTTAAGTGGAACTTTTGCTTAGTTTAGTGTGTGAGTTACTAAGATTTTTAACTCATGTGTCCGATTTAAAAATGATAAGAAATAGACCGGAGAAGAACAATGTGTCAGTTTTAATTTGCTTATGATGTTATAAAGTACTAACCAGTTAGATTTTTTTGTATAGCTCCAAAGTTTATTGCATAGCATGATAATAAGAACAATCATTTTTTGGTTCTAAATGGTCTTATTTTCCATTCACAGTTTTGTTTACCTTTTAATATGATGTTGCGGGCTCATGACTCTACTTGCTGTTGCGGCCTGCCGCTTGCTGCTGGTTTCGCTATTGGTATGGCCTGCTACTAATGTGGCTTGCTGCTGATGTGGTTCTACTGATGGCCGGGTTGCTTCGGATGTGGCTCTAGGATACATACACCATATAGCTTGGCTTTATTGGAGGAAAATGAGGTAAAAAAATTGTTGAACTATTTTTTTAAACTTTTGAGATATCAAAATATGTAAGTTGCTATATACATGACATATACGGAGTTGTGCATATTAGTTAGGTTAAAACTTAGGTTACAAACTCAACTTTATCCGCAATAAGCACATGATTTTGTAAGAGCTTGTTTCTATTATTTTCTTATTCTTGTAGAACAATTTAATGTTTCTTTAATGTAGGTGGAGGCTGCTTAGTTACCGAAAGCTGCAACAACTCAATCACAATCCAGCAGACCACAGATGACTGAAGAGGTACCAGTATGCAGGTTGTGTTATGAGTATGAATCAGATGTAATCAGTCCTACTCTTGCTGCAAGACTCGATACATAAAACAATAATAAGTCGTAGATGAATATGATGACTTTATGTTAATTTGTAGAAGATTCTGTTGTGAAAGTTTTTGAAAGGGAGTCATTTTGGTGTTTGTGGTTGCTGGAGGATGAGTTTAAGTTACAGGAGCGCAGAGTGACATCTTCAGAGATTTACACTTTTGTAAGTACTTAATTTATTAATGGATATGAAAATAATAATTTATGTATTATAACTCATTAGATGGTTGTGATGTTAAATTGATTTGGCTGGTGCACGTGGGATGCTTTTTATGTAGGGGTGACTTCTGTAGGTGTCAAACACTCAAACAAATCCTCGATTGGTAATGCTCATATCTTTATTATTGCGGTAGCAAATCTGTAAGTATCAAGTATTTTTCCCGTTTGATGTTAGATATAACAGGTTAGTATTCTCGAAGATAATGGATGCTACCTTTATGCGTGTTAAATAAAGGCCCTATTACTACTGGTTTAGGATTTAGAAACTAATTATTTCCGACTTTAAGCACAATGCCAAACACCCCATACCTGAATTGAGGTACGTTTTCTTATATATGTAAAGCCCATTTGCAGAACGCAAGAATAGTATGTTTATGTAAAGCCCATTTTCACAATGCAAGAATAATATGTATTTCTTTCTTGGGATGTATGTGTATATCCACCCTCTTTTTCTCCTTTTGTTTTTTTGGTTCTTTATTTGCTACAACTTAGTGAGTTTATCAAAAAAAAAAAAATAATAATAATAAAATAAAATAAAATAAAAAGTTTGTGTTCTCTGCTCAATTGATTACAATGATAAATACTAAATGCCAATCTTCACTATTGCCGCTATGTAATAATCTATAATCAATTCTTTTTTTTTTCATTAGTTTATGTGGGTGTGTTTCATGTACTAATTGCTGGTATAACATGTGTCACAGTATCGGAAGTGTGGTTCTGTTCACGGCTCAAGGGAAGTTCCATGGGAGCACAACAAATACATTGGACTATGTCGTGAGTCGATCTAATGATGCGGTTCACAATCTCAACAATGTGTCATCGATTCTTTATGTAGCAAATGGGATTCAAGTAAATCAAGTTTCTTTACCTTCAAATATAACAACTGGTATTAATAGGCTCAATAAAATGATTAGTGTTGCTTCAAGAAGCCTCAAATTTGAGACTAGAGAGAAAGAGAGATGGTATTTAACTTTCTTTTGGAGGATGTTTGTATCAATGTTTAATGTGCTTCTTTTTAGTTATAAAATATTGAATATTAATATGATGCATCTTTATTACCTATCTATAGGAATGTGAAGTATGGGCATGTTGAGATTAATCACATAAAATTCTTAATTCACATAAGTCATAAGATTTGAGTTATACATAGGTTTAGAGTAATTCTTACATATTTGACACATTTTCCTTTTTCGTATATTGCTTCTTATTGTGCTCTATATATCGTGCTTTTGCGAAAACACCCAAAAATCCTGCCGCAACACGCATACGTACACAAAGCTTACTTAAACAAACTTCGTTTGTTCAGTTGAGTAACCCCGATCAAAACTAAGCGTATAATAACTAAATACGCAGAACCCTTGCATTGCAAAACCAATGATTCTTTATGGTGAACAAAGCCCGTGTATCGCACGGGCCATGTTGTCTCGTTGTTTTATAAGAATTTGGTATTAAATAATTATATTTAAGAGGTACTTTCTTGTTCATTTTCTCTTTCATGCATAAAGAAAAATAGATAATCGACTTTACTACATAAAGACAAGAAGAATGAGGGGGAAAAAAAGAAATGACAAATGAATAAAGCAATTCCTGCGCTCCTGGGATTTCTAGAAGAGGAAATTACCAAAAGGATACAAAAATTCCTTCAACCCAAAACCTCTACCAAACGCCATACGTACACATGATTTACTCAAAATCACACTCGTCATACTTATTCAATTTTAATTACATAAATAATCCTTCAAACTACTTGATAGTCATTATTTGGTAAAAATGGACTATCTGTGTAATAATGATTATGATTATTTGTGTAATAAAAAACTATAAATTATTACACAGATGTAATACTCCGATTTTTATAAGTTTTAGAAATAAACTTTTTATATTAATATTAGATAAGGGTTATTATACAAAGATGTCACTAAAGTTTGCGTGAAATTTGTCCTAAGGTAATATAGTTTCAAAGTTGTCATCCAGGTTACTAAACTATAAACAGCAAAAAATTTGTGATTTTTACGTTTATACCTTTGATATGTTAAGTAACATAAATGTCATGTCTTTACAAGTTCAATAACCTGGGGGACAAACTTTCATTTAAGTCAGTAACCTGGATGACAACTGTCATAGGTTTAGTAACCTGGATGACAAATTTGAAACTATATTATCTTAGGACAAATTTCACGCAAACTTTAGTGACATCTTTGTATAATAACCCTATTAGATAATTAGAAAGGTCATTATGATAGTATTTATAAAGATAAGCACTTAGAATGCAAAATAGTTGGCGAAAAAGACTAACGGTGCAAGAGATTTAACGATATAAACTAACGATCGTTAAAAAGCTAAATTAAAATTTTACCCTTATGACTTAATGGACCTATAAACACAAAAATTAATCACAAAGACACACGTGTAGTGTGCTAGCATCATGTAGCTTTTATAGAATTTAGGTAGGATAAGTTTTAAGACTGGCCACAATAAGCCTCGTGACCGACTCGATCGAGGACTAGGCAATCGGTCGCCTTTGTTGTTGGAAATCGGCCGCGACCGAAAAAAGGTAGAAACATACTCCCACTCGGTCTCAACCTCAACCGAGTTTTTTTTTTTTTTTTTTTTTTTTTTTTTTTTAATCCGTTTGGCAAGGGTTAAAAAAACTTAAACCGTTTACACACTATATACCACATTCAAACATTACTTATATTAATACTTAAAATTGAAATACACGTTAAACTTAAAATACGAACTACAGCCAACATTAAACTAAGAAACAAAAATTAAAACCCATAAGAAGTACTACGATTAAACATAAAACTACAAATCAATAAAATGAATCATCCGACACATAGCCCTCGTGACTCGAAGCACTCGAATCGTCCTCACTCGTTGGCACACGGTCTATTCCATTTTTTATTCGCCATGCACAACGAGCGTTTCTCCGAGCCTGTTTATCTCGTAAGTACTCCTCACGAGCTCTTCTCTCACGTTCTTCCTCTGCTTCAGCACCTAACACTTCTTGCATATCTTGCTCATACAGTTCTTCAACAGTCAACGCACGTGCATTGGGTTGGTTTTGTGGTGGATTGTTTGCCGGTGGATTGTTCACCGGTTGATCGGGTTGTTGTTGGAATACCGGAAATATGGCTTCCGGTGGAGTGTTCACCGGTTCATTTGCTGGAAATTGCTGGGAGAAGTCGTGTTCACTTGGGAATTGTTGAGAGAAGTCACGGTGACTTGGGAATTGTTGCGAGAAGTCTTTGCGAGACATTGTTTAAGAATTTTGTCTGAGAATTATGTGTGAATTGTGTGAGAATTATTTGTCAACTGTGTGAGCAATAATGAGATGTGAATGCGTGTTAAATAAGCTCATAAATCCCGCCCATTGATTTGAACTTGAAATTCAAAAAAATCCCGCCCACCCACTTTTGAATTTTACACGTTTAAAACAATCCCGCCCATATTTGAATTTTAAATGTTCAAAATAATCCCGCCCATGTATTTGAATTTTAAATGTTCAAAATAATCCCGCCTATGTATTTGAATTTTAAACGGTTATGCACCCCTATATAAAGCATACATTATCATACAATTTTGCATACACTTCACAATGAAAAGTATTATGGCTCAATGGAAAAGAATCAACCTAGAATGTCTTAGGTATGATGCTATTTACAAAGAGTTGGTGCGTACAAGTGAAGATCCTTGTCGTCTCAGCAATGCAAACCGAATTTATTTTGAACGCTATGGGAAAGGGATATACTATCAACATGTGTGGTTCATTCTGAGAAACACACATCCATGGGAAGCACACCAGCCGTAATGGTATTTTATGTTATGTATTTCCGTATCGTGTTTTATGTCATGTGCTGTCATGTAATGTTTGCGTTTAATTTTTAGTTGTTTAATTCTTCATCGTTTCGTTTATGTAATGTTTACGTTTTATTAATGAAATTAATGTTTTATTAAGTTTTTAGTTAAAAAAAAAATAAAAAAAATTGAACTTGGTCGCCCTTATTGTGGCACTGAATCGCCTGCAGGTCGCTGGAGAGAGAAGGCTGACGTGGCAAAAAAAAAGAGGGGGATTGACCCTCCTTATTGTGCCTAGCCTAAGTTATCATTTGTATCACAAAAATTAATAAGTGGTTAAGGATTCATGTGCAAGAGTACATGATAATTAAGAAAAGTTGCTAGTTGGGTTTTGGAGGAAGTTTAAGAGTAGTACAAGTCTTGATAACATTATCTTCTTCGAAGTACAATCATGTTAAGGTTTATGTTTATACCACTTTTGAGAAGTTTTATGTTATTTGAAGGTTTATGATATCCTAGTTTTAATTTACATTGAATTATGATGAAACATGATAATAAAAGCATGATATGCACCATTAGGGACCACCACCACCACTAGGGACCACTTAAGATCCGATAATGGATTGACCAAACAGTCAGGTGAATTGAGATAGAAAGAAGAACAATTCATGAAATTAGTTTGATATCAATTGTTTATAAGCTAATTGTAGAACTCACTCCAAAAAGCTAGCTCAAAGGAGAAGGGGACACCTAGACTTTATAAACTATCAACCAATAGCATACTTGGTCGATGTAGGATCATAACAATACCCCATCCTTTGAAGAACCAACGTCCTTGTTGGTCACGGCTATGTTTGTCATGGTTGGCACCCTCTATTGGGTTCGAGCCACCACTCCGAGTGTTGGAACCTCGAAAGGTAGGGCTAGCTCTGATACCAATTGTAACACACGTTTAAAAATCATCTAAGAAATGAAAACATTAGTACAATGGCAACAAACACATTTGGAATCCATAATCAAGAATCAAGATTCGAAAAATACTTTGTTATTGGATAGATGTGGTAAGATTACAAT
Source organism: Artemisia argyi (assembly GCA_030686995.1). NCBI lineage: Eukaryota > Viridiplantae > Streptophyta > Magnoliopsida > Asterales > Asteraceae > Artemisia > Artemisia argyi. The sequence goes on from CM060680.1 coordinate 44,601,859, forward strand.
GATATGATTACATAGAGTTCTAGAGAGCGAATTCAGTTTACAAATCAAGATAAAAATGAAAAAACGAATGGAAAAGACTTTAAGTAGTCGAAATGTGGTTGTAACAGACTTTGGGCGCCAAAGTCTGAACTATTTTGAATGTTGTCAACTTCAGTCTCTTAACTTCTGAAGGTGTGCAATTCTGGTCCTTTGATACTTTTGACATGTAACAAAGCATTGTTATGATATAATCATGTCAAGAATCATGTGGTCAAGTTGCGGTTAATTATATAGAAAGATTCAAGATGATAGTTGATGATTATCTTTAATTATGTCAAGTTTAGGGGTGTTTGTTACTAGCTTATGAAATGCTTAAATCATTGGAATTGCTTATAGAATCATTGGAATAAACATGTTATATAAGCTGAAATATAAGTTTGATAAAGAGTGGAATAGATTATCATGGGTTTTGAGTCATTTTGGACACATTTAAAAAGTAGATCAGCATGTAGAATTGAATTTTGTGTAGACTATAAAAGGGCGTAGAAAATAGGCTGTTTATCGTTTGACATGAGGTAGCTTTTACCCACAATTTTTGTTCGTGGCTACTTGCCTGAATTCTTGTAGTGACCCGAGATATATTTATTCTACGCCCTCGCACGACTAGTCATGTTTTTGTACTTAGTATTAGATATTATCTACGTACGTTACTCATCTCAGTTATAGATACTAGATTGTAGGTATAGATAGACGGTACATGCCCGACTCTTCGGACATTTGATCTGTACCCGCATATTACGTATCATCAAACAACAACCACTACAAGAAAAAATAATCAATGATACTAAATCCACATGGCTATTTTCTATCTAACCGAATAAACCAAACACGTAAGTGATATAAAACGCCCTCCTAATATAATGAACGCTATTTAACTATAAAGAAATGTTGTGTAAAGTATTTGATTTCCAAACAACTAGAATTTTAATTAAAATCTTTATATAGAACGTTTTGTATCTTCATATTTCGATGCCCATTAATGCTAAGTACAAGTATTTCATTACTTAGAAGTTAAAAAAACGTTTTGTGTATTTAATGCTAACTTTTAGGGGATGTTTGGTATGATAGAATCACACATAATGGAATTAAAGCAGAGAATGAAATTGTAAAGAATGAGAATAACCCCTGAGAAAGAAAGTGGAATGAAAGCCTATTCCACTGTTTGGTGGCTACAGAGAACCGATCAATGAAACAGAGTAGCTGACTGACTTTTGTGTTTGGTGTGAACAAAGAATGAAATTGCCATAGAATCAACATGTCTAATTGCATCTTTATCCTATTTAACTCTTTTGCCATTAGTTTGTAATATTTAAACAATTGTATAAGCTGGGATCTTGGTAATTACATTGCATTTAGTTGACTACAATAGAAAAATAAAGATCGAAGTTGCTAAAAGAGAACACGAACTGAACATCACAACAAGACTAATAATTGACAAAGCATTGTTATTTACATGACAACATTGTTAGAATTTAACAATCAAAGTACACGTATGCGGAAGCTAGATCAAATAGAACACATAATTATTAACCAAAACATAATAGGAATGTACCGTGGTGATTCTAGCCTGAACAAGAATCAAATAAGCAAATCTTGAATTAATTGATGAACCCTAATTAGGGTTTATGAATCAATGATCAATCCCTTACCGTTTTATTGATCGATTCCTTGATAACAACTATAATGAGTTGTTACCTCGTTCTTGTACACACAAACTGATACCGAATCAAATTAATTGCAAGATTAAACACAAGTAATGTTTTTATACAACAAAAATCGAAAGCCCTAAGGTTCTAGGGTTGTTCGATCAGCTGGAAACCAAGGAGAGAAAAGAAGAAAACTTAGGGTATTGTGTGTGCACAAAAGGTGAGAAACAATAACCCTTGGGTTTGTATATATACTAGATAAAACTTGGAGAGCAAGCAAGGGCAATGGGTTGCCCTCCTTGGGCTTTGTTCGACTGGCCACACACCCAAGAGGGGTGTTCTGGATCCTTCTTGTTACCAAGTTTCAATCTAGTCCTTTTCCTTGTCAATTTGCGATAGTTAGTCCATACATTTAATAACTAACGATCAATAGTCCATAAACTTGTGTTATTAATAAATATATCTAACTATTAATATTTATTAATCTTTGATTCTCGTTTGTAATGTGTGCAATCCCGAGATCTCGGGTTCGATACTAGACATTTACCTATTAATGTTATACGTAACATTTAACAGCTCCCAGTCGTATATCCATTAATAGTAAAATGACATTGGTTAGCATCTTGCAACACTCCAATGCCCCCAGCACAACTAGAGCTAGGTTTCCTGGAAAAATCTTTAATGATTTATCATTATAATTATCTTTTTGCTTCTAATACCACATTAATAAAGATGTGAGTTTCTTTATTAAATATTCTGTTTCTCGTCTCTTTATGATTGAACAAAATTACCAAAACATCTAAACGTATTCCAGATAGACTTTGGGCGTGGCCACGCAAACATTTTGTCAACCCTACGAGGGGCCCAACAGTATTAAACTTCTAAACAAATCAGAAGGAACAAATTCTTTCTTGACTACAAGAATAACCCATGAACTTTGCAACACTTCTGAAAACAACCCTTATAACTCCCTGTTACGGTGAGCGGTAGATTGCTTCACAAAAATGCACTACATCCATGACTCTTATCTGGTATCTCAAGTCTGCGGATAACTTTAAATATGATTCTCACATTAAATATTAAATCATATTTTTGGGATAAGTCCAATATTCAATTCATTGAATATCATGTGAAATTGGTATGACTACGCATCAATATACTTTCAAGTATATCCTAAACCAATACTCAAATTTGTCTTAGTTTAATGATATTCCCATATCATTAATCGACAACGGACAATTTAGAATAATAATTTATTCATGGATTTAAACATGCAAATATATGATATATTATTAAGACAATGAATAAATAAACATAAACAATATTTTATTTCATTAAAATAATAATTGTACATTACATCTCTTATCCAAATACTAATCACAGATGGGCATGAAACTTTCAGCTAATTTAAGTCCTATTCCTTCAGCATGCTTGTAAAGCTTGGTGCCAGGTAGAGGCTTTGTTAACTGATCTGCTAAGTTTTCATCTGTGTGAACTTTGAGCATTTCAATTTCACCTATTTCGACTTGTTCTCGAACATAGTGAGAACATAGTGATGTTTAATCGGGAAATGTCTGGTGCCTTTCATGATTATAGGTTCATTGGCAAATCTAATTGCAACTGAGTTGTCATAATACATTTTTATAGGTCGTCGAATCGAAGGCATAACCCCAAGCCCTGAAACAAACTTCCTAATCCAAACAGCTTCCATTGCAGCTACTGAAGCAACTATATACTCACTTTCTGTAGCAGACATCGCTAGTACACTCTGCTTTCTGCTCCTTCAATCCACAGCTCCTCCATTAATGACAAAGACATAATCCGTCTGAGACTTCGTATCATCCTTATCACCTTTCCAAGAAGCATCGCAGTAACCTATAACATCAAGTTCTGAAGATGGAGTACCCCCATAAACTAAGAACATCTCTTTAGTAGCCCTAAGATACTTAAGAATATTCTTAACAGTAGTCCAGTGAGCTCTACCTGGATTCTGCTGATATCGACTGGTTAAATTCTAAGCAAATGCCACATCATGCCTTGTACTTTTCACCGCATACATAATAGATCCCACAGCCGAAGCATAAGGGACTCTCTTCATGCGTTGCACCTCTGCAGGTGTTGAAGCACAAACTTTATTGCTCAAGCCATGTTGTTCTTGCATCGGCAAATATCCCTTCTTGGAATTTTGCATATTGAATCTCTTCAATATTTTATCAATGTAAGCACTTTGGCTTAATCAAATTAATTGCTGAGATCTATCTCTATATATCTTGATTCCCAGAATAAATGCAGCTTCCCCTAAATCTTTCATAGAAAAGCAATTTCCAAGATATGCCTTAACCTTTTGCAAAATTGGAATGTCGTTTCCCATGATCAATATGTCATCAACATATAAAATATGAAAATTACATTACTCCTATTAGCTTTGTGATATACACATGGCTCATCAAGATTTTGAGTGAATCCATACTTTTTAATTTCACTGTCAAATCTCTTATTCCATTGTTGTGATGCTTGCTTCAATCCATAAATGGATCTTTGAAGTTTGCATACACGATTTGGGAAATCTGGATTCACAAACCCCTCAGGCTGCGCCATATAGATGTCTTCATCTAGGCGACCATTTAAGAAGGCGGTTTTGACATCCATCTGCCAAATCTCATAGTCATAGTAAGCGGCTATGGCTATAAGAATCCTAATAGCCCTAATGTCAGCTACAGGAGAAAAGGTCTCCTCATAGTCAACACCAAAAGTTTGAGTATAGCCTTTAGCTACCAGTGTGTACAATGCCATCCATATCAGTATTTTTCTTGTAGAGTCAATTTCTCCCAACTAACTTGGCACCCGGAGGTAGGTCTACTTCTTCCTAGACTTCATTGTCTTTCATGGATTGCATTTCCCCATTCATAGTAACCTGCCATTTTTCTTTTTCAGGACCATTCATGGCTGCTTTATAACTTGTAGGTTCATCAAGATCCCCTAGTAAGTTCTCCTCACACTCTACATTAAGACATAGATGTGTAGGAGCTTTCACAGGTCTAGTTGACCTACGAATGGGAACCACTTCAACTTCAGGTGGAGGACCTAAACTTTCAGGTTCCACAGGAAGTTGGCTAGTGTTTTCAGAAGGTGCTACATCTTCATGATCGTCTTCCAGATCATATACTCTCCCACTGAATTCTTGAGATATGAGCTCCTTTTCCAAAAAGTCTCCATACCTTGCAACAAAAACTTTGTTTTCAGGTGGGTAATAAAAGTAGTAACCCATAGTTTCCTTAGGGTATCCTACGAAGATGCACTTCACAGATCTTTGTTGGAGTTTGTCTGCTGAGTCACGTTTAACATACGCCTCACAACTCCAGACCTTAAGATAAGACAAGTTAGGAGCTTTTCCAGTCCATAAATCATATGGTGTCTTATCCACCTTCTTTGTTGGAACCATATTAAGAATGTGAACCGTAGATTCTAAGGCATAATCCCAAAACGAAAAAGGAAGAGTTGTTAGATTAAACATAGATCGTATCATGTCTTGCAATGTACGATTCCTTCTCTCAGATACACCATTTTGTTGTGGAGTATATGGAGAAGTAAGGTGCTGGACAATTCCCTCCTTAGCTAAGTAATCTATGAACTCCTTACTCAGGTATTCACCACCTCTATCGGATCGAAGAGCTTTAATCTTCTTTCCAAGTTGCAACTCTACTTCTGCTTTAAACACTTTGAATGTTTCAAACACCTCATGTTTATGTTTAAGTAAATAAACATATCCATAACGGCTATAATCATCCGTAAATGTTAAGAAATAGCTAGCACCTCTCCTTGACACATGTCTAAGTGGTCCACACACATCTGTGTTAATAAGACCAAGTAGATCATTAGCCCTTTCACTCCTATTTTTAAAGGGTTTCTTTGTCATCTTCCCAGCAATGCAAGATTCGCACTTATCAAATGATTTATCATTGATCTTATCTGAAAGCCCATCATGTTGCAGCTTTTCCATGCGAGCCTTGCCAATGTGAGCAAGTCGACAATGCCAAAGATAAGACGAATCCAGACCTTTCTTGATTCTCTTATTATTGATGCTATACATTGAATTATTTTTAACAAAAGCATTATCATTATCATTCATATCAATTTCAAAGACACCATTCACAGCAATAGCATTAAAATAAAAAACACCGTTTAAAGAAACTGAAATTCCATTGCTAGAAATAGTATGCTCAAAACCAAGGTTCAACAAACATGAAAATGAAATTACACCTCTAACAATTGACGGTGCATAATGAAAATTATTTAAAGATAGTACTAAGCCTGATGGCAACACTAAATTAAAAACTCCTATAACTTCAACTGCTGCATGTGCTCCGTTACCCACGTGCAAGAATTGTTGTCCATAGGCCAGCTTTCTCTCAACTCTAAACCCCTGCAAGGTATTGCAAATATGAATGCCACATCCCGTATCATATACCTATGAATTCAATTTAGGAGTAAGAGTGAATAATTCAATCATAAAGAACGCACCTGAAGTACTGGGGTTACCAGACTCATTATTCTGCTTCTTCTGTCGCAAGTCATGAATGTACAGAGGACAATTGCGCTTCCAATGGCCCTTTTCATGACAGTGGTGACAAGCCTGATCCTTCTTGTTTGGAGGATTCACCTTGTTCTGCTTAGGCTGATGCTGCTTCATCTTAGGTTGTGGTTGATAGGCCATGACCTGCTTGCCTTTATCACCTTTCCCTTTGCCTTTGTTCACATGCGATTTCTTCTGGATTCTCCCCCCATGAATCGCCAACACTTGCAGGGTAGGGACCTTGACCTTGGCTGGTAGACTTTTCTCATAATCAATAAGCAATGCGAGTAATTCTGAGACTGTCTTCCCCGAGCAATGCATGTTGAAATTCTGCACAAAACCAGCAAAGTCCTTGTTAAGGGACCTGTTGATCAAGTGCACTTGCACATTGTCGGGGTAACCAAATCCAATTATGTGATGTTGATCAAAGTATTCTTTCATCTCATTCACATAATCTTCAACTGGTTTACCATCACCATGCTTGCAGTTGTGTAGCTTGTCAAGTTCATCATACAATTCAACTGCACGAGACTTTGCATAAGACTTTTGAAGTTCTTCAAGCATGTCTTTAGGAAAGTAGTACTCAAACTTGTTTTGTAACTGAGCACTCATGCTAGTGAGCATTAAACAAGCAACCTCATTAAACTTAGCATGCTCCACCCTCCATGCCGCCTTAACTGCTTCTGGTTCAGTAGCAGCAGGCTCAGCAGAGCATTCTTCGGTCAAGTAATCTAGCTTACCGGATGCCCTCAAGATAATTCTGAGTGAACGGTGCCAATCATTGAAATTCTTTTCAGTCAATTTTTCTCTTTCAAGATGACTCTTGAAAGCAGAAATCACAGTTGGGTTATCGGGTTGAGCCATATCTAAAGATAAAAGTTCAAACATTAGTATTTTCGATAATAAATATCTTCAAGAAAATAAAATACCCAAAGGCTATATTCATATAACTAACAAATTTTCTTGAAAATCTAGGATCCAACTTTACATAGATTCCACCACATCAGTTGATTTGCTAGTGGTGAAAGTATAAAAGATGGTAATCTGTTGAACAATAATTGGCAAACAAGATTTCCAATTCATAGACCATTATGGGATTTACATCAAATTGATTCATCAATTTGCCTTGTAAGCATGTTTCATCCCATTTCATGCCTTAAGTTCCAGGTCTCACGCACAACTTAATTAAGTCGTCTACCTTAGAAACTGTAAAATTACTATCTATGGTCTCACGCATTAACAAAATTTTACCTTGTTATGATAATTTAGCCTAGGTCTCACGTTTACTAAATTAAAATTTCAAGTGTTCCTTATAGATAGATGGCATGTAACTTAAATTTTAAGAGTATTCAATTTTGATATGTCAATCAAAATATGTATAAAGATGCATGCACTCATCTTTATAACATAAGTTAAAAAAAAAAAAAAAAAAAACTTTTTATTACCAATTCTTGAAATTAATACACAAAGTTTTACTTGAGGTTTAAAAAACTCTAAGATGACTTTCTACAAGAATGATTTTAAAAGAAATTGGTTTACGACGTATTTGTAAGTGTGATAACCAAGGCAGACTCTAAGGCTCTTTCCAAGCCTTCATACCACGACTATGAATTTGTCTTAAAAGAGTTACTTTTAAAAGCATGTTGTACAAAACATCAATCAAACAAAAGTTTATGGATTCAATCTCAAAACATGTAATAAACTGTGAATCTTGCTAGTCTCGCCTTAGAGCGAATTACCGTGCGAAGCGAACCGTTGTTGGCACATAAGACACCGCAAGATTCAATTTTTATCACTTAGGGTTTCACCATTATTAGTCCGTATTATTTTCTTTATGAAAAATTACCCTTTTATTGCTTACATCATGTCAAACAATTAACAATAAAACAAGTATTCAAAGAAAACAAAACAACAACTAATAATAAAGAAAGTGAAACAATTAGCCACATGTAATCCTTATTAGAAAAGATCATAATAAAATCAATTCTAGGTATAATTATGCATGTAATCAACTAAGGCTTCTCCTCTTAATGGAAGAGAGTTACATACATTGACGAATCAATTGCGTAGGCCAAAGCTAATATACACACCACATAGCATATAAATTGATTTTAATATATATGTATTGGAGTCTTCCCCAATATTAGATCTATCTAAAACATGTTGACAAATTAGAAAAACAAGATCCATGACTAACATGCATGTTTCGTCACGGATTAAAACCTAACAATTAGCACATAGGTCACAAGATACGCTCACATAACCGATTAATGACCTAGGGTTTCTAGTGATTACACATAATCCAAGAAACCACAAAACCCTAATTAGGGTTTCATGGAAAATCGACACCCCCCAAAATTAGGGTTAGGGTTTCGAAATTTTTATTAAAAAAAATTAAAAGAAAAACCTAAGATCAAAACATGTATCAAACAATTAAAGATTCGATTTTTATTACGCTTTAGTAATCAATTACATGTTATATATGGCTCGTGATGCCACTGTTAGAATTTAACAATCAAAGTACACGTATGTGGAAGCTAGATCAAATATAACACATAATTATTAACCAAAACATAATAGGAACGTACCTGGTGATTCTAGCCCGAACAAGAATCAAATAAGCAAATCTTGAATTAATTGATGAACCCTAATTAGGGTTTATGAATCAATGATCAATCCCTTACCGTTTTATTGATCGATTCCTTGATAACAACTATAATGAGTTGTTACCTCGTTCTTGTACACACAAACTAATACCGAATCAAATTAATTGCAAGATTAAACACAAGTAATGTTTTTATAAAACAAAAATCGAAAACCCTAAGGTTCTAGGGTTGTTCGATCGGCTGGACACCAAGGAGAGAAAAGAAGAAAACTTAGGGTATTGTGTGTGCACAAAAGGTGAGAAACAATAACTCTTGGGTTTGTATATATACTAGATAAAACTCGGAGAGCAAGCAAGGGCAATGGGTTGCCCTCCTTGGGCTTTCCGACCGACCACACACCCAAGAGGGGTGTTCCGGATCCTTCTTGTTACCAAGTTTCAATCTAGTCCTTTTCCTTGTCAATTCGCGATAGTTAGTCCATACATTTAATAACTAACGATCAATAGTCCATAAACTTGTGTTATTAATAAATATATCTAACTATTAATATTTATTAATATTTGATTCTCGTTTGTAATGTGTGCAATCCCGAGGTCTCGGGTTCGATACTAGACATTTACCTATTAATGTTATACGTAACATTTAACAAACATGAGTTGAGTAATTACATATAAGTTTTATTTTGCCGTAGTGTCTTTATAAAATTACTACTAAAAGTTACACTAATTGAAGTCGACACTCTTTCTTCTTTTTCGTTTATTACCCAGACCTTATGTAGCTCCATTTCAACTTCAATGGGTGACACACTTATCTTTTCCACAACATTGTGTGAGCTGTTCCTGACACAGTTACTCTCCAAATTTGGATGATCGATCCGTTGGGACAAACTTGTTATCTCGTCTACAAAGTAAAGTTTAGCAACAACATGTTCAAAATCGATTTTGGGTCAAAATCTGGAATTCACAAAATGAGAGTGGCAATAATTTGGTATAAAAATGAGTAGGTGAACCCCTATGATTCTAAGCAATTGAAACACCAAAACGCAAACAACAAAACCTTATATAGTCATATGTGACTAGACTACCAAACAAGTTGACTGTGCAAATATAAACAAAAAAGAAGCTGCCATGTGACCTGATTATACACTAGCTAAAATAAGTCTTTATGCAGAGTAAAAAAGGTTTATCAACATGATTATTCATTACCAAAAATTTTCTTAAATACAAACTATATTTATTTGAAGAATACTTTATAACCAACTAAACCTTGAACATAAAAGTCCCATTTACTTAAAAGAATAGTAGATCGCCAAGTCTCAACTTCAAAGTGATAATTATAATCTTATGTAAATTGACCCATGAAACAAGAGATTTTGTTGGATTCATTTAAGTTTTATAATTAATAACTTGCTTCAGATAGCAATCAAAGGTTGATCACCAAGTCAAAATTTACAGAGGATACAATATTTTTTACCAAATCGGCTAGTGTTTGTTCATATATTTAGATTACTGTAGCAGAATAAATCAAAACGGAGCAATGATGTATTGATATAACTTAGTTTGGGACGGGAAACGACTTTCACAAACACCAGATCGATTAGGGTGATTATATAGAGGTTAATAGAATCATTCCGTCAAGAGCAAAAGTGATAGGTCTTATAGAATTTAACGTGTGGAATGTGCGTTGCAATGAGTATACACGTGTTCCTTTTTTTTGTGCAGTCTTTTGATTCTCACCAGAATAAGAAGGTGGAAAGGCTCCTTTGTAAATTTTTGATTCCTTGCATTCTTTAGTTTTTATCCATTCTCTATCCATAAGTCCATAACAATCATGAAAACTTATTCTCCTTCCCATTCTCATCTCTCCTTTCCACCCTATTTGAAAACCAAATATAAATATCTCAGTATTAACAAATTTGACAATATAAGTCGAAATTCTTGTTATACTATCGAAAAACTGAGTTTGTGATGGATAAAAAAACTATATGTTTTCTTTTTTTTAGTTGCATGCTATGTATATGTTTCCAGAAAGTGGTTGTTGCTGGGTCAGCTGAAATTTGCAAAAATTTTAGTAATACTTCAACTGACTGAGTTTTGTTGGCATATTTCTTAGTTTATAATTCTCAAAAAGTTACTTTATTTTACTGAATTTTTTGTTGTTGGGCTCAAAAGCAATAGATCAAGATTTAACCTTTTATTTCAATTTTTGAAAGGCGGTTTTTAGACCTACACTACACTTCTAACTCATATTTTACATATGTTTTTAAAAAGATTTGAACCTATTGATTTGGTCTTCCAATTACCACTAGGCCAAAGGCCATTTAGTATTCATTTATTCATTTTCCTGACTACTTTTTTGTAAAACTTTGTTGCCAGGTCCTGACTTAATCACCTATGCATTCGATTTGGCACCAAAAGCTTGCAACGATGATAGTTGTGATCAAGCATGCTCAGATCACCGGCCTAGAGGAACAGAGGCAGTATATTTTACTTGTAGATGCACTACTTGTGTTTGTTGTATGAGGAAGTGGTGTGCTTTTAAGTAACATGTAGCACTTTATGTGAAATCATATTCGTATTGAAATAAAAATGTCTTTGAGTATCAGAGTATGATAGACTACCGAATAATATTCTTGAAAAAGAAAAAAAGTTTGCCTCTTGTTTTCAATATTTTACACAAGTTTTTCTTTGCCGAATCTAAGATTGAGACTAATTCACTTTAAAAGTCTTGAATGCAACATATACTAATGTGTTTTTATTCATAAAAATTTGGAATCCACAAAATTGCACCAGCCTACCTTGTTATATATTACATTGCATCGATATACACCAACCCATGTAATGATTCTATTGGTTTGGTGGATTAACAGACCATGTCTAGCCCTTTTTAGTTATATTTACTCATTACTGTGTATTTAAAATTAGGGATAACTATTACAACGGCCCAGTTGCCCAATGCGTTTGCTTATTTGCCCTAAAATTCGGAGTTTCTTAACTTAGACCGGACAATTGGGCATCTCGACCCATATGATGACAAGTCTCCTCCAGTTGCCCAAAAAATACACAAGTTGGCCAAAAAATAATCCGAAAAGTGACACTTTGTCACTTGCAGATTTCATTTACCCATAAAGTACAGGTTGCCCTAGTATAAGTTAAGAAACTCCGAATTTTGGGGCAAATAAGCAAATCGCATTGGGCAACTTGGACATATTAGGAATTTTCCCTTAAAATTATATAAAGAGGGTTCAACTTGAATCAAGCTAAACCAAAGTTTTGATATTGAGAACTCTGGCATGAAGCCAGAGGGCAAAATAAGCTACAATGACGCATTACAAGTAAAAGTTGGATTTTTAATCTAATCCTTAAGGACGGCATCTCTCAAGTCTTTGAACAATACGTTAATACGACAAGGATTTAATATAATCACCCAATTTATATTGCCTTGGCGGCTTTGGGTCGAAGCAAATACAATTTAGGTAAGTCACATTATCGAGAAGTGGTTTGTACTTTTTAGTAGACGTGGAAACAAGTTTTGATCGAAGTTGAAAGGAATTTTAAGTCACGATATAAGGCTTTACAAACTTTTGGATTAATTTGGGTCGTTGTTGTTAGATTTATGTTCTTACTGATGTTATTGAATGTGTCAAGTTAATATTCACCTGTCTTCATCACATTACAAACAAAGATACAAAATGTTTTAATAAAGATTACTAGGAATAACTATTGAGAAACGTTAGAAACGAAATCTGGTTCTTAGAATGAAGCAGCTAATTATACTAGTCAAGAGCTTTTACATAAATGGAGCTACAAAATCCATCTATCTACTAATTTGCAACGGCCTGACAAAGGTTCAAGCATATGATTTACACTCTTGGTTAGGGATTCGTACCCATACATATCAAAATTTATCATACACTTCTATTGACATTTGATTCTTGAAAAATGTATCTCATAGCCACATACATACACTCGAAAACTACACATACCATTAATGTTTGAGTTTCTTGAAGAGATCAAAATTAAATCAGCAATTTCTTATGTAGCAGCCATAAATAAAAAGTTGATCATATTTGAAGCAGATTTGGTCTACAAAGACCATAACAATGTCAAATGAGGCAATATGCTTAGGATGATGCCGTAGTTGTAGAAGCGTCCTTGCCCTCTCTAGAGAGAGCTGAAAGATGTGCCTTCTTCATGGGGCTTGGTCTGTTTTTACTTCTAAGGAAATGTAGTTCTATGCCTCTATTGTTTCCTATTCTATGGTGCTCAGGCTATTTTGGTATCATCCCTTCAAGCAGTCTTTGTTGTGTGTCATGTATGGGAAGGCTGCTTGCTGTTCTGCACCACTAATGGCCATGTTTGGAAGACACTTTTGGCTATATGGTCTTCTCTTTTGAATGGATGTTCAAATGTGTAATGCACTCTTTTTTTCCTTCACGAAGTTTTTTCCCATTGAGTTTTTCTTGGTAAGGTTTTTAATGAGCCAGTCCATTTGGATAGTCTTTTGCATTTGTTGTCCGCTCCATGAGATTCTAGCTGTTTGGGTTTGCTAGGGATTTCTGCTTGTGGATGCCCGGTTGCTGTTGCTATGATGTTCAGTTTATTTCCTGACTTTGTATGTAGGAGAATTTAGGTTTGAATATTACAGTTTGTATTCTATAGAGTTGTATGTAGATCATTAGTATTTAGTATGGTGCTGTTTTGAAAGATTGGGTATTGTCCAATGCTTCTTAATTTGTATCTTGTAAGTTTCATTTGGTGATTAGGAGTAATATATTTTATCCTTTTCGGGGAAAAAAAAAATGGTTAAATGAGGCTAATTTTCACCGAAAACAAAGTCGATTTGATTATTTGCCAAACGATTTTAAGTTTTTATTGCTCACTCAACAATCATCTCATGCTAACAATAAATTATCAACTTTTTACTCGACTTACAAAGAAATATATACACCTAATGTAACACTAGTCGCAACAGTGCAATTTATTCAAGTTATATTGTTATCAACGATTTGATGAACGAACCCTTTATTCAAGTTAATTTAAAGTTTGCACCAAGTCAGATCCCTGTAAATGTCAATATCATGAAAGAATGTACATGCTTTCAAAAACCAATACCCGATAAAATGTAATCTTTTAAATTCATTTCAAAGTTTAATACATCTAGTCGGGTGGTATTTATCAGCATGAACTGCTTTATACGGAATCTGACAACAAAAACGAACATACTTCATAGGAGGAGTTATAATAGAATATACATCCTGCTTTACATTCCATGCATATTCAACGTTGAGTCGTAGCCAAAACTTTCCTTTGGCTAACGACTCACTAAAAAGCCGTAGCTTTTCTGGTGATAAGGTGGTTAGATGGGAATTATATCTAACTACCACAACATCTTTTTCACCTTCTGATGATGTACCCGTGTATTGTGAAAAGCTATTTATTGGGTTATTTTGGAAAACAGTCGAGCTTATTTTAAAATCTCCAAAGAAACGCTCGACATTACCAGATGTTTTGAAAAACACTTCAAGGGTGGTATTCCCACTGAGTGCGACCGTAGTTATATTTAAAAGCGTGTAGTTAACATGAATATTATCAATATCAATGTCATTAATATCCATCCTACCACCGTGATATACTAAATCTATTACAATAATGTGAACTACAATCAGAACAAAGACTACGTATGGCACTAACATAACCCCCCATACGTTTAGTTGAGGGCAGGGGTGGTGATTGTGATTGTCATTGTTGATGCGGTGAGGGGGATTGGTATTGCGAGCTACCATCTATATCTCCTCCTATAAAAGAATTCATAATCAAATTCACGAAATAAAAAACAAAATTAGAACAATCTAAGAAGACAAATCCAAATTTAAAAATTTAAGAACTTTCCCTGAATCTTTCTTGTGTAATTTTGATGGATGATTGTAGTCGGTTGACTATTTTAATTGTCAAGATATCCTGTTTGTTATTTACAAGTGCGAAAATACAGCTACCTTTATCTCTTATTTTCAGATTTCCTAAGTGCGAAAGTTCAACTAACTTTTATCAAAATTGTATGCACTTATTTAATTCCCAGGTGCGAAAATTCAACTCACAATTACATGCACTTACGTGATCACGTGGTTGTCAAGTGAACCAAAAAGATATATTAACTTTTTTTTCTCCTCTCATTCCTTCTCACTTTTCACCCAAATAATTACCCCTCCATCATCTTTCAATAAAATATTCACTTTTATACAAACATATTTAACTAAATACCTAACACACACTCAAAAACTAAATACGTAGTAATAAATAAAATAAAACACAAATGGCCCACTTTTGCACTGACATCCATCATTTTGCTTGGTCTTACAAAACACACAAACACCTCTTAGTGAGGCTCAAGCATGACCCATGCCAAAAACACCTCCTCGCGGCTCCCACCGGAAACAGTCTTGGAAAACGTGAACCAAGTACTTTTGAAGATAAAATGTCAAACCAAGCACTTTGAATAAAGGTGATTTGCACAGTTTCAAGTTTTATTGGGACACTCTAATGTACAAAGCTACAGCAGATTATATTTAAAATACAATTGACTATTGCATTCATTAAAGTGTGCCAATAAAATTTGAGAGTGTGCGGTGTGAAGAATCAAGTACTTCTAAAAAATTAACAAATTACACAGTCGCATAACTTTAAGCAACTTAAACACCCAGAAATAACAACTAAAAATAGGAATATAAAAAGCAGGCATGAGACAAAAAAGCACTCCAAGAAACTGATTAGATCAAAATTTATTGATATTAAGCTTCTTCTTTCTTTCTTTTTTTTAAAGTTAGATTGATCCAAGATTTCAAACATGTATCTCTTCATCAATTAACAAAAGACCTACGAAATTCACAAAACAAAAAAAATCTAAAGAGCATACACATTTAGAACAAAGATACTAACCATGAAAGTGATGACATGGAAATTCAGATGTGGAGGTTGAGTGGTGTCTGGATTCTAGATTTTGGAGTGATGGCATAAAAATGGTGTCAGACTTTAGCCGGAGAATTTTTTTACATGTAAATGGTTAGAAAAACAGAAATAAAATTATATCCATTTTTGTTGACTCTTTTAATTTTCAAAGTGACATGTCATCAACCTATATATATGACCCGTAAAGTGAGGCAGCCGGTTAACAATGATCAAAATTCAAAATAACAGGTTTCTGTTGTTGGATGACTAAAATAAAAAGACAAACAAAATTTATAGCCACTAAAATATATGTTTTGAACAAGTATATTAATGCAAGAAAACTGCAATCAACACCTAATAAATCTTAACGAACATGCATTATTTGTGTTTCCAAATCCAGGCAGAATTGGCGAGCGTTGCTTACCTAGATAGATGATGCTACTCGGTCGTTTTGCAAGGTTTTTGCTCCAAGAATTTGGTTTCTTTAACCGAAAGATTGTGTATATACTGAAGCCTGAGTTTAATGAAAGATTGTTAGCTTTTAAGCTTTCTTTGTGTTTAATGAAATGCTGAAATGCTTTGCTCTTTGTAGGAAAATTCCGAGGCGATTAAGGCAGTGTATTTATGGACCAAATTAAAGCATGATGTTTATAGCTAAGCGGGCAAATTAGTTGTCTACTTTTAGCTTTTTCCCAATCTATTATTCTATATATTAAGGCAGTGTATTTATCACTGCGTATTTTTGGAAACAAAAATAATAAAATATTCATGTTCTCTAGAATCTTGTAAAAAGGAGAGTGAGAGGAAAGGAACAAAATGGAAGGGAGAATCTTTTGCTTTTTCGAACCACTCTCTCCGGCCCAAATATGGTAAGTAAAGTTTACCTCGTGCCCTTTTAATTCCTATTATTTTAATCATTAGCCAATTGCTTGGTATTTCAATATTATCACTTATCTTCTTCATTTTTTGCTTACACATGATTGGTACCTGGTGGTTGAAGATGCAATTTCGGATTGCCTATTTTTTTTCTTCGATTGGAATCAAGCTTCCCCTTTTGTTCACTGATAATCTTATCTTGAATCTATTATTAAAATCGATTTTTACTTATTTTTTGGAATATGTTTAGATTTTGTAATCCACGTATGATACATGGATCTGTTGTTGATTTTGGATGAATCGATTTAGTTGGTTATGATTATTGTTAACTACACAGGTGCTTGGGTAAATTGATTCAATGTATGGTTAACTCAGTTAATCATTCTGATTGTTTGTTTTGATCATGTTTTGCAGTGGATTAGTCTAATTTCACAAGAACACAAGTAGGTTTATTAAATTTGGTTTTGTTTTATTGTGATCATTCTTTCACTTACTTTCCTTTTTACTTGGACTGAAGAACATAAAATGGAACACCAACTTTCCTCCCTTCCCCTCCTCTCCCCTTCTTCACTTTTCTTTCCCTTACTTTTCTTCCCATTACTAAACTGGAGAACAGAGTGTATGTTTTCTGGTAAAAGCTTCACCAAACTTATATATTATTGCTAACAGTATCACGTATCTAACATGTAGCTTGTTGAAGAATGATGTGGCATATGTTACATGTCACGCGGTCGTCAAAGCATCTACTACATAGACAATTCTTACACAGGAAATCCACGTGCTACTGTTTTTCTAGGAATCTTTTACTTAAAAAATAAAAAATCATATTTCTTATATCAGGGCGTTCATGAATTTTTTTGGGGCTTAGGCCGAAAATTAAACAATGAGACATTTTAAGAAGTAATATTATATATAAAACATCACCGTTTATATAATATAATGCAATTAGTTATCTAAACGTTCAACATATTAACTCTTCGTGAAAAATATGCGTACACAGGTATATAATTGTTAAGTAGACAAATTTTTGGACCCTTGTACCATTTAGGCCTTGAGCGGTCGTTCACCTAACATACCTTCAAAGACGACTCTGTCTTATATTTACACAATTTATCAATTTGTCCTCGTTTATACAAGTCATTCTTTATAGGGTTTTAGCCGTACAATAGCAACGAACTTTCATTTTTGTTCCATTTTGGTACGCGAACTTTTTTTTGTTCCATTTAATGTAACGTACTTTTGTGTTTTGGGTTACCTTGGTACGTAAATGTATAGGCTACCGGTTAAAAACATAATTTTACCGGCTACATATCTACATTGCATATTTTTTGACTATAAGTCAACTTTATACCATTTACCCCCTTTATCACGTACCAAAAACATTTTCTCCCTTTCTCACTTACAAACCCTAACCCTAGATTTCATATGAACAATTCAATGATTAATCACAATTGAACAACCACGATGCGATTAACAATCAATTTCCATCATGATGGGACGTTCGTACCATCACCTCTGCAGTATCAAGAAGGAGACGTAACTAAAATAAAAGATATAGAGTTTGAAGGTATGACAGTTATTAGGTTGAGAAAGCAACTAAAAAATTCGTGTATGTACCTCGTTAAAGGTATTTTCTTTCTTGTACCTGGTAAAGAACTTAGTAATGGATTAATTGAGATTAAGGATGATTCATACTTAGCAAACTGTATTGCTCTAGGTTTTAAGAATAAAAAAGTATCTGATATCTATATTGAACATCATGGGTATGATCTAAAGCATTGGACTCAAAATGAGATAGAAGAGGATGATGATTTGTCTGATGTTGGTGAAATGGAAGATTTAGAACCCTATTTTGCTAGTGATTATGTAGGTGAAGAAAATGTAGTGATAGCAAATACGTCCATTAATGATCCTTTTTTGAACAAATTGTGCAATGGGTCTTTTATAAGTGATGTTGCAGAAAAATCTGATAGTGGTGAATGTAGTCAACCTAGTAGTCAGGACTTAGACATTGATAGTGATGATGAAGATGTAGACAAACAGTATAAGGTTGTTTCTGGTGTAGTGTATCCTGAATTTGACCCTAAACTTCCATGGAATGAACAAAAACCCACACTAGGCCTTAGGTTTGAACACCCAGAACAACTAAAAGACTGTTTAACCAATTATGGTGTGGCCAATGGATTCCAACTTTGGTACAGGAGAAATGATTATAGGAGTTTGATGGTTTTGTGTGGTAGAGATGTTGCAGAAGGTAGAAGTGGTGGCACAAAAGCTATGAAAAGGGAACCTGCTAAGGGTGTGAAGATTGGGACACCAAAATAAGGAAAAAGCAAAGGTGCACAGACTATGACACCAAGTAAGAAAAGAAAAAGCAAGGGTGCACAGGCTGTTACACCAACAAAGGTTGCAGAGTCTAGTACACCAAAGAGCTGTAATGAAAAGGGTACTAAGGCTAAGACACCAACAAAGAAAAGGAAAAAAACTTGTGCAAAGAAAGGAAAAAAGACAGTGCTTGGTTGCACATTTAGGCTTTGGGCTTCATGGATGCAAGATGGAAGCTGTTTTCAGATCAAGACCTTGATTCCCCAACACTGTTGCTGTAGGAACTTTGACTTAGGGTCATTGGTCACATTTAAATGGATTGCCAAGCAGTTTGCACAAAAAGTGATTCAGAACCCTACTATTACTTATAGGAGTATCCAAGAGCAAGTGAAAAAGAAATATTTGATCAATGTTAGTGTGAGGCAGTGTAAAAGGGCAAAGCAAAGGGCCTTATTTGATCATGAGGGGGGGGGGGGTGGGGCTAATAGAACATTGTAGCAGATTATGGGATTATAGGCAACAAATCTTGAACACTAATCCTGGTTCAACAGTCCACCTTCAGGTAGATGAGAAAGATAATGGAAAAATACACTTCAAAAGGATGTATATCTGTTTCAAAGCAATGAAAGATGGGTGGAGTGCAGGGTGTAGGAAAGTAATAGGCCTAGATGGATGTTTTCTGAAAGGCACATGCAGGGGTGAGCTTTTGACAGCTATGGGTAGAGTTGGTAACAACCAAATGTATTCCATAGCTTGGGCTGTGGTCAATGTAGAGAACACAGACAATTGGCAATGGTTTTTGGCATGTGTTTGTGAGGATTTGACACTTAATTTTGGGATGTACATGACTATCATTTCAGATGGTCACAAGGTATACTTTTATTGTTCATTTTGTACACTTGAAAACCATTAGTATGTAATTGATGTACACTAACAATATTTTTGTTATGAAACAGGGATTGATGGAGGCAGTAAGAACCATGTTGCCCAATGTAGAACACAAGCAATGTGCTAGGCACATTTATGCCAACTTCAAGAAGAAGTGGAACAGCCTGCATTACAAAAGCCTATTTTGGGGAGCTGCATCAACAACTATACAGACTAAATTCTATAAAAAGATGAATTTAATTGGGAACATGGACCAAGAGGCAAAATAATGACTTATAGATAGGAATCCCAATAGCTGGAGCAGATGTTTCTTTAAGATGGACAGAGGATGTGCAGCCTTTGAAAATGGAATTTCAGAATCCTATCATAATGCCATAAGGATACCTAGAGGTAAGCCTATAATTACAATGTTAGAGGAAATAAGAGTTTATTTGATGCAAAGGTTGTATAGCATGCATAACTTAGCCTCTAACCTAGTAGACACTATAACACCATCTGTTAGGAAAGAAATAGAACATTTGAAAGATATCCAAAGATTCTGGGAAGTCTATCCCTGTGGTGATAATACTTATGAGGTTAGGAAAGGTGATGCATCATTTGGTGTTAACATAGAGAAAAGGGAATGTACCTGTAAGTGGTGGGATTTGAGTGGTATTCCATGTGTTCATGCTGTAGCAGCATTTGGATTCCTGAAAAAAGATCCAGTCTTAGGATTCTTGCTTGGTACTCTAGAAGGATGTGGTTAAATGCTTATAGCTTTTTCATTAGGCCAGTTGGTGGCTCAGCTATGTGGCCTTGTACTTCTGATGAGCCTCCTTTACCACTAATCCTTAGAAAGATGCCAGGAAGGCCTAGGAAACTAAGAATCAAACATGTCACAGAAAGGGTAAATGTTATTAGCAGAAGTGGTAGAATGATGACCTGTTCAAACTGTTGGAAAAAGGGACATAACAAAAAAACTTGTAAAAAGGAAAAACAGCCTAAACCAATAGTGGAGAAGAGAAAACCAGGAAGAAAGAAGGCTGGATCTAGCTTTGTGTTCCCAAATAATGCAGATCCAAATAGTGCAGAGCCAATGGATGCAGAGCCAAGTAGTGTATCTACATTTATGCCTGAGGTAAGAATGCTTAATTTATACTAACAATGGTGTGTAGTTAACTTGATTATTACTAACCCCTTATGTATTTGCAGGGTAATGAAATTCTAACACAAGAAAATGAAGAAACAGTTACTATGGATCAAGAATGTCAAGGTGATGAGATTCCCACCCAACAAAGTACAGCAAATAACACTGCAAAGGTTGTTCAGGATGGAATTGCAGCTGGTGTGATTAAGAATTTTAGCATGAGAAGAAGAGCCAAATCTGAGAGAATTGCAAAAAAAGGGAAACCATTCAGCTTTGGGGCAGATGGTGCAGGTTCAAGTGCTGATAAGGCATGGGATGTGGAGGATGTTTTGAGAGAACCTTAGCATGTGTAGTTTAAAAACAATGTCTTGTGTTCTGTACTTATGTTGGATGTGCAGCCTATGAGCTGTATTAGCACTAGACAATATCTACTTTAAAACATTGTCTTGGATAGTGGACTTTATGTCCACAAATTTTCAATTAAAGTAATGAATCCAAGATTCTAGTTTATTTTGTTTATTTGTTTAATGTCTGTATACCTCCATGTGCAATGACTCTTTATTGTCTGTGTGGTCCATGTGTAGGAAAAGAGTGTGCATATGTTAATTGACTTTATGTCTTTGTCTCCAATAATGTGCAGGAAAAGAGAACAAAAAACACCAAATGCCATAAAAATAAGCTTTTCATTATCACCATTACATTCACCTTTACAATCTCCATTACAAAGCTTACTTAACTAGCAACAAGATAAAAACAACCATACACAGGAACACAACAAGCTTCCTATAAAACACTACACTTGCTTTCATTTCTTTCAACTCCATTTGCAGAACCATAGCTTCTTTCTGCATAGTTGACCTTTCAAAGTCAAAAGACATTTGCATTTCACTTATTCTGCATATATCTGCATCAATCTTGTTTTCACGAAGTTTAACCTTTCTAATCAACTTGAAAACCTCTTTTTTGTAGTACTCATTTGGTAAATCAGGATCCACCCAATGAAATGTTTTACACTCTGAACCCTACAAAGTCACCAAAGCTAAGCTTATGCCTGTACATTTAACAAAAAAAAAAATTTAATTATAACTTACTTGATAGTAATTTACAAATCCCAGAAAATGTCTCAGTGGAAAATTAATGGTTCTTGAGGTTTGAAGAATCACTGGTTCTTCACATTCGCATTGTGTTGGTGGTGCATCACGACGGAATCGATTAGATGATGAGTGATAACGCTCAAAGTTAACATGTTTTTATAAGCGTTATTAGTGTTTTTGTGTATGTTATTTGGTTGTTTTTATATGCTTTTGCCACTAAATCGTATCAAAGTATGTTTTTGTAGCATATGTAGCCAAATGCAGGAAAAATGGAGAAAAAGAGAAGAAAATGAAGTATACGCGATTACACGAAGATTCCCGAGCTCAAAAGTCCAATCTGTGAAGTAATTCATATAAGAACCTAAGTTTTGTCATCCCAAAGTTCCAAGTTCAGAAGTTAATCAAGTTTGGATAGTACATAAAGAACTACACAAGGAAAAGTCAAAGTCCTAAACTGCCAGGATTTTCCATCCGATCGGTTGGAGTTTAACCGATCGGATTGCCATAATGACCGTTTTCCATCCGATCGGTATCAACCAGCAACCGATCGGATGGCCACTTCTGCATGTTTTTGCCAACTTTTGTGCACGAATCTTGGTCTTTTGTCCCATGGTTCTAGGTCCTTCTTAGTGTCTTTTTGTCCAAGTTCAAGCATTTAAGTCCCTATTCATTACCAAGAGTGTTGGACAAGCCTATAAGGATCTCAAAAGTGCATAACTCAACACACCATTCAAGATACCATTTACTCTCATTACTACACACAATTATTATCATCTTCTAGCTCTCTAAGGAGGAAAATTCGTGCAGAAAGAACCAGGAACTTTGGAGGACCAAGGAAGCAACATTAGGAGTCCGAAAACCTCAAGAAATCATCACCAACACTTAGGTTATCAATACCTTGTTATTTATTATCAATTTCAAAGCATTGTAAGACTTATAACCATGGATTCTTATGTTAAATATTCTGAGTTTATTTGCATGTTTGCTATGAGTGGCTAGTAATATTTTTATACTTGTTTTATTGATGTTTTATACTTAGTGATAGTTATGATTGTGATAACATGTTTTAATTCAATTTCAAGTCAATCCTAAGAACCAATTGTACCTTAAGTTTCATCGTGACATTTGTTTAGCCAAGGTTAACTAATTGATAATAGTTTCAAAGGTCGAAAGATTTGTTATTACTCAACTAGTTATAATCATTTGTCTATGAATGATTGTTTTTCACCATAATTATTCTTGACTAAACAAAGAAACAAGAAGTATGATTGTAATGAGAATGCTTTTATAACATCAAATCGGATTGTTTGTAAACCTTTAGTAGGATGAAAGTTTAAATGTTTATAAACAATTATGACCTTTTTGTCTATGAAAAGGTTACCTTTTGTATTGACCATTTCCTAAGAGTATTTGATTTGTAATAAAAGTTTGTCTTGTGTTTAAGATATCCACCATACCTTATGAACCTTGAATAGATCTTGAATTGATTGGTTTACACCTAAGGCTTGTTTTTATGAACTAAAATCTTGACGAAGGTTTAACTTGTAGAAACAATAGATTAGATCACCATCTAATTATCTCAACCAACATGTTATCAAAAGTTATCACAATCATGTGTGTCATTAAGTAGAAAACTAGTCTAAACAAGTGTAGTTTTTAATTTATTGAATTTGCTTATTATCTTATTTGCGTACATTAGAGATTTACTTTTAGACTTATATTTCGATTCACTCACAAATCCCTGCGAACGATCCCGACTTACCATCATATCTTGCTATAACGGACGAGTACACTTGCTCGTATGTGTTGTTTCTAGATTTGGTAACTCATCCTTATAAATTTAAAACTTGCACTAACAAATAGCACATCAAGTTTTTGGCGCCGCTGCCGGGGATTTTGATCGTGTTTCTTTAAGTTTTAAAAGTCCGTTTCTTTTCGGGTTCGTTTTCTAAAAAAAAAAAAAAAAAAAAAAAAAAAAAAAAAAAAGAAAAAATCTTTAGCATCCATCCGATCGGATTCACTTCCAACCGATCGGTTTCTCACATTTTTAATCTTACCGTAGCGTTCATCCGATCGGTTTGGTTCCCAACCGATTCGGATTGATTTTTCTGTTTTTATTTTTTTATTTTTCTTGTTCTTTTGTTTAGGTAATTGACTCGATTCTCTTGATAGTTGTATGAACACTCGTTCTACTACTAAAAAGCTTAGTACACCTTTATCCGATCCTGAAAGTTTGTTTCGTAAGAAGAGATCTTCAACTATTCTTAATTGGTTTGATAATCTTTCCGAAGAACACCCAATTTCTAATCTTTTTGAACCAATACCCATGGCTGACAATTTACCCATGTGGGCCGCCAATAGAACCGTAGCACACACTCCTGGAGCTACTATTGTTGTCGCCGACCTTGGTGAAAACTTTACCGTTAAAGGTCACCATCTTTCTATTATCAAAGACCGTCAATTCGATGGCCGTTCGCCGGCCGATCCGCATAAACACATTGCCGAATTCATTGAAATTTGTGGCGTGTTTCGTTATGGAGACACTAATGTCGATGCTATCAAGCTCAAACTTTTTCCATCATCACTCGCCGGAGATGCCAAAGTATGGTATAACGAATTAACCCCAGGAACTATTAATACTTGGGAGGAGATGAGACATACTTTTGTAAGCCGATTCTTTCCACCTGCCATGTATGATAGAATAATGGGAGAAATCCGTGCTTTTTCACAAAATCCTAATGAATCTCTTGTTGAAGCTTGGCTTCGCATGAAAGATTTGCTTCGAAGTTGTCATGGTCATAATTTAGGACGAGGAACAATAATCCAAATCTTTTATCATGGTCTTGATGAAGCATCTCAAGCAATCCTTGATGCCAGAGGAATTTTCCTTTACAAAACACCTAACGAGGCATATCAATTTCTTGAAGATCGAGTACTTCTTAAACTCGATTGGTCAAAAGATTCCAAAACCAAACCCATACGGAAAACCGTTGCTTTTGCCAAAAGTTCAGATAATTCAAAACTCATGGACAAAATAGAAGCCTTGTCTTCTAAAATGGACTCGCAATACAAAGATATAAAAGGAGAGATGAATGAAATGTGAGACGGCTATAATAATTGTGGAGGAAATCACACATCATCTGAGTGTGATGACCAACCTATGAATGGACCCAACGAAAGGGAAGCCAATTATGTCCAAGGAGGATATCGTGGAGGAGGTTTTCATGGTAATTATTACGGAAGAAGTTCTGGAAATTGGCAAGATCGCCAACAAAGGGATAACAACCGTGATTTTAAACCTCGAACAGACAATCCAAACCCAACAAATTCAGATAAAAAGGAAGAATCTAATTTCAAAAAAATGATGCGAGAATTCGTGAATGCTCAAAGAACCATAAATGAGTTTGTAAAAACCCAATTTTTCAATCTCAAAACCAATGTTGAGCAAGGTCAGAAAAATCATCAAGCTTCTATCCAGGATCTTGAACAAAAATTTGGTAGACTTTCTGATCAATTTTCTTCTCGAATTCCTGGTACATTACAAAGTAACACCCAATCCAATCCAAAACCATCTGGATCAAACGATAAGAATTATCGTCCACCACAAAACAGAAATGAGCATATCAATGCTGTATTCACTCGAAGTGGTCTCTCATATGATCCACCACCCATTCCTACCGATAACACTCTTATTCAAGATGAGGAGGAAGCTGAAGAAGAAGCAGTTGAGGAAGAACCAACCCAAAAACCAACCGTTCCACCAATAAAGCCTTATACACCGAGAATACCATATCCACAAGCCCTAAGAAAAGAGAAAAGAGAGGAGCGAAATAAGAAGTTTTTAGAGATGATCAAAGAAGTTAGAATTAACGTACCCCTCGTTGATGTTCTAGCTGGAATGCCCAATTATGGGAAATTTTTGAAAGAACTTCTTAATAATCGAAACAAGTTAGAACAAATTTCCGCTACCGTTCTTAATGAAGAATGCTCTGCTATAATTCAAAACAAAATTCCACCAAAACTTGGAGATCCCGGAAGTTTTCTTATACCATGTACATTAGGAAACAACATCACATGTGATGCTTTAGCCGATTTAGGTGCAAGTATCAATTTGATGCCCTATTCGTTGTATTCTAAACTTTCCATCAATACATTGAAACATACTAAGATGAGTATAAGATTAGCCAACCATACATACCAATATCCTGTAGGGGTTGCTGAAAATATGCTTGTTCAAGTTGGTAAATTTGTTTTTCCTGTGGATTTTGTCATCTTAGAAATGGGAGAAGATAGTCGAGTACCCTTAATCTTAGGAAGACGTTTCTTAAACACTGTTGATGCAATAATTAAAGTTAAAGGTAAAGAACTCAATCTTGGAGTAGGAGAAGATCGAATCACATTCTTAATCGATAAAGCAATGAAATATCCAAATTCCAGTGATGACACATGCTATAACATCGATGTAATTGATGAAGTCACTGAAGAAGAATTGGATGCATTACTTGATGATTCAAAACCATTCATGACTACTTCAGAAAAGATTAGTGAAATAGATTCTGATAAAGAATTTGAGGAATTCATGGAAATAAAATTAGAAGAAGAAGAAGAAGAGAAATTTGAAGATATCACTGAGAAAGATCAATTGAAAATCAAATCATCTCTAGAAGAACCACCCATTGATTTGGAACTCAAAACCCTTCCCAATAATCTCGAATATGCTTACTTAGAAGAAAATTCACTTCTTCCAATAGTCATATCGTCTTTGCATGAAACAAATAAAAAAGAAAGACTCGTTTCTGTTCTTAGGAAGCATAAACGCGCTTTTGCGTGGAAAACTTCTGATATTCCAGGAATTAGTCCAGATTTTTGCAAACACAAAATCAATTGTGAAGAAGGTACTAAACCCGTTGTAGAAAGACAACGTCGACTCAACCCGAATATGAAAGAGGTTGTTAAGAAGGAAATCATCAAACTTCTTGACGCAGGAATTATTTATCCTATCGAGGATAGCCCATGGGTGAGTCCAGTTCATTGTGTTCCAAAGAAAGGAGGAATGACTGTAGTGACAAACGAAAGGAATGAATTAGTTCCTACTAGAATTGTCACTGGATGTCGAGTATGTATTGATTACAGAAAACTTAACAAAGCCACCAGGAAAGATCATTTTCCTTTACCCTTCATGGATCAGATGCTCGAAAGATTAGCAGGAAACAAATACTTTTGCTTCCTTGATGGTTTTTCGGGATATTTCCAAATTCCTATCGATCCAGCCGATCAAGAGAAAACCACATTTACATGTCCTTTTGGAACCTACGCTTACCGGCGTTTGCCTTTTGGTCTATGTAATGCACCTGCAACTTTTCAAAGGTGTATGATCGCAATATTTCAAGACATGCTTGAAACATCTATGGAAGTTTTCATGGATGACTTTTCAGTTTTTGGTGATTCTTTTGAAACTTGTCTTTCCAATCTCGATAAAATGCTTGAGAGATGTGAAGCTGCACATCTAGTTCTTAATTGGGAAAAATGTCATTTCATGGTAACTGAAGGAATTGTGTTAGGACACAAGATATCAAGTTCAGGGATGGAAGTAGACAAAACTAAAATATATGTTATCACCAAATTATCACCACCAACTAACGTTAAAGCTGTTAGAAGTTTTCTAGGACATGCTGGTTTTTACCGCCGATTTGTCAAATATTTTTCAAAAATATCACGTCCTATGACTAAACTTTTAGAAAAGGATTCTGTATTTGATTTCAATACTGACTGCATTAAAGCTTTCAAAACATTGAAAAGTCAATTGACTAGTGCCCCAATTATGGTTGCACCTAATTGGTCACTACCATTTGAAATCATGTGTGATGCAAGCGATTTCACTGTTGGAGCTGTTTTAGGACAACGTGAAGGAAAACATTTTCGTCCTATATACTTTGCTAATAAAACACTCAACAATGCTCAACAAAACTATACGGTTACGGAGAAAGAATTATTAGCCGTAGTTTTTGCATTCGACAAATTCAGATCTTATCTTGTGCTTTCAAAAATGATAGTTTTTACCGATCATTCCGCACTCAAATATCTGTTTAACAAACAAGATGCAAAACCACGTCTTATCAGATGGATTTTATTACTGCAAGAATTCGATATCGAAATAAAAGACAAGAAAGGAGCAGAAAATCTTGCAGCAGATCATTTGTCACGTCTCGAGAATCCAAATTTGGAAGAATTAAAAGAAAATGAAATTAATGATTATTTTCCAGAAGAAACTCTCATGACGATAGATAAAGATGATGATGAGGAAATACCATGGTTTGCAAATTACGCAAATTATCTTGCAGGAGATATTCTTAAAAAAGGGATGAGTCACTACCAACGTAGTAAGTTCTTTTCAGAACTAAAACACTATTATTGGGAGAAACCTTACCTTTTTAAGATGTGCAAGGATGGAATGATACGAAGATGTGTTTCGGGTGCCAAAACAAGAAAAATTCTTGATGAATATCATCATGGCCCAACTGGGGGACATTATGGTCCTTCCACTACAGGTAGAAAAGTTTTTGATGCTGGATTCTATTGGCCTACAATTTTCAAAGAAGCGTATACTCTCGTTCAAAACTGTGATGCTTGCCAAAAATCCGGTAACCTTTCTCGAAGAGACGAAATGCCTCAAAAGAGCATTCAAGTCTGTGAAATATTCGATATTTGGGGAATTGATTTTATGGGACCCTTCCCTAAATCAGACAAATATGAATATATCCTCGTTGCAATCGATTATGTTTCCAAATGGGTTGAAGCTGAAGCTCTTCCTACTAACGATGCACGAGTTGTTGTCAATTTTCTCAAAAAGCTTTTTGCTCGCTATGGAATTCCTAAAGCTTTAATAAGTGATAGAGGATCCCATTTCTGTAATAAACAAATGGAGAAAGTAATGAAACGATATGGAGTTCATCATCGTTTTGCTACAGCTTATCATCCACAAACTAGTGGTCAAGTCGAAAATACCAATAGAGCTATAAAAAGAATACTTGAAAAAACGGTTAAAGACAATCCTTCCATTTGGTCAAGGAAATTAGACGACGCTCTATGGGCATTTCGTACGGCATATAAGACACCAATTGGTACGACACCATACAGACTCTTGTATGGGAAAACATGTCATCTACCGTTCGAACTTGAACACCGTGCTTACTGGGCGTTAAGAAGCTGTAATCCTGATTTAAAAATAGCTGGAGAAAAGAGATTTTTGCAATTACATGAACTTGATGAGTTAAGACTTCAAGCTTATGAAAACTCCAAGCTATATAAAGCAAGAACCAAAGCATATCACGATAGAAAGCTGAGAATTTGAAAACAATTTAAAGCTGGAGATAAAGTTCTGCTTTTCAATATGAAATACAAGTTTAAAGCTCCAAAACTCAAGCCAAAATGGTTTGGACCATATGTAGTGAAACATGGATTTCCATCAGGTTATGTTGAACTTTATGACAAACATGGTGGAAGTTTCATTGTAAATGGGCACCGAATTAAGCTCTATTATGATAAGGAGCAATTAAACATGATTTCTAAGGAAGAGATTTCATCCGAATTTGAATATGAAGCTATCACATTCATGGCTCCACACAAGGAAATGGTTCCTTGGGCACACAGTAATGGTTTTATCTATGATGCTCTTCCTAGAGCATGAGAAAATGTTAAATTGGAAAACATTGATGAAACAGGAGAGGGAATTGTGATAGGAAATGTGTTGTATATTCCTAAAAGGAAACATAACACTAAAACTTCATAATCTATTTCGAAGTTTGAGTCTGGCTGAGGACTCGTTAATAAAACAAGCGCTTCTCGGGCGGCAACCCGTGTGTTTTTATTTTTATTTTTGTTTTTGATTTTCAGTGTTTATACCCCAAAGTTTTACCACTTGGTCGAACTTAAGTGTGGGGATGTGCCACTAATTTGAATAAAACTGCAATGCTTTTTGTTTGTTTGTTTTTGGGGTTTTATATCAAATAGGTTACCCAACTTTGCGTTTTTGTGCACCTAAGTTACCCAACTATTTTTTTGTGCAAATGGGTTACTAGACTATCATTACCGGGTAAAATAGTGACCCAACTATCAAAAACTTGTTATAACCGGTTGGTTGCCATGCTGGCAGCTGACTTTTATTTTTTTAAATAAAAAACATTTTTATTAATACATTAATAATCCCAATAATTAAATTAAAAATATAAACCCTAATCCTATCTAATTTTTAACGCACCACAACACACTCACCTCAAAACACACACTTCATTAACCCTATAAAATTGAAATTTTCACGTTGATTGAATCCAGTGGCCATCTTCACAAAGAGGTATTATCTCATTCCCAATTATTGTGTTCTGAAGTACAATTAATCCCACTTTCTGTTTTGAAAAATTAGGGCAATTGATAATAATAAATTAGGGTTTTTATGTAAGAAATGTCAATTAACCTTAATCTTGTTTGATATTTGTCACAGATGGCATCGTCATCTAAATCTTCCAATTTTGTGATAAACTTCCATCGTGGTGGTTCATTTGCAAAAAACCCGCTTACATATGACTTTGAAATCCTCTCAAAGGTAGAGGAGGTCGATCTCTCTTCTATGGACTTTGAAGCATTAGTTACTTTCATAGGAGAACAATTTTCTGGTGTTGTTAAAAGTTTGTTTTATTTGCTTCCTGGTAAAGATTTGGATAGTGGTTTAAGGTGTTTAAAGTCTGATGCTGATTTAAAGGAATGTGTAGAATGTGGTACAAAAAATGAATGTGTTTTGGATATTTATCTATCAAGTTCTGTGTTTGAGTTAAATGATGCAACTGGTGAAATAGATGGTAGTGATAGTGAACTAGAAGATGATGAATATGATTATTTTAGTGAAGATGATAGTGATACAGCTTCTATTGATCATTTGTCTAATAATGAGGAAGAAGTATTTGAAGTTAGGACTAAAAAGGCAGCCCCTAAACCTAGGCATAAATCCTCAAAATTGTTTGATACAACCTTTTTAACTAGGGTATACAATGCCTTGGAGATGGAGGAATTTGTTGATAAGGATATTGACCAAACCATAGAAGATTATGATATGGAAGGTGAGCAGTACCCAATGCATGACCCAAATATTAAATGGAACTTGATGACACCAGTGCTAGGTGAAAGGTATGAAAGTCCTGAACAGTTGAAAAGAGCTTTGATCTTTTATGCTTTAAGAAATGGATATAAGTTGTATTTTGAAGTTAATAACCCTAGGAAACTACATGCTAAATGTAGTAGAGATGCAGGAGAAAACAAATGTCCTTTTAGATTATGGGCATCATGGATGAAAAATGAACGTTCTTTTCAAATTAAAACACTTGAAGATAAGCATACATGTTCTAGGACATTTGAGTTTGGGACTTTGATTTCAAGCAATTGGATTGCTAGGAATTATGCTAAGAAGATCATGCTGAATCCAAATATTAAGATAAGGGATATTGTGGCATTAATTTTGAAGAAATACAAATGCAGAGTTGGTCTTACTCTAGCTAGGAGAGCAAAGGTTAAAGCTTTAGCCCAATATCAGGTATGCTTAGAGGATCATTATGGTATGCTGTGGTCATATGCATCAGAGATTTTGAGATCTAATCTTGGTAGTACTTGTAAGTTAGCTGTAGAACACATGCCTGATGGAAAAAATTACTTCAAGGCATTTTATGTTTGCTTTAATGGTCTGAAACAAGGATGGTTA
The DNA here is from genome assembly GCA_030686995.1 of Artemisia argyi. NCBI lineage: Eukaryota > Viridiplantae > Streptophyta > Magnoliopsida > Asterales > Asteraceae > Artemisia > Artemisia argyi. The sequence continues at coordinate 44,633,721 of CM060680.1, forward strand.
CAAGGGTGTAGGAGGGTTATAGGTCTAGATGGGTGCTTCTTAAAAACCATATGTAAAGGAGAGTTATTGACAGCTGTAGGAAGGGATGGAAATAATCAAATATATCCCATTGCCTGGGCAGTTGTCAGTATTGAGAACAAGGAGAATTGGACTTGGTTTATGAAATGCTTGATTGAAGACTTGGGAATAGAGGGTGGTGCAGGTCTTACTATCATCTCAGATCAGCATAAGGTAATTGTATTTACTAATGTATTCAATGGTATTCATTAATGTATTTATTAATTTAACATTAATTGTTTGTGGCAGGGACTCATAGAAGCTGCAAAAGAGATAATGCCTTTTGCAGAACATAGACAGTGTGCAAGGCATATCTATGCCAACTTCAGGAGGAAGAAGTATAATGGTGTTATGTATAGAACCCTGTTCTGGAAAGCAGCTAAGTCAACTTACCCAGCTAGATATGAAAAGGCAATGAATGAGTTGAAGGAGATTAGCAGTGATGCACACCAGCATTTGATGGAAAGGAAACCTGAAACTTGGAGTAGGGCTTTCTTCAATATAGATAAAGCATGTGATGCTGTTGAGAATGGGATCAGTGAATGCTTCAATGCACTCATTGTGGAAGCAAGGAGGAAACCAATAATTAACATGCTGGAAGATATAAGGCAGATGTTAATGTTCAGAATGCATAAGATGAGGGACAAGCATTTGAATTGGGGTGATGGTATTTGTCCAAACATCAAGAAAAAGTTTGAAGTTATCAAGGATAAGCACAGGTATATGTTCATAACCCTATAACTATCTTCATCACTTGTAAGTTAAATATTAATAATTATCATTGTTATACTGTTAATGTAGGAATTGGAAAGTCATACCAAGTGGTGACAATAAGTTTGAAGTAGTGAATGGTTATGAGGGATTTACAGTTGATGAGAGGTTGGGCAGTTGTAGTTGTAGGTCTTGGCAATTATCTGGTATACCATGTCAGCATGGGTGTGCAGCCATATATTTTCTTCGTAAGAATCCAGAAGATTATATTTCAGAATGGTATAGTAAGGCTAGGTTTGTGACTACATACACTCCTTACTTACTGGGAATGAATGGCATGGATCAATGGCCATCCACAAATTATCAAAAACCATTGCCTCCCATAGTTAAAAAGATGCCTGGAAGACCACCCCATAACAGGAAGAAGGATGCAGGTGAGAAAGATGATGGGAATAGAACAAGGGTGGGAAGAAAAGGAGTAATTATGCATTGTAGTTTATGTAAAGGAGAAGGACATAATGTGAGGGGTTGTCCAACAAGGAAGGAAGGTGAAAGTGTTGGGGAATCAAGTTGTGGTAAGGCTAATAGGGGTGGTAAAAATGAGTCTGCAAGGGGTTCTGTTAGGGGTGGTAAAACCATGTCTGTGAGTGGTGAGTCTGTTAGGGGTTGTAAACATGGTTCTACAAGTGGCCAGTCTGTTAGGGGGGGTGTCAAGACTAGAGGAGGTGGTCAAAGAGCCAAGACTAGAGGAGGTGGTCAAAAAGCCATGACTAGAGGAGGTGGTCAAAGAGCCATGACTAGAGGAGGTGGTCAAAGAGCCATGTTAGGGGTAAGTGAACAATAATTTTTAAATTTTTTGTTTTATCCATATACTTGACTATTTAAGTAAATTTTTTTGATTTTTATGGCTGTATGCAGACTGGTGCTGATGAAATACCACTTTCTAATTCACAACCAATGGCATCACAAGAACCAAACAATGTTCCAGCACCAACAATTGCATCACAAGAAGCAATTGCACTTGCTCATGCACCTGCTCATGCACTAGGCATCAGGAGAAGGAGACCATTTGTACCTTTCCTGAGGAGGGAGTCTGAAAGAATCAAGCAAATTGTATTCAAAAGGCCAGCACCCCCTGGTCCAGGATTGACACCAGATGATGCAATGCTTGCTGATTAGCTTTATGAATCCATTATCTTAGTTTTTATTGTATGTATTTCTACTTAACTGAATTTGCCCCTTTTTTGGTATCACATGGCTTTTGTGGGCAATTAACTAAACTGTATGAATGATGGTAACTTACCATTTATGTCACTTGACTCATCTTTTGTAAACTGAACATATGGTATCAAATGGCAACTTACCATTTATTATGTATCTTTCCCTTTTTTCTTTGGTTCTTATTATTTTCAGATTCATAATGCAAAACAGATGGTACCATAGATACTTCATACCCCATATTTCATAGATACCAAAATACCATTACATTGTGGAATTACATTCTTGCACAAAATACCACATACCATTCCATATCACCATTACATTCTTGAACAAAAGACTACATAAACCTACATCATCCTTACATAAACCTACATTACAACACAATGCTAACCTACATAAACCTAATTAGCAACACAGCCACCACCAAAAGCATCATCATCTTGTTGAAGAATGGAATCCGAGCCCTTTGGCGCACTTGAACCAACTCAGCTTGAGCATTCCTCAACTCATTTTGAGCATCCCTCAGGTTGACATGAAGCTGATACATCTTTCTTTGATACCACTGATTTGGCAATTCAACATCCACCCACATAAAGTAATTACAATTAGTTGTAGGATCCAAGTAGTTAGGGCAACCAAGGAACCTGCGAGCTGGGTTGTTCATTGTCCATGATGTTCTGCATGTTGCTAATTGTCCACACCAACAAAGATTGGCCATTGATTTTCGAATTTTATTGGGTGGATTTTGGTGGAAGAACCCTAGATTGAAAGGGGGTAAATTATTTGGGGTGTGGTAGTGTTATGGGATTAGTGAAAGGGGGTTAAATATTGTAAGTGGAGATCAGATTTGGACAATGGGGCCCACAAAAATCTGACGTGGACAAAGTATTACCTACATCTCCCGATTACCAGTCATTGGGGTAATCTGAATGAACATGTTTCTGATTTTGAGTAACCTACATGTCAAACACGTATAGTCTAGTAACCCATTTGCACAAAAAAATAGTTGGGTAACTTAGGTGCACAAAAACGCAAAGTTGGGTAACCTATTTGATATAAAACCCTTTGTTTTTGTTTCTAATAATGCAGGTGTTGATTGCAAGAAACAGAAGATTGGATAACACCGGATATCATGGTTTATTTTCTCATTTTCCCTACTTTCATACTTTTCCGTTTATCACATTGAGGACAATGTTTAACTTAAGTGTGGGGGGGGGGGGGGTTGAGTAGGTAAAATAAGAAATTAAGTCTAATATCGATTTAATTTTTAAATTTTGTTTGTCTTTATAATCTAATTGTTTTTACGCTTTTAGGAATAATTTATTAGAATAACTGGATCTATCCACTGGTGAAGTCAGTAATTTTTGAAAAATCTGAGATGTGTCCCGATTAATATTGCAATCCATTCCTGGGATCGATAACATTTGCTAGCGCATATTATAAACCTTTCTACTAAATTGTGAGGATTTGAGCCTATTTCATATCTAGCATACATCTTTTATGCTTGAATCTTTTGTTATGAGTGTGCCGGTGATTTTATTTATTCTAGAACTTGTACTTGTAAATCATTACGAGACCGTTGTGAGATTACATTTTTTGTAATATAAGTAAAAATACGTGATAAGAGGCAACCTTAGGATTTTAACCAAATAGCCTTCATTATTGATTTTTAGCTAGTCACATTGATTAGTTAATTTCCAATTTTTAACCCTTTTGTTAGCGTTCATTTTTAGCACTAGATACCCTTAGTTACACCCTTCGAGCCATCCTTTTCATTTTGTTAAATCCAGAAAAATACAAAAATATTTTACACTTTAAACCTTAGCCTAACCCTTGTCAAAGTCTAAATGGTGGGTTGCTAGTTGCTTGGTTGTTGGATAGTTTCTGATGATTATTAGTTAGCCACACTTCACCAATTATGTGTGTGCCATTCCGACAAAGACGGAGACTGCAGATTCTTATTTGTATTGTTGAGGTGATGCTTATGCGAAGTGTGGGAGAGATTTTGAGTAAAAAAAAAAAAAAATCGTCGCAACTATAAGGTGACAATTATAGCAAATGTGCTATATATGTGAATAAAGGAAATTTTGTGATATGTTGTTAGCCAATGTGCTACATATGAAGAATATTGTTATGGCGAATCGATGTATCGATATTTGAAGAAGAGGAAGATTGTAACTATAATCATTTACGGGTTCGAGGTTTGCTTGGTGACTAGCAATAATGAGACTTAGACTTTATTTTATTTTTCTTTTAAAACCAATTTCATAAATATTTCCATGCCTTATCCCTATTGTAATGGCTTTGTGAGAATGTCAAGTGCAAGAATATCGTAGTGACCATCCGGTTTTTGAGTAATCAAGAACTCGCGCTAGTAATCTATTGTGTTTTTGTATGAGATGTTTAAACATAAGCCTGGTACAACCCAAGCTTTACACTACAACCCAAATAAAAGACCTCTTTGATATGTAGACTTGGTGCTTACGCCATTGCGGTGTAGTTTTGTTTCTTGTACAAGCCTATGGTAATAATTAGATCATGACTGAGCAATGAGTGTGATTTCTCTTATATATACTCCACTTCTTAAATAAACGAGTGATTGAGTGAATTATACTTCGTTCCTTTTTCGTGAGGTGTTTAGAAATGTTAATCAAGCAAGAAAATCATTGGGTATTGTCAAACATCTCGATTTTTCACCATTCAAGCTTAAAAAGGATGAATCTTATCTTGTACTTGTACTTGGTGGATTTGCATCACATTTTTCTAATCATTTTGGTTACCATGTGGATATCTAGTTTTCTTCTAGATTTGCTTGAGGACAAGCAAAGTTTAAGTGTGGGGGATTTGATAACGCTCAAAGTTACCAAGTTTTTATAAGCGTTATTAGTGTTTTTGTGTATGTTATTTGGTTATTTTTATATGCTTTTGCCACTAAATCGTATCAAAGTATGTTTTTGTAGCATATGTAGCCAAATGCAGGAAAAATAGAGAAAAAGTGAAGAAAATGAAGTATACGCGATTACACAAAGATTCCCGAGCTCAAAAGTCCAATCTGTGAAGTAATTCATATGAGAACCTAAGTTTTGTCATCCCAAAGTTCCAAGTTCAGAAGTTAATCAAGTTTGGATAATACATAAAGAACTACACAAGGAAAAGTCAAAGTCCAAAACTGCCAGGATTTTCCATCCGATCGGTTGGAGTTTAACCGATCGGATTGCCATAATGACCGTTTTCCATACGATCGGTATCAACCCGCAACCGATCGGATGGCCACTTCTGCATGTTTTTGCTAACTTTTGTGCACGAATCTTGGTCTTTTGTCCCATGGTTCTAGGTCCTTCTTAGTGTCTTACTGTCCAAGTTCAAGCATTTAAGTCCTTATTCATTACCAAGAGTGTTGGACAAGCCTATAAGGATCTCAAAAGTGCATAACTCAACACACCATTCAAGATACCATTTACTCTCATTACTACACACAATTATTATCATCTTCTAGCTCTCTAAGGAGGAAAATTCGTGCAGAAAGAACCAGGAACTTTGGAGGACCAAGGAAGCAACATTAGGAGTCCGAAAACCTCAAGAAATCATCACCAACACTTAGGTTATCAATACCTTGTTATTTGTTCTCAATTTCAAAGCATTGTAAGACTTATAACCATGGATTCTTATGTTAAATATTCCGAGTTTATTTGCATGTTTGCTATGAGTGGCTAGTAATATTTTTACACTTGTTTTAATAATGTTTTATACTTAGTGATGGTTATGATTGTGATAACATGCTTTAGTTCAATTTCAAGTCAATCCTAAGAACCAATTGTACCTTAAGTTTCATCGTGACATTTGTTTAGCCAAGGTTAACTAATTGATAATAGTTTCAAAGGTCGAAAGATTTGTTATTACTCAACTAGTTATAATCATTTGTCTATGAATGATTGTTTTTCACCATAATTATTCTTGACTAAACAAAGAAACAAGAAGTATGATTGTAATGAGAATGCTTTTATAACATCAAATCGGATTGTTTGTAAACCTTTAGTAGGACGAAAGTTTAAATGTTTATAAACAATTGTGACCTTTTTGTCTATGAAAAGGTTACCTTTTGTATTGACCATTTCCTAAGAGTATTTGATTTGTAATAAAAGTTTGTCTTGTGTTTAAGATATCCACCATACCTTATGAACCTTGGATAGATCTTGAATTGATTGGTTTACACCTAAGGCTTGTTTTTATGAACTAAAATCTTGACGAAGGTTTAACTTGTAGAAACAATAGATTAGATCACCATCTAATTATCTCAACCAACATGTTATCAAAAGTTATCACATTCACGTGTGTCATTAAGTAGAAAACTAGTCTAAACAAGTGTAGTTTTTAATTTATTGAATTTGCTTATTATCTTATTTGCGTACATTAGAGATTTACTTTTAGACTTATATTTCGATTCACTCACAAATCCCTGCGAACGATCCCGACTTACCATCATATCTTGCTATAACGGACGAGTACACTTGCTCGTATGTGTTGTTTCTAGATTTGGTAACTCATCCTTAAAAATGAAAGTTCGTTGCTATTGTACGGCTAAAACCCTTTATAAATTAATTTTGTATTATTTTTTGTTAGAAATTATGGCTCAGTTGTTTTCACCCACTTCTAAGAGCGAGGGGTGTGCCTGCATTGTGGGCAGCGTTCCCACCAGCCGAGAGGAGACGATGGCACACCGTACCGTGGGTGGCGCCACGGTGGCTCGCGCCGTGGTGGCCAGCCCACGCGGTGGCCATTTTCTTATTTTTTATTTATTTTTTTACTTTTTTTTAATAAAAATTGGAATGTTGGAGCTTTTGAATTTTTAAAGTTTGGTCCCAAAGGGTATATACTTGTTTTTTTCATCTTTTTCCTATTAAACATTGAAAAAAAAAATAAAAAAAAATAAAAAATAAATAAATTAACCCCAAAAAACCGTATAAACCATTTATTATTTCATTCTTCACACACACTTCCTTATTATCTCTACTTCTATTATCTTTTTGCCATCCAAAATGAATCCCCAACCAAAAATGGATTAACAACATGCCAAACGACGTGACGAACCAAATGAATCCCAACCAAATGCCGGGCTCATCTTCTCAATCGAGTTGCTTTCTCTCATTCCAAAACCCATAGATGAATCCCGAAGAACTAACACTATTTAGTCAATGGAAATTGCAACAACAACAATATAATCAATTTACTCAAACTCAACAAACAAACCAAGCCACCCATTCCCAATCAAATTTGGACCATGCATCCTATCATCTAGTTGACGAAGACATCAATGACGATGAAGAAGAAGAAGAAGAAGAAGAAGAAGAAGAAGAAGAAGAAGAAGAAGAATAAGAAGAAGTGGTCCCGACCCCGACCTCAAACAAATCAAGGTCAAAGATGATGGCGAAGAAGCCAAAGAAAACCAACACAGACAAAGAAGTTGATGAAGATATGGTCCCGTCCCGACAACCTCGCACTTTTTGGACCCAAGATTAGGAGTATCTCTTGGCAGAGTGTTTCATTCAAGTTTTTGAAAGAAAAACACAAGTGGAAAAATCCCGACTCGACTTTGGCAAGACGTAATCGTCTTCGGCCTACGAACGAGGAGCCCGAGTATTTTGGACCCGACATTTTCCTACGGCCTAACGACATGTACCGAGTTTCTAAGAATCAACGTTCGTCAAACTCGGCCGCTAGTTCCGATTCAAACTCGGCAATGTTTCAAGAAATGTTGCAGCAACAATACGAGTTAGACCGCAAGGCAAAGATGAATTTTCTCGAACGAGAGTCACTCGCGAGAGTTACTTTATATGAACCTCAAAGGGTTGCCAAGGAGATGCGAGTGCTACAAATGGAAACAGGCAAAATGGATCCGATCAACGTGGCGGTCGTGAAAGCACAACAAGCTCGAATCCGGGCAAAGTATCCTACCGACGAGTATTAGGCTTTTATTTCTATGTTTATGTACTAGGTTTTTAATTTTATGCATTTTTGTTAAATGTAATGTGTGTTTTTTTTAATTAATGAAGTTTATTTTAGTTTATATTGTGTATATTTTATTTTATGTAAAAGAAAAAGAAAAAAAATGGCCGACGGCACCAGAATTTCTAGTGCCAACGGATACAGCCAAAATGTGGTGCCGTGAAATTTCTGATGCCGTGAAGATTTTTGCTGACACGACAGCACTTTTTGAACCACGGCTTGAAGTCATGACACCACCACAACCAATATTCTAAAACTTCAACAAAATCTCTTTATAACAAATTGAAGCCCACACCATACACAAAAAAGGAAACAAAAGACATGTATAGCTCATGTATAGCTAGCAGAAGTTGGAGAAAAATAAAATCCGTTGGATAATATACATTAGAAATTTCTATGCCACATCTAATTAGCTTTCTAGTTATAGGTTACCAACTAAAGTATAGTACTCAAAATGTGCTAAATATAATAGAGTACTTGGGTCGGGAAATTTGTAAGAGCAGTGGGTATCGTGGTGTTATAGATCTCATGCTGTTTTCTAAAACCGATGTCACGTCAGCAAAACACAGAACGAAACCAGAAAACCTTTGGCATCACATTTTGTGCCGTTACCGTTAGCACCAGAAAATGTGGTGCCGTTCTCGATTTTTTTTTTTTTTTTTTTTTTTTTTTTTTTTTTTTTTTTTCATTTACATAAAACATACATAATAGTTAAAATAAACTTCATTAAATTAAAAAAAAACACACACACACACATTACATTATTAAAAAAATTACATAAAAATAAAAACGTAAATGTTCATAAACTTCTTGGAATTAAAACATTACATAAAAATGAAATAAGCATTTCATAAACTACTATTGCTAATCTGGGTGATCCCAAGTTTGAGAGTTGTCTGAGCGATAACCGTCGTCGTAAACAGAGTAGTTCACAAACCTGCTCTCGTCGTACTCTCGTTCCAATTTGCTAAACTCTCGCTCCTTACTCTCGTTCCAACCCGCATCTTCTTTATAACCTAGCTCAAATTGAGTCAGCTGAGGTTGATATTCTTGTTGCTCAATAAGTCTTGGTGCAACAGATGAAGTTGATGCACCTTGCCCAAATTGTTGATTCTGTTGTGATACAGAACCAGCAGTTGTGCTTTCCTCAAAACTCTAGCGGATCTTGTTGCTGATTTGGTCCTGGATTTGTGTAACGCAACCCCACAACATCTCACTAATGGCTTCGTCTTTGCGAGCTTCATCGTTCATAAATTGGTCGATCACAGCTTTTCTTTTTGTAGAGATGTCATTGCACACCGTGTATCGTTGTCTCAATCTTTGTTTCATTGCCTTTGCGAGCTCAAACTGATTGATAACTTCGATAAGAGCATGTTTTCGAGCCGCATCGTCTTTGTCGGCTTGTTTTTTAATATACTTTTGCATTTGTTTGACGGTACAGGAAAGACGACAAGCCATAATTTTGTGTTTGAATTGTTGTTTGATGAGTATGTTTGAGGTTGGTAACTAGAAGATTTGTTAAAAATTTTTAGTGTATTTATAGGATATTTTGTGGGTTAATAAGTTTATTTTTTTAGTTTTTATTTTATTTTATTTTATTTGTCAAAATTACTTCCAAACGGTAATTTTACCGTTACCAAATGCTCCCTTTCTTCTAAATTTCAAATCCAACGTTCACATTTTACCAGAAAAGAAAAAAAAAATTAGAATGGCGTGGTGTGGAAGGAATGACGCGAGCAAGAACGGCGCCGACTTTGTACTCGTGCTCCATTCCTTTGTTTGGGCGGCTATCTTGGCGCAAGGGAATAGCACGACTACACCCGACTCTAAAAGTAAAGAATTAATAGGGTTAATTTCCCCATAGCTAAAATTCCAATGTTCAACTTTTCATTATCTTTTGTGTTTATTTTCTTCTTTAAATTTAGAAAAAAATTACATATATATCCTTCTAAAATACCATAATTACATATATATCCAAATTAAACTCATAATTGTATATATATCCTTTTTAAACACTTAAAATTGCGTATATATATCCAAACTATTACCAGTATTTTATATGTTTTTAAATCCTCAACATAGATGATAGTTGTAATTTAAATTTAGAATGTCCACTATACCCTTATTCTTATCAATTATCTTAATTACATGTAACATTCAACTTACTTACAAGACCAATACACAAAAAGGTGCATATTCATAAAACTTGCAACCAAAAGCAAGAAGATAATGGCGGAACTATAAACACTATCTTTGGAAACACAAGACACAAAGAACATTGCTTTAGACGCACTAATGACTACTGGCACACACATTTTCTTTTTGTAGGCCATTTGCTGACCAACTCCACTTTACAAAGGAAATGATTGTGGAACAATATCAACCCGTCACCAAAACAGTTTAGAATCCTTCAAATTGGAGGACGAGAGCACTCAGGCTGATAATGGATTTCATCTTAATTTTGTATCATAAACATAAGTTTTTGGTGATCAAGAATTTAATGGTTGTTTCTTGAACAAAAATTTAATGCGTTATAAACAATTAAAATTAAACGATGCCAACCAACTGCTCAAAAAACAATAAAAGAAAACATTATTTAGGCATATTAATACATTCGACTATGAAGAAAAGTACATTTAAAAATGAGGCCGATTACCAGAGTCAATGTGAAGAAGAAAGAGTAGTAACTCATAATACTGACTGTATGTGTAACAAAAGGGTATATTGGACTACATTCTATATTTAAAATCACAATTATCATCTATTTTGAGAATTTAAAAATATAAAAAAATAATTATTTTGATATATACATAATTTTTAATGTTTAGAAATGACATATACGCAATAATTATTTTGTATCAACTTTCTTTTGGAAGGATATATTGTGATCATGTGATGTGAAGTAGCCCGTTGGCTATTCAATCCCCGTAAAAGACTGACTATTGTCTACACAATAACGTATTTCATCTTCGTTTATTTTTGCTAGCCAATAAGATATCGTATGTTAGTTTTTCTGTTAGATTTTTTATTTATATCCTCATTCGTTCATTAATAAAACTAAGTTATGTCAATTTTGTTTATCTCTTTGGTTTCAAAAATTAGTTGTTAGTATAGAAATGTGACTAAAATTTATAACAGTCCTAAGATATACATATTGAATTATTGATAATTCACGTAATTTCTTCATACCAACTTGTCATACACGTGATATATTTATCGAATATTTCTTTTGGACCACCCTTCACCCGTGTATTCGCATCTTGTACAAAGCTTCCTATATCTAAAAAGCATGTGGAAAAGTATATGATGTCTCATCAACTTATGTACGGCACTTTTTGTTTCACAAATTATGAAACATGTGGAAAAGTATATGATGTCTCATGAACGTATTACGTATGTAGGGAACTTTTTGTTTCACAAATTAGGCTAAAAAGAGTGATCAAGACACTTCACCATTCATATCAATGTCAACTCAGCTTTCTCTCTCTTCTCACTTCCTCTTATCTTCCGTTTTAATCACTTTCGCCTCACCTTTCATTAAAATATCCACTTTATACCAAGATACTCAACTAAATATCTCACACACACTCATAAACCAAAAATTTGACCGTGACTTGGGCTTCTGTTTTGGTTGTGACGCGTGACATTACTGGTCACGGGAAGCATGTCACGACCACTCCGTTTGACCTTATGAAACATTTGGTTCTTGCGATTTCCTTAAAATTCTTTTACATTAATACTTCACACAAATGCGCCATTTTTTATTATATTAAAGGATACTATTTGTTACGGATTAGCCATTTGTAATAACTAGTGCCGTCTCTAGATAGCCTGTGCCAAATTTAGTTTAACAAACGAGATCCAGTAATAAAAGTTAAATAATATTATAAGGAGTTCAAAAGAGAATTGATCATTTTAAAACCACTCCCGATAGCATTTTTCAATGCAACACAAAAATCAAACATTTGTAGTCACATTCTAAAATACTTATGCATATAAATACATATTATATAAAAAATTTGAGGCTCCTATAATTTGGAAGTTCTGTGCGATTACACATCTCGCACATCCTCGAATACGGCTCTGATAATAACACAATGATCTTACAGTGTACTTTATAAAAATCATGACAAAACAAATGAAGTATATATGCCTTTTAAGTGTACTTTATACAATATAACTTTTTTCCTTTTTGGTTATGAAGTAATTATTATTTTTTGAGTAAACTACAAAATGCATACTTATGGTTTGAAATTTTTGAAACCTTAAATCTTTGTTAGAAACTGTTCGCACCATACATCCTTCGTTAGCCAAACATTTACCATCATACATCCCTACGGACGAACGGTGTAAGTATTTTTTTCGTTAAATTTTAACAAAGTCTAGAGGGCTGTTTTTGTCTTTTTACTTGTATGAGAGATGTGATGCGGCGGATTGTATCACCACACTTTGTTTTACAATCCTCCTATGCAGAGTACCTAACTGTTATAGTGTAGTATAGATAAGACACGGGGGATTGATCGTTCTGTAGAGGAATAGTGAGGCATGCTCGAAGTGTATAACGAATCAAGTCTAAGGGTTAAGGGATAATTATTTTTATATTTTTATATTTAATAGAAAGCAATGTAAAATCTCAGGTTTTGAAGAGTTTGGTTTTAAAAACTAATTAAACTAAACTAAATTAATTATGCAAAAAAGTAAATTGGTGAACTCGCATGATAGAAAAAGTGTATTCCCTTAGAATCTCATTACTACCTAGTTACTGTATCTCTTATTAATTAGTCGATTGTCACGTCTTTTTTTTAGTTAGATTAGTGTATTTCTTAATATCAATTGAGGGTTGGTTACTCCTTACTCTATGGACTATGTTCTAATTGAACAACACCTAAGAATGCCCTTTTAACTCTCAATTTCCACAATATAATCACAATTCACGCATTAAATACAACAGACATCTAACTATATATAAAGAATGAGTTGCAAATTGAGCATTATTTGAGCATGTGAATTTATGAATCACCCGTGTGAGGGTGAAGCTTGGAAAAATTTTGACATAATGCAACCCGAGTTTTCATGTGACCCTAGAAACGTCCGATTAGGGTTGGCTGCCGATGGTTTCAATCCGTTTGGCAACATGAGTCAAAATTACAGCATGTAGCCGGTTATATTGACAGCATACAACACACCCCCATGGATGTGTATGAAAGAGACTTCTTTAATGTTGACGATGTTAATTCCCGGCCCTAAATCAGCTGCAAAGGACATTGATGTTTTCTTGTAGCCTTTGATCAAAGAACTCCAAGAATTATGGATAGGAGAGCCGACTTTTGACGCTGCTACGGGTACTCATTTCAACATGAAAGCGGCGGTTTTATGGACCATAAATGACTTTCCAGCTCAAAGTAGTTTGTCTTGGTGGAGTGGAAAAGGCTACTATACATGTCCAACATGTAATCAGGACACTCCATCGCTTCCTGTGAAGCATAAAATCGCTTATGTTGGTTATAGAAGATTCTTACACGTAAACCATCCAATGAGGAGGAAACATCAAGAATTCCATGGTAAACCTAAAACTTGGCATCCTCCAAGAAAATTTACCAATGAAGAAATCATGATTCAAATTAGTAAAGTCTTTAAACGTGTCTCGGGTAAACATCCACGTATTCTTAAAGACAACCCTAAACCTAATCGAGAAATTGAATTGAATTGGAGTAAGCGTTCTATCTTCTACAAACTGAAGTATTGGCCTGATCTTTAACTAAAGCACAATCTCGATGTCATGCATCGAAAAGAACGTGTTTGAGAGTGTGCTTAATACCTTGTTAATGAACGACAAATCCAAAGACACGCTAAAGGCAAGGCAAGACTTGAAAACTCTGGGAGTTCGAAAAGAGTTGTGGCTCGTTGATAAAGGAAACGGGAAGTTCGATAAGCCTCATCCAAAGTACTCTTTCACACCAGAAAACAGAAAACGGTTTTGTCAATTCATCAAAGGAGTTAGACTACCCGATGGGTTTGGATCCAACTTCAAGAAAAAAGTGACCGCTGACGATAACAACATAACGGGCCTAAAATCTCATGACTGTCATATTATGATGCAGCGGTTACTTCCTTATGGAGTTCACCAATACTTACCTAAAGACATTTCACCCCCACTAATCGAGCTCTGCTTATTCTTTAAGCCGTTTTGTGCTCGAAATTTGACGCAGCAGGACATGGAGAAAGCTAAAAAACAAATGCTCGATGTTATGATTAAATTAGAGCAAATATTTCCCCCTACTTTTTTTGACATAATGATTCATTTGGTTATGCATTTACCCGACGAGGCTATTCTAGGTGGCCCTGTTTACTACAGGTGGATGTATCCATTTGAATAATACATGAAGAAGCTGAAAAATTATGTCCGAAATAAAGCTAGGCCTGAAGGTTCCATAGCGGAGGGTTATGTTGCAGAAGAAGCATTAACTTTCTGCTCGCGTTATCTTAAGGATGTGGAGACGAGATTTAATCGTCTTGACAGAAATGACGATGGTGCACCTGAACAACCAGATAAATTCCAGGTGTTCCAGTCAGTATGAGAACCAGTGGGTAGATGTGTAGATACTCGGATGAAGCCAGATGTTATGCAGGCAGTTGTATGGTTTGTACTTAACAACAGTCCTGAAATCGACACGGACATCCAGGCGTACAAAGAGTATGTTTCTTCTTTTTTATATTTTGAAGAACCCTTTTTTTGCTAAGTTATTTGTTTTCGATAACTTATTCTAATATCATGAACTTTTGCAGTGAATTTCCTAGCAATACCATGGAAACAAGTTTTCCTCCCTGGTTCAATCACAAGGTAAACACATTAGATATGATTACATAGAGTTCTAGAGAGCGAATTTAGTTTACAAATCAAGATAAAAATGAAAAAATGAATGGAAAAGAATTTAAGTAGTAGAAATGTGGTTGTAACAGACTTTGGGCGTATTTTGAATGTTGTCAACTTCAGTCTCTTAACTTCTGAAAGTGTGCAATTCTGGTCCTTTGATACTTTTGACATGTAACAAAGCCTTGTTATGATATAATCATGTGGTTAAGTTGCGGTTAATGATATAGAAAGATTTAAGATGATATTTGATGATTATCTTTAATTATGTCAAGTTAAGGGGTGTTTGGTACTGGCTTATGAAATGCTTAAATCATTGGAATTGCTTATAGAATCATTGGAATATGATCTTAACATGTTATATTAGCTGAAATATAAGTTTGATAAAGAGTAGAATAGCTTATCATTGGTTTTGGGTCATTTTGAACACATTTAAAACGTAGATCGGCATGTTGAATTGAGTTTTGTGTAGATTATAAAGGGGCGTAGAAAATAGGTCGTTTATTATTTGACATGAGGTAGCTTTTACCCGCAATTTTTGTCCGTGGCTATTTGCCTGAATTCTTGTAGTGACCTGAGATATATTTATTCTACGCCCTCGCACGACTAGTCATGTTTTTTTTACTTAGTATTAGATATTATCTACATAAGTTACTCGTCTTAGTTAGTGATACTAGATTGTAGGTATAGATAGACGGTGCATACACGAATCTTCGGACATGTGATCCATACCCGCATATTTACGTATCATCAAAAAACAACCGCTAAAAGAAAAAATAATCAATGATACATAATTCCAGGGGCAGCTCAATCCTTACCGAGGCCTATAGCAAAGTTTAAAAACGGGGCCTTTTTGATTATTTGCTATGATGTTAGTAAAATTGTCTATATAACGTCTATCTAGAAAAACAAAGAACGCTTAGTAGATTATGAGCTGGTTGATGATTGAAAAACAAATGACAAATAGAGAAACCAAACTTTGTTATTTCGGTGATATAGAAGTAGGGCCCAAGATGATAAAATTGAAACAACATGAATGCGCTTGTATGTATTCTTTCGTGAACATTTAATCAAGCAAACCCTACATGAATACTTAAAACAATTAAGCGAAAGAAATATTATGCTCGTGCTCATTGTATAAGAAAAAGTTTTTTCGTATTCATTTATTAACATACTAAACAAAAAGTACAACAAATACATGATTAAAAGAGCATAAGAACGGTTCACAAACAAAACGTCGAGCTTTTAGTTCACTTACAACCCTATCTATTACTCCGGTCTTTAAAAATTAGATTACAAAAATGAAGTTAATTCATTTTTTACCATTACCTTAAAAGATGATCTTGGTCTGTTTATAAAACTAAAATGATGGACGTGGTGTGTGATTGTCCCTATGACTAAAGAATAAAGATAAACTTAGATGTGGCCTCAATGTATCAGGTGTTTTAGTAAACCGGGGGCCTAAAAATTACTGAAATGAGCTTAATTCATTGTTTTCCTTGCCCCAAAAGACAATCTTGATCGTTTTGGACTTAGTATCTAATAAACTTTAGGCCCAAAGAGCAAATATAAATGTAGATGCAGCTTCAACTCATAAATTATATAAGGTATTTTAGGAAATTATGGGGGCTTAAATATGTAGGGGCCCTAAAGACGATGCTCAAGAATATGTGTAACGACTTTATACATGATGGTGCTTTAGAAAATCGGGGGCCTTAAAAATTCGGAGGTCTAAAGCGATGACTTTAGTAGCTTTACCCTTAAGCCACCCCAACATAATTCCAGACTGCTATTTTCTATCTAAAAAAAACGAATAAACCAAACACGTAAGTGATATAAAATGCCCTGCTAATCTAATGAATGCTATTTAACTTTGAAGAAAGGATGTGTAAAGTATTTTGATTTCCTAACAACTATAATTACAATTTAAATCTTTATATAGAACGTTTTGTGTCTTCATATTTCGATGCCCATTAATGCTAAGTACAAGTATTTCATTACTTAGAAGTTAAAAAAAATGTTTTGTGTATTTAATGCTAACTTTTAGGGGATGTTTGGTATGATAGAATCACACATAATGGAATTAAAGCAGAGAATGAAATTGTAAAGAATGAGAATAACCCCTGAGAAAGAAAGTGGAATGAAAGCCTATTCCACTGTTTGGTGGCTATAGAGAATCCATCAATGAAACAGAGTAGCTGACTGACTTTTGTGTTTGGTGTGAACAAAGAATGAAATTGCCATAGAATCAACGTGTCTAATTGCATCTTTATCCTATTTAACACTTTTGCCGTCAGTTTGTAATATTTAAACAATTGTATAAGCTGGGATCTTGGTAATTACATTGCGTTTAGTTGACTACAATAGAAAAATAAAGATCGAAGTTGCTAAAAGAGAACACGAACTGAACATCACAACAAGACTAATAATAGACAAAGCATTGTTATTTACATGACAACATTGTTAAAATTTAACAATCAAAGTACACGTATGCGGAAGCTAGATCAAATATGATACGTGGGAATCGCACTAGGCTTTACCTCTCAAGGGATCTTGAGAAGCTTACAACCCCCACCAGGCAGTGTACCTGATCGTTGTAGTATAGTATAGTGACAAGTACCGGAGGATTGATCGTTTAGCTAGGAATAGTGTCGCTAGGATTAGAAAACCTAAATACTAGTTCTAAAGATGAGGGATGATTCTTTTTGTATTTTTATATTTTTTAGAAAGCAAGTAAAAATCTCGGGTTTGAAGGATTTGGGCGGAATTAGTTGCTAGTCAACTAACCCAATACTAAAGATGCAATCAAAATAAAATACTAGAAATGAAAATAAACTAAATTATACTAAGGTTGTGAGCAATAAGTGGAGAAAATGTGTTTACTTAGATTTCACTACTCCCTAGACATCTTTTACATGCTAATTACTTGTTATAGTTGCATGGATGACGGATTGTATTCCTTAATACCATTCATGGGGTATCGCACATAACTCCCCAATTCTATGAGCTCTTATCTCCTCCTATACCATGCCCAACACAACCATAGGGATTATAAACAGTGGCTCATGCATTAAATAAAACCAATAAAGACCTAGTGCAATAGCTTCATGTTTCCTAAGACGTTCAAGCATGTTACCATTTGAAGATCTGCCAGTTTTCTTAAGCCTAACATATAAATTCATTCATCCAAAACAAGTATAAACAAGTAATCAACACATAATTAACATCTAGGTTTCATTAGATCCAAGCAAACACAAGATAGATCTAGCCTAGCATGATGGAATTAAGATAAGAACAAGATATAGACAACCAACACATAGACATATTGATTGAATTAAAAGAACACTTATCTCAATTACACATGAAAGGTATCAAGGGGTTAGAACCCTTGAAAAACCTATAAAATTCGCACCAAGTTCGTACTTAGGGTTTCTCTAAAACTTCTCTTTTTTTAATGAAAAAATCAGAAAACTATATATAGGAAATAGGGTCTGACGGCGTCAAGACCAATCTTGTGACGCCGTCACCTCGCCGCCAAAACTCTTCTCGGACCGCCTTGATCTACTTCTGACGCCGTCATGTATCAGCATTTCCAGGCCGTCATGACTTTAACTCTTAACGCCCTACTTCGTGACGCCGTCCAATATGTACTGGGTCGTCATGGAATTTACTCTTGACGCCGTCAGGGTGTTACTCTTGACACTGTCAACTACTGTTCCCAGCAAGGAAAATTAAGACTTTGGCGTTTTCTTCAGTTTTATGCTCCAAAAACGTCCGAATTGCTTCCTTTTCCAGATTTCACTCCCAAAGTACCTAAAATCACAAAAGGAACGATTTAGGGCAATATTTGATCAAATAAATTCAATTTCGGGCTTAAATGACCCCCTAAAAGTGGTTCATTTTTCGCCTCATCATATACCCTTACACTTGAGATTTGCTTGTCCTCAAGCAAATGCGCTTTTATTCTACTCAAAAGACAAGTTAGGGGTCATTTAACACTAATATAAAAGTAATTACAACAATTAATCGTTCCACTAAAGACCAATAGACAAGCACGGAGGTCATACACTAGCACCTCACAAATAGTGTTTAGATACTCACATCTCTCGGGTGTAATAAAGTATAAATTACAATATGGAAACGGAAGATATCTCGCACTACCTGTCATAGCAAAATAGATTACCATAGGCATGGGAAAGGATCAAACCTCCACCACATGGCGTAAGCACCTAGGATAAACTATCAAAGAGGTCTTTTAAAGGGTTGTAACGTTAGATGTAGGGATATGAAATACACTGTTTTGTTGGATAAATGAAGTTTTACTGGTGGTGAGTTAACAATCTTAGTTAATTACACGTACAATATGGCGTTGCTAAGCCAAGACTAGACTCGACTTAAGCTAATAAATGAAAAATAACAAAAACATAAGATAAACATAGAATGAAACGGGATGATAATCCGTATGTTTTTTCTCTTTTTCCTTTTTCTAATTTTTTTTTTCTTTTTCTTGATCTTTTCGATTTTTTTTTTATTTTTTATTTTTTTTAATTTTTTTTTTGCATACATTCATACCCTACCATCCAAAATAATACATCATAGGGAATGAATATTCCACTTACACTTGAATTTTTACATACTTTACAATAAGCTAAACTAATGACTCGAATTAAGAAAATCAAAACACTGGGAGCACTTTTTAAGATTAACGTACATATGGGGGTAATAAATGATGTTCTTCCCCATTACTCCATAAAATAAGTACTTACCCATGAGTCCCAATCGTCCCAAAACAATATGTACAAAGATATGACTCGACTTAGCAACCATGTAATCAAATAGATAGTTAACTTAGGGTTTAACAAATAACAATAATGCACTAAAAATGAGCGCATACACGGAAGGCTAAGGCGATTTGGGTGTACATTTAAGTGGGGTGTAACAAATTCTTCCTTTAAGTAAAATGCTTAAAGTTAGAAATGAAAAGATAGGCTCGGAGGGGTGTACTAGGGGTTTCGTGTACTAAAAATGAGTACAACGCTAAGGGTGTGGGAAAAATTAGTTGACTTAACTAGCCAAGTAATATGACTTAAATGGTCAAGTAATTATAATACGGGTTTAACACAAGGGCGATCCTAATGCCTCTTATCATGTAGTAAATCCTACCACACGAATGTAGTCTCACTAGCGGTCTCGGGATGCATCACTAACGCAAGTTCTAGAATCTAAATGCTACCGCTACACCCATAAGCACTAATAGTAAATGCTTTTCCTATCAAATCTAAAGGCGAACCTCACATATTTGGGTGGAAAATTTTTCTGAATATACGGTTATGTGCTAGTCACACAATCTCCTATCCATGAGACGCTTGCTATGGCTAAAGTTTCACTCATAAATGTTGTAAAAAATTTTAAATTTGGCGCTAAAATTACACTAACAAGTATTTCTCATAGTTTTATTACACATCTACCATTAAACAAAACAAACTCAAGCGAAAGTGCATATGTAAGGTATCATCTTTTTACCCTCCCTTTACACTTAAGATGAACATTGTCCCCAATGTTCAAGTAAAGAATGTAAAAGTGAAATAGTAAAGAGAATGAAATCAAATACTCCCCTGATTCGCTCGGTATGGATAATAAGGTGGTCAGGTTAAATCTTCCTCCAAGAAAATGAACAATCAAAGCTTCCCTTCCAGAATATAAATCATCTTCTTGTCATACATAACCTGTAAATCCTGAAAATAGACAAAACAACCTCGCGTAAAATCGGCGGCATCCTATATAAGTTACTAAATCCTAGAAAACAAGATAAGATATAATGCTTGTGGAATGAAGTTTGTAGATCTCCTGGAGATTATAAAACTTAATAATTCACAAAAACCATAAGACTCCGTTAGAAAAACAAAACCGGTAAAATTTCCAGATTTTTACACGTGACGCCGTCAAGAGTTAACTCTTGACGCCTTCAGAAGTGACCTGCAGAAATTCTTATGTTAAGTTTCTGGAAAATTTCTGGAAAAACTTGGTCCTACTTCCTGGAAAATCCTGCAAAACTTCATTATGACTCAATACAAGCATTTGACTCTAACAAATACGAATACACATGTTCATTTAATATTGTGGAGAATCATGATCGGTTTGTTTCTTAAAAACATATTTGGGGTTTCCCCTTACACTTATCTTTTGCAAAAATACTTTTAGGTGGAGTTAAGACTAGGCCAAAACAACAAAGTAAAGTATTTCCACTATTTAATTTAGAAACATGATCAACCAACATTAAAAATAAAGCATGCATTCGGAAGCAAATAACAAACAAACAAAAATAAAATCACACAAAGCATGGGTTGCCTCCCAAGAAGCGCTTTTCTTTATTTACAAGTCTTGTAGCTAGACTCAAGGTCATGGGTTACTACGTGACCTCATCATTGGTTCCACTCTCCGATTGTAGATATTCTTTGTAAAAACCAATCACCTTTTTCTCAACCGCCCCCATAATCTTTTGGGCAAATTCTTTATCGACTTTATACTTTGGTCCAAGGGCCAAGCAATATTTGTAATAAAGACTCCTTTTTTCCCATACATAATCCATGCCCTTTTTCTTATCCTCTTCATTGATTTCCTCAAAAGCACCAACGTTGTCCTTATCAAAACGGGATATAAAGCGAAATTCTTTCATCCTATTAGGCATCCTATAAGTAATACTATCGGCGTTACTTGCAAATCGGATCGTTCCTTCTATCTCATCATATTCCAACTTAGACTCCTCAATAAACGGTTTGCCAAACACAAGATTGGATAATTGACAATCAATAACATTAGCAAGATCCTCCACAATCATAAAGTCGGTGACAAAAGTGAAATTACCAACAAAGACATGTAGACCTTTAACTCTCCCGACAAAGTTACAAACTCCACCGGGGTATTTGGGATCTCTTCTAGGTTCAAGTCTTGTTTTCACTATATCATTATAAACAGTTGAGGACATAATGTTGATTGGAGATTTAAAGTTAATGTAAGCATTGCTAATGTGCCTATACCCAATCATACATGGTATCTTAGCATTCTTAGGATCGCCTCTTTTTATCATAGGTTCAATTATAGTGAAAGGAGATCGCGGGTTATCGATAAGGTTGTTATAATATGCAATCTCCTCCTTAGTGGGGTATAGATTAAAATAGTCATTAAGCTTCGGCTCTATTTCCCCCTCTTCAAGTTCCTCAATAACATTCACAAAGTCATTAGGCCCTAGGTCCTCATTTGAATACAAGGCGGTCGCTAGGTCACTAAATGCATGTTCGAGCTCAACCTTAATCAAACTATTAAACTCCCTAAGTTCCCTAATCTCACTTTCAATTTGTTCACGTAACAAAACCACTTCTATAGGGGAAAGGGGTGGATTCGCGTTTTCCATAATGGTCAACGGAACAGTCAATGAATTTAATTTACTAACAAAGGCACAAAGAAAAAGATAGACTAAAGAAAACCTAAAAATAAAAATAAAATCTTACTAGAAAGGAATCTAGCAAGTAGACCTAATAAAAAGAGATTCTAACCTAGACAATAACTATTCCCCGGCAGCGGAGCCAAAAACTTGATACGTGGGAATCACACCAGGCTTTACCTCTCAAGGGATCTTGAGAAGCTTACAACCCCCACCAGGCAGTGTACCTGATCGTTGTAGTATAATATAGTGACAAGTACCGGGGGATTGATCGTTCAGCTAGGAATAGTGTCGCTAGGATTAAAAAACCTAAATACTAGTTCTAAAGATGAGGGATGATTCTTTTTGTATTTTTATATTTTTTAGAAAGCAAGTAAAAATCTCGGGTTTGAAGGATTTGGTCGGAATTAGTTGCTAGTCAACTAACCCAATACTAAAGATGCAATCAAAATAAAATACTAGAAATGAAAATAAACTAAATTATACTAAGGTTGTGAGCAATAAGTGGAGAAAATGTGTTTACTTAGATTTCACTACTCCCTAGACATCTTTTACATGCTAATTACTTGTTATAGTTGCATGGATGATGGATTGTATTCCTTAATACCATTCATGGGGTATCGCACATAACTTCCCAATTCTATGAGCTCTTATCTCATCCTATACCATGCCCAGCACAACCATAGGGATTATAAACAGTGGCTCATGCATTAAATAAAACCAATAAAGACCTAGTGCAATAGCTTCATGTTTCCTAAGACGTTCAAGCATGTTACCATTTGGAGATCTGCCAGTTTTCTTAAGCTTAACATATAAATTCATTCATCCAAAACAAGTATAAACAAGTAATCAACACATAACTAACATCTAGGTTTCATTAGATCCAAGCAAACACAAGATAGATCTAGCCTAGCATGATGGAATTAAGATAAGAACAAGATATAGACAACCAACACATAGACATATTGATTGAATTAAAAGAACACTTATCTCAATTACACATGAAAGGTATCAACGGGTTAGAACCCTTGAAAAACCTGTAAAATTCGCACCAAGTTCGTACTTAGGGTGATGAGTGCTTATTCACTCATCCTTTTTAGACCTTATTTCAGACCAAAAATACCAAATACTAACCAAAAATGCCAAGAGAATGCATGTTTTTGTATTTGTGTATGTGCAGGTACGGATATGAGAAAAATGGACAAAAACACAACAAAACCGACAAAAACGAGCACGAGAATGGAAAAAGGTCAAAAGCCGGAGCCGGGGAAGTCAAATGGTCAAAGTCCGAGCTCAAAATGATAAAATCAACCTCAGAGATTCATCAAAGTTTCATATTTGGTCCCTGGTCAAAGTTTGGATAGATTGGCAGTTTAAGTCCCTGCAGTTTCATAATTTGGCAAAAGAGATCCCTTGAAGAAATATTCAAAGAAAAATCAAAGTTGATCCTCCATGATTTAAAGATTATCAACAAATGCCCTTGGAAGAAACTTTTGAGAAAAGTCAGATTTGGTCCCTCATAATTTTAAAATTACAACTTTGGTCCTTGAAAGTTAATACTACTCCTAATTATCAAAAGCAACAACCGGATCCAAAACATCACTAGCCCACCTTTCTAGTACCAAAGCCCATCCCACTTAACCTAAAGCCCACCACCTATTAGCCTTTACCCAGGCCTGCTAAGTTACCCAGTCAACCACCCGGTCAACGCTCACTAAAATAAAATACCCAAACACACACACCCCGCCAATATTACCCCCAATTCTACCCAGATAGTTACTGTACGTAGAACCCTAAAAACAACCACACGCACAATTACCTCACGTAGGTAATAATTACCCCATGATTGGACTTCTAGAAGGGTCAGTAAATCCAGGGAATGTCAGAGATAGGGACGCGTGGACCAATGAGGAGATATCACGAGGATAGGCATCACATCAATCAATCAATCAAGGGCTCTAAATCATTGGAAGCATCTGGAATTCAATCACACGGTTGAAGTGAGGCTCAAACAAACACAAGTGACGCGGATAGCCAGCCTGGCACAAGCCCTCACCTCTCCTCAATGGCTATAAAAACCCCCCTCACATCAGAGATTAGAGTGTGTAGGTTTTTAAAATTAAGCATTGTATTTTTCCTATTTCAGTTCATTGTACTCAGTTTTTATTTTAATAAAATTACTTTTAGTCAAATTGTCTCTTCATTTCAATTCTATTTTAATTGCTTCTATTTTAATTTAGTTTGATTATCAGTACCATTTATTTCTGTTTATATATATATATAAAAAAAAAAAAAAAAAAAAAAAAAAAAAAAAAAAAAAATATCAACATCAGCTTATTAAGCTCATGCTTATTGCAATAAGCTATAGCTTATTTGGGAATTGAGGCAGCCAATTGGATGCTTATTGGCCTGTCTAAAGACAGGCTGTGTGGGAGTCCCCTTCTGTTTGGCTGAAGGGGTTCGTAAGTCCTTATTTTAATTTTTTCGTCTTCATTTATAGCATAATCAGTAGTGGTAGCTTAGTCTGCTTACTTGCACTTCTTTCTACTTCTTATTTGTTTATCAGTTTTTAGCTTACTTTATTTTGATAGGATTTTATATGTTTGTTTGATTTTACTGTTTCATTATTGATTTCATGTAACTGTCTATCTTTGATTGAGTGACTGAGTTTAGCACATCTGTGGTCTGAGTAGTAGGGTATCTATATCTGTTTCTTTTGGATTCCTTATAGTTTTTGGAACTTAGTGAAGTTAATTGGTTGAGATATGGATTAAGTTGGACTGATCTGTGGTAGTTTCAGAATAAGCAGCAGAGGTAGTTAGGGGTGTTTGGATTATAATCATTTGCTGGTATAATTACCTTTTCAGAGGTTGTAGTTGGTTTATAATCAGTCACTTAGGTTGATATTAGACTTAGGATTGCATAAAAACAATAGGTTAAGTTTTAAAAGTCAATTTCCATTTCATATTTTCATTACAGTTGACACTTAGTAGTTTTAGGTTAAATAAGCTATTGAGTAGGTGTAGTGTAAGTACTATTAGCTTATTTGAATAATTAGAGAGCTTATATTCAACTCATTAATTAGTTAATCAGATTCAAAATCCAAGTTAGTCAAAGTTTTGTGTTCAATATAAAAGTCAAAAAGTTTTTTTTGGTATCTGTTTTGGTCAGAATTCTCAGAGGTGCACAGCCCTCAATTTTGGTTTAAAATTAATTTGGTTTGCTGATTTGAAAAGCTTGGTAGTAGGTTTACAAGTTTCAAAA
Organism: Artemisia argyi; assembly: GCA_030686995.1. Classification (NCBI taxonomy): domain Eukaryota; kingdom Viridiplantae; phylum Streptophyta; class Magnoliopsida; order Asterales; family Asteraceae; genus Artemisia; species Artemisia argyi. The sequence goes on from CM060680.1 coordinate 44,659,289, forward strand.
GGAATTTTGTGGTTTGGACTTCATTAGCTTATCAAATAAGCTCACTTAAGTTGGCTGTTTGGACTGCTTAATCCCCTGCACTCAGTTTTGAACCCCACTTTTGGATCTGTTTTTGGTTAGTTAAAAGGATCTAGGGTCTAATTTCTGAGTAGTATTGTGATCTCAGGTAGCTAGTGAGTAAATAGGACCATTAAGCTCACACTCATCAGCTTATCTTAACTGCTTAATCATCTCAATAAGTGGTGTGTTTGAGACTAGTTTCCTGAATCTCAAATAGGGCTGCAATTTTGTTCTAAGCTTCATAAGTTTGATATTATTGGTCATCTGATCATTTTAGTACTATAAGTCACTGTTGCAATTGATTTTTGGCCTTTGCTTAAACTGTTTCAGCTTATTGCTTATTCCACTTTGCTTATTTGGACTTATTGTGCTCATATCTGTGTTTCTGTGTTTCAAATTGATTCTCAATTGTTCCAACAAGTTTAAAATAGTTCAAATATCATTTGGTAAAAGTTTCAAGTCATTTTGGTCAGGAGTGCTTATAAATAAGCACTCCAAATCAGCTGTTTTCAAGTTTTTAAGCACTTTCCTAGCTTATTTTTGTTTCAAAATTTTTTCTCAAGCTTGTTTTATCATTTTAGAATTTTCCTTAAATTTTCAGATTTTTCCAAGTTGTTTTGCTATTTTTCTTATTTAATTTCCAATTTTAATCACTTTTTAATTAATTTTTAATTCCAAAAAATTCAAAAAAAAATCAGAAAAAAGTCCAGAAAAATCCAAAAAAATATTAGAAAATTATTTTTAGTTATTTTAGATTTTTAGAAATTTATTTTGTATTTTTCTCATTTAATTTGAATTTCTTTTGAATTTTTAATAATTTTTAATTAGATTTAATTGTTTTTAATTTCTAAAAAATACATAAAAAGCCCAAAAAAATTAGTTTTTAGTTTTAAAATTTCTTTTTAGTTATTTTATAATTTTCAAAATTTAATTTTATTTTTCTCACTTTATTTTCAATTTCTTTTAATTTTTAATTACTTAAAATAGTTTTTAATTCATAAAAAATTCATAAAAAGTCAAAAAAATATTTTTCTTTTTCTCAAAATTTTCTTTTATCATTTTTGATTTTTAGAAATTATTTTCAAGTCCGTAGGAGTCGCGTAGCTTAAAAGTCGCGTTTTATTTTGCGCGTTAGCGTTTATTTTACGTTTTCGATTCTACGTTACGTTTTTGGTTTGTTTAGTTGAATTACGTGCTTAATTGATTATTTGTGCTTCATTTACTATTTCATTAGCGTAAAATCATTAAAATCACTTTTTGCCGTTTTCACGACACGTTTCACGAATCGGGAATTCGAAATTCCATTCACACCTTCGCACGGACTACGACCTCGGGTTATCCGTATTTCTTTGTGGATCTCTTGAGCTTATATCTATACTATACTATACTATAACTTGATTTTCACGAATCAATTTTGGCGCCGCTGCCGGGGAAGGTTGAAGTGAATTTTTGAATATTCGTTTTTGAAAAATTGTGTTTTGATAAGCCTTCCTCTATTTTGTATATATTATATAAATATCGAAAAATCAAAAACACTTTTCCTAAAGTGTTTTCACAAAAATACCAAAAAAATAATAAAGTTACAGCCTCGTTCCGATCGAAAGAAAGGGCGTTGTAAACCAAAAAAGTTTCTCAATATAACTACGCGTGAAATTAATTGCGAGTCGGATTACTTTGATTCTACAACCGAATAAGCGGAAAATACGGAAGCTTTGACATTAAATTGCAAGCTGAAGAGAGATCCATTCTTCTCTCCCGTTCCGTCGCGAGTAGATTAAGGGAAACGGTTTACGATTAACGTAACGTTTGAAAAAGAAACAAAAGTTTAAATTTTGCTTTATAAAAAAAAAAAAAAAAAAAAAAAAAAAAATACAAAAAGATTTTCCTTTTCAAATTTGATTTTCCTTTTATTTTTCAAAATTTGAGTTTTTGTGGTGTATGAACACCCGGTCATCTTCTAAACGTCTTATTTCTCCATTATCGAACCCCGAGAGTTTGATACGTCACACACACAAAGTTCGTTTCCCCAACATCACGGAAATGGAACAAAACAACCACAACAATCAACACCCTCCGGTGGGTGTTGTTCAAAATGCACCAGCTCCCGATCTCCGAACGATGGAGGAGCTGTGTCAACCGACAATGCACGGTAGAGGCGGTCCGATTGCCCCTCTCAATATTGAGGCTACGGATTTTGGACTTAAGCACCATATGATTCAACAAGTCCAGAATTCGTGCCAATTTCACGGTTTACCGGGTGACGATGCTAACAAGCATCTCGACAAATTTTTAACCGTCACCCAAAGTATGAAACAACATGGGGTCTCCGATGACGCCCTTCGTCTTTCTCTCTTCCCCTATTCTCTTACACATCATGCCACAGCGTGGTTTGATCGTCTTCCCAAGAATTCGATTCATACCTTCGAAGAGATGGTATCGAAGTTCTTGGCGAAATATTTTCCACCATCGATGGTGACGAAACTTCGAAACGATATTAGCAATTTCCGTCAGCTTCCCGACGAATCTTTATTCGAAGCTTGGGAACGTTATAAGCTTGCTATTGATCGGTGTCCAAACCATAACATGCTTCTTGTTACGATAATTGATACGTTTTACAATGGTTTGACTTTGCGACATCGGGACACGATCAATGCAGCTGCGGGTGGAACTTTTATGAAACGACGTCCTGAAGATTGCTACGAACTTATTGAGAACATGACTGCTCATTACAATTACTGGGATTCCTCTGCCGAGAGGAATGAGTCAAGAACAACCGTTGCTCACAATTCTTCTACGTCTAATTCTGAAATAGCCGCAATTACTAAGAAACTCGATGATTTGTCGACTGCTGTTTTACGAATGCACCAAACGTCTCAGAATCAAAATCAAGTCAAAAACCATCAAGTTAACATGATCAACAATGTTTGTGAGACTTGTGGTGGTCCTCATTCGTATTTTGAGTGCCCAGCCACCGGTGGCTACACTCACGAGAATGTGTATGCTACTTCGGGAACCTACAATATGGGCGGTAACGGATACCAACCACAGGGTGACCGAACTCTTCTTAGCTACCGTTCGAACCATTATGTTGGACCAACCGGTTTTAATCAACCGTCTCAAGTTAATCAAGTCAATCAAGTTAATCAAAATGTGCAAAACCGAAATCATCAATTTAATCACAATGCTAATCAAAATCGGATGAACAATGGTTTTCAGAATCAAAACAATGGTTTTCAAAATCAAAATCGGGGAAATTACAATCAAGGCCCGAATCAAGGGAATTTTCATGGAAATTTTCAAAATGTTAATCATGGGAATTATAATCATGGAAATCAGAATTTTCAGAATCAAGGTTTCAATAATAACAATCGGGGTCAAAATTTTCAAAGTCCAGTTGTGAATCAGTCTTCTTCAGATGAATTACTTAAGCAGTTTATGAAAAGTCAAGAGGAAATGAATAAAATGTTAATCAATCAAATGGCCGAATTGAAGAAGTCTTTAAATGATCGACCCTCGGGCTCGGGTACTCTTCCCAGCAACACGATCGCTAACCCGAGGGGCGATGCTAAGGCGATCACGACTAGGAGCGGTATTGTTATCGATGGACCAACGGCTCCGACTACCCCTTCTTCTTCTTCGTCTCCCAAGGTAGTCGTCCGTGAAACCGAGGCGACAACGGATACGGAAATTCCTAGTAATAATGGAAGGACCGAGAACATCCAACCTCCGGTGGTCCCAACGTCCAAAGAAAAAGATAAAGTTGTTAATGAAACTGAAAATCCCGTGAAAGTTAGTTTGCCTTATCCGTCACGCTTAAATGAACAAACGCACCGTGAGAGAGATAAAATTCAGATGGAAAAGTTTTACCAAGTTTTTCAAGAGCTACATTTTGACATAACTCTCGCGGATGCTATACTTTTAATGCCTAAATTTGCTTCTATGCTAAAAGGACTTTTGAATAACAAAGAAAAATTGTTTGAAAAATCTCGAACCCAGATGAATGAGAATTGTTCGGCGGTTATCCTCAAAAAGCTCCCCGAAAAGCTTGAAGACCCCGGTCGATTTCTCATTCCGTGTAATTTTCCTGGGATGGTTCAATGCTTCGCCTTGGCCGATCTTGGTGCTAGCATTAACCTAATGCCGTTATCAATTTGGAAGAAGTTGTCTTTACCCAATTTGACTCCGACTTGTATGACCCTCGAGCTTGCCGACCGATCTACTTCCCGCCCGATGGGAATAGCCGAGGATGTTTTTGTTAATGTGGGAAAATTCCATTTCCCTGCCGATTTTGTCGTTGTTGATTTTGATGCTGATCCGCGGGTACCTCTCATTCTCGGAAGAGGTTTCCTAAGGACTGGCCGTGCTTTGATTGATGTTTTCGATGAAAAAATTACCTTACGCGTTGGTACCGAAGCCGTAACTTTTAACTTGGATCAAACCGCGAGGTACTCCTCCGAGTTTGACAAATATTCCGTCAACCGAATCGACGTTATCGATGAAGTTACGGAGGAGTACGCTCAAGAGTTACTTGGTTTTACCGAACATGCTTCGAGTGGCAATCCCACTCATTCTTCTGAACCGATAATTTCCGATCCTTCCCCTTCCCTTACTCCGTTTGAGGGAAGTGATTTCATTTTGGAAGAGATCGAGGCCTTTCTTGCTAATGATTCGATTTCACCGGAAATTGATCATTCCGATTGTGATCCGGAGGGGGATGTATTTTTGATTGAGAAATTGTTAAACGAAGATCCCAACCCGTCCCTCCCTCCGCTTGACCTTAAAATGGCCGACGTTAAAGAAGTTAAGCCGTCTACTGAGAATCCTCCGGAGCCCGAGCTCAAGGATTTACCTCCTCATCTCGAATACGCATTTTTGGAAGGAACCGACAAACTTCCCGTTATAATTTCTAAAGATCTTAAAGATGAGGAGAAGAAACGTCTCTTAGATGTGCTCAGGAAGCATAAGAGTGCCATCGCTTGGCAAATTTCTGATATTAAGGGTATCGACCCTCGTTTTTGCACGCATAAGATCTTACTTGAAGACAATTTCAAACCGTCCGTTCAGCAACAACGACGGGTTAACCCGAAAATTCATGAGGTTATCAAAAAGGAAGTTATCAAACTCCTCGATGCCGGAATGATTTATCCAATCTCGGATAGCTCTTGGGTTAGCCCGGTCCACTGCGTACCGAAGAAAGGTGGAATGACCGTCGTTACAAATGAAGATAATGAATTAATTCCAACACGTCTTGTTACCGGATGGAGAGTTTGTATTGATTATCGTAAATTGAATGATGCGACTCGTAAGGATCATTTCCCACTTCCATTTATGGATCAAATGCTAGAACGCCTAGCGGGAAATGAGTTCTATTGTTTTCTTGATGGATTTTCCGGCTATTTTCAAATACCTATTGACCCTCCGGACCAGGAAAAAACTACCTTTACTTGCCCTTATGGAACGTTTGCCTATCGTCGTATGCCTTTTGGCTTATGCAATGCTCCAGGCACGTTCCAAAGGTGTATGATGTCGATATTTTCGGATATGATCGAGAAAACTATGGAAGTTTTTATGGATGATTTCTCGGTTTATGGAGATTCGTTTACTTCATGCCTCTCCCATTTAGAAAATATGCTGAAACGGTGTGAAGACACTAACTTGGTTCTAAATTGGGAGAAATGCCATTTCATGGTCAAAGAGGGCATTGTCCTCGGCCACAAGATTTCGAAATCTGGGATTGAGGTCGATAGAGCTAAAGTCGACGTTATTGCAAAATTACCTCATCCCACGACCGTTAAAGGAATTAGAAGTTTTTTAGGTCATGCCGGCTTTTACCGACGTTTCATTCAAGACTTTTCTAAGATAGCCCGGCCTCTGACACACTTGCTTGAAAAAGATGCTCCGTTTATCTTCTCAAATGAATGCATCGAGGCATTCAATGTTCTTAAAAAGAAGTTAACGGAGGCTCCCGTCTTAATTGCCCCCGACTGGGACTTGCCCTTCGAGCTAATGTGCGATGCCAGCGATTATGCCATTGGTGCAGTCCTGGGGCAACGCAAGTCTAAGCATTTTCAGCCGATACACTATGCCAGTAAAACAATGACCGACGCTCAATACCATTATACGACTACTGAGAAAGAAATGTTAGCCGTCATTTACGCTTTTGAAAAGTTTCGATCTTATTTGCTTTTGAAAAAATGCATAGTGTACACGGATCATTCGGCTCTTAAGTACCTTATGGCAAAGCAAGACGCTAAGCCACGCTTGATGCGGTGGGTTCTCCTCCTTCAAGAATTCAAAGTTGAAATTCGAGATAAAAAGGGAGCTGAGAACCTTGCTGCTGATCACTTATCACGTTTAGAGAATCCCCACCAAAGTGTTTTCGAGAAAAAGGAGATTAACGAAGCATTTCCTCTTGAGACACTGGGGAGTTTATCACATAGTGATTCTAGTACCCCATGGTTCGCCGACTTTGCGAATTACCATGCGGGGAATTTTATCCGGAAAGGGATGTCGTTCCAACAGAAGAAAAAATTCTTCAAAGATGTTAAGCATTATTTCTGGGACGATCCCTATTTGTTTAAGATTTGTGCGGATCAAGTGATCCGGCGGTGCGTTCACGGCAAGGAAGCTGCTGAAATTCTTATGGCATGCCACAATGGACCCACGGGGGGACATCATGGTGCCAACTTCACCGCTAAGAAAGTTTTTGATTCCGGCTTCTACTGGCCGACGATTTACCGGGATGCTCATGAGTTGGTTAAATCATGTGATTCTTGCCAGCGTCAAGGAAAAATTACTCAGAAGGACGAGATGCCTCAAAATGCTATCCAAGTCTGTGAGATTTTTGACGTATGGGGTATCGATTTCATGGGTCCATTCCCGTCTTCTCGTGGTAACAAATATATACTCGTGGCCGTCGATTACTTGTCTAAATGGGTCGAAGCGAAGGCGCTACCCACCAATGACGCCCGAGTTGTAGTGAAATTTCTCAAGAGTCTTTTCGCCCGATTTGGTGCACCTCGTGCTATTATAAGCGATCGTGGGACCCATTTCTGTAACGACCAGTTTGCTAAAGTTATGCTCAAATATGGTGTCACACATCGTCTTTCTACGGCATATCATCCACAGACGAGTGGTCAAGTTGAGGTCTCCAATCGTGGCTTGAAACGTATTTTAGAAAGGACCGTAGGTGAACATCGTGCTTCATGGGCCGATAAGTTAGATGATGCACTTTGGGCCTTCCGTACAGCTTACAAAACACCCATTGGGTGCACCCCTTACAAGCTGGTTTACGGGAAGGCCTGCCATTTGCCCTTTGAACTTGAGCACAAGGCCTACTGGGCCTTAAAACATGCTAATTTTGACCTACAAACCGCGGGTGATCACCGAAAAGTTCAATTGAATGAATTAGTCGAGCTTCGTGATCAGGCCTATGAGAATTCTTTGATCTACAAAGAGAAGACAAAGAGGATTCACGATGCTAAAATTAAAGATCGCGTCTTCAATGTTGGTGACCGAGTCCTTCTTTTCAATTCTCGATTAAAGATTTTCTCGGGCAAGTTAAAAACCCGTTGGTCTGGACCATTCACCATTACCCAAGTATTTCCTTATGGGACCGTTGAACTTGCTCAACCTAATGGTCATAATTTTAAGGTGAATGGTCATCGTGTTAAACATTACTTTGGAGGGGACATACCACCCATGGTTGTCCCGGATCTCCAGACTTTCCCCAAGGACGATTAAATTCGGGGATCGAGTCAAGCTCATGTGACTCGGTAAACAAAAACAAGCGCTTCGTGGGAGGCACCCCATGCTTATCCATTTTCATTTTCTATATTTTCTATTTTCTAATAACGTGACGTGAGGGGGGTGACCCTTTCCAAACTCGTGTTTTTCGTGGTTGTTGTTTATGAATGTTCAGGAATTTCCCCGAAGTTTGAGGACTCTCGTGCTCGTGGTTTGTCGTTCTCTCCACTCGAGTCTCATCCTTCGCTGCTCTTTCGGAAATTCACCATATCCTAAATCTTATCGACTAACGTTTATCTCTTGGCAGACTTAATAAACGGCCTTAGATTTTACGTAGGATTACCCGTACCCTTAAAACATTGAGGACAATGTTTCACTTTAGTCTGGGGGGGTGAATCTTCGATTCGATTTGACCTGTACCATCGTCTGAGCTGTTAACTTACGCAACTCCGTTTTCCACCAAAAATTTTAATTTTTGTCACCTTTTTATTGTCTCAAAAAAAAAAAAAAAAAAAAAAAAAAAAAAAAAAAAAAAAAAGTGAAAAAAAAAAAAATGAAAAAAATATATATTATATGAATAATAAGTTTTGACACCTTGTTTTGACTTTCCTACCGGCGAGAGTAGAAATAAATGTTCCGACTTGACCGGGCGTGTTGAGCCCTAGCTTGTTTCCCTTAACCAAAATAATCAAAAGATTATGGCTAAGCATCCGCGGATCTCATTATTTGGGCTTTTAAATTTGCGGAGATCGAGGAATGATAGAGTTTATTTGGAAGTTTCGTGCTATACACGGATCGCATTACTGGGATTTAAAAAACCCACGAGAGGTACTTGTGGCCTCCTTGTTCCCACCAGCTTGCACACAAATGTATAAATATAGATGTCTAGGATTAATTAAGGGTATACGGTTTGGGCAATACTTAGTTTTTTCTCGTTCCCAACAAAATTTCTGCATATGGGGGTTTGGTACACATTGAGGTACTGCCAGTGTTACGGTGAAATAGACTATTGCATCTTGCCGGTTCGCAGCCGATGTTGTGATCTTAGTAAAGGCCGTAGGACTTGGGGTTTGGCATATAGTTATGAATATCGATAATAATAGTCCAAAGCCAAAATAAAAAGGCAGCGGAATCCAAAGCTACAAAAAGCAGCGGATAGAAATCCAAAGTCATAATAAAGCTCTTACATCTTAGCGGCTCATAAACCGTTGACTGTAAAAGAAATAAAGGACTAAGGACAAAAGTATTATTAAAGTGCTTATGATTATGCAAAAATGCCAAACTTCGACTCCGGGGGTTTCCCTAATAAAAAGCTTCCGTTTCGGGTATCAAACATGGTATGTCTCGGTCGTAAATAAAAAGGGAGCCTCCACAAATCGTGTTAAATCAGAGACCTTCATGTGGACCCGATTTCTGTATGCAGGGGTTTTCGAGGGAAAGTTTAGAAACTACTTAGCGTTCAAATTTTGTGCTCTTATCGGACTAACAAATATCGAAACGAGAAAATATGAAGCAATTCATTTCTCATAAATTAAAATCTCTAGATACAACTAAGGACCTGGGGACAAGAGGTAATACACAAGTAACTTTCGTGGGCAGTGTTAGCATCTAACTTCTGATAAACAATGATTTCGATTTTACGCTTAGTTTGGGAGCTTGTGAAAAATCAAGGATGACGATTTTTATCCGTATGGTCTCTTCTCTGTGAGAAGTGTTTCTACTCGTAGACCCTGAAAGTTATCAACAGATATGAATTGATAATGAAAGTCAAAGCAAACCGTCACTTATATAAAAATGAAAAAAAAGTACAAAAATAGTAGTAGTAGTTGTTATTCATGAAAATCGGAAAACGGAGCGTTTTTAAGAATAAATGATTTTACTATCTCTCTTGAACATCATTGCTACTTTACAACGTCAGTAAAGAGAGATTTTGAAAATTATTTATCTTTTAAGCGTGAGGTGATGACATTGCGTGAGGGCACGGCAATACCTTAGTCTGGGGGATTTTGATGAGTGCTTATTCACTCATCCTTTTTAGACCTTATTTCAGACCAAAAATACCAAATACTAACCAAAAATGCCAAGAGAATGCATGTTTTTGTATTTGTGTATGTGCAGGTACGGATATGAGAAAAATGGACAAAAACACAACAAAACCGACAAAAACGAGCACGAGAATGGAAAAAGGTCAAAAGCCGGAGCCGGGGAAGTCAAATGGTCAAAGTCCGAGCTCAAAATGATAAAATCAACCTCAGAGATTCATCAAAGTTTCATATTTGGTCCCTGGTCAAAGTTTGGATAGATTGGCAGTTTAAGTCCCTGCAGTTTCATAATTTGGCAAAAGAGATCCCTTGAAGAAATATTCAAAGAAAAATCAAAGTTGATCCTCCATGATTTAAAGATTATCAACAAATGCCCTTGGAAGAAACTTTTGAGAAAAGTCAGATTTGGTCCCTCATAATTTTAAAATTACAACTTTGGTCCTTGAAAGTTAATACTACTCCTAATTATCAAAAGCAACAACCGGATCCAAAACATCACTAGCCCACCTTTCTAGTACCAAAGCCCATCCCACTTAACCTAAAGCCCACCACCTATTAGCCTTTACCCAGGCCTGCTAAGTTACCCAGTCAACCACCCGGTCAACGCTCACTAAAATAAAATACCCAAACACACACACCCCGCCAATATTACCCCCAATTCTACCCAGATAGTTACTGTACGTAGAACCCTAAAAACAACCACACGCACAATTACCTCACGTAGGTAATAATTACCCCATGATTGGACTTCTAGAAGGGTCAGTAAATCCAGGGAATGTCAGAGATAGGGACGCGTGGACCAATGAGGAGATATCACGAGGATAGGCATCACATCAATCAATCAATCAAGGGCTCTAAATCATTGGAAGCATCTGGAATTCAATCACACGGTTGAAGTGAGGCTCAAACAAACACAAGTGACGCGGATAGCCAGCCTGGCACAAGCCCTCACCTCTCCTCAATGGCTATAAAAACCCCCCTCACATCAGAGATTAGAGTGTGTAGGTTTTTAAAATTAAGCATTGTATTTTTCCTATTTCAGTTCATTGTACTCAGTTTTTATTTTAATAAAATTACTTTTAGTCAAATTGTCTCTTCATTTCAATTCTATTTTAATTGCTTCTATTTTAATTTAGTTTGATTATCAGTACCATTTATTTCTGTTTATATAAAAAAAAAAAAAAAAAAAAAAAAAATATCAACATCAGCTTATTAAGCTCATGCTTATTGCAATAAGCTATAGCTTATTTGGGAATTGAGGCAGCCAATTGGATGCTTATTGGCCTGTCTAAAGACAGGCTGTGTGGGAGTCCCCTTCTGTTTGGCTGAAGGGGTTCGTAAGTCCTTATTTTAATTTTTTCGTCTTCATTTATAGCATAATCAGTAGTGGTAGCTTAGTCTGCTTACTTGCACTTCTTTCTACTTCTTATTTGTTTATCAGTTTTTAGCTTACTTTATTTTGATAGGATTTTATATGTTTGTTTGATTTTACTGTTTCATTATTGATTTCATGTAACTGTCTATCTTTGATTGAGTGACTGAGTTTAGCACATCTGTGGTCTGAGTAGTAGGGTATCTATATCTGTTTCTTTTGGATTCCTTATAGTTTTTGGAACTTAGTGAAGTTAATTGGTTGAGATATGGATTAAGTTGGACTGATCTGTGGTAGTTTCAGAATAAGCAGCAGAGGTAGTTAGGGGTGTTTGGATTATAATCATTTGCTGGTATAATTACCTTTTCAGAGGTTGTAGTTGGTTTATAATCAGTCACTTAGGTTGATATTAGACTTAGGATTGCATAAAAACAATAGGTTAAGTTTTAAAAGTCAATTTCCATTTCATATTTTCATTACAGTTGACACTTAGTAGTTTTAGGTTAAATAAGCTATTGAGTAGGTGTAGTGTAAGTACTATTAGCTTATTTGAATAATTAGAGAGCTTATATTCAACTCATTAATTAGTTAATCAGATTCAAAATCCAAGTTAGTCAAAGTTTTGTGTTCAATATAAAAGTCAAAAAGTTTTTTTTGGTATCTGTTTTGGTCAGAATTCTCAGAGGTGCACAGCCCTCAATTTTGGTTTAAAATTAATTTGGTTTGCTGATTTGAAAAGCTTGGTAGTAGGTTTACAAGTTTCAAAAGGAATTTTGTGGTTTGGACTTCATTAGCTTATCAAATAAGCTCACTTAAGTTGGCTGTTTGGACTGCTTAATCCCCTGCACTCAGTTTTGAACCCCACTTTTGGATCTGTTTTTGGTTAGTTAAAAGGATCTAGGGTCTAATTTCTGAGTAGTATTGTGATCTCAGGTAGCTAGTGAGTAAATAGGACCATTAAGCTCACACTCATCAGCTTATCTTAACTGCTTAATCATCTCAATAAGTGGTGTGTTTGAGACTAGTTTCCTGAATCTCAAATAGGGCTGCAATTTTGTTCTAAGCTTCATAAGTTTGATATTATTGGTCATCTGATCATTTTAGTACTATAAGTCACTGTTGCAATTGATTTTTGGCCTTTGCTTAAACTGTTTCAGCTTATTGCTTATTCCACTTTGCTTATTTGGACTTATTGTGCTCATATCTGTGTTTCTGTGTTTCAAATTGATTCTCAATTGTTCCAACAAGTTTAAAATAGTTCAAATATCATTTGGTAAAAGTTTCAAGTCATTTTGGTCAGGAGTGCTTATAAATAAGCACTCCAAATCAGCTGTTTTCAAGTTTTTAAGCACTTTCCTAGCTTATTTTTGTTTCAAAATTTTTTCTCAAGCTTGTTTTATCATTTTAGAATTTTCCTTAAATTTTCAGATTTTTCCAAGTTGTTTTGCTATTTTTCTTATTTAATTTCCAATTTTAATCACTTTTTAATTAATTTTTAATTCCAAAAAATTCAAAAAAAAATCAGAAAAAAGTCCAGAAAAATCCAAAAAAATATTAGAAAATTATTTTTAGTTATTTTAGATTTTTAGAAATTTATTTTGTATTTTTCTCATTTAATTTGAATTTCTTTTGAATTTTTAATAATTTTTAATTAGATTTAATTGTTTTTAATTTCTAAAAAATACATAAAAAGCCCAAAAAAATTAGTTTTTAGTTTTAAAATTTCTTTTTAGTTATTTTATAATTTTCAAAATTTAATTTTATTTTTCTCACTTTATTTTCAATTTCTTTTAATTTTTAATTACTTAAAATAGTTTTTAATTCATAAAAAATTCATAAAAAGTCAAAAAAATATTTTTCTTTTTCTCAAAATTTTCTTTTATCATTTTTGATTTTTAGAAATTATTTTCAAGTCCGTAGGAGTCGCGTAGCTTAAAAGTCGCGTTTTATTTTGCGCGTTAGCGTTTATTTTACGTTTTCGATTCTACGTTACGTTTTTGGTTTGTTTAGTTGAATTACGTGCTTAATTGATTATTTGTGCTTCATTTACTATTTCATTAGCGTAAAATCATTAAAATCACTTTTTGCCGTTTTCACGACACGTTTCACGAATCGGGAATTCGAAATTCCATTCACACCTTCGCACGGACTACGACCTCGGGTTATCCGTATTTCTTTGTGGATCTCTTGAGCTTATATCTATACTATACTATACTATAACTTGATTTTCACGAATCAATTTTGGCGCCGCTGCCGGGGAAGGTTGAAGTGAATTTTTGAATATTCGTTTTTGAAAAATTGTGTTTTGATAAGCCTTCCTCTATTTTGTATATATTATATAAATATCGAAAAATCAAAAACACTTTTCCTAAAGTGTTTTCACAAAAATACCAAAAAAATAATAAAGTTACAGCCTCGTTCCGATCGAAAGAAAGGGCGTTGTAAACCAAAAAAGTTTCTCAATATAACTACGCGTGAAATTAATTGCGAGTCGGATTACTTTGATTCTACAACCGAATAAGCGGAAAATACGGAAGCTTTGACATTAAATTGCAAGCTGAAGAGAGATCCATTCTTCTCTCCCGTTCCGTCGCGAGTAGATTAAGGGAAACGGTTTACGATTAACGTAACGTTTGAAAAAGAAACAAAAGTTTAAATTTTGCTTTATAAAAAAAAAAAAAAAAAAAAAAAAAAAAAAATACAAAAAGATTTTCCTTTTCAAATTTGATTTTCCTTTTATTTTTCAAAATTTGAGTTTTTGTGGTGTATGAACACCCGGTCATCTTCTAAACGTCTTATTTCTCCATTATCGAACCCCGAGAGTTTGATACGTCACACACACAAAGTTCGTTTCCCCAACATCACGGAAATGGAACAAAACAACCACAACAATCAACACCCTCCGGTGGGTGTTGTTCAAAATGCACCAGCTCCCGATCTCCGAACGATGGAGGAGCTGTGTCAACCGACAATGCACGGTAGAGGCGGTCCGATTGCCCCTCTCAATATTGAGGCTACGGATTTTGGACTTAAGCACCATATGATTCAACAAGTCCAGAATTCGTGCCAATTTCACGGTTTACCGGGTGACGATGCTAACAAGCATCTCGACAAATTTTTAACCGTCACCCAAAGTATGAAACAACATGGGGTCTCCGATGACGCCCTTCGTCTTTCTCTCTTCCCCTATTCTCTTACACATCATGCCACAGCGTGGTTTGATCGTCTTCCCAAGAATTCGATTCATACCTTCGAAGAGATGGTATCGAAGTTCTTGGCGAAATATTTTCCACCATCGATGGTGACGAAACTTCGAAACGATATTAGCAATTTCCGTCAGCTTCCCGACGAATCTTTATTCGAAGCTTGGGAACGTTATAAGCTTGCTATTGATCGGTGTCCAAACCATAACATGCTTCTTGTTACGATAATTGATACGTTTTACAATGGTTTGACTTTGCGACATCGGGACACGATCAATGCAGCTGCGGGTGGAACTTTTATGAAACGACGTCCTGAAGATTGCTACGAACTTATTGAGAACATGACTGCTCATTACAATTACTGGGATTCCTCTGCCGAGAGGAATGAGTCAAGAACAACCGTTGCTCACAATTCTTCTACGTCTAATTCTGAAATAGCTGCAATTACTAAGAAACTCGATGATTTGTCGACTGCTGTTTTACGAATGCACCAAACGTCTCAGAATCAAAATCAAGTCAAAAACCATCAAGTTAACATGATCAACAATGTTTGTGAGACTTGTGGTGGTCCTCATTCGTATTTTGAGTGCCCAGCCACCGGTGGCTACACTCACGAGAATGTGTATGCTACTTCGGGAACCTACAATATGGGCGGTAACGGATACCAACCACAGGGTGACCGAACTCTTCTTAGCTACCGTTCGAACCATTATGTTGGACCAACCGGTTTTAATCAACCGTCTCAAGTTAATCAAGTCAATCAAGTTAATCAAAATGTGCAAAACCGAAATCATCAATTTAATCACAATGCTAATCAAAATCGGATGAACAATGGTTTTCAGAATCAAAACAATGGTTTTCAAAATCAAAATCGGGGAAATTACAATCAAGGCCCGAATCAAGGGAATTTTCATGGAAATTTTCAAAATGTTAATCATGGGAATTATAATCATGGAAATCAGAATTTTCAGAATCAAGGTTTCAATAATAACAATCGGGGTCAAAATTTTCAAAGTCCAGTTGTGAATCAGTCTTCTTCAGATGAATTACTTAAGCAGTTTATGAAAAGTCAAGAGGAAATGAATAAAATGTTAATCAATCAAATGGCCGAATTGAAGAAGTCTTTAAATGATCGACCCTCGGGCTCGGGTACTCTTCCCAGCAACACGATCGCTAACCCGAGGGGCGATGCTAAGGCGATCACGACTAGGAGCGGTATTGTTATCGATGGACCAACGGCTCCGACTACCCCTTCTTCTTCTTCGTCTCCCAAGGTAGTCGTCCGTGAAACCGAGGCGACAACGGATACGGAAATTCCTAGTAATAATGGAAGGACCGAGAACATCCAACCTCCGGTGGTCCCAACGTCCAAAGAAAAAGATAAAGTTGTTAATGAAACTGAAAATCCCGTGAAAGTTAGTTTGCCTTATCCGTCACGCTTAAATGAACAAACGCACCGTGAGAGAGATAAAATTCAGATGGAAAAGTTTTACCAAGTTTTTCAAGAGCTACATTTTGACATAACTCTCGCGGATGCTATACTTTTAATGCCTAAATTTGCTTCTATGCTAAAAGGACTTTTGAATAACAAAGAAAAATTGTTTGAAAAATCTCGAACCCAGATGAATGAGAATTGTTCGGCGGTTATCCTCAAAAAGCTCCCCGAAAAGCTTGAAGACCCCGGTCGATTTCTCATTCCGTGTAATTTTCCTGGGATGGTTCAATGCTTCGCCTTGGCCGATCTTGGTGCTAGCATTAACCTAATGCCGTTATCAATTTGGAAGAAGTTGTCTTTACCCAATTTGACTCCGACTTGTATGACCCTCGAGCTTGCCGACCGATCTACTTCCCGCCCGATGGGAATAGCCGAGGATGTTTTTGTTAATGTGGGAAAATTCCATTTCCCTGCCGATTTTGTCGTTGTTGATTTTGATGCTGATCCGCGGGTACCTCTCATTCTCGGAAGAGGTTTCCTAAGGACTGGCCGTGCTTTGATTGATGTTTTCGATGAAAAAATTACCTTACGCGTTGGTACCGAAGCCGTAACTTTTAACTTGGATCAAACCGCGAGGTACTCCTCCGAGTTTGACAAATATTCCGTCAACCGAATCGACGTTATCGATGAAGTTACGGAGGAGTACGCTCAAGAGTTACTTGGTTTTACCGAACATGCTTCGAGTGGCAATCCCACTCATTCTTCTGAACCGATAATTTCCGATCCTTCCCCTTCCCTTACTCCGTTTGAGGGAAGTGATTTCATTTTGGAAGAGATCGAGGCCTTTCTTGCTAATGATTCGATTTCACCGGAAATTGATCATTCCGATTGTGATCCGGAGGGGGATGTATTTTTGATTGAGAAATTGTTAAACGAAGATCCCAACCCGTCCCTCCCTCCGCTTGACCTTAAAATGGCCGACGTTAAAGAAGTTAAGCCGTCTACTGAGAATCCTCCGGAGCCCGAGCTCAAGGATTTACCTCCTCATCTCGAATACGCATTTTTGGAAGGAACCGACAAACTTCCCGTTATAATTTCTAAAGATCTTAAAGATGAGGAGAAGAAACGTCTCTTAGATGTGCTCAGGAAGCATAAGAGTGCCATCGCTTGGCAAATTTCTGATATTAAGGGTATCGACCCTCGTTTTTGCACGCATAAGATCTTACTTGAAGACAATTTCAAACCGTCCGTTCAGCAACAACGACGGGTTAACCCGAAAATTCATGAGGTTATCAAAAAGGAAGTTATCAAACTCCTCGATGCCGGAATGATTTATCCAATCTCGGATAGCTCTTGGGTTAGCCCGGTCCACTGCGTACCGAAGAAAGGTGGAATGACCGTCGTTACAAATGAAGATAATGAATTAATTCCAACACGTCTTGTTACCGGATGGAGAGTTTGTATTGATTATCGTAAATTGAATGATGCGACTCGTAAGGATCATTTCCCACTTCCATTTATGGATCAAATGCTAGAACGCCTAGCGGGAAATGAGTTCTATTGTTTTCTTGATGGATTTTCCGGCTATTTTCAAATACCTATTGACCCTCCGGACCAGGAAAAAACTACCTTTACTTGCCCTTATGGAACGTTTGCCTATCGTCGTATGCCTTTTGGCTTATGCAATGCTCCAGGCACGTTCCAAAGGTGTATGATGTCGATATTTTCGGATATGATCGAGAAAACTATGGAAGTTTTTATGGATGATTTCTCGGTTTATGGAGATTCGTTTACTTCATGCCTCTCCCATTTAGAAAATATGCTGAAACGGTGTGAAGACACTAACTTGGTTCTAAATTGGGAGAAATGCCATTTCATGGTCAAAGAGGGCATTGTCCTCGGCCACAAGATTTCGAAATCTGGGATTGAGGTCGATAGAGCTAAAGTCGACGTTATTGCAAAATTACCTCATCCCACGACCGTTAAAGGAATTAGAAGTTTTTTAGGTCATGCCGGCTTTTACCGACGTTTCATTCAAGACTTTTCTAAGATAGCCCGGCCTCTGACACACTTGCTTGAAAAAGATGCTCCGTTTATCTT
Source organism: Artemisia argyi (assembly GCA_030686995.1). Taxonomy (NCBI): domain Eukaryota; kingdom Viridiplantae; phylum Streptophyta; class Magnoliopsida; order Asterales; family Asteraceae; genus Artemisia; species Artemisia argyi. Next base: position 44,677,247 of record CM060680.1, read on the forward strand.
CTCAAATGAATGCATCGAGGCATTCAATGTTCTTAAAAAGAAGTTAACGGAGGCTCCCGTCTTAATTGCCCCCGACTGGGACTTGCCCTTCGAGCTAATGTGCGATGCCAGCGATTATGCCATTGGTGCAGTCCTGGGGCAACGCAAGTCTAAGCATTTTCAGCCGATACACTATGCCAGTAAAACAATGACCGACGCTCAATACCATTATACGACTACTGAGAAAGAAATGTTAGCCGTCATTTACGCTTTTGAAAAGTTTCGATCTTATTTGCTTTTGAAAAAATGCATAGTGTACACGGATCATTCGGCTCTTAAGTACCTTATGGCAAAGCAAGACGCTAAGCCACGCTTGATGCGGTGGGTTCTCCTCCTTCAAGAATTCAAAGTTGAAATTCGAGATAAAAAGGGAGCTGAGAACCTTGCTGCTGATCACTTATCACGTTTAGAGAATCCCCACCAAAGTGTTTTCGAGAAAAAGGAGATTAACGAAGCATTTCCTCTTGAGACACTGGGGAGTTTATCACATAGTGATTCTAGTACCCCATGGTTCGCCGACTTTGCGAATTACCATGCGGGGAATTTTATCCGGAAAGGGATGTCGTTCCAACAGAAGAAAAAATTCTTCAAAGATGTTAAGCATTATTTCTGGGACGATCCCTATTTGTTTAAGATTTGTGCGGATCAAGTGATCCGGCGGTGCGTTCACGGCAAGGAAGCTGCTGAAATTCTTATGGCATGCCACAATGGACCCACGGGGGGACATCATGGTGCCAACTTCACCGCTAAGAAAGTTTTTGATTCCGGCTTCTACTGGCCGACGATTTACCGGGATGCTCATGAGTTGGTTAAATCATGTGATTCTTGCCAGCGTCAAGGAAAAATTACTCAGAAGGACGAGATGCCTCAAACTGCTATCCAAGTCTGTGAGATTTTTGACGTATGGGGTATCGATTTCATGGGTCCATTCCCGTCTTCTCGTGGTAACAAATATATACTCGTGGCCGTCGATTACTTGTCTAAATGGGTCGAAGCGAAGGCGCTACCCACCAATGACGCCCGAGTTGTAGTGAAATTTCTCAAGAGTCTTTTCGCCCGATTTGGTGCACCTCGTGCTATTATAAGCGATCGTGGGACCCATTTCTGTAACGACCAGTTTGCTAAAGTTATGCTCAAATATGGTGTCACACATCGTCTTTCTACGGCATATCATCCACAGACGAGTGGTCAAGTTGAGGTCTCCAATCGTGGCTTGAAACGTATTTTAGAAAGGACCGTAGGTGAACATCGTGCTTCATGGGCCGATAAGTTAGATGATGCACTTTGGGCCTTCCGTACAGCTTACAAAACACCCATTGGGTGCACCCCTTACAAGCTGGTTTACGGGAAGGCCTGCCATTTGCCCTTTGAACTTGAGCACAAGGCCTACTGGGCCTTAAAACATGCTAATTTTGACCTACAAACCGCGGGTGATCACCGAAAAGTTCAATTGAATGAATTAGTCGAGCTTCGTGATCAGGCCTATGAGAATTCTTTGATCTACAAAGAGAAGACAAAGAGGATTCACGATGCTAAAATTAAAGATCGCGTCTTCAATGTTGGTGACCGAGTCCTTCTTTTCAATTCTCGATTAAAGATTTTCTCGGGCAAGTTAAAAACCCGTTGGTCTGGACCATTCACCATTACCCAAGTATTTCCTTATGGGACCGTTGAACTTGCTCAACCTAATGGTCATAATTTTAAGGTGAATGGTCATCGTGTTAAACATTACTTTGGAGGGGACATACCACCCATGGTTGTCCCGGATCTCCAGACTTTCCCCAAGGACGATTAAATTCGGGGATCGAGTCAAGCTCATGTGACTCGGTAAACAAAAACAAGCGCTTCGTGGGAGGCACCCCATGCTTATCCATTTTCATTTTCTATATTTTCTATTTTCTAATAACGTGACGTGAGGGGGGTGACCCTTTCCAAACTCGTGTTTTTCGTGGTTGTTGTTTATGAATGTTCAGGAATTTCCCCGAAGTTTGAGGACTCTCGTGCTCGTGGTTTGTCGTTCTCTCCACTCGAGTCTCATCCTTCGCTGCTCTTTCGGAAATTCACCATATCCTAAATCTTATCGACTAACGTTTATCTCTTGGCAGACTTAATAAACGGCCTTAGATTTTACGTAGGATTACCCGTACCCTTAAAACATTGAGGACAATGTTTCACTTTAGTCTGGGGGGGTGAATCTTCGATTCGATTTGACCTGTACCATCGTCTGAGCTGTTAACTTACGCAACTCCGTTTTCCACCAAAAATTTTAATTTTTGTCACCTTTTTATTGTCTCAAAAAAAAAAAAAAAAAAAAAAAAAAAAAAAAAAAAGTGAAAAAAAAAAAAAAATGAAAAAAATATATATGATATGAATAATAAGTTTTGACACCTTGTTTTGACTTTCCTACCGGCGAGAGTAGAAATAAATGTTCCGACTTGACCGGGCGTGTTGAGCCCTAGCTTGTTTCCCTTAACCAAAATAATCAAAAGATTATGGCTAAGCATCCGCGGATCTCATTATTTGGGCTTTTAAATTTGCGGAGATCGAGGAATGATAGAGTTTATTTGGAAGTTTCGTGCTATACACGGATCGCATTACTGGGATTTAAAAAACCCACGAGAGGTACTTGTGGCCTCCTTGTTCCCACCAGCTTGCACACAAATGTATAAATATAGATGTCTAGGATTAATTAAGGGTATACGGTTTGGGCAATACTTAGTTTTTTCTCGTTCCCAACAAAATTTCTGCATATGGGGGTTTGGTACACATTGAGGTACTGCCAGTGTTACGGTGAAATAGACTATTGCATCTTGCCGGTTCGCAGCCGATGTTGTGATCTTAGTAAAGGCCGTAGGACTCGGGGTTTGGCATATAGTTATGAATATCGATAATAATAGTCCAAAGCCAAAATAAAAAGGCAGCGGAATCCAAAGCTACAAAAAGCAGCGGATAGAAATCCAAAGTCATAATAAAGCTCTTACATCTTAGCGGCTCATAAACCGTTGACTGTAAAAGAAATAAAGGACTAAGGACAAAAGTATTATTAAAGTGCTTATGATTATGCAAAAATGCCAAACTTCGACTCCGGGGGTTTCCCTAATAAAAAGCTTCCGTTTCGGGTATCAAACATGGTATGTCTCGGTCGTAAATAAAAAGGGAGCCTCCACAAATCGTGTTAAATCAGAGACCTTCATGTGGACCCGATTTCTGTATGCAGGGGTTTTCGAGGGAAAGTTTAGAAACTACTTAGCGTTCAAATTTTGTGCTCTTATCGGACTAACAAATATCGAAACGAGAAAATATGAAGCAATTCATTTCTCATAAATTAAAATCTCTAGATACAACTAAGGACCTGGGGACAAGAGGTAATACACAAGTAACTTTCGTGGGCAGTGTTAGCATCTAACTTCTGATAAACAATGATTTCGATTTTACGCTTAGTTTGGGAGCTTGTGAAAAATCAAGGATGACGATTTTTATCCGTATGGTCTCTTCTCTGTGAGAAGTGTTTCTACTCGTAGACCCTGAAAGTTATCAACAGATATGAATTGATAATGAAAGTCAAAGCAAACCGTCACTTATATAAAAATGAAAAAAAAGTACAAAAATAGTAGTAGTAGTTGTTATTCATGAAAATCGGAAAACGGAGCGTTTTTAAGAATAAATGATTTTACTATCTCTCTTGAACATCATTGCTACTTTACAACGTCAGTAAAGAGAGATTTTGAAAATTATTTATCTTTTAAGCGTGAGGTGATGACATTGCGTGAGGGCACGGCAATACCTTAGTCTGGGGGATTTTGATGAGTGCTTATTCACTCATCCTTTTTAGACCTTATTTCAGACCAAAAATACCAAATACTAACCAAAAATGCCAAGAGAATGCATGTTTTTGTATTTGTGTATGTGCAGGTACGGATATGAGAAAAATGGACAAAAACACAACAAAACCGACAAAAACGAGCACGAGAATGGAAAAAGGTCAAAAGCCGGAGCCGGGGAAGTCAAATGGTCAAAGTCCGAGCTCAAAATGATAAAATCAACCTCAGAGATTCATCAAAGTTTCATATTTGGTCCCTGGTCAAAGTTTGGATAGATTGGCAGTTTAAGTCCCTGCAGTTTCATAATTTGGCAAAAGAGATCCCTTGAAGAAATATTCAAAGAAAAATCAAAGTTGATCCTCCATGATTTAAAGATTATCAACAAATGCCCTTGGAAGAAACTTTTGAGAAAAGTCAGATTTGGTCCCTCATAATTTTAAAATTACAACTTTGGTCCTTGAAAGTTAATACTACTCCTAATTATCAAAAGCAACAACCGGATCCAAAACATCACTAGCCCACCTTTCTAGTACCAAAGCCCATCCCACTTAACCTAAAGCCCACCACCTATTAGCCTTTACCCAGGCCTGCTAAGTTACCCAGTCAACCACCCGGTCAACGCTCACTAAAATAAAATACCCAAACACACACACCCCGCCAATATTACCCCCAATTCTACCCAGATAGTTACTGTACGTAGAACCCTAAAAACAACCACACGCACAATTACCTCACGTAGGTAATAATTACCCCATGATTGGACTTCTAGAAGGGTCAGTAAATCCAGGGAATGTCAGAGATAGGGACGCGTGGACCAATGAGGAGATATCACGAGGATAGGCATCACATCAATCAATCAATCAAGGGCTCTAAATCATTGGAAGCATCTGGAATTCAATCACACGGTTGAAGTGAGGCTCAAACAAACACAAGTGACGCGGATAGCCAGCCTGGCACAAGCCCTCACCTCTCCTCAATGGCTATAAAAACCCCCCTCACATCAGAGATTAGAGTGTGTAGGTTTTTAAAATTAAGCATTGTATTTTTCCTATTTCAGTTCATTGTACTCAGTTTTTATTTTAATAAAATTACTTTTAGTCAAATTGTCTCTTCATTTCAATTCTATTTTAATTGCTTCTATTTTAATTTAGTTTGATTATCAGTACCATTTATTTCTGTTTATATATATATATAAAAAAAAAAAAAAAAAAAAAAAAAAAAAAAAAAAATATCAACATCAGCTTATTAAGCTCATGCTTATTGCAATAAGCTATAGCTTATTTGGGAATTGAGGCAGCCAATTGGATGCTTATTGGCCTGTCTAAAGACAGGCTGTGTGGGAGTCCCCTTCTGTTTGGCTGAAGGGGTTCGTAAGTCCTTATTTTAATTTTTTCGTCTTCATTTATAGCATAATCAGTAGTGGTAGCTTAGTCTGCTTACTTGCACTTCTTTCTACTTCTTATTTGTTTATCAGTTTTTAGCTTACTTTATTTTGATAGGATTTTATATGTTTGTTTGATTTTACTGTTTCATTATTGATTTCATGTAACTGTCTATCTTTGATTGAGTGACTGAGTTTAGCACATCTGTGGTCTGAGTAGTAGGGTATCTATATCTGTTTCTTTTGGATTCCTTATAGTTTTTGGAACTTAGTGAAGTTAATTGGTTGAGATATGGATTAAGTTGGACTGATCTGTGGTAGTTTCAGAATAAGCAGCAGAGGTAGTTAGGGGTGTTTGGATTATAATCATTTGCTGGTATAATTACCTTTTCAGAGGTTGTAGTTGGTTTATAATCAGTCACTTAGGTTGATATTAGACTTAGGATTGCATAAAAACAATAGGTTAAGTTTTAAAAGTCAATTTCCATTTCATATTTTCATTACAGTTGACACTTAGTAGTTTTAGGTTAAATAAGCTATTGAGTAGGTGTAGTGTAAGTACTATTAGCTTATTTGAATAATTAGAGAGCTTATATTCAACTCATTAATTAGTTAATCAGATTCAAAATCCAAGTTAGTCAAAGTTTTGTGTTCAATATAAAAGTCAAAAAGTTTTTTTTGGTATCTGTTTTGGTCAGAATTCTCAGAGGTGCACAGCCCTCAATTTTGGTTTAAAATTAATTTGGTTTGCTGATTTGAAAAGCTTGGTAGTAGGTTTACAAGTTTCAAAAGGAATTTTGTGGTTTGGACTTCATTAGCTTATCAAATAAGCTCACTTAAGTTGGCTGTTTGGACTGCTTAATCCCCTGCACTCAGTTTTGAACCCCACTTTTGGATCTGTTTTTGGTTAGTTAAAAGGATCTAGGGTCTAATTTCTGAGTAGTATTGTGATCTCAGGTAGCTAGTGAGTAAATAGGACCATTAAGCTCACACTCATCAGCTTATCTTAACTGCTTAATCATCTCAATAAGTGGTGTGTTTGAGACTAGTTTCCTGAATCTCAAATAGGGCTGCAATTTTGTTCTAAGCTTCATAAGTTTGATATTATTGGTCATCTGATCATTTTAGTACTATAAGTCACTGTTGCAATTGATTTTTGGCCTTTGCTTAAACTGTTTCAGCTTATTGCTTATTCCACTTTGCTTATTTGGACTTATTGTGCTCATATCTGTGTTTCTGTGTTTCAAATTGATTCTCAATTGTTCCAACAAGTTTAAAATAGTTCAAATATCATTTGGTAAAAGTTTCAAGTCATTTTGGTCAGGAGTGCTTATAAATAAGCACTCCAAATCAGCTGTTTTCAAGTTTTTAAGCACTTTCCTAGCTTATTTTTGTTTCAAAATTTTTTCTCAAGCTTGTTTTATCATTTTAGAATTTTCCTTAAATTTTCAGATTTTTCCAAGTTGTTTTGCTATTTTTCTTATTTAATTTCCAATTTTAATCACTTTTTAATTAATTTTTAATTCCAAAAAATTCAAAAAAAAATCAGAAAAAAGTCCAGAAAAATCCAAAAAAATATTAGAAAATTATTTTTAGTTATTTTAGATTTTTAGAAATTTATTTTGTATTTTTCTCATTTAATTTGAATTTCTTTTGAATTTTTAATAATTTTTAATTAGATTTAATTGTTTTTAATTTCTAAAAAATACATAAAAAGCCCAAAAAAATTAGTTTTTAGTTTTAAAATTTCTTTTTAGTTATTTTATAATTTTCAAAATTTAATTTTATTTTTCTCACTTTATTTTCAATTTCTTTTAATTTTTAATTACTTAAAATAGTTTTTAATTCATAAAAAATTCATAAAAAGTCAAAAAAATATTTTTCTTTTTCTCAAAATTTTCTTTTATCATTTTTGATTTTTAGAAATTATTTTCAAGTCCGTAGGAGTCGCGTAGCTTAAAAGTCGCGTTTTATTTTGCGCGTTAGCGTTTATTTTACGTTTTACTTTCTACGTTACGTTTTTGGTTTGTTTAGTTGAATTACGTGCTTAATTGATTATTTGTGCTTCATTTACTATTTCATTAGCGTAAAATCATTAAAATCACTTTTTGCCGTTTTCACGACACGTTTCACGAATCGGGAATTCGAAATTCCATTCACACCTTCGCACGGACTACGACCTCGGGTTATCCGTATTTCTTTGTGGATCTCTTGAGCTTATATCTATACTATACTATACTATAACTTGATTTTCACGAATCATAGGGTTTCTCCAAAAGTTCTCTTTTTTTAATGAAAAAATCAGAAAACTATATATAGGAAATAGGGTCTGACGGCGTCAAGACCAATCTTGTGACGCCGTCACCTCGCCGCCAAAACTCTTCTCGGACTGCCTTGATCTACTTCTGACGCCGTCATGTATTAGAATTTCTAGGACGTCATGACTTTAACTCTTGACGCCCTACTTCGTGACGCCGTCCAATATGTACTGGGTCGTCATGGAATTTACTCTTGACGCCGTCAGGGTGTTACTCTTGACGCCGTCAACTACTGTTCCCAGCAAGGAAAATTAAGACTTTGGCGTTTTCTTCACTTTTATGCTCCAAAAACGTCCGAATTGCTTCGTTTTCCAGATTGAACTCCCAAAGTACCTAAAATCACAAAAGGAACGATTTAGGGCAATATTTGATCAAATAAATTCAATTCCGGGCTTAAATGACCCCCTAAAAGTGGTTCATTTTTCGCCTCATCAAAATATAACACATAATTATTAACCAAAACATAATAGGAACGTACCGTGGTGATTCTAGCCCGAACAAGAATCAAATAAGCAAATCTTGAATTAATTGATGAACCCTAATTAGGGTTTATAAATCAATGATCAATCCCTTTCCGTTTTATTGATCGATTTCTTGATAACAACTATAATGAGTTGTTACTTCATTCTTGTACACACAAACTATTACCAAATCAAATTAATTGCAAGATTAAACACAAGTAATGTTTTTATAAAACAAAAATCGAAAACCCTAAGGTTCTAGGGTTGTTCGATCGGCTGGAAACCAAGGAGAGAAAAGAAGAAAACTTAGGGTATTGTGTGTGCACAATAGGTGAGAAACAATAACCCATGGGTTTGTATATATACTAGATAAAACTTGGAGAGCAAGCAAGGGCAATGGGTTGCCCTCCTTGGGCTTTGTTCGACCGGCCACACACCCAAGAAGGTTGTTCCGGATCCTTCTTGTTACCAAGTTTCAATCTAGTCCTTTTCCTTGTCAATTCGCGATAGTTAGTCCATACATTTAATAACTAACGATTAATAGTCCATAAACTTGTGTTATTAATAAATATATCTAACTATTAATATTTATTAATCTTTGATTCTCGTTTGTAATGTGTGCAATCTCGAGGTCTCGGGTTCGATACTAGACATTTACCTATTAATGTTATACGTAACATTTAACAGCTCCCACTCGTATATCCATTAATAGTAAAATGACATTGGTTAGCGTCTTGCAACACTCCAATGCCCCCAGCACGACTCGAGCTAGGTTTCCTAGAAAAACCTTTAATGATTCATCATTATAATTATCTTTTTGTTTCTAATACCACATTAATAAAGATGTGAGTTTCTTTATTAAATATTCTGTTTCTCGTCTCTTTATGATTGAACAAAATTACCAAAACATCTGAACGTATTCCAGATAGACTTTGGGCGTGGCCACGCAAACATTTTGTCAACCCTACGAGGGGCCCAGCAGTATTAAACTTCTAAACAAATCAGAAGGAACAAATTCTTTCTTGACTACAAGAATAACCCATGAACTTTGCAACACTTCTGAAAACAACCCTTATAACTCCCTGTTACGGTGAGCGGTAGATTGCTTCACAAAAATGCACTACATCCATGACTCTTATCTGGTATCTCAAGTCTGAGGATAACTTTAAATATGATTCTCACATTAAATATTAAATCATATTTTTGGGATAAGTCCAATATTCAATTCATTGAATATCATGTGAAATTGGTATGACAACGCATCAATATACTTTCAAGTATATCCTAAACCAATACTCAAATTTGTCTTAGTTTAATGATATTCCCATATCATTAATTGACAACGGACAATTTAGAATAATAATTTATTCATGGATTTAGACATGCAAATATAGGATATATTATTAAGACAATGAATAAATAAACATAAACAATATTTTATTTCATTAAAATAATAATTGTACATTACATCCCTTATCCAAATACTAATCACAAATGGGCATGAAACTTTCAGCTAATTTAAGTCCTATTCCTTCAGCATGCTTGTAAAGCTTGGTGCCAAGTAGAGGCTTTGTTAACTGATCTGCTAAGTTTTCATCTGTGTGAACTTTGAGCATTTCGATTTCACCTATTTCGACTTGTTCTCGAACATAGTGATGTTTAATCGGGAAATGTCTGGTGCCTTTCATGATTCCAGGTTCATTGGCAAATGTAATTGCAGCCGAGTTGTCACAATACATTTTTATAGGTCGTCGAATCGAAGGCATAACCCCAAGCCCTGAAACAAACTTCCTAATCCAAACAGCTTCCATTACAGCTTCTGAAGCAACTATATACTCACTTTCTGTAGCAGACATTGCTAGTATACTCTGCTTTCTGCTCCTCCAATCCACAGCTCCTCCATTAATGATAAAGACATAACCCTTCTGAGACTTCGTATCATCCTTATCACCTTTACAAGAAGCATAGCAGTAACCTGTAACATCAAGTTCTGCAGATGGAGTACCCCCATAAACTAAGAACATCTCTTTAGTAGCCCTAAGGTACTTAAGAATATTCTTAACAGCAGTCCAGTGAGCTCCACCTGGATTCTACTGATATCGACTGATTAAATTCTAAGCAAATGCCACATCAGGCCTTGTACTTTTCATCGCATACATAATAGATCCCACAGCCGAAGCATAAGGGACTCTCTTCATGCGTTTCACCTCTACAGGTGTTGAAGCACAAACTTTATTGCTCAAGCCATGTTGTTCTTGCATATTGAATCTCTTCAATATTTTATCAATGTAAGCACTTTGGCTTAATCCAATTAATCGCTGAGATCTATCTCTATATATCTTGATTCCCAGAATAAATGCAGCTTCCCCTAAATCTTTCATAGAAAAGTAATTTACAAGATATGCCTTAACCTTTTGCAAACTTGGAATGTCGTTTCCCATGATCAATATGTCATCAACATATAAAATAAGGAAAATTACATTACTCCTACTAGCTTTGCGATATACACATGGCTCATCAAGATTTTGAGTGAATCCATACTTTTTAATTTCACTGTCAAATCTCTTATTCCATTGTTGTGATGCTTGCTTCAATCCATAAATGGATCTTTGAAGTTTGCATACATGATTTGGTAAATCTGGATTCACAAACCCCTCAGGCTGCGTCATATAGATGTCTTCATCTAGGCGACCATTTAAGAAGGCGGTTTTGACATCCATCTATCAAATCTCATATTCATAGTAAGCGGCTATGGCTATAAGAATCCTAATAGCCCTAATGTCAGCTACAGGAGAAAAGGTCTCCTTATAGTCAACACCAAAAGTTTGAGTATAGCCTTTAGCTACCAAACGGGCCTTATAGGTGTGTACAATGCCATCCATATCAGTCTTTGTCTTGTAGAGCCATTTACTCCCAACTAACTTGGCACCCGGAGGTAGGTCTACTTCTTCCCAGACTTCATTGTCTTTCATGGATTGCATTTCCCCATTCATAGTAACCTGCCATTTTTCCTTTTCAGGACCATTCATGGCTGCTTTATAACTTGTAGGTTCATCAAGATCCCCTAGTAAGTTCTCCTCACACTCTACATTAAGACATAGACGTGTAGGAGCTTTCACATGTCTAGTTGACCTACGAATGGGAACCACTTCAACTTCAGGTGGAGGACCTAAACTTTCAGGTTCCACAGGAAGTTGGCTAGTGTTTTTAGAAGGTGCTACATCTTCATGATCGTCTTCCAGATCATATACTCTCCCACTGAATTCTTGAGATATGAGCTCCTTTTCCAAAAAGTCTCCATACCTTGCAACAAAAACTTTGTTTTCTGGTGGGTAATAAAAGTAGTAACCCATAGTTTCCTTAGGGTATCCTACGAAGATGCACTTCACAGATCTTTGTTGGAGTTTGTCTGCTGAGTCACGTTTAACATACGCCTCACAACCCCAGACCTTAAGATTATACAAGTTAGGAGCTTTTCCAGTCCATAACTCATATGCTGTCTTATCCACCTTCTTTGTTGGAACCATATTAAGAATTCGAACCGCAGATTCTAAGGCATAATCCCAAAATGAAAAAGGAAGAGTTGTTAGATTAAACATAGATCGTATCATGTCTTGCAATGTGCAATTTCTTCTCTCAGATACACCATTTTGTTGTGGAGTATATGGAGAAGTAAGGTGCTAGACAATTCCCTCCTTAGCTAAGTAATCTATGAACTCCTTACTCAGGTATTCACCACCTCTATCGGATCGAAGAGCTTTAATCTTCTTTCCAAGTTGCAACTCTACTTCTGCTTTAAACACTTTGAATGTTTCAAACACCTCATGTTTATGTTTAAGTAAATAAACATATCCATAACGGCTGTAATCATCCGTAAATGTTAAGAAATAGCTAGCACCTCTCCTTGACACATGTCTAAGTGGTCTACACACATCTGTGTTAATAAGACCAAGTAGATCATTAGCCCTTTCAATCCTATTTTTAAAGGGTTTCTTTGTCATCTTCCCAGCAATGCAAGATTCGCACTTATCAAATGATTCATCATTGATCTTATCTAAAAGCCCATCATGTTGCAGCTTTTCCATGCGAGCCTTGCCAATGTGAGTAAGTCGACAATGCCAAAGATAAGACGAATCCAGACCTTTCTTGATTATCTTATTATTGATGCTATACATTGAATTATTTTTAACAAAAGTGTTATCATTATCATTCATATCAATTTCAAAGACACCATTCACAGCAATAGCATTAAAATAAAAAACACCATTTAAAGAAACTGAAATTCTATTGCTAGAAATGTTATGCTCAAAACCAAGGTTCAACAAACATGAAAATGAAATTACACCTCTAACAATTGACGGTGCATAATGACAATTATTTAAAGATAGTACTAAGCCGGAAGGCAACACTAAATTAAAATTCATATAGCTTCAACTGCTGCATGTGCTCCGTTACCCACGTGCAAGAATTGTTGTCCATAGGCCAGCTTTCTCTCAACTCTAAACCCCTGCAAGGTATTGCAAATGTGAATGCCACATCCCGTTCATATACCCATGAATTCAATTTAGGAGTAAGAGTGAATAATTCAATCATAAAAAACGCACCTGAAGTACCGGGGTTAACAGACTCATTATTTTGCTTCTTCTGTCGCAAGTCATGAATGTACAGAGGACAATTGCGCTTCCAATGGCCCTTTTCATGACAGTGGTGACAAGCCTGATCCTTCTTGTTTGGAGGATTCACCTTGTTCTGCTTAGGCTGATGCTGCTTCATCTTGGGTTGTGGTTGATAGGCCATGACCTGCTTGCCTTTATCACCTTTCCCTTTGCCTTTGTTCACATGCGATTTCTTCTGGATTCTCCCCCCCATGAATCGCCAACATTTGCGGGGTAGGGGCCTTGACCTTGACTGGTAGACTTTTCTCATAATCAACAAGCAATGCGAGTAATTCTGAGACTGTCTTCCCCGAGCAGTGCATGTTGAAATTCTGCACAAAACCAGCAAAGTCCTTGTTAAGGGACCTGTTGATCAAGTGCACTTGCGCATTGTCGGGGTAACCAAATCCAATTCTGTGAAGTTGATCAAAGTATTCTTTCATCTCATTCACATAATCTTCAACTGGTTTACCATCACCATGCTTGAAGTTGTGTAGCTTGTCAAGTTCATCATACAATTCAACTGCAGGAGACTTTGCATAAGACTTTTGAAGTTCTTCAAGCATGTCTTTAGGAAAGTAGTACTCAAACTTCTTTTGTAACTGAGCACTCATGCTAGTGAGCATTAAACAAGCAACCTCATTAAACTTAGCATGCTCCACCCTCCATGCCGCCTTAACTGCTTCTGGTTCAGTAGCAGCAGGCTCAGCAGGGCATTCCTCGGTCAAGTAATCTAGCTTACCGGACGCCCTCAAGACAATTCTGAGCAAACGGTGCCAATCATTGAAATTCTTTCCAGTCAATTTTTCTCTTTCAAGATGACTCTTGAAAGCAGAAATCACAGTTGGGTTATCGGGTTGAGTCATATCTAAAGATAAAAGTTCAAACATTAGTATTTTCGATAATAAATATCTTCAAGAAAATAAAATACCCAAAGGCTATATTCATATAACCAACAAATTTTCTTGAAAATCTAGGATCCAACTTTACATAGATTCCACCACATCAGTTGATCTGCTAGTGGTGAAAGTATAAAAGATGGTAATCTGTCGAACAATAATTGGCAAACAAGATTTCCAATTCCTAGACCATTATGGGATTTACATCAAATTGATTCATCAATTTGCCTTGTAAGCATGTTTCATCCCATTTCATGCCTTAAGTTTCAGGTCTCACGCACAACTTAATTAAGTCGTCTACCTTAGAAACTGTAAAATTACTATCTATGGTCTCACGCATTAACAAAATTTTACCTTGTTATGATAATTTAGCCTAGGTCTCACGCTTACTAAATTAAATTTCAAGTGTTCCTTATAGATAGATGGCATGTAACTTAAATTTTAAGGGTATTCAATTTTGATATGTCAATCAAAATATGTATAAAGATGCATGCACTCATCTTTATAGCATAAGTTTAAAAAAAAAAACACTTTTTATTACCAATTCTTGAAATTAATACACAAAGTTTTACTTGAGTTTTAAAAAACCCTAAGATGACTTTCTACAAGAATGATTTTAAAAGAAATTCGTTTACGACGTATTCGTAAGTGTGATAACCAAGGCAGACTCTAAGGCTCTTTCCAAGCCTTCATACCACGACTATGAATTTGTCTTAAAGAGTTACTTTTAAAAGCATGTTGTACAAAACATCAATCAAGCAAAAGTTTATGGATTCAATCTCAAAACATGTAATAAAGTGTGAATCTTGCTAGTCTCGCCTTAGAGCGAATTACCGTGCGAAGCGAACCGTTGTTGGCACATAAGACACCGCAAGATTCAATCTTTATCACTTAGGGTTTCACCATTATTAGTCCGTATTATTTTCTTTATGAAAAAATTACCCTTCTATTGCTTACATCATGTCAAACAATTAACAATAAAACAAGTATTCAAAGAAAACAGAACAACAACTAATAATAAATAAAGTGAAACAATTAGCCACATGCAATCCTTATTAGAAAAGATCCTAATAAAATCAATTCTAGGTATAATTATGCATGTAATCAACTAAGGTCTTCTCCTCTTAATAGAAGAGAGTGACATACATTGACGAATCAATTGTGTAGGCCAAAACTAATATACACACCACATAACATATAAATTGATTTTAATATATATGTATTGGAGTCTTCCCCAATTCTAGATCTATCTAAAACATGTTGACAAATTAAAAAAACAAGATCCATGACTAACATGCATGTTTCGTCACGGATTAAAACCTAACAACTAGCACATAGGTCACAAGATACGTTCACATAACCGATTAATGACCTAGGGTTTCTAGTGATTACACATAATCCAAGAAAACCACAAAACCCTAATTAAGGTTTCATGGAAAATCGACCCCCCCCCCCTAAAATTAGGGTTAGGGTTTCGAAATTTTTATTAAAAAATATTAAAAGAAAAACCCTAGATCAAAACATGTATCAAACAATTAAAGATCCGATTTTTTTACGCTTTAGTAATCAATTACATGTTATATATGGCTCGTGATGCCACTGTTAGAATTTAAAAATCAAAGTACACGTATACGGAAGCTAGATCAAATATAACACATAATTATTAACCAAAACATAATAGGAACGTACCGTGGAGATTCTAGCCCGAACAAGAATCAAATAAGCAAATCTTGAATTAATTGATGAACCCTAATTAGGGTTTATGAATCAATGATCAATCCCTTACCGTTTTATTGATCGATTCCTTGATAAGAACTATAATGAGTTGTTACCTCGTTCTTGTACACACAAACTAATACCGAATCAAATTGATTGCAAGATTAAACACAAGTAATGTTTTTATAAAACAAAAATCAAAAACCCTAAGGTTCTAGGGTTGTTCGATCGGCTGGAAACCAAGGAGAGAAAAGAAGAAAACTTAGGGTATTGTGTGTGCACAAAAGGTGAGTAACAATAACCCTTGGGTTTGTATATATACTAGATAAAACTTGGAGAGCAAGCAAGGGCAATGGGTTGCCCTCCTTGGGCTTTGTTCGACCGGCCACACACCCAAAAGGGGTGTTCCGGATCCTTCTTGTTACCAAGTTTCAATCTAGTCCTTTTCCTTGCCAATTCGCGATGCTTAGTCCATAGATTTAATAACTAACGATCAATAGTCTATAAACTTGTGTTATTAATAAATATATCTAACTATTAATATTTATTAATCTTTGATTCTCATTTGTAATGTATGCAATCCCGAAGTCTCGGGTTCGATGCTAAACATTTAACTATTAATGTTATACGTAACATTTAACAAACATGAGTTGAGTAATTACATATAAGTTTTATTTTGCCGTAGTGTCAATTGAAGTCGACACACTTTCTTCTTTTTCGTTTATTACCCAGACCTTATGTAGCTCCATTTCAACTTCAATGGGTGACACACTTATCTTTTCCACAACATTGTGTGAGCTGTTCCTGACACAGTTACTCTCCAAATTTGGATGATCGATCCGTTGGGACAAACTTGTTATCTCGTCTACAAAGTAAAGTTTAGCAACAACATGTTCAAAATCGATTTTGGGTCAAAATCTGGAATTCACAAAATGAGAGTGGCAATAATTTGGTATAAAAATGAGTAGGTGAACCCCTATGATTCTAAGCAATTGAAACACAAACAACAAAACCTCATGCATATAGCCATATGTGACTAGACTACCAAACAAGTTGACTGTGCAAATATAAACAAAAAAGAAGCTGCCATGTGACCTGATTATACACTAGCTAAAATAAGTCTTTATGCAGAGTAAAAAAGGTTTATCAACATGATTATTCATTACCAAAAATTTTCTTAAATACAAACTATATTTATTTGAAGAATACTTTATAACCAACTAAACCTTGAACATAAAAGTCCCATTTACTTAAAAGAATAGTAGATCGCCAAGTCTCAACTTCAAAGTGATAATTATAATCTTATGTAAATTGACCCATGAAACAAGAGATTTTGTTGGATTCATTTAAGTTTTATAATTAATAACTTGCTTCAGATAGCAATCAAAGGTTGATCACCAAGTCAAAATTTACAGAGGATACAATATTTTTTACCAAATCGGCTAGTGTTTGTTCATATATTTCGATTACTGTAGCAGAATAAATCAAAACGGAGCAATGATGTATTGATATAACTTAGTTTGGGACGGGAAACGACTGTCACAAACACCAGATCGATTAGGGTGATTATATAGAGGTTAATAAAATCCTTCCGTCAAGAGCAAAAGTGATAGGTCTTATAGAATTTAACGTGTGGAATGTGCGTTGCAATGAGTATACACGTGTTCCTTTTTTTTGTGCAGTCTTTTGATTCTCACCAGAATAAGAAGGTGGAAAGGCTCCTTTGTAAATTTTTGATTCTTTGCATTCTTTAGTTTTTATCCATTCTCTATCCATAAGTCCATAACAATCATGAAAACTTATTCTCCTTCCCATTCTCATCTCTCCCTTCCACCCTATTTGAAAACCAGATATAAATATCTCAGTATTAACAAATTTGACAATATAAGTCGAAATTCTTGTTATACTATCGAAAAACTGAGTTTGTGATGGATAAAAAAACTATATGTTTTCTTTTTTTTAGTTGCATGCTATGTATATGTTTCCAGAAAGTGGTTGTTGCTGGGTCAGCTGAAATTTGCAAAAATTTTAGTAATACTTCAACTGACTGAGTTTTGTTGGCATATTTCTTAGTTTGTAATTCTCAAAAAGTTACTTTATTTTACTGAATTTTTTGTTGTTGGGCTCAAAAGCAATAGATCAAGATTTAACCTTTTATTTCAATTTTTGAAAGGCGGTTTTTAGACCTACACTACACTTCTAACTCATATTTTTCATATGTTTTTAAAAAGATTTGAACCTATTGATTTGGTCTTCCAATTACCACTAGGCCAAAGGCCATTTAGTATTCATTTATTCATTTTCCTGACTACTTTTTTGTAAAACTTTGTTGCCAGGTCCTGACTTAATCACATATGCATTCGATTTGGCACCAAAAGCTTGCAACGATGATAGTTGTGATCAAGCATGCTCAGATCACCGGCCTAGAGGAACAGAGGCAGTATATTTTACTTGTAGATGCACTACTTGTGTTTGTTGTATGAGGAAGTGGTGTGCTTTTAAGTAACATGTAGCACTTTATGTGAAATCATATTCGTATTGAAATAAAAATGTCTTTGAGTATCAGAGTATGATAGACTACCGAATAATATTCTTGAAAAAGAAAAAAAGTTTGCCTCTTGTTTTCAATATTTTAAACAAGTTTTTCTTTGCCGAATCTAAGATTGAGACTAATTCACTTTAGAAGTCTCGAATGCAACATATACTAATGTGTTTTTATTCCTAAAAATTTGGAATCCACAAAATTGCACCAGCCTACCTTGTTATATATTACATTGCATCGATATACACCAACCCATGTAATGATTCTATTGGTTTGGTGGATTAACAGACCATGTCTAGCCCTTTAAGTTATATTTACTCATTACTGTGTATTTAAAATTAGGGATAACTATTACAATGCCCCAGTTGCCCAACGCGTTTGCTTATCTGCCCCAAAATTCGGAGTTTCTTAACTTAGACCAGACAACTGGGCATCTCGACCCATATGATGACAAGTCTCCTCCAGTTGCCCAAAAAATAATCCGAAAAGTGACATTTGTCACTTGCAGATTTCATTTCCCATAAAGTACAGGTTGCCCTAGTATAAGTTAAGAAACTCCGAATTTTGGGGTAGATAAGCAAACGCATTGGGCAACTTGGACATATTAGGAATTTTCCCTTAAAATTATATAAAGGGGGTTCAACTAGAATCAAGCTAAACCAAAGTTTTGATGTTGAGAACTCTGGCATGAAGCCAGAAGGCAAAATAAGCTACAATGACGCATTACAAGTAAAAGTTGGATTTTTAACCTAATCCTTAAGGACGGCATCTCTCAAGTCTCTGAACAATATGTTAATACGACAAGGATTTAATATAATCACCCAATTTATATTGCCTTGGCGGATTTGGGTCGAAGCAAATACAATTTAGGTAAGTCACATTATATCTATCTACTACAACGGCCTGACAAAGGTTCAAGCATCTGATTTACACTCTTGGTTAGGGATTCGTACCCATACACATCAAAATTTTATCATACACTTTTATTGACATTTGATTCTTGAAAAATGTATCTCATAGCCACATACATACACTCGAAAACTACACGTGCCATTAATGTTTGAGTTTCTTGAAGAGATCAAAATTAAATCAGCAATTTCTTATGTAGCAGCCATAAATAAAAAGTTGATCATATTTGAAGCAGATTTGGTCTACAAAGACCATAACAATGTCAAATGGGGCAATATATATGCTTAGGATGATGCCGTAGTTGTAGAAGCGTTGTCCTCTCTAGAGAGAGCTGAAAGATGTGCCTTCTTCATGGGGCTTGGTCTGTTTTTACTTCTAAGGAAATGTAGTTCTATGCCTCTATTGTTTCCTATTCTATGGTGCTCAGGCTATTTTGGTATCATCCCTTCAAGCAGTCTTTGTTGTGTGTCATGTATGGGAAGGCTGCTTGCTATTCTGCACCACTAATGGCAATGTTTGGAAGACACTTTTGGCTATATGGTCTTCTCTTTTGAATGGATGTTAAAATGTGTAATGCACTATTTTTTTCCTTCACGAAGTTTTTTCCCATTGAGTTTTTCTTAATAAGGTTTTTAATGAGCCAGTCCATTTGGATAGTCTTTTGCATTTGTTGTCCGCTCCATGAGATTCTAGCTGTTTGGGTTTGCGAGGGATTTCTGCTTGTGGATGCCCGGTTGCTGTTGCTATGATGTTCAGTTTATTTCCAGTCTTTGTATGTAGGAGAATTTAGGTTTGAATATTACAGTTTGTATTCCATAGAGTTGTATGTAGATCATTAGTATTTTGTATGGTGCTGTTTTGAAAGATTGGGTATTGTCCAATGCTTCTTGATTTGTATCTTGTAAGTTTCATTTGGTGATTAGGAGTAATATATTTTATCCTTTTCAACAAAAAAAAAAAAAAAAAAAAAAAAAAAAAAAAAAAAAAAAAAGTTAACTGAGGCTAATTTTCACCGAAAACCAAGTCGATTTGATTATTTGCCAAACGATTTTAAGTTTTTATTGCTCACTCAACAATCATCTCATGCTAACAATAAATTATCAACTTTTTACTCGACTTACAAACAAATATATACATCTAATGTAACACTAGTCGCAACAGTGCAATTTATTCAAGTTACATTGTTATCAACGATTTGATGAACGAACCCTTTATTCAAGTTAATTTAAAGTTTGTACCAAGTCAGATCCCTGTAAATGTCAATATCATGAAAGAATGTACATGCTTTCATAAACCAATACTCGATAAAATGTAATCTTCTAAATTCATTTCAAAGTTTAATACATCTAGTCGGGTGGTATTTATCAGCATGAACTGATTTATACGGAATCTGACAACAAAAACGAACATACTTCATAGGAGGAGTTATAATAGAATATACATCCTGCTTTACATTCCATGCATATTCAACGTTGAGTCGTAGCCAAAACTTTCCTTTGGCTAACGACTCACTAAAAAGCCGTAGCTTTTCTGGTGATAAGGTGGTTAGATGGGAATTATATCTAACTACCACAACATCTTTTTCACCTTCTGATGACGTACCCGTGTATTGTGAAAAGCTATTTATTGGGTCATTTTGGAAAACAGTCGAGCTTATTTTAAAATCTCCAAAGAAACGCTCGACATTACCGGATGTTTTGAAAAACACTTCAAGGGTGGTATTCCCACTGAGTGCGACCGTAGTTATATTTAAAAGCGTGTAGTTAACATGAATATTATCAATATCAATGTCATTAATATCCATCCTACCACTGTGATATACTAAATCTATTACAATAATATGAACTACAATCAGAACAAAGACTACGTATGGCACTAACATAATCCCCCATACGTTTAGTCGAGGGCGGGGGTGGTGATTGTGATTGTCATGGTCATTGTTGATGCGGTGAGGGGGATTGGTATTGCGAGCTACCATTTATATCTCCTCCTATAAAAGAATCCATAATCAAATTCACAAAATGAAAAAAGAAAATTACTCCCTCCGTCCTAAAATTATAGTCCCCTTTTGACTTTTTCGGTCTTTATTTTTCAACTTTGACTTTAAATATTTTTGTTTATATTACATAATACTTGATGTAAAATATATGAATGGATTGAGTTTTAAATGTATTTTTTATTGGTATAATTTTCATCAACTATTGTATAACACAAACAAAAATATTTAAAGTCAAAGTTGAGAAAGAAAGACTGAAAAAGTCAAAAGGGGACTATAATTTTGGGACGGAGGTAGTAGAACAATCTAAAGAAGACAAATCCAAATTAAAAAATTTAAGAACTTTCCTTGAATCTTTCTTGTGTAATTTTGGTGAATGATTGTAGCCGGCCGGCTATTTTAATTATAGTCAAGATATATGTCTCGTTTGTTATTTACAAGTGCGAAAATACAACTACCTTTATATATTATTTTCAGATTTCCTAAGTGCGAAAGTTCAACTAACTTTTATCAAAATTGTATGCACTTATTTAATTTCCGGGTGTGAAAATTCAACTATCACAATTACATGCACTTACGTGGGTTGTCAAGTAAACTATCAACTTTCTTTCTCCACTCACTCCCTCTTACTTTTTATTTCAATTGTTACCACTCCCTCATCTTTGGATAAAATATTCACTTTTATACAACCATATTTAACTAAATACCCCCCACACACTAACAAACCAATTACATAATAATAAAAAATAAAAACACAAATGGTCCACTTTTGCACGAACATCATTTTGCTTGGTCTCACACAACACACAAACACCTTCTAGGGGGTGTTTCTTTTTTTCCTTAGCTAAAGATTCATGTAGGTCCTACTTCTATACGAGGCTTTTAATTGGAAGGGCATGATATACTAAGCCTTGTGGATATAGACCATTTAAAAGATTTTTATGGGTCCCGTCTAAAAAATAATACTCCCTCCGTCCCACATTGACTGTCCAGTTTGACTTTTTCAAGTCTTTCTTTTTTAACTTTGACCTTATATATTTTTGTTTGTATTATATAATATTTGATAAAAATTATACCAATGAAAAGTACATTTAAAACTCAATTCATTTATATTTTTTGCATCAAGTATTATATAACAAAAAAAAAAATAATTAAGGTTAAAGTTATAAAGAAAAGACTTAAAAAGTCAAACATGGACAATAATTATGGGACGGAGGTAGTAATATTAAATGGTATCCCTTAGTTAAGGGAAAAAAAGAAACAACCCTCTAGTGAGGCTCAAGGGTGACCCATGCCAAAAACACCTCCTTGCGGCTCCCACTGGAAACAGTCTTAGAAAACGTGAACCAAGTACTTTTGAAGATAAAAAATAAAACCAAGCAAAGTGATTTGCACACTTTCAGGTTTTATTGGGACACTTCAATGTACAAACAGTTAAACCATATTATATTTAAAATACAAATGACTATTGCATTCATTGGAGTGTGTTAATAAAATTTGAGAGTGTGCAAATCAATTCGTGTGAAGAATCAAGTACTTCTAAAAAAAATTAACAAATTACACAGTCGCATAACTTTAACAAGCCTGCAACTTAAACACCCATAAATAACAACTAAAAATAGGAAAATAAACTACACCAGCAGGCATGAGACAAAAAAGCACTCCAACGAGAACAGTTTAGATCAAAATTTATTGATATAAGCTTCTTCTTCTTTTTTTCATTTTATTTTTATTTTATAAAGTTAGATTGATCCAAGATTTCAAACATGTATCTCTTCATCAACTAAAAATGGTGTCAGACTTTAGCCAGAGAATTTTTTTAATTTTCAAAGTGACATGTCATCAACCTTATGACCCGTAAAGTGAGGCAGCCGGTTAACAATGATCAAAATAACAGGTTTCTGTTGTTGGATGACTAAAATAAATAGACAAACAAAATTTATAGCGAGTAAAATATATGTTTTGAACAAGTATATAATGCAAGAAAACTGCAATCAACACCTAATAAATCTTCACGAACATGCATTATTTTTGTTTCCAAATCCATGAAGAATTGGCGAGCGTTGCTTACCTAGATAGATGATGCTACTCGGTCATTTTGCAAGGTTTTTGCTCCAAGAATTTGGTTTCTTTAACCGAAAGATTGTGTATATACTGAAGCCTGAGTTTAATGAAAGATTGTTAGCTTTTAAGCTTTCTTTGTGTTTAATGAAATGCTGAAATGCTTTGCTCTTTGTAGGAAAATTCCGAGGCGATTAAGGCAGTGTATTTATGGACCAAATTAAAGCATGATGTTTATAGCTAAGCGGGCAAATTAGTTGTCTACTTTTAGCTTTTTCCCAATCTATTATTCTATAATATAATTGGGTCACCGTATTTTATGTTTTCTGGTAAAAGCTTCACCAAACTTACTATATATTATTGCTAACAGTATCACGTATCTAACATGTAGCTTGTTGAAGAATGATGTGGCATATGTTACATGTCATGCGGTCGTCAAAGCATCTACTGCAACTGCATAGACGATTCTTACACAGGAAATCCACGTGCTACTGTTTTTCTAGGAATCTTTTACTTAAAAAATCAAAAATCATATTTCTTATATTAGGGCGTTCATGAATTTTTTTGGGGCTTAGGCCGAAAATTAAACAATGAGACATTTTAAGAAGTAATATTATATATAAAATATCACAGTTTATATCATATAATGCAATTAGTTATAACATATTATCTCTTCGTGAAAAATATGCGTACACATGTATATAATTGTAGACAAAATTTTGGACCTTTGTACCTTTTAGGCATTGAGCGGTCGTTCACCTAACATACATTCAAAGACGGCTCTGTCTTGTATTTATACAATTTATCAATTTGTCCTCGTTTATACAAGTCATTCTTTATAAGTTAATTTTGTATTATTTTTTGTTAGAAATTATGACTCGGTTGTTTTCACCCACTTCTAAGAGTGAGGGGTGTGCCTGCGTTGTGGGCAGCGTTCCCACCAGCCGAGAGGAGACGATGGCGCACCGTACCGTGGGTGGCGCCACGGTGGCTCGCGCCGTGGTGGCCAGCCCACGCGGTGCCATTTTCTTTATTTTTTTTACTTATTTTTTTTTACTTTTTTTTTGAATAAAATTAGAACGTCGGAGCTTTTGAATTTTTGAAGTTTGGTCCCCAAGTGTATATACTCGTTTTTTTTTCATCTTTTTCCCATTAAACATTTAAAAAAAATAAAAATAAATAAATTAACCCAAAAAAACCTTATAAACCATTTATTATTTCATTTTTCACACACACTTCCTTGTTATCTCTACTTCTATTATCTTTTTGCCATCCAAAATGAATCCCAACAAAAAATGGATTAACAACATGCCAAACGACACGACGAACCAAATGAATCCCAACCAAATGCCGGACTTGTCTTCTCAATCGGGTTGCTTTCCCTCATTCCAAAACCCATATATGAATCCCGAAGAACTAACACTATTTAGTCAATGGAAATTGCAACAACAACAACAACAATATAACCAATTTACTCAAACTCAACAAACAAACCAAGTCACCCCTTCCCAATCAAATTTAGACCATGCATCCTACCATCTAGTTGACGAAGAAATCAATGACGATGACGAAGAAGAAGAAGAAGAAGAAGAAGAAGATGAAGAAGAAGTGGTCCCGACCCCAACCTCGACCTCAAAAAAATCAAGGTCAAAGACGATGGCGAAGAAGCCAAAGATAAAGACGAAGACAAAGAAAATCAACAAAGACAAAGACAAAGAAGTTGATGAAGATGTGGTCCCGTCCCGACAACCTCGCACTTTTTGGACCCAAGATGATGAGTATCTCTTGGCGGAGTGTTTCATTCAAGTTTTTGAAAGACAAACACAGGTGGAAAAATCCCGACTCGACTTTGGCAAGATGTAACCGTCTTCGGCCTACGAACAAGGAACTCGATTATTTTGGACCCGACGTATTAGGAATACGTTTATTCATGTGAAGACTCGGTCACCCCGAGTATAGTTTAGCATGTTGTAGCTCGTAGTATTTATCATATTAGTTAGAGTATAGTTTAGTATTAGTTAGTAGTTGTGGAGTCGGGTCGGGTCTTTGCCCACTGTCAGCTCGATCCACAGCCCGTTTTATGGGGCGTTTAGTAGTTTGTATAAATACCCCTCTCCACTAGTGGAGAGGGCTGGACCTTCATTTGGAATACAACATCTTACTAGTTTTTCTCTCAAGGTTCCATTCACTTTCTCTCTCTAACATCTCACTAGAAACTACACCTTTAATCATTCAAAACACAAAACCTACCATGTTCTATCATTAGAGTATATTACAATTGGTATCAAGAGCCAAGGTTTCATCCTTGGGATTGTATACTCTCAGATTTGTTGTGTGGTTTTTGTGGTTTTAGTGTGGTTCGAAAGTTTTTATAGTTCTCTTCTTAGTTTGATCTCGTTCCATGTTAATCTTGTGGTTTTTCGTGTACTTTCTTGATTAGATGTGTCATTAGTTCCTAGGTTTGCATTTGGAGTAGTTGAATCTCTCATTTGTTTGGTAAAAAGTGTGATTTAGGGTGTTATTCATACCAGCGAGTTGATGTTCTCACGTAGAGAGTTGGCAGGTTCTTCCTAGCGAGTTGGCATTAGCATGTTGGCGTTTTGCCATTTTGGGATATACGGACAAACCGCTACGAAAGTGACAGCTTTGTCTCATTACTAGCGAGTTGTCAGGTTGTGGAACTAGCGAGTTGGTATTAGCGAGTTGAGCAGACAGCGAATTGTCAGACTAGCGACTTGACTACCAGCGAGTTGTTACACTAGCGAGTTGATTCCATCCAGCGAGTTGGTGATTAGCGATTTGATATTAGCGAGTTGCTTCTATTCAACGAGTTGTCTACTAGCGAGTTAGTTCCAGTGTTCAGCGAGTTGGTGTTGTCAGAGGGTTGATACATTTTAGCGAGTTGTTCACTTCTAGCGAGTTAGTGCACTTGTAGCGTGTTGAACTGTCTTGTGGTGAATTCATTTGTTTAAGAGACTTGGTGTGTCTAGCGAGTTGTGGTATTCTTAGTGAGTTGGCCTCGTTGCATTAGTGAAACTTGTGCGATGTTACGACTTAAGTTGTTACCACCATTTCTACAGTAACTTTACGTTGTGAGGCTAATCTTACGACTTGACTTGTTATTTTAATAGTAACTTGACGTTGTGAGACTAAACTTACGATCTGACTTGTGTTCTTTGGAGCGGTTGTAATTCGACTTGTTGCAACAAAACACGAAATACACTTGTGTTTACAACTTGTGATGCGTGGGAATTGCACCAGGCTTTACCTCTCGAGGGATCTCGAGAAGCTTACAACCCCCACCAGGCAGTGTACCTGATCGTTGTAGTATAGTATAGTGACAAGTACCGGGGGATTGATCATTCAACTCAGGAATAGTGTCGCTAGGATTAGAAAGCCTAAAAACTAGGTCTAGAGGTGAGGGATGATTCTTTTTGTATTTTTATGTTTTTATGAAAGCAAGTAAAAATCTCGGTTTTTGGAAGAGTGGGCGGAATTAGTTGCTAGTCAACTAACCCAATAACTAAGATGCAATCAAAATAAAATAACAAAAATGAAAATAAAACTAATTAAACTAGTGGTGTGAACAATATATGGGAGAATTGTGTTTACTTAGATTTCACTACTCCCTATATATCTTTTACAGGTTAATTGTTTGTTACAGTTGCGTGGATGACGGGTTATATTCCTTAATACCAGTCGTGGGGTGGTGTACTTACTTCCCCAACTCTATAAGCTCCTACTTCACTCCTATGTCGAGCCTGCAAGAAGCTCCTAACATGGGATCACTAGAATTCGCTCATGCATTAAATACGCCCATAAAAACCTAGGACACATCGGTTCATGTTTCTTAAGACGTTCAAGCAAGTTACACAATGGAGATCTGCCAGTTTTCTTAAGCCTAACATTGAAATCATTCATCCATTACAACTATAAACAAGCAATCAACCTATAATCAACATCTAGGTTTCATTACATCTAAGCAAACACACAGGAGATCTAGCCTAGCATGTTAAAATTAAGACAAGCGTAAGATATATTCAAACAACACATAGACATATTGAATGAATTGAAAGGATACTAATCTCAATTGAGCATGAAAGGTTTCAAGGGGTGAAAACCCTTGAAAATACTATAAAAGTCGTATTAGGGTTTATTAAGTTCGACCCTAAAATTCTCCTCTCCTTAGAATGAAAATTCCAAAGACTATATATAGATTTACTAAGGTGACGGCGTCAAGAAGAAACTTCTGACGCCGTCAACACACCGCCGAAAATATTCTCGGATTGCCTAGATCCAGATCTGACGCCGTCATGTGTAGTCTTGTTCTGGGCCGTCACCACTTTTACTCTTGATGGCCATGTTCTGACGCCGTCACGTTTTCTCTGGGCCGTCACCAAAATTGCTCTTGACGCCATCATCAAATTCCTCTTGATGCCGTCAGGTAATGCTCCAAGCAAGAAAAATTAAAACTTTGCCGTTTTTTTCACTTTTATTCTTCAAAAACGTCCAAAATGCTTCCTTTTCCAGAATTCACTCCCAAAGTACTTAAAATCACAAAAGGAACGATTTAGGGCAATATTTGATCAAATAAATTCAAATTCCGGCTTAAATGAGCCCCTAAAAACGGATCATTTTTCGCCTCATCATATACCCTTACACTTGAGATTTGCTTGTCCTCAAGCAAATGCGCTTTTATTCTAATCAAAATGCAAGTTAGGGGTTATTTAACACTAATATAAAAGTGATAACAACAAATAATCGTTCCACTAAAGACCAAAGACAAGCACGGAGGTCATATACTAGCACCTCACAAATAGTGTTTAGATACTCACATCTCTCGGGTGTAATAAAGTATATATCACAATATGGAAATGGAAAACATCTCTCACTACCTGTCATAACAAAATAGATTACCATAGGCTTGGGAAAGGATCAAACCTCCACCACATGGCGTAAGCACCTAGGATAAACTATCAAAGAGGTCTTTTAAAAGGTTTATAACGTTAGGTGTAGGCAGTGTTGCAAAAATCGGCCGAATCGGCCGATTAATCAGCGATTAATCGGTAATCGGCCCAGGACCTTGGAGAGAATTCCACGAAAATTGGCCGATTAGTCGGCCGAGTCAAGAAAATCGGCCGATTAATCGGTAAAAAATCGCTAATCGTCCCCGGACCGCCTCAGTACCGATTCACAATTTTTGCAACATTGGGTGTAGGGATATGGAATACACGGTTTTGTTGGATATAGGCAATCTTTACTGATGGCGAGTTAATAATCTTGGTTAATTACATGTACAATATAGCGTTGCTAAGCCAAGACTAGACTCGACTTAAGCTAATAAATGAAAAATAACAAAAACATAAAATAAACATAGAATGAAACGGGATGGTAGTCCGTATGTTATTTTATTTTATTTTATTTTATTTATTTATTTAATTTTTTTTCATACACTCTTACCCTACCATCCAAAATAATACATCATAGAGAATGAAATTCCCCTTACACTTGAATTTTTACATACTTTACAATAGACTAATCTAATAACTCGAATTAAGATAGTCAAAACACTTGGAGTACTTTTAAGATAAACGCACATATGGGGGTAATAATATGATGTTCTTCCCCATTACTCCATAACACAAGTACTTTACCCATGAGTCCAATCGTCCCAAAACAATATGTACAAGGATATGACTCGACTTAGCAACCATGTAATCAATTTGATAATTAACTAAGGGTTTAAACAAATAACAATAATGCACTAAAGATGAGTTCATACACGGAAGGCTAAGGTGATTTGGGTGTACATTTAAGTGGGGTGTAACAAATTCTTCCTTTAAGTAAGATGCTTAAAGTTAGAAACGAAAAGATAGGCTCGGAGGGGGTGTACTAGGGGTTTCGTGTACTAAAATTGAGTACAACGCTAAGGTGTGGGAAAAATTAATTGACTTAACTAGCCAAGTAATATGACTTAAATGGTCAAGTAATTATGATACGGGTATAACACAAGGGTGATCCTAATGCCTCTTATCATGTAGTAAATCCTACTACACGAATGTAGTCTCACCAGTGGTCTCGGGATGCATCACTAACGCAAGTTCTAGAATCTAAATGCTACCGGTACACTCATAAGCACTAATAATGAATGCTTTTCCTATCAAATCTAAAGGTGAACCTCACATATTTGGGTGGAAAGTTTTTCTGAAATGTACTGTTTTGTGCTAGTCATACAACTCCTATCCATGAGACGCTTGCTATGGCTAAAGATTCACTCTTAAATGTTGTAAAAAATTTTAAATATGGCGCTAAAATTACACTTACAAGTATTTCTCATAGTTTTATTACACACCTACAATCAAACAAACAAACTCAATTGCAAGTTTATCCTATAAGGTATCATCATTTACCCTCCCCTTAGGTCCCCAATGTTCAATTAAAGAGTGTAAAAGTAAAAACAGGTAAAAAAATGAAATCAAATACTCCCCTGATTCGCTCGGTATGGATAGTGTGGTAACAAGGTTAGATCTTCCTCCAAGAAAATGAACAATCAAAGCTTCCCTTCTAGAATACAAATCATCTTCTTGTCATACATAACCTGTTAATCCTGAGAGGAAACCTCGCATAAAATCAGCGGCAATCTATATATGATAACAAATCCTAGAAAACAATGTAAGATATAATGCTTGTGGAATGAATGTTTGCAGATTTCCTGGAGTTTATAAAACTAAAGATTCAACAAAAACTTTAAGACTCCGTTAGAAAAACAAAACTAGCAAAATTTCCAGATTTTTACATGTGACGCCGTCAGGAATTTCTACCTGACGCCATCAGAAGTGACCTGCAGAAATCTTTACGTTAAGTTTCTGGAAAATTTCTGGAAAAACTTTGTCCTACTTCCCGGAAAATCCTGCAAAACATCATTATGACTCGATACAAGCATTTGACTCTAACAAATACGAATATACATGTCCATTTAATATTGTGGAGAATCATGATCAAGTTTGTTTTTAAAAAACATATTTGGGGTTTCGCCTTACACTTATCTTTTGCGAAATACCTTTGGATGAAGTTAAGACAAAGCCAAACGACAAAATAAAGTATTTTCACCATTTAGTTTTGAAAGATGATCTACCAACAATAAAAATAAAGCATGCATACGGAAACAAATAACAATCAAACAAATAAAAATCACACAAAGCATGGGTTGCCTCCCAAGAAGCGCTTTCCTTTATTTACGAGTCTCGTAGCTAGACTCAAGGTCATGGGTTACTACGTGACCTCATCGTTGGTTTCACTCTCTACCGATTGTAAATGTTCTTTATAGAGACCAAACACCTTTTGCTTAATTGCTCCTATGATTCTATTGGCAAATTCCTTATCAACTCTATATTTTGGCCCTAGAGTCAAGCAATCCTTATAGAAAAGGCTCTTCTTCTCCCATAGATAGTCCATGCCCTTTTTCTTATCCTCTTCATTGATGTCCTCGAAAGCATCAATGGTATTGATGCGTGGGAATCGCAACAGGCTTTACCTCTCGAGGGATCTCGAGAAGCTTACAACCCCCACCAGGCAGTGTACCTGATCGTTGTAGTATAGTATAGTGACAAGTACCGGGGGATTGATCGTTCAGCTTAGGAATAGTGTCGCTAGGATTAGAAAGCCTAAATACTAGTTCTAAAGATGAGGGATGATTATTTTTGTGTTTTTATATTTTATGGAAAGCAAGTTAAAATCTCGGGTTTTGGAAGAGTGGGCGGAATTAGTTGCTATTCAACTAACCCAATACTAAGATGCAATCAAAATAAAATACTAGAAAATGAAAATAAACTAATTTATACTAAGGTTGTGAGCAGTAATTAGAGAAAATGTGTTTACTTAGATTTCACTACTCCCTAGATATCTTTTACACATTAATTACTTGTTATAATTGCATGGATGACGGATCGTATTCCTTAATACCATTCATGAGGTGGCACACATAACTCCCCAATTCTATGAGCTCTTATCTCCTCGTACACCATGCCCAACACAACTATAGGGATTGTAAACAGTGGCTCATGCATTAAATACAACCAATAAAGACCTAGTGCGCGTTGGTTCATGTTTCTTAAGACGTTCAAGCATGTTACCAATTGGAGATCTGCCAGTTTTCTTAAGCCTAACATATAAATCATTCATCCACAACAAGAATAAACAAGTAATCAACACATAATCAATATCTAGGTTTCATTAGATCTAAGCAAACACAAAAGAGATCTAGCCTAGCATGATAGAATTAAGACAAGAACATGATATAGAAAACCAACACATAGACATATTGATTGAATTAGAAGAACAGTTATCTTGATTAATCATGCAAGGTATCAAGGGGTTGGAACCCTTGAAAAACCTGTAAAGTTACACCAAAATCGTACTTAGGGTTTCTCCCAAAACTTCTCTCTTTAAATGTGAAAAATTAGAAAACTATATATAGAAAAATAGGTTTGACGGCGTCAAGAGTAATCTTGTGACACCGTCACCTCGCCGCCAAAACTCTCCTCGGACTGCCTAGATCTACTTCTGACGCCGTCAAGAGTTATACACTTCCAGGCCGTCATGACTCTTTTACTCTTGACGCCCTTCCCACGTGACGCCGTCAAAACTCTACTGGGTCGTCATGGAAATTCATGAAATTTGCTC
Organism: Artemisia argyi; assembly: GCA_030686995.1. Taxonomy (NCBI): domain Eukaryota; kingdom Viridiplantae; phylum Streptophyta; class Magnoliopsida; order Asterales; family Asteraceae; genus Artemisia; species Artemisia argyi. Next base: position 44,708,727 of record CM060680.1, read on the forward strand.
TTGACGCCGTCAAGGATTTGCTCTTGACGCCGTCACCTACTGTTCCCAGCATGGAAAATTAAGACTTTGGCGTTTTCTTCACTTTTATGCTCCAAAAACGTCCGAATTGCTTCCTTTTCCAGATTTCACTCCCAAAAGACCTAAAATCACAAAAGGAAAGATTTAGGGCAATATTTGATCAAATAAATTCGAATTCGGGCTTAAATGACCCCCTAAAAACGGATCATTTTTCGCCTCATCATATACCCTTACACTTGAGATTTGCTTGTCTTCAAGCAAATGCGCTTTTATTCTACTCAAAAGACAAGTTAGGGGTCATTTAACACTAATATAAAAGTAATTACAAGAAATAATCGTTCCACTAAAGACCAATAGACAAGCACGGAGGTCATACACATGCACCTCACAAATAGTGTTTAGATACTCACATCTCTCGGGTGTAATAAAGTGTAAATTACAATATGGAAACGGAAGATATCTCTCACCACCTGTCATAGCAAAATAGATTACCATAGGCTTGGGAAAGGATCAAACCTCCACCACATGGCGTAAGCACCTAGGATAAACTATCAAAGAGGTCTTTTAAAGGGTTGTAACGTTAGGTGTAGGGATATGAAATACACGGTTTTGTTGGATAAAGGAAGTTTTACTGGTGGTGAGTTAACAATCTTGGTCAATTACATGTACAATATGGCGTTGCTAAGCCAAGACTAGACTCGACTTAAGCTAATAAATGAAAAATAACGAAAACATAAAATAAACATAGAATGAAACGGGATGGTAGTCCGTATGTTTTTTCTCTTTTTCTCTTTTTTCTATTTTTTTTCTTGATTTTTCAATTTTTTTTTTTTTTTTTTCTTTTTATTTTTTTGCATACACTCTTACCCTACCATCCAAAATAATACATCATAGGGAATGAACATTTCCCTTACACTTGAATCTTTACATACTTTACATTTAACTAATCTAATGACTCGAATTAAGAAAATCAAAACACTTGGAGCACTTTTAAGATTAACGTACATATGGGGGTAATAAGTGATGTTCTTCCCCATTACTCTATAAAATAAGTACTTACCCATGAGTCCCAATCGTCCCAAAACAATATGTACAAGGATATGACTCGACTTAGCAAGCATGTAATCAATTAGAAAGTTAACTTAGGGTTTAACAAATAACAATAATGCGCTAAAAATGAGCGCATACACGGAAGGCTAAGGCGATTTGGTTGTACATTTAAGTGGGGTGTAACAAATTCTTCCTTTAAGTAAAATGCTTAAAGTTAGAAACGAAAAGATAGGCTCGGAGGGGTGTACTAGGGGTATCGTGTACTAAAAATGAGTACAACGCTAAGGGTGTGGGAAAAATTAGTTGACTTAATTAGCCAAGTAATATGACTTAAATGGTCAAGTAATTATGATACGGGTTTAACACAAGGGTAATCCTAATGCCTCTTATCATGTAGTAAATCCTACCACACGAATGTAGTCTCACTAGCGGTCTCGGGATGCATCACTAACGCAAGTTCTAGAATCTAAATGCTACCGGTACACTCATAAGCACTAATAATGAATGCTTTTCCTATCAAATCTAAAGGCGAACCTCACATATTTGGGTGGAAAATTTTTCTGAATATACGGTTATGTGCTAGTCATACAATCTCCTATCCATGAGACGCTTGCTATGGCTAAAGCTTCACTCCTAAATGTCGTAAAAAATTTTAAATTTGGCGCTAAAATTGCACTAACAAGTATTTCTCATAGTTTTATTACACATCTACCATCAAACAAAACAAACTCAAGCGAAAGTGCATATGTAAGGTATCATCTTTTAACCCTCCCCTTACACTTAAGATGAACATTGTCCCCAATGTTCAAGTAAAGAATGTAAAAGTGAAAAAGTAAAGAGAATGAAATCAAATACTCCCCTGATTCGCTCGGTATGGATAATAAGGTGGCCAGGTTAAATCTTCCTCCAAGAAAATGAACAATCAAAGCTTCCCTTCCAGAATATAAATCATCTTCTTCTCATACATAACCTGTAAAACCTGACAAAATAGACAAGACAACCTCGCGTAAAATCGGCGGCATCCTATATAAGTTTCTAAATCCTAAAAAACAAGATAAGATATAATGCTTGTGGAATGAAGTTTGCAGATCTCCTGGAGATTATAAAACTTAATAATTCACAAAAACCATAAGACTCCGTTAGAAAAACAAAACCGGTAAAATTTCCAGATTTTAACTCCTGACGCCGTCAAGAGTAAAACCCTGACGCCGTCAGAATGGACCTGCAGAAATTCTTATGTTAAGTTTCCGGAAAATTTCTGGAAAAACTTGGTCCTACTTCCTGGAAAATCCTGCAAAACTTCATTATGACTCGATACAAGCATTTGACTCTAACAAATACGAATATACATGCTCATTTATTATTGTGGAGAATCATGATCGGTTTGTTTCTTAAAAACATATTTGGGGTTTCCCCTTACACTTATCTTTTGCAAAAATACTTCTAGGTGGAGTTAAGATTAAGCCAAAACAACAAAGTAAAGTATTTCCACATTTTAGTTTAGAAACATGAGCTACCAACAATAAAAATAAAGCATGCATATGGAAGCAAATAACAATCAAACAAATAAAATCACACAAAACATGGGTTGCCTCCCAAGAAGCGCTTTTCTTTATTTACGAGTCTTGTAGCTAGACTCAAGGTTATGGGTTACTACGTGATTTCATCATTAGAAATGATATACCCCATGTAGTTGCGATCATTACTATTATGGTGGTAGTGCCTCAACCTATCGATACTCGCAATCACCATTCCACCTAATTTGCTTCTCAATTTAGCTACCCCATCTTGGCTCAATCCTTCGATTGTGAATGGCCCATACCACCAAGGACTTGGTTTATCGGGTGGTATTGTTGTTTCCAAGTGTCTCAAGAGCACCAAGTTCCCTTCCTCAAATGGTGTATGATTTTTTTCGTGTCGAGTATGTTCGAGTTCAACCTGAACCTTACTGCTTTTTCTCCTTTCATCCTTAGCTTTCTTATAGCTTTTGATTCTTGCCTCCCGTGCAAGAATCTTATTCTGAACACGAATGGGTGTCGCGCCAATGTTGTTTTTGATCATTCTCCAACTCAAATTCTCATGCCCACTTCGCGGGGTCATGGGGAAGCTAATCTTTCTTTTTCCAGATTTAAGCTCAATCTTCCTACCTTCATACTTAATGACAGCCCTAGCGGTGGTGAGGAATGGTGCCCCAAGGATTATTGGCATGCATCCATCCCCTTTATCATCGATGATCATAAAATCAACGGGGTACATGAATCCTGCAACATTAACTAATACATCTTCTGCGATTCCTAGGGGGTATACGTACGAGTGTCCAACAAGGGATAACCTAACACGAGTAGGTGCTGGCATTTTTGACGTTAGTTGGATGTAAATAGTTAGGGGCATAAGATTTACTTCCGATCCTTGGTCGGCGAAAGCACTAAGATGTTTCAAGTCCCCGATGCTCGTTGGTATTTCAAAGTTCCCACATGCTACCTGCTTAGTAGCCACTTTCTGTACCAATAACCTCTCGAATACTGATCCTCCAGGAAGCGTATCATACTCATCTTCCTCTTCTTCCTCTTTCTCAGGAATCTGTCCGGAGGATTGGTTACGCCCATCACCCTTAATCCAATTTGTTATGGTGTTTTTGTTTATATCATGTTTCAGGTAGTAACTCAAAGGTTGGGATTCTGGTGGTTTTTCTAAGGTCTGTTTAGCAGGAGTTTCTATCTTCTCGTTAACTTTATGAACAATGGTGATGGAGTTAACAAACTGGGTGGTGGGAGTGACGCTTTCTTTCCTTAGTAGTATTCGTTCGGGAGTTCTCTGGTTGGCATACTCCTCCAATAGACTCAACATCTCATTCATTTTCTCCTGCATCTCCTTTTTTTGCTTATAAACTGCTTCTTCGAATCTAGCAAGCCGATCTGAGTGAGTTGCCATTTATTCTCTCATCCTAGCCTCAAACTCCGAGCTAAGTTCCTTGGGAGGGGAACAAGGTGGGGTGTAATTCTGAAAAGTTTCGACATGTTCTCTAGAAGGTGACTCAGATAATGGTGCCGAAGTTGGTTTTGAGACAGAATTGACAGTGGCTTGTCTGGGACTTAAAACCCTCCTTTGCCTTTCCTCAAAATAGTCGACTTTTGCCTCGAGTTTGCATAGAAGCTCATCGGGGATTTCGGTGGTCCCTCCAGATGTTGAGACTGCATTGATAGCTGCTTCCACTGTATGATTAAACTCCCACAATTCCTGATTGTTAGTGGCGAGCTCCTCGATAATTGCCCAAGACTCCTTGGCGTTCTTATCACGCAGTTTACCTCCCGCGGCCCTATCGATTGTGCGTTTAGTGTGATAGTCAACATGGTCGTAGAAAATCTGGACTAATAACCAAAGGTTTATACCATGGTGAGGGACCTTGTGGAGGAGACCTTTAAAACGGGCCCAAGCTTCGTAGAAAGTTTCACCCTGCTGCTGTTCAAACATCAGAATGTCATTTCTAAGCATTGCCGTCTTCCCCAGTGGGAAGAATTGAGTAAGGAAGCGATTGGTGAGGTTATCCCATGTGGTGATGGATCCCGCGGGTAAACGCTCAAGCCATTGACTAGCTTGATCCCGTAGAGAGAATTGGAATAGGCGTAAACGGGTAGTCTCTCTAGTTTCAACATCTAGGTCTATGGAATTTACGATTTTGAGAAAGTCCTTAAGATGTTGGTTCGGATCTTCGGAACGAAGTCCATGGAATGCACATCCGCTTTGCACCAACCGGATGGTGTCGGATCGCAAGGGGGTCACATTGGCTCCGGTGAGCTCAATGGTGTTTCGGTAGCCTTGGTGGCTAGGTCGGGAATACTCTCCTAAGGTTCGGGGCCTAAGGGGTTCTAATGGTGGGTTTTGTTGTGGTGGGATGACGGGTTCAAAGATGTTACCACCTTCCATGATGTCGGATGGTAAAGAGTTACGAACAAAGGCACGAAGAAATAAGATAGACTAAAGAAAACCTAGAAATAAAAATAAAATCTTACTAGAAAGGAATCTAGCAAGTAGACCTAACAAAAAGAAATTCTAACCTAGACAATAACTATTCCCCGGGCTGCGGCGCCAAAAACTTGATGCATGGGAATCGCAACAGGCTTTACCTCTCGAGGGATCTCGAGAAGCTTACAACCCCCACCAGGCAGTGTACCTGATCGTTGTAGTATAGTATAGTGACAAGTACCGGGGGATTGATCGTTCAGCTTAGGAATAGTGTCGCTAGGATTAGAAAGCCTAAATACTAGTTCTAAAGATGAGGGATGATTATTTTTGTGTTTTTATATTTTATGGAAAGCAAGTTAAAATCTCGGGTTTTGGAAGAGTGGGCGGAATTAGTTGCTATTCAACTAACCCAATACTAAGATGCAATCAAAATAAAATACTAGAAAATGAAAATAAACTAATTTATACTAAGGTTGTGAGCAGTAATTGGAGAAAATGTGTTTACTTAGATTTCACTACTCCCTAGATATCTTTTACACGTTAATTACTTGTTATAATTGCATGGATGACGGATCGTATTCCTTAATACCATTCATGGGGTGGCACACATAACTCCCCAATTCTATGAGCTCTTATCTCCTCGTACACCATGCCCAGCACAACTATAGGGATTGTAAATAGTGGCTCATGCATTAAATACAACCAATAAAGACCTAGTGCGCGTTGGTTCATGTTTCTTAAGACGTTCAAGCATGTTACCAATTGGAGATCTGCCAGTTTTCTTAAGCCTAACATATAAATCATTCATCCACAACAAGAATAAACAAGTAATCAACACATAATCAATATCTAGGTTTCATTAGATCTAAGCAAACACAAAAGAGATCTAGCCTAGCATGATAGAATTAAGACAAGAAAATGATATAGACAACCAACACATAGACATATTGATTGAATTAGAAGAACACTTATCTTGATTAATCATGCAAGGTATCAAGGGGTTGGAACCCTTGAAAAACCTGTAAAGTTACACCAAAATCGTACTTAGGGTTTCTCCCAAAACTTCTCTCTTTAAATGTGAAAAATTAGAAAACTATATATAGAAAAATAGGTTTGACGGCGTCAAGAGTAATCTTGTGACGCCGTCACCTCGCCGCCAAAACTCTCCTCGGACTGCCTAGATCTACTTCTGACGCCGTCAAGAGTTATACACTTCCAGGCCGTCATGACTCTTTTACTCTTGACGCCCTTCCCACGTGACGCCGTCAAAACTCTACTTGGTCGTCATGGAAATTCATGAAATTTGCTCTTGACGCCGTCACCTACTGTTCCCAACATGGAAAATTAAGACTTTGGCGTTTTCTTCACTTTTATGCTCCAAAAACGTCCGAATTGCTTCCTTTTCCAGATTTCACTCCCAAAAGACCTAAAATCACAAAAGGAACGATTTAGGGCAATATTTGATCAAATAAATTCGAATTCGGGTTTAAATGACCCCCTAAAAATGGATCATTTTTCGCCTCATCAGGTATCCATGTCAAATCGAGGCACAAAGCGAAATTCTTTCATTCTATTAGGCATCCTATAAGTGATTCTATCGTTGTCACCAGCAAACCAGATTGTCCCTTCTACCTCATCATATTCTAACTTGGACTCTTCAACAAATGGTTTACCAAACACAACATTAGATAAGCGACAATCAATAACATTAGCAAGATCTTCGACAACCAGAAAGTCAGTGATATAAGTAAAATTCCCAACAAAGACATGTAGACCTTTAATTCTCCCGACAAAGTTACAAACTCCACCGGGGTATTTGGGATCTCTTCTAGGTCCAAGTCTTGTTTTTACTATATCATTATAGACACTTGAGGACATAATGTTGATTGGGGATTTAAAATCAATGTAAGCATTGTCAATATGTTTATACCCAATCATACATGGTATCTTAGCATTCTTAGGATCGCCTCTCTTTATCTTAGGTTCGATTCTAGTAAAAGGAGGTCGAGGATTATCAATAAGATTATTATAGTACGCAATCTCCTCCTTAGTGGGGTATAGATTAAAATAATCATCTAGCTATGGATCAATCTCCCCTTCTTCAAGTTCCTCACCAACATCCTCAAACTCTTTAGTCCCTAGGTCCTTATTTGAATACAAGGCGGTCGCTAGGTCACTAAATGCATGGTCGAGCTCAACATTAATCAACCCAAGTTCCCAAATCTCACTCTCAATTTGTTCACGTAATAAAGCCACTTCTCTAAGGGAAAGGGGTGGATTCGCGTCTTCCATAATGGTCTACGGAATAGTCAATGAATTTAATTCACTAACAAAGGCACGAAGAAAAAGATAGACTAAAGAAAACCTAAAAATAAAAATAAAATCTTACTAGAAAGGAATCTAGCAAGTAGACCTAATAAAAAGAAATTCTAACCTAGACAATAACTATTCCCCGGGCTGCGGCACCAAAAACTTGATGCGTGGGGATTACACCAGGCTTTACCTCTCGAGGGATCTCGAGAAGAAGCTTACAACCCCCACCAGGCAGTGTACCTAATCGTTGTAGTATAGTATAGTGACAAGTACTGGGGGATTGATCTTTCAACTTAGGAATAGTGTCGCTAGGATTAGAAAGCCTAAAAACTAGGTCTAGAGGTGAGGGATGATTCTTTTTGTATTTTTATGTTTTTATGAAAGCAAGTAAAAATCTCGGTGTTTGTAAGAGTGGGCGGAATTAGTTGCTAGTCAACTAACCCAATAACTAAGATGCAATCAAAATAAAATAACAAAAATGAAAATAAAACTAATTAAACTAGTGGTGTGAACAATATATGGGAGAATTGTGTTTACTTAGATTTCACTACTCCCTAGATATCTTTTACAGGTTAATTGTTTGTTACAGTTGCGTGGATGATGGGTTATATTCCTTAATACCAGTCGTGGGGTGGCATACTTACTTCCCCAACTCTATAAGCTCCTACTTCACTCCTATGTCGAGCCTGCAAGAAGCTCCTAACATGGGATCACTAGAATTCGCTCATGCATTAAATACAACCATAAAAACCTAGTACACATCAATTCATGTTTCTTAAGACGTTCAAGCAAGTTACACAATGGAGATCTACCAGTTTTCTTAAGCCTAACATTGAAATCATTCATCCATTACAACTATAAACAAGCAATCAACCTATAATCAACATCTAGGTTTCATTACATCTAAGCAAGCACACAAGAGATCTAGCCTAACATGGTAAAATTAAGACAAGCGTAAGATATGTTCAAACAACACATAGACATATCGAATAAATTGAAAGGATACTTATCTCAATTGAGCTTGAAAGGTTTCAAGTGGTGAAAACCCTTGAAAATACTGTAAAAGTCGTGTTAGGGTTTATTAAGTTCGACCCTAAAATTCTCCTCTCCTTAGAATGAAAATTACAAAGACTATATATAGATTTACTAAGGTGATGGCGTCAAGAAGAAACTTCTGACGCCGTCAACCCGCCGCCAAAAATATTCTCGGATTGCCTAGATCCAGATCTGATGCCATCATGTGTAATCTTGTTCTGGGCCGTCACCACTTTTACTCTTGAAGACCATGTTCTGACACCATCACGTTTTCTCTGGGCCGTCACAAAAATTGCTCTTGACGCCGTCATCAAATTCCTCTTGACGCCGTCAGGTACTGTTCCAAGCAAGGAAAATTAAGACTTTACCATTTTCTTCACTTTTATGCTCCTAAAACGTCCAAAATGCTTTCTTTTCCAGAATTCACTCCCAAAGTACCTAAAATCACTAAAGGAACGATTTAGGGCAATATTTGATCAAATAAATTCAAATTCCGGCTTAAATGTCCCCCTAAAAATGGATCATTTTTCGCCTCACCAACTTGACATTTGGACTTACTCACTTTCAATAGCATGGCAAGCACTTCCTCTGATGACATTCAGGCTGCAGGGTCGGATACTCATCCTCTAATGCTGGACAGGACCGACTATGAATCATGGGCACAAAGGATTCGTCTTTATTGTTTAGGAAAGGAAAACGGGGTTAACATTTTGAAATCCATCGATGAAGGACCCTTTCAAATGGGAGTCACTATTGCTGCTACTGACGACCAACCTGCTGTAGTTGGCCCCAACAGACCTCGCACCTACGATGAGTTTTCTGAGGAAGAAAAGAAACGCTATGATGCCGACATCAGAGCATCGAACATTGTCATTCAAGGGCTTCCCAAAGATGTCTACAAACTTATCAACTACAACACAGAAGCCAAGGCAATTTAGGATAATGTGAAAATGCTTCTTGCAGGGTCTGAGTTAACCAAAGAAGATCGTGAGTCTCAGCTATATGATGAATTTGAGCACTTCAAAATGAATCCAGGTGAAAGCATCATAGACTATTATGTCAGATTTCACAAGTTGGTCAATGATATGAGAATCATCAAGATGACAATGCTTAACATTCAGCTTAACTCCAAATTCGTGAACAACATGGCACCTGAATGGGATAGGTTTATTACAGCTGTTAAACTCAACAAAGGTCTTAGGGACACCAATCATGAACAACTCTATGCATATCTGCAACAACATGAGAAGCATGCTGCTTATGATCATTTAATGCGAGAAAAACTCAATCCGTTAACTACAAATGACTCTTTTGCTTTCGTCTCAAATGTTCAGCAGCTTAATCAATCATCAATTGATCCACCTCAATCACAACATCCTTTGTCCATATCTACTAATCAAGCAACAACTCCTTCACCATCTGCTCTAAAGACCCATCTGGACTCTGGTTATTCCCACACTGACATGATGATCGATAATCTTTCCAATCAAGTCTCATTGTTGGTTCAACAGTTCAGGACAGCTCTTCCATCTACTAATAACCAACTTCAGACCTCATCCAACCCTCGTAATCAGGCAGTCATAGAGGATGGTAGAGTTGTGGTGCAAAATGTGCAAGGAAGACAGAATTTGAATCCAAGAAATGCTGGTATTGGGAATGGGAACTATATAGTCGGTAATGCTCTTCAAGGTCAAGCCAGGCAACCTAAATACTACAACTGTGGAGGAATGGGTCACATAGCTAGGAATTGCACTCAACCAAAGCAGAGTACTTCAAAGACAAGATGCTGCTTATGCAGGCACAAGAAAATGGGACTGTTTTGGATGAGGAAGCCTTACTCTTTCTGGCTGGTGATGACGGAAATACATTTGATGCTGATGTAGATGATCAACCGGTTCAAGACTTAGCACTCAATGACCCGAATATCTTCCAAGTTGAGGATTGTGATGCATTTGACTCTGATGTTGATGATGAACCCACTGCTCAAACCATCTTCATGGCTAATCTGTCTGCTGCTGTTTCCTCTCCACAACAGTCTGGATCTTCCATCACATCTGCCATCTCTGAGGTACCAACTTCACTCAACCAAAATGATTCTGCCAATCCACAGAAGTGTGTGATCTTGTACAACTCAAGGATATTGACAACACAGTTGCCATTGATATGGGAAATACCAATATTATCTCATATGAAAGGTATTTGCATGACAATGGACTGCCAGTTGTACCAAGTGATGCACCTTCTGTTGATATTCATGAACTTGAGTTACATGAGCACACTGTATACAACCCTGATGATTCTTTGCCCACTAGATTTAACATCCTTAAGGATCAGGTGACTATATACGAACAGCGGGCTAAATTTGAGCTTAATGAACGTGAGCAGAAAATGGAATGGCAAATACGTGCTTATATAACTGAAAATAATTCCAAACAAGAAACATTGAAAAGGGAGTTAATGTCTTTGAAAAAACAATTGGATCAAACTGTTAAACAAAAACAGGAAATTCAAAAGGGGTTAACCTCGCTCAAACATGATTACAAAGACAAAGAAACAAAACTTTTAAATGATGTTTCTAATCTTAAGATGTTGAAAAATAAACTGGAAGAAAAGTTGTACACGCAAGGCCAAACCATCCAATCTGCTCAAATGATGCAGAACCATAGAAAATTAAGAGATGAGTTTAGTGAACAGGATGCCTCTAAACCTAAGGTCAACTTCCTTAGAAATGGTATAGGTGCTCAACCCGCATTGTATGATGCAAACATTATGTTTGAACCTGACCATGCTCCTCCTGATGTGAGATCCTATAACAAAATTGACGAAATGGAAGATAGGACTAGAGAAAAACTAGTTGAGCAATTAAAGGATCCCGTGTGTATTGCTAATAATATTGTCTTTAACTATGATTACGCTGATGATAATCATTCAGCTATTTTTGTCCCTCAAAAGAAAATCCTTCCTGAAAAAGTTTTTTGGAATATTGATGTTGAGAAAATGAAAGCTGAAAGACTTTTGGGTAACACACGAACTATTTTTAGGATAGCTGATCCAACCATTTATCCTCTGAACACTCCCATGCACCTTGTACCATTTACTCTTCCCACACAGTGTAATACTCTTATTGGATTATATGTACTAGGACAAATGTTTAATGATTTTGAGAAAACATGTAAAAAAAGAATTACACCAACTGGGATTACTGAAGGGAAAGGGGATTTGAACAAACAAAACGATGTTACCTAACTGAAGTCATGCCATTTTTCAATCTTCTTAAATAACACTTTGAGGGCCTTAATAAGACAATTAATGATGATGTAACGGACATGAAAAAGATCTTCAAAGATGTGGAAAATGAGGGTAAACAATTGGCAATTGATCTCAAATATAGTGAAATTGACAGGAAAAACATTCTTATTATGAATGAAAACTTGATTGCTAATTGCATTGCTCAAGATGTTTTCTACACTGTCATCGACTCTGCTTTATCTGCTCGAAAATTTCATGAAATGTCGGTTACGTTGAATGTATTTCAGAATCGTGTGATTGAGCTTGAGGGGGAGAATTTAAAATTACACAATAAAATTCAAAACGACGACCATGATAACATGGTCAGGCATTTCTCAAAACTAGAAGTTGATAATCTTAATTTACAACTACAATATCAACATCTAGAAGAAAGCATAAAGATCTCAAATGACAAGACATCTTCGGATGCTCCTGAATTTGACACATGTTTTGAATTATCCAAAAAGGCTGAAGTAATTCAAGCTCACTCAAACACGATTCAGAAATTGAGGGCCCAAATTGCACAACTAAAGTTTAACATTGGTAATGTAACCAATACCAGTCACCAAATGTCGTTAGATACTCAAAACTTTCAGAAACAATACATCATTAACGTATTACAACATGAAAATGAGTGGCTTCGTGCTGAAATGTCAAACGCTAAACAACGTTACAAAGAGTTATTTGAGTCTATTAAAATAACATGTGACCAAAACAATGAAAGAGTCACTTCTTTGTTAAACGAAATTGAGAATCTAAAGACCATGGTGAAGAGTAAAATGCCATCGTTTCATGTGATCATGCAATTTCCAATGTTCATGCTTGTAAGAAATATGCGTGCGATGCTTTGAATGTTTCTCTTCCCCTTAGGAACAATAAGTTAGTTCATAACAACTATCTTAGATATCTTAAGGATTGCCTGGTCATACTTAGAGAAACCATTGATGATGATAGGATACCTAAACCACTGGATGATGTTATTGTTGGTGCATGCTTCCTCACTAATAGAGCCCAGGAATTATTAGAATTTGCTATAGGATAATGCCCCAAGAGTGACAACAAGTCAGATAGGTCGTTTGCATCGCACTCAAACATCAGCAACAAACATGTTACATTTGATTATCCCCAAACCATGTCACAATCCACCACCATGATCACCGGTAAACAAGTAGCAATTAAGCATACTAATGTTCCCGTCATTGCTTCTACAGGAGTAAACGGTGTATCTAAAGCTAGCAAGTCACAGCCTAGGTACAATACAAAGAATGATAGGACTTTGCCGGCTAAGAGTGCACTTATGAAGGAAGTAGAAGAATACTATTGGAACAATAAAGTTATGATTAATGAAAGGAACCGAGTTGAATCAAACATTTGTGTTAACAATGATGTAATTAATTCGAATTCTGGTGCTATTTGTAAGACTTGTAACGAATGTTTATTTTTTGGTAATCATGATGCTTGTTTTTTGTCCTTCTTAAAATCCACTATGCAATCTCCGGTCATGAATGTTTCAAGTGCAAAAAGGGTTAAACAAGTCTGGAATAAAACAGGGAAGAAGTTCACTAATGTTGGTTATCAATGGAGACCTACTGGTAAGAAATTTACCCTAGGAGAAAAGTGCCCATTGACTAGGATCACTAACTCCAAAGTTGTGCCAATTAAGAAATGGAGACCTACTAGTAGAAGGTTCCCAGTAGAAGCACTTAGTACCACTCCTAGGTCTAGTGTATCAAAATGTGAAAATTCCAATGATATATCCGTGACATATGATAATCTAATATTTGTGTGTGCTAACCAAACGGACCCCAACTGGTTGTGGGGCTCCAACTTTTTCAGTTATCCACCATTGTCTGGTTTCAAATGCAGGTCGTACAAATCGTCCTTTGGTATTTGGTCTCAGGCTGCTCAAAGCATATGACTGGAGATCGCTCGCGGCTCAAGAATTTCATGGAAAAGTTCATTGGTACGGTCAGATTCGGGAACGACCATTTTGGATCTATAATGGGTTATGGTGATTACGTCTTTGGAGACAGTGTGATATCCAGAGTATACTACATGGAGGGACTTGGGCACAATCTATTTTCTGTTGGTCAATTATGTGACTCTGACCTTGAAGTTGCCTTCAGAAAGCACACCTGTTTTGTTAGAGAATTAGATGGTGTAGATCTCCTCAAAGGAAGTCGGGGCACTAACCTTTATACCATCTCTATTGAAGACATGCTTCGGTCCTCTCCAATTTGCTTGCTTTCAAAAGCCTCTAAGAACAAATCATGGTTGTGGCATCGTCGTTTAAACCATTTGAACTTCGGTACCATCAATGAACTCACACGTAAGGATCTTGTTCGAGGCTTGCCCAGACTTAAGTATGAAAAGGATCATCTATGCTCCGCATGTCAAATGGGCAAGAGCAAAAAGCACACCCATAAACCCAAAACTGTCAATTCCATCATGGAAGTCCTACATACTCTTCACATGGATCTCTGTGGACCAATGAAGATTCAAAGTATCAACGGAAAGAAATATGTGCTAGTTATTGTTGATGATTATTCTCGTTTCACGTGGGTAAAGTTTTTACGATCAAAAGATGAAACGCTAGAGATCATCATCAAACTCATCAAGCAATTGCAAGTTCGACTCAACAAAACAGTTAGGTTCATTCGTACTGATAATGGAACGGAGTTCGTGAACAAAAAATTTACTCAATTTTATGAAGGTGTCGACATTAGTCATCAAAAGAGCATTCCACGCACTCCTCAACAAAATAGAGTTGTTGAAAGGCGTAATCGCACCTTGGTTGAAGCTGCTAGGACTATGCTCATCTTCTCCAAAGCTCCTATGTTCCTTTGGGCTGAGGCAATTGCAACCGCTTTTTACACACAAAACCGATCCTTGATACATCCTCTCCACTGCAAGACTCCATATGAACTGGTTCATGGCAGAAAACCAGACCTTTCATTTCTTCGAGTATTTGGCGCATTATGCTATCCAACAAATGACAGTGAAGACCTTGGGAAAATCAAGGCCAAAGCTGACATTGGTTTCTTCGTTGGTTATGCTCCAAAACGAAAGGGGTACCGAATCTACAATAAACGTACCAGAGACATAATGGAAACGATCCACGTTATCTTCGATGAGCTGACTGAGCAACCGGTTCCTGGACAATCAAGTTCTGGACCCGTACCTAACCTTTTGTCTCCTGGACCTATAAGCTCCGAGCTTGTATAGAATCCTACTCCTGCTACTCCTTTTGTACCTCCTACAAGTGAAGATTGGAGGAAACTGTTCGACCTAATGTTTGATGAATACTTTGAACCTACAGTCGTTCCACAACCAGCTGGGGTAGCAAATGTCCCATATGCTAATGCTGGGCCATCCACTTCGTTGTCATGGGATCCTGAAGCCCCCACCATCACTCGTTCAGTTACCACATCTAATGGTCAATCTTCATCTGTACAACAAGTAGCAGCTGTGGATAATTCGTTTGAAGTAAATCCTTTTGCTCCACCTGATGATGAGCCATTTGTTAACATCTTTGCTCCTGAATCGTCAAATGATGCAATATCCTCAGACGAATCTAATACGGCTACCTTGGTTCCCAATCCTCAACCCCATGAACACCTTAGGAAATGGACAAATGATCACCCAATTGACAACATTATTGGAAACCCTTCTCGTTCGGTATCAACCCATAAGCAACTTGCAACCGACACATTGTGGTGCTTTTTCAATTCTGTCCTCTTTAAAGCTGAGCCTAAAGATTTCAAGGATGCCATGTCTAAACACTCATGGTTCACTGCAATGGTGGACGAGATTCATGAGTTCGATCTACTTGAAGTGTGGGAATTAGTACCACCTCCCGAGTGTGCTATGATCATTGCTCTCAAATGGATATTCAAAGTAAAACTAGATGAGCATGGAGATGTATTGAAGAATCCTTCGCGCCTGTTGCCAGAATTGAAGCCATAAGAATATTTGTCGCAAATGCTGCAAGTCAGAACATGGTAGTTTATCAAATGGACGTTAAGACTGCATTTTTAAATGGTGATCTTAAAGAGATGGTATATGTCAGCCAACCTGAAGGATTCGTGGATCCTGAACGTCCTAACCATGTTTACCGTTTGAAGAAGGCTCTTTATGGGCTTAAGCAAGCCCCTAGAGCGTGGTATGATACTCTGTCAAAATTTCTTCTTGCTAACAAGTTTTCCAAAGGTGCTGTTGACCCTACACTCTTTACCAGAAAAACGGGCAAAAACTTTCTTCATGTACAAATCTATGTTGATGATATCATATTTGCCTCCTCTGATCCTAAAGAGTGTGATCGTTTTTCCCAAGAGATGAGTTCTGAGTTCCAGATGTCCATGATGGGTCAAATGTCTTTCTTTCTATGCTTGCAAATATCTCAAAATCCCAATGGCATCTTCATCAATCAATCCAAGTATGCTAATGAAATTTTGAAGAAATTTGGATTCGATTCCTGTGACTCAGTTGATACTCCTATGATTGAAAGATCAAAACTAGATGAAGATGATGTTGGAATCCCGGTCGAACAAACCAAGTATCGAAGCATGATTGGTTCCTTAATGTATCTTACTGCTAGCAGACCGAATCTTCTGTTTGCATTTTGCGTGTGTGCTCGGTATCAATCCAAACCTACCAAGAAACACCTGGAAGCTGTCAAGAGAGTCTTTCGGTATCTTAAAGGAACTATCCACATGGGCCTATGGTACCCCAAGGACATTTCCATGGCACTCACAGCCTATTCTGATGCTGACCATGCGGGGATGTCAAGATACTCGTCGTAGTACATCTGGGGGTGCTCCATTTTTGGGCAATAAGCTAGTCAGTTGGTCTTCAAAGGAACAAATGAGTACATCAATCTCCTCCATAGAGGCTGAATACATTGCCATGTCCTCGTGCTATGCTCAGATCTTGTGGATGAGATCTCAACTTTTGGACTATGGCTTCGTATGCAACAAGATTCCCATGTACTGTGACAACAAAAGTGCAATTGCACTCTGCTGCAACAATGTCCAGCACTCAAGGACTAAGCATATTGACATTCGACATCACTTCATCAGGGAGCAAGTTGAGAAAGGAATTGTGGAACTTTACTTCGTGAGGACTGAGTTCCAGCTAGCTGATATCTTCACCAAAGCACTTTCTAGGGACCGATTTCTATTCATCCTTCCTCGTCTTGGTATGAAGAGTCTCACCCCTGAGGATCTCATAAGTCTTCAGGAAGATCTGGAGGAGTAAAGGGGTTGCTTCACATATCCTTTGTACATAGTATTAAAACAAAAAAAGAAAATAGAAAAATATAAAACCTACAAAAACCATAAAAATCAGAAAATCATAAAAACCAAAAATATTCTTCTCACGACATGTCTCTTGTGTAATCAATATTATGTACGTTTCTAGAAATGTCATTCAATAATGACACGGAAACATACATATGCTTGAGCAAGAGTTCTTCTTATTAATAATGTTTTTCTAAAACATGTCATTTCTAAAATTATTCTTTCAAAATGGTTTGCTATTACTTCAGATAGCAACCCGGTCTTTATATTGGGGAAAGTTCGTCGCCAAAAAGACGACTGTTCCTAACAAAGGCATGAATTACTTTATATTTGTGGCTTTCCGTTCTGATGTACGCTTAAGTGCATCATTTCTAGTAAAAGAAGAGAAGTCTTCTTTGCATCTCAAATATTTTTCCTTCAATGATTCTTCGAGAAAATATTTGCTCCAAACTTGGTGGTACCATGGTTTTTGAAGATCAAACAAACTCGAAATGTTGTTTAAAATTTGCCTCTCAATCGATGCTAAAAGAATTAATACTTTGTGCAAAATGTTTAATTTTAAATGTGTCATCGATTGAGGGGGAGAACGATCTCAAAAACTATATATCATCAAAACAAGAACTTTGTGCATAACTATAGTGGATTAACTGTAATTGTTATGTGTTAGTATATGAATTTTTCATGAGTTTCTCGCTAAACTCAAAATTATTTATAAACTCATCATCTCTAACACATAACATACTCCCTCAAGGTTTGAGGGGGAGCTAAAATGTCATCTCAAAATTAGTCATCCTTAAATATGACACATCTTTCTCCCAAAATCTTTAAACTTATTTAAATCACTTGGGATTACAAATCTCAATTGGTTTGAAATTTTTGATTGGGGGAGAAGATGTGATTTAAATATGAGAAACTAATTAAAATGTGATGTTTTGAACCCAAACGTATGCTCTTCCCTATGTGCTAAACTCTTTTGTATATCAATGCACATATTAAGGGGAAGCAAATGATTTGTAAAAAAGGATCCTTGCATCTTAAGAGTTCGAGACTCAGACTTCACCAATGAATTGACGAAACAAAAACTGTCATCAATCGAAAGGACTAGTCCTGGCCGGGTAACAATTTCAAGCTGGTTTAACCAGTGATGTAAGCGTGTCTCGAAGAGGACTTGTTTGAGTAGAGTGTACCATTTCGAGAAACCTTTTGTGGATCTGATCGGGCCGGGTAATAACTTCAAGCTAGTTTAACTAGTGATGTAAGCGTGTCTGGAATGCCCAGTCATGTTCACTTAAGGTAGATCAATTCAAAAAGTGCAACTCTTCCCGACATGTGCAAATTTTCAAATCAATACATATGAGCACATGTTAAGGGGGAGCATTTGAAAATGACAAAACTCTCAATGTGTTAACAAAATGAGTTTCTTAATCATAAACACGTTGAGAGAATTTTTAATGATTTGGTGTATGGCAACATAGGATAGTCATGAAGTTATAAGGTGGCTAAGGTTAGGAAAACCGTCCTATGATCCGCCAAAGCCGGAGGGATCTACCCATGGACGATACCAAATAGATAGTATTAGAAAGTCCATAGGTATGATTATGAAAAAAAAGGAGAAATGTGAGAATGGAGAAAGAAGGGGTTGAAGAATTAAAAAGAAATGAAATGAGAAAGGGTGAAAAGAAATAGCCCTCCAATTATTCAACCTTAGGGCAGAAATCGGGTTCAATTCATAATCTACTGATGGTTGCTAAGGCGACATCGGTATTGAAGACAAGACGTCATGGACCCAGTGACGCACTACACTAAACCTTCTAGCTACTCAAGTTCTCTTAAAAGAACTTGTTTCATTTTCACGGAACCGGTGTAATCTATCAACTTATCTCTTAGAGATGGTTGATATTGAAGCAGGAGACCTCTCCCTAATCTCCGCATAGGAAAACCAAATGCACTTATTGAGTCTAGAGCCTCGAGATACATAAAACGATCTCATAGGAACACGTGCTACATCTACCCTGGTTGTTCAACATTAAGGACACCAGTGGTAAACTTATGAGTCCTACGCAGATCTTAGCAATCTGCCAGAACATTTATGAGGGATGTTGCTATAGTAACTCCCAGTGATTGAATGGAAATTCCTGCCAGGGTCAACATCAAGCAGCCTTGAAAGCAGGTCACTTAGGTAATTCCTTGTGAATTACGCTTAGTGGTCGCGATGGTTACAAATGGTCAACATTCGTGGAGTGATCTCCAGCGACTCACCCTTTCGTTGATCTACTTAGGTAGTTCGCGTAAATCCTCTCAGGGTGTACCGATTGGGAACGGTCTTGGTGAGGATTAGAAGGAGTCTTCACACTATGCTGTTGACAATCTCTAATTCCAATCCTATAAGTACCGGATGATTTGTTGCTAACTGTCCATTTGCAGGAATTTCTGACGGTTGCGGTTGATTGCTGAAAAGATGCTGATCCATCAACACATGCTCACACTTCGACTTCACAATCTAAGAAATCATGATCATTGATTGGGCCTCATATATGCTTCCACGACTCTGATATAGAAGATCCTGATCCTAAAAAAGTGTGAGCATGCGAACATAAAGATGTTCATATCACATGGAGACGTTATTGCTCAATGATGACTTTCAGATACTCATTTGGATGATGAACTTGAAGTTATTTCCAAAGATCATCCATTACATTGAACAAGTCATCTAGAGTCTTCCACTTAAAGCACAAAGATCTCTACAACGAAGAATTAAAAGGCTATGAGCTATAAAGATGTAGTCAAAGCCTTGAATGCTATGATTCAATATTTATTTTCCGGGGTGACCTCCCTTAGGGGGAGATTGTTAGGAATACGTTTATTCATGTGAAGACTCGGTCACCCCGAGTATAGTTTTGCATGTTGTAGCTAGTAGTATTTATCATATTAGTTAGAGTATAGTTTAGTATTAGTTAGTAATTGTGAAGTCGGGTCGGGTCTTTACCCACTGTCAGCTCGATCCATAGCCCGTTTTATGGGGTATTTAGTAGTTTGTATAAATACCCCTCTCCACTAGTGGAGAGGGTTGGACCTTCATTTGGAATACAACATCTTACTAGTTTTCTCTCAAGGTTCCCTTCACTTTTTCTCTCTAACATCGCACTAGAAACTACACCTTTAATCATTCAAAATACAAAACCTACCATGTTCTATCATTAGAGTATATTACACGACTTTTTCCTACTGCCGGACAGCATGTACCGGATTTCTAAGAGTCGACGTTCGTCAAACTCGGCCGCTAGTTCCGGTTCAAACTCGACAATGTTTCAAGAAATGTTGCAGCAACAATACGAGTTACACCGCAAGGCAAAGATGGATGTTCTTGAACGAGAGTCACTCGCGAGAGTTACTTTATATGAACCTCAAAGGGTTACCAATGAGATGTGAGTGTTACAAATGGAAACAGACAAAATGGATCCGATCAACCAGGCGGTTGTGAAAGCACAACAAGCTCGAATCGGGGCAAGGTATCCTACCGACGAGTATTAGGCTTTTATTTCTATGTTTATGTAGTAGGTTTTTAATTTTATGCATTTTTTTAAATGTAATGTGTTTTTTTTTATGTCATGTGTGTTTTTTTTTAATTAATGAAATTTATTTTAGCTTATATTGTGTATATTTTATTTTATGCAAAAGAAAAAGAAAAAAAATGGCCGATGGCACCAAAATTTCTGGTGCCAACGGATACGGCCAAAATATGGTACCGTGGAATTTCTGGTGCTGTGGAGATTTTTGCTGACGCGCCAGCACTCTTGAACCACGGCTTGACGGCTTGAAGTCATGACACCACTACAACTAATATTCTAAACTTCACATTAATGTCACCACTCACAATTACCACTTCAACAAAATCTCTTTATAACAAATTGAAGCCTACACCTTACACAAAAAAGGAAACAAAAGACATGTATAGCGCATGTATAGCTAGCAGAAGTTGGAGAAAAATAAAATCCGTTGCATAATACATTAGAAATTTCTATGCCACATCTAATTAACTTTCAAGTTATAGGTTACCAACTAAAGTATAGTACTCAAAGTGTGCTAAATATAATAGAGTACTTGGGTCGGGAAATTTGTAACAGAAGTGGGTATCGTGGTGTCATAGATCTCGTGCCGATTTCCAAAACCGGTGTCACGTTAGCAAAACACAAAACGACGGTCAGAAAATCTTTGGCATCACATTTTGTGCCTTTACCGTTCGCACCAGAAAATGTGGTGCCGTTCTCCATTTTTTTTTATTTTTTTCATTTACATAAAACATACACAATAGTTAAAATAAACTTCATTAAATTAAAAAAATAAATAAAAAAAATACACACACGTTACATTATTAAAAAAAAAATTACATAAAAATAAAAACGTAAATGTTCATAAATTTCTTGGAATTAAAACATTACATGAAAATAAAATAAGAATTACATAAACTATGATGGGTAATCTGGGTGATCCCAAGTTTGAGAGTTGTCTGAGCGATAATCGTCGTCGTAAACAGAGTAGTTCACAAACTTTCTCTCGTCGTACTCTCGTTCCAATCTGCTAAACTCTCGCTCCTTACTCACGTTCCAACCCGCATCTTCTTCATAACCTAGCTCAAATTGAGTCAGTTGAGGTTGATATTCTTGTTGCTCAATAAGTCTTGGTGCAACAGATGAAGTTGATGCACCTTCCCTAAATTGATGGTTCTGTTGTGATATAGAACCAACAGTTGTGTTTTCCTCAAAACTCCATCGGATCTTGTTGCTCATTTGGTCCTGGATATAACAACCCAAAAACACCCGTTACTATCATTCCCATTACAAATACCTATAGTAGGTATTTCACAGGTAAATTTTTGCTTTTTATATGCATTATTACTTGCATGACTCACTAGATCTGCTCACGTATTTACACAAGCCAAATAACTCAACACTCATATCCTATAAACCCCAGGTATGTCAAACATAAAATCATAACAACACCATAATAAGTAATTCACCAATCTAAAACACTAAACATAACACAAAACCCTAATAAACACTAACTAAAACTTAAGTAGGATTATGTGCTTATTCTAGTATGAATGTGTCCAAGGCTTAAGTATGAGTTTCCTTAGGAATATTAGGATATCTTAGGATCATTAGGCTATAGAATAAACCCTTTAGAACTTAGATACAAACCCCATAAGCCCAAAACCATAACTAGGTCATAATTAACAAGAATTAGGTCTAAACCATCCCAAAACTTCCCCATAGGTCACTACCACTTAGTATAAACCTCTTAGAACTTAGGAATAGTTATTAGACACTCATAGGACACTAGTCTAGGCACCAAACCATAGGATAAACCCTAGTCTCTCACTAAACACACTTAGGTCATTTAGGATACAAAACTAGGTCAAACCCTCCCAAACCATTCCTATAAGTTACCCTCACTTAGAATAAACCATTTAGGACTTAGGATTAGTCACTAGACACTCTTAGGAACTTAACTTAGGTACTAAACCATAGGTAAAACCTTAAAAACTTAATAAGTAGAACTAGATCTAAACTTAACTAAAGCAAGTAAAACCTAAACATAAGCACCTCAAGCACCTCAACCTAGCACCCTAACAACTTAATGATACCCAAGCACACACCCTAACACCTCTAAGCACCCACACAAGTAGGTGCATCACCTACTTGTCTAATCCACCACTAAACCACCCTAAACCACCACTAAACCAACACAAATCTACCCCTAATCACCCTAAACCATCACTAAACACCCTAAGCAGCTTACAAGAACCTCTAAGCTAGCACACAAGTAGGTGCATCACCTACTTGTCACCACCTTTCCCTAAACCGCCTCCCTCGGCTCTCCACTATCACAACCGACCTACTCCACCCCTAGCTACTGCCATATCTCGTTCTCATCACCATTAGACCCTCCATGATCACCCCTAGCCTTGCTTCCTCACCCCTCCCCCTGCTCGACACCTAACCACCCCATTTCTTGCTCGCTACTCCTACCGAGCCTATAAATACCCTCCTCCACCTTCATTTCTTCTTTACACCTCTCCCTCTCCTCTCTACCTCACATTTATGTAGTACTAAGCCTTTAGAAGCAGTAGAAGTCAAGTAACAAAGTCTTGGTCGAGTTGTGTTGTGGTTTAAGTTGATACGAGCCCTAGAAAACCCTAACCATAGTTATAACCTACGTAATGTCACACCCCGCCACGGCGGAAACGCGCGGGTGTAACTTAATGGATATCATCACAACACCTGGTGTCTACATAGAGAACAACTACATGCACCTAAATAGAGCAATGTACCAACACACAGTGTTGTGACAATACCCCAAAATAAATAACCAAAACAATAATCCAAAAGGTATCTCCAATAGATACGAAAATAACAGACGATAAACATAAATGTATCAAAACCAAATCCAAATCAAGTGAAATCCCAAAATAAAAGTAAGGTCTCCATATGCAACTAAGTCTCGCCTAATTGCTGCCCTCAACTTTAGCCTTAGAATGCTCACCTCGAAATGATGCTTAAAATGTCAACATTACGTTGGTAAGATTCATAGGTTTAGACATACTTACACTCACAAGGCAATCAGTTTACTATGATCATAAAATATATAGCTTGACAAATAAATTACAGTTATCATATGAGCTACATGTATTTGCAAGTCAATAATCACACACAAAGGCAACAACACACATAAGGCAACATCACACATAAGGCAACATCAGGACGGCTAGTGTCCTCCGATCCCACAATGATTACAACAGGACGGCTCGTGTCCTCCGATCCCACAATAAACCACAATTAGGTCGCATGCGCAAAGCAACATGATAAGCATCCTCCTAATTGGAACACATATATATCCACACAAGCAAATAATCACACATGACAAGCATCATTCCCATCCTAAGTTTAAAACAAAGTAAAAATATGGGACTATGAACTCACCTTAAACTTCGCAGCTTCCACAAAAACAACTCACAATCTATAGCACACAAAAATAATCCACATTACACAAGGTCAAGCTAAAAGATACAACCCATGTAATACACATATGATGGATGTCTAAGACTCATATGACCCACCATGGATCTCCTAGACACCATACTAACCACCACCATAACTTAATAATCACTAAATCCCTTGCACTCTTAAAATCAGAAAATGCAGAATTTTTGGGTACATTCGCCTACATAAAATCACGACAAATAAAGCTCAACAACTCACACCAAAAATTTACCATGGTCTCTCATAAGCATACAAGCTAATCCTAGAAGTCCATGGACCAATAACACATACAAGTGAATACCTTTCGTGGTAGTCTATTATAACCTAATACTTAACTATTCCAGAAGGGCTAGTCAAAATACCACTTTTACAACCACAAAACACCCTCAAACTTTTACCCAAAATCTGTCCCGGTTTGACAGCTTTGACACCTTAACAAAGAAAAATCAAAAGACCAACTTCCCGATCTTGAAATCGATCGTGGCTGGACTTTTTGGAAAGCTCTTTCAATAAAATTAAATTTAGACCTAAAATTCGTGACTTAACTCTTCACCATCTGTTATTTACACTCACATCTTTACAGCCATAATTTTCTGCCCAAACCCTAACACATAATCTAACGCATTTTACACTCAATTCTCTTATCCAGCAACCATATTATTAACAACTAATGATCCTAACATGTTTTACTTCATTAATTTACAAAAGTATATAAACCCTAGATTCCATCATATTAAATATTACATGAATCATAACAATAATTAATTAATTATACATAAGGGTTAAGGATTTTACCTTGATTCTTGATTATTGCTTGCAAATTATGAAACCCTGATTTTTTTTCTTCTTGTTTCCTCCTTGTGTCGACTTCAAATTGCAGGAAAAGGGGTAGGAGGTTTTAATTTTGTATTTATAATTATTTTAGATAACCCTTAAGGCTTAGAGTTGTATTTGGTATCAAATTTGGTTTCCTTTTTCCTCCTAATCCATATATTCGGCCGCCCCTATATATATTCATTTTCAAAATAAAGTTTCCAAAAATAGATTTTACACACTCCATAAACATTTCTCACAAAAACAACATTCCTGTAACTTACTAACGCTCAAATACTTGAACGAAGACTCGTTACGCAAAACCTCAAAACACCAAATATACACAAGTCATTTCTACACCACATGGGAGATCAAAATGAACTTTCCCAAAATCAACATCATCAAAAATCACAATAACAACCACAACACGAAGCGATTTAGTGCTAAATCAAATACTAAACACACTATAACACAAAATAACACACATATACCCATATAACTACTCAAACCACACCAAACAAAGTTAGAATAGCTCAAGGTTAAAAGTCTAACTAACCTGCTAAAATCACGGTTGTTACATCATCCCCCACTTAGGGAAAGCTCGTCCCGAGATTTAACAGCTCGTATCATCAGACTTCTCAGCAAACAACTTAGGATACTTAGGTCTCATTTGATCCTCACGCTCCCAAGTAAACTCAGGACCATGCTTAGAATTCCATTGTACTTTTACCAATGCAATCTTACTACGCTTCATACTCTTAACTTCTCGGTCCATAATCTCAACAGGTTCCTCCACAAAGTGAAGTGTTCTGTTAACCTTAATCTCATCTAGTGGCACATGCAAACTAGCATCTACCAAACACTTCTTCAAATTAGACACGTGAAACGTATCATGCACACCACTTAGTTCCTCAGGCAATCTCAAACGATATGCCACAAGTCCAATCCTCTCCGTAATATCAAATGGCCCAACATATCTAGGTGCTAACTTTCCTTTCTTACCGAAATGCACAACACCCTTCCATGGTGACACCTTCAACATCACAAAATCCCCAACACTAAACTCCAAGGGTTTGCCGCGATTATCCGCATAACTCTTTTGACGATCTCTCGCAGCCTTAAGCCTTTCTTTAATCTGAAAGACCATATCTGTAGTTTCTTGTACTAATTCAGGTCCAATTAACTGACTCATCCCAACCTCTGCCCATAACACCAGTGATCTACACTTCATTCCATACAACATCTCAAATGGTGCACATCTAATGCTTGAATGATAGTTGTTATTATAGGAAAACTCATCCAAAGGCAAGTGAGTATCCCATCTTCCTCCAAAATCAATAGAAAAAGCACGAAGCAAATCCTCTAATGTCTGAATCGTTCGCTCACATTTCCCATCAGTCTGTGGATGATAAGCAGTACTCATATCCAACCGTGTATTCAAAGCCTTTTGCAACGACTTCCAGAACCGCGAAGTGAACCTACTATCCCGATCTGAAATGATAGACACAAGCACACCATGCCTTGCCACAATCTCATTTATATAGATCCTTGCCAACTTCTCCATCTTGTAATCCTCACGAATGGCCAGAAAAGGTGCAGATTTCGTCAATCTGTCCACAATGACCCATATCGTGTCATGTCCATTACTTGTGCGAGGCAATTTAGTAATGAAATCCATAGTTATATTATCCCACTTCCATTCAGGAATCGGCGGCTGCTACAACAATCCAGAGGGTTTCTGATGTTCATTCTTAACCTTCAAACAAGTTAAACATCGACTAACATACTCAGCTATCTCCCTCTTCATTCCCGGCCACCAATAAGCATCTCTAAGATCATAGTACATCTTATCAGACCCTGGATGAATCGAGTATCTCGTCTTATGAGCCTCATCCATGATCACCTTTCTCACATCTCCCACTAGTGGAACCCATATTCGATCTAAGAAATATAGTCCACCATCTTCCTTTCTTTTCATCTGCTGATCTAAACCACGCAACATTTCAGCCACAAGGTTCTCATCCTTGAGAGCCTCCTCTTGTGCTGCCAATATCTTACTCTTAATTCCTGACTGCAATGTTATGCTCATAGCTCGCACACGTCTTGGCTTAATTCTTTCTTTTCAACTCAACGCATCGGCCACCACATTCGCTTTTCCAGGATGATAACGAATGTCGCAGTCATAATCACTTAACAACTCCATCCATCTTCTTTGACACATATTCAACTCCTTCTGATTAAAAATATGTTGAAGACTCTAATGGTCGGTATAGACCGTACTCTTCGTACCATACAAATAATGTCTCCAATTCTTGAGAGCAAATACCACCAAACCAAGCTCTAGGTCGTGAGTGGTATAATTTTTCTCATGAACCTTGAGTTGTCGTGATGCATAAGCTATCACCTTCCCCCTTTGCATTAACACACATCCAAAACCTTGATTCGACGCATCACAATATACCACAAAATCATCTGGCCCGTCAGGTAACGTCAGAATAGGTGCATTACACAAACTATCCTTTAGTGTCTGAAAAGCCACTTCTTGCTCATCCCTCCACTCATACTTCTTATTCTTCTGAGTCAACATAATGAGAGGCTTAGCAATCTTTGAAAAATTTGCTATAAATCTCCGATAGTATCCTGCCAGTCCTAAGAAAGAGCGTATCTCAAAAGGTGTCGTAGGAGCCTTCCAATTCTTGACCGCTTCTATCTTGCTAGGATCTACATGTATACCTTCACTATTTACTATAAGACCAAGAAATTGCACCTATTGCAGCCAAAATTCACAAACTTAGCGTACAATCTCTCATTCTCCAACAAGCCAAGTATTAACCTCAGGTGTTCCCCATGCTCTTCTTTCGACTTGGAGTAAATCAGGATGTCGTCAATGAACACAATTACGAATTTATCCAAATAGGGCCTACACACACGATTCATCAAATCCATGAATACCGCTGGTGCATTAGTCAACCCAAATGGCATAACCGTAAACTCAAAGTGTCCATAACGAGTTCTCAAAGCTGTCTTGGGAATATCCTCTTCATGCACTCTTAACTGATGATAACCAGATCGCATATCTATCTTTGAGAAAAATCTAGCACCCTGCAACTGGTCGAAAAGATCATCAATTCTAGGTAGAGAATATCGATTCTTCACCGTTAACTTATTCAACTCTCGTTAATCAATACACATTCTAAAAGAGCTATCCTTCTTCTTAACAAACAAAACAGGTGCTCCCCACGGGGAATGACTAGGTCGAATAAACCCCTTATCTTGAAGTTCTTTCAACTGTGCAGCCAACTCCTGCATCTCCGTAGGTGCCAATCTATAAGGAGCTTTCGCTACCGGTGTCGCTCCAGGAATTAACTCAATACGAAACTCCACCTGTCGTATCGGCGGTAATCCGGACAAATCCTCAGGAAAAATGCCCGAAAAGTCACACACTACTGGAATATCCCCCACTTTGAGTTCCCTAGACTTCGCACTCATAAGGGATTTTGAATTATTCTCCACACTTTCTCCTTGTACTCGCAGCACCTCACCATTCTCTAATGGAATTCAAACCACCTTCTCATGGCATACTACTTCTGCCTTATGCCTAGTCAACCAATCCATCCCTATTACCACATCAAAACTACCATGTCCTAAGGGTATTAAGTCAATCTTAAACGTAACATCCTCAAACATGATAACACACCCACAAATAACCTTATCAACCTCTATTTCTATACCACTAGCTATTTCAATCAAAATACTAGGTCTAAGTTCACTAAACTCAACACCCAATATTCTAGCAAATTTAGTAGTTGCAAAACAGTAATCTGCACCCATATCAAAAAAAGTAGTAGCATAATAACCATTAAGAGAGAATGTACCAGTAACAACGTTCGGGTCTTGGCGCGCCTTGCTTGCATTCATTGTAAATGCCTTTCCCTTAGCTGCATTTCTATTAAACCCTTGTCCTTGTCCACCTTCAATAGCCAGTTGATTCCCAGGCCATCCAAACATTCCAACAAGTTTGGGACACCAGTTTCGCAGATGATCGGTACTACCACACTCGTAGCACGCCCTGTGATAAGGCCCCGCACCCACCGAGTTAATTGGAGTTGCCTGAATAATCCCTCCTTGACAATACCTAGCAATGTGCCCAGGTTTGCCACACCTGAAGCACACTCGTCATGCAGCATTCTCAGGATGATTGCCACTACACTTAGCACATCTAGGGGCATTACTAACATATCCCCTCTTCTCATTATTACCAGTCACAGCCGTAGAAGCTGTTCCCATAGAACCTGCTGCTATCATAGGATCCGTTGCTACGAACCCCTTTCCTTTCCTTGCTTTCTTATTGTCACCACTAAAACCAAATGTCTTAGTAGTATCACCCTCCTCTCGCTTCTTGTCCCCTAACTTTGCAAGTGTTCCACTCCTAACCGCTTCATCTATCAGTGCCCCAGCCTTTTGAATAGCACTTAGAAGCGTTGTCGGCTCAGTCGCCCTAACCATCGAGCGAATCTGTGGAACCAACCCATGGAGATACCTCTCAATACGCTTCGATTTAGGAGTTACTAGATGAGGAACCATCCTAGCTAACTCATGAAACCTATCAGTGTACCCCATATGATTAGCCCCAACCATAGTACGATTCCACAACTCTTCTTCCAATTTCTGCATTTCATTGGTTGAACAAAACTCCTCCACCATTATGGCTTTGAAGTCCTCCCAAGTCATACCCAAAGCCGCAACTCGTCCTCTAGCTTGCAGTTGCGTGTTCCACCAGGTCAACGCCTTGTTAACCAAGGAACTAACCGCATACTTAACTTTCTGGCCCTCATTACATCCACTTATGTCCATAACCGACTCCATTTTCTCTATCCATCGAGTGAGTGCAATCGCCCCACCGTTCCCATCAAACTCCTTGGGCTTACAAGCCATAAACTTCTTATAAGTACACCCTTATTCCCACTTCCACCACTTCCAGCGCCATCAGGATGAGCTCCACTGCCCATCTGCGCACTCAATTGAGTCACCAGTTCAGGCATTAAAGCTTCTAGCTGCTGATTGATTGATTCGTTGTGTTTTGGTGTGTGCAAACAACAATTTATCAAAATATCAGCAAACGTGAGGTCTAATTTGTCGTGAGACAAATAAACGTGAAGTAATACGAGTAAACCGTTTAGGAAAACGATTACCTCGCAAAACT
This sequence comes from Artemisia argyi, assembly GCA_030686995.1. Taxonomy (NCBI): domain Eukaryota; kingdom Viridiplantae; phylum Streptophyta; class Magnoliopsida; order Asterales; family Asteraceae; genus Artemisia; species Artemisia argyi. The sequence continues at coordinate 44,738,747 of CM060680.1, forward strand.
TGTGAAAGTGATATTCAAATTGTGAGACCGGGAAGTGATTTCCCGGGTCGTACCCCAACGAGGTGTGAATGGAAAGCTTCGATGAGATTGGGAATAAAATCTTGTATGATTGGAAAGGTTATTTGGTTTTGTGATACGTTAAACTAACGAATTTGAAAATTAACGAACGAAACTGAAAATAAATTAATCTAGGCAAATAACTAACTAAGAAATACCTAAAACACTACGGGAAATCATAATTAGGTATCGGGAATCCTAAAACGTTAAATGAATTAGAAACGAGACGTTTAATTAAAAATGACGCGAGTGCGAAAAATAAAACGTGAATTTTGAGTTCCAAACGTCCTACGAGTTTCCAATCAATTTTCTTACGTGCTAAAAGACAAAAGAAAATTTTGAAAAAAGAAAATTAATTTTTCAAATAAAATTCTATTTAATATGAATTAATAACTATTTCAAAGAACTTAAATTATTAAAAATACTTAAACTTATGAGAAAAATCTGAAAATTTTTTGAAAATTAAATTACCCTAAATTAAGTCTAAGAAAAATATAAAAAGAGAGTGAAGGTGAAAAATAAGCTAGGAAATCAGCCCACAAAAGCTGATAAGGAAATATAAGCTAAACAGCCACTCTTATTTAAATAACAAATTTTGCAAATAATGAATGAAAAAGTCCCAAGGGCGTGTGGTTGAGTGGTGTTGTGTTTGTGTCTGCTATGGTTCAAGAGGTCCCAGGTTCGACCCTTGCTTTTGTCACTTTTGCCAATTTATTTTGTTTTTCAATTTTTTCTTTAATCAAATCAACTAAATAACAATTATAACCAACTTTTCTAAATACAAGTTTCCTGACAAGCTTGGGATGAGCTTATTCAAGTGTCAAAGTCCAACAGTTGGTACTTTGAAGTTTCAAGTAATCTTTTGAGATTTGGCAGCCAACAAGTAATGCAAATAAGCCAAAACACATAAGCCAAAAAGCCACGAAAGCTTAAACAAACAAAATAATAGTAACAGGTTACAACCACACTAGATCAAACAGGAAAATGCAACAAGCTCAGTTGATCAAGAACAACAAGGGTCTGGTGCATCAGCAGACCATTAAGCATAGGCCAAATGATGACCTCAGAATGAGCTCTTAATAAGCCCAAATAAGCAAGCTAACTCCTAAAAACTATAGACTACCTAGGGGGCTTCCTAAATCATCAAAGAAAACATCCTAACACCTACTAATGATCAGTCCACAAGCAATCTAATTGCAACCAAACTTTTACAAAAACTGTGCAGGGCAAAATCCTCCCCTGCAGGCATGTTTGATGGGTAGTGGGACCCACTTAGAAAAATCACAAAAATAACACACTTATGGGATTCTAAAGGTGAGCTGGGATACTTCACACTCAAAAAGTTTCAAACTTTAAAACCTCACACAAAATTCAGGATAATTCTTTGAAGTTTTGTGTTTTCTGAAATCTTTGAACTTGACTTTTGAACTGTTTGACAACAAAATAACTTAACTGAAATTCTACTATTTCTAAGTCACTGAGAGTTATTTGTTAGACTAAGATAAGGCTAAATCAGTTAAACTTGTTAACTTTTATAACTGTTTGGGGTAAAAAGTTGTTTAACAGTTAAGCTTCTAATTGAAAGTGAAAGTGATTTTTACCAATTTGACTAGAAAACTACCACTATTAAGCAATCACTACTTTAATTCTACACTAGGATTGAGTCTAAACAATTTTTACCTCAGAATATGGCAAATTGATAAGTGGACTACCTTGATCCAAACACCCCTATACCTACTGAATTCAAAAATTTTTCCAAAGCAGACCACTATTCTTTTGAACAAGCTCAACTGATTAATCTCTAATAAGGCTTATCTAACTTAGAAACATAGAAATTTAACAGCTACTAAAGTCAAATAACAACTAGTGAAAGTAATACCTACTTGATATCCAAAAACTGTGAGGAGTCAAATGAGACTGAGAACCCAAATCATATGAACTACCTAGGTGCTCCCATGAGCTCTTAACCATTACTCCATTTCCATTCTGCACTGCTTGCTCCATTTTCTTTATTCTTCCACATTTTTTTTTTATTTCTTTTGGATTTTCTTTTGCATATTTTTTTTCTTCTTTCTTTTCTTTACAGAATTCTTACTCAGAATATTTCAACAGCTTTTAAGAACTATTTAACAATCAAATAAAATAACTTCTCAAATTAAATATGAGCACTTAAGGAATTTAAACAAGATTCAAATTTTGAAATAAACTTGGAACAACTTTAATTAAACTGAAAATTCAGAGATATAATACTTAAATGAGAAAGAAAATATTTAAAAAAAAAAAAAACTAAACTGGATGCCTCATGGGCTACAATTCAAGTCCTATTTATACTAATTCTAAGTGGTAGGTATGAATTGAGCTTCCCTCCTCTTTGTTGTGCTTCTTCAGTGAGTGTAAACCATCAAACCATGATCCTTGTGCTTTCTTGAAATGATCCCAGCCTTTGATTTAAGCTCCAATGATCCCATCCCTTTAATCCATCTTTGGCGCCCAAATTTGGTGTGGATTGCCAGCTTTTCTTTCTGTGAATGGATATGGGTGTTAGGTATGGTTTGGAGGGGGATTAGTGAAATTGGGGAATGGGGTGGAGGACAAAGAAGGATGGTGATGGGGCGATGGTGACGGGGGAGTTTGTATTGTTGCAGGTCACGGGGGGGGGGGGGGGGGGGGGGGATAAGGGGTGAAAGAGATGGTGTTTGACCTAAATGTGACTCAGGTTTTTATTATTAAACGAATATGGGTATTGGGGTTGTATGGGCTGGAAATGATTTTTGGGCCAAGGGGTGATGGGCTGGATTGGTGTTAATATTTAAGGGTGTCCGTTTGGTTATAATTGTAAATACAAGGACCAATTTTGCTATTTTCTTATTTTGAAGGACCAAATCTGCCAATCTTCCAAAGTTCAACCAAGGACCACACTTGCCATCTTTTAATTTCTCAAGGACCATGATGTGTGATTTTTCCATTTTAAAATGCCCAGGGACCAAATCTGCCAAAAACTCAAAGTACAGGGACCAATTTTGCAATTTTCCAAATCTTTTTACCCAAATATCATTTGTGATTTATTTTGACTTTTAAAGAGTTTGGGTTGACTTTTCTTTGAAATGACTGACCAGGGACTAGTTTTGTAAAACTTTGAAAGTTGGGGGACTGAAACTGCCAAATATGCAAATTTTGTTTGTTTTTTGTTTGTTTTCACTCGTTTTGCATCAGAAACATATAAAATACAATCTCTGGGATTTTCTTCGTATTTTGGTGCGTTTTTTGAGTGTTTTTAATCATTTTGCAGCTCAGATTTGACTAAAAATGATGAGTATTTACACACTCATCAATCCCCCACACTAAACTATTGCTAGTCCCTAGCAATCTTTTTGAGAAAAATTAATGGATTTGAAGACTCTTTACCAAAAGCCATCACTTCTGGAGTAGCCGGATGCTTTGGGTTCAAGAAAGAGTTATGGTTCATCCGATGACCATGTGATTTTTAGCAAATCAACAACTTTCAACGGTTTTGATTTGTCTTTACCAGAAGCCGTTTGCTCCTGGACTAGCCAACTCTTGATGGAACAGTCAACATCTTGGTGAGTTGATTACCAATTATGGTTTTTCCACTGCCTTTACCACAAGCCATAATCTTGCGGGCTAGCCAACTCATTAGCTTTTGAGGATATGGGGAGTTGAGGAACCATACATTTTTTGGCAAATTGCAAGCCATCAACAGGTTTGAGTTATCTTTACCAAGAGCCGTTTGCTCCTGGATTAGCCAATGCTTTATTCGTTTAGACACGGCGAATTGATAACCACAAATTTTTTTGAAATAAAGTGTTTTTTTTTTTTTTTTTTTAAATTTTGGCCAAAAACGGGGGTACTAGATGGTATAATTTGATAAAATTCGATAAAATTCGCTAGAATTTTCCCCTCCCCCACACTTAGAGTTGAATATTGTCCTCAATATTCAAAGTCCCGGCTATTATGCCAAAATTTTGAATGAAAGACGAGAATATTAAAAGCTAAATGCGGGAACGTCATTTGTTATTTTTCACTTTATTTATACAAATAAACATTTTTTTTTTTTTTTTTTTTTTTTTTTTTTTTTTGTGGAAAGATATATACATCTCGAATAGCTGCGGGGGGTGGCCACTCCCCCACACTATGGTGTTAGAAAGTAGAAAGAAATCAGAGACACGGGTGAAAACCCATGTTGTTGCTACTGTTTTTGTTTATCAAGTCGCTAGCTTGACTCGATCCCCGAATTCATTGGTCCATGGGGAAAGTTTGGAGGTCCGGGACAATGGGTGGTATGTCCCCTCCAAAATAATGTTTCAACCGATGCCCATTTACTTTGAAATTTGGACCGCCGTCTTGAGATAACTCGACGGTACCATAAGGATAAACTTTGGCAACGGTGAAAGGTCCAGTCCAGCGGGTTTTAAGCTTACCCGAAAAGATCTTTAATCGAGAGTTAAAAAGAAGGACTCGGTCACCAACGTTGAAAACGAGGTTCTTGATTTTGGAGTCATGGATCTTCTTTGTTTTCTCTTTATAGATTAAAGAGTTTTCGTAAGCTTGATCACGAAGTTCATTGAGTTGAACTTTCCTGTGATCACCCGCAGACTTAAGATCAAAATTTGCATTCTTCAAAGCCCAATAGGCTTTGTGCTCAAGCTCAATCGGCAGATGACAAGCTTTTCCATACACGAGCTTATAAGGAGTACACCCGATAGGTGTTTTATAAGCCGTGCGAAAAGCCCATAAAGTGTCATCTAACTTGTCCGACCAAGAGGCACGGTTTTTGCCTACGGTTCTTTCAAGAATCCTTTTCAAACCACGGTTTGAAATCTCCACTTGCCCACTTGTTTGTGGGTGATAAGCGGTAGCAAGTCGGTGAGTGACACCATACTTGAGCATGACTTTTTCAAATTGTTCATTGCAAAAGGGAGTACCGCGATCGCTTATGATAGCGCGGGGAGTTCCAAACCTTGAGAATAACGATTTCAAAAATTTTACAACTACTCGGGCATCGTTGGTTGGGAGAGCATTTGCTTCGACCCATTTTGACAAGTAGTCAACGGCCACGAGTATGTACTTGTTCCCTCGTGAAGACGGGAACGGCCCCATAAAGTCTATGCCCCAAACATCTAAGATCTCATAAACTTGGATGACATTTTGAGGCATTTCATCCCGGTGTGTGATCTTTCCGTGACGTTGACACGAGTCGCAAGATTTGACTAGGTCATGGGCGTCTTTTTAAATGGAGGGCCAATAAAAACTGGACTCAAATACTTTTCAAGCGGTGTAGTTCGGGCCATGATGTCCCCCGATGGGTCCATTATGACAAGCCTTAAGGATTTCCATGGCTTCTTGGCCATGAACACACCTTCGAATGACCTGATCCGCACAAATTTTAAACAGATAGGGATCGTCCCAAAAGTAGTGATTAACATCTTTGAAAAACTTGCTCTTTTGGTGGGACGACATCCCTTTAACAACGAAGTTCCCCGCATGGTAGTTTGCAAAGTCGGCAAACCATGGGGTACTAGAATCACCACGAGAGGAAATCACATTGAGTGTCTCGAGAGGAAACGTTTCATTTATTTCCTTTTTCTCGAGAACACCTTGATGAGGATTCTCCAATCGGGAGAGATGGTTAGCAGCGAGGTTCTCGGCTCCCTTTTTATCACGAATGATGGTATCAAATTCTTGTAGGAGGAGAACCCAATGGAGCAATCTCGGCTTTGCGTCTTGCTTGGCAAAGAGATATTTTAGAGCCGAGTGAGCCGTGTACACTATGCACTTAGTCAAGATCAAATATGGCCGAAACTTCTCAAACGCATACACCACGGCGAGTAATTCTTTTTCTGTTGTGGTGTAATGAGCTTGAGCTTCGGTCAAGGTCTTGCTTGCATAATGAATCGGCTGAATTAGTTTTGCATTGCCCCAAGACCGCACCCATTGCAAAGTCACTTGCATCACACATGAGTTCGAAAGGTTGGTCCCAATCGGGGGGAACTAGAATGGGTGCCTCGGTAAGCTTTTTCTTGAGAGTTTGAAAAGCTTCGACGCACTCATCGAAAAAGACAAATGGAGTCTCTTTTTCAAGAAGTTGGGTCATAGGCCTAGCTATCTTCGAGAAATCTTGAATGAATCTACGATAGAAGCCGGCATGACCCAGGAAACTCCGAACACCTTTGACAGTAGTGGGAGGAGGAAGCTTAGCAATGACATCGATTTTAGCTCTATCAACCTCAATCCCACTCTTGGAAATCTTATGGCCAAGGACAATTCCTTCCTTGACCATGAAATGACTTTTCTCCCAATTTAGACTAAGATTGGTGTCTTCACACCTTTGAAGCATTTTGTCTAAATTGGCGAGACATGATTCGAATGAATTTCCAACGACCGAAAAATCATCCATGAAGACCTCCATTGTTTTCTCGATCATGTCATGAAAAATGGCCATCATGCATCTTTGAAACATGCCTGGAGCATTGCACAAGCCAAAAGGCATGCGTCGATAAGCAAATGTTCCGTATGGACACGTAAAAGTCATTTTTTCTTGATCTTGAGGATCGATGGGAATTTGGAAATAACCCGAAAAACCGTCAAGGAAACAATAGTATTCGTTTCCCGCCAATCTTTCGAGCATTTGATCCATGAAAGGTAATGGAAAGTGGTCTTTACGGGTGGCATCGTTTAATTTTCGATAATCAATGCAAACGCGCCAACCCGTTACCAATCGAGTAGGAATTAACTCATTATCATCATTTTTGACAACTGTGATGCCACCTTTCTTGGGCACACAATGAACGGGACTCACCCAAGGACTATCCGAAATAGGGTAAATCAAACCGACATCAAGAAGTTTAGTGACCTCTTGCTTGATAACCTCATGAATCTTAGGATTTACCCTTCTTTGTTGTTCAACCGCCGGTTTAAAGTCATCCTCCATCAAAATCTTGTGCATACAAAATTCCGGGTTAATACCCTTGATGTCGGAAAGTCTCCAAGCAATGGCTCGCTTGTGTGACTTTAAAACCTTGAGAAGAGCGGTTTTGTTTACCTCATTCAAGTCTTTAGCAATTATGACGGGAAACTTATCGTCACCCTCCAAAAATGCGTACTCGAGATGAGGCGGAAGTTCATTGAGTTCGACCTCAGGAAAGTCATCAGTTTTTTCAACATTTTTGACTTCCAAGTTATGAAGTTCTTTTGGAGGAAGAGATGATGGATCATCATTAAGCAACTTCTCAATTAGAAGTATGTCTTCCTCGGGATTGATTAAATCATTATCAACATGAGAATCACATGACAAACAAGCTTCAATTTCTTCCAAAATGAAGTCACCTCCCAGAAATGGAGTAAGAGAGGGGGGAGAGACATCAATGGAAGAATTGATTGATCCTTGCACATTTAACACTTCTTCAAAATGGTCATCACATGCAAAATCGATGACATCAAGTCGGTTAATTTCTTCTCATTCAAGGTCGAGAAGATCTTTTGAAGTGTTTTCAATGTTAATGACCAACTTTTCATCGCCAACTCTTAGAGTCATTTCTCCTTCGAAGACGTCGATTAGAGCACGAGCCGTTTTTAAGAATGGTCTCCCCAAAATAAGGGGGACACAAGGATCGGCATCGAAATCAACGACTACGAAGTCGACAGGAAAATGGAACTTCCCAACCTTCACAAAGACATCTTTAGCAATTCCCTTCGAAATCGTAACCGAACGGGTTGCTAATTCTAGAGTCATTCGTGTTGGTGTAAGCTCGGGAAGTGAAAGTTTTTTCCAAATAGAGAAAGGCATGACGTTTATGCTAGTGCCAAGATCACATGGGATGAGAAATTTTCCAGGGTCTCCTAATTTTTCAGGAAGTTTCTTTAAAAGAACCGCCAAACAGTTCTCATTCAAACGAGTTTTGGTGAGTTCAAATAGTTTCTCTTTGTTACTTAGAAGACTCTTGAAAGTGGAAGCAAACTTGGGCATATAGAGAAGAGCATCCGCGAAACTAATGTCGAAGTGTAATTTTTGAAAAATTTCAAGAAACTTTAGTTCAGAAATTTGACCAATCAACAACTTGTTAGTTTCTTCTTGAGCTTTCATAAATTACTTCAACAATTCATCGGTTGATGATTGAGGTTGAGCAATGGTTTGATTTTGAGGAAAATTTTGAGCTCGGTTGTTTTGATTGAAACCTTGATTTTGAAAATTTCCATGGTTTTGATTACCATGAAAATTGTTTCCTTGATTGAAAATACCATAACCTTAGTTCCTATTCAAGTTTCCTTGATTTTGAGAACTTTGGTTGTAATTTCCCCCTTGATTTTGATATTGGTTCATAGGGGCCTGAAATTGGTTTTGAACATTCGGGTTTCTTTGTTGTTGATTTTGATTGAATCGATTTGGATTATTTGGTTGAGAAAAACCGGGTGGACCACTTTGATTGTTAGCACGGTAATTTGGTTCCATTTGAGGACGGTATTGGTTACCTCCTTGATTAGAACTACCGACTATTGCATTAACTTCAAATGGATTGCCATCGGTGGCAGTACAATTGTAGTAAGTGTGTGGGCCACCACAAGTAACACAAACATCAACCTTTTTGACTTCAGCAGGTTGAGAAGAGACTTTCTTTGTTTTGGTGAGAACCAAAGCATGAATAGCTTCCGTGAGCTTGTCAAGTCTAGCATCGGTGCTAGATTGAGCCACGGATGATGAGGAAGAAGGACCAACATTAACTTGTGAAACAACCGATTTGCTTCATGGAATGCGGACCTTAGACTTATTTTCAATGATCATCAAAGCATCTTTGGTGGTGCGATTCAAGAAATTACCTCCCGCGGAGGCATTAAGAGAGTCTTGATCGACTTGGCTTACACCATTATAGAAAGTGTCGAGTTGCATTAACTCGGAGAAACCATGATGAGGACATTTACAAAGCATCTCCTTGTAATGATCCCATGCCTCACCGAATGACTCATCGAATTTCTGAGTGAATTTCATGATCTCATTCTTGAGGGCGGTGGTTTTAGAAGGAGGAAAGAATTCATTGACAAACTTTTTAACCAAATCTTCCCACGTTTCAATCGATCGAGGGGGTTGTTTGTCTAGCCAATTTTTGGCAGCCCCATCGAGGGAAAACGGGAAGAGAAGAAGTTTGATAGCTTCCTCAGGGACATTTTTGCATTTGATGGTAAACGTGATTTTATTAAACCATCGAATGTGATCTTGAGGATCGTCCCTCTTGAAATCATAGAATTAATGCGAGGTGACTAAGTTTATCAACCCCGTCTTAAGCTCAAAATTGTCAGCCACGATGGCTGGAATGATGATAGCATCTCCGTAACCCTCGATGGGTGCTTGGAGAAGCTCATTCATAGTGGGCTCGGCCGCCATGATTGGAATAGTACGAAGCACGGGTTCAACTATTCGATTGGTACGTCATCGATTACGCCTTCTACTTGGAATGTTATTAAGCGATTGCAAAGGACTTGTTGACGTAGACGAATGTGTGCGCATGCACCACAAAAGATATCAATTAAAACAATACCACTTTAACGACAAGGGAACTTAAACCAATAATCAAGAACGCAAGGTTAACTTCTAAAGAAAAACGCACAAAGGATCGGGAGAGAAGAATGGATCTCTCACTGGGCGAAGTTCGTTGGATCGCCACATACCGTTTCGACTCCTCTTAAAGTGTGTTTCTCGTTTAAAAGTTTTCCAAAACGTAAGTGATACAAAGGCAAGTTTTGATCTTTGGTTTGGGAACTTATTATGGTCACACCCCCAGTTGGTAGGTGTTCTGCCTTGGTTTGCGGTGGTAAGATTTTAATGTTGTAATTATTAAACAATGAAACGGGAAAATCTTTTTGTGTTTTTCTTTAACTTATATAGATACAATACATATACTAGAAACAAAAGAAAAATATTTTTGGCTTTTTATACGTTTTATAAAAGCGTAACTTCTTGCGAAGGTTCTACAAGACTAATCGTCTAAACCTTATCGAGACCTTCGACACATAGCCTCCCCGGCAGTGGCGTCATTTGATTCGTTGTGTTTTGGTGTGTGCAAACAACAATTTATCAAAATATCAACAAACGTGAGGTCTAATTTGTCGTGAGACAAATAAACGTGAAGTAATACGAGTAAACCGTTTAGCAAAACGATTACCTCGCAAAACTTGTGAAAGTGATATTCAAATTGTGAAACCGGGAAGTGATTTCCCGGGTCGTACCCCAACGAGGTGTGAATGGAAAGCTTCGAATGAGATTGGGATTAAAATCTTGTATGATTGGAAATGTTATTTGGTTTTGCGATACGTTAAACTAACGAATTTGAAAATTAACGAACGAAAGTGAAAATAAATTAATCTAAGCAAATAACTAACTAAGAAATACCTAAAACACTATGGGAAATCATAGTTAGGTATCGGGAATCCTAAAACGTTAAATGAATTAGAAACGAGACGTTTAATTAAAAATGACGCGAGTGCGCAAAATAAAACGTGAATTTTGAGTTCTAAACGTCCTACAAGTTTCCAATCAATTTTCTTACGTGCTAAAAGACAAAAGAAAGTTTTTGAAAAAAGAAAATTAATTTTTCAAATAAAATTCTATTTAATATGAATTAATAACTATTTCAAAGAACTTAAATTATTTAAAATACTTAAACTTATGAGAAAAATCTGAAAATTTTTTGAAAATTAAATTCCCTAAATTAAGTCTAAGAAAAATATAAAAAGAGAGTGAAGGTGAAAAATAAGCTAGGAAATCAGCCCACAAAAGCTGATAACGAAATATAAGCTAAACAGCCATTCTTATTTAAATAACAAATTTTGCAAATAATGAATGAAAAAGTCCCAAGGGCGTGTGGTTGAGTGGTGTTGTGTTTGTGTCTGTTATGGTTCAAGAGGTCCCAGGTTCGACCCTTGCTTTTGTCACTTTTGCCAATTTATTTTGTTTTTCAATTTTTTCTTTTTTCAAATCAACTAAATAACAATTATAACCAACTTTTCTAAATACAAGTTTCCTGACAAGCTTGGGATGAGCTTATTCAAGTGTCAAAGTCCAATAGTTGGTACTTTGAAGTTTCAAGTAATCTTTTGAGATTTGGCAGCCAACAAGTAATGCAAATAAGCCAAAACACATAAGCCAAAAAGCCACAAAAGCTTAAACAAACAAAATAATAGTAACAGGTTACAACCACACTAGATCAAACAGGAAAATGCAACAAGCTCGGTTGATCAAGAACAACAAGGGTCTGGTGCATCAGCAGACCATTAAGCATAGGCCAAATGATGACCTCAGAATGAGCTCTTAATAAGCCCAAATAAGCAAGCTAGCTCCTAAAAACTATAGACTACCTAGGGGGCTTCCTAAATCATCAAAGAAAACATCCTAACACCTACTAATGATCAGTCCACAAGCAATCTAATTGCAACCAAACTTTTACAAAACTGTGCAGGGCAGATTCCTCCCCTGCAGGCCTGTTTGATGAGTAGTGGGAGCCACTTAGAAAAATCACAAAAATAACACACTTATGGGACTCTAAAGGTGAGCTGGGATACTTCACACTCAAAAAGTTTCAAACTTTAAAACCTCACACAAAATTCAGGATAATTCTTTGAAGTTTTGTGTTTTCTGAAATCTTTGAACTTGACTTTTGAACTTTTTGACAACAAAATAACTTAACTGAAATTCTACTATTTCTAAGTTACTAAGAGTTATTTGTTAGACTAAGATAAGGCTAAATCGGTTAAACTTGTTCACTTTTATAACTGTTTGGGGTAAAAAGTTGTTTAACAGTTAAGCTTCTAATTGAAAGTGAAAGTGATTTTTACCAATTTGACTAGAAAACTACCACTATTAAGCAATCACTACTTTAATTCTACACTAGGATTGAGTCTAAACAATTTTTACCTCAGAATATGGCAAATTGATAAGTGGACTACCTTGATCCAAACACCCCTATACCTACTGAATTCAAAAAATTTTCCAAAGCAGACCACTATTCTTTTGAACAAGCTCAACTGATTAATCTCTAATAAGGCTTATCCAACTTAGAAACATAGAAATTTAACAGCTACTAAAGTCAAATAACAACTAGTGAAAGTAATACCTACTTGATATCCAAAAACTGTGAGGAGTCAAATGAGACTGAGAACGCAAATCATATGAACTACCTAGGTGCTCCCATGAGCTCTAAACCCTTACTCCATTTCCATTCTGCACTGCTTGCTCCATTTTCTTCATTCTTCCACAATTTTTTTATTTCTTTTGGATTTTCTTTTGCATATTTTTTTTTCTTTCTTTTCTTTAGTGAATTCTTACTTAGAATATTTCAACAGCTTTTAAGAACTATTTAACAATCAACTAAAATAACTTCTCAAATTAAATATGAGCACTTAAGGAATTTAAACAAGATTCAAATTTTGAAATAAACTTGGAACAACTTTAGTTAAACTGAAAATTCAGAGATACAATACTTAAATGAGAAAGAAAATAAATTTTTTTAAAACTAAACTGGATGCCTCATGGGCTACAATTCAAGTCCTATTTGTACTAATTCTAAGTGGTAGGTATGAATTGAGCTTCCGTCCTCTTTATTGTGCTTCTTCAGTGAGTGTAAACCATCAAACCATGATCCTTGTGCTTTCTTGAAATGATCCCAGCCTTTGATTTAAGCTCCAATGATCCCAGCCCTTTAATCCATCTTTGGCGCCCAAATTTGGTGTGGATTGCCAGCTTGTCTTTCTGTGAATGGATATGGGTGTTAGGTATGGTTTGGAGGGGGATTAGTGGGATTGGGGAATGAGGTGGAGGACAAAAAAGGATGGTGATGGGGGAGTTTGTATTGTTGCAGGTCAGGGGGGATAAGGGGTGAACGAGATGGTGTTTGACCTAAATTTGACTCAGGTTTTTATTATTAAACGAATACGGGTACTGGGGTTGTATGGGCTGGAAATGATTTTTGGGCCAAGGGGTGATGGGCTGGATTGGTGTTAATATTTAAGGGTGTCCGTTTGGTTGTAATTGTAAACACAAGGACCAATTTTGCGATTTTCTGATTCTGAAGGACCAAATCTGCCAATCTTCCAAAGTTTAACCAAGGACCACACTTGCCATCTTTTAATTTCTCAAGGACCATGATGTATGATTTTTCCATTTTAAATGCCCAGGGACCAAATCTGCCAAAAACTCAAAGTACAGGGACCAATTTTGCAATTTTCCAAATCTTTTACCCAAAGATCATTTGTGATTTATTTTGACTTTTAAAGAGTTTGGGTTGACTTTTCTTTGAAATGACTGACCAGGGACTAGTTTTGTAAAACTTTGAAAGTTGGGGGACTGAAACTGCCAAATATGCAAATTTTGCTTGTTTTTCGTTTGTTTTCACTCGTTTTGCATCAGAAACATATAAAATACGATCTTTGGGATTTTCTTCGTATTTTGGTGCGTTTTTTGAGTGTTTTTAATCGTTTTGCAGCTCAGATTTGACTAAAAATGATGAGTATTTACACACTCATCATTGATCATCTGTTGGAAGATAGGGTTGCTATCCCCAATAATGGGTGTCGACTTCTTGGACTTCTTTGGCGTCTGGTAAGCTGCACTCATCGGTGACTTAGTGATAGGTCGTCTTGTTTTCCTTTGCGCCATTTCCTAAACACGCAGGTCAATAGAACCATTAGAGACCATTCACAAGATTCCACAATTTCCGTAATCATACCCAATCATCTACCTCCCATCACATGAGACACTCTCAATCATATAACCAAATTAACTCAACTCTACCACACATAAGCATATCATCATTGATTCAATGTAACATTGGCTGTAAGTCCATATATGTCGTGATACATTTATAATTGTGTTGGCCACCCATAATTTTAGATGTATCCTTCCACATGTGTACTTACTTCCAAAGCCACAATCAATACTAACCAAATATACTCCCATCATACACATAATATACACACCAAAATATTCAAACTTGCCTAAAGCTTCTCATAAAAAAAAGGGGATAAATTCCAAAATCCGAAGGAATTTACATTCCAACATACAATCAACGTCAAAATAACTCAACAAAACCATAAAACATTAAAAACATAACATCGAAAACAAGTCATACGCAGTTCGAGTCCTATCTAAGACCTAAAACGGTGTACGCGCAGTAGACTCCAAATCCGAATCCACTTCCTCTTCCTCGCTCACCCATCCATTCTTATTTCCATGATTCTGTGGTAGAGGATGTCTTGCAAAATAATTTTCACGATTTCTTAACTCTTCGTCTATCCTATCCACAAAATCATACAACCCTCGGGGTCTAGCCTAAACTACCCCATCATCTTCCAGAAACTGAGGACACCTACACGGGTACTTGGTGGTGAAACCTTCTTTATCAGCTACCTTTGTTTCATATCTCTCCACCATTTCCCCATTTCCATTCTCGAGTGTCAGCTTCTCTTCAATCACACATGGTACCATGCTAGCGGGGACCAATATCCTCCTGTTGGTTCTCTTCACCTTCCTAACTTTCTTACATCCCTTACCGACTACTACGGTCCAACGAAGTGTCTTTCGCGCAGGAGGTGCCATTCTATAAATGACACACACACGATGCTAAGTACAAGGTTCGAAAGATGTTCAAAAACTCGATAAAATAACTCATAAGTTAGGAAAATAGACATGTAAAAGTATTACACTTACACATAGGTCCTAAATGCAACTATATGAGGGACTCCTAAGCTATGTCTAGGTTAAACCGCCTAATTCTCTATAACCAAGGCTCTGATACCAATCTGTCACACCCCGCCACGGCGGAAATGCGCGGGTGTAACTTCATGGATATCATCACAACACCTGGTGTCTACATAGAGAACAACTACATGCACCTAAATAGAGTAATGTACCAACACACAGTGTTGTAACAATACCCCAAAATAAATAACCAAAACAATAATCCAAAAGGTATCTCCAATAGATACGAAAATAACAAACGATAAACATAAATGTATCTAAACCAAATCCAAATCAAGTCAAATCCCAAAACAAAAGTAAGGTCTCCATATGGAACTAAGTCTCGCCTAATTGCTGCCCTCAACTTTAGCCTTAGAATGCTCACCTGGAAATGATGCTTAAAATGTCAACATTACGTTGGTGAGATTCATAGGTTTAGATACACTAACACTCACAAGGCAACCAGTTTACTGTGATCATAGAATATATAGCTGGACAAATAAATTACAGTTATCATATAAGCTACATGTATTTGCAAGTCAATAATCACACATAAAGGCAACATCACATATAAGGCAACATCATACATAAGGCAACATAAGGATGGCTCGTGTCCTCCGATCACACAATGATTACAACAGGATGGCTGGTGTCCTCCGATCCCACAATAAACCATAATTAGGTCGCATGCGCGAGCAACAGGATAAGCATCCTCCTAATTGGAACACATATATATCCACACAAGCAAATAATCACGCATAGCATGCATACAATAACATTATAAGTCCAAGCTCTTTTGACACACACATAATCACAGTAACTCAAATAATTAAGACAAGCATCATTCCCATCCCAAGTTTAAAACAAAGTAAAAATATGGGACTATGAACTCACAATCTATAGCACACAAAAATAATCCACATTACACAAGGTCAAGATAAAAGCTACAACCCATGGAATACACGTATGATGGATGTATAAGACTCATATGACCCACCATGGATCTCCTAGACACCATACTAACCAGCACCATAACTTAATACTCACTAAATCCTTTGCACTCTCAAAATCAGAAAACGCAGAATTTTTGGGTACATTCGCCCACATAAAATCACGACAAATAAAGCTCAACAACTCAAACCAAAAATTTACCATGTTCTCTAATAAGCATACAAGCTAATACCAGAAGGCCATGGATCAGTAACACACACAAGTACTCAAAATAAAATCAAACTTGTCAACTACTCAAATTCGGATCTGAACGCACACCAAAAAGTTTTGATTAACATAAAATACTTCCACAAGTTTTTATCACGAATCCCTTTCGTGGTAGTCTATTATAACCAAATACTTAACTATTCCAGAAGGTCTAGTCAAAATACAACATTTACAACCACAAAACACCCTCAAACTTTTACCCAAAATCTGTCCCGGTTTGACAGCTTTGACACCTTAACAAAGAAAAATCAAAAGACCAACTTCCCGATCTTGAAATCGATCGTGGCTAGACTTTTTGGAAAGCTCTTTCAATAAAATTAAATTTAGACCTAAAATTCGTGACTTAACTCTTCACCATCTGTTATTTACACTCACATCTTTACAGCCATAATTTTCTGCCCAAACCCTAACACATAATCTAACGCGTTTTACACTCAATTCTCTTATCCAGCAACCATATTATTAACAAATAATGATCCTAACATGTTTTACTTCATTAATTTACAAAAGTATATAAACCCTAGATTCCATCATATTAAATATTATATGTATTTGGATAACCCTTAAGGCTCAGAGTTGTATTTGGTATCAAATTTGGTTTCCTTTTTTCCCCTAATTTGGTTTCCTTTTTGTATTTATATCTATTTTTTTATTTTTTTATTAAATTTATTTATTACACTCAAAATCTCATACTTTTCATATTTTATGTATTCCCATAACATAACCTAACGTCTTTCGCGATAAACCTTAATTTTACGACAAACCAGAAAATATTCATTTTCAAAATAAAGTTTTCCAAAAATAGATATTTACACACTCCATAAACATTTCTCACAAAAACAACATTCCCGTAACTTACTAACGCTCAAACACTTGAACGAAGACTCGTTACGCAAAACCTCAAAACACCAAATATACACAAGCCATTTCTACACCACATGGGTGATCAAAATGAACTTTCCCAAAATCAACATCATCAAAAATCACAATAACAACCACAACACGAAGGGATTTAGTGCTAACTCAAATACTAAACACACTATAACACACAATAACACACATATAACTACTCAAACCACACCAAACAAAGTTAGATTAGCTCAAGGCTAAAAGTCTAACTAACAAGCTAAAATCACGGTTGTTACACTTAAACCATCCCCTAACCAAGTAAGTCTTACATTTAGCTTTAGTTTAGTCTTAGGATAGATTTAGGTTGCCTTACAACCCATAGGATACCTTGCCTAAGCCTTGAATGATATAACGAGTTAGATTTCATTTTAAAACCTTAGATTGAGTCGTATACTTGCATGCATGCTATAAGTCACTTCTATAAGTCATACACTAGTTATAAATAACCTAGATAAGTTAAAATAAGTAAAACTTGAGCTAGAAAACTTAGTTGCTAGATAAAATATAAGTTACATGCATATTAGGACTAGTTTTGGAAAACTTTACATGCATAAGGGTATATATCGTAAATTCCTGAAATTATAAAGTCTAGGGACTGTTTTTGAGATTTCCTAGAAGTTATAAGTGTAAGGACTAGTTTTTCATAATATTAAAACCCTAGGATAGATATTAAAATAAGTATAAACTAAAAAGGACTAAAAAAATAAATATTATAAAGTTAACGGTCTAAATGCTAAATATAGAAAACTTAATAGTCTAAGGTTAGTTACTTAAAATATAGAAGTCTAGGGACTAATTGTGTCAAGTATAGATAGATATTAGTATAAGTAATATAAGTAATATAAGTTTAGGGTAGAAAACGTAAATATATATACTATAAAGGTAAAAAGTGAAAATATCATATAAGTATAAAGCCTAAATAAAGTTAGAAGCATAACACAATACTTGGGAGCTTCATCCGAGGAGTACTATGTGGATATTTCGTTTTGGCGAGTTTGTTGGGTTTACGAATTTAAGTGCCATGACTCCTCGAACGATTATTGCATATACTTCTGAGATATGATAGCCCGAACGGTGATATGATTATAACTAAACCCTAATAACAACACAGCTCAATAATAGGGAGCTTTGTGTGAGGAATATTAACTTTTGAATTATGATGGCCCGAACAGTATTATGTTGATAACATAATACAATAGTAGGGAGCTTCATGTGAGGAGTCATATACTTCTGAATTACAATGGCCTAAACGGTGTTATGTTATATATAAAACATTAACAAACCTAAAAACAATAACTTGAGAAACATAAACATGATAACTAAAGCTTGACATACATACAAAACCAACTGCACACTAGGATACGTGAGTAAGGCGGTCTAGTTTTCGAGTCACTATTTGCATCATTTAGATTACTCTAAACCCAGGTGAGTTTTCATAGCCTCATACTTCTTAAAAATGCTTTCACTCTAAATGCTTTACAAACCCTGTAAGGGGGATACATGCTTAATGTTTTACTTAAAACCGAATACAAGTCTTTTTCTTTGGTTGTTTGCACGAGTAAACTAACTGCCACCACTACATAACCAAAATTCATGAATCAAATCTTTCGGGATATTTTACCCACGCAAACGCGAATATTGTTGATAGATCTATTGGAGTTTGAAAACTCCCGTTGGCAACACCCCACTAGGTGGTACCAATAAGTACTATATTTGAATTCACTCAAGGAATAACTTTGGAAAGTTATCCTTCTATATCAACATGTTGGGTCTGCAGCCTACATGACCCGGATTGTTAAGGTGTGATTCATGAGCTTAGTGCAACACACTCAACTCCTGATAATTATGCATGCATCACAATTATCACAAAACCTACATTTTCCTAGATGGGTGTAATAACTGAACCCAGGGAACTTGTATTCACTAACCCCTAAACCTATGATTCTTACTCAACACCTAGTGTTGACATTTTAAGCATGTATTCTAGGTATATTACTTCTATGGATACATGGCAGAAGGAGGTACTGAACTCGGAGGACTTTTCATGGTTATCATTCAAACACAACCTAACTCTTAGATTTTTTGGACCTCAATAAAAAATAAAAGTATCTCTTTTATAATTAAAACTCTGATAATTATGAATGACAACTAAATTTCTAAAATGTCTCTTTTTGAGTCGTTTTCTATTACTGTATATGTGATTCTATGAAGTAATACCCCAAACACTTTATCCGCTGCGATTAGTGAAAAATGGGGTGTTACAAATTGGTATCAGAGCTTCAGTTGTAGAGAACAAGGTCAAAACCTAAACTACAACTATTTTTCCTAAACCCGGGAAAGTCCTTAGTACCTCTCCATCCTCCATAACCATATGTGCTAAGGTAAGTATAATAATTGCCTGCTTAATTGCTAAATGATTTACAGTATTTTCTTTATTATATAGTTATGTCTACTCCCCACTACTCTACCCCTGTCTCATCTAGTCTACATTCAGAGAATGATGTTTCCTCTCCGAATGTACTAGATTATTCTCCTAAACCCTATAACTTAGAAGATAAACCTTCACCCTTAGGATATACCCCTTCTTTAGATAACCCTCATTTAAAACACATAAGAGATTTCTATGCTAAGACATCACCCCTACCTCCCCTAAACCCTATTATACATCCACCTTTTCCTACCTCTAGAACAGAACCCCATGGTTTCTTTCTTCCGAGAGAACCATATATACCTAAACAACCTATCCCTACTTATATCCCTAGATATGACCTTAGGCAACCTTATACCTTAATCCCTACCCCTTACTTAATAAAACCTCCCATTCTATCTTGGAAAGATGAAATTGGAGAAAAACCCTCTAGGTTAAGTCTAGAAGATGGGGAAAACCAATTAGAGGAGATTTTAAATAACTTGGATGAAATTTTTCTTGATCTCCTTAAGAAGAAAGAAAAAGTTCATAATAATAATAACTTAGATAATCAACCTGAATATAGTAGTTTAAGAAAGACTTTACAAGAAAACTGTTTTAAAATAGCTAAAATACAGAAAAACCAAATGAAACATCACCATAAAATAGCCTTTGCCCGCTTTAGGATTTGCACTTTAGAAAAGATAATAGATAATGATGAGGAAAACTTAGAAAACACTAACTAATGGAATTAGGAAATTAGGAAACTTTAGAAAACCCTAAGTAAATAAATAACCCTAGGAGATATGCCTTAGAATAGTTAGTGCCTATAGGATAAGTAGAATAGAAAATAAATATAACAAGTTAGGATTTAGAAACTACCTGGTACCCTTCAATTAGGATAGATTAGATAACTAGACTTAGGAATGCCTTTCACCTTAGGACACCCTTAACCCAATAGTAAACCCTTAGGAAAATTAGGTATAACCCATAAAACATAACAAGTTGGGTACTTGTTATAACCTACCCTTAACCCTTACCCTTAGGATCTTAGGAAACCTACCCCGATGTCTTAGGTATATATAATCTTTAAACTGTTTTAAATTTCTCTTACCCTAACCTTTTCAAAACACTTTTTCCCTTACCGATGGTGAGAATCCTCTTTCTTTACCATAGAGATCTGAATTCTTTCTCCTCTGATCTCTAAGCCTTCACTTCTTTCCTTAGCTTTCTTAAGCTATCTTCGTTCTAGTTAGAGATTCTACCCCTAACTATCTCATATGCAAATATATGATCCTCATATATAAGCATATTCCTACCCTTTATTCCCCATGATTACTATGATTCTCGAGCTAGTTTTCCCCAATCCCCTTTAGTAAACCCCAAAACCTTAATTAGGATTCCCATACTTGAGGTTAGAAATAACATTAGGATAACCCTAGAAAACATAAACTTAGGAATAGAAAACCTTAGATCATTAGGATTTAGAAACCAAAACCCCTACCCCAATAGATAGAAAGATACCCCTATAGGATAAGATTTAGTAGGAAAACATTAGGATTAGAATATAGATTAGGAAAAACCTAGGATTAGATAACCCTCACCCTAAGCCTTTAGACCCCTAGTTTAGGATAGACACATTAGCAAACTTCTACCCTATAGGAATAAGTAGATTTAGGTCATAAATTACCCATTCCTAACCCTTAGGATACCCATACCTATACAATTGAGGATTTTAGATTATACCTTAAGATTTGACAATTTTTAGAATACACATTAGGAAATTTCACTTAGGAGATACCATGGATAGTGCCCTAGCTGGTTTCAAATTCCTAGGAATAGAAATACTCATAATAATAGTGTGGAAAACTAGAAGGGGGTTGAATAGTTTTCCCTTCTTTTTGATTTTATAAAAACTTTGTTTCAAAATGTTGATTCAAATTTATTCAATTGTTTGTTTGGAAAACTTCAATTAGAGTTTAGTATGAAAACAACATATAATCAATATGATCAATTATATATGTAAGCTTTTGGAAAAACTTAGTTTTATGAATGGACCTTTGGTCAATCTTTATGTGAATACATTTTCCTTTTAAAATCTTAAAACATTTTGTATCAAATTATCTATCAAGTTAAACTTAATATGAGAAGTGTGAATAATAATCTATTTGACCATATCATGCAATTATACACACAATCACAATATTAACTACTATGTTCAACACAATCAATCATCACAACTATATAAGCAACAACTAAGACATGTAGGCAAGCATAGAAGTAAAGCGAGAAATGCAAGAACAAATGATAAGAGATAAGAGAAAGGAAATGCAAACCGGACACGATGATTTATAGTGGTTCGGCTACAAGGACACCTTCCTTGTTCCTACTCCACTCCCCGAGTCACCTACTCGAGAGTTTTCTTCACTACTCAACAAGCTCCCTTTTGGCGGAGAAAACCGTACACAACTTTTGCTTACACCATTTAACGACACTAAGCTAAATGTCGAGTTCTAATAGTAGCTAGAACCAATCTCACAACACAACTTCGATCACTACACAACTTCTACACAACTTCACGACTTCACGACTTCATCACAACTTCTTTTAAACTTCTACACGGCTTCACAACTTCTTCACGTCTTCACAACTTCACAACTTCATCACAATTTCTTCTAAACTCCACTACTTAATCATACACCTACATCTTCACAACTACATGTCTTCTCCACACTACTAATTCCTCCCACTACTTCTTACTCACTCATTGAATCACTACTAAGTAAGATCATCTTGATCTACTTATTACATATACATAACTCACAACTTCACATAAGCACTAACTAGATCCTAATACATCTTTGGCTTTATGATAGGGAGAATTCTTCTCTTGCACTTTGAGTGATGAGAAATTGGATCACTTGAAACAAAGATTAATAATCTTATGATCAAAGGGTTTTAGAAGGATGTTTAGAGAGAATTAGATCTGAAAATTTTTGTGCAAAAGGTGAGAAAAATTCCAGGTTTGAGGTGGTATTTATAAGGAAAAATTTCTGACCAAATCTGACAGGGAAGCGTGGCCGGTCCCCTTAATTTTGTGCCGGTCCCCTTAAAATTATGGGGACCGCCCCTTATAATTAAGGGGGCCGCCCTACTGAAACGGCCAAATTTTCTGTGTTTTAGTGGGGAAAGTTTATTTGGTGAAAAACTAACTAATTTTAGTTAAGAGCTTGAAATCATATATTTAGTATGATTAAAACATTTTTCTTTATTACCAAAAGTGTTTTTCAAAAATATATAATATGTTTATATAATTAAATAAACTTTGTATTAGTTAATTAAATACCCCTATGATCATGAGATGTATTAAACACTTGTTTATCCATACCTTAAGTGATTGTTGAAGCATACTTGAGACGTTGAGATGTCGAGGCTTGTTGACGTAAGAATGCATAGAAGAATTGTGATCACAAGTAACTTAAGCACTTTACGTTAGATGTTGTAACTTACATCTTTGTCATCATCAAAACATGAAGAGGATGTTTAGATTAAATATCGTAATATTCATGCCAACAATCTCCCCCTTTTTGATGATGACAAACTATGTAAATTATAACTTATAGTAAAATGTATAAGTTACTTGTTTACACTTCTTCTCCCCCTTTTGTCGAAGCAAAAAGGTGGACTCTAAGACGAGACTTCTACTACGCTTGAACTCTTGAGATAGAATGTAAAAGGCGAGCTTGCATCATCATAAGTGAAGCCTTGATCCTATCAACCTCAATGCTCCCCCTTAGTGTATGCTCCCCCTTGGTGTATGCTCAAAACTTGTTTTGGCTACCAAAGAATCGAGCGGTGAAGTAATCCTTCAAAACAAAGTTAGTAGAAAAGTGCACATATATATAATGATGATAATAGATATATGCATGAAACTAATAGGGGAACAATATATGGACATATTAGGTATATGCACTAAAAGTATGACACATGCAATTATTGTTTTAAAAACAACAACCTAAATTAAAAAAAAAAAAAAAAAAAAAAAAAAAAAGAAAAAAAACAGAACCTAATGCAAAGATTAGAACCTAGGAAAATGTAGGAGAATGAGGAGGGATGATCGTGAATGTAAAGGGAAGGTGATAACAAAGGGTTGACAATTATGGTTTAGATTAATATATTGTTCGACAAGGGTGGATGATAGTGAATCATGGGATTTTTAGGTGTTTTGTTGATGGTGGTGGAGGTGTTGTGTTTGTTGTTGGTGGTAGAGGATGAAACAAGTTTTCAATGTGAGAAAACATGTATTGTATCTCATCTCTTAGTCCGAACACAATTGTTCGGTTGTGGATGCAACAAAGGAAAGTGTCTCCATGAGCTTCAAGTAAGCTCCATGGGACGGGGTTATAGGTTGGTGGATTGATAGGAGATGATGAGAATGGTATGGAGGAGGTAGAGGTTCCTTGAGTTGATGGTGTTTTGGATGGTGCATTGGGAGCACTAGGAGATGAACATAGAAGTGGTGGTGATGGAGTGTTGGTGTAATCTTGAGTCGTCCTAGTGAGTAGATACTCAATCCAATTGAGATGTTCATTGAGAACAAAGGTTTGTTTTTCAAGGTAGGTGCAACGAATGCAATTTATGATATGGTTTTCAAGATGGATCAAATTGTTTGATGGAGATGAGTTGGTGGAGGTAGGTTGTTGATCCAAATTGCGTTGAATAAGATGCAACGCAAGAAGAGCATTAAGCTCATGAGCTTCTTTGAGCTCTTCAATGAACTTTTCATGTTCGGAGGAAGGTGATGATGGTGGAGTTGGATTGTGATTAGGGATTGAGGTTTGGTCATGAAACTTATGATTCATGTTTGGATGAGATTGATGGTTAATGTTTTGATATTGAGTATGATCCTCAAAAGGGTCATTTGGTAGAATTGAGTGAGATGAATGTGGAAGTTTATTAGTGAGGGTGATAGTTAGGTTGTCTTGTTGAGCTAAAAGAATGGTTTCATTTGGGTGATCATGAAAGCATGATGAAGGTATGGATGAAAGTGATTCTTCATGTGTGGATGGTAGTTTAGATGTTGTATGTGGGGTGATAACAATGATGTTAGGTTTGTTGGGAGATGACATGATGGGTTGAATGATGATTTTGATTATGTGTTTATGGAAGGATAGTAGGTGTTGGATTGGTTAGACAAAACGTGTTGGTTTAGGAGGTATTATTAAGGAGTGATTTAGGAGGTATGATATTGATTCTTGGTTTCTTTGAGGACATGGAAACGGTGGATGACTCAAGATTGGTAGTATAAAGGATGACTCGGTTTTGGGTGTGATGTAGAAGGATATATGTGAGTGAGTGTGATTTCCCTTCCCATTAAATTCATGCTCATCCGGATATATTATGAGACTAATATGACCTATCGGATTATGACACTAAGGTTCTCATGAAATGAGGGTGTAGGATCTAAAGGTAAGAAAAATATACCTAGATGAATGATACATATAGAGTAAACCATGTAAAGGCATACAATCAAATCACATAGGAGCAAATAATCATCTAAAAATAACATATATGCGATATGCCATAAATCTAGGAATGAAAGCATCTAATGAGGAGCAAAGTTCATAAAAGTAAACTAGCATTAGGTATATTTAGGAAGAGCAATTTAATCAAGTTGGAGAATGAGTATGAGACTATTACTAGTGGTGCTCAATTCAGGCTAAACACGACCATTTTTACGGGTTACACACACCCAACTTCTCACATAGAAGCAATTTAACCGTTAGGTTAAATTGAATTTCTAGTCAATAGATTCTCCAGTAGTCATTCTCTTTTTAGAAGAAATTGAGTTCCTAAATTTACCTATCGAAGAGTACCAAATATGAAGTTTGCTTGATTCACTAATACTTGGCTTAATGTAACTCAAACATCATGTTTTTATGAAGGTAAGTCTACATGATATATTTTACTCACTATCCCAATAGAGATGTGTTAAATGTTTAGATAAGAGTAAACGCAAAGTTTTAATCTTTTGTTCATGATTAACCGGTTATTTGGTTTTGATGGCATATTACTTGATTTAATAAATGTGCTTGATTTAAGAATGCTCCTTAGCATATCTTGAAAAATGAATCTTTATGATTATTTATCTTAAATGAGATTGTGATTCACAAATGATATCAAAACTAGACATTTATAAATTCTAAAGCAAATATTATTTTCTATGATTTTTGCCAATGTTATATATATCATAATTTTAACTAGTATTTGAAACAAAATGAATTTTACTTGTTTATGCATTGTGACAAGTTATTTTTCAATTCTAATAATTTAAATTATTTCAAAAAGAAAAGTGTAGTGCATTATCTTGTAACACAACCATTCATGCTACAAAGAAAATGAAGTACATATAATATATAGTGTGTATTGTTCTTAAATATGTATTTTAGCTTGAAGTGATGATTTTAAGTAGTGTGAGCAAAGTTTACATATGTTGTTAGTTTGCTCATGTTTGGTTTTTCGGATATGACACATTTATCCATTGTTTTGCAATGTAAATTGCTTGAATATTTCGGATGAAACATCCAAGTCGTCGATCCTACTTCATTGTATATTTTATGCATGTGTTAAACATGTTATTCTAATATTTGGAACACAACTATTGGACAAGTAGATTCAATATGGCATTGTCAACACAAGTGTGAGTTATGATCCAATGCATATTCTTTTCATCTACAAAGGATGTAAATATTTTCACATCAATCTAGTGTGATTGAGTATGTAGATTCAAGACTATATCCTTTGTTAAAATTTGGTGTAATCTTGAAACTAAACAAATAACAATCCAATTTCTTGTCCATACTCAAAAACATGTCAATTAGATTTGATGAATATATCAACCATAATTTGAATAATGAATTGATATAATATCAAGATCTTTCTTGACCCTTCATTTAAAATAAATAGACATTTTGATAGTGTGTTCCATTAATCCTAAGATTATTAATGAGTGAGGTTGGTGAGTGATTGAAATTTGACTTATTACTTCATGATTGTTATAAGTTTTGTTTATGTGAAAGACTCTTCATTGTTACTTATAATGAACACACTTTAGATTTTGAAAATACTTTTTCTTTTGTATTACTACTAATGTTTTACAAAGATTCAATTTCTCTTATTAAACAACTTAAGGTAAAACAAGGTAATTTGTTGAAAATATTTAAGTGTGTTGTTAAGAATAGATTAAATTGTTTGAAATATTTAGGTGATTAGATTTAACTTATTTACAAGATGTTTGAGTAACATTAAGCCATCTATACCTATATGCAATGCAAGCATAATATTGCAATCCTAACGCAAGAAATCTAGCATAAGATCTAGTTAAGTATAAGCCAGAAAACTAGCTATAAACTAATAGAGTACAAGGCACATATGCTAAGATATTCAAATAGCTAAATTACAAACAGCAACGATTAACAAAGTAAAATCACAAATGAGTTCACATAGCACATAAAACACTTGTCGTCATTTTGTGTATTATATATACCAATGTTTACTTAGCTCGATTTTATTTGAAAATAAAATAGTTTCCTATCCATTTTAAAATTTAATTAAGATCAATATTTTGAAAACATAAATTCTTAATTTTTCAAAGATATATCGACAAAGAATGCCCGACTCGAAGGAAAAGGTAAAATACAAGTTTTACGTTAAAACAAGACTTAAATTTTTGACCTTCATGTAGTATTTTAACTTTCTAACTTATTTAAGTTTGTAATGGTTACTTGTAAGTATTTTTAAATGAAAGTAGACTCAATTACCTTTAAAACGACAGGTGGCACGACTTTTACGGAGTTACGGTTAATTTTATATGATTTTTCAAAGTTTCTGAAAAACTGTCGAACAGACAGGCGGACCCCTTAAATTTAAGGGGGCCGCCCAGTATTTAAGGGGGCTGCCCAGACAATTAAAGGGGCCGCCCATCTGATACTCAAAAATGCAATTTTTGTTAAAAATTGTTTTCTGACTTTGTGGAAAGGTGTGTAACTTTCTGATTTTAAGAACGAACATATAACACTTGTTTTAAGCATAATTCTTATCTCGAGCTAGTATAATTAGTGTATATAATATCAAAACTAATACAAGTTAATCAACAAAACACTTTTCATATTAAATCCTCCTTAATGGGTAATTTGATACATGGATCGTACTCAATTTTTAAAACCATTTGTTTTGAAAATTTGAGCGACCTGGCTCTGATACCAATTGTAGAAAACTAGAAGAGGGGGTTGAATAGTTTTCTCTTCTTTTTGATTTTATAAAAACTTTGTTTCAAAATGTTGATTCAAATTTATTCAATTGTTTGTTTGGAAAACTTCAATTAGAGTTTAGTATGAAAACAACATATAATCAATATGATCAATTATATATGTAAGCTTTTGGAAAAACTTAGTTTTATGAATGGAGCTTTGGTCGATCTTTATGTGAATACGTTTTTCTTTTAAAATCTTAAAACGTTTTGTATCAAATTATCTATCAAGTTAAACTTAATATGAGAAGTGTGAATAATAATCTATTTGACCATATCATGCAATTATACACACAATCACAATATTAACTACTATGTTCAACACAATCAATCATCACAACTATATAAGCAACAACTAAGACATGTAGGCAAGCATAGAAGTAAAGCGAGAAATGCAAGAACAAATGATAAGAGATAAGAGAAAGGAAATGCAAACCGGATACGATGATTTATAGTGGTTCGGCTACAAGGACACCTTCCTTGTTCCTACTCCACTCCCCGAGTCACCTACTCGAGAGTTTTCTTCACTACTCAACAAGCTCCCTTTTGGCGGAGAAAACCGTACACAACTTTTGCTTACACCATTTAACGACACTAAGCTAAATGTCGAGTTCTAATAGTAGCTAGAACCAATCTCACAACACAACTTCGATCACTACACAACTTCTACACAACTTCACGACTTCATGACTTCATCACAACTTCTTTTAAACTTCTTCACGGCTTCACAACTTCTTCACGTCTTCACGACTTCACAACTTCATCACAACTTCTTCTAAACTCCACAACTTAATCACACACCTACATCTTCACAACTACATGTCTTCTCCACAGTACTACTTCCTCCCACTACTTCTTACTCACTCATTGAATCACTACTAAGTAAGATCATCTTGATCTACTTATTACATATACATAACTGACAACTTCACATAAGCACTAACTAGATCCTAATACATATTTGGCTTTATGATAGGGAGAATTCTTCTCTTGCACTTTGAGTGATGAGAAATTGGATCACTTGAAACAAAGATTAATAATCTTATGATCAAAGGGTTTTAGAATGATGTTTAGAGAGAATTGGATCTGAAAATTTTTGTGCAAAAGGTGAGAAAAATTCCAGGTTTGAGGTGGTATTTATAAGGAAAAATTCCTGACCAAATCTGACAGGGGAGCGTGGCCGGTCCCCTTAATTGTGTGCCGGTCCCCTTAAAATTAAGGGGACCGCCCCTTATAATTAAGGGGGCCGCCCTACTGAAACGGCCAGATTTTCTGTCTTTTAGTGGGGAAAGTTTATTTGGTGAAAAACTAACTAATTTTGGTTAAGAGTTTGAAATCATATATTTAGTATGATAAAAACATTTTTTGTTATTACCAAAAGTGTTTTTCAAAAATATATAATATGTTTATATAATTAAATAAACTTTGTATTAGTTAATTAAATACCCCTATGATCATGAGATGTATTAAACACTTGTATATCCATACCTTAAGTGATTGTTGAAGCATACTTGAGACTTTGAGATGTCGAGGCTTGTTGACGTAAGAATGCATAGAAGAATTGTGATCACAAGTAACTTAAGCACTTTACGTTATATGTTGTAACTTACATCTTTGTCATCATCAAAACATGAAGAGGATGTTTAGATTAAATATCGTAATATTCATGCGAACAAATAGTAATAATGGTAATAATAGATAATCTAAAACAAAAGAAAAAACCTGAAACTACACCTAAAAATAAGGATATACCTAGTTAACCCTTAGTAAGAAAACACTTAAAGTTAATCCATCTTTAGAACCCTCTACCTCAATAGAACCAAACACCTCACTTTTAGAAATTAGGATTAGTTAGGAAAAAATAGAAGAACCTTAGGGGGAAAACAAAACACTCGGAAGAAATATAGTAAATCTAAAAGTCCATTAGGATATTCTCCTTCAGGTATCCTAAACTCTTACTCTTCCATTTAATCTCATCTTTTCATTTCTCTCTTTCTACCATTTAAATCTTCTCCTCCCAATTCTTCCTACTTGATGAGGCGAAAAATGATCCGTTTTTAGGGGGTCATTTAAGCCCGAATCCGAATTTATTTGATCAAATATTGCCCTAAATCGTTCCTTTTGTGATTTTAGGTACTTTGGGAGTGAAATCTGGAAAAGGAAGCAATTCAGACGTTTTTGGAGCATAAAAGTGAAGAAAACTCCAAAGTCTTAAGTTTCCATGCTGGAAACAGTGCATGACGGCGTCAAGAGTAGTTCCCTGACGGCGTCAAGAGTAAAATTCCATGACGACCCAGAAGAGTTTTGACGGCGTCATGATGGTAGGGCGTCAAGAGTAAAAGTCATGACGGCCTGGAAATGTTTGTACTTGACGGCGTCAAATGTAGATCTAGGCAGTCCGAGGATTGTTTTGGCGGCGAGCTGACAGCGTCACCTATTTGGTCTTGACGCCGTCAGACCCCTTTTTCTATATATAATTTTCTAATTTTTCACATTAAAGGAGAGAAGTTTTGGGAGAAACCCTAAGTACAATTTTGGTGTAACTTTACAGGTTTTTCAAGGGTTCCAACCCCTTGATACCTTGCATGATTAATCAAGATAAGTGTTCTTCTAATTCAATCAATATGTCTATGTGTTGGTTGTCTATATCTTGTTCTTGTCTTAATTCCATCATGCTAGGCTAGATCTATCTTGTGTTTGCTTAGATCTAATGAAACCTAGATATTGATTATGTGTTGATTACTTGTTTATTCTTGTCTTGGATGAATGATTTATATGTTAGGCTTAAGAAAACTGGCAGATCTCCAATTGGTAACATGCTTGAACGTCTTAAGAAACATGAACCAACGCGCACTAGGTCTTTATTGGTTGTATTTAATGCATGAGCCACTGTTTACAATCCCTATAGTTGTGCTGGGCATGGTGTAGGAGGAGATAAGAGCTCATAGAATTGGGGAGTTATGTGTGCCACCCCATGAATGGTATTAAGGAATACGATCCGTCATCCATGCAAATATAACAAGTAATTAACGTATAAAAGATATCTAGGGAGTAGTGAAATCTAAGTAAACACATTTTCTCCAATTACTCCTCACAACCTTAGTATAAATTAGTTTATTTTCATTTTTAGTATTTTATTTTGATTGCATCTTAGTATTCGGTTAGTTGAATAGCAACTAATTCCGCCCAAATCCTTCAAACCCGAGATTTTAATTTGCTTTCCATAAAATATAAAAACACAAAAATAATCATCCCTCACCTTTAGAACTAGTATTTAGGCTTTCTAATCCTAGCGACACTATTCCTAAGCTGAACGATCAATCCCCCGGTACTTGTCACTATACTATACTACAACGATCAGGTACACTGCCTGGTGGGGGTTGTAAGCTTCTAGAGATCCCTCGAGAGGTAAAGCCTGTTGCGATTCCCACGCATCAAGTTTTTGGCGCCGCAGCCCGGGGAATAGTTATTGTCTAGGTTAGAATTTCTTTTTATTAGGTCTACTTGCTAGATTCCTTTCTAGTAAGATTTTATTTTTATTTCTTCGTCTTCTTTAGTCTATCTCTTTCTTTTTGCCTTTGTTAGTAAATTAAACTCATTGACTATTCCGTTGACCATTATGAAAAACGCGAATCCACCCCTTTCCCCTAGAGAAGTGGCTGTGTTACGTGAACAAATTGAGAGTGAGATTAGGGAGCTTAGAGAGCTTAATAGGTTGATTAAGGTTGAACTCGAACATGCATTTAGTGACCTAGCAACCGCCTTGTATTCAAATAAAGACCTAGGGCCTAATGACTTTATGAATGTTGTTGAGGGACTAGAAGAGGAGGAAATAGATCCGAAGCTTAATGACTACTTTAATCTATACCCCACTAAGGAGGAGATTGCATATTATAATAATCTTATTGATAACCCGCGATCTCCTTTCACTATAATTGAACCTAAGATCAAGAGAGGCGATCCTAAGAATGCTAAGATACCATGTATGATTGGATATAGGCACATTAGCAATGCTTACATTGACTTTAAATCTCCAATCAACATTATGTCCTCAACTGTTTATAATGATATAGTGAAAACAAGACTTGAACCTAGAAGGGATCCCAAGTACCCCGGTGGAGTTTGTAACTTTGTCGGGAGAGTTAAAGGTTTACGTGTCTTTGTTGGTAATTTCACTTTTGTCACCGACTTTATGATTGTGGAGGATCTTGATAATGTTATTGATTGTCGATTATCCAATGTTGTGTTTGGAAAACCATTTGTTGAAGAGTCTAAGTTGGAATATGATGAGGTAGAAGGTACGATCCGATTTGCAAGTAGCACCGATAGTATCACTTATAGGATGCCTAATAGGATGAACGAATTTCGCTTTATATCTCGTTTTGATAAGGACAACGTTGGTGCTTTTGAGGATATTAATGAGGAGGATAAGAAAAAGGGCATGGATTATGTATGGGAAAAAAGGAGTCTTTATTACAAAGATTGCTTGGCCCTTGGACCAAGGTATAAAGTCGATGAAGAATTTGCCCAAATGATTATGGGGGCGGTTGAGAAAAAGGTGATTGGTTTCTACAAGGAATATCTACAATCAGAGAATGGAACCAATAATGAAGTCACGTAGTAACCCATGACCTTGAGTCTAGCTACAAAACTCGTAAATAAAGAAAAGCGCTTCTTGGGAGGCAACCCATGTTTTGTGTGATTTTATTTGTTTGTTTGTTATTTGCTTCCGTATGCATGCTTAATTTTTATTGTTGGTAGATCATGTTTCTAAACTAAAATGTGGAAATACTTTACTTTGTTGTTTTGGCCTAGTCTTAACTCCACCTAAAGGTATTTTTGCAAAAGATAAGTGTAAGGGGAAACCCCAAATATGTTTTTAAGAAACAAACCGATCATGATTCTCCACAATATTAAATAAACATGTATATTCGTATTTGTTAGAGTCAAATGCTTGTATTGAGTCATAATGAAGTTTTGCAGGATTTTCCAGGAAGTAGGACCAAGTTTTTCCAGAAATTTTCCAGAAACTTAACATAAGGATTTCTGCAGGTCAATTCTGACGGCGTCAGGAGTTTACTCTTGACGGCGTCAGGAGTTAAAATCTGGAAATTTTACCGGTTTTGTTTTTCTAACGGAGTCTTATGGTTTTTGTGAATTATTAAGTTTTATAATCTCCAGGAGATCTGCAAACTTCATTCCACAAGCATTATATCTTATCTTGTTTTCTAGGATTTAGTAACTTATATAGGATGCCGCCGATTTTACGCGAGGTTGTCTTGTCTATTTTTTCAGGTTTTACAGGTTATGTATGACAAGAAGATGATTTATATTCTGGATGGGAAGCTTTGATTGTTCATTTTCTTGGAGGAAGATTTAACCTGGCCATCCTATTATCCATACCGAGCGAATCAGGGGAGTATTTGATTTCATTCTCTTTACTTTTTCACTTTTACATTCTTTACTTGAACATTGGGGACAATGTTCACCTTAAGTGTAAGGGGAGGGTAAAAAGATGATACCTTACATATGCACTTTCACTTGAGTTTGTTTTGTTTAATGGTAGATGTGTAATTAAACTATGAGAAATACTTGTTAGTGTAATTTTAGCGCCAAATTTAAAATTTTTTACAACATCTAGGAGTGAAACTTTAGCCATAGCAAGCGTCTCATGCATAGGAGATTGTATGACTAGCACATAACCGTATATTCAAAAAAATTTTCCACCCAAATATGTGAGGTTCGCCTTTAGATTTGATAGGAAAAGCATTCATTATTAGTGCTTATGAGTGTACCGGTAGCATTTAGATTCTAGAACTTGCGTTAGTGATGCATCCCGAGACCGCTAGTGAGACTACATTCGTGTGGTAGGATTTACTACATGATAAGAGGCATTAGGATTACCCTTGTGTTAAACCCGTATTATAATTACTTGACCATTTAAGTCATATTACTTGGCTAACTTTTTTAGTACACGAAACCCCTAGTACACCCCTCCGAGCCTATCTTTTCGTTTCTAACTTTAAGCATTTTACTTAAAGGAAGAATTTGTTACACCCCACTTAAATGTACAACCAAATCGCCTTAGCCTTCCGTGTATGCGCTCATTTTTAGTGCATTATTGTTATTTGTTAAACCCTAAGTTAACTTTCTAATTGATTACATGGTTGCTAAGTCGAGTCATATCCTTGTACATATTGTTTTGGGACGATTGGGACTCATGGGCAAGTACTTATTTTATGGAGTAATGGGGAAGAACATCATTTATTACCCCCATATGTGCGTTAATCTTAAAAGTGCTCCAAGTGTTTTGATTTTCTTAATTCGAGTCATTAGATTAGTTTATTGTAAAGTATGTAAAAATTCAAGTGTAAGTGGAATGTTCAATCCCCTATGATGTATTATTTTGGATGGTAGGGTAAGAGTGTATGCAAAAAAAAAAAAAAAAAAAAAAAAAAAAAAAAAAAAAAAAAATCAAGAAAAAAAAAAGAAAAAAAAAATTAGAAAAAGAAAAAGAGAAAAAACATACGGACTACCATCCCGTTTCATTCTATGTTTATTTTATGTTTTTTGTTATTTTTCATTTATTAGCTTAAGTCGAGTCTAGTCTTGGCTTAGCAACGCCACATTGTACATGTAATTAACCAAGATTGTTAACTCGCCACCAGTAAAACTTCCTTTATCCAACAAAACCGTGTATTTCATATCCCTACACCTAACGTTACAACCCTTTAAAAGACCTCTTTGATAGTTTATCCTAGGTGCTTACGCCATGTGGTGGAGGTTTGATCCTTTCCCAAGCCTATGGTAATCTATTTTGCTATGACAGGTAGTGAGAGATATCTTCCGTTTCCATATTGTAATTTACACTTTATTACACCCGAGAGATGTGAGTATCTAAACACTATTTGTGAGGTGCTAGTGTATGACCTCCGTGCTTGTCTATTGGTCTTTAGTGGAACGATT
Organism: Artemisia argyi; assembly: GCA_030686995.1. Classification (NCBI taxonomy): domain Eukaryota; kingdom Viridiplantae; phylum Streptophyta; class Magnoliopsida; order Asterales; family Asteraceae; genus Artemisia; species Artemisia argyi. The sequence goes on from CM060680.1 coordinate 44,773,352, forward strand.
ATTTGTTGTAATTACTTTTATATTAGTGTTAAATGACCCCTAACTTGTATTTTGAGTAGAATAAAAGCGCATTTGCTTGAGGACAAGCAAATCTCAAGTGTAAGGGTATATGATGAGGCGAAAAATGATCCGTTTTTAGGGGGTCATTTAAGCCCGAATCCGAATTTATTTGATCAAATATTGCCCTAAATCGTTCCTTTTGTGATTTTAGGTACTTTGGGAGTGAAATCTAGAAAAGGAAGCAATTCGGACGTTTTTGGAGCATAAAAGTGAAGAAAACGCCAAAGTCTTAATTTTCCATGCTGGGAACAGTGCATGACGGCATCAAGAGTAGTTCCCTGACGGCATCAAGAGTAAAATTCCATGACGACCCAGAAGAGTTTTGACGGCGTCATGATGGTAGGGCGTCAAGAGTAAAAGTCATGATGGCCTGGAAATGTTTTGTACTTGACGGCGTCAAATATAGATCTAGGCAGTCCGAGGATTGTTTTGGCGGCGAGGTAACGGCGTCACCTATTTGGTCTTGACGCCGTCAGACCCCTTTTTCTATATATAGTTTTCTAATTTTTCACATTAAAGGAGAGAAGTTTTGGGAGAAACCCTAAGTACGATTTTGGTGTAACTTTACAGGTTTTTCAAGGGTTCCAACCCCTTGATACTTTGCATGATTAATCAAGATAAGTGTTCTTCTAATTCAATCAATATGTCTATGTGTTAGTTGTCTATATCTTGTTCTTGTCTTAATTCCATCATGCTAGGCTAGATCTATCTTGTGTTTGCTTAGATCTAATGAAACCTACATATTGATTATGTGTTGATTACTTGTTTATTCTTGTCTTGGATGAATGATTTATATGTTAGGCTTAAGAAAACTGGCAAATCTCCAATTGGTAACATGCTTGAACGTCTTAAGAAACATGAACCAACGCGCACTAGGTCTTTATTGGTTGTATTTAATGCATGAGCCACTGTTTACAATCCCTATAGTTGTGCTGGGCATGGTGTAGGAGGAGATAAGAGCTCATAGAATTGAGGAGTTATGTGTGCCACCCCATGAATGGTATTAAGGAATATGATCCGTCATCCATGCAATTATAACAAGTAATTAACGTGTAAAAGATATCTAGGGAGTAGTGAAATCTAAGTAAACACATTTTCTCCAATTACTGCTCACAACCTTAGTATAAATTAGTTTATTTTCATTTTTAGTATTTTATTTTGATTGCATCTTAGTATTGGGTTAGTTGAATAGCAGCTAATTCCGCCCAAATCCTTCAAACCCGAGATTTTAATTTGCTTTCCATAAAATATAAAAACACAAAAATAATCATCCCTCACCTTTAGAACTAGTATTTAGGCTTTCTAATCCTAGCGACACTATTCCTAAGCTGAACGATCAATCCCCCGGTACTTGTCACTATACTATACTACAACGATCAGGTACACTGCCTGGTGGGGGTTGTAAGCTTCTCGAGATCTCTCGAGAGGTAAAGCCTGTTGCGATTCCCACGCATCACTACTCTTCGTCTAAAATCCCATTTTCTCCACCTCTATACTTTTTCTTCACTCTACAAATTAAAACCATAATTTTCCATTTTCTCCAGTCCTATACTTTTCCTACTCCACCTACTCCAAACTCCTTTTCCTTTTCCATTTTCCCCTATTTTTCCATTTCATCCTTTTTCCTTTCTCACTCCACTCCACTCCACTCCAATAAATCCTTCACTCCATTTCCCTTCATTTTTATTTCTCCGTCATTTTACACTCTATTTTCTTCTCTTTATATTCTCTCCCTACCTCATCCTGCAATGTTCTATTAACCAGAACTTCTATTTCTCGTTATACCGCAAGTTTCTATTAGTTTGAACTTGTAAGAATATCTACATCGAACTTTAATCCTCATTATTTTCGACCATGATATTAAATCTCGCTTTGCAAGAAATTGCAAAAAAATGAGATCTTCTACGTTCGTCATTCTGGTCTTAACATAGGAACCTAGCATGTGACAAGTTTCTAAACCGGAGAACTTTAAAACTTGCCTCTATCATTACTATAACTTGTCTCTATAATGACTAGAACTTGTCTCTAACATGACTAGAATATTCCTATACTGTATCTAGAACTTGTCTCCACCATGATGAGAACTAGTTGTCATCTCGGTTGAAACTTGTCTCTAAAAAAAATCCCTTACCATATATCCTTAAATATGGTAAAACGCTCTTCATTTTTCACTGATACTACTTAAGGATGATTTATGATGACTATCATCTTAAAATGAATTAGGGTGTTCCTACATTTTAATGAGAAAGTTATAAGTTAAATAGGTTAAGAATTTATATGCTCTTGTTTTCAAATATTGGGACGCCTTTATTTGCAAATAATGAGATATAAAAACCTAAGTATCTGATATCTGTACAAGCAATACCTACTCCGCTTGTGCAAATCTTCTTTCTTTTCACATCATTTTCCTCGGTATCGGAAGATAATTCTCTTCTTCCTCTATTTTCTCGATTTATTCTCTCCCCTACTCCTATAATCGTCTAAATCTCGGGACGAGATTTTCTCTAAGGGGGTAAGACTATAACCACCCACAAACACCCGTTACTATCATTCCCATTACAAATACCTATAATAGGTATTTCACAGGTAAATTTTTGCTTTTTATATGCATTATTACTTACATGACGCACTAGACCTGCTCACGTATCTACACAAGCCAAATAACTCAACACTCACATCCTATAAACCCCAGGTATGTCAAGCATAAAATCATAACAACACCATAATAAGTAATTCACCAATCTAAAACACTAAACATAACATAAAACCCTAATAAACAGTAACTAAAACTTAAGTAGGATTAAATGCTTATTTGAACCTATATGCTTAGTTTAACTAGTATGAATGTGTCCAAGGCTTAAGTATCAGTTTTCTTATGAATATTAGGATATCTTAGGATCATTAGGCTATAGAATAAACCCTTTAGAACTTAGATACAAATCCCATAAGCCCAAAAACCATAACTAGGTCATAATTAACTAGAATTAGGTCTAAACCATCCCAAAACTTCCCCATAGGTCACTACCACTTAGTATAAACCTCTTAGAACTTAGGAATAGTTATTAGACACTAATAGGACACTAGTCTAGGCACTAAACCATAGGATAAACCCTAGTCTCTCACTAAACACAGTTAGGTCATTTAGGATACAAAACTAGGTCAAACCCTCCCAAACCTTTCCCATAAGTTACCCTCACTTAGAATAAACCCTTTAGGACTTAGGATTAGTCACTAGACACTCTTAGGAACTTAACTTAGGTACTAAACCATAGGTAAAACCTTAAACACTTAACAAGTAGAACTAGGTCTAAACTTAAATAAACAAGTAAAACCTAAACATAAGCACTTCAAGCACCTCAACCTAGCAACCTAATACCTTAGTCATACCCAAGCACACACCCTAACACCTCTAATCACCCACATAAGTAGGTGCATCACCTACTTGTCTAATCCACCACTAAACCATCCTAAACCACCACTAAACCACCACTAATCTACCCCTAATCACCCTAAACCATCACTAAACACCCTAAGCAGCTTACAAGCACCTCTAAGCTAGCACACAAGTAGGTGCATCACCTACTTGTCACTACCTTTCCCTAAACCGCCTCCCTCGGCTCTCCACCACCACAACCGACCTGCTCCGCCCCCTAGCTACTGCCATAGCTTGTCCTCATCACCATTAGACCCTCCACAATCACCCCTAGCCTTGCTTGCTCACCCTCCCCCTGCTCGACACCTAACCATCCCATTTCTTGCTCGCTACGACTACCGAGCCTATAAATACCCTCCTCCACCCTCATTTCTTCTCCACACCTCTCCCTCTCCTCTCTACCTCACATTTCTGTAGTACTAAGCTTTTAGAAGTAGTAGAAGTCGGGTAATGAAGTCTTGGTCGAGTTGTGTTGTGGTTTGAGTCGATACGAGCCTTAGAAAACCCTAACCCTAGTTATAACCCACGTAAACCCTCCCCTAACCAAGAAAGTCTTACATTTCGCTTTATTTTAGTCTTAGGATAGATTTAGGTTGCCTTAGAACCCATAGGATACCTTGCCTAAGCCTTGAATGCTAAAAGTAGTTAGACTTCATTTTAAAACCATAGATTGAGTCATATACTTGCATGCATGCTATAAGTCACTTCTATAAGTCATACACTAGTTATAAATAACCTAGATAAGTTAAAATAAGTAAAACATAAGCTAGAAAACTTAGTTGCTAGATAAAATATAAGTTACATAGATATTAGGACAAGTATTGCAAAACTTTACATGCATAAGGGTATATATCGTAAATTCCTAAAATTATAAAGTCTAGGGACTATTTTTGACATTTTCTAGAAGTTATAAGTGTAAGGACTAGTTTTGTTTAATATTAAAACCCTAGGATAGATATTAAAATAAGTATAAACTAAAAAGTTCTAAAAACGTAAATATTATAAAGTTAAAGGTCTAAAATGGTAAATATAGAAAACTTAAATGTCTAAGGTTAGTTACTTAAAATACAGAAGTCTAGGGACTAGTTGTGTCAAGTATAGATAGATATTAGTATAAGTAATATAAGTTTAGGGTATAAAATGTAAATATATATACTATAAAGGTAAAAAGTGAAAATATCATATAATATAAAACCTAAATAAAGTTAGAAGCATAACACAATACTAGGGAGCTTCATGTGAGGAGTACTATGTGGATATTTCATTTTGACGAGTTTGTTGGGTTTACTAATTAAAGTGCCCTGACTCCTGGAACGATTATTGCATATACTTCTGAGATATGATGGCCCGAACGGTGATATGATTATAACTAAACCCTAATAACAACATAACTTAATAATAGGGAGCTTTGTGTGAGGAGTACGAACTTCTGAATTATGATGGCCGGAACGGTATTATGTTGATAACATAATACAATAGTAGGGAGCTTCATGTGAGGAGTCATATACTTCTGAATTACAATGGCCTGAATGGTGTTATGTTATATATAAAACATTAACAAACCTAAAAACAATAACTTGAAAAACATAAAAATGATGACTATAGCTTGACATACATACAAAACCAACAACATACTAGGATACGTGAGTAAGGCGGTCTAGTTTCCGAGACACTATTGCATCATTTGGATTACTCTAAACCTAGGTGAGTTTTCATAGCCACATACTTTTTAAAAATGCTTTCACTCTAAATGCTTTACAAACCCTGTGAGGGGGATACATGCTAAATGCTTTACTTAAAACCGAATACAAGTCTTTTTCTTTGGTTGTTTGCACGAGTAAATTAACTGCCACCACTACATAACCAAAATTCATGAATCTAATCGTTTGGGATATTTTACCCACGCGAATACGAATATAGTTGATAGATCTATTGGAGTTTGACAACTCCCGTTGATATTAACACCCCACTAGGTGGTACCAATAAGTACTATATTTGAATCCACTCAAGGAATAACTTTTGCAAGTTATCATTCTATCCCCTCATGTTGGGTCTGTAGCCCACATGACCCAGATTGTTAAGGTGTGATTTATGAACTTAGTGCAACACACTCAACTCCTGATAATTGTGCATGCATCACAATTATCACAAAACCTACATTTTCCCAGATGGGTGTAATAACTGAACCCAGGGAACTTGTATTCACTAACCCCTAAACCTATGATTCTCACTCAACACCTAGTGTTGATTTTTTAAGCATGTATTATAGGTATATTACTTCTATGGATCCATTGCAGAAGGAGGTACTGAACTCAGAGGAATTTTCATGGTTATCATTCAAACACAACCTAACTCTTAGATTTTTGGGACCTCATTAAAAAATAAAAGTATATCTTTTATAATCAAAACTCTGATTATTATGAATGATAACTAAATTTCTAAAACGTCTCTTTTCGAGTCGTTTTCTATTACTGTATCTGTGATTCTATGAAGTAATACCCCAAACACTTTATCCCCTGCGATCAGTGAAAAATAGGGGTGTTACACTGGATCTGTGTAACGCAACCCCCATAACGTCTCACTAATGGCTCCATCTTTGCGAGCTTTATCGTTTAGAAATTGGTCGATCACAACTTTTCTTTCTGCAGAGATGTTATTGCACGCCATGTATCGTTGTCTCAATCTTTGTTTCAGTGCCTTTGCGAGCTCAAACTGATTAATAACTTCGATAAGAGCATGTTTTCGAGCCGCATCATCTTTGTCGGCTTGTTTTATAATATACTTTTGCATTTGTTTGACGGTACAGGGAAGACGACAAGCCATAATTTTGTGTTTGAATTGTTGTTTGATGAGTATGTTTGAGGTTGGTAACTAGAAGTATGATTTGTTAAAAAGTTTTAGTGTATTTATAGGATATTTTGTAGGTTAATAAGTTTATTTTTTTATTTTTTATTTTATTTTATTTTATTTGTCAAAATTACCTCCAAACGGTAATGTTACCGTTACCAAACGCTCCTTTTCTTCTAAATTTCAAATCCAACGTTCACATTTTACCAGAAAAGAAAAAAAAAATAGAATGGCGTGGTGTGGAAGGAATGACGCGAGCAAGAACAACGCGGACTTTGTACTCGTGCTCCATTCCTTTGTTTGGGCTGCTATCTTGGCACAAGGGAATAGCACGACTACACCCCGGCTCTAAAAGTAAAGAATTAATAGGGTTAATTTCCCCATAGCTAAAATTCCAATGTTCAACTTTTCATTATCTTTTGTGTTTATTCTTCTTTAAATTTAGAAAAAAATTACATATATATCCTTCTAAAATACCATAATTACATATATATGCAAATTAAACTCACAATTGTATATATATTTTTTTTAAACACTAAAAATTGCGTATATATCCAAACTATTATTTTATATGTTTATAAATCCTCAACATACATGATAGTTGTAATTTAAATTTAGAATGTCCATTGTACTCTTATTCTTATCAATTATCTTAATTACATGTAACATTCAACTTACTTACAAGACCAATACACAAAAAGGTGCATATTCATAAAACTTGCAACCAAAAGCAAGAAGATAATGGCGGAACTATAAACACTATCTTTTGGAAACACAAGACACAAAGAACATTGCTTTAGACACTTGCACCAATGACAATTGGCACACACATTTTCTTTTTGTAGGCCATTGCTGACCAACTCCACTTTACAAAGGAAATGATTGTGGAACAATATCAGCCCGTCACCAAAACAGTTAAGAATCCTTCAAATTGGAGGACGAGAGCACTCAGGCAGATAATGGATTTCATCTTAATTTTGTATCATAAACATAAGTTTTTGGTGATCAAGAATTTAATGGTTGTTTCTTGAACAAAAATTTAATGTGTTATAAACAATTAAAATTAAACGATGCCAACCAACTGCTCAAAAAACAATAAAAGAAAACATTATTTAGGCATATTAATACATTCGACTATGAAGAAAAGTACGTTTAAAAATGAGGCCGATTACCAGAGTCAATGTTAAGAAGAAAGAGTAGTAACTCATAATACTGACTGTATGTGTAACAAAAGGGTATATTGGACTACATTCTATATTTAAAATCACAATTATCATGTATTTTGAGAATTTAAAAATATAAAAAATAATTATTTTGATATATACATAATTTTTAATGTTTAGAAATGACATATACGCAATAATTATTTTGTATCAACTTTCTTTTGGAAGGATATATTGTGATCATGTGATGTGAAGTAGCCCGTTGGCTATTCAATCCCCGTAAAAGACTGACTATTGTCTAGAGACAATAACGTATTTCATCTTCGTTTATTTTTGCTAGCCAATAAGATATCGTATGTTAGTTTTTCTGTTTGATTTTTTATTTATATCCTCATTAGTTCATTAATAAAACTAAGTTATGTCAATTTTGTTTATCTCTTTGGTATCAAAAATTAGTTGTTAGTATAGAAATGTGACTAAAATTTATAACAGTCCTAAGATATACATATTGAATTATTGATAATTCACGTAATTTCTTCATACCAACTTTTCATACACGTGATATATTTATCGAATATATCTTTTGGACTACCCTTTACCCGTGTATTCGCATCTTGTACAAAGCTTCCTATATCTAAAAAACGACATGTGGAAAAGTATATGATGTCTCATCAACTTATGTACGGCACTTTTTGTTTCACAAATTATGAAACATGTGGAAAAGTATATGATGTCTGATCATGAACTTATGTAAGGAACTTTTTGTTTCACAAATTAGGCTAAAAAGAGTGATCACCACACTTCACCATTCATATCAACGTCAATTTAGTTTTCTCTCTCTTCTCACTTCTCCTCACTTCCTCTTATCTTCGGTTTTAATCACATTCCCCCCACTTTTCATTAAAATATCCACTTTATACCAAGATACCCAACTAAATATCTCACACACTCATAAACCAAATAAAAAATATTAAAACAAAAAGGGAGGCCCACAAAAATTAGTAGCTCACCATTGTGAGCCGGTCACCATAAACACAAAAATTTGACCGTGACTTGGGCTTCTGTTTTGGTTGTGGCGCGTAACATTACTGGTCACGGGAAGCATGTCACGACCACTCCGTTTGATCTTATGAAACATTTGGTTCTTGCGATTTCCTTAAAATTCTTTACATTAATACTTCACACAAATGCGCCATTTTATTTTATTAAAGGATACTATTTGTTACGGATTAGCCATTTGTAATAACTAGTGCCGTCTCTAGATACCGTGTGCCAAATTTAGTTTAACAAACGAGATCCAGTAATAAAAGTTAAATAATATTATAAAGAGTTCAAAAGAGAAATGGTCATTTTAAAACCACTCCCGATAGCATTTTTCAATGCAACATCAAAAATCAAACATTTGTAGTCACATTCTAAAATACTTTTGCATATAAATAAATATTATATAAAAAATTTGAGGCTCCTATAATTTGAAAGTCCTGTGCGATTACACATCTCACACATCCTCGAATACGGCTCTGATAATAACACAACGATCTTACAGTGTACTTTATAAATCATGATGAAACAAATGAAGTATGTATGCCTTTTAAGTGTACTTTATACAAATAACTTTTTGCCTTTTGGTTATGAAGTAATTATTATTTTTTGGGTAAACTGCAAAATGCATACTTATGGTTTGAAAATTTTGAGACCTTACATATGTGTTAGAAATTGTTGGCACCTTACATCCTTCGTTAGCCAAACATTTACCATCATACATCCCTACGGACGAACGGTGCAAGTATTTTTTTCGTTAACTTTTAACAAAGTCTAGAGGGCTGTTTTTGTCTTTTTACTTGTGTGAGAGATGTTATGCGGCGGATTGTATCACCACACTAAGTTTTACAATCCTCCTATGCAGAGTACCTAACCGTTATAGTGTATTATAGATAAGACACGGTGGATTGATCGTTCTGTTGGGGAATAGTGAGGAATGCTCGAAGTGTATAACGAATTAAGTCTAAGGGTTAAGGGATGATTATTTTTATATTTTTATATTTAATAGAAAGCAATGTAAAATCTCGGGTTTTGAAGAGTTTAGTTTTAAAAACTAATTAAACTAAACTAAATTAAATATGCAAAAAAGTAAATTGGTGAAATCGTATGATAGAAAAAGTGTATTCCCTTAGAATCTCATTACTACCTAGGTATCTCCTATTAATTAGTCGAGTTGTCACGTATTTTTTTAGTTAGAGTGGTGTATTTCTTAATATCAATTGAGGGTTGGTTACTCCTTACTCTATGGACTATGTTCTAATTGAATAGCACCTAAGAATGCCCTTTTAACTCTCAATTTCCACAATACAATCACAATTCACGCATTAAATACAACAGACATCAAGTTAATTAATAACTAAGCGTTTAATCAGGCGTTCAAGCTAGTAATATATTTGACCAAGCCAGTTTTTCTACTCCTAATGCAATTTCTCAACTAACCAGACAAGAATTGACAAACAATTATCAATAACTAGGTTTCATGCAATCTTAAGCGAATACTAATAAATCTAACCTAGCATAGTAATGAAAAGGAAAGCAGATAAAGTAATCAAACAATCACAAGTAAACATAATTGAATGATTGAATTAACAAATTAACTTATCTCTTCAATACATAAGAGTTCTTGGGGCTAAAAGCCCAAAAGCTGGTAAAATTCGGACTAGGGTTTATCTCTATTGTCTCCCGCAAAGTTCCGCACTTTGAATGAAAATAAAATTATATATATATATATATATATATATATATATATATATATATATATATATATATATATATAGGGTGAGGTTCTTTTCAGAACCAAATAAATTGCGAGAACTGCGAGAACCAACATCAACCAATCAGATTTTTTTGGATATTAGTTTTTATTATTTAATTTAGAAGGGTATAAAGGCAAAATTACTTTTTTATTTTCTTTTTGAATTTTTTTTTATAAAAAACGTTTTTTAGTTCCTAAATTTTAAGATTTTTTATTTTTTATTTATTTTTTTTATTTTATTATTATTTTTTTGCATTATACATTTTTAATATACATCATGTGCATATGTGTTTTGTACAAAATAAAGTTAACTACTAACTACATTATGACAATTGAATTTTTTGTTTTTATGCGTAGGTGTTTTGTATTTGCACATGTATCTTTAAAAAGTATTATATAAATATAAATACAACCAACAAAACTTTAACAATAGATCTATGCAATTTACAAACGGTATTACTCTAGCGAGTTAATATTCAGCTTTATCACAAAACATCATTATGTTTACACTTGTATTCAATTTGATTACAAATATATGAAGCTTGCGCATGTGCATAATCCAATGTCTTTAAAAGTTGGTTCATCTTTTAGGCGTGCACACGTATCCCTCGTTCGGTTCAAAACTCATAAAATTTGCACATGTGTTTTTAATCCTTGTGCACATGTGTTTTTATCGTCTCGCTCTTAATTGATACAAGTCTGTGCCACCATCCACAACGTCAAGTACCTGCCACCATCATCCTTCTCATTTTAAGTTTTCTTCTCATTTGATCCTTAGTCATAGATGGGTAAGGATCCAGTGAGAAGAAAACTTAAAATGAGAAGGATGAGAAATAATTATAACCACATATTTGAGATGCATCGACTTGATTTAGATGCATCTCTATTCATTTAGATGCATCACAATTAGTTTTGAAAGTGATTTTGAAGTGAAAACGATGCAAAGTAGTATTAACAACAAATTTGACCCGCAGAGGACGAAAAATGTATAGGATTCGTCTAACTTGACGAAATGCATCTAATATATGTATATACATCTAATTTTTTGCTAGAAAATAAATTATTGTGCATTTAAAAGACTAGTGATGCATCTAATTCAAGTCGATGCATCTCAAATATGTAGTTATAATTATTTCTCATCCTTCTCATTTTAAGTTTTTTTCTCATTTAATCCTTAGTCATAGATTAGGAGCAAACTTACATCTCTACCTGATATATCTAATCTTGGATGCAAAAAGAAGCAAAACAATGACAATATGATCAGTTATAAGTTTTGGTTAGTTGAAGAAGAGAGTGGGAAAAAAAAGATACAAGTCACCAACTGCTTGTACCAAGTTTATGTTTTAAACTCAAACATGATAATCATTTTGAGAACACAATCATATACATAACTTTTATTTTAGTTTAGGACCTTCCACATTAATAGAAGTAGAGAAACAAAAATTTCAATGACTAAATGAATCTAAAAATCTCTTTGACATAACCAAGTTAAGACACATATGCACACTTTTTTCATTGATTCTATACCACCGGCAAAACACATATGCACCATTTCTTTTGTAAAATATTAACTCTGAAACACATATGCTCATGATAACCCATGTCTCAATACTCGAAACACATAGGCACATGATAACCTATACATATCGATTTACTAGATTCATATATAAGTACTAACCAAATATATAAATTCTCAAATCAATATATACGTACTAACCCAATGTATAGATCTGTGTGTCTACAAATTGAAAAAAAGTAGTCCACTATGATATCTTATTTCAAATTAGAATACTCAAATCAACATGAAAACTCCTACCCGATTAAAAACTAAATCATTGTTTCACTAAAAACATAACTCATAACAGTACCTTTTTATTTCACAAAGTATAAAAATTTCATGGTTGCAAATAAATAAAATATAACATCTATTTGGTAATGGGTGTATTTTAACGTCACATTCATTTAGTGCCATCCCTTTAATGGTCACATTCTAATCAAAAAAAGAATGCATGCATTTTAACATATAATACAATTTATTTAATGCGCAAATGAAGCCTTACCTGGAAGTTAAAACTACCAATTTTTTAAGACTAAAAAAAAATTGCCTAAGAATGAAATATGACACCTCGAGATGATAAAAATACCACACGTCTCCATCTTTTTTATTTACAGAGTGCTCTTCATCAGATTTATCAACTATGATATAAATAAAGGACAAATGAAAATGAGTTTTTTCTGTGGTTCGATCACGAGAACGTGAAGGGTGAAAAAGAAGGGAACCTCATTCAAGCCAATAAATCGATTGATTTATTATCTTTTGGGGGTGAGGAAGAAATCATCTTTTAGATCCTTTCATCAGATCGGCTCAACCGTGCCTTCCATGAGACAAGGGATTTTGGTTCGGTCGTGGTAAGTAAAAGAAAGAAACGAGCAACTAATTTTGTTTACCGAGACTTGATCTTGTGGCTACGTGATGTTAGTTAGGGAGGGGCGGTAGATGATGGTTAGGGTTGGAGATGCAGAGATGAAGATTGAATTAAAGGGCAAAGGGGTGTAAACGGTTTATGGGTTATGATACCTATTTTTATGGAAAAATTAGTTTCCCATTTTTCCCTTAATTTAACTTTTTTTTCAAATTAAATTGCATATGTTTTCAAAAAAGCCATTGTGCATTGTCAAGTTATACATCATGTATTATTAGTTGAAAAAATGTGGTTCTCGCAGTTCTCGCAATTTATTTGGTTCTGAAAAGAACCTCACATTATATATATATATATATATATATATATATATATATATATATATATATATATATATATATATATATATATATATATATATATATATATATATATATAGTGTTTATTTTCAGAACCCTGTTAAGTGCGGGAACTGCGAGAACTCTAATTTTGCATTAAAAAACATGCATGTTTATATAAAACATGTATGTTTTCTTACATACACCTTAATAGACATACCTGCGTAACATACATATTCATATGAAACCCTGTTAAGTGCAACATATCAATGCAAAATGGTTTTATATGGACATGTATGTTACGCATGTATTTGTATTAAGGTGTATATAAGAAAACATACATGTTTTATATGAACATGCATGTTTCTAATGCAAAATTAGAGTTATCGCAGTTCCCGCACTTAACAGGGTTCTGAAAATAATGCCCCCTTACATATATATATATATATATATATATATATATATATATATATATATATATATATATATATATGAATACAGTTGTGATGGCGTCAATTAGTAACTATTACATCGTAAGCTCGCCGTCATTAGGGTTTTGAGAATTCCACCAATTTAGTTGTGACAGCGTCACCTTATGAATTGTGACGCCGTCACTCTTCACTTTCACAGCCATGAAGCTGTCAGCTCAAGGCCTTCTCCATCGCTTGAGCCATCACTTAGAAATTCTGAAACTTGATCATCTTCGAAAACTACAAATGATAGGAATTATTGAAGTCAGAAGATAGTTTCTGCTGACGGATACTGCTGACAGGTTCCTACTGAAGTGTTAAGAGTTTCTGCTGATGATCTGGTTCCTTCTAATAAAGATATTCTGCTGATTTAGTTAATCCGTAGGATATATTTAGTTTATTTTAGGACAAGATGTGTACTATATTTTATAGTCTTAGATTACACGTTTTCTTGTAAAAGAGGTTATGGTTCCTTGTAGTATAAAAGGAACACCCGGATGTATGTTTTGACATATGTTTTCATCTTTAGTGATTAATAAAAGATCCATAGAGGATCAAATAATTATTAGTATATTGTGTTTATAATACTTGTGTTTAAATTCCGCATAGATACAAGTATACAGAGATTTTCCATACAATATTGCTTTTGATTACATTGGCAATCTATCGATCCATTGGCTCAAAGATCTATCAAGGGTAGATCCTATAAGTGGTATCAGAGCCACAGGAGAGTCTCTGTAAGTAAAGAACAACCTCTATTCATCACCCTTTCACCCTACAACAATGTCAGATGCAGCATTAGATGCAACAGAGGTCACACAACCAAACAACGCTTTGACACAACAACTTCAACAGCTTACTCTTACCAGCAGCAAGAATGCAAAGTTCCCATATCTCAAGAAGGATGAATACGAGATATAGGCAATGAAGATGCAGAATTGGATTACTAATAGTGATTTTAATCTCTAGAATGTGATCCTAAATGGAAATAGTCTAAAGAAGACTGGGAAAGTCCCTGATGGTAAGATCACCATCTTTCCTCCAACAACTACTGAGGAAGTTATTTCTGTCCAAAGAGAAAATAAGGCAAGAATCATCTTGCTTCAAGCAATCCCAGATGATCATATGAGTGATTTCCACTATCTTGATGAAGCCAAGGATATATGGTTGGAAATTAAAGCAAGGTTTGGGGGTAACGATGAGTCTAAGAGAATGAGAAAGTCCATGCTCAGGCAGGAGTTTCAGGAATTCAAGATCTCGTTGAACCAGCTGAAAGCCAAGCCTGACAATGAGGAATGCAATTCCAAGTTTCTAAGAGCTTTACCTCCTTCTTGGTCCCTGGTCAGTATTGCACTAAAAACTAAAGGTGGACTGGACTAGCTCTCTTTTGATGATCTGTATAACAAGCTCAGAAGTCTTGAGCTTGATATCAAGGGGCACTCGACTTATTCAGCAATTCCTACAAACTCAGCCTTTGTAAGCACTACTTCAAACAGGATGACACATGCTGCAAGTCCAAGTTCTTCCTCATCTTCCTACACCTCTACTGTTCCAAAGAATAATCCACAATCTGGTAATGTGGTAGAGGATGTGCTTCATTCATTTGTTGCTGACTATGAACAACAGCAACAACTGGCTTATGAAGACTTTGAGCAAGTTGACATGTTGGATATGGAAGAGATGGATTTAAAGTGGCAGATAGATATGCTTACTGTTAAAGTCAGAAGGTTTGAGAAGAAAGCTGGCAGAAAGCTCAATCTCAGAGGAAGGGATCTAGCTAGGTTTGACAGAAGAAAGGTCAAGTGTTACTCATGTGGTGAGATAGGCCATTTTTCTAGAGAGTGTACTGCAAAGAAGACTTAAGACAACACAAGGTATTCAGCCTACAAACAGAAGGAGTTGGAGTCTGGCAATTCAAAGGCTTTGGTAACAACTGTGGATTCTTGCATTGATTGGAAGGAGCATGATACTGAAGATGCTGAAAGTAGTGCTTCTCAACAATTCTCTTGCCTGGCAGGATGTGATGAAGAATTTGCCTTCATGGGCATCTCATCTCAGGTACCTAATTGTGTTTTTGGTTGTGATAAAAAATATGCTGCACTTAAAGAATCTTATGATGAAATTGAACCAAAATATAAAGAATGCTATATTCAGGCTCAAGCCTATAAGGAAGTAGTTAGAACACTTGAGCAACAAAAGGTTTGGTTTCAACAAAATCAATTAGCATATGAAGAGAAAATTAGGGTGTTAAAAAGAGACTTACATAATACTAGTAATGAGTTAAAGTTTTCTGAAAAAGAAAAAGCTAAAGTTGATTTAGAACTACAAGAGTTGCAAGTTATGTTTGATAATGAAGTTGCAGGTCATATAAAGTGGCAACAACGGGCTAGAAGTCTTGATAGAATCATTGATAGTTGTCAGTCCATTAAGTCTAGAAGAGCATTAGGGTATGGAGACTATATAGGGCTTGATGAGGTCTATGACCCTAATGAGCCTAGTATGTTTGACCCTGAACCACCTATGCAATTTCAAACACCTGTAAAGTTTGTTAAAGAGGGAGAGATGCACACTGTTTCTCCCACCATTACAGGAACCTTTATGCCCACCTCACACCATTTGGACTTAGTTGAATCACAAATGAAAACTGGCAATAGGTCTACTGACGCCCTTGACTCTAGCAGTGTCTCTAGCAATAATTCTAATGAATTTGTATCTTGTTCTTTCAGTGACAAGACCTCAGAGACCACTACCACTAGTTATGCCAGCTGTGATTCTAGTGTCAAGTCAGACTCACCCAAGCCCTCACCCAAGTCTTCTTGCAAGTCTGTTGACTTCTCTAGAGTTGCTGCTGATGAAGTTCCTTCAAAGACAGTTTCTCTTGAAGACTTGTCTTTTGCTTCTCTGAAAAACAATTCTTTTCAGTCTTTACAAAACAATTCAGTTTCTAGTATTGTTTTGAATGATTTGGTGTGTAATAAGATATCTTTTGTGTTGAATAAATCTTCTAGAAAGAAGAAATGTTTTGTTTGTGGTAGTAAATTTCATCTTATTAAAGATTGTGACTTTCATGAGAAGAGAATGGGTGTTTATGCTGACCAAAAGAGACCTAGACCATATGTCCCACAGGCAACACACACCACCAGCAGACCCATATCAGTTCCTGCTGATAAGTCTATTTCTGCTGGTGGATCAGTTTTTGCTGGTAGGTTTGTTTCTACTGGTGGATCAGTTTCTGTTGGTAGGCCTTTTCCTGCTAGCTGGAACAAACATGTTGCTAGACCATTTATTAGACATAATAATAATTTCTTTCAGAATGGTTATTGGCCTGGTTTCTATGACCCAAGGTATATGGGAGGGGCATACTGGGATTCTGCTGTTAAGCCCTCAGCAGGTTGTTCTTGGAGACATACTAGACCATTTGCACACAGGGGGTCCAAGAACAATGGTGGATCTCATTAATCTACATGGCTTCACTCTAATGATCCACAAGGCAGGCTCAAATCATCTATGACTTGATTCTCTCTTTGGTAACTCATGTTGTTGTATATTTTGTTGTTGTAGGACCATCCTCTTAAGAGTAAAGATGTAGGTATTGTTGATAGTGGGTGTTCTAGAAGCATGTCTGGGAACCAAGACAAGTTGCATGACTTTGTGCCCATTAATGGAGGCACATTAACATTTGGAGGAAGAATTGGAAGAATCACAGGGAAAGGAACCATTAGGACTCCCAATGTGGACTTTGAGAATGTGTACTATGTAAAGGAGCTACAAAATTTCAACTTGTTCTCAGTTTCTCAGATCTGTGACAAGAAGAATAATGTTCTATTCACTGAGAAGGACTGTCTTGTGCTTTCAGAAGATTTCAAGTTACCTGATGAAAGTCTTGTTTTGCTAAGAGTCCCAAGAACTTACAATCTCTACACATTCAACTTGAATACTGTCCAACCTGAAGTTGATATAGCATGCTTGGTGGCAAAAGCATCCTTAGATGAGTCTACTAAATGGCACAGAAGGATGGCACATGTGAACTACAAAAACATCAACAAGCTGGCTAAACATGGATTGGTCCATGGACTTCCTTCCAAAGTCTTCACCAATAAGCACAACTATGTTGCCTGCAATAAAGGGAAGTAACACAAGGCTTCATACAAAGCCATTACTGGAGTGAGCACTATTTTTGAACCTCTTCAGCTGCTACATATGGATCTCTTTGGTCCAACTTCCATCAGAAGTATTGACCGTAAGTACTTCTGCCTGGTGATTACTGATGACTACAACAAGTTTTGTTGGGTATTCTTTTTTAGCACTAAAGATCAAACTTTTCAAACTTTTAAAGAATTTATAGCATTGGTTGAAAACCAATTGAACAAAAAGGTTAAAATTATCAGGTGTGATAATGGGACAGAGTTCAAAAATGCTAACGTGATTGAACTATCTGGGTCTAAGGGAATCAAAAGAGATTATAGTAATGCCAGAACCTCACAACAAAATGGGGTTGCTGAAAGAAAGAATAGGACCCTGATAGAGGCAGCAAGGTCTATGCTAGCTGACTCTAAACTTCCCACTATGCTTTCGATTGAAGCAGTGAGCACTGCTTGTTATGTGTTAAATAGGGTTTCCATTTCTAGACCACACAATAAGACACCCATGAACTTTTGACTAGGAAGATTCCTAGCATTATCTACTTCAAGCCTTTTAGATGTCATGTGACCATTTCGAATACAAGTGATCATTTAGGAAGGTTTGAAGTGAAGGCTGATGAGGGATATATAGTTGTGATGAGGCGAAAAATGAACCACTTTTAGGGGGTCATTTAAGCCCGGAATTGAATTTATTTGATCAAATATTGCCCTAACTCGTTCCTTTTGTGATTTTAGGTACTTTGGGAGAGAAATCTAGAAAAGGAAGCAATTATGACGTTTATGGAGCATAAAAGTGAAGAAAACGCCAAAGACTTAATTTTCCAAGCTGGGAACAGTAGGTGATGGCGTCAAGAGTACCATCCTGACGGCGTCAAGAGTAAATTTCATGACGGCCCAGTACAAAAAAGAAGGCGTCACAAGGAAGAGCGTCAAGAGTAAAATACGTGACGGCCTAGAAAAATTTAATACATGACGGCGTCAGATGTAGATCAAGGCAGTCCGAGAATTCTTTTGGCGGCAAGATGACGGCGTCACCCATTTGTTCTTGACGCCGTCAGACTCAATTTTCTATATATAGTTTTCTAATTTTCATTCATTAAGAGGAACAAGTTTGGAGAAACCCTAAGGCCGAACCATAAACGAATTTTACAGGTTTTTCAACGGTTTTCAACCCTTGAACCCTTACATGTGCTATTGAGATAAGTGTTCTTCTAATTCAATCAATATGTCTATGTGTTGGTTGTCTATATCTTGTGCTTGTCTTGATTCCACCATGCTAGGTTAGATTTATCTTGTGTTTGCTTAGATCTAATGAAACCTAGATGTTGATTATGTGTTGATTACTTGTTTATGGTTGTATTGGATGAATGATTTCAATGTTAGGCTTAAGAAAACTGGCAGGTCTCCAAATGGTAACATGCTTGAACGTCTTATGAAACATGAACCGATGTGTACTAGGTTTTATTGGTTGTATTTAATGCATGAGTAAATTCTAATGATCCCATGTTAGGAGCTTCTTAGCCGGCTCGACATAGGAGTGAAGTAGGCACTCATAGGATTGGGGAGTTAAGTACGCCACCCCATGAATGGTATTAAGGAATACAATCCGTCATCCACGCAACTATAACAAGTAATTAACATGTAAAAGATATCTAGGGAGTAGTGAAATCTAAGTAAACACATTTGTCCACTTATTGCTCACAACCTTAGTTTAATTTAGTTTATTTTCATTTCTAGTATTTTATTTTGATTGCATCTTAGTATTGGGTTAGTTGACTAGCAACTAATTCCGCCCAAATCCTTCAAACCCGAGATTTTTACTTGCTTTCCAAAAAATATAAAAATACAAAAATAATCATCCTTCATCTTTAGAACTAGTATTTAGGTTTTCTAATCCTAGCGACACTATTCCTAGCTGAACGATCAATCCTCCGGTACTTGTCATTATACTATACTACATCGATCAGGTACACTGCCTGGTGGGGGTTGTAAGCTTCTCAAGATCCCTTGAGAGGTACAGCTTGGTGCAATCCTTACGCATCAAGTTTTTGGTGCCGCAGCCCGGGGAATAGTTATTGTCTAGGTTAGAATCTCTTTTTATTAGGTCTACTTGCTAGATTCCTTTCTAGTAAGATTTTATTTTTATTTTTTAGGTTTTCTTTAGTCTATCTTATTTCTTTGTGTTATTGTTCGTAACTTTTCACCACCCGACATCATGGACGATGGGAACATCTTTGAACCCGTCATCCCACCACAACAAAACCCACCACTAGAACCTCTTAGGCCCCGAACCTTAGGAGAGTATTCCCGACCTAGCCACCAAGGCTACCGAAAGACCAATGAGCTCACCGGAGCCAATGTGACCCCCTTGCGATCCGACACCATCCGGTTGGTGCAAAGCGGATGTGCATTTCATGGACTTCGTTCCGAAGATCCAAACCAACATCTTAAGGACTTCCTAAAAATCGTAGACTCCATAGACATAGATGTTGAAACTAGAGAGACAACCCGATTATGCCTATTCCAATTCTCTCTACGGGATCAAGCTAGTCAATGGCTTGAGCGTTTACCCGCGGGATCCATCACCACATGGGATGATCTCACCACTCGTTTCCTTGCTCAGTTTTTCCCACCGGGGAGAACTACTAAGCTTAGAAATGACATCTTGATGTTCCAACAACGTCAAAATGAATCTCTTTATGAAGCATGGACTCGTTTCAAGGACTTACTCCAAAAAGTCCCTCATCATGGCATAGATCTTTGGCTCCAAGTCCAAATCTTTTATGACCATATCGATCTCTCCAAGAGGCGAGCCATTGACCAATTGGCCGGTGGTAAGCTACGTGATCTAAGTGCGGAACAATCATGGGAACCCATAGAAGATCTTGCTCTCTATGACTATGAAAGTTGGAATGATCCCCGTGATTTGAACAAAACGGTCAAGGCAATATCCTTGCCTTCGAACAACTCTAGCACTCCCGACCGTAGGATCATGGAACTTGAGGGTCGAGTCAAGTCTCTCATGAAATCTTACGAAAATCAAAAGCCTTCAAGCCAAGTAAGCAGAATCGCTTATACATGTAAATTGTGTAATGGCCCTCACGAGACTCATAACTGCATGGAGCTTCCAAAACGTGCTTATAACGAATTCACATCGTCACACGTTGGTCGAGGCCCTCGAAATTCTGACAAGGCCTATGAGGCATGGAAGGATAAACCTAATTTCAGAGGGTACCAAATGCGGAGCGTATCCTTCAATGACTCCTCACCACTCAATTAGTCCGAGCATTTTCCATCACAAAGCACTCCTAGGCAAAGCTGTGAAGATACCTTGCAAAAATTCATTCTATCTCAAGAATTACAGCTCTCTATGCTCGAGGCTAAATTTAGACAACAACAGGCCGATATGAATAACAAGATTTGTAATCTGTTAACTGCTATCAAAGAGCACGCTGTTAATAAACCTATTCACGTTGATGAGGTCAAATCTGTTACCATCATGAGTCCGCCAACCTCCCCTGTGAAAATAAAAAGTCCTAGTAAGCTATTCAAACATCTATCACCAAAAGAAAAAGAACCTGTCAACCCCCTAGGACCAATCCATTTCGTAAATACCATCACCACGATATCTACTTCTACACCTAACCTGAACCAACAACAAACTGAAAAAATTGGTCATACAGCTAAAGATGAGACCTCAAGGGTGGACCACGATTTGGCCAGAAGCCCTACCAACTCATCCGAGCAGTACGCCGCGCAAGAATCTAGCAAATCGGTTGAAGGGAAAGAGAGATCGGAAGAGCATATGAGAAATCCAATCATTTTGGGTAAATCTATTATAGAGGAACCCGAGAGAAAAATGGAGGATGTTACTAGTAGGAGTAGCGATAGGACTGATGAAAGCAACCCTAAAGTTTTCAAGATCTCCTGCACCATTAAGGAAAAGCTCTTAACCAATAGTCATATAGATCCTAGCTTCCCAGTCAACATAATGCCCCTTTCCCTATACCACGAAGCCTTCCCAGAACGCATTGTGTGCAAGAGAGTCAATAATGCAAGGGTAGTAAAAAATTTATCAATTATAATTGGAGAACTTGTTTACAATATTGACCTCACCGTGGTCGATGACGTGGACCCTCTCACCAATCGAACATTAACCAACCTTGTTCTTGGGAAACAATTTATCAATGAATCGGGAGTAATCCTTGATGAGAAGGATGGAAGTGCATTGTTCACCAATGGTGTTAAGAAGGTAATTTTTCGTAGGGGTAATGAGGAGGTATACGAGTATCGTCCTTCCCTTGAGGGGAATCTATATGGATTAAGGGATGGAGAATCGGGGAAGATAAGGAGGCGTGATCCGAATAATCTCAAAATTCCCTGCATGATCGGTCATAAGTACTTGGATAACGTCTACATTAACGTATTCGTACCTAAGAATTTTATGTCCCTATTCCATTATAACAATATCTGCAGATGGGGAATGATTTACAAGGAAGAGAAAGTGGTTGGTAAAGATCATGAAATCCAGGTGTTCGTAGGAAATATGGCATTCACTATGGAATTTACGATTGTGGACAACATCGAACACTATGTCGACCCTAGGTTATCATAAGTCGTTTTTGGAGCACCCTTTTGTGAAATCACTAATTTGATAGTTGATGACCGGAACGGAATCATGACCTTTACTGATGGAATTAGGAGGGTTTCGTACCAAACGCCGTACAAGAGAAAAGACCTCAAGGAAATCAATTGTGACGGGCTTGATAGGCTAATGATGAGGCGAAAAATGATCCGTTTTTAGGGGGTCATTTAAGCCCGAATTCGAATTTATTTGATCAAATATTGCCCTAAATCGTTCCTTTTGTGATTTTAGGTCTTTTGGGAGTGAAATCTGGAAAAGAAAGCAATTCGGACGTTTTTGGAGCATAAAAGTGAAGAAAACGCCAAAGTCTTAATTTTCCATGCTGGGAACAGTAGGTGACGGCGTCAAGAGCAAATCCTTGATGGCGTCAAGAGCAAATTCCATGAATTTCCATGACGACCCACTAGAGTTTTGACGGCGTCACATGGGAAGGGCGTCAAGAGTAAAAGAGTCATGACGGCCTGGAAGTGTATAACTCTTGACGGCGTCAGAAGTAGATCTAGGCAGTCCGAGGAGAGTTTTGGCGGCGAGGTGACGGCGTCACAAGATTACTCTTGACGCCGTCAAACCTATTTTTCTATATATAGTTTTCTAATTTTTCACATTTAAAGAGAGAAGTTTTGGGAGAAACCCTAAGTACGATTTTGGTGTAACTTTACAGGTTTTTCAAGGGTTCCAACCCCTTGATACCTTGCATGATTAATCAAGATAAGTGTTCTTCTAATTCAATCAATATGTCTATGTGTTGGTTGTCTATATCATGTTCTTGTCTTAATTCTATCATGCTAGGCTAGATCTCTTTTATGTTTGCTTAGATCTAATGAAACCTAGATATTGATTATGTGTTGATTACTTGTTTATTCTTGTTGTGGATGAATGATTTATATGTTAGGATTAAGAAAACTGGCAGATCTCCAATTGGTAACATGCTTGAACGTCTTAAGAAACATGAACCAACGCGCACAAGGTCTTTATTGGTTGTATTTAATGCATGAGCCACTGTTTACAATCCCTATAGTTGTGCTGGGCATGGTGTAGGAGGAGATAAGAGCTCATAGAATTGGGGAGTTATGTGTGCCACCCCATGAATGGTATTAAGGAATACGATCCGTCATCCATGCAATTATAACAAGTAATTAACGTGTAAAAGATATCTAGGGAGTAGTGAAATCTAAGTAAACACATTTTCTCCAATTACTACTCACAACCTTAGTATAAATTAGTTTATTTTCATTTTCTAGTATTTTATTTTGATTGCATCTTAGTATTGGGTTAGTTGAATAGCAACTAATTCTGCCCACTCTTCCAAAAACCGAGATTTTAACTTGCTTTCTAAAAAATATAAAAACACAAAAAGAATCATCCTTCACCTTTAGAACTAGTATTTAGGATTTCTAATCCTAGCAACACTATTCCTAAGCTGAACGATCAATCCTCCGGTACTTGTCACTATACTATACTACAACGATCAGGTACACTGCCTGGTGGGGGTTGTAAGCTTCTCGAGATCCCTCGAGAGGTAAATCCTGTTGCGATTCCCACGTATCAAGTTTTTGGCGCCACTGCCGGGGAATAGTTATTGTCTAGGTTAGAATTTCTTTTTATTAGGTCTACTTGCTAGATTCCTTTCTAGTAAGATTTTATTTTTATTTCTAGGTTTTCTTTAGTCTATCTTATTTCTTCGTGCCTTTGTTTGTAACTCTTTACCATCCGACATCCTGGAAGGTGGTAACATCTTTGAACCCGTCATCCCACCACAACAAAACCCACCATTAGAACCCCTTAGGCCCCGAACCTTAGGAGAGTATTCCCGACCTAGCCACCAAGGCTACCGAAACACCATTGAGCTCACCGGAGCCAATGTAACCCCCTTGCGATCCGACAACATCCGGTTGGTGCAAAGCGGATGTGCATTCCATGGACTTCATTCCAAAGATCCAAACCAACATCTTAAGGACTTTCTCAAAATCGTAAATTCCGTAGACCTAGATGTTGAAACTAGAGAGACTACCCGTTTACGCCTATTCCAATTCTCTCTACGGGATCAAGCTAGTCAATGGCTTGAGCGTTTACCCGCGGGATCCATCACCACATGGGATAACCTTACCAATCGCTTCCTTACTCAATTCTTCCCACCGGGGAAGACGGCAATGCTTAGAAATGACATTCTGATGTTTGAACAGCAGCAGGGTGAAACTTTCTATGAAGCTTGGGCCCGTTTTAAAGGTCTCCTCCACAAGGTCCCTCACCATGGTATAAACCTTTGGTTATTAGTCCAGATTTTCTACGACCATGTTGACTATCACACTAAACGCACAATCGATAAGGCCGCGGGAGGTAAACTGCGTGATAAGAACGCCGAGGAGTCTTGGGTAATTATCGAGGAGCTCGCCACTAACAATCAGGAATTGTGGGAGTTTAATCATACAGTGGAAGCAGCTATCAATGCAGTCTCAACATCTGGAGGGACCACCGAAATCCCCGATGAGCTTCTATGCAAACTCGAGGCAAAAGTCGACTATTTTGAGGAAAGGCAAAGGAGGGCTTTAAGTCCCAGACAAGCCACTGTCAATTCTGTCTCAAAACCAACTTCGGCACCATTATCTGAGTCACCTTCTAGAGAACATGTCGAAACTTTTCAGAATTACACCCCAGCTTGTTCCCCTCCCAAGGAACTTAGCTCTGAGTTTGAGGCTAGGATGAGAGAATATATGGCAACTCACTCAGATCGGCTTGCTAGATTCGAAGAAGCAGTTTATAAGTAAAAAGAGGAGATGCAGGAGAAAATGAATGAGATGTTGAGTCTATTGGAGGAGTATGCCAACCAGAGAACCCCCGAACGAATACTACTAAGGAAAGAAAGTGTCACTCCCACCACCCAGTTTGTTAACTCCATCACCATTGTCCATAAAGATAACGAGAAGGTAGAAACTCCTGCTAAACAGACCTTAGAAAAACCACCAGAATACTTTGAGTTACTACCTGAAACATGATATAAACAAAAACACCATAACAAATTGGATTAAGGGTGATGGGCGTAACCAATCCTCCGGACAGATTCCTGAGAAAGAGGAAGAAGAGGAAGATGAGTATGATACGCTTCCTGGAGGATCAGTATTCGAGAGGTTATTGGTACAGAAAGTGGCTACTAAGCAGGTAGCATGTGGGAACTTTGAAATACCAACGAGCATCGGGGACTTGAAACATCTTAGTGCTTTCGCCGACCAAGGATCGGAAGTAAATCTTATGCCCCTAACTATTTACATCCAACTAACGTAAAAAATGCCAGCACCTACTCGTGTTAGGTTATCCCTTGTTGGACACTCGTACGTATACCCCCTAGGAATCGCAGAAGATGTATTAGTTAATGTTGCAGGATTCATGTACCCCGTTGATTTTATGATCATCGATGATAAAGGGGATGGATGCATGCCAATAATCCTTGGGACACCATTCCTCACCACCGCTAGGGCTGTCATTAAGTATGAAGGTAGGAAGATTGAGCTTAAATCTGGAAAAAGAAAGATTAGCTTCCCCATGACCCCGCGAAGTGGGCATGAGAATTTGAGTTGGAGAATGATCAAAAACAACATTGGCGCGACACTCATTCGTGTTCAGAATAAGATTCTTGCATGGGAGGCAAGAATCAAAAGCTATAAGAAAGCTAAGGATGAAAGGAGAAAAAGCAGTAAGGTTCAGGTTAAACTCGAACATACTCGACACGAAAAAAAATCATACACCATTTGAGGAAGGGAACTTGGTGCTCTTGAGACACTTGGAAACAACAATACCACCCGATAAACCAAGCCCTTGGTGGTATGGGCCATTCACAATCGAAGGATTGAGCCAAGAAGGGGTAGCTAAATTGAGAAACAAATTAGGCGGAATGGTGATTGCGAGTATCGATAGGTTGAGGCACTACCACCATAATAGTAATGATCGCAACTACATGGGGTATATCATTTCAAATGATGAGATCACGTAGTAACTCATAGCCTTGAGTCTAGCTACAAGACTCGTAAATAAAGAAAAGCGCTTCTTGGGAAGCAAATTAGGTGGAATGGTGATTGCGAGTATCGATAGGTTGAGGCACTACCACCATAATAGTAATGATCGCAACTACATGGGGTATATCATTTCAAATGATGAGATCACGTAGTAACCCAAAGCCTTGAGTCTAGCTACAAGACTCGTAAATAAAGAAAAGCGCTTCTTGGGAGGCAACCCATGTTTTGTGTGATTTTATTTGTTTGATTGTTATTTGCTTCCGTATGCATGCTTTATTTTTATTGTTGGTAGATCATGTTTCTAAACTAAAATGTGGAAATACTTTACTTTGTTGTTTTGGCCTAGTCTTAACTCCACCTAAAAGTATTTTTGCAAAAGATAAGTGTATGGGGAAACCCCAAATATGTTTTTAAGAAACAAACCGATCATGATTCTCCACAATAATAAATGAGCCTGTATATTCGTATTTGTTAGAGTCAAATGCTTGTATTGAGTCATAATAAAGTTTTGCAGGATTTTCCAGGAAGTAGGACCAAGTTTTTCCAGAAATTTTCCGGAAACTTAACATTAGAATTTCTGCAGGTCCATTCTGACGGCGTCAGGGTTTTACTCTTGATGGCGTCAGGAGTTAAAAATCTGGAAATTTTACCGGTTTTGTTTTTCTAATGGAGTCTTATGGTTTTTGTGAATTATTAAGTTTTATAATCTCCAGGAGATCTGCAAACTTCATTCCACAAGCATTATATCTTATCTTGTTTTCTAGGATTTAGAAACTTATATAGGATGCCGCCGATTTTACGCGAGGTTGTCTTGTCTATTTTGTCAGGTTTTACAGGTTATGTATGACAAGAAGATGATTTATATTCTAGAAGGGAAGCTTTGATTGTTCGTTTTCTTGGAGGAAGATTTAACCTGGCCATCCTATTATCCATACCGAGCGAATCAGGGGAGTATTTGATTTCATTCTCTTTACTTGTTCACTTTTACATTCTTTACTTGAACATTGGGGACAATGTTCATCTTAAGTGTAAGGGGAGGGTAAAAAGATGATACCTTACATATGCACTTTCGCTTGAGTTTGTTTTGTTTGATAGTAGATGTGTAATAAAACTATGAGAAATACTTGTTAGTGCAATTTTAGCGCCAAATTTAAATTTTTTTACAACATTTAGGAGTGAAACTTTAGCCATAGCAAGCGTCTCATGGATAGGAGATTGTATGACTAGCACATAACCGTATATTCAGAAAAATTTTCCACCCAAATATGTGAGATTCGCCTTTAGATTTGATAGGAAAAGCATTCATTATTAGTGCTTATGAGTGTACCGGTAGCATTAAGATTCTAGAACTTGCGTTAGTGATGCATCCCGAGACCGCTAGTGAGACTACATTCGTGTGGTAGGATTTAATACATGATAAGAGGCATTAGGATTACCCTTGTGTTAAACCCGTATCATAATTACTTGACCATTTAAGTCATATTACTTGGCTAGTTAAGTCAACTAATTTTTCCCACACCCTTAGCGTTGTACTCATTTTTAGTACACGAAACCCCTAGTACACCCCCTCCGAGCCTATCTTTTCGTTTCTAACTTTAAGCATTTTACTTAAAGGAAGAATTTGTTACACCCCACTTAAATGTACAACCAAATCGCCTTAGCCTTCCGTGTATGCGCTCCTTTTTAGTGCATTATTGTTATTTGTTAAACCCTAAGTTAACTATCTAATTGATTACATGGTTGCTAAGTCGAGTCATATCCTTGTACATATTATTTTGGGACGATTGGGACTCATGGGTAAGTACTTATTTTATGGAGTAATGGGGAAGAATATAATATTATTACCCCCATATGTGCGTTAATCTTAAAAGTGCTCCAAGTGTTTTAATTTTCTTAATTCGAGTCATTAGATTAGCTTAATTGTAAAGTATGTAAAGATTCAAGTGTAAGGGGAATTCTCATCCCCTATGATGTATTATTTTGGATGGTAGGGTAAGAGTGTATGCAAAAAAAAAATAAAAAAAAAAATAAAAAATAAATAAATAAATAAATAAATAAAAAATGAAAAATCAAGAAAAAGAAAAGAAAAAAAAATAGAAAAAAGAGAAAAAGAGAAAAAACATACGGACTACCATCCCGTTTCATTCTATGTTTTATTTTATGTTTTTGTTATTTTTCATTTATTAGCTTAAGTCGAGTCTAGTCTTGGCTTAGCAACGCCATATTGTACATATAATTGACCAAGATTGTTAACTCGCCACCAGTAAAACTCCCTTTATCCAACAAAACCGTATATTTCATATCCCTACACCTAACGTTACAACCCTTTAAAAGACCTCTTTGATAGTTTATCCTAGGTGCTTACGCCATGTGGTGGAGGTTTGATCCTTTCCCAAGCCTATGGTAATCTATTTTGCTATGACAGGTAGTGAGAGATATCTTCCGTTTCCATATTGTAATTTACACTTTATTACACCCGAGAGATGTGAGTATCTAAACACTATTTGTGAGGTGCTTGTGTATGACCTCCGTGCTTGTCTATTGGTTTTTAGTGGAACGATTATTTGTTGTAATTACTTTTATATTAGTGTTAAATGACCCCTAACTTGTCTTTTGAGTAGAATAAAAGCACATTTGCTTGAGGACAAGCAAATCTCAAGTGTAAGGGTATATGATGAGGCGAAAAATGATCCGTTTTTAGGGGGTAATTTAAGCCCGAATTCGAATTTATTTGATCAAATATTGCCCTAAATCGTTCCTTTTGTGATTTTAGGTCTTTTGGGAGTGAAATCTGGAAAAAGAAGCAATTCGGACGTTTTTGGAGCATAAAAGTGAAGAAAACGCCAAAGTTTTAATTTTCCATGCTGGGAACAGTAGGTGACGGCGTCAAGAGCAAATCCTTGACGGCGTCAAGAGCAAATTCCATGAATTTCCATGACGACCCAGTAGAGTTTTGACGGCGTCACGTGGGAAGGGCGTCAAGAGTAAAAGAGTCATGACGGCCTGGAAGTGTATAACTCTTGACGGCGTCAGAAGTAGATCTAGGCAGTCCAAGGAGAGTTTTGGCGGCGAGGTGACGGCGTCACAAGATTACTCTTGACGCCGTCAAACCTATTTTTCTATATATAGTTTTCTAATTTTTCACATTTAAAGAGAGAAGTTTTGGGAGAAACCCTAAGTACGATTTTGGTGTACCTTTACAGGTTTTTCAAGGGTTCCAACCCCTTGATACCTTGCATGATTAATCAAGATAATTGTTCTTCTAATTCAATCAATATGTCTATGTGTTGGTTGTCTATATCATGTTCTTGTCTTAATTCTATCATGCTCGGCTAGATCTCTTTTATGTTTGCTTAGATCTAATGAAACCTAGATATTGATTATGTGTTGATTAATTGTTTATTCTTGTTGTGGATGAATGATTTATATGTTAGGCTTAAGAAAACTGGCAGATCTCCAATTGGTAACATGCTTGAACGTCTTAAGAAACATGAACCAACGCGCACTAGGTCTTTATTGGTTGTATTTAATGCATGAGCCACTGTTTACAATCCCTATAGTTGTGTTGGGCATGGTGTAGGAGGAGATAAGAGCTCATAGAATTGGGGAGTTATGTGTGCCACCCCATGAATGGTATTAAGGAATACGATCCGTCATCCATGCAATTATAACAAGTAATTAACGTGTAAAAGATATCTAGGGAGTAGCAAAATCTAAGTAAACACATTTTCTCCAATTACTGCTCACAACCTAAGTATAAATTAGTTTATTTTCATTTTCTAGTATTTTATTTTGATTGCATCTTAGTATTTGGGTTAGTTGAATAGCAACTAATTCCGCCCACTCTTCAAAAAACCGAGATTTTAACTTGCTTTCTAAAAAATATAAAAACACAAAAAGAATCATCCCTCACCTTTAGAACTAGTATTTAGGCTTTCTAATCCTAGCGACACTATTCTTAAGCTAAACGATCAATCCCCCGGTACTTGTCACTATACTATACTGCAACGATTAGGTACACTGCCTGGTGGGGGTTGTAAGCTTCTCGAGATCCCTCGAGAGGTAAAGCCTGTTGCGATTCCCACGCATCAGCTAAGTTCCCAACTTATTTTGTGTGAAGATGATGTGCGGAGGGGATGTAAGAACACTTCCGATCTATCATGTGGGTTCTTTAAAGATGTTAGTAAACTTGGTTTTAAGTATCGAGAAGATGTCTTCGAGTTCGAAGACCCGAAGTACTTACACTATGAAAGAGATACCGGTATAGGAGACGACCTAGAGAGTGAAACCAACGATGAGGTCACGTAGTAACCCATGACCTTGAGTCTAGCTACAAGACTTGTAAATAAAGAAAAGCGCTTCTTGGGAGGCAACCCATGCTTTATGTGATTTTATTTTGATTGTTTGTTATTTGTTTCAGTATGCATGCTTTATTTTTATTGTTGGTAGATCATGTTTCTAAACTAAAAAGTGGAAATACTTTACTTTGTTGTTTTGGCCTAGTCTTAACTCCACCTAAAAGTATTTTTGCAAAAGATAAGTGTAAGGGGAAACCCCAAATATGTTTTTAAGAAACAAACCGATCATGATTCTCCACAATATTAAATGGACATGTATATTCGTATTCGTTAGAGTCTAATGCTTGTATCGAGTCATAATGAAGTTTTGCAGGATTTTCCAGGAAGTAGGACCAAGTTTTTCCAGAAATTTTCCGGAAACTTAACACAAGAATTTCTGCAGGTCACTTCTGACGGCGTCAGGAGTTAACTTTTGACGGCGTCACGTGTAAAAACCTAGAAATTTTACCAGTTTTGTTTTTCTAACGGATTCTTAAAGTTTTTGTTGAATCATTAAGTTTTATAATCTCCAGGAAATCTGCAAACTTCATTCCACAAGCATTATATCTTATTTTGTTTTCTAGGATTTAGTAACTTATGTAGATTGCCGCCGATTTTATGCGAGGTTGCTTTGTTTTTTTCAGGATTTACAAGTTATGTATGACAAGAAGATGATTTATATTATGGAAGGGAAGCTTTGATTGTTCATTTTCTTGGAGGAAGATTTAACCTGGCCACCTTATTATCCATACCGAGCGAATCAGGGGAGTATTTGATTTCATTTTTTTTACTTATTTCACTTTTACATTCTTTAATTGAACATTGGGGACAATGTTCATCTTAAGTGTAAGGGGAGGGTAAAATGATGATACCTTACAGATACACTTTCGCTTGAGTTTGTTTGTTTAATAGTAGATGTGTAATAAAACTATGAGAAATACTTGTTAGTGCAATTTTAGCGCCAAATTTAAATTTTTTTACAACATTTAGGAGTGAAACTTTAGCCATAGGAAGCGTCTCATGGATAGGAGATTGTATGACTAGCACATAACCGTATATTCAGAAAAATTTTCCACCCAAATATGAGAGGTTCACCTTTAGATTTGATAGGAAAAGCATTTACTATTAATGCTTATGAGTGTACCGGTAGCATTTAGATTCTAGAACTTGCGTTAGTGATGCATCCCGAGACCGCTAGTGAGACTACATTTGTGTAGTAGGATTTACTACATGATAAGAGGCATTAGGATCACCCTTGTGTTAAACCCTTATCATAATTACTTGACCATTTAAGTCATATTACTTGGCTAGTTAAGTCAATTAATTTTTCCCACACCTTAGCGTTGTACTCATTTTTAGTACACGAAACCCCTAGTACACCCCTCCGAGCCTATCTTTTCGTTTCTAACTTTAAGCATTTTACTTAAAGGAAGAATTTGTTACACCCCACTTAAATGTACACCCAAATCGCCTTAGCCTTCCATGTATGCACTCATTTTTAGTGCATTATTGTTATTTGTTAAACCCTAAGTTAATTATCTAATTGATAACATGGTTGCTAAGTCGAGTCATATCCTTGTACATATTATTTTGGGACGATTGGGACTCATGGGTAAAGTACTTATTTTATGGAGTAATGATGAAGAACATCTTATTATTACCCCCATATGTACGTTAATCTTAAAAGTACCCCAAGTGTTTTGATTTTCTTAATTCGAGTCATTAGATTTGTTTATTGTAAAGTATGTAAAGATTCAAGTGTAAGGGGAATGTTCATCCCCTATGATGTATTATTTTGGATGGTAGGGTAAGAGTGTATGAAAAAAAAAAAAATAGAAAAATCAAAAGAAAGAAAAAAAAATAGAAAAAGAAAAAGAGAAAAAACATACGGACTACCATCCCTTTTCATTCTATGTTCATTTTATGTTTATGTTATTTTTCATTTATTAGCTTAAGTCGAGTCTAGTCTTGGCTTAGCAACGCCATATTGTACATGTAATTGACCAAGATTGTTAACTCGCCACCAGTAAAGATTGCCTATATCCAACAAAACCGTGTATTTCATATCCCTACACCTAACGTTACAACCCTTTAAAAGACCTCTTTGATAGTTTATCCTAGGTGCTTACGCCATGTGGTGGAGGTTAGATCCTTTCCCAAGCCTATGGTAATCTATTTTGCTATGACAGGTAGTGAGAGATATCTTCCGTTTCCAAATTGTAATTCATACCTTATTACACCCGAGAGATGTGAGTATCTAAACACTATTTGTGAGGTGCTAGTGTATGACCTCCGTGCTTGTCTGTGGTCTTTAGTGGAACGATTATTTGTTTTAATTACTTTTATATTAGTGTTAAATGACCCCTAACTTGGATTTTGAGTAGAATAAAAGCGCATTTGCTTGAGGACAAGGAAATCTCAAGTGTAAGGGTATATGATGAGGCGAAAAATGAACCACTTTTAGGGGGTCATTTAAGCCCGAAATTGAATTTATTTGATCAAATACTGCCCTAAATCGTTCCTTTTGTGATTTCAGGTACTTTGGGAGAGAAATCTGGAAAAGGAAGCAATTCGGACGTTTTTGGAGCATAAAAGTGAAGAAAACGCCAAAGACTTAATTTTCGAAGCTGGGAACAGTAGGTGATGGCGTCAAGAGTACCATCCTGACGGCGTCAAGAGTAGATTTCATGACGGCCCAGTACAAAAATGAAGGCGTCACAAGGAAGAGCGTCAAGAGTAAAATACGTGACGGCCTGGAAAAATTTAATACATGACGGCGTCAGATGTAGATCAAGGCAGTCCGAGAATTCTTTTGGCGGCGAGATGACGGCGTCACCCATTTGTTCTTGACGCCGTCAGACTCAATTTTCTATATATAGTTTTCTAATTTTCATTCATTAAGAGGAACAAGTTTGGAGAAACCCTAAGGCCGAACCATATACGAATTTTATAGGTTTTTCAAGGGTTTTCAACCCTTGAACCCTTACATGTGCTATTGAAATAAGTGTTTTTCTAATTCAATCAATATGTCTATGTGTTGGTTGTCTATATCTTGTGCTTGTCTTGATTCCACCATGCTAGGCTAGATTTATCTTGTGTTTGCTTAGATCTAATGAAACCTAGATGTTGATTATGTGTTGATTACTTGTTTATGGTTGTATTGGATGAATGATTTCAATGTTAGGCTTAAGAAAACTGGCAGATCTCCAAATGGTAACATGCTTGAACATCTTAGGAAACATGAACCGATGTGTACTAGGTTTTATTGGTTGTATTTAATGCATGAGTAAATTCTAATGATCCCATGTTAGGAGCTTCTTAGCCGGCTCGACATAGGAGTGAAGTAGGCACTCATAGGATTGGGGAGTTAAGTACGCCACCCCATGAATGGTATTAAGGAATACAATCCGTCATCCACGCAACTATAACAAGTAATTAACGTGTAAAAGATATCTAGGGAGTAGTGAAATCTAAGTAAACACATTTGTCCACTTATTGCTCACAACCTTAGTTTAATTTAGTTTATTTTGATTTCTAGTATTTTATTTTGATTGCATCTTAGTATTGGGTTAGTTGACTAGCAACTAATTCCGCCCAAATCCTTCAAACCTGAGATTTTTACTTGCTTTCCAAAAAATATAAAAATACAAAAATAATCATCCTTCATCTTTAGAACTAGTATTTAGGTTTTCTAATCCTAGCGACACTATTCCTAGCTGAACGATCAATCCCCCGGTACTTGTCATTATACTATACTACATCGATCAGGTACACTGCCTGGTGGGGGTTGTAAGCTTCTCAAGATCTCCTGAGAGGTAAAGCCTGGTGCAATCCCTACGCATCAAGTTGGATATTCAGCTCATAGTAAGGCTTTCAGGGTATTCAATTTGTCTGCTAAGAATATTGAGGAGACTCTTAACCTGAGGTTTCTAGAAGACAAGCCTAATGTTCAGGGTAAAGGTCATGATTGGTATTTTGACCTTGATTACTTAACAGATCATTTCGGTTACGCTAGATACAAAACTAACCAATCTGCAGGTACACAAGAGTCACCAACTAACAATGCAGGTACCCTGGAGGATGACTCAGACTATGACTCAGAATGTGATGAACCAACCATTGTTGTTTCTTCTCTTCCTACTAACATTGCAGGTTCTCATGACAAAGTTGCTTCCGATGGGATGACTCAACTTATGCAGAAGATCTTGCTAGGCTGAAAAAGCAAGAACATGCAGCAAATGAAGAAGTTGAGAGGCTTGGTCTTGAGTTTGCTAAAGATACTGAGGCACTACTGAGACAAGCTGCTCTTGACAACAGTAGGAACATGGATTCTGCTGATCGTGGTTCTATTTCTGTTGATGTGTCTCTTGTTGTTGCTACTGATGCCAATTCCCTTGATGGTATTTCTATTGTAGTACATGTTTCTTCTATTCCATCCACAAGCTTTGATGAACCTTTTACAAGGTTTCCAAGCCATTCAGACCTTGGCAATCATCAACAAAGTGTTGGCATTTTCCAATCTTTTTCATATGATGATGATTTTGCTCCAACTCTGACCAATCTTCAGTCTTCTGTTGAAGTTAACCCTAATCCCACTAAGAGGATAAACACTATTCATCCTCAATCCAATATTCTTGGTGATCCCAATGCCATGGTTCTTAACAAGGAGTATAGTGAAAAAGACATGGTTTGGAGAATGTGCTTTTATCACTTACATCACTAATCTGAAAAGGGACAATCATACAGATCAGCAACATTATTTGTTTGCTTGTTTCCTATCTCAAGTTGAACCAACCAGTATTGCACAAGCTCTAAGTGATCCTAGTTGGGTAGAAGCAATGCAGGAAGAAATGCAACAGTTCAAGAATCAAGATGTATGGGTACTTGTTGATCTGCCTGCAGGAAAGATTGCTATTGGGACCAAGTGGATTCTGAAAAACAAAAGGGATGCTAGGGTTATTGTGGTCAGATTCAAGGCAAGTTTGGTTGCTCAGGGCTTTAGACAAGAAGAAGGCATCGATTATGATGAGGTATTTGCACTTGTAGAAAGGGTTGAGGCAATTAGACTATTTCTGGCCTTTACTTTTTACAGAGGTTTTGTGGTTTATCAAATGGATGTGAAGAGTGCCTTTCTCTATGGCAAGATTGATGAGGAAATGTATGTTACTCAACCCAAAGGATTTGAAGACTCACATAATCCAAAGAAGGTGTACAAAGTTGTAAAAGCACTTTATGGACTTCATCAAGCACCTAGAGCCTGGTATGCAAGATTGTCAACCTTACTTTTGGAGCAAGGTTATAGAAGAGGAGAAATTGATAAAACTCTCTTCATCAAAAAGAATTCTAGAGACATAATTCTTGTTCAACTTTATATGGATGATATCATTTTTGGTTCCACAAAGGAAGCTTGGTGCAGGGAGTTTGAGATCTTAATGAAGAGTGAGTTTCAAATGAGTGCTATGGGGGAGCTTACCTTTTTCTTGGGGTTACAAGTAAAGCAACAGCCTGAAGGGACCTTCATCAATCAGGAGAAGTATGTGAGAGATATTCTCAAGAAATATGACTTTGGGAATTTGAGGACTGCAACTACCCCTTATGAACCTCTAAAGCCTAAGAATCAGAATGAACCAAATGAAGCTGTGAATGTTCACCTCTACAGATCTATGATTGGTTCACTGATGTACTTAACAGCTTCTAGGCTTGACATCACATTTGCAGTCAGTGCTTGTTCTAGACATCAAGTCACTCCATTGACTTCCCATTTGAATGCAGTGAAGAAAATTTTCAAGTGTCTTAAAGGCCAACCTAAGTTAGGTCTTTGGTACCCAAGAGAATCTCCATTTGTGTTGGAAGCATATAGTGACAATGATTATGCTGGAGCTAACCTAGATAGGAAATCCACAAGAGGAGGTTGTGAATTCCTAGGTAGAAGGCTAATTTCTTGGCAATGCAAGAAACAAACCATTGTGGCTACCTCATCTATTGAAGCAAAGTATGTTGCTGCTGCTAACTGTTGTGGACAGGTACTTTGGATACAAAATCATATGCTTGATTATGGGTTCAACTTCATGAACACTAAAATCTATATTGATAACCAAAGTACAATTTCTATTGTTAAAAATCAAGTATTTCATCAAAGAACAAAGAATATTGAAATTAGGCACCATTTTATTAGGGATGCAAATGAGAAACACTTAATTCAGGTGCTTAAGATTCATAATGATGACAATTTGGCTGATTTATTAACAAAGGCTTTTGATGGACCTAGGTTTAATTACTTAGTTGTCCACATTGGGATGGTTAACCCTTGAATGTTTTGTTTGAGGGGAGGCATAAGCCTAAGGGGAGGCATATGCCTCTGGGGAGGATTAATGTTGTAAATTTTGTATTTTATTATGATTTTGTTTGCTAACTCTATTTTGTAGGTTTAATTTTATTTAGACTAACCATTATTTGTATCAGTTTGTCTTCTGGGTTCTGTTTTTAGTGTTTGTTTTGCAAGTTTCTATTTCTGCTGATGGACAGAGTATGTCTGAGATTCTGCTGATTACTATGTTACATATCAGTAGAATAGAAGAAAACAGAAACAAGAAATTTTATTCATTAAAGCTTCATTACATGCAGTGTTACAACCAGTAGTGTTTCCAGATTACAAATAAGACCAACAAATAGCAGTACAACTAAACAACCACCAAAGACACCTACCCAACAACCTACACACCCAACCCCCTACTCCATCCCCCTCTTCCCTTTTCCTATGTCCTTGTCCTTGGGGTCAGGCATTCTCTTATGGACCCCTCTGGCCTGCATATTTTTGTCACACACTCTTGGACAAGCAAGCCCTAGGTTAACCTTCAATGGACCTTTACGCCTTTGGGAGGATCGAGGCTCCTTGGGGACTGAGATCCTGCTCATGCTAGCTACAACCCTCTCCATCTCACTCGTGAGAAACTCAAAGACTGGAGTGTGTGGTGGGCTTATCACTGCTAGGGGAGTAGGATTAAGAGGTTCCTCATCATCCTCCTCAGATGAAGCTGGAGATGGATTGACCTCAGAAGGTCCCTCACTACTGGGTTTATATGAAGTCATCTGCCTATGAGGTGGGAAGTACAGTAACCAGTGTAGATCGTTGGTAGAGGTAGAAGAATCAGAGGAATCAGAGGAAATGTCAATTATTTCTGGTTGGGGTTCATGATTTTTATTGTCGGGAGGATATTTGGTGTGTTTGGGACTTATGTGTATCTGATTTGGGTGAATTGTGATTTAAAGGCTTCTTTATAGACCTGATTATGAGTTAATAGGAGTTAATGCAACTTAATGTGAGGTGGTTGAATGGTAAGAATTTGAGATATTTACTGAAAACCACGTTGACTATAAAGAAGATTTTTACTAAGACAAAGTTTCTATTGATGGGTAATCCTGCGGATTGACTAATTGCTGCTGATTGACTTTCAATCATGCTGATGATCTTAGAACATATCAGTAGTATGGATAAACAGAATAGAATAAAACATAGAGATTTTATTCATAATGAACAGATTACAAGGAAGTTTTCAATAACATAAAAAAGAAGCCTACACCTAACCAACCTAACCAACCCACTAGTCCTTCATCTTCCCTTTGCCTTTATCCTTTGGGTCAGGCATACACTTGTGGACCCCTCTGGATTGCATATCCTTGTTCCACACTCTCGGACAAGTGAGCCCTATCACGACCTTCAGTGGCCCCGGACATTTTCTGGATGACTGAGGCCTCTCAGGGTCTGGGATTCTACTCATCCCTGCTACAACTCTCTCCATCTCACTTTGGAGAAAAGCTGTGACTGGTCCAAAGACTGATGGTGGTTGTGAAGGACCTTCATCACTTGGTGGTGCATTTGGGTGGCGTTGAGAAGGGAAGAACGACAATGAGTGAGGGCTATTTGCAGGATGTGGATCATGTCTTCTTTTACAAGCTTGTTCCTTGGTTAGTCCTCAAGAAATTGTTGGAGGTAAGAAGGATGGGAGTGATTCTAAATCAGATGAGGAATCAGATGAGATTTCAATGTAGTTCGAGTTAGGGTTCATGGTTGCTGCTGAGTGAATGGAGTGATGGTTAATTAGGGATTAGTAATTTGATTGGTGTGATTTGGGGATTTTTACTCCTATTTATAGGAAAAGTCAAAATAGTTTTTAGAAAAGTTAATGAAAATTAATGCTAGGCGGTTGAGAAGTAATTACTGAAGAAAGTTTGACCACACAAGAGATATTTTACTAAAGAGTGGTCCTTCTTATGGGTTGTTTTTGCTGATTGACCATCAGTTCCTGCTGATTGACTTTGGTTTCTGCTGAAGGGGATTATTTGTTGACCACGGTCAATAATTTGAAATTCTGTGGATTGACCAAAGATTTTTGCTGTTTGACTTCTGGTTATTGCTGATAAGGTTAATTTGGGTTTTTATTTTGGGAAGTTATTAAAAGTCAAAATTGGTCAAAGATTCGTTCCATGATTGTTGCCAATTACCTTCCACGTTTGGAACCTACTACATATAACTTATACGTGCATATCCCATGCCCAAAATAGCTGATTCCCTCTCGTTAAATTTCAAACCCATTTCCCAAACTTCACACTTTCATCTCTTCTCTCAAATCTTCAAATGGCGGCTTTACAATTCAAGAGTGATCACAACAAGGTTGCTTTCCTTGAAAAGGTTGAGGGTCATGAAGTGTTTGATCCTATGGTTGATTTTTTGCTCAGGTCCAAGATTCGTTTTGCTCTCACCCAATACCCAACTCTGGTGTGTGAATCTCTTGTACAACAATTTTGGGAAACTGCTGAAACTTGAAATTGTGAAGGTCACCCCACAGAGATTGTGGCTACCATAGATGGTGTGGAGTATGTGGTTACTAAATCTTTGGTCAAGACACAACTTCAATTGGATGATGCTAATGGGGAGTATCATACCAACTATGATGAAATTCTTGCTGGGATGGAGGATGTTGGTTATAGACCTGATAACTCAAAGGTGTGGCGCAAGAACAAACAATACCCAAAGTGGAGATTTTTTGTGCACACTTTACTTCAGTCTCTCAGTCTAAAGTCAGGATGATGGGATCAATTCTCAACTGCTCTTGCTTGTGGTATTGTCTGTCTTTCTAAGGGTATTACCTATAACTTTTCTAGGTTTATATTTGATGGTATGCTTGGTAATGTTAGTGCTGAGAAACATAAATTTCTTATGTATCCTAGGTTTCCACAGATAATTATACGCATTGAAACTCAAAATAGAACTCATATGCCTATTATAGAATTATCTGCTAAATTGTTTGCTAGTATGAAAACTGGTTATAATAGGACCCATAGGCCTTTGTTAGCTGCTATGTTGCCCACTGGTAATGAAGCTGCTGAATAAGGGGATGCTGCTGATGGTGGTCATCCACCTAGTCCTAATGCTGCTAATGCAGGTGCTGATGCAAGTGCATCAATAGTTGCTGATGCTGGCACTTCCAATGCTGCTGATGCAAATGCATCAGCTAATGTTGGAGACCAACCCTTACCATCCCCTAGGCCTCCTACTCCTGATGAGGGTCCAGCTATTTCTGCCGGTGTTGATACAATTGTCACTCCACCACCCTCTCCTAGGCCCATAGATGACTCAATGACTACCAGTCCCATTCATGACATAGAGGAAACCTTGTTTGGGCCTAGCATTGGCCCTCAGGAACCTTATGTTAAATCAGTGTTTGCATCTGAGTCTAGCACTCATTCTGAGCCATTGACTTTCCAAAGGCAGGAGACTCCTAGTCCAATTAGAGAGTCTTTTGTTCAGGACACTCATACTTTTGATGACTTTAATGTTTCTCCTGCTAGGTCCAATGAAGCTTCTAAATCAATAGGTATTCCTGCTGATGAAGCTGAGGACACTGTTACTCTCACCAATCTTTATGCTTTGCTCAGCAGGTATGTCAAACAAGTGGGAGATTTGGAAAAAGACCTTAAAGATACCAAAGCAACTCTTGGTGTAAAGATAGATATGTTGACTGAGAGAGTTCAAACTTTGGAGGCTCAGCTTGCTTAGAAGAGAAAGAGGAAAATTGTGGTTGATTCAGAGGATGAGCAGGAAGACTTGCATTTTGAGTCTCTTCATGTCTTAGCTGATGCAACTTTGGCTCAGCCACCAACTCCACCTGCACCTCAAGCTACTACTACTTCAAAGCCAAAAAGACCCATAATGGTTCAAAGGAGAAAACACAAGCACAGGATAACTAAGGGTTCAGAGGTACAAGCTATTGATGTTGAGGTTGGAAGTTCAAGTATGCCAGCTGCTTCTTCTATTCCTGTTGAAGCTCCTAGGGTGTCTGAAGTACCAATTGCTTCTTCTGATGTTGATTCTGGTGTTGGTGTCACTCCTACTGTTATTCAATCAGAAGAACCATCCACTATTTTTGTTACTGGTAGAGAATATGTGATTTCCCCTGGAGATGCTACCACTGTCCAGGAGACTACTGGTGCCACCAACCTTGAGTTTCCTCCATCTCCTGGTTATGCTGATGGAAATCCAAATGCTGGTACTCATCCCACAGAAGCTGCTGTTGCTTCTATTGATCAAGTTGATATGGCTACTGCTGGTGATACTCAAAAATTTGATTTTGCTGCTCCTTCTTCTACTCACACACTTTCTCCTGATGTTTTTGCTGAGAAAGAACAAGTGATCTTAGAAGAAGAAATCCTTGATGTTGATCTTGTGTCAGATCAAGAAAGACTTGAGCAAGAAAGACTTCTCAAAGAATATGTGGACAAAAAGAGGAGTTATGCCTTAGCTCAAGAGCTTCAAGCTAAATATGATTCAGAAATCCAAACTGCTACTACAAGATATGTGTCTACTTTGCCTATTGCTAGACAGAGGGAACTGGATGCTACTGTGTCAGAATTTAATGAGGCTGAGTGGATAGATATTGGAGCTTAAGTGGTTTCCAATCCAGCGCTTGCCAGAGAAATTCTAGGTGATGATGTTCCTGCTGAAGACTTTATTTCCAGCATGGTGGCAATAATAAAACCAAGGAAGAAAGCAGCAGATGAGCAGAAGGCCAAGGCAAAAAGGGATAGGCCTCTTACACAAGCACATCAAAGGAAATATATGAGGGAGTTTGTGAAGAATCAAAGTAGTGGTGTATATACTACTCCCCAGACTAGGACTCAGGTCTGGTCTCTGTCATTTGATTAGCTTATTAATCAATACAACAGAATTGTGACTAGGCTTCAGAAGGATGGGATTATGGCTTGTCACAAGAAGGTTTCAAGCCTAGCATCTGCTGTTGCAGACTCTCTTTCTAAAAGGCTTAAAATTGGTGATTCTGGTGACGTCAAGATTCCTGATCCTATTGAGGTTCCATCTGTTCCTGCTGATCCAGTTGCTGATGTTGCAACTTCTTTTGTTGATAAGGGCAAGACCAAAGTTGTAGAAGAAGATTCTCTTTCTAGGAAGAGGACTAGACGATAAACAAAGGAAGATAGATTGGGTGAGGAGGCTGCACAGAGATTATATGATGATCAACAAGCTGAACTAGCTAGGATGAATGAGGCAAGGCTCAAGCAAGCAGAGCTTGAGGTTGGTAGTGCTACACAAGCTGCTGATGCATCTTTGCATCATCCTAAATCTACTGACAAGTCCACAGAG
This sequence comes from Artemisia argyi, assembly GCA_030686995.1. Taxonomy (NCBI): domain Eukaryota; kingdom Viridiplantae; phylum Streptophyta; class Magnoliopsida; order Asterales; family Asteraceae; genus Artemisia; species Artemisia argyi. Next base: position 44,815,667 of record CM060680.1, read on the forward strand.
GTTCCTTCTGTTGATGCTCCATCTTTACCTACCTAGGCTGCAGATCTTAACTCTTTCATTCAACTATTTACATTCCTGGTAGAAGATCCAAAAGAAAGGCTACCAGAAGAGGCTATTCTAGAGATATTGATCTTGATGCTGAAGATAGTTCTTTTCTTGAGGAAGGATCTGTGGAAGATTTTCCAGCGGGTAATTTCAATGTTTTTTGACTGTTCCATCAAAAAGTTGGTAAAGACACATCAAATCTGTTGATAGCTGTTATAGTTTGCTAAAAACTATAGGGTACTCAACTCACCCATGTTTCACAGCTGAGAGTTGAATGGTTTTCAATTCACCATGGATATTTCCTTTTGGATTCCAAAGAATTGGCTAGCCCACATGTATATGGCTTGTGGTAAAGGCAGTAGAAAACCATGTTTGGTAATTAATTCACCAAGGTGATTTAATCAACCAAAGAATTGACAAGTCCTGAGCAAACGGCTACGGGTAAAGACAAACCAAATCTGTTTATTAGGGGTGTTCACGGGGCGGTTCGGCTCGGTTCGGTTAAAGATTTTAACTACCCATCACGGGGCGGGTAGTTCATTTTATTATCCAAAACCGAACCGTACTAGGCGGGTAACTGGACATGCGGTTACCCGAAATGAACGGTTACCGGCGGTTTAGGTCATGGTTAACCATTTAAAAAAATTAATCGAATCAAATCGGACGAACAATAACATAAATTAGAACGTAATATGTCATTGTAGTAAAAACTAAATAGCATTCAAGAGATTAGTCTCAGAGTAATGTTGTCCCGTCGCAATAAAAACATTCAAATTATCATATATAACAAAATAACTAATACTATTTATTTGACGTTTATAGGTTATGATTAGTTTAATCATATGTAATCCATGAACGTTAGTAAATGATCACATTATGTAAGTAAAAATGTGTTTTACGATAAAAGTAATGCAATAATATATTTAATACTTGTACGTTTTTTATGAATGGTTTTTTGAAACCTACATATATATGATATACGGTTCGGTTTGGGTAACCGCGGATAACTAAAAGTAAAAACCGAAACCGAACCGTGATAAACGGTTTTTTCTGTTTTCGGGTTTTCTTGGTTTCGGTTTCTTCGGTTATCGGTTTCTTCGTTTATAGCTGATGGTTAGCTCAAAATCATATGTTTATCAATGTACCATAGTTTTTGAACTTAAACATTTGGCTACTCCAATAGTAATGGCTATTGATAAAGAGACCTCAAATCCATTATTTTCAATGATTCACCTCTCTCAGGAGTTAACACACCTGGAAGTGATGACAATAGTATGAAACTTATGTTTTGATGTACAATTTGACATTTGTTGCTGCAAAGAATGGATGCTTAAAGTTTTTGCTGTTGATAGTGATGATGCTGATTTGATTCTTTGCTGCTGATGTTCAATATTCAATCCTCTTATTCTGCAAGTTAAAGATCTATCAAGAAACTTGAAGTTAACCGAGTCAAATTCAAGTTTAAGGGATGATTGTTAGGAATTATTGAAGTCAGAAGATAGTTTCTGCTGACGGATACTGCTGATAGGTTCCTGCTGAAGTGTTAATAGTTTCTGCTGATGATTTGGTTCCTGCTGATAAAGATATTCTGCTGATTTAGTGAATCCGTAGGATATATTTAGTTTATTTTAGGACAAGATGTGTAATATATTTTATAGTCTTAGATTACACGTTTTCTTGTAAAAGAGGCTAGGGTTCCTTGTAGTATAAAAGGAACACCCGAATGTATGTTTTGACATATGTTTTCATCTTTAGTGATTAATAAAAGATCCATAGAGGATCAAAGAATTACTAGTATATTGTGTTTATAATACTTGTGTTTAAATTACGCATAGATACAAGTATACAGAGATTTTCCATATAGTATTGCTTTTGATTACATTGGCAATCTATCGATCCATTGGCTCAAAGATCTATCAAGGGTAGATCCTACAACAAGTGACGGCGTCACCTTGTGTTTGTGACGCCGTCATAGGCCATTTTCGTGACATTTTTGACGTTGTTGTCATTTACTTCATTTTCTTGTCCAATCGATTCAAAAGTATGCCAAATTCCATCATTTGCTTCCCAATTACATAAAATTCAAATAATAAATGACCAAATACATATGAATTTATAGGCTAAATAACCCCTTAAAAACGTATAAAATTACACCTCATCAGGATGTATTTTGAAGTTTACTTTTATAGTTTACTTTTATTATTATCATCATCATCATCATCATCATCATCATTATTATTATTATTATTATTATTATTATTATTATTATTATTATTATTATTAGATTATATTTTATATTTTTATTATTATTATTATTATTATTATTATTATTATTATTATTATTATTATTATTATTATTATATTATTATTATTATTATTATTATTATTATTATTATTATTATCATTATTATAAAAATTTACATGAAGTTGGATGGGACTCTAGACACAAGTTGTGCTCCCACTCCTTTCTAAATAAAAAAACTCGCTCTATAAAAGATAAATGCGCCACTCTTAGCATTATTTGAGTGGCTAATAGAAATAGACTTAATACGTGAATGTGTATCCAAAGCCGCCGTATCAAATTCCCCAAACATAGAAAAAGCAAATGCTATAAACTTGTATCCGTTGTCCTCACCTTTGGACGCATACTTCCTCTTTTTCTACTCCACGGCATTGTGTACGGCTACCTTAGGAGCCCATGAAGTCTCTCTGATGCGTATTTTCATCCTGCTTTAAAATTTTAAACTAAGACATACAAGGATTAACACATAATAACGAGCAGAGAACCGAATCGAGTGTAGTAAAGCCTAGGTAAATCGGAGTGTCGTCCCTAAGAGCTGTTGGTTTAAAGAACTAAGGTGTTAGTTTAAAAGATTTGAATAATAGAAGATGTATGCTAATTAAAAACCTAATTTAACAGAGTCAAAATACAAAGATAGAATGTAGGAATATAAAGGCAATTCAAGACTTTAGATGCATATAATTCTAATTTAGCTCAACATAGTGGGTAAATGTCAATAGACTTCTTTGGTCAATTCGCCTAGCCTATATCCATAGAATCCTACTCAGATATCATAGGTCTGAATCCTAAGCGATTATCAGAGCTTGCAGGTAGACCAGTTCAAGTCATTAAGTACTAAATCTAATATACCTTATTCATGAGAAATCCGGCCACTCGGATCTTAGATTTATACTAACTTCTTAAGTACCTCTGCTTGATAGGTGATCCTTTGGTCAATTCGCATACAAAGAATGGTCGTACTGTGGCCAATTCCTTCCAATCTTTGCAATCTAGTCGGCTAGGGTCCTTTGGTTAATTCTCCTATCCTACTAGATACTAACAAGCTTTGAACACTACCGAAACTAGTGTGTCTACGGATAGGAAAAGAAGATATCTATATAGAGAAATAAAAGAGAATAAATAGCACAACTAAAAGTTGAATTACAAAATGAATTCATCGTATGATTACTAGAAAAACATAAAAGAATCTAAATTCAAATACAATGATGATAGTAGACGAAAACTTCATTCTTCCAACCTCCTAAGCCTTGATTCTTCTTCTGTAGTTGCTCTCCCCAAACCCTAGTTTAGGTTTCGGAAAGGAGAGATGGTTTGGAATTTAAAATTTGTATGGTATTTATAGGCATAAGAAACCCTACAAAGTTACGGCGTAACCCAATGTACTGGTTACGTCGTAGTCTTCAAGCTTATCAACATTTACGGCGTAACCTAGTAATTGGTTATGCTGTAATATTCTTAGGTGTAGTAATACGTCGTAATTTCCATGCTAATTACGCCGTAGTCTTCATAACATCACACTGTGTAACTTTTCCGCCGTAATTTCATCGTTGGTTACTGCATAATCTTCATAATGTAGTAAATCTTTCTAAGTCTTTAATAATTTAAGGCGTAACATCATCACTTAGTTACGCCGTAATCTTCATGGTAGAGAAAGTTGTCATCGTTTGATCCGCATAGGGCCCTAAGTCGTCCAAATGTTGCTCCACTCTCCATTATTAGTCTTGAAACAAAATATGAAGAAATAAGGGCATATCTTACTATTATTTTAACATAATTAGTCAACATAAAGGGGTAATTATTACTTAGAAAATCAGGACTATTTGATGTTATCAAATTTCCCCCCACTTAAACTATATTTGCCCTCAAGTAGAACTCGTTAGATTCATTTACAAAAATATATCCTCCAACTTATTTGGGAAATATGAGATTTAAAATTTCCTACACTAGAATATTCAAAGTCGAACACCTCTCAAAATAGGGAAGGAAACACTCTCACACTCAACCTAATCCAAGTGTTCAATTTTGGGGTGATCTCTCAATTGCATAGTCATAGCATGTATTCTATAATAGGCTTGGGAGTTACACTAAACTTCACCACTAGAGCTCAGGTCAAGATAATCTTTGAAGGCAATATTGGGTTACATGTTGCAAAGTTTTAGGGTGAATTGTCACTACTAACATAATACGGCGAAGGCGACAAAGACCATCGATACATGACCAAATCCATGGCCAAGACACCAATGACTGCTCAACTCCCTCACCTAAGCATGATTCATGACTAAAGAGTAGGATAAGACATGGGATATTTTAATGGGTGAAAAACAAAAATGAACAAAGCAAATAATCTTAGCTTATAACCATCATATTTTTTTTACTACAAGAATAACATTATCCCCCCACTTGAGATGAATCATATATGAGGATTAAAGGGAGGTCTTTAATGATCTTTAAATGTATGTTATCAATATATGCGTAACTCTCGAATCTTTCTACCAGACCTCGAACTTCAAGCAAATGGCGACTTCCCAATCATAAACTAAGATTACACGGTAGGCTAAGGTGAATAGGTGTAACAAAACAAAAGTTGATATAGGTTATGAAATGAAAAGGATGGCTCGAAAGGGTGTATCTAGGGGTATCTTGCACTAAAGGTGAGTGCAACAAAGAGGTTTTAACACGGTGGTTGAAAAGTCGATGTGAATAATCGATAAACGTACACAAATATACACATATGGGCTATTTTGGTGTTAATCCTAAAACATTGCCTTCTCGAATTGTATTTTCCAAATGTATTAAGTTAACTCGACACACAACTCGTCTATGGTCTCGAAATGATGTAAAGGCCAAGTTCTGAAGTTTACAATACTACCAGAACACTCAATATTTGGTGGATTTGAGTAATATGGGGAAACGGAAAGGCTAAATCTCACCAATGAAATAAAGGGTAAATGTGCGCTCCGCTAAGGTCTATTCTAGTAAGGTTAAGAAAATCATGTAAAAAATTTTAAAAATGGTATATTTTTTTCAAAATAAACTAGAAAATCTAGGACAAGCAAGCTAAGTACAAAATTTTAAATTTTAAGTCATCTCTATTGCTATCCCCCCAATAAAATTGTACAAAGTCCTTTTTGTACAAAAAAAATAAAGAAAAAGAAAATAGAAATGAAAAATTAAAATATAATAAAAGAAAAAAACTCCCCTTTCAATCACTCGTCAAGGAAGTCCAATCTAAGATCGTCCAAAAGGTTACGGCTTAATTCAGACTCTAGGTTACACCGTAATTCCAATCCTCACTTACTCATCCTCTATGTGTAAAAGTTACGGCGTAGTTAAGACTATGGGCTACGCCCTAATCTCAATTATCTCTTATGCATCCTTTCTGTGTAAAAGTTACAACATATAGTTACACCATAATTAATACCTGCAACTCATAATCTACACATTTAACATCAGAAAAATTGTACCCGAAGGTATTGAATATCATAGAGCATGATGTTAGTCTTACGTGTTTCAACTATTACAGAAATAGTTCAAATATAAATTGTTTCAAGAGAGCCAAGTAAATTGTTTTAAAAGATCCATAGAAATTGTTTTTGAAACATCGGAGATTTCACTCTTGAGTATGATCATGGTCCATGGGGGATTGGTACTGAGAAGGATCATGGGGAGTGTTGGAGGTGCTTCCAGGGTATTGCCGAGGATGCATGAAAGTGACTCCTTGATGGACCCCGAGATCTGGTACATCTGGCACATAAACATAGGGTGGTCCATTCCAGCGAGGGTGACTGAGGTGCATGATGGCTAGCATTTTGCTGGTGCAGTCGGCATTCAATTTGTAGTACTACTGGTGCTGCACCTGCATCTGTCTGAAATCATTATAAAAACCATCAAATTGGTGCTCATACTAGACATTACCGCAGTCATATCATCCATATCTTCACCAAACTAGGTCATGCTACCCTCAGTGTTGCCAAGTCGGCCATCAATAACCCCAAACCTATCTGAGATGCTCATGGTGGGTCTCTCCCTAACTGGTGCCTACTCAGCCCTAGCTTGGCTCCCACTGGCCTGACTACCATTCACTCCTTCTCCACCCCCATGTGGAACCTATGGAATCAACTCTCCTCCCCCAACTGCATTCACCTTACAAATCCCATAATCAACTTGCTAATCCCAATCAAGTTGGTATCCATTGATATAGTCAGAAGTGATAAAGTTGCAGTAGTCATCAAACTAAGACTCCTCACCAGCCTTCCAATCAAATGAGCCCATTGGATCATACTCTTTTTCTGGAATCCCCTGGCACCTCCAGACATGAACTTAGCCAAGTGCCAAGAGACGTCAATCAACTCCCACCATCCATACCATTCAACAGATACAAATCATCAATAGTAATCTTCTCCCTTGCAGAATGCCTTCCTCTTAGTGAAACAGTAATAAACCTATGCACCAACCGACAGATTAGGCTTCTAAACAAAGTGTAGGAAGGTGGGTGCTTAGAATTGTACCCAGGAGTAGTAGAGATCATGTTGAAGTAGGCGCAGGGTCAAAGGTATTAGGCTTATCTCTAATTCATTCGTCATAAAAGTCTTCAAACATATCTGACTCCAGCTCCACTTCCGTGTACAGACCCATAGCCAACATAAAATCCCTCATCGTCATATTCCTTCTCACTCTACCAAGCTGAAAGTATATGCACATTTCAGTGATACTGAGGATTGTGTCAATGAATTACAGACTAGCCACAAATTTCCTCACATACTCCGGAATAACTGGTTCACTAATTTGGAATAACCTCAACCAAGCAGAACATGTAAACCTCCTACTCTTATTCGAGAACTTGATCCTGTAAAAACTTTCTTAATTCCCTAGCAGTCCTACCGTTGTTTACGGTTTCAAATGTACTAAAATCAAGAGCTTCAAGCCTTTCAATCTCCTTCTTTACAAGAGCATTGAAGTCCTCATACACTCTCTCATCCTCACATCATCGTAATCCAAGAACTGAAACATGTAGCGGGATTGTTGTTTGCTGAAAAAACATGAATTATCATTAGCAGACTGCATATCAACAATAGTTATGGCGTAACTTCATCACCTAGTTACGCCATAAAGGTCTCTATGTCAAAATTACGCTGTAACCTTATCGCTGGTTATGCCGTAATACAATAATTACCATAATTGTTCCATTATTCCCAAACACAAGTTACGACGTAACCTAATCCCATAGTTACGCCGTAAGTACTTTTCAGATGGCGAAAATTGCAATGGTTACGACTGGTCGATTATTACGCTGTAACCATAAAAATTTACCCAAAACCATAAAAGTTACCTAATTCACTTATATAATAATGATACGCACATGCTTAGACCATTTTATAAGTTATTCACTAGATCCCCAAGTATTCAGGGCTCGTTTGTTTTGATACTTTGGAATGGCTTTTGTATTGAAAAGACTTTTATTATTTGTTTGGTTCCTTCTTTTGAAAAAGGAATCATTGTTTGAATGATAGATTGACAGTTAGTCACTTTGGTAGGTTTCAAATAATTTTATGTACTTTGTGGGCTTTTTCTTTTATCTCTCGCTCTACATATATATATATATATATATATATATATATATATATATATATATATATATATATATATATAGGTCACTTATGCTATTTTTATAATACAAATAATATATTTTATTTAAAATTTATTATAAAATATATTTAAATAAATATAATTTCTCTTACCAAAACCTACATCAAATCCAAATCTTATACCAAATTCAAATCTGAATCCAACCCCTTATAAACCAAACGGGCCCTCAATTCATAATCGTTAATCAAACAACTACTAACTAATTAACTAAAACACGAATGAAACAATCAAAGGTATCAATTAACGTGGTCAATAACATGAAACGAATCATAAAACCTATATCCCCAAATTATCAATTCATCATAAAACTCTAAATGCAAAAACTGAAAATTAAAAGAGATTAGAAACAATTACCTGCCATTGTAGAACCTAGAGATGATTAGGAACAAACACAGAAAATTGCTTCAAAATTTACTTACTGTAGCAGTGATGATCAATATTTGTGGTAAAACTTTTGTGTTTACACTGGAGGTTTATATTTATATTGGGAAGGAGTTACGGCATAACCTCGTTACGTAGTTACGCCGTAAACATGTTTTAAAACCCGAATTTTATTAATCAAAAATCGTGATTACGCCGTAACTTAACATATGGGTTACGCCGTAATTGGAACTATTATGTATTTTATAATGTAAAATTTTAGGATATATCCAAAATTTAATAATAGCGATACGAGAGAACGAATTATGTACATGAAGAATTGTTGTAGAGTGCAAACGTCTCTTATCATAGGTCGAACATTAATCATAAAAATATAAGCATACCTTTGATATTTTCAAATAAACTGCTCTCCGGCAGTAGAGCTAAAAACCTGACGCATATTTTCATCCTGCTATAAATTTATAAACTAAGACATACAAGGATTAACACATACTAACTGGCAGAGAACACGATCGAGTGTAGTAAAGCCTAGGTAAATCCGAGTATCGTCCCTAAGAGTTGTTGGTCTAAAGAACTAAGGTATTTGTTGTTTAAAAGGTTTGAATAATACTCCCTCCGTCCCAAAATTATAGTCCCCTTTTGACTTTTTCGGTCTTTAACTTTCAACTTTGACCTTAAATATTTTTGTTTATATTACATAATACTTGATGCAAAATATATGAATGGATTGAGTTTTAAATGTATTTTTTATTGGTATAATTTTCATCAACTATTGTATAACACAAACAAAAATATTTAAAGTCAAAGTTGAGAAAGAAAGACCGAAATAGTCAAAAGGGGACTATAATTTTGAGACGGAGGTAGTAGAAGATATATGATAATTAAAAACCTACTTTAACAGTGTCAAAATACAAAAATCGAATGTAGGAAGATAAAGGCAATTCAAGACTTTAGATGCATATAATTCTAATTTATTATGCTCAACATAGTGGGTAAATGTCACTAGACTCCTTTGGTCAATTCGCCTAGCTTATATCCATAGAATCCTACTCAGATAGCGTAGGTCTAAATCCTAAGCAATTATCAGAGCTTGCAGGTAGACTAGTTCAAATCACTAAGTACCAAATCTAATAGACCTTATTCGTGAGAAATATGGCCTCTCGGATCTTAGATTTCTACTAACTTCTTAAGTACCTCCACTTGATAGGTGATCCTTTGGTCAATTCGCACACAAAGAATGGTCATACTATGGCCAATTCCTTCCAATCTTCGCAATCTAGTCGGCTAGGGTCCTTTGGTCAATTCTCCTATCCTACTAGATACTAACAAGCTTTGAAAACTACCAAAACTAGTGTGTCTATGAATAGGTAAAGAAGATGTCTGTATAGAGAAATAAAAGAGAATAATAAAACTTGAATTACAAAATGAATTCATTGTATGATCACTAGAAAAACATAAAAGAATCCAAACTCGAATACAATTATGATAGTAGACGAAAACTTCATTCTTCCGACCTCCTAAGCCTTTATTCTTCTTCTGTAGTTGCTTTCCCCAAACCCTAGTTCAAGTTTGGGAAAGGGGAGATGGTTTAGAATGCAAAATTCATATAGTATTTATAGGTATAAGAAACCCTACAAAGTTACGGCGTAACCCTATGTACTGGTTACGTCGTAGTCTTCAAGCTTATCAACATTTACGGTGTAACCTATTAATTGGTTACTCCGTAATCTTCTTAGGTGTAGTAATACGTCTTAATTTCCATGCTAATTACGTTGTAGTCTTCATAACATCACACTGTGTAACTTTAACGCCGTAATTTCTTCGTTGGTTACGGCGTGATCTTCATAATGTAGTAAATCTTTCTAAGTCTTCAATAATTTATGGCGTAACATCACCACTTAGTTACGCCGTAATCTTCATGGTAGAGAGAGTTTTCATCGTTTGATCAGCATTGGGCCCTAATTCGTCTAAATATTGCTCCACGCTCCATTAATAGTCATGAAACAAAATATCAAGAAATAAGGACATATCTTATTATTATTTTAGCATAATTAGTCATCATAAATGGGAAATTGTTACTTAGAAAATCATGACTATTTGATGTTATCATGCCCTAATACCAGCAAATGGAGAGATTTCGGTCACATCGAAACATGCATCTTTGCCTTTGAGCTAATTAAATAGTAAAAGGTCTGTAGGTCGTAGCTCTTTCCTTTCCTCCGAGAGGAAACGCGATGGAGCCACCTTACGCACCATGATCCCAACCTTGGAACGTATATCAACAAGAATATTGTACACCAGGTTATGCCTAAACTTCACGCACCAAATTGTTGTTGTTGTTGTTGTTGTTGTTGTTGTTGTTGTTGTTGTTGTTGTTGTTGTTGTTGTTATTTATTTTTATTATAGACATCACTTTATTAGAAATTCATAGGATTTACAAGAAGTTAGTGGGAAGCTGAGATACTAACTGGGCTCCAACTCCTTTAGCTATAGAAAAGCTAATACTACTAAACATATGAGCAGCAGCACGTGCCCCAATGTCTTGTTTCATCGAGAACTTTCGGAACCCATATCCAATATTCGCGCACTTAGCCTCATACTTGACGCATTTACGTTGTGTAGCCTCAATCATCGCACGAACCGACACAAAATTAACCATACCAATTTGTGTCAAGGGCGATGACCTAGTCAAATCAGCACATACATCAAGGCCTCCATCCCATGAGTAGAG